>JAULSN010000009.1:1272762-2545524 GCA_033439765.1 Lasiosphaeria ovina
TTTCCACCATATCTTGCGCGAAGGCACCGCGCAAAACAAGGCGTCAGAAGCTTTGGATCTCGTTGACGGCCGAGGCCATCAACGTGATGCAAATTCAAGGTCCCCTCACCGAGGACCCCTCACCGAGGAACAGCATCAACAAACTATCCTTCGGCCAGCAAGCACGAGGCCACAACGGCCCCACAACGGCCTCAGAAGCTTTGGAACTTGTACGACCCTGAGGCTGTGATGCAAGTTCAAGGTGACGGATCAGCGCTGAAGTCAACGCCGCCTTGGCCTTGCCCTCAAGTTCTTGTGCTTCTTGTGATGCCATTGCGACTCCGGTACACCGAGGGGAGCATCGATGCTGCTGCTTCCATCCATCTCCACAACTGCAACTGCGCCTCTCACCTTCCCCCTCTTTACCATTTCCAACATGGGGTCGGACCGCCGCACTTCCTTTTCCCGTTCCCTCTAAATTCAGCTCGGACTATCGTCCTCGTCCTCAGCTCTCCTTCATCCAAAACCTTGAGACTCCTGCCCTTTTCTCCAAACAGCCTCACAGCAAGCCATTACGACCGCATTCGTTATCGTCATTATCATTTTCGGGGATAAGGTGGTGCCTACAAAGATAAGGGCGATATTCCCAAACCTCGCGGCCCTTGGGAAGAACGTCGAAGGTTCTCTTAACCTTGCTAATAATTACGCGTGCTTCGTCGTTGCACATGATCTTCGCGACGCTCCCGGATGGCCAGTCACGGGTGACTAATAGGAGGCGCCAGATGCCCTCCTTTTTCCGGCGCTCGGGCGTGAACGGGCGAGTCGAGGTTACCGCCGGGAAGCCCATTAAAGGGCTAAACTTAACAAGCCCGGATCCAGTCGTTCGGACTGCTCGGGTCACGGACGATGACAAAGGTGGCATCAGGATACAGCTGCCCGATGACAGCGAGGTAACGACCCGGCACCGCAACGACGCGGTGGATCTTTTCTGGCATAAATATGGGGTATTCGTGTTTATGCTCATTATAGCTGATTGGGGTATACGGCAGTCGTGGGCAGGCGAGCGTCGAGCGAGCAGTACGACTCAAACCCGGCGAAAAATCCACACATTTCTCGCATATCTCACTACAGCTAAAATGGAGACTCGTGCTCAGACTCCTGCCCCGGCCAAGGAGTCGAAGTGGAATAAAGACGGCGACGACGACGACGACGATCACAGTAGCCGCGGGGCGGGCAGCCCACAACATTGCCCTTTGCGGCGCGGCCGAGGTGATGGCCTTGAATCATGTTCCCGTCTCCAGGCATAAACCCGGCAAAAAATCCACAGATTCCTCGCACATCTGACCACAGAAAAAATGGAGACTCCTGCCCAGGCCAAGGAGTCAAAGATATATATGTTCGTGGCCTCCAAACAGTTTCAGAAAAGCTTCCCTCCGTCACTATCCGTCTTCTCTCCCGAGTCTTGTTCTTTCTTAGTTTTCGTCTCTCTACGGCTTTCTGCCCACCTTTCTCGACTCCCTCTTGCCGTCAACAAAGCTCTTAGTCTTGCCCGCGCCGTCATGTGCGTGAGCAGCCACCCCTTCGGACAGCGAAACCGCGCCGCACTCGTCTTCCTCTTTCTCATCCAGCTGTGGCTTCGCGTTCACGTTCGCGTGCTGTTGCTCTTGATCGCCCGCCGCCGAAACTATGCACGATGCCTTTATGCATTTGGACGATGCCTTGGCCAGCTGGTCCACGCCTTTTCAAGGCTCGACCCGTACGAGCAACCCGCCGCCTTCCCCGACGACGAAGAGCTGGGACGACAGACGGGCTTCAAGCACGTCTTCTACTGGGAGAGCAGCCGGTGCAACATCACGCGCGACTGCCTCGACCCCAACGACGTGCTGTGGGTGCTACTCGTCAGCAAGCGGTTCCTGTTCATCGGCGCGCACTGCTTCTAAGGGTTCAGCACGTCCGCCTTCTCGAGCCTGGGCGAGTTCGCGCGCTTCAGCCGCGGCATCGGCTACGCGCGGCTGGACCGGCTGCAGCACGTCGAGATCACGCTCGTCGGCAACCAGTACTTCACCGAGCCAGCCGATGCCAAAGGCCGCATCCCCTTCTCGCGGCGCACGTACGCGCTAACCTGGCTGCCCGACTGCCCGTCGGTGATCTCTATTGTCGTATCGATCGGCCGCCCCGCGATCGTTGCCGCGTCCACATCGGTCTCGATCATCCTTCTCCTTGTCCTTTTGTTTTGAGCACGGGAAAACTCGAAATCTGAAAGTTTTTAGCAC
The DNA here is from genome assembly GCA_033439765.1 of Lasiosphaeria ovina. Classification (NCBI taxonomy): domain Eukaryota; kingdom Fungi; phylum Ascomycota; class Sordariomycetes; order Sordariales; family Lasiosphaeriaceae; genus Lasiosphaeria; species Lasiosphaeria ovina. Next base: position 1,275,015 of record JAULSN010000009.1, read on the forward strand.
GAGCCTAGCGGTAAAATATTCATATTAGCGGATAAAAACACACGTATTTGACGACCGCCGCGAGCTGAAGCGCCTCTAGATCTCCAGGCCGGCGCTAAAGTTGGTCGCAGTCTTTCTCTAGATAGTCACACGCACCGAGTAGCTCCACCAAGACGAGCTCCCGCTTGTTATACGGCTTCTGCGCCGTCTTGGGCACAAATTGCGTCACATACTCCACCTCCTTTAACACGCCAACGATGTCAACACCACCTTGGGACAACTCGATACAAATCACACCAGCCACCACCGGTTCTATCTAAGCAGTGTCTTGATGGCTCTGGGTCGTACTTTAGCAGCTACAAAGGCGGCGAGGGTGGCCATGAAGATTTGTGAAGGGTAGTCTTGGTGACGGCATGGCTCTTCTATGTGGTGCATTATGGGCCTTGCCATCGCTGCCTCGACAGCAACGGAGCCCCAGCTTCGCTAGACGGTACCACGGCCGCCGCGAGTGCGGCTAGGAGAGTTGAAATCGCGAATATCGGCTTTATCTAGGTTTGAAAGGTTGAGGAAAATGTCGGCGAGCATGTCTTTGGGGAGGCCTGTAAATATAAGGGCTTCGTAGCCGGCTTGGGCATCCTCCAGGAAGCGGCCCGTCTCGCCACCGCAGACTAATATGGGAACGGAGTTCCTTAGGCGGTCCGTAGTAATGATAATATAGCTGAGGACGGAGGAAGTTGGGGATGCTTGGAGATGTTAACCAAGGCCTAGAGACTGGTAGGAAAGACTATAGACTGCTTATTACGGAAGAACTCGTGCGAGAAGAAGTTCTATAAAGACCTCTCGACGACCTTATACGATATGCGGAGGTTGCCGAGGTCCGTCGAGAGACGTGGCGTATCGCTCGCATAAGCACCTCTAGAGGTATGCGAGCGAGCGGGGAGGTAGATTGAGGGTCGATGGGAAGCGAAGGCAAATCATCATCGAGGTCTACGTCAATAATGCCTTGCGGCATAGGGGTGTTTTCGGAATCCGTAATGGACAGCAACACAATATATAACATTTTATAAGCAAAAGCAACTCAACCTCTACACAATTCCGCCAGGCACATTAGCCTAGCGATAACGGCTCTTTTGTCTAATAGTGATGGTACGGTTCCGGGCTTAGCAGAGGGCTTGGTAGCAGGCCGAGTATCTTTATCGTTAGACTAAACGACATTCTTATAAGGAAGAGCACCCTAACCCACACACGCGCGCGCACTATGTGCGCGCCCACTGCCTATCACCAGCTAGCTAAGCTACCCTCAGATGGCCAAGCCACTAGAGCCACATTGTGGCGCCATGCCTTCACAAGCACACCCGGGATTGAGTCTCCCAGTCGTGTATATAAGCAGCGGCCCTCGCCCTCTTTCTTTTGCGAGGGCTAGGTTGAAGTGTTACGCCAATACCAGTCATTGCTTGACACTTGGGGGGGTTAGCTCTTAACAGCCGCCTAAGGAGTTAGATATATGGTGTTGTGTGTGAGCATTTCGAGGATGTTAAGCGGAACATGGGGAGCAATTAACTGATACAGCTAGCCTCATGAACCTTCTCGCCTCAAGACGTTAATAAAGACGTTAATGGAGACGCCTAGAATCTCAATCCCTCTCTCGACCTTACATTCACTGCACTCTTTGTTGCGGTGCCGTTGCACACTCCGTGACCTCGCCGGCACTGGGCACCTTGTAATGCTTCCAGTCAAGCTCGGCCCGAAAAATTTGAACGAGCCTGGGTTTCAAGTCCTCGAGTCGAGCGAATAGTCCCTACTGTGGGAGCAATGCGTTTCAGCGTCTCGTTGACATTGGCGATGAAGACGCCATATACCCAAGAGGGGCATGGCGTAGTGTTATAAGCGCTTGAGCGGCTAGCCTAGCCGCCGTGTTGTAACAATCGTGGCATCGTCAACCAGCTGGTCGTCTTGGCCGTGCTCTTAGTCTCTGCAGCCATACCATATGCTGCTGGGGCGAGCGGTGGTGACTCGCACCTTACTCGGCCGCTCCTTGTCCTCCTCCTCTTCGTCGCCTACGTCGAGAGTCGGTTCCCGCTTCCGGCCCTTTGCGATAATGCCTGACCATTTTGTCCATGGCATCTTGACAACTCTTTTGGAAGGACGGGCACAGCGCCTCGTTGGTCTTGCCGTCGCGCTACGCGTTGATGGCGTCTATCGTCATGCCGTTGGACCCTCTGTCGAGCTCATGCGCCAGCTGTGTTCTCTTAAAAGGCAATTTCAAGAACGCGCGAGGCAGGCTTATCCCTTGCTCCGAGTCCCCACCAAGTCGCCGAAGGTCTGGGGCGTCGACAATGGCAACATTGTCGAAGGCCGTCTTGGAGGAAAACTCGTTGGAATAGATCACCTCTGCCATGCTCAGAACCTCCTCACCGTCGTCTGACCTCTGTGCGAAATTAGTCATGTAAGCATGGTCACTCACGTGGCTTTTTTTCTTTTTTTATCCCATGAGAAGACAGGGGTGGCCCCCGCTTCTTCATCGTCGCGCTCGTCAGCGATGGAGTCCCAGCTACTATACTATGCTGGACGCCTCTGGTGCCGAGAAGGCAGTGGCACAAGTGCGACCGTTGACGGTAGGCTGGCTGGCCTCCGAGTTTCGTCTAGGTTGCGCCGTGCCCTGCCCGCTGCAATGCGGCTCCGATTCGCACGCCCACGGCAGCACGTCCTGTTGCGTGCTGAAATAAATGCATGCACGTCGGCAGCTGGACGGGTAGCGCTGGGGGGGGCTGTTGGTTGCTGTTGGGGATCGGGGACGTTCGCCTCTTGCTCGAGAAATGGAGTTTGTCGCCTATGGGCTCGAGAAAAATCGAGGCACAGGTAGAGAGTTCGGAGGCACTGCGAACGTGTCCCTGTGAGGCAGCAAGTCTTCAGTTTTTCCGGTGGACAGTTCCAATAACACCAACTTCGAGCAGACTAGATTCTCTAGTGCTAGGCTAGCAGGTCAGTCTTTGAAAGCGTAGATAGAGCTAGATAGCTATAGAGTAGTAATAGAGGCTTCATTAGCTCTGCAGAGAGCAGTCATGACTGTAATCTCGAAATGAAGGTTCACCATGTTTCATAGGATGAAAATGCAGCAATATCTCGGTCCCATGAATCGCTACATGCATAAGTGAGGTGCCACCCACCCGTATGAGCCCAATGTCTATAACTACAAACGTAGTAATATACAGAATTCACCCCTTCTTCTATTAGGCCATCCGGAAAGCTAGTCTCAGGGTGTGTAGTGGGGTGCTAGATGCCATTGCTCGCCTGGACGCTTGGTGTTTGAGAAGACTGCCAGCGAAACACCAAAGGCCACAGAAGCCGGCTGGGACTTGGAGTCTGTCGCGTAAAGCTCCTGGCGAAGCCAGAGGACTATGGCTCTTGTGACTGCGTGTGCTGGTCGGGCTGAAGTATCGAGACGGCAGGGGCATGGGATGATGTCGGGCCGGTGCCCGGGGACACGTAGCCGTTGACTTCATCCTGCGAGAGAACGAGTTTACCGCCCTGCTCAACCGTATGGGAGAATGCCATGGATAGTTGGGGCTTGCTTACCTCTGCAGCCCGGAAAGGGTCGGCACAGGAACAGCTTGGGAATCATCCAGCAGCCATGTCTCCAGAAAGTGACGCCATGCCAGAATAGGAATGGGTGGAGGTTTCCAGACGAGAGAGGTATCTGGTTCGGCCGATGGGAGGAAAGAGTCGAGAGTATTAAAGACTAAGAAAAGTAGCGGAGTCGAGAAGAGTAGTAGGGGATGAGTTGAAATTTCGGGTTGAGGGACAGACCCAAGAGCCTGCCCCTGAGGGAAGAAAAAAGGAGCAACAGCTAAGGGTTACGACCTGGCTAAATAGTTTCTAATATTATGAGCTAATAAGTCTGCGGATACGTTCCCCCCGAGATTAACGCTACCACCAAACTTATAATCCCGGCACAACTAAGTCAATACGTCTACGGAGTCGAGGGAAGGATGCTACGGGGAGCATTCTAAGCCAATAATAGCTAACCAACAACCCCTTGTCTAGCCACCCTCCATCAGCGTGTCTCTCATCTTACGTGAGATATGCTACCTTTTTCCTATTTCTTTTACGTAGCTACTTGATTTCGACATACCGGAAAGCCGGGATCAAGAAAGTGGAACATTAGCTCCGCTCTGCTGCAAGGTGAAAATAATTCAGCGAGACCTAACTCCGAAGGTAGTTGTATAAGAGCTATTCGAGAGGAAGGTCGAACCTGGACCTAAAGGCACGGACTGCTATCCACAGACGCGAAAGAGCAGCTACGCCTCCTTGGAGTAAACATGCGAAAAAAGCTCTAGAGACATGCCAGCAGGGGGGCAAATCGAACTCTGGAGGATGATGGCACAGGATGCGCAGCAGCGTTTCAGTTACCAGCTGATCCCGCTGCAGAATGGGGGCCACACGTCTATCTTGGGGAAAAAAAGTATGATTACGACTCTAGCTATGCACAAGGGAACACCGTATGCTGAGAGATGTGGCAAGACGTTGAGTGAACGGGTTCCTCGTCGAGCTCTGCCGGCTAGAGCGAGACATGAAATCCTACAGCTAGACAGAATGAGCATCTTCCCCCGAGTCCTAGTCCAGAAGGTGCCGGAAGACAAGTGAGCCAGCTGCTGCATACAGAGAGACTATCTCTAATTCAAAACTTGGACCGGCTCTACCGAGGTCTGCTGCTGATCCCCCTGCGCGACTGACTTGGAGTGTGCTCGGGCGCTCTATCCCCTTGAATTTCCTGAGCGTCCTGAGCAATTGTTAGTCTGACGAAGTCTTGTTGGGTCATAGAGACGTACGCGTAACTCTCGTAGTAGTCCAAATTCCCGTAGTACTCCGTACTCATCCGCCAAGACGTGGGACAGCAAGCGATCTCGTAGGAGTGCCTCGAGCGAGCGATAAGACTTCCGGGTCTTTAACGAGCTCCTGGGAAACTAGTAGAGCCCGGAACGAGATTTGCCTGGCGTGCTTCTTCTGCTGCTCTCTGTCGCGCGCCCTCCTGAACTTTGTTATGGCCGAGTGGTGAATGGCGGGAGATGGGCCAAAGCACATGGAGCAGGAACTCGACCGGGAACAACCACGCGCAGTTGTGCAAGACCCCCGTAGATGAGCAGCCCCGTAGATGCTGCTGCTCCTACAAGATGACTCCAGGCCAAGGTGATTGAAGCAACCCTCACCTTGTACCATGGGGCTCGAGACGGCAGTCCCTCCCAAGTAGTTTATCGTCAGGTCGAGTAGGAACACGAATTGAATCCACAGCAACGGAGCTGGAATGCCCCCATAGGAGCTGGAGGTGGTGGTAGCTGAATTGAAAATAAGCTAGCCGGGATGTAGAGGCCACCCTGCAAGGCTGAGAAGAAACCAGACCAACAGCTCTGGCATTGGTATTGTCTTCTTCTCCTTCTCCGTACCGTCTTCCGCGGTGTCTGGGGTATTCGGGGGGTGCTCGTAGTACTCGGGGTGTCCGACGTGTCTGAGGTGCTGCCAAAGCAAATTGCTGAACGGTATCGTAAAGGTATTGAGACTCCTTCGGATAAAGATCATCAGGGTCTGCTCGTGTCGACAGGTTAGCCTTTTGTAATCGAGAGTAGAGCATGAAATGCCTAAAAAGAGTTAGCTTGCCGACGGATATCTCAACGAAGTTGATGGTGATCGATAGGTCCGCAAATATTTTGTCGCCGAGCCCAGCAAGCCAAACCGAGGGAGGCGATGTGGAAGAAGAAGGCAGCAATGAAAGCTGCTATCTAGAGGCGCTTCAGGGTCTTGTCTGAGACGAGCTAGATCGAATTATCCCCCGAGGGGGGGGGCTCGAGGGTCCAGTAGCGAAGGAATGCGATGATGATGGCAGCGACTGCCGTGATCGAGGGGAAGATGACCGAGCTGAGGCTGAGCTGGGAGGGGAGGGAAAGCAGGACATGATAAGCAGAGAAACGGTGGATGAAAGAGCTATGGCGGAAGAAAGATATTGGAGCCAGCACACACGGCGGTGTACCGGTCGAGGAAGGTAAAGGAGGCCTCGATGAATTGGATCATGGTTGCTTGGTCTTTGAACATGGCTCCAAGATGGGAGACAACAGCAAAATGAAACCATATCATACTTCCATATCATACTCCGCTTTCAGTAAATCCTCAACGAGCCAGCCATAACCCTTGAGATTGCAATGCAGCTGGCCAACACCAAACAGCCACAGTTGGGGAGCTAGTCAACATGATGAAGCCACCGTCGCAGAGGAGCGGTAGTCTGAAAACCTGAGGACAAAATGTGCCGCCCCTGGTCTTTCTACAAGGGCCCTGTAGCATGCTTGCAGCGTAACCCACGGGACTGTCCGAGTTGCCCCCTCTCCCTTTCCTCGAGGCAGGAGGACTCTTGCGGGCTAGATAACATGAGTATGGAACCATTACTCTCACGCAAAAAAAGTTCCTGATCTTCTATTTTCATTCATCCATTTCCCCATTTTCATGCGGATTCGTTTACGTACGCGGAGGAAACAAACATGCCGAGAAGAAACTTGGAATGGATGGCACGGTCAAGAGTTTCGTCGCTTTGTTTGTGGTTCTGCACACACACCTTTGTCGTCGACGCTCGTTTTTCCTGGGCCCCGTCCCTCAGCTGGCCGTTTTTGCTGCTCTCAGGACAATGGCATCATCTCCTCGCGCCGAGATGGTCGATTCGAATGCCCCAGGGTGACTATGGCTGCGAGGAGCAGCTGTATTCAGAAACAAAGTTGGAGCTGGACGACGATGATGACCACCTTTCCCGTTCTCACAGAGACATTCACCGGCTTGACGAAAGTCCTGCACTAGGCGATCGATGGGATGAAGAGATACCCTTCCGTAGTCGTTGACCTGGTTGTGAAAGCCATCGAGGACGCGTCCTGGCAGTGTCTGTCCCGCGGCGCCTGCGAGCCTGGGGCTGCTCGTTCCATCCGCAAGAAGGTCCAGAAAATTTGGAAAGAACGTGGTCTAGTTTAAGCGCATGCACGCGTCGGTCTGCATGCTTGAGGAGATTCTCAAAAGAGGCCCAGTGACTCCGGGAACGGGGGAAGGACAACCGGCGAAGGCACTGCAGCCACAGTCTTGGAAGAAAAACACGCAGCTCGATCATGTTTCGCGTTGATGAGCAAATGAGTCTGATTAAGGACATATCTTCGACCGTATCTGCCCACCCACCCCAGCTGGCTCGCGTTCGACTCCTGCGAAAAATGACTCTGGTCCAAGAGCTGAAGCGTCTCCTGTTGCCCACCCCAACCAGCGCAAGAGCCCTCGTCGAGAAGCCTTCTCAACACCAAACATCTCCGGACTACTATTTCCCACGGCACGAGTGCTCAAGTAGGTCCCCCCCCAGCAAGAGGAACCGTGTCGAGGTTGACCGCCACTCCGGGGTATCCCACTAACCTGTGGAATCCCAGCCTTGAGCTGAGGAATGCTCAATGGATCCACACCCTCGAGAAGGGCGAGACAGAGGGAGAAGAGTGACATGCTGTCATCTAGTCCTGGTGCTTTGTGTCACACATGTATTTACTCTCCACTCCATACCTACGAGCTCTCGTGAAATCTCGGGTAGATGTCACGCTGGAATACGGGAAAGAATGTACATCAGAACAATCTCTATTTAATAATTACATTAACTAGAATAAATATGTACCGAATCCGTCTATAACTATGAGGCCAGGTGTCATACACCTTCTCTGCCCATGGTGCAGAAGGTGCTCGTCACTTTCGGAATCGGGGCTCTCAGTATCACATACGACGTCGTTAAGTAACATTCACAAGCAGGACTACCTAACTAGCAAATAGCATTAGGAAGCTAGACTTGGCGTGGTGGGCACATGGGGAGATAGAGAGCAGGAGAGGCAGCTGAAAGGGAGCAAAGCAGGCTGCTTCAGGCCATTAACGAGCTCCTAAGCATGCGGAAATGCTATGCTGCTACATGCCATCATGATGAATGCTCTCAGAATTGACGTGCACTGCTCCTGGGATGCAGGTGCCAGGCTCGCAAAGCAGGCCGTGATGAAGGGGGAGGGGAATACCGTGCTGGAAGCATCGGAAAAGAGGAGAGAGGAAGCAGGACAATGAGAAGCGAGGAGACGAAAAAGTGGAAAATGGGACATGGGTGGGGATACCAGAAGAACCGAGAAGTGGATGAAGTGGATGACATGAGCGTCCAGACTGTCAAACTCTGAGTGCGAAGAGGCAAGAGCAAGCACCTAAAAGGTTTAGAAATCTCGTGAGCCTACGATTGCTGATTGATTTTTTCTGTCCGAACATGACATCAAGAGCATGGATGAGTTGCTAAATCGCACCCATCTGGTGAAGAAAGCGGCAATGGTAGCGTTGTGGATGACTGCGTAAACGCCGTATTTATTTACGACAAGCCGAGATGCCAAACCGCGGGACGTTCGGCTCGTATTGGCAATGATCCTCCTGCGCTCCACACCTGCGCCAACCTAGCCTCTGCCACGCGTGCGAGGCGGAAGTACTCGCGTGGGTACGCGGGCCGTTTTCGACCGCGGGGGTCGCCCTCCACTTCGCTTCTGCACTTTGTGCCGGCAAGGTGTGACATGCGTCACCATTCCTGAGGAGCGGCTGTTTCATGGGAAGAAGGGCTGGTGTCAAACTCGACATTCGATGTATCGAGACGTGGTCGGAGAATGGATGCGGGTTCAATAGGATGCGACAGGAGGACGAGATTGGCGTCGTTGGTGGAGCAAGGGGGCTCTGAAATATGTGGTGTGGTGCTGCATGATTTTCACACAACAAGTTGTCGAACATCGATAGGTCTTGAAGGGGGCTATGATTTCCTACGCATGTAGTGTTCGCGAAACTTGGTTTATCGTCGGAAGGCCGTGCGTGGTGCGATATTGGGCTCAACGGAAGCCTGGTGAGGGGGTGCGACGGCAGTATCGTCTGCCTCTGAGCTGGCTTTAAATTCGAGACCGCCCTTGTAAGTGTTACGCACAATGCAGCTTATTGTATTCAAGTCCATCCTCCTCCCTTTTTCAAGAAATGAAGGTAAAGAAGCCCTATTTATCCTTTGAACAGAAGACCGGTATTAGGCAACAATGTAGGCATCAAGGCCTCTGTTCAGGCCGATTAGCGTCGGTGGCCTAATTGGTGGCAAAAGTATCAAGGCCTCTGTAGGGGCCGATCAGCGTGGTGGCAAGAGGGTGTTATTACGTAACAGTAAGGGGCTTTGGGACAAGAATGTCAAGAGTGGCAGAGGCAAGAAGGTTAGGTGGTTATTGTGTGCAGCACTAATCTCTGGCCCGCTGCTAAGTCTCTGCGAGCCAGTTCTTCCTTATGTACGCACGGTTGAGAGCCCGTGCGTCCCTGGGGCCCCTGGCGATCCCCCCCCCCCCCTACACTGTCAACACGGGTCACGTGCCTCTCACGTGACGACCTCCCCTGAAGTCCCTGAACGACCATGACAGCCCTTAGATTGGGCTTCCAGCCAGCCTCTTGCCTTTTTCTGTTCCTATAATTTTTCGCTCTATATGTTTGGAATGCAAAGGGTCCTTTCTCTTTCTTCTTAGTCTTTGGCTTCTTCGACGTGACTTTTGGGCGTTCTGTGTCCATGACACATGTCGAGCGAGAGAGCGCCGATGTGCGGGCTCAAGAGTCTGAGATAGTAGGAAAGAGAGAAGAACGAGGGTGGCAGGAAATGAGAATTGAGTGCATGGACACAGTGGTGGAGCTGGTCCATCGCCCTATTAATGTGGGAGGGGGCCTACGGTGATAAATCTACGCTGGCTCTCGCCCCCAAACAGGTTGCCCTAAAAAATCGGGCTCCTTCAAACTATTTACCTTGCTTCACCTCTTCCACAGAACAGGGTTAAACTCGTTTACCAAGGCATACGGCTTACTCCTTACTGGCCTGGTGTAAGACTGTCATGACGGAATGTCGGCTTCGCATCCTTCATGGGCGTCGTTTTCAGCCCACTCCATTTCGTTTCTCGCCACCGGACAGGGGGGTCAAACCGAATGGATGGTTGCATAAATGGCATGAACCACCAAGAAGCCTCTCCCAACCTCTCATAGCCCAGGGGCTGCCATGGCCAGTGGGCGGTGTTCCTTGAGATGGCCCCTCAGTCTAATTAGAGCTCATGCCACTCCTGTGGCCTCACACTCGACTTGCCTCTTTTGGCCTAGGTATTATCCAGAAGGTTCTGGCGGCGCCGATGGTAAATTCCAACCCTGAGGTCTAGCTCAATTTGTCTGTTGAGGCTCAGCTAATCATTGCGTGGGCACGAGAGGTGAGCCGCAGGCAGAATCGCGCCAATCTGAGTCCCAGTGGTCATTCTTGTTGGTCATCGGCTAGATGGGTTGTTATGGAAGTTGTTAATTGCCTGGCACTAGACAGGTTAGTGAGAAGGAAGAGACTTAATGGGGTTATGGGGTCTTTGTGGCAATGGCGGGAATGATTCTAAGAATAGATGAGAACTAAGTGACAGAACAGAAGGGCGGTTAGATAGTAAGACCGCTCCCGGCCCACCCATTCTGTTACCTCGCACGATTGAGGGTGCGTACAACCCTAGTTGTCCCTCTGGAGACATTTCTATTAATGTAAGAGAGCTTGAAATCTCTTGCCATCCCTTAGATTTCTGCACCGCGCAGCACGAACGCTTGGAAAGAGTGTTATTAGTCTTCCCAAGAAGCACCTACCCTAGTACTACGACACAAGAAATTCACGTCTTAAGTTCTAACTACTCCGTCAGTAGGTCTTTCTCTCATTTCTGAACCTCAAGGGCGGCGTTCTAACCAGTTAACGTTAGTATGTAGTTACGAAAATGGCGAACGACGGAGGCAGAATGTCACCTTTCGCAACTAACATGACAACTACCTACAATCTCCTTCCTTTCGTCCTAGACACGCTGAGCAATAAGAGTCGAACTCTTATGCAGCGGGAGGAACGTCAAATGGCGGATGGTTAGCTGCAGAATCAGGTGCGGTATATCTTGAGGCTGCATCTGAGACGACGGCCGTCCCCGCGTCCGGAAAGGAAGGATATTTCCTTGGGCATACTCCTGTTATTGCCGTGTCAATTTCAACCGAGACGATCGTCGGCTCTCCTTTGCAATCACTTAGCCTACGTTAGAAGGAGGCATCTGCTCTCGCCATCTTCCTTCTACAGCCACTGTCAGTCATCAGGAAGTAGTCACAGTGGGTACCGATATCTCCTTGGCTCATCGTTGCACAGAGTACCATGAAATACACTCTCCTTTTTTCTGCTATACTCCCACTGCTCTCCCATTGTGCTTCTTGGAGAGGTCATCTAACCTCACCGGAATAGTAGAAGAAGCGAGATGAGATTGGTCACATCACGTAATGCCGGAGCTGGAGAGGACGAACCTGATTACGCAGCGCACGAGGCCATCTGGACTTTCGTATGACAGACACCCTGTCTCCAGGAAGAATTTACTTGTCGTCTCATTTCGAACTGAAAGACGTTGCCAGCTAAGCAGCGGAGGGAGAGGTCCCGGGATGCCTTCACTGTCAAAGCGGGCAATGTTCCAGTGTTTGCTTCGGAGCCGGGACCATACCCATCTGAGAGCCACATGCACGCATCACAACACTCTTCATCATTCAAGCTTCTTTCCCTTACCCCAGAGGCCATCTCGCAAAGCTATCTGGTGATCTAATCTCCTTTGATCTCCTTGGCCGGACTGAGTTGAACATGATCTTGGAAGGCAAAGTGCAGATACCTCGCCAGCCCGCTTCTCGGGGATATTGCACCGTTTGCTTTCCTCTGTATGTATGTATGTAGTGAGGTGCGGTTAGTTGGTGTGGATCGAGGGTTTGGCGTGGTCGGCCTCGTCCATGTTCAGCACTCAGTAAAAGAGTCACTCCTTCATCTATTATCTAATCGAGCCAGCCACCCGGTCTATATAAAGGATTTCCAAGGCTGGCATCGAGAATAACTACGGAGAGTCCGCCCGATCCGTCTCAATATGTTCCAGCTCGATTTTTACCTCATTGGGAGCCTTTTGACCACCACGCACCGGCTTCCCTGCATATATCCGTCCGATGTCCTTCAAGTCCACAGGAGTAGACACTTTTGGTGCGTCCATGTCTTTGTTATGAACCTACCTAATCCATGCTAAATATCTGTCCAGGGAATCTAGGCGAGTCAGTCTGCGATTTCTTCATTTACCTGATCATGAATCCGTGAGTTTCCCGCATAAGTGAATGTAGCGGTGGCTTTCTCCCTATAGGCTTCACACTGCCTAACCCACATATCTACAAGCTGAGTCGTCATTGACATTAGGTTTCCGTTGACCAGCATATCACTTGATACTCAATTAATGCATGCTTTCTCTAACCACTTTTACCAGTGAATTCGCGACTGTGAGAGACTGCAATTACTGACATGCGGATTCGTCCTCTCCCACAGGACCTCGTGTAATAGGGTACTCCAGCAAAGAGAGCCAAAGAGTCTCGGACTCAAAGACATTGCGCTGTACGACGTGCGTAGTCACCAACTCGGTGGATCAAGCTGGGTAGCTTCCATCTTAACGACTCCGTCGACGAGGACTACTTCATGCACCGTGGCTGAAGGGGCGTAGCTCTAGACTGCGAACTTGTATGCCTGAGAGCCCCAGATAGTTCCCTTTACTCTATCCCTCTGTCTCTGTTCAATGGCTCAACCCCTATGTTCCTTCTCCAGAGAGCAAAGACGGCTGAGAACATCGTCTCTGCCCCCTGCACCCATACTAAGCAGACAAGAAACTACCCAACCCATCTGACGTCCCCAGAATGAGCTCATAAGCCCACGGCTCGTGAAGATGGTGTCGACAGCGATAGCGACGTGATTGGGCCAAAAGAGGAGATTCTCCCGGCGGCACCACAAGCGCGACGTGTGGTCGAACCTGAAGCAGCTATATCGACCTTCGCAGCCCGGAGATGGTGGTTCTGCTGTTCTTGCATGACCTTGTGATAAGTCCAAGGTCGTCGAGATGGAGATGAGCGACTTCTAATGATGGTCAGACCTAGTTTCAGATGTATCCCGTATGAAAGCGAATGGGAGGACTGCAGAGGTTTGCTACGGATCCGCGACTGATCCAAGCGCAGGGGTAATCGTATGAGTACACTTCACTTCTGGCCGAGATCATTCGCTAAATAGCCTCGGTTGTTCTGACTGGGTGGCACGAGTGGCACGGTCTGAGTCGCGTATCGTCAGGATCACCGAACTCCCAAGGAGGCATGCACCTAAAATAGCCCAGGACAGAGTGTGAGTCTACGAGCAGGAGAGGTTTAAATCATATCTTGTACTATAACCGAAGCCATCTTCAGTTTGAGAGTCACGACCAATGGGCGTTCGTCAATCGGACCCGTAAATGAGGACATGCCAAGGGTCCAGGTGGATGAGGTCTTTGACGCTGAGGTCTGTCTGGGGTCTCAAGCTGATATTCCTGGTGCAGGCAAAGGTGGGACATGAATGTGAATGACGTGAACAGGCTGGGATTCGTGGATGAAGCTGTTGAGATGTTAGGGTTAAAACCTTTGGCTCAATCCAGGGGTGGCAAGCATTCAGGTGTCGTGCGGTGCGATTCGGAGTGGGAGAGGGCTGTTCTTTAGAGTCTTTGGTTGTTCATGCATCTGTACCATATCTACAGCTAGGAGTTTTCTCGCAATGCCCCATTACATGTTCCATGCTGTTGTATTTCATGCTACTCGTCTACGTACCCTCGACGGACTAGAACCGACGGACTAGAACTGGTATTCCATGACGGGGCGAGGTCGGGGTTACTGCGGCAGCACGTGGGAAAGTGAGGAGTCCTCGCCACGTGTGCTAGAATCGAATAGGAGAAGTACAATCAGGAGAATCGAAGAACTCCATAGTCTATAGCGAATGGTGGTTCTGGGGCCTATCTAAGAACCATTCTATCCTCATGATCTTGGGCGCACAGTCAAAGCCCAGCCAAGGCAACTTCGCGGCGGTTGCGCCACGCAGCCAGGCGATATTGCTAGACAAGCTAATTGATACGCAAAGGCCTACTCCCGACTTGGAAGCATTAGCAAGCTCAGATAACGAGGCGGATATTCATGGCCAAGAAACCTTGGCAGCTTCTGTGTAGCCTCCCAAACCCGTTCGCCGAGCTTCGTGGCTAAACAATACGTCCCAGCCGCCGCTGCCACGCCCAAGAAAAGGACCTTTCGCAAGCAGCTCAATATCGCCAACTACCTCCCACCCAAGCACTCCGTCGGCCGAGTCGTCGGGAGCTGGGGCTTAGGCTGCATCGTCTGCTGTTCTTGGCTGAAGCCATACTGGCCCCGCTTCTTTCCCATTAGGGGACCGGCATCTGGAACAGCGAGAGAAAGAAGCCGCCATCTCGACTGGCCGAGGTCTTGCCAAGTGACTGAAGCTCTCTCTAACAAAGGACGGGCGTCCAACAAAGGACGGGCGTCCAAGTCCACGGGACGGGTGATATTGTCAACTAACTACATGGCTGTTGACGTTCAACGTCATCAAGACCTGACGCAATTTTCCTAGTAGCTGTGGTCCGCCCTATTACAGATCATAATTTGCTTCGTTTCTCTCTATTAGCTAGCTGATTGTTGAGATTGTGTTGTGGATGACATGAAGAGCATCAAGCTGTACGCACGCATGGGGTGCTGCTGCCTTCATGCACAAGCTGGACTTTCATCCGGAATGACCAGGAGCTCGAGAATCTGCGCAGAATTGGCGCTGGCTGAGCCGTTGCTAACTTCGCCACACAATCACTACCCCCCTCCCGTCGTCCACGTCTACGACGACCACAAGCTATTTCAACCAAAACATCGAGGCCCAACTTCTTCCCGCCCCCAAGCTTCGCGACAAAACCGCATCATGACGGCAGCCATGGACGAATACCTGGATGCTCCTATGGATACAGAAGATGTCTTTCCTTGCAAAGGCTGCAGAGAGGTATGGCCTTCGCCTCTTCTGGTACCCTGTTTCGTTAGGCCTAACCGCTGTATTCCTGCAGATACTAGAAGAGGGCATCTCCAACACCTGACTGCCTACTACCTGGACTTTCGCTGTCCGTTTTCTCCAAAACTCGGAAAGAAAAAAAGGGACTGTGTGGCTTCCGGCACTGACCCTTTCTAATCGTATATGGCCTCTCGAATCTGCTGGTTTTCTTCTGAGCTTTTCCTTTCCCTTACTGCCTTATAATTATTGCCTTTTATATATGTTTTCCTTCCTATATAGTGTGTGTATATATGAGAGAAAAGTACTGAGTCTCTTGTGTCTTGCCTTTTGTGTCTGCCGTGGTGGTTCTTCTGTACCCCGTTACTGCAAATATGGAGATGAAGATGAGAATGGCGGCTTGCTTGACGGTAGAGCTGGCACGCACACACAGATAGGTAGGGTAGGACGAAGATAAGAGAAAAGCAGTGAGTCTTTTGTGTCTTTCTCTTTGTCCTGTCCCCGTGCCGTGGTGGTTTATTTCTTTATTCCTTCTTTTTGGCCTCCGGCGGGCTGCTCGCTACGCTCAAATTCTGTGCCCCGTCCGTTCCTCCAGGCCCTCCCGAACTCACACAAAACAGCCTACACGTCTCCAGGTCGTGCAACCGACCTTTAGGTTTCGATTCCGTCTTTCCCTCCCTTCCAGGAAATCCAAAGCCAGAAAGAGGAAGTCGTCGCCGCATGGCGCCAACTCTGGATCCCCCACCCGGCATAACGACGGCGGCCGCCGCCACGTTAGCAGTACAGCCCACGGGCTTCATCTTCGCGTCCGGAATCCGGGCGTATCCTCCTCCTCCTGGCGGCCTGGTTGGTGCTATTGCTGCTGCCCACCTTTCTGGCTGTCGCGACGCCTTCGGCTTGTTGACCAACGCCGACGGCACAATCCGGCGCGAACTATCTTAACTTTTTCTATGCATGTGTCAAACTTTGATCTTGCATGGCGCCTCCAACCCGTCACGGGCCCCTTATGGCCTCCAATGGCGAGCACCACCATGGCCCTCTTGGTGCGGTGGATGATCCAGAAGGCGTGGAAGACGCCGGGGAACCAGGCCAGGATAGTCAGGCAGCCCCTTATGAGCTTACGGTGCTTGCACGGGAGCTGATGAGGGGGAGGGGCGCTTTTTGCTCTTTTTTTTTGCCTTTGCCTCCGGCGCCCCTCCGGAGGCGCCTGCGGCGAGCTGCTCGCTGCGCTCGAAATTCAATAAAAAGAAGAAGGGTTTCTTCTCTTCGCATCGACTCCATCGCCTGTTTATAACCGCGACATAATAGACGAATGGTATGTTTGTGAAGGCAGCCCAAGATAGCAATACACGACGGTAGTACGTACGCACGCTCTACTCAAAAAAGGCCATCCTCCTTCGCCTTACCGCCGTCAATACAGACTCATCTCATAACAGACACAACGCAAGCTTCTCCCCCGACGCCCTTACTTCCCGCATCCTCCAAGCCCGCATCTCTCGGAAGTTCCGGGCTGCCACGGGGACGGAGCTGCAATCAGTTAGCAGCACTACCCGGCATATCCAGCTTGCCCAGATTCTCACTGCACTCGGGCGGCGCACGGCGGCTTGGTACCTTGTCATAAGCATCCCATCTCACTCGAACACGCACCAGCCGACGTGACAAAATGCAAACCAACATCGACTCTGACAGCCACTCGCTTTGACTTCAGCTCGCACTCGTTCTGGTTAGTATACAAAAGCGGGAAGCTCAGAAAAAACCCCTTGATGACTGGCCTGAGTAAGCAAGCAAAATAATCTCTAGCACGTGGACTTGATGCATGCCGTCATGTGAAGAGAGAGAGACTTCTTGCTAGACTTGTGTGGCAGGCAGACGTGATGCTTAATTACTCCGTGACGCCCTCGTCTTTCTACCTTGGTTACCCCTAGCTGTGTACCGTCATGCCCGCCGCCGACAGGGCCAATACCTGTTGTTGCGTTGGCACTCTACGTAACAGCACCCATATGTGGGGGGAGTTGTCTTGGGCCGCGTTTCCGGTGTCATGCAAAACAACCCTAGGGACCAAAGCCACCCACCCAGTTCAAAGTCCAACCGGGACCCCCAACGGCCGTAATCCTTATGCAATAGAAAACCATGTTGCTTCCTGAGCGATGAGAGGGGCAACGTGCTTGACCAACGCGAGGAGGACATACCGGTCCTTCTCCGTTCTCGGGTTCCAGTCGTACGCTGCCAGCTTCTCCTGAACCGGTTGGGAAAGGCTCTGGAAGATGATCGCCTTGACAAAGGCACGATCGCTGCGCCATTGCTCCTTGGCATGGGCATGGTCATCTGCAGGCTCTCCGACCATGTCGTCGTCGATATACTCCTCCAGTCCCATTACTTCCGGGGCGCAGTAGAGTGAAGCCTCCCAGCATCGCAGGTTCGAAGGGCCAAGCAGGGTGACAACCTTGAGCTCGAAGTTGCAGCGGCCGGCGTTCAGCGACATGGTGACGTCGTTTGCTGAGCGGTGATGACTACTTCGTAACGGTCAGCAGTTACTAGGATTGAGCTACCGAAGAAGACTCGGTTCGGTTGTCTGTCGACTTCGGTTGGGGCTGGATTGGGCTACCTACGCAGCTAAGGAACGAAGCCGGGACTTGGCTCGCAACCGTGCGAGTTCGGTGGACTCGGCGCTCGTTGTAAATCCGGGATTTCGACGGTCAGAATGCCGTCAAATTTTGAGGAGAGAGTGCGCGTAAGGTAGGTAATCGCTTGATCACGGCTTTAGGGTGCGGTGCGCGTGGAAGGCTGTAACTGGCCCGCATTCGCGTGGAAATTCAAAGAGCTGGTTAAATTTTTGACGATGCGCTCTCGAATGTATAAAGTGACTTACTGGGTTACGAATAGGTAGTTAGGTAGCTAGCTAGCTTCAAAGTCGGAAGCGATCATACCATATGGAGGTGGGCAATGTCACAATGTGTGCATTAATTAGGTGCTGAACTGGTGGTGGAGCAAAGATCACGACCACCTAAATTAAATGTGTGGACGAAATCTTCTCGTCGGGGAAAAGTGCACATCTTTCATCCCGCCGTATCTTCCCAAACCCATATCCCAAGCTACCGACATTAAATATCTTGCCAAGGTTCACTTTCCGTTTCTGGCCGGAACCTCGTCCCAATACCAATACCCTGGAGCCCGCGCGTACGGCCCCTCGTGTTCCGCTACGTTGAAGAAGTGGACGCTGCTGATCTGGTTGAAGAGTTGTGCGTTTGAGAGTCGGAAAGATGTAGGTTAGTAAGGCCTATATACGTGTCTTGGGGGTACGATAGTACCACGACGTCGACGTCCTTGACCAAAGGGCTAGACTGTCTCTGATCTAGCTCCTGATGTTGCCGTTGCCGTTGCCGTTGCTATTGCTATTGCTGCTGAGTCACCGCCGCTACCAGCTACTAGCGCTCATGCCGTCTCTTGTATTGGAGGAGGGGGTGCTATTGCCGACCCCCGCTTTCAACATCTATTGCTTGCTCCAGGAGGAGAGACAGACATCCTGGGAGGGAGTTCCTTTCTCCGCCGCCGCGCCGCGCAGGCATAAAAACGTGTTACGCTGCGCTGCGCTGCGCTACGTGTATGGTTCTGGGAAACTCTTCAAGCTTCCCGAGCGGCGAGCAAAGCAATTGGAGGCAAGCGGCTGTACGGGCTGCTTGCCTCCAATTGCCATTCCTTCATTTCTATGAATACGCGAGAAATATTCGAGAAATATTCGGAAAACTGGCGGCGTGGCCATGGGAGGCCGTCTCGGGGAGCTCGTGGCCTTGGCCGTGGCCTTGGCCGTGGCCTTAGCCGCAGACGTGGACGAGGTCGTGGGCACGGCCGGGGAAGAGGTGGCAGGGTCGAATTCGAGTGATCCTCTGCCGACACAGTAGAGATGGACGACGGCGAGATCAACAGCGACGGCGACGACGTCATGGGCACCATGCAGGCCGAGCCTGAGCCGTTCGACGGCGGACCCGCGGCGAGGACTTGGCCGAGGTGCTTCCGCGAGCAAGAGGTCTTGTTAACTATGACTCGGTATAACGTTCTGTTCGTTCTGTTGAAGAAATTCCGCCTCCTCGTATATGGGACTTTGAGCGCCTCTTTGCACAAAAGAGGGCAACCATCGCCGGACAGTTGCTACGTGTATCTTTCTATCCAGTTTCAGCCCAAGTATGAATCCGAATGCAGCCACCAGTGTATATATGCCGCAGTCGTAGCCGTTTTCTTGTTGAAGGCAAGCGGCGGACTCAGCGCTCCACGATGTCCAGACTGTGGTGTCTCCCTCTGGGGCTTGGCAGTCGGCTGGTAGGTAGGTTTTGATGAAGGCTCCAATGCACGTTCTGGTTTGGAAATTGTGGTGATCCGACCTCATCAAGTCAACAATGTAGGCTCAGACTAAAGCTGAGTGGATGCTGATGCTCAATTGGGACTTATGTAGAGTCCTCCTGTCTTGAAGAACTGCGGCAGACAACAACATTATCGGCCCTTTGACCCTCGCTTGTAGTAGACGGGAAACTTGTTTTTTCGCTCCCGGGCAGAGATAGGCATTTGTCGCAGCGTTTATCCGAATCTAATGCACCCCGTCTTGTTAGCTATGCATACACGGCTCCCGTTGAATTCTTCCATAAAATACTAACCTCTCACCCGGCCTTCAGGCAAGACGGATACTCGTATCGCCGCCACTCACCCTTCTGGCTTCGACCAGCAACCCTGACGGTTCGTCCCGTTACAAGAGCAAAGACCGCCGGCCTGATCTACACGGCCAGGTCTCCTTCTTTCGGAGCGTCCAATAGTAAGTTCTCACCCTCTAGTTCTCGAGCTGCAAACTCAGTTGCTCACAAGACTTCAATCTCCGTTTCCAGGTCCGCGGATGGGTCGACGCTGTTCACCACCTCCTCGTCGAATCGCATCTATTTGTTTGTGCTTTCGGCGGATCTTCTTAAGCCGCGGCAGGAGCCCGCCCCGCTGAATAGTTACGTCTGCCGTGATGTTCGTGATGAAGGCGCAAACCGATGAGCAAGTTGAATTTCGGGACCTTTTCCAAGACGAAGACGAGGATAAAGAAAATATGATCAAAATTGAGAGGTGGGGCGTAAGTAATAAGGTTAAGGTCGCATGCGCACATTTATTCATTGCCCGATGGCTGGCGGAAGGAGCGTGGGGGCGCGGCACGCACACACAGACAAGTAGGGCAGGCACGAAGAGACGGAGACAGAGTTGGAGAGCCCTACTACTACCTTACTACCTTGCAATTATCTCGCACACATATTTCCTTTCTTCCTACCTAGTATGAGAGAGGAGCGAAAAGGAAAAGTCCCCTTGTCCTGTATCCCCGGGCGGGATGACCTCTGACCAGGGAGACTGCCAGACCAAGTCTGGGGGCGGCCTCCACTTTTCCGAAGCTACTTCCCATGCAGGTGCTCCTTCCCTCCCTTCCAGGTTCTTTACTCCTTCGCCGTCAAACATGTCACTCTTACCCTGTGCTGTGTAGGTCAAGGCCCCTGTTGCTGTTGCAGCTTGTCCAAGACGGGCCACTCACAACTCCCCATTGTAGAGACGCTGTGCAGCGTGCAGCACGGAGGAATCCTCAGATCTAAGGAGGCCACCGGTGGATTCTTCTCTTCTTCAAAAGTAGTGATGATATCCTCCCAATGCAATTCACCCTTCTTCAATTAGTGTAATTCCAGGAGAGGGGATTTTTACGTCGCGGGGCAGACAGGGCAGGTAATGCCGTATTAAACCGGCTTTGATAGCCCAAGATTCTACACAAGTAAAGTTTGCGGCCCAGCCAGGAATTTACCAGCCAGCCAGCCAGCCAGCCAGCCAGCAGGCTTTGACAGAGACCTTACCGTCCTTTGGCGCCAGACACTTTAAACGCAGAAATTGTGAGGCCCTTGACCTCCTGCAACAAACACACGAATGAGCGACTGGACTCCCAGGAGTCCTGCGATTCGATGCGATGCGATGCGTCGGCATGTCCTGCAACAACAGGCGCAAACGCAAAAATGGAGACAACGACAAGGACAACTTGTGCGGCGCCGCCGTTGCGATGAAGTTCGCGCCGGCGCGGCCGGAATGACCTGTCACAAACAACGGTGCGGTGCGCTCCTTCTTTGTGATGCTCTGGAAAACACTAGAGACGGAAACAAGCCACGCCACGCCACACCACGCTCCCGCTCCCGCTCCCGTTCTGCATTGGCAGAGGGGATTCCTTCCAAAACACCAGCTCCTCTCTTTATTCCATTTCCTTCTCTCCTTGCCTTTGTTTTCTTACCACTGCGCTGTCTCACCATCTCCCTCTCTTCCTAGGAGTTGCATTTCTTTGCTTTTACCATTGCGCGTCTCACTATCGCTGTCTCGCGTCTCGCCGTCACTGTCCCGCGTCTCGCCGTCGCCATGGCTGCCATGAAACGAGAGGCTGCTGCTGCTGCTGCTGATGGAGATGTGCCCGACATGAATACACCACCACCTCTCCGGCTCACACGAAAGAACTTGGCTCTCCTCGACACTCTTAAGGCAACACTAACAAGGACAGCAACCACAACGCTTTCTGTTGGGAGGAAAGGTAAGGACTGGATTGCTTGGAGGAAGTCTAGCTATCTGGGCCACAGCGGAATATATATGTGGAAGTGATGGCCTGGACCGGTGGATCCCATATCCACTTATGCCTCGGCTTGAGGGCATCAGGCCGGGGTCCGGCCTGATCCCTGCTAGCCTGGCCACACTTTCCTCTTCGAGGACGATAGCGTCAGCGACAGCAACACTATGGCGATTAAGTTGTCCACGACGGCTGGGTTTGGGTTAGGGTTAGGGTTAAATTCGTGTGTTTTGGAGTCGCTCATTCGATTTTACTCAGGAGGTAAAGGGAGGCCAATCGCTCATTCGTGTTCGTGTTTGTTGCATATTCTGAGTGTCTTTGGTTAGCCACCCTCAGACGATTAGGAAAAGGGCCTCATATAGATGATTTGAACAGAATAGTACAGTCTTGTGTTTTGCCAAGTTCGAGTTCAAAAAGTTCAAAGCCTGTCTGTCCTGTGGGTTCAATGGAATGGCCACCAGGCTCCAGGTAGATCTTGGGGTTGGTGGGTAGCGCCAATGTTTGTTTTCACTAACGGCCACTAAGACAGACTCGGGCGGCGAAGCGAGAAGCGAGACCGGCCCCATGTCGGTCGCTCGCTAGCGGTCGACGCAAGAGACATGGATCTTAGGGTTGAGTGTAGGTGCCAACCGGTGTCACCAACGATCGAACCAATCGAGGCGATCCTGGGGTGGGTAGTGTAGTGCCTGGACAGTATATAAGAAGAGCCGCTGTGTGGCTGGAATGTTGGCAGACTGTCTTGGATATCATCCCTCACATCATCTTTGCAACTGAAACTGTCTTGGACACTATCGTCATCATCACCGCCATCATGTGTCACGATCATCGAGTACGCTGTGTCAAGGCGCAGATAGCCATGAGCAACCTCATTGACGACGCGGAGCTAGGCGGCCCCCTTGCCGTGTTCGTGCCGCCCCCACGCCCCCCCATGCCGCCCCTGCCGTAGATGCGGCAGGACGGCCTGTCCCCGTCTTGGCCTGCGTCGGCTGCTGGCGGCCATCATCATCATGCCCCGCCCGCAGCTGCTGGCGATGCCGCCTCCCCCCCATACATGGGAGAACTCCCCCACCTCCAGCCGCCGTGGGCGTGGGCTGCTGGCGGCCATCATGTCCGAGGCATGGATGCAGCCGGCCTTGATGTTGGAGTACTACTCCTTCGCCGACCTACCTGCCTGGCACTAGGCTTCCATTGTATTCTTATCGACATGCTCCCGCACCTAGGCTCCCAGCTTTCCTTTGCCCTGAAGGTCTCGGACCAGTCCTTCTAGTCGCGCGGGTCCGAGAAGGTCGTGTTGGTCGTTGACGTGGTGAGGATCTTTGGAATGGTCTCGCTTTTGGAGTGATGCGTTGTACGTTGATGCGTTGTACGTGGTGGACTTGGTCCGTCGATACGCGGATGGCGGCTGTGTTCCGCAGGGCCGAGCCCGCGAGGTGGGCGGCGATGGCGTCTCGCGCGACGCTGCTTCACTTGGCATGCGGGCGTGCGGTTCAGATCGAGATGGCGGCGTGCCTGCTCGGGCAGGAGGACGCTCGGCCGCTGTAAAGATTTTCCGGGTTTTATATTACGAAGATGGGAAGGAGGGGTGGCGGGCGGAGAATGACAGCTGCCCAGGTCGCGCTGTCGGAAACGTACTTAGACTTTCTGCCCGGCGCGCTAACCCGTTTAGCACCTAGCCAGCTGCCCCTTGTTCCCCCGCGTATTTGGTATCTCTATACGGCCCTCTTTCCTTATTGTGTTGCATCGCACTCGTGCGGTCAGTGCCGTGGCTCTGGGGGAAAGGACGACTCCGTAGTCGATTGCGGCGGCGGGCTGCTCTAGCTGCTCCGAGCTATAGACTGAGAGATCCGACGGTGTGAGCTATTCCAGAGGTTAATTGAAATCCAAAAGTCGGTTCGGTTCCACTCTCGGGTGCCCCAGTAACCCTTTCTATATTCGGCCTGCGAAATCTCGAAGGCGGTCCCGGCTGGGCGGAAACCAATCACGTTGGTAAGCGGAAACTTTTAGCCGCGGTGGCTGCATCATTGGTCGGTACGAGTTTCAAAGCTTGAGTTTGTTCCCGAAAGCTTACTGCTTGCTGCCGAAAGCTTGCTGCCGAAAATTAAAAAATCACTCTTTTTATGCAGCCATCGTATGGAAATAGGCAGCGATATTCGAGGACGATGCATGTCATTAAAGTGTACTAGATTGGCTGAAAGGCGAGCACGGCAACGTCGTGGCGCGCGTCCCGGAGCTTGTGCTGGTTCTCCTTGACCAGGTCGGCCGGCAAACGAGGAGCGTGTTTGTCTGGACCCTCGATATCGAAGGTGCGCCTTCTGAGGTGACTGCCAGAGGAGGACTGCGAGCACGAGGTGTTTTTGACCGAGTTAGGGGAAATGATAACGCAAAAGAACGTGGAGAATAAGATTTTGTCCTTGTAGTCGTTCTTTCTCAAACTGCCTTCTCAATACTTATTGATCCCTAGCTTCTCCACGCCCTTAGAACTAGAGATGTTATCGACTTGCGTCTCTATTCTAGTTGCTAGTGTTAGAACTCGATTTTGAATAGCCTCCCTACGTTTCTTAACGGTCTCCCGGCGTTTCTATATTGGCTGAGCTTATTTCCTGAGGTTCTTAGTATCTTTTACGAGGCGCTGAACTTGAATATCGAGGCGATCTATTTGGGCTAGTAATAGTCGCGCTATCCGCTTATGTATTATGTATTATCGTCTTCTGCCGCTTAGAAGCTCGTATATTGCTCTCCGCCCGATCCGAGTTATGTGGCACCAACCCTTCTTCGTCCATCTTCGAGGCGGATCGCTTCTTTACTCGGATAGGCAGGGATACGCTTAGTAACGGGAACGAGACTGCCATCGGGTAATGAAGTTTGGGTCAGTTTCCTCGCCACCTGGGGGCGGTAAAGTCTGGGTTAGTTGGGCACTGAAGTCTAAGTTAGTTGGGCGCTGAAGTCTGAGTCAGTCGGGCCATGAAGTCTGGCGTCAGTTTTATCGTTGCCCTGGTGATGAAGTTAGGGTCAGTTTCCTCGCTACCCTGGGAGCAAATAATTGGCCGTGGTTATATCAGCCTCGGTCGTAACGAGTACAAGTTCCAAAGCTTCTAAGTCGCGCTATGAGGCCGTGGGGAAGCCTGCTACTTAATAGCCGGAGGATGATCTCGACAATTTATTAACGCTATTCTTGGTGAGGGGACCTTGAACTTGTATTACCGCCTCAAATAGGTCCTCTCGGATTTCTTCCCCTTTAAAGGGCCATCGTGAGATTCAGATGCAACGAATAGGCAATGCGCTAGGTTGCTGTGTGTAGCTGAAAGAGCCGCCGTTGGAGTCGAGCGGGCGGGCCGACTCCGCCTCCTTCTAGAGCATCTTCGCACTCAGCTGGGCATTCTTGATGCACAGCTCTGCTGCGTAGATCTGCTTGGCTTCCAGCTCCTCTTCCAGTCGGCTGAGGTTGCTGGAGGGGAAAGAGTGGAAGAGGCGAAAAAAGAGGAGAAAAAAGGCGGGCTAGGTTTCGTGGCCGCGCTCCTTTATGAGAGAATCCCTCGCTCCAAGAAGGGCTGGAACGCCATGTACCATCACCACCTCGACCACCTCGACCACCTCGACCATCACCACTTCAACCACCATCACTACCTCAACCACCACCACTACCTCAACCACCACCACCTCGACCACCACTACCCACTACCTCGACCACCACCACCTCGACCCAAATCTGGCGCGCAATCCCGCCGCCTACCCGAGCGCTCTACCCACCTACTAGGCGGAAGAAGACTTTACGACGACGCGCAGAATGGCCAAGCCTGAGCTCTCGCCGCTGCGCCGGCGCGCCATCCTGGGTATCACATAGCCTGACCGCCGAGGCGCTTGCCGAGGAAAGGTAGGTAGAAAGCCGTAGAGAGACGAAAACTAAGAGAGGAGAAGACGGTCGCCGCCGTCGCCGAAATCGAGGCCCAGGGCCCGTTAGCTAACCTGGCTCTTTAACCGCACTCCGCTAGTCAAGTATTTGGGAAAGAAGGGAGTCGAGAAAATAAAGTGAAAAAGGCTATCCCGAAAAGGCTGAAGTGACGACAGGAATAAAGGCCGAAATCAAGATAGAAAGCGGACCGTTATAAGGAAAACCCGGCCAGTCCTTCCTTCACGCTCCTACGAGAAGTCCAAGACTATTAGCCTCCAGGAAGCCCATAACTATATCTTTATACTTAGAGACGGGAATATTATTCATGCCCATTACCTCGGCTAACGCGCCGCAAAGGGCCATAACCACTAACTCCCTACGTATAGCCTAGGTCTTTTGATCATTTCTCGGGCAGGGCGAAAGAGAGATTGATGTTAGGCCGGCGTCAGAGTGGACGATAGAGCAGCGCGAGGTGGACGGGCGACAGCAGCATCGACAGCGTCACAGCGCCGCGGCAGCAGAAGTGGGCCGTTAATAGCGATTTCCCGGGTTCGAGTTCGAGCCGTTCTCGGCGATTCGAGCGCGCAGCGCCTGCCGGGCCCCGAGCGAGCGTTGACGCCGGTGACGCTGACGCGGCTGGGCGTCTTGCAGTAGCACGGCGCGGCGCGTTGCCCTCGTCGATGCCGATGACGTCGGCCCACGTGAACCAGCTATTGTACGGCGCACACTTGTAGTAAGGCCGCCGGATGTTGCTCTTAGGGTTGTTTTCCGTCGTGTGCTTCAGCGTCGAGGGCCGGCCGTAGCCCTCGCAAACGCGCCCGTGTTCTGGTAGCGGTGCGTGTCTGTGGTGCGCCGCCTAGATGGTTTCTATGGTGAATTCTTGCCCGCCTGCTTCCTGCGACGGCGCGGGGAGCTGTGGGTATGCTACGTCTTGCTCTGCCAGCTCCCTGTCTAGCTAGTCATATTCTTGGTTGTAGTTATCGGGGTCCGGCTTCGGGATATCCTAGAGACGGTTATATCCTTGCTTGAGAATAATAAGATTGAGTACGGGTGCTGGCGGCGGCGGCGGCGGTGGTGGTGCCGGCCGCTCCTGCTTGACTTGTGCGGTAGTAGCAGCTCGCAGTGGTAGGTGCCGATTTAGACGGCTCGCCGACCGCGGACTTGTCACCCGCGTGGCGACTTGGGGCTAAAATGTACTATCGTTATCGAAGGTCCCGAGAGCAGGAGAGCGCTCGCTCTTCACGCGCTTGCTAGACGGTGTCTTAGGGGTAGAGGCTTTAATACCTCGCTTATAGGGCGTTTCTGGAGGTGATCCGAGCGGACAAGGCGTTGCTCGGGACGAAGACGATGTTATGCTTCGAAAGCGGACGTTGACTTTGTTGGTGTCGGGCGGGCTTGTTGGGAGACCGTCGAGTTCTATCTAGTCAGTGTGGCTCGGGCGTCGATGGCCGCTTTAAGACGCCCGGAGTATGATCCTGAGCCTGAGCTGGAGCTGGAGCTGGAGCTGGAGCTGGAGCTGGAGCTGGAGCTGGAGCTGGAGCTGGAGAGTCGAGAATGTTGACTATGCTCTTGCGCGTGAGATCGATATAGGCCTCCGTCTAATGGCTTTGACTAGAGAGGGCGGTATGGTCGCGGCCGATCCTTCCGGCTTAAATGCGTGACGAAAATGAGAAGAATGAAAGTCGATATGAAGCTCCATTTGAAGTGAGGTAGGCTGAGTTGTTAACTGTTGACAAAGTCGATGGAGAGGGCCGAAAGTGAAACCCCTGCTTTAGGCGAGGTAGACTTGTGAGGGGCGGATTGGTGAGTTTGACTGGGCTGGACTGTAGTGCTGTCTAGTGGTGTGTTGTACCGGGCTATAGGAAGGAAAAACTGTAGGCCTCTCTGCCTGCGCGGTTGGGTATCTGGCTGGCGCAAAGCCACATCTCAAAATGCGCCGAGCTCATTAGCCGTGAAGCCTCCCGTTACCTCTTTTAGCTAACTAAGTCAATTGGGTCGGCCTTTCAGAGAAGTTGAAGAGAGACGGAAGCGAGGGAAACCTACGATGGACGGTATGCTAATTGCATGTAACTGAAGAAAGGGAAGACCTCTAGCTTCTAATGGTGCTGAAAAAGGCGGATGTAAATTGAGGGTAAAGAGTGTCGCAGGTACTAGGGGTCTCCCGGCGAGCGTCGAAGAAGTCAGAGGCAAGAACTGAAAAAGTGCAAAGCTAGTCCGCCTTGCAAAACGAAAATATACCGAGGCTGCAGGGACCTTCTTCGAGTCACGAGTGAAAGGCGCCGTATATGTACTCAGGTGGCTAACAGACGAAGGAGGCTACGAGACTTGAAGCGAAAGGGGCGGGCCCGCCGTCGAGCAGGAGTCTCCATTTTTGCTGCGGTGAGATATGCAAGAAATGTGTGCATTTTTCGCCGTGGTTATGCTTGGAGACGGGAACATTATTCATGGCCATCACCTCGGCCCACGCGCCGCAAAGGGCAGCGTCGGTAGGCGGCGAGGGGATGATATTCGGGTCCGGAGGACCGAGGAAGGCCGCGGGGGCGCCTAGGCCTCGGCAGCCGGCTCAGAGTTATCGGCGAATGTGCCCTAGTGTGAGAAGGAAAGGGCGAGACTTAGGGCGGTGGGAAGGTGCAGGTCCCGTTGCGTGAGCGCGTCGTCGTCGTCATCGGCGTGCTGATGGCGCTCGGTATCTTTGCCGCGGCCGCGTCTATCGTGAAGGCCGGTGTCCATTCGGAAGAAGAGAGAAATAAGCGTGTCGGGTATGCCAGTCCTGGCGTGCTTCTGCCGCATCAGAAGCGAAATAGTGTGTCAGTGCCGAGCTCGGTCTTCGTTGCCTGTAATTGTACCTTCAGTCGGCTATACCGATTCGATAGAAGGCCTCCATCACCAACAGAAATTGCTAAAGGGTTGTCGTCTTCGGGGACAAAATTATCGTTAAAAGCGGTACCTGTGGTTGTCCGGGGAAAAAAGAAGGGGAGAGTCTGGGGTACTTGGCCCTGGGGTTTGCAGCTGGCTGGGCTCGTCTCTTTGGGGTGGCCGGCTTGAAGTCGATGCTGTCGTCTTCGAAGGAGTAGTGTGAGGAGTAGCGTCAAGTGTTTTGCTACTGGCACTGGTGGCAGGCTGAAGAAGTGTTGGTGGCACGGATGGGGAGGCATCGCCGTAGCCTGCAATGGGAGAGGCGATGTTGGCCGCCGAAGCGGCAGGTTTACGAGCACGTGGTGTAGGCGCCAATTTGTCGTACGTCGTGAATTATAATTATCGTGGGATCATGGGATTGTGTACTATCTGCTGTGGTCGTCGTCGCCGTCGTCGTTATTCCACTTCGACTCCCTGCGTGCAGCCTTGGTAGGAGTTTCCATTTTTGCTCCCGATGGCGGCATCGGGTTTAGAAATCGGCGAGCCAGATCGGCGCTTGGGAAGGCATTTCAGAGCCAGAGCGGCTGCGGCAGCTGGCTGCTGCTTTGGCGTTCTGTGGTGAGATATGCGGGAAAAAAAATGGGTGGATTTTTCGCCGGGTTTGGTCGAAATGGCTTGCTGTGAGGCTGTTTGGAGAAAAGGGCAGAGCAGTTCGGTGCGTCAATGAGGTTCAAGATGAGGGAAAGTGGGGGGGCTGGGGGGGCGAGAGTCTGAGCTTATCTCTAAATTCATTTGGGGGGAAAGGGAAAGGGAAAGTGCGTTCCAACTCATGTTGTGTGTTAGGCCGGCGGGGACCTAGAGGTTACTGCCTGCGATGTGGCCTTGGCCTTGCCCACAATTTCTTGTGCTTCTTGTGATGCTATTACGACTACGACTCCGGTACACCTTGACGGAGTGTCGACCCCCACGCCGCAGAGAGCTCCTTTCGATGCCATTGCGACTCCGGTACACTACACTAAGGGGGACCTTGAACTTGCATCACAGCCTCAGGGCCGTACAAGTTCCCAAAGCTTGGCTTCTGAAGACGGCGTTCTGAGGCCGCTGTGAGGCCGTTGTTCCCGGAAGCCGGCTGCTTGCTGGCCCAACTAAGGGAAAAAGAGTAATTACTCCTCTTCTCCAGCCATGTTACGAATTTGGCCGAGTATCGACCCCCACGCCGCAGAGAGCTCCTTTCATGGCCGCGGAGAAACGAGAGGCCAACATTATGTTGGCTGTCTCCGGGCCTTTGTCCTGGTCCTGGAGCGGCGCCGGGCATGGGCTGCGGCACTGGCGGAGGTTGCGGTGCTGAGCCGAATCCTGAGGAGGAGGAGGAGGGGGGGAAGAAGCCTACTGCTTGCTGGCCGAAGAAAAAGGAGTAATTACTCTTTTTCTCCAGCTATCACATCGCATTAATTAGCTAACCTTTCTTTGATCAGGAGCGAACGACGACGACGACGTCTTACAACTCCGACACCATCGCCATGTGATGCTCTTCTCGTGCCATTTCTTCCCCCCCTTGCCGATGGAAGCATCGTCCGTCCTCCGTATACCGGGCAAAGTCTCCGCGAAGCTCGTTGCGGAAAGATTCAAGACAGACCCACGTCATAGTTCAGTCAGCCGACATATAGCCAAGGTCACAACACCAAGCAAGTCGCTGCCGGTTTCGCTTGGGACGTGCAATCGCAACGCAACAGGAAGTCCCGATACTAGGGAATAAAAATAGTAGCCTCCATTGCCCCTAGACGGGTCAGCAGCGAAACTTCTTCTCCGCTGCTTCGAATGGCGAGTAGGACGTCGTTCAGTCCAACGACACTCGACCTACCACCAAGCCCTCTACCAAGTCCGGTACAGCGTGCCATCACTAGCCCAGACGGACAAGCAGCCCTCATCGCTGGGCCAATGTGCCTGCCTGCCTGCCCTTTGCGCGTGTGTGTGTTGGGCTACTACATACATAACAACGTTTCCGAGTAGCCCCTATTTAGCCAAGGACGATCCCGACATGAAGCTCCTATGAGCCCAAAGACTTTCCACTCGAGTGGCCTCTCAGGACCTGCAGGGTATCAAAGCCCAGCTGGGGAAGAACGAGAAGGAGCTGCAGGATGTCAAAGCCGAGTTGGCTGATAGGGTGAAGGCGATCAAACACTGCTTTATTGCGATACGACAGGTCACGGACGACGATGACAAAGGTGGCATCAGGACACAGCTGCCCTGCCCGATGGCAGCGAGGTGACCCACCTGTGCGTGCCAGCTCGACGGCCAAGCAAGCCGCCCTTCCCATCTTCTTCTCCGTGCTTGCCTTTGCTTTTGGTTGGCAACTTAATGACGGACGGGGCACAGAACCACCACGGGCACGGGCATAGACCCAGAGTGGCGGATGACAGCGTGCATGCAGGTGAAGAATAAAAAAGGGTGCGTCGCTTTTACTCACCCACCCTATGACCCGGTTGAACAAAATACGACTCATTGATACAATAATACAAGCTGCGGGCCGGTTTCGAGATACGTAGTAAACAAATAATAAAAATCTCGCGCAATGATTGAGAGAGCATAGTCGAGGCGAAACCGAATGCCCAGTCCTCCCAACGTAACGTCGTTCCCGTCGTCGAGATTGCGGTAAGGGCGGCGGCGGGTGTGGGTGAAAGGTGGCGAGGAGAGGAGAGGGGAGGTCCTAGTGCAGAACCAAAGCGACGGGTAGCTGAGAAAAGGACGGCCAGGGCTAACTATGGCAAAGAAGACGTCACAGAAATTGGAAGAGGATGATGAGCCAGATGACGAATTTCCTCCGTCGAAAAAGCAGCTGCAGCCAGCCCGCCGGTCGAAATTCCAGAAAAGGGGGCCCAGCAGGGTTGCGCTTATTGTCTGCGTCCAAGAAGCGGCGGCCTGCTTCTGA
Source organism: Lasiosphaeria ovina (assembly GCA_033439765.1). Lineage (NCBI taxonomy): Eukaryota > Fungi > Ascomycota > Sordariomycetes > Sordariales > Lasiosphaeriaceae > Lasiosphaeria > Lasiosphaeria ovina. The sequence goes on from JAULSN010000009.1 coordinate 1,306,213, forward strand.
GATGGACGACAAAATGAGGAGAGCAGCAGCCGGCGACGTGGGAGGAAGCCGTCGCGTCAGTTCCTTGACTGACGAGGGCGAGAAACATGGACGACGCCAACGAGACAAGCGACCTAGGAAGCCTTGACGACCCCGACGACGACGATGACGACCAGTCTTTTAGAATGCACACGCGTGTGCCCAATGATGCCGTGCGCGTGCGCGTGCGCGTGGTTGTGCATGCATGCTGAGGGACCATGTCGCCCTCTGGCCCCCAACGGAACCTGGACCTGGACCTGCGACCAGAACGGGTGCGGCTATGTGGTCTGCTCCGCGCCCCAGAGGACCAGGTCGCCTAAGAAATCATTGCCGGCCACTTCCGTGACCACGAGGCTCAGCTTGAAAAAGATTAACCTGGCTATGACGGAAAGCCGCCGCCACATGCCCACCAAGTATGCATATTTCCTGGGCAGCCCACAATTAGCGCTTGCGGGCACCGGCTCGCAGACCTTGTGGCCACGGCAGCAAGGGAAATAATTGGCGCCTAACTTTGTAGTTGGGTGACGCGGTTTCGGCTATAAGGGGACAACCGAACGTCTGCCAAGGTGCTACCAATCGATTCGTATATGACTCCTCGAGACCTAGTGGCAGATCACCTTGGTACTTCCCCCCCCCCGAGTTCATGAGCGATTGGGCTCGCGGGGTCCGCTGGGTGACGTGTGGGTTTAGGCATCGTCATGCTCCGGCTGCTTGGTGACGCATCCACCCGATAAATCCGTAGGCTGGCTTGTTGTGGATATATACCCAGACGGGCCAGTTGGGGTACACAGAAGTGCTAGAAAGACGATGATGCAATGGATCAGACGTACGACCGACGCTCAGTCGAGACTGTGGCAGGGGCTGGTAGAGGGCATCGTGAAAACGCTGCTGGAGCTAGATATGGATGATTGTGTTGACGCCGCAACGCGTGAAGCACGCAGGAGGGAGGTGGTGCATGTTCTGAGCTTGGATAAATACAGCGGGATAGTCTCATTTCCCCCTTGAAAGATATCGAGCAGTTCACCTTGAATGTGGATACAAGTCAAACAAAGCGATCTGGCACTATCCAAGGTCAAGAACGGCACCAAAACTCTGCTCGCAGGTATCTTGCAGTTCATGGGCCTATCAGCGGCGACTCCAGGGTAGTGGCCGGGACAGTCAGTCAGACCGGACAACAGAACTACCGCCTGGAGATGCGAGGATTCTGGGGCGCGATTCGACCCCAGTCGGGCGATGGCGGCTCTGCAAACTAAAAGCTGCGATATCTAGCACTGACGGTTAGTAGGCTACACTCTCAACCGTAATGGAGGAACTGATTTTGATCGGCATGGAGCGCGCCAATATGGAGAGATTGAGACTGGCGATAGCGGTGAAGATGTGAAAACGCAAGCGTCTCAAGCTCGAGGCGAGGCGGGAGCTCAAGATGTAGAATATTAGAGGATAATAAGCGATAAGCGGTTGTGCGGTGCTTGGCTAGAGTCAAATTCAAGGTGGGAGACTCGAGAGCGCGCTCTCGCTTCGTGGGCCAGGAGACTGTGCCGGGGCAGTTGTGACTCTGGTGGTTGGAAGGAAGCGCCGGAGTCAAGGCGCTCGAAGGAAGATTCCCGCGGTCGGAAAATCGTTGCCAAAAGGGTCTGTTTGATGCTCGCTCAATTAGCGCGACTGGTGCCGCAGACTGCACATGACAATCGGAGGAGCCTCGAGATGTTGTAGACAGGCGAAGGCGGCACGAGGGACGAAAGGAAGGAGGCAGTTAGGTAGGGAAGCTCCAGATGCGTTAAGAAGGAAAAGCCGTCGCAATCGGTCACAATCGTCTATGCGTGGGGTGGTGGTGTGGTGGCAGCGGTTGTGGGCTTGGTGGACCCTTGTTTGTATTTCCCTGTGCATGATGATGTATCTGTCTGTCAGGGTACCTATTTGGGTGAGGTATGACGACTGTGATAACCACAACCGCTTGTGGGCCCTGTCACGAAGGATCTCAATGCCTAGGAACCACTGCAGGGCCTCTCCTCCCGTAAGTTGGAAGCTGGTCTTCAATTTCTCGATAACTTCAAGTGCTTCCTACCTCTATTGCTCCCTGAACACGAGGACTATGTTATCCACGTAGAAGAAAAGGATCACGCCGTTGCGGGTGAGCGCACATGGTTCGTGAGGGACAAGGGGGGAACCTAGACCTTTGAGTGCCCCTGACAGGGCCCTCTGCCAGAGCAGTGGTTATCTCCTAAGGCTATACAGAGCTTTGCTGAGCTTCAAAACCGTGCCAGGCTTCTTGTACCCGGCCGGCATGCGTATGTAGACTTCCTCATTAAGAATGGCATGTAAGCCCGCATGACCGATCCGCGAATATTCCCAAGCGAAGCTAGCGCGGCTTGCATTTTCACGTGCGACTGGCCCGCCGACCTGCTCCAACCGTTAGTTTTGGCTCAGAAAATAATTGAGGAGTATGCGCTGCTTCTGTTGGAGGGGATCCAAAGAGAGGTCTTGGTAACGAACCCGAGAAGAAGAGAGGGTCGGCGGGTCTGAAAGTCTGATACCTTCGTGTTCAAGGGCCAGCCCTCAGCATGCTGAGGGCTTTGCAGGATCGCTTCACCTAAGGGTGTTGCCAAGGATGAACCGGTTCCTAACCGAACACCCGTCTAAGGGTAAATAAAGCGGGAAACATGTTCGCAAGATGGCTGAAGCTCACACACGAGATAGCCATCAGCGGTTACCACCACTCCACAGTCGGACGTCCGAGTCTAAGAGACGCAAGCTGGTTTGGGCACTCTGGAGCAAGACAGGACGCACGGAACAGGTCGAGCTCTCCGAGAAGCTGGTGCAGGGACTACATGATTTAGTGCCCCGGGATACTGAGCAGAGCACGCGGCCGCTGCACGAACCAGGTGCAAGACGCACCGATACGCGACGGGAACTGCACGCCTGGCTCGGTCCCTGCTCTCCCAACGACCACTACCACAACTCGGAAAAGACTCTCTCATCGTCTCAGAGGATCGGACGAAGGTCGGCGGCGTCAGGGACATCAGTGCGACAAATGGCGGCTTTGCGGCTCTGAACATGAACTTCCAAGGTGCCACAATTTACCACAAACTATAAGCCAGAGTGACAGAGGGCCTGGCAAGGGTACGCCGAATGGAATATCTTACTTGGCTCGTTGCTACATGACCACACCACACCAAAGCAACCTTCTCAAAATCCTCAAACCGTCCAATATGCATACCCCTTTTAGTAAGACCCTCCTCCCCATGCCATAATCCCGTGAACATGCGCCGCAGCTCCAACCAGTGAAAGCCGTCGCGTCGCGTCGCGTCGCGTCGCAGCCGTATCTAAACCACCTTGATGCGCCAACCACCTCTGAATCCCCCACGGATCCAAATCCCGGAGAAAGAAAGGTATTTTTTTTTCCCGCCTGCGATCATCCATCCACACTGCATCCCCCCAGTTGTGCACCCTCAGGCGCCAGCCCGATAAACCCACCAACAGTCTTGAATCTGAATAGTCCGTTTCCGGCGACGGCGGCGTGGAAATGGGTATTTGTGTCGTCTGGCAGGGGGGGGTGGTTACCTCCTCCAGCTTCGCGTCGTACATGCTCTTGTCTTTTGTCAAGGGCAGGGCGGTAATAACAGCCGATTCCAATTCCCTGCGGCAGGGGATAAAGTCTCTCCCGCCGTTGGTATATGAAGTTCCTCTCTAGGACGGGGGAGGATGTCATTGATGGTGTCGAAGAAGTAGGCAGTGAGATCCTTTTCACACACGTAGATGGTTGATTGCCCTCCGATTCCTCAGTCTTTGAAACTTGGTCGGGGAGGGGGGGGCAAGATCATGCGCCGCAGCGACGATTGTTCGAAGAGGTTGACGGCATCTTGGTGTCTGGCGTTGACTTTGAGGTACACCATGAGCATGATCCATGTTTTTAACTAGGAACCGAATTCTAAAGATGGTAGTGGGAGTGGGCTTTTTGGGCTCTTGTGCAGCCGGCCCGTTGCTGATACCAACGCGGTTAAAATCGGAGTCCGAGCGTAAAGTTCTCTAAAGGGCTTCTGCCTGTGATTGGGAAGTGCCTTGGTAGTTGTCGTAAGGAGTCAAGGTGGATATCATGGTAAACCAACTTGGGGAATAATTGGAGGGGGCCTGCCTTTCCCTTGTCCGTCATCCAGCTGATGGTGTTGACGCATACACCCCTGAGATGGACGGTTTTCTCATCCAGGGGGGGGGGGGGGGGGGCGTATGTGGTGAGGCCGGGAGGTTGAAGAGGGACACGGAATCCGAGGAGTGTATAGAGGCGAGGAGCAGATCTTGGAGCAAAGTCTGGAACCCAGGAGGGCAAGCTAATGTCTGACTTTGTATCTCCCCGGAGGAAGAGGATGAACAAGGGATCTTCCGAATCACGAATCATCTCTCGGGTATAAAGTTGATGCAGACCTAGACCGTTTCAACGGGCAACGTGTAGTCCGCGACAAAGGTCGTCTGATATCGTGGATCGACGGACCGCAAAGAAAGCATTGCGTATAGCAATGATCTCTTGGGTTCGTTGCTTGAAATGTTCAAGTTATGTTGAGAAGATTGGGAAACTGGAAGTAAGACAGCTGTTTCTTAAGCTCTGAGGAATGGTCACCGTACGGCAGGTTTCCGCAATCGATTCAGGTGTCCCTTCAGGAGTCGCAGGGTGCTGGGTTGCAGGCATCCCCGAACCGAGTTCCTCAGGCGGTTGTTGGTGTATCTCTCGGTCCAAAGTAATTGTTTCGCCGTCGTGATGGCGGAGCAAGATTGCACCAATAGCAATGTCGATTTCCCTCCACTGCATCTGCTTTTCCCCACAGTACATACGAATATCGCCGCCGAGGACGACTTTCTTAGACGATCCAGATACGACGACGACAAAACCACTGTCGGAGAAACAAAGACGCCAGGGTATCCCATCCGTCTTGAGATATCCGTGGAACTACAGCGGCGTCGTAATCTTTCCTCCGGAGTGGCTCGGGATGGTATGATGCGGCTATTAGTGAAGTTAGCCACCGATCTAGCTCATTTTCGACGGGGCCGACATAGCATCGTCGATGTACTGGTCTTCTTTTTCCAAGCCAGACCACCACGTAACTGGCAGCTGAGTAGACACGGTGCATCATGGCGACCTGAGCTATTCTCTCGGCGTCGTCTTGTTGGTCGATACAAACAGCATCGATCCAAATGTGTGGTCGTCTGAGGTCGAAAAAGGCAAACCCGGCTATGTCGTCCAGTAAGGGGCTCGGCCCTTTGGACTGGTATTCATCGAACATAGCAACCACTCTTGAGTGGGCCGTTGATATCCGCAAGATCCTGAGGTGTACGCTGGCAATTCTCTCGTATTTAGGTTGACGCACCGCCTTTAAGGAGCAGCCGCCCCCCGCGTACAGTCATAGCAACCATTCTCTGCTGCTAGATGAAGCGGCGTCATGCCCTGAGAATTGCGGGCTTCCACGTCATAGCCCAGCAAAATCATGTTAAACACGACACGGCCCGTGGGACACCTTGTCGGGCGAGAATGTCCAGAGGGGTCTCATCTTTGTCGTTCTTGCTTCCCATCCAAGAACTCGCGTAGTCCGTCGCCGGCATAGTCGCCAAGTACTCGTACAAGTTTCGTCCAACTTTGAGGATTTTCCCATCACAAACGATTGGGAAGGCATGGCTTTCTGAATATGCTTCCTCGGCAGCCAGAAAAGCGCTATGGAAGAGATGGCCGTCAAGGAGTGGATTGCCCCAGGTATACAAGAGACAATGATGAAATATGGGGAAGTTGAAGGAAGGTTCCAGTCCCCCAAGGTCACTGAGATGGCGGTAGTTGAAAGCAAGATCAAGAATCTCAAAAGAAATTGAGGAAGGCCATCTTTAGTCGGGGGGGTGAGGGGAGCTTACGACGGAGGAACCTAATGCAGGTTTTGGACGGAAGCGGTTCGTAAGCGTACGGCTCTCTTTGAGCAGTCGATGGTTTGTCCATAATGCTGTGTCGAGCTCCTCGCAGTTTCAACTCGTTCGGATTGGATGCTGGTAGGGAAAAATGGAAAGCGGAGACAGCAGTTGAGGTATTTTTAGGAACCGATAATTTGGGGGGAGCCTTGGAATCCGATGCTTCTAGGGGGATTGAGCTCCCTTCTCGCCGAGAATCAGCCACATCACAATCAACTATTTAATAGACAACAGCAATGGGTGTGCCCTTACTTGTCAACATCAAGATGAATTGACTATCAGCCCTCGGTGCCACCCCGAAGTCTTACATGAACGAACCACATAGTGCTGCTGCGCAACTTTTGCGCGTGGGGCAGTTTTCACTAGTTTTCTGCCTTGCCTGCAGCCTTCCCGGTTGTGTACGAGGCCGCTCCAGTTCTCGTTTGTTGACTTCTTCGTGGTTCCAGGGGATCAAGGGGACCTGACAAGCCCAGTGCCGCCAAGATAGACCGAACAATAACGGCGCAGTCGCTCAACGCAGTTTTTCCTCTGTTTTGTGGGCACCTGTAGTCAAGTCTAAGCCAACGCCTTTGCGAGATCCGTGGCCAAGGGTGCCGTCTCGCCGCCTAAAGGCTTCCAGTCATGGGGCGCCCTCCACGGGGGGTTCTGGGCCAGATGCGACTTCCCCACCGATTTGTATATCTTTTACACATTCATGAGGTGAATTTTGAGGTTCTCAGGGAGTTGGTAAGTCCTCCCGGCAGTCACGTTGGTACGTAGCAGAGAGTCTTGGGTGTCTGGGGGCACCCGATACCCTGTTGACAAGGAATTCCCGCACAGGGAGGCCGAGAGCTTGGATGTTGGAGCTGGCTGGCCCGTACTGCGCCGCAAGGGTGACATGACATGTGGGATGAAACCGCCCGGCCTGTGTGGGGAACGGCCCGACTCCGCGTGCACAGTCTTAGGATGGCGTTGGAGAAGATTCGAGGCTTTGGGGCTGCTGCCGCCGCCGCCGCCGCCGCCGCCGCCGCCGCTGCTGCTGCTGCTGCTGCTGGGTTGATACACATTCATCCTCTGGTTTTGCTCCGCTGGTGGCCGAAGGCTCATTCGCGTCGCTATCACCACTTTTACCAGGAGTTGCATTGATGTCCTTGTCTGCTCGGGCGTGTCGGCGATGGCCACCTTGGCGATAGGAAACTTAGGCACGCACCAGCAGTGGCAACGCTGTTGCGGAGAGCAGCCAGAGGCACACCTAGTGGTGGGAAGGTACTATTAGATCGGGTGTCATCGCAATTGTCGGAGTCCCCCTCGCATTCGCCTTCGCCTCCTCTTTAGCATCCACCGTTGCTTCGTTCAAATCAACGTTCGACTACTCCTTTGCGACTGCCTCCTGGGGAGCCGCCCAGGCACGCTTCCTCTTCAGGTTAAAAATCGTCATTCAGAGCATCTTAGTCTCCTCATCGTATGGTTTTTCTATCTATCTTTGTAACTTGATGGAGAATTTCTCTACGGCCCTGGGTCCAACGGAACTTGGTGGAGAAGTTCTCTAAGGCCCTGGGGGTCGGGAGGACGGCAATTAGGCAACCTTTTTTCTTCCTTTCAGCCGTTTTCCGCAAACCTTATTTGTGATTTTCTTCGGGGGACTGCCCGCCAGCGGTTCAGCGGTTTTGTACGACTACCGAAACTACCAGAAGGCGCCATTCGCCTTTTACAATTCGACGTGATGAAAGTTATTTGGCCGGCCGAGCTCGAAGCCGCTTACCGCGGATGGACAGCGCTCGAGTTCTCCAATGACGGGAAGCACTTTCTTTTGAGTTCGCGCCTGGACACCTTGGCGACACCCGATCACAACAAGATGCTCGAGCCGGCACACGTGCTCGACGATAAGAGAGAGGCAGCAGGGGTCGCATACAACCCCCGGTGCAACATGTTGGCCACAGCAGATCAAGAGCTTTTGTTCTGGATTGCCGACCCGCATGGTAGATGATGCCGGAATCTAGCTTGAATATCTGAAAGGGAACTAAAGGCATCGTGCAGGACCGTGATAGCTTCACACCACGACCCCCCCCCTTTTTACACAACCCCCAGCTATCTACTGGAAGGACCTGCTGGACATACTCGCGCTCTTCTTCGACGATAAGCTCAGCGTGCTCGCCAGTCCTCCTCCTCAGAACGTCAAGACAAACACGCTCCTCGTTTGCCGGCTGACGTGGTCAAGGAGAACCAGCACAAGCTCCGCGACGCGCGCCACGACGCTGCCGTGCCCGCCCGCCTAAGAAACCCTGAGACCAATCCAGTGCACCGCGTGGTACGCTCCACCTCACCGTCGCACGGCTCTTCGCAGAGCTGCTGAAAACCGACCTCGCCTTCCTCAACGGCGCTAAGCCAAAGGAGATACGCAACATCTCGCTGTGCGCCAAGTAGGCCCCGAGGCACCTAGGCTGCAGAAAAAAGCTAATAATACACTTTTTCTAATAAGCGAAGGAAAATAAGGCCAACTGGCCTGTAACACTCGTTCTTGGAGCATGTGGAAGGTCCAGGTGTGCGTGGAGTTTTGGGTATATATAGGGAGCTTCCCTCCCTCCTTTTCACGCACTTCTTTCTTCTTTCTACATCTCCTTTTCACGCACTTCCTTCTTCTTTCTACATCAACAATTCAACCATTCCTTCAACCATGACTTCCAACATAAGTTAACTAACCCCGATTTGGCCAACCCCAACCTTTGGCCCATGCGCAAGCCACCATGCGCTTACAATTGATCGTTTTTTCTTCATCACACCGCAACTTCCTCAAAACAACACCAAATTCCTCCATTTCTTCGTCAATCGAGAGCTCAATCAATCCCCTATCGAACCATGCCCGAATACGACGAATTGAAGATGCTGACCGCGATGAAGTTCGTGCGAGACGGCGGCAGTGTGCGTCAGGCGGCAGCAAAATACTGTGTGCCGAGGAGTACACTTCGGCGCCGGCTGGCCGGCACAAAAGCCCGTTGCATTGCGTTTGAACACATGAAGACTCTAGCCCGGCCTGTGGAAGAGCGTTTGACCGAGTGGATCGTCATGCAGGGTGCCCTCGGCCTGCCCCCCACGCATGCGCAGGTCCGGGAATTCGCCCGCCGGCTGGCCCGGGAGTTCGGCGAGATCGGGGTCAAGTGGGTGCGGCAATTCATGGCCCGGAACCCGGCCATTCGGACCCAGAGAGCACGACGGATCGACTCGGTACGCCTCAACGGAGCTACCAAGGCAGCCGTGACGGCCTGGTTCGAATACCTGGCCCTCCCGGTTGTTCGGGGCATCAAGCCTGAGAACCGTTGGAATAAAGATGAGGCAGGCATTCTTGAAAGCCAGGGTTCCAACGGCCAGGTCATAGGAAGCTCAGACAACAAGGTGTTGATGAAGGAACAACCTGGATTTCGCAGCTGGACTACCTTCGTAGAATGCATCTCTGCAACTGGCCAGTCCCTACCTCCCGTGGTCATCATGAAAGGAAAGACCGTTCAACAACAACACTACCCGGAAAAGCTCAAATGCTTCGTTGGTTGGCACTTCACAAGCCAGGAAAAAGGCTGGATTGACGATGCAAGGGCATTGGAATGGCTTCAGAAGGTCTTCGTTCCTAGGACCCGGCCAGCCAACGGGGAGAAACGACTACTTATCGTTGACGGCCATGGCAGTCATACTACTGATGATTATATGTGGGCATGCTTCCAAAACAACATCCACCTTCTTTATTTACCTCCACACGCCTCTCACGTTCTTCAACCTCTCGATTTGACCGTCTTCTCGGCCTTGAAGAGGGCATACAGAAAGGAGCTCAATAACAGGCCGACTTTGAGTCACAGCACTGTCCTAGGGCGCCGGCTTATGTTGCTCTGTTATTCCAGAGCCCGGAAAACCGCATTTGAGCCGAGCAACTGCAAGGCAGGCTGGCATGCCGCCGGATTGTGGCCTGTCAACAAGCAAAAGCCCCTGAGAAGCAAGTTGTTGCTAGAAAACAGGAATCAAGGCACAACGAATACAGCTTCACAGGCGCGGGAGGAAGCCAGGTCATCAGCTTACCTGCAGCAACAGGTATATGATGAATACGGCGTCTGGAAGACTCCTCACAAGGTCACAGATCTCATGGCCTTACCGGCAAAATTGAACATACATTCGGCGGCTCGCCGCACACGCCGTACGCTGTTCAGGAAGGTCTAGAAGGCATTCAACATCAAGGACTTCAAATTGGCTAAGCTGCGACGTGTGAATGAAGCTCTCAAGGCCGAAATTGAGAACAAGGCAGGAAGAAGAAGAAGAAGAAGAAGAAGAAGAAGAAGAAGAAGAAGAAGAAGAAGAAGAAGAAGAAGGTGCAATTGAGCCCAAATTCCACGTCTGCTACGATGAAGACATTCGCAAGGCACAGAGGGCAGCTGGGCGCGATGTTGATAGTTCTGACGAGTCAGAGGGCTTAGAAGATGAAGACGAAGTCAAAAGTTACATTTTAATTAGCTGATTTGACTTTTTTCTATAGCTTCAAATGTCATGCGTTGCGTTGGTGTAAGTGCGGGCGGCGCCCGGGCCAAATGTGTTGACGTGGCCAAATCGGGGTTAGCTAACATACCATTCTAACCACCTTGATCTCCTCTTTCCCACGGTATTATTTGCTTAGGTCTGTGATTACCGTGGGACCCACATTCGAGCCCTGAAGATCTTGACTTTGGTCGATCTTCCTTGTCAACTTGCATCTTTGTTCTTCCGTATACCGAGTCCCAGACTCTTCCACACTACACACCATAGCATATACGACACCTACGCTCAAATGCGGCTTCTTCCGACATATTGCAGGGACAAAGTCCATTCGGAACCTGTACATCAAAACAGTGCCAACGCGATTCGAGAGCTCCTGCGGGCATCTTACGGCAATGGCACACCATTTTACCCTCCTATGCCGCCTGGAGAGACCAGACCCCCACCGTGGGTCCCTTCCCCTCTCTCTGATTCTGTTAGGCAGGAAGACTAACTTGTGTAGCTCTGGGGAGTTCGTTCGCCTCGCCGCTCAGAGAGACGACAGTCGGCCTGACACTAGCCCGCCAAGGACTTGGCAAACGGGGGACGGAGGTCCCCTCCTCGGAGCCATCAAGTAGGTGGACCCGAGCCAGGCATGGCAGCTTTAGGGGTTCACCGTCTTCCAACATGACAAACATCACACACCACACAACAGCGGGCGGTAGTCGGCGCCTTTAATGGCAGATTGTGGGCCGGGCCCCAACCTTTCGACTCCTCACCTCTTTCTCCCGTTGTGTTGCTTTGCGTTGTGTTGGAAGACATGGCCGCCGATGCTTGTTGTGTTGCATTGCGAGTCCACAGCACAACGCAATGCAACACAACGCAATACAACACAACAAGCATAGGATAAAGACAACAACTCTCTGAGCATGCTTACATAGCAGAGCTACGCCGTATCTCCGAACCGTATTCGTCTAGGCCATCATCGACGAAGAGGCAGCAGATCTTGAATTGGAAGCCTGGTCTGTTGTCTGCAAGGCAATGCGGCGTGCATCATGGACTGCAGTTCAGGCAGAGAAACCACGCTACCGCCTCCGTCTTCGCCAGCGCCAGCGCCAGCGCCGCTGCGGCCCAAGTCTCCGCCGAGGTACGTCTTGGAGTCTTGGATGGCGTCTGTCGGTGTGCCCTTCCTCCATCATCCGCTTGCGTCTCTCGGTGCACGCGGCGCGGATCAGGTCCGAGTCTTGGTGGAGAATGTCGTGCAAGATAGACCGGAGCAGGTTCATTCCGCAAACCCTGCACCTGCCGGCCTTCCCTTCCTCTAAAGCCTGTTGGTCTCCCGGTAGCAATAGCTGTAGCTCCTCCGGCGGCGGCTTCGTGTCGGCGACGCTCCGGGGGTGGTGGCCGGTGGTGACGATAGACCGAGAGCCCGCCCAGCTTGACAGGAGCACCTTTGTGCGCTTATGGCCGGCGATAAACTCGACGGCAAGGCAGGACCGGGGGAGGGGACTTTGCTTTTCTCTCTCTCACACACACACTGGGTAGGTAGGAAACCATGTGTACAAGGCAATTACAAGGTAGTAAGCTAAGGTAGTAGGTAGGCAGGCTTCTCCAACTCTCTCTCTCTCTCTCTCTTTTCCTATCCTCTTTCTCTTCGTGCCTGCCCTGCCCTGCCTATCTATGTGTGCGTGCTAGCTCTACCGTCAAGCAAGCCGCCCTTCTCATCTTCTTCTCCGTGTTTGCCTTTGCTTTTTGGTCGGTAACTTAATAACGGACGGGACACAGAACCACCATGGCACGGGGACAGGACAAAGGGCAAGACACACAAGGGGAGGGGAAGCTTTTGCTTTTCTCTCTCCCTCTCTCACACTAGGTAGGTAGGAAACCATGTGTACAAGGCAATTGCAAGGTAGTAAGCTAAAGTAGTGGGCAGGCAGGCTTCTCCAACTCTGTCTCTGTCTCTTCGTGCCTGCCCTGCCCTGCCTGTCTGTATGTGCCTGCACACCGCGCGCCCCTTCTCCGTCATCCTCACCCTAATATGGCTCGTTTGTTTCCCCACTTTGTCCTTGCACACAGTCGGATCTGCTGCTGTTTCCGCGCCACGATTTGCGCTCCTTACCACTACTGGGAGGCGGCAACGGCGTTTGCGGCGTGGGCGGCGCTGGTCCGCAGCGACGACGAGCTGTGGGTGTTCGCCGACGGCAGCATGCGGGACGTCCCGCAGATGCCGGTGCTGCCCCAGAGCGGGGGGTACGCGGTGGTGTACCCTGCCCAATCTCAAGACACTCGAGGTCAGCGTCGACGACGGCTGCTGGAGCAACGCGACACCTGGCCGCGATGGCGGCGATAACCTCTATTTGGCCAAGATCCGCCACATTTACCTGCACAACAGCGTCACCAGCCCCATCGACCTCCACCACCTGCTGCACAACGCGCCGAACCTGGAGACGCTCTACATGACGCCGCGGCCCGAGTGGGACATGGACTACGGGGTGGACGCGGGGCGTACCAGATGGAGACCGCGGCGTGGAGCTGTTCGAGCAGTGCGAGGAGATCGCCCGCCGCCTATCGAGTCCGGAGGATTTCAAGAGCTTTCGCAAACAGATCCGGAATATCCTTGACTGGGGAAAGGGCACGCGCCTGGAGCAGATTAAGGTACGCCTTGGATGCTTGCTATCCTTGAAGAAAACAGGAAGAGAGCTTCCGAGGCAGGCAGCGAAATCCCGCCAACCCAACCGCTATCCGATAATTCCGCGACCGGTCCGTATTCGGGGCCACGCGGTCTTCGCCAATGAGGCGGAACCCCTCCGTCCGCACCACCCCGGCGAAGAGCGGGAACGGGTCCCACTGGTCGGGTGTCATCTGTGCATGTTTGGACGAATTAATAAGCTGATGTGTTCGAGGAAAGCATCAACCCGTTGGAGGTAATAGTCCAATTCGTCCTCCTTCCAAGATATATATAACTGGGCGGTATTGTTGTTCACGGCAATGCAATGCAGTAGTATAAGTTGTCGACACGTTGCACGCCCTCGCCCTGATGCGTTGGGAGCAAGGTGTTCAGTTGGTGGACGGCGTTGAGGCAGGCTGATGAAGCACCCGCACAGTGATTTGTGGCAACCCAGAGATGGCCGCATTCGATGGCGAGCATTCAATGGCGAAGAAAAGAAACCCAAGGCCTTGTGTTGTCGCTTCCGCAAACCGAACCGTGCATTTTGAAGATGCAGACTAGTTTGGGCCAAGGCAAGAATTGTGATTCGGTGAAGGCCCCATCGTCGTGTCTCCTGCGACATGTTCACTCTGTGGGGACTGCTCTCGGTGGCTCTGCAGAAGCTCTGCACGTAATGATAATGAATCAACATGTTATCTGTTATCCCATTCTCCGGGAAAGGGAAAGGGAAAGGGAAAGGGGCATTGCCGATATATATACCTGTACGTACCCGTGCTCTTTTCTTGCGACGTGCGTGTCGGAGGGTTTTAAGCGAGTGCGGCCGGTCCACACCACACCTTGGGAAACTTCGTAGTTCATGACGTGGAGCGCGTGTTGGGGGATTTGTCACAAGTAGTCGCGCGCGCGCGGTTTTTTGGGTCTTTGACTCACTCGGGCGATGCGATGCGATGCGATGCGATGCGGAAAATCCATTAGTGAACATTAGGCAGCAAAGGATGTGGGGGATGGGGCGATTTTCCCCGAGGCGCCTTTGACCCCCCAATCGCGCTACCGGGAGAGGACCTCTTCCGCACTTCAGCAATTGACCACGGCCGAACGGCAGCGAGAACAACTTTGCGTTGTACCACGATACCATGAATAGAGCTTGCGCCAATTCCTTTTCAAGCGTTTCTGAGACTCTGAGGCTCTGAGACTGATCGTTTGATCAAGGTACTGGCAGTGGCAGTGCCTTTTGGCTAGTGGCCGGTGTTACTTGTTCGCTGCGCAGTAAGCTGCATGAAGGGGGGGGTGTGATTAGTTGATGCGCTCGGTAGGTGTAGGTGCAGGTGGCGGGCCACTGAACGGACCTTGCAAGGTACATGACGAATGGGCCGCTATGTGCAGTTCTTTGCTGATGGTGTACGAGGAGAGACGCCCCAGCAGGACCGCATCCGCGCGGGGCAACTGCGCCATGGGTAGATGTAGATGTAGATGCTCGTCAACGGTCGTGTTTATCGTCTCGGTTTCGCTTTCGCGTTCGCGACACATGGTTGGGAGGAGCTGGGACTTGGCGCACCGTGGCGCGGTTCGGGCGACGCGCCCCAGCCAGCTTCGGGAGGGGAGATGGAGATGAATGGTGAGGCCGTGGGTTAAACCGACATTAGCGTGGAATCTGCAGCCACATATCACGGCTCAGTCAACGTAAGAAGACAAGGCTGCAGTAATCATCGCTGAATTCGTAGAATCTAAAGATGAAGAAGGAAAAACGAAGCTATCGCAGGGACCGCGCAGGGGCGCGGGGAAATAGGTAAGAGAAGGTCTCCAACTACGTCTTCAAGAAGGTCCGAAAGGGAATCGTGATATATGTATACGACGGCACCGAGGCAACATCTCCAGCAAGTGTTCGAGGCGCAAACGTACTCACTATGGTTCGAACTGGACCTCTTAACGGACACGAATTATTTGTTGGAGAAATTCGCGGTTTGACCACTATAGAGATAGACAAGATAGGCGCGTGATGGAAGGCGATGGACAATAGATCTTGACAAATGAAGCATATGACAACATCAAAGCCTGTATCGGCAAGAACGGAACAGAAGAGGAGGAGTAGTAGGCAACCAAATGAGCTACATTATCGGGACGATAACCGATCGTGTGGGCCACGATCTTTCGTTTGGGGGGGCATTGCTGGAGCTCAATCATTTGTATGTAGTCATCTGACAATCACGTGATCTAACCACTCGTGTTCGAAGTCAGGCGAGTAGTCGCTTAGCTAGTTACATACTATCATCGCATTTCACCCCAACTACCTCTAGTCCCAACAGCATTTTATATAGAAAGAAAAAGACCACATTATCAAAAGTAAATACACTTCGACATTGATGGTTCTTCCCGCCGAAGCAATACACATTTCCAACCGGCATTGAATGCCAACCGAAGAAGGAAATCCTCGGGGACTGCATTTCAGGCCTTCATCCGGGACCGTATATTCTCAATGGGTGATAGATCAGGGGAATCGCGTGGCTATTTGAGAATATAAATGCCCATATTTCGAAGAGCGGTGGTAGTTAATTTGGACCTGTGAAAGGGAGCTACTGTCTTGTTGGAAGATAACTTCGGGGTTTTCTTCTACGAAATCCTTAATTAGGGGCACCACGAACCGTATATACTTCTTCGAGTCGATGCCGCCGTAATCCTTCTCTCAAAGAAAGAAGGTCCTTTCTTTCGGCCGGCGAACATACCCCACATCCACCCTACCGGCTTTCTCCTTCTGAGAGGGAAATCCGTCTTTTTTTCTTCCCCCTTAAAGATCATTACCCTTTGCTTCTACATAACGTCGTTGGTAGTCCAGGTTTGGTCAGAAACCCGATATCTTCCCAGTCTTCTAGGAGAGGACGGCGTTATAGTTGTTCTTGACACCAGGTAACTCTTTCTTTCATGTTTTCTTCTGTTCGGGGTATTTAGTAAGGCCGGACCTCGGAGACAACCCCGAGATCCGTGAGGGCTTTCCGAGTAGCTGCACCTCCGTAACAAGAAAGGGGTGGTGGAAGATAATAACGTAGCTGATCAATGGTTTTGAAGCGGTTGTGTCCTTCCTTGATCCAGTCCCGAAACATCCTCTTTTCAGGGGCCCGAATTAGCCCTTTTTTCCATCTTTTCTTCGGCGTGTGGGATTGGTGCAGGCCATTTGCACTTTTTTCCAGGTAAAGCCAGTCTTTTTCGTGATCCCTTCGTAACTCCAGCCAGTATACCGACGCAGGGTCTAAATGATGAGCCGTTGATCACGCGTAAGGTGCTTCCTGGGCGGAGTCGTCGGCATTGTGGAAGAAAGAAAAGAAGAAAAAGAGAAGAAGACTGTGTGGTTTGTTGACTTGGTTGTGTTAAAAGGAGGTCTTCAGGGTCAGGGGACTGGCTGAGTTGCAAGTCCACCAACAGGGACTCAGGGGGTGCCTGCCAGGCCTGCAACTGGCTGTCAGTCACCTGGCTGTCAGGCGTTGACGGCGGCTGGCAGTTGACGCAGTTGGTTGAGTGGCCATTGTGGTTTTTTGGTGGATTTGGCGGATTTGACTTGGCTTCTGGTTGACTTGGAGGATTGAAATGGTGGATTTGTTGGATTGAGCGGGTGGAATTTTTTGAGGGTTTTGAATCGAGGTACCAATGCACTAGAAACTACGAGAAAAGGTACTTCCACTTCGAAATGCTTCGATTGTTGCGTGTGTGGCTGGCAAAGCTGACAACCCCCCTATCAAGCCCCCTTGTAGCTCAACGCACTAACCTTTCAAATCCCTGCGGAGGTGTATAAATTAATTCTTTTCCTGCTCCGGAGGACTTGACGACGGGACGGTCTTTGCTCCTGCGAGGGGACGATCCGCCAGCGTTGCTGGTCGAAGCCAGAAGGGTGAGTGGCGGCGCCGCCTCTATCTTTGAGGTCTGGCGATAATATCCCCCAATGGAAGAATAAAGAAATATCGCCTTTAATAAGGAAGGAAGATGACTGACGCCTGCTTTCTTTCCCCTTGCATCTCGAGCATATGCATTCCATTACACCGCGATCTCTTCCTATGGGACCTAGAAAAAGGTGGCCGCTGGCGAGTGGTGCCACCACCGTCGGATAGAATTCAAGAGCATACCCCGCCGTCCACCATTAGACCCTGGCAGTCCCAAAGCAAACCCCTACGAGCAACAGTACCAGCAGCCGAGAGGAGGGTGTTGGGGAAGCCGATGTCGAAGGGCGCGGCGGTGTCGATCTCGGCGATGTCGTCGGCGGTCAGGCGCAGCGTCAGGGCCTCGATGTTGCCCCTAAGGTGGCGCGTGTTGCGGCCACCGACGATGGGGAACACGCAGGACGTTTTGTGCATGACGTGGGCCAGCGCGACGCTGCTGATGATGGTCTGCTTGCGCCTGGCCACGGCCTCGAGCGCCTTCCTGACGCTAATCTCGCGCTCGCTGCGCTCGATGTTGCGGCCCACGCGCGCCTACTACCGCTGCTCCTCCGACTTGAAGGCGCCGCCGCCCAGCGCGCCCCACGCCGGGCCGCGACGACATCGAGTACCCCCTCTTTCGTCGCCCTGCTACGAGTAGACAATCTTCTCTACTGCCAACGGACCACGGCGGGTCAAAAGAGGGACCAAACGGTTCCTCGCCTATCACGACGGGGTCCTCCCACAGCTTCGTCAGCCGCTTGTAGCACTGGGTGCGCTGGTCGTAGTCCTTGGCCGACAAGACGGTCGGTCCGCCGTCAGCAGCCGCGCGCACATGTTCCGCACGTTGTCGGGCCGAGCCGACAGCCAGGCGCCGCCGCCGAGGCGATTGACGAGGAGAACACCACCACGTCGAACGTCGCCTTCGACTCGGAACTCGACACTACCCCGTGCAAGCACCGAACGCTCACAAGGGGCTGACAGCGGTGACGACGGCGACGACGGTGCAGAATACCAGGACATGAGACCATGAAAAATCAGTCCAAATAGGCTAGCCCTCCCTCAAATCCCCGTAGGACGATACATATCGTTGGACAGAGAGGCAGCAGCAATCCAGAAAGAGAGATGGAATTGAATGCATTTATTCGGAGCCAATGTACCCCCACTTCGTCCACTTCCGCCCCCCCTTTCCCCTACTTACTTGCCACTCACACGGCTGCTGCAGCATCGCCTGGACTCGGCCGGAAGAGAGTGAGGTACGAATGCCATTAGGATATCTGTGTGGACCTCGGCATTCTAGTTCGTCCATGAACTTTCGATGGCTCGTCGTTGCAGTGGCTTTCTGCCTATTGATGTCACTCTCACGTAGGGGAGTACGGTTGCCAGGCCTATTGATGCTGCCGCTCTCACGTAGATCGTAAACGTGGGGGGGGCACAGAACCACCACGGGTACGGGGATATAAGATATATATATAAGGGGACTTTCTGCCCAGCCCGTAGACCCAACCCTGCCGCCGCCAGCTAACAACTGGCTGGTATGGACGTCGATATGGCTGGCGCCGACGTTGGTTTTTTGCGGCTGCATCTGTTGCTCTGGCCGATCGATGTTTTTGGTCCCGGCTGGCTGCCCCTGCCCCTGCACCTGCACCTGCTCCTGCTGGTCCCGCCCACGCCACGCCCCTCTTCTGGCCGCCGCGCGTTGGTGGTCACCTCCCCCCTCCCCCTATTTGGTCCGGACGGATCGACTTTGTTGGTCCGTCCGGCCGAAGTGCTCGACCAGGCTAGCTAGCTGGCTGCCCGAGCGAGTGTTGTCACCGAGCTAGCTGCTGGCACGAGAGAGAGAGAGAGAGAGAGAGAGAGAGAGAGAAAATAGCAAGAGAGAGTTGACCTTACTTGCTTACTTACTACATGATTTCCTACTTACCTAGTGTATGTATCTTGAAGACTGCGGCAGACAACATCATCGGCCTGTTCGTCATGAAGACAGGACAGGGGGGGGGGGGGGGCTTTGCTTTTCTCTCTGTCTTTCTCTCTCACACACACACCAGGTAGTAGGTAGGAAAACATGTGTGCGTGCGAGGCAATTGCCCAAGTTCCGTCCAAAGTCACAACGTTGCATTCTGGCGAGCGAGCATCCAAGACAGGGAATTGTAAATTGTTGCGGGCAGGCGCAGTGCCTCTGTCCGTCTGTCTCCATGATATAGGGGATCGGTTCAAACGAGATAATGAAGGAAGGTGTACAGCCAGGTTACCTGGCTCCTACTTAGGGTAGCCATGTAGCATCGCAAATTACAGCCCGGAGCAAGACGAGGCACCCCCGCGTTTACCAACCCGCACATTGCACTGCCGCTTGTTAAACTCCTCTCACAGAGCGCAGCTAAACTTCCAGCTTTAGAAAGGTACGCATAGCTACGAGTACGTCGTTAGCATTACACGGCGCTGCCTTGGCATTCCTTCTCGCTGACCATTCTTGCGCTACGAACATCTATCATCTAAGCCCTCTACCCCTCTTGCCTGAGAATGTCTCTCATTCGAGAGTAGAGCTTTTTCGTCTTCCCGTTCCCACGGTTTGTCCTTGGGAAAAACAACTTCTCGCAGCCTGTTCAACAATGGGACAAGTGGTGCATAGTATGGCGTGAAGTTATCGGTGATTGTCTTCATGAAAATGGACTCCTTCGCCACGACGCCGAGTTTTATCCCCGCCAACTCCTCTGTGTCGACGTAGTGTCATATACAACGCTGCATTATTGAGGGCAAAAATAGTGCTTGTATTCGGAAGAATAAAAGAGGGTGATCAATGGCCAGATACACAAAATATATAGGCAAATCTGACCTTTGTTCTCGATGCTTTGTGTGGCTTGGCGTTGCACGTGATCTGGATTGACTGAGCATTGAATTGTCTGGTTAGATCGGTCTAAAATACAGGTAAAATATCATCTTCTTATAGCCAACAAGATCACTGAATATCCCCACGGAAATCCGTATTCAGGGCAGGCATTCCGGACAAAAAGAAGGCCGTAGAAATGAACGAATCTCCGGTGTAAGGAATGCAGTCGAATTGAGGGCATTCCGAACGTAAGGGCGGGTGCAAGGGAAGAAAAACGGTCAATTTTGCAAGCAAGGGTCAATTTTTGGCGACACTTGGCATATGCGCCACTAACGCCTCAATGAGGCTTTTTTTCGACACGTAGTTCCACTTGTCAAACCGTTCAATAACGCTGGACTCGTCCGGCCCTTCAAAATGAATTCAGATCTAGAACAACACCCAAAAGAATGACTCAAGATCGTGCATAAAGGAATGTTGCTCGCCTAGAAGCGCCCCGACTGCCATGAACGCCCTCGTGCCGGTCTTCCCTTTGGCTCCCGATACGCCTTCCCGTTGCTCTTTGATGGCAAGATCCAGGTCAATCAACAGCGAAGGCCAGGAGGGATTGTTGTCGTCCTCGTTGATCAAGAGGTTGTTGACGGATATGTCTCGGTGGATGATGCCGGCATTGCGCAGGGATTCGTGCCCTTCAATGCAGCCGTCAAGCGCGGCAAGCAGAGACGTTCGGGAGCTGGCCTTGTAGATAGGAGTTCCGTAGTCGCGAAAAATGACACGACGATGCACCCGATTAACAGATTGCCGCTGGCTGGAGATGCCGAGCAAGACCGCTTGCTGTGTGGCAGAGGAGCGCCGGCTTGACTGGACGATCGTTTCTTACCAGCAGCTACACTGCTGCTGCGGCGGCCTTTTCCCGAAACTGAGGCAATCGTACTCGACGGGGGGGCTGACCGTTCCGGCCGGTAGTTCGCAGCACTGGTGACGTCTAGTCCTCCTCGGACGTTATTTCGGACATCGTCATCCACCCCACGTACCTGAACCGGTTCTTGGTAAAAGTACCTGGCCACGTTGATGGCGCCTTTATTAGTTGCCTCACGCAATAATTCGCCTTCCTTTGTGGTGTCTTCCTTACCTTCTCGGCTGAGCTGCAGCAGCGCGTCTGCGTCTGCGTCTGCGCCTGGGCAGTAGGGGAGGCTTGCGCATTCGTAGACCGAATGGAAGGAGGCGCGGAAGGCATCAAGCCTTTCCCAATAGGATTCTCCTTGATGATCTCCGACTGCGGCTGATTTGTCATAGTGACGGACGGATGCTTGAGGATGAGAAACCGAAAGTCGCAATCGCAATCGCGCCCGACGCCAGCCACCGGCAGAAATTAAATTCGGGACTAGCCAGCCACACCACACCGCCCAAAAATTCACGACCGGGCCCACCAACCTGGAAGGGAGGAGAGAAGCGGGTGTCTGTCGGAAAGTGCCGGTGGGCTGCATTGGTGGCGTATTTACTAGCTACCTGCGGCCTAGGTTATTATGACCTGAACACCACATAAAGGTAGGGTATGTAGGGCACGCCCAACTTCCTTTCTTCATCATATACAACCACTTTGTGCCCTATTTTACATGCCGTTGTATGTGACGGGAAGTAGCGTCGGAAAAGTGGAGGCCCCCCCCAGATTTGGTCTGGTCAGTCTCTCTAGTCAGAGGTCATTTCGCCCGGGGACATAAGACACACACATAAGGGGACTTTTGCTTTTCACTCCTCTCTCACACTTGGTAGGAAGGAAAATATGTGTGCGAGGTAATTACAAGGTAGTAAGGTAGTAGTAGGCCTCTCCAACTCTGTCTCTGAGGGAGTAGATATCGGTAGGGGACTTGGAGAGGAGGAGGATAGATAGTTTTCTAGGAAACCAGGAAACACCTAATTACAGCTGCGATTCTCTTTCAGCTTGCGCTAACTTCGTTTGCTCTAATCTGCCTTATTACCCTCTACATCTTCATAGATGGGCTGGCAACTCGCTCGGCCTGTCTTTGCCTTTTCTGTTCTTTCGAAAGATCCTTATACAAGCGAGTTATGGGACAAGAGAGAGAAATTGACGATGATTTTCGCTTCTGTTTGACTTCAATATAATTAACTTCGTAGTATAAACCGAAGTAAACAAGAATGGCCAAAACGCTACTTATCGTGGATCATGCATCTTCTACATCAATAAGAATGTGGTCCTTTATTTCAAGAAGAAATAGAACGCAGCCGCTGCAAAGGAGGTTGCTCGTGCTCAGCGACAACAAAAGCAAGAGAAGGAAAAGTAGTGAAGAAGACGTCGATGATAACGACGATGAGGAGGAAGACAACGAGGAAGAAAACAACCACGGAGAAACCAGGTTGTCTTCCGTATAAGAAGGCTTCGTGATGGCCAAGAGTTCCGTATAGGCCCCCTACCGGCTCAGGTTCCATATACGAAGGCGGGAATGTACTTACTTTGGGAGCATATAATCTATACGCCTAGCCTTAATGGCTTCAACTGGGCCTGGGAGATGATGAAGGCCGTTTCCGCCCAAAAAGCCATCCTTAAGTATCTTGACGATACCCACATGCCACTCATTACTAGGGAGTGGGCAACTTGCTACACCAACAACATCCTCAACTTCGGTCAACGCACAACATCACCAGTTGAGTCAGTAAACAAGCTGCGCAAGTCGTTTATCGTCACTTGTAGTACTAGTATTCACCAGACTATTCGGGAAACCTTCAACATGGCAGACGGCATGAAGGAAGCCATTGACGACGAAATACGCAGGCAAAAACACCGCATTCGCTTCGATTACCTAGGAAAGGCATGGCTTGGTGATGCTCCCTTCAAGAGCTATTATGAAGCCTTAGATCGTGTTGCACAACAGTACCGGAAGATGCAAAATGCCCTCGGTGACCAACCCCGGGCGCCTCTCGAGCCTTGCACCGGGAGGTTCAGCGCGCAGTATGGTATGTATTCCTTGCGCTCATGAGCTTCTACGACGTCACAGGGCAGGTACTCTGAAGCTTCAGAAAGTCGATTTCTGTCTATATTAGTACCTCGAAAGGTCGTTACTTGACGAAGATGAGTACCTACGGTACCAAGACCCCGACAGGTTTCAACACCTTCGGGGCAGGCCCGCCTTTGGCGCCGAGCCGAACGCACCGCGTGTGCCGAACACTCAGTCCGGGACCGCGCCGCAGGGTACTCAGCCGGGCTCTGCTTAGCCGAGTACCAGACAGCCGAGCAGGCAGTCCAGTCTTATGCCTTCCCTTTGACAGGATCCCTCACAGTGGGAGGGCGTTACCCTTGACGACGACGACAATGTTGACGACGATGTTTTTGAGCGCAGCGAGCAACCCGCCGCAGGCGCCCCCGTTTGGCCGCCGGAGGCAAAAAAGAAAGAAAAAGGAAATAAACCACCGCGGCACGAAGACAGGACAAAGGGCAAGGCAGGACCGGGGGGGGGGGGGGGGACTTTGCTTTTCTCTCGCACACACACGTTTTTTGTTCTTCTTTTTTGCCTTTGCCTCCGGCGGCCCTCCGGGGGCGCCTGCAGCGAGCTGCTCGCTGCGCTCGAAAGTCGCTCTTTGCTACCGGGGCACAGGCACCCCGGGCATAGGGAGCCGGGCTGGCAGAGCAACAAGCAGTTCTCAAGCGACATTTCCCCCAAGGTGCCAGTGGCGGTCGCTCCGCCACGCGTCAGTCGACCCGACAAGGGAGTCCGCGGGGATGAACTGTGCGGAGCGCGACTGGCAGAAGAAGCAATGGCCGGGTCGATGCTTGAAGACGCGGCAACATTCTGACCAGAGCCGGAACTAGGGCCAGTAGCGGTGTCGCGGGGTGTAAGAGGGCGCGGCAGAATAGACTTCGGGGCTGACTGAGACTGCGAAATATACTTCAAAATGAACGTTAGCTGCTTCCAGTCTGGTCTGGTGCTTGGTTCTAGACGCTGGGATTACTTATCTACGAGGCGTTGCGCGGATTATTTCCCACGGCGCCGCTTGCCTGGCGTTCCGGTGTGGGTGGGCGAGGTTCAATGGGTCTTGTGCTGGCTTGTCCAGCTGATCCAGGCTGGTCCTCGCTAGGGCGACGTCTGGACTGGCGCCGGGAGGCGTCGTCATCGCCGCGACCAGACATCGTAGTGGTGCTGTGCCGATAGCGACGGCGAGGCAATGAGCAAGGACACCCTTATGAAAGGGCGGAAATGAGCCGCCAAATGAGGCGAAGTGGTTCTAATATAACTCTTAGGAAAGGAAAGAAGGATGTGCGATGCTCAGGAAAGAAAAGGTCGGGGTGAGGGGGGAAAGGGAGAATTTATACCTGTAGGAGCTGCCCCCCTCGCCCCACTTCCAGGTCCTCGTCTTCTCGGGAGTTGTCCGTCTAATATAGAAGTATTCTCTTATCTTGGCACTGGCTAATAACTTCTCCCTTGGCAGACTACGGCTGTCGATAACGGCCTTCTTTGCGATTGTCTTGGCTGTATGTGAGTGTTCCGAGCGATGTTACCTTGATCTCTTGGCATAGGCTAACCCATCTTTCCTGGCAGACTACGGCGGTTCACAATCATCATCTCTCGCAATTATCTTGGCTGCATGTATCTGCATGGGTTTGCATGGGGTGTCATAGGTGTTATGGAGGCGATAGAAGGCTACTAACAAATGCCCTTAAACCTAACCTATCTATTATCTAGGCATAAGGTAGGAGCCGAGTGCTATAGATGCTCGAGATGTAGTGCTGTTATAATAGAAGAGTTTATAGGGAAGGTGAAGTTATAGAGGGATTTAGGTATTGAGAATGTCACAAGAACAGTCAAGTTGTCCTGACGAAAAATTCACATGTCCTGACGAAAACTTCACATGTCTTGACGGAACTTCACATGACCTGCGGAACTTCACATGACCTGACGGAACTTCACGAAAATTTCACATGCACGTCACTCACAGACTAGTTGGTACCCAACCCGCGCCCCAGCGCCTGTAGCACCGCCTGCTCGGCGCAGTGGCGGAGGACCGCCCGCTAGACGGCCTCTTCGGCCCGAGTAAGGGCCTCGCGGGCGTTGGCCCGAGCTAATTTGGCCTCGGCGACGACGTCGCCGGCGGCGAAAACCCTATCCAGGGCGGGGGAGCGGGCGAGGCGGGACGAGGGGCCGCGGCCAGACATTGAGCTGCTGCTACTGCTGTTATTGTTGTTGTTGTTGTTGTTGCTGTTGTTATTGTTGCTGTTGTTATTGTTGCTGTTGTTGTTGTTACTGTTGCTGTTGTTACTGTTGTTGCTGTTGCTGTTGCTGTTGCTGTTGCTGTTGCTGTTGCTGTTGCTGTTGCTGTTGCTGTTGCTGTTGCTGTTGCTGTTGCTGTTGCTGTTGCTGTTGCTGTTGCTGTTGCTGTTGCTGTTGCTGTTGCTGTTGCTGTTGCTGGTGGTGGTGGTGGTGGTGGTGGTGGTAATTGTTAAGAATGGACAAGACCGAACAAAGGACGACGCGGTGGGATTATTTATAGGCCCTGTTGACTTCGACATCAAGAAGGTGCAGATTCCAAGTGTGGTTGGACCTCCCCACAAATTATCCCAGTAGTCCGAAGAGGTAGGTACTGTAGTTGTAATAGGGATTAGGGTAATTACATCCCCTACGAATCTAGCAACATAAGAGCGCCCCAAAACTAAGGTCTTCACTAATGTGTGTGTCCAGTTGCCGTCGTCCTCCTCGTCTTCCCCCCCAAGTGCCTGCCTCCTCCTCGCATCTATTCATCCATTCAACGCCCCGCCGTGTCTTACGAGTCGTCCACGCCTTGCGCTGGAAGCGCCGTCTCAACCTTGACGTCAGTATGCTCGGTCTCATGGGGTATGCGATGGCCCATCCTCGGATATTGGCTCCTCGTCAGACATGGCGGTCTTTGCGGCCGTTGCGGCCCTTGCCCGCTGTAGTTCATCAGCTGAACGCGACCCATGGATCCAGTGTAAGTTGCCGAGTGGTTCGGATGGGACCTTTCTCTCTTTCTCCTGTTCAATTATGTCAGTTGACTGGCTCGCTTCGGGAATGTTGTTGGCTGCACTGACCTCCTCCGTGTCGCCCTCGGCCTTCTGCTCCTGCTTCTTTCTCTCTTTCTTCTGCCTCTCTCTCTCTATCTCTCTCTCTCTCTCTCTCTCTCTCTCTCTCTCTCTCTCTCTCTCTCTCTCTTCCCGCTCCTCCTCACAACAAAGGTGTATCGCTCCGTTGCGTGGCTTTCCTTTACATGGCAGCAGCAGTGCCTTTTTAACTTTCCAGCCTGTCTACGTGACATGTCTGCATTGCTCCGCCTCTTTGCTCATTTCTGTTCATCGCCCTCTAGACGCGCCCTGTCTTTTCTCGCCAGGTCCCATGATAAATGTGTCCGGGCGTGTCTCTGCCCCCGTCATTCCTCGCGTCCAGGTCGGCACCTAATCAGCCTTGCTCCGCCATAGGTGCTTCGCCTCTGCTCCTGCTACTCAGGGAACTGCTCGTCCACGCTATAGTCGTTGGATCACACACACCCGTGGCCTCGCCAGTGAGTTCGCCTTTGTCGACATCTAGGACACTTCGAATGAGGCTGCCAGAATGAGAGAGGTAGCAGACTACGGGCGCCTGTGGAAGGTAAGTGGAATGGGACAGGCTGGTGGCACTGAAAAAGAGACAGCAGAAGAGGCAGGAGGCTAATTCGAGGGAATCAACAGTGAGCCCCTTTAATAGCTACTGGTGTTTGCGGGATTGCCGGGGTTGCCATCCGCCCAGCGGGGAAACATTGCGTTCTTGGACGCAGGGCCGGGTCTTCAGCCTCTGCCCCTGGGAAGCCGCAGCCGGCCTGATCAGGCAGTCATCTTCCTTTTATATGCTGCCCTGGCGTGACTCATGATTCATGGCATGCGGCACCGGTTACAGAGCTTGTGGGACACAAACTGGTGGTGGCACGATCAGGACAGTGCTGGGCCACGGATCTCTTGGTACGGGCGGCGCCCCATGGGTGCTGAGCAGGCGGGGTGGAGGATGATATGCTAAGGAAGGCTGTGCTTAGGCCTTCGCCATGTCTACAGATTTCGCATGCACAGTTTCATAGGCTCCATGCCTTTTTTATACACTATTTCTGTACTAAACTTTCTGCGTTGCCTTCCCTTCTTATTACATCGCACCGTTTTCTGCATCATACATTTTGCCTTAGCCCAACCATCTGCTGCTGTCGAGCGACAGCAGCTCGACGTCTGTGTATCTGCGCAGCTGGCACTAACACTGTCTCTACTAGACCGCCTTCTCCAGAGCCCACCTAACTGCCGAACCAAGAAACGACGTCAGACGGCTGGTTCAAGTCTAGTTCTCTTGATTCAATCCATGGACACCAACGAACACGACGGAGTCCGTGTCATTCCTCCGGATTTCCTAAATCATCTCAACCGGTGCGCGCCTGTTTATCCCCACGTCACAGCTCCCGGCGACCCCGACGACCTTCGCGGGGTGGCGGAAAATCCGATCGGTACCTTGGTCAGAGGGACAATGTATAATTTCGAGTAGCTTGGTTGTCGTTCCGTCTCGTATCCCGTCGAACCCAGCAAGCCAGAGGCATGCGAATATTTGTTCGTCCGTGCCATTGTGGGGGACCCGAATAAGGAGGACTTGTCCTCTACTGCCCTCGGTAGGAGAATATACTTGGCAATGCAAATGCGGCAAGCCATGGAAAGAAAGCCGAAGACTGCAAGGCCATACCTGTAAGAGAGCTAGTTGTTGGTTTTTCCTTACCCTTTGGTCGAGGTTGTAAAGGGGGGATTTCGCCCAGTTCATGTGTACAGGCGTTGCAACACAGCTGATCCGTAACAGGGCGCTTATATTCGAAAGATGGATCGTCAACAGGCTCTTACAGGTATTCCAAAGCATACTTCCGGAAACAAGATGCGTTAAGAAAGCCCTTAAAGACTAGGTCAAGCTTCTCGCGTTGCACGAGATCGGTCTTAGCCCATTTGACCTTCCTTTTGAAGCCATACAGAGTCTGAGTCTCCGTGCTGCCGCCCTCCAAAGTCATAGTGTTGTCAATAGTTACTTGCGATGCGTTGCTAGCTTGACTAGCCTGACTAGCAGTCTCATCGTCAGCGTCATCTCGGTCGGCCAGTACGAACTCTCGAAGGCGGCTACTCGCAACAGGCGCATGAGGTTGCTTCCGAGTACGCGGCCATCGTGCCTTTGGTTTTTAAACCTGCTTTTCCGTCGATCCAAGGTAGTCAAATACCCCAATAAGGATAAACAAATAAGCCATTCCCTGGCCCTCTTTCTTCCTCATCGCTCTTATAAAACGTTGCTAAATATCGGCGAGGCTAGGCTCGGTAGTAGGCCAAACTACACAACTCTCTCAACATCGGGAATATCTTTATCCATTCTTAAAGAGACTATGGCGAGAATGATGCTGCAGTCTATCTCTTTTTGCTATTGAAGTCCTTGAATATAACGTCCTTGTCTACTCGGCGGACATCGGCATCATACCGGCGGACTACCTTCCTAGAAAAGGACTTGCTGAAGCCGTATTGACGCTTCAAATAACGCAAGAGGGTATACCTCGCTACGATCAGTTATGGCTTGCTATTAAGGTACACAATTGTCTTCGGTATATTTTGTACGGTAGCGGTTGTGGCGCCTTTGACAAGGAATTACAGTCGTCTATAGTCCCGAATAGACCCCCAAAGAAGATGCTGCACAGAAATAGAGGTCTCTAGGCAATCTATCGACGTGCGGATGATCTTGAGGCGCCGAAAGTCGAAGCCGGCATGCTCCAAAATATACGAGCTAGTTGTCTTTATCCAGGGTCGCCGTGCAACCGAACCAGGGCACGCTCCGTGGCAATAGTGCTC
The DNA here is from genome assembly GCA_033439765.1 of Lasiosphaeria ovina. Classification (NCBI taxonomy): domain Eukaryota; kingdom Fungi; phylum Ascomycota; class Sordariomycetes; order Sordariales; family Lasiosphaeriaceae; genus Lasiosphaeria; species Lasiosphaeria ovina. The sequence continues at coordinate 1,334,874 of JAULSN010000009.1, forward strand.
TGAGAGTGTGTATATATGTGCAGTCCGGTCGGAATTCTCGTCCATCGCCGACAGCATGCAGCTCGTCTATCGCAAAAATCCCGATTCTTTCGTGAACTGCTGGATCGCGAAGAACGGCTTTGAACTCGGGTGGTAGGGCTTGTTCGGGGTTCAAAAGCACATGAGTATATTAACCTTCTCTAACTTGGTCCTAAGCGTTCCGGTTCTAGCTAACTGTTAATAGAAGTTATTCAGGGGCTCAGGGGCTCAGGGCAACAGACCTTGAGATGCGTGTCGGCGTCGATCCATACCGGCTTCAAATCAGGGACGTTTCTGGTGATATCTTCACGCTCATTCTTGCCCAGCTTCGTCAAGGGAACGATCTGTACCCTAATCCTCTCGGTCAGGGCAGAAACGGTGTAGAGAACGGCGCTTTTGCCGTAGCCTGTTGCCGCAACGAGGACTATATCGTCATGCTGGTAGACCAAACGCTGCACAGCCTGCACCTGGCCAGCACGAGCGTCTGGAGCGCCTTTGATACCACAAATGGCTCTGTTTATGCGCTTCTTTTGCTTGTCGAGGTCCATCGGGGCTGCGAAAACGATACAGGAAAGCCGGGTTCAGAAAATGCTTTGTTTGAGGAAGAAGGCTGGCTTCTAAGGATGCCCTCGGCGCAGAGTAACTATATAAGAATTTTCACGACGTCCGGATTAAAATTGCGTATTTACCAGGTAGCTAGCAGACGCGACTGAGTTGTGAAGGGGGTGTGTTTTCTTACTTTAAATATACGAAAATTACAACGCCCTATAAATAAGACCCCAAAATAGAACTTTTACAAAGCCCTATCAATTACGAAGCTCCGTAGCTAGTTTGCATATTCTCACAATGCGGAATGGCTGTATTGTTGCGCGTCAGTTGAACCAGTTTTGTTTTGGTTATATTGGGCCTGTGAAAGACGGCCTGTTTTCTGAGATAAGCTAGAAGACGCTCTCTTAATCTGCTCTCTTAATCTAACAAAGCACCATCTCTCCTTCTCACACTCAGCCCTTAGGCTCTACCCCATAGCCAGCATGTCGAAGCGAAAAGCATACGGTCCTGCTCAGTGGAGGAGGATACACCGGCGCGGCACAGACCGAGCTAGCTCATACCTCAAAGAAAAGAAGGAATAATACTAAAGAAGGAGGGCAAAGGCTTGGATTGCAAGGCAAGGTGTAGGAAATTGTTGCTAGTAAAAGGAGTGGCTCGGTCCTTCCTTCTCCCTCCTTGAGAATCCTGGTTGGCGTGCCAGAGAGCTCCCTGGACATGTTGGTGAACGAGTTTGTGGCCAAGGGCTTCAAGGTTGCGCGAGTTGACCAAATGGAATCTGCCTTGGGGCAAAGAGATGTGAGAGCGCGATGCCAAAGCCAAAAAGGTAGACAAGATTATCCGCCGAGAACTAGCCTGCATCTTGACGCGAGGGCCGCTGCTTATATACATAGTTGGGGGACTCAGTCCCGTTAAGAGAAAGTAGGTACGCCTAATCAAGGTGGTCACAATAAAGGTAATAAGGAGGGAGAGCAATGACTACTATTAGTACAAGACTTTAACCTAGCCCTCGCAAAGAAAGGAGGGAGAGGACCGTTACTTATATACATAAGTCCCCAAGTGTACTTTTGGAGGCGTGATGCCACGGTGTGGCTCTAGTGGCTTGGCCGGCTAGTGGTGGTTTGGCCAGCTGGTGGTAGGTGGTGGGTGCGTATAAGGTGCTTCTGATAGAAGGCTTTCGGGGTCTCGGTGAGATGCAACGATCGGACCGATAGCTAGTATGGGGGATGGCTAGATTGAAGCTGCTGGAAGAAGAGCTTAGGGCTCCGTAGCCAAAGATCGAAGAGTAGCCCGGGTTGAGCTGTGCGAGAAAGCGGTAAGTGAGCTCCATTCTCGTTTTCTCGAGCTCCATCTGTATCCGAAGATTCCGTGCCTCAGTCTCTTTGTTTTGGGTCTCAGTCACTATGTTTCGGGCCTTAGTCTCTTTGTTTCGGGCATCGGCCTTTGATTTTATGTAAAAAAAATATGGCGGCGAATTCAAGCAGAGTTTCGGCGATAGTGGCGACCTGGAACCGCCATCCCCAGTCCGACTAGACAGCCGAAGCGGCCGAAGCGGTCCAAGCAAAAGCTGAAAGATACATGACGCCGCGTAAAATTTTGCGCGAGTCGAGAATTTGTAGCGAGCTTCCACCGTACAAGTGAGCTTGGCGCGCCATGGTGGATGGATGGGTGAATAGGATGATGGTGGAGATGATTGTAGATATGGGTTTGGAGAGATGGGTAGATAGGAGAAGGGTATAAAGAGATGAGGGGATAAGAGCTGGATCGGGGAAATTGAATAGAAATGAAGATGGCTTGCTTACTTACCCTTATCTCAATAGCGAGGTTAGACGGGACAAGAAAACTCTTGTGAGAGGGAACAAAACTATTGTGTAGACGGGATGAAGTCGTTATCGTTGCCAAAGGGGCGGAATACTGGTGGATAGCAGCATGCTCCAGGACGATATGGCCACTTTCTGCGCGGCAATTAAGGAGTCGGTCATCGACGACAGGCCTGCATTTGGCATTGCGTTCGTGGACGCGGCTACCGGACAATTCTTCATCTCCGAGTTCCTCGACGATATAGACCTCACAAAGTTTGAGACGTTTGTCGCGCAGACGTCGCCTCGGGAGCTGCTCATAGAGAGGAAATGCCTGTCAACCAAAACTCTGCGCATCCTGAAGAATAACACCAGTCCGACGACTATTTAGAACTATCTCAAGCTAGGGATAGAGTTCTGGGAGGCAGACCTTGCGTGGCGCAAACTTGACTGCGGCGGCTACTTTGTTTCCGATCAAGGCAAAGAGCGGCCTTGGCCAAAGCGGCTTAGCGAGGCTAGGGATAAGGACCTTCTAACGTCTGCCCTTGGAGTGCTGACGCAATACCTCCGCGTCCTAAAGTTGGAGCGCAATCTGCTCTCGCAAGGCAACTTTGAGTGGTATAGCCCCATCCAACGAAACGGCACCCTGATACTTGATGGCCAGACGCTCATCAACTTGGAGATCTCTTCGAACACAGCCAACGGGGGATCCGAGGGTTCTCTGTTCAGCCTACTTGATAGATGCATAACACTTTTTGGAAAGAGGCTCTTCCGACAATGGGTCTGCCACCTGCTGTGCAACATCCAAAAGATCAACGAGAGACTGGACGTGGTCGACATACTAAACGCCGACCGCAGTCTTCGGGAACAATTCACGCCTCAGATGACAAATATGCCAGATCTTGCGTGTAAGTGAGGCGCTTCTAATTTGGTTCAGTAAGCTTTCTCCCCTAAAGTGCGGAGTGCGGAAAACGTAGCCTGCCCAACAGTTGGCCGCTTCCCATGTGGCTTGAATTAACTTGCAGGAAACATAGATACGGTCCATGTCAATGCGACGCGAGGCGACGATGTTATTGAGTTGCCGACTAAAAAGCAAAAGGCAAACATGGAGAAGAAACCCTTCTTCTTTTTGTTGACTTTCGAGCGCAGCGAGCAGCTCGCCGCAGGCGCCCCCGGAGGGCCGCCGGAGGCAAAAGAAGAACAAAAAACCCCCTCCCCCTCAGCTCCCGTGCAAGCACCGCAAGCTCACAAGGGGCTAACCCTGTGGGTCGGGTTTAGATTCATACGCCTCTCGTGTTCTCAACACCACGAAAGCGGTCCAAGTTGTAGGGACGAACACCAGGGTCGTCGGGCTCGTCCAAGTTTGCTCGAAGGGAACCCGGAGAGATATTTCAAAACGGAGGATGGTTTTGTACGTGCCGCCATGCATGCATACCTACGTGCTTGAATTTGCCTTGCCGGATGGAGAAAAACCCCAATGTAGATAAGTAGCTATTGTTTAGTTTGGCTTACTTTAGCTCAGGCAATTGCGATCCTCGATTACCAGCCTCGCGCATCCAGACGAAGAAGGCCGACCTTGTATATCCTAGGCGGCGAAAACTTCCATACGGATGGCGTTCTTTTGGTATGTATTTCACCCCCTTGTTGCGTCTTCCAGACGAGCATGCTTCTCCTCAGGTTTGGCAGCTTCCTTGGGCAAAGTCGCCGCTCACATGGGGCCGGATTCTATCATTGCAACAAGCAAAACACAAGGATCGACTATGCCACACACGATACACGACACACGACATTCCCACGCCCAAACTCACTCATTGGAGACGCCGACATCGACGTGGTCCCCGCTGACGGAGTCCGACAACGTGTATCCAGAATACTCGAGCTCGTCACTTGCAGCTGAGCTGGCTGCAGAAACCGTGCTGAGACAACGCCTCTTCATCTCCTTTGACTCCCTGGTCTCCCTGCCCTCGTGCTCAGGCGGCGGTGGGGGAGGCGGAGGCGGCGAACGCGAACGTAGTGTCCCCTTCTCTGGCCGAGTGCTATGCCTTGACGAGCCCCCAGCACGCGGGGCCAGTGGTTTTGTGGTGTGAAGAAGGCGGACGCGCTGGCAGGTGCGCAGACTCAGCTTGCGCTGTCTTCTTTGCCAACTGGGCGGCTTCAGTGGACTTACCCTTCCTTTGACGTTGCCTTCGGCATTGAATCTGACGCCGCTGCTGGCGTTGCTGCTCGGACTGTCTTTTCCGGCTGGGAAGACATCCATCTCGGTGCTCTCTTCCGCAATGAAAAGTCCTTGAGCACCTACACTACCGTATCTTGGATGTAAGCAGCCTGAAGGAGGCTGCTCGTGGATGGTGATATGTTTCGCAGAGCTAAATGCCTCCCCGGCCACCAGACCGCATTTGCACCACACACTCTTACCGAGCCAAAATACTCCAAGTACGCCATTGGCCACCTTCAGAGTCGCTTACTGCCCCCCTTCAGCAGAGCAATTCGTTGAGGTCGCTGGTTGGAGCTTTTGGCGGCGCAGCAGTGTTGGTGGTTGATGACGCCTGTGCTGCTGCATCAGTGCATCAAGATCATCTGCGTATGTCGAAAATAAAATATGATCACGCCGCCCGCCATCAAAGTCGAAAAAGGAGAGCTATCGCTCGCTCTTGTTCAGCAACAAGAGACTATGGACACTATGGACACCACAATTGACGGTGACAATCCAGGCACTGGCCAGCTACGCATGTGAATAGGAACGCCGTTCGAAGCAAAGAAGTAGGCCACGATGTTCGTCACGGCCTACAAAAACATACGGGCCATCTGGAGACCTGCCAAGAGGGTTGTTGTTGTGATGCTTTACTCTCCAAGCCTCAAGTCGCGCCTTTATTATCCAGGCCCTTTGGTCAAGACCAGTGAGCATAGCCAGGGCAATGACGTACGCTAAGCCTTATACAATTCCCAGCACACGCCAAAACTGCTGCTGGTTTGCGGATGCGGATGCGTCTGCGTCGCCGAACAAGTGCATGCCGTAGAAGGTCTGCTCTGCTCGGCCGTGATATTGCACTTGTCAGAAATTGCCCCTATTTGGTAGTGGTTGTTCTTATTATCACTCACCGCAACGAAGGTTGGTGGGAGATAGAGTGGGGTGACCACGGTGAAGACAAGAAGGTACTGGTTGATGTGGGTCCCTTTACGCAATGACGGACGGTCACGGATTTGGATTTCGAGCGTAGCGAGCAGCCCGCCGCAGGCGGATCCGGAGGGCTGCCGGAGGTAAAAAAGAAGGAAAAATAAATAAACCACCGGACACAAGGACAGGACAAAGGGCAAGGCAGGACCGGGGGGGGGGAGACTTTGCTTTTCTCCCCCACCACCTCCAGCTCTCGCTAGGCTACTTCGCTACTACTCCCTCCACTTAGCCGCCTCTCGCTCAAAAGTCTCACGCATTCAAGCCATCCATTCCAATCTCCAACTCATTTGACCACGACAGGCAATCTCCCCGCTGGATCTCTCTCGGCTCCTACGTATTATCTCTCAAGTGGACCACCGCTAACGTAAAACTTGGCCACCTACTCCCATATTGTAGGCTGTTGTGTGTATCCCTTCTATGGGTGCATCCACATCTGCCAATGCTAGTCCCAGGTCCCCTGTCCCTTCCCCTTACGTACAGGATGTGCGATCGGCCTGCACGGCTGGCCGCTGGCCTGCCTCTCCCTCCCCACACCCACTGTCGAGGCCGCTTTAATAGTACCGAGAGCCAATAACGTCCATGGCTCCCGACTTGAATTCTCTCTCTCCCACCCTCGACGCGCGAGCACAAACGCCTACCATGTCGTCTATCGCAGTCGAGTCATCCAGCCCCCTGGCTGTAGACAGTCCGCCGTCTCCTTCTGTCGGAAGAAGCCGAGGCTCTACATGAGTAGTGTACCTACTAAGCCGCCTGTAGCATAGTTCAAAGACAACCCCGAGTAAGCATACAAAGTAGGGTATCTAGGCTATGCCTACCTCTCTTTCTCCTTCTTAATACAAGCACCCTTTTACTCACTTTCTACGTGCCGTTATACGTGACAATTAACAGTCTGAATCCGCGCATCGCTACGAATCTACACCTTCAATCACTAGAGCGCTCAGAGCACTAGAGAGTGAAGCTATTCGCATTCCAATCAAAGGCTCGCGGCCTCCTCGTCTGGGAGCATATCGACCCTGCGCAGCCGCCCCCACTGCCCGCGCCCGAGAGGCCTGCAAAGCCTCTCGTCTCCGAACCGAATACTCGAGCCCACCTGTCGAGCATGCTTGTGAGCTCACCGCCGGGCAACGAGCTATATACCTCGATAACTACCGCCGCTATGAGAGCGAGCTGAAGAGCTGGAAAGAATACACACACGGCATTGGAGCTCTGGAGCCGTGGTTCAGAGACCACGTCATTCAGCAGTACCGGGAGGTAACCTGCCGTGAGGGACAGACAGTCCAACACTGGTACGAAACCTCAAGGCTACTAGTACCCCCGCCGTTCAGATTCTCGGCAGAGGGTACGAAGTGGCCCTCAGGAACCACTATGCCGTCATCGCCAAGCATACCAAGAAGCTGGTGGCCTGGGTAAACGAATGGACTCACCTAATAACACAAGGAGTAGCACACAAGGTCCCCGAGGCCACCTCACCAACCACTTAGCTCAGGGGCATCATCGCCGCCACCGCCATGGAAGACGTGAAGGTCCTCAATAACTAGAGCAGCAGCTTCGGACTCACAAAGAAGTAAGAGGTCCTTGCTGGGCGGCTCTCGCATACAGAAGTGGCTGCAGACCTTCTCAGTCACATTCAGAACACCATGCCAAAGTCCTTTACCAGTCAAAGAAAAGGGAGCTTCACTACCACACTTGACTTCGAAGCGGCTGAGGAAAGCCTAAACAGTCAGACCGGCGCATCCAGAGGCTGAGGTGGCTTCAACCCGGGCCGGAAAAAACAAGGACTCCGACCGAGAAAGGAGCACATCGCCAGACAGGCAGAAAAGGCAGCGCAGTAATACCGACGGAGCCACACCCGGCCGCTGCAAGGCATGTGGTTTCGGAGGGCATCACTTGAGTCCTGTTATTATGTCTTCCCCGATCGAGCACCTGGCAACAGGCGTGTCCGCCGCTTGGGCGCTGTTCTGCGACGCGTAGGGGCCAAAGTGTCTGTCTACCGTGCGGCGCTTCCCTCGTGACGGCCGGACGACATGCTCATCCTTGCCCTGATTTGCGTCACTTGCTACAATGGGAGAGTAGTCCTCCTCCTTGTCGGTATCGTATCGCAATGACGTCGACGACGACCGATGTTGTGCTAAGTTGACCTGGTTTTGGCTGGCAGATGGCTGCGTAGACGGCACGATATCGGCCAGCTCACCTTCGTTGCCGCTCTCATTACCCGACAAACTTGGCATGCTTGCCCGACTCTCCTGCGCTTGCGGCGGCACGACAGAACTCTCTTCATCATGCCTCTCCTCTGTCGTCCGGAACCAGAGGATGACGGTTTTCTGGGTCGCTTGTCCGAACGCTGTCGCCGCGGTGATGGTGGTGCTGAGAGAGGCGGCAGCTATCGAACTGCTGTTGTATTCCAGCTACGCAAGATGTGCCGCACTTCGGGCTGCTGTTTTTAGCGCCTGTGTGATTCCTCAAGAAAGAATAAAAGTAAACATGGTATTCGTAGCCTCGTAACCCCGTCAGTCTTCTTCCTCTTCTTCCTCCTCTTCGCCCCCTCGTCCTCGCAAGTGCACCCTGCACTTGGGGTCCGTACCAAGTGCACGGTAACTCGCAGTGCAGGGTAACTCGCCAATGCAGGATAACTCGCCAATGCAGGATAACTCGCCAATGCAGGATAACTCGCCAATGCAGGATAACTCGCCAATGCAGGGTAACTCAAGTGCAGGGTAGGTCGCAAGTGCAGGGTAGGTCGCAAGTGCAGGATAGCTATCCTGCACTTGGAGTTCCGTGCCAATTGCAGGGTAGCTCGCAGTGCATCCCTCAATGTCGATCGCCCAATGGCAATGGGTGTTGGGCTGTGCTTGCGGGGACTTTGGGGAACCATCCAATAGCCAAGTGCAGCCTTCGCGATTTGCAGGCCATGGCATCAGAATTACCCCGCGACGCCAAGTCACGTGAATTCCCGACAGCTGGCCAGGATTCCTGCTTAAATTCCTGCCCACCGCTCCACGCGCTTTTCCCCCAAAACACCCTCTGCACCACCGCTACTAAAACACTTATTGCACCATCGCTACCAAAACATCCTTTGCACCATCGCTCCAAAACTTCCATCGCTACCACCATCCCGCACAACCTCGCACAACAAGACGACATCAAAGTCGACGACAATGAGTTCAGAGTTGGCCACGAAGGCCTTTGTCAAGGCGGAAATCGATGCCTTCAGGACTGAAACGAATGCCAGGTTCGAGGGAGTTGAGGCCGACATTCGCGAGCTCAAGGCCGATGTTCACCAGCTCAAGGCCGATGTTAAGGAGATCAAGGTTACAATAGGAGAGATGCAAGGCACAATGGGCGAGATGCAAGTTACCATGAGGCAGATAGAGGTCCGCGCCCGCAACGGCAAGCTCAAGAACCCGACAGCCCGGATCCGCCCCATCCCCATCTTCGCCCAGGGCCGCGGCGCCCAAGAACCAGATCCGGCCCGGTTTCCCAAGTACGCCGATCAGTTCTACGGCCTGCGAAAACCACAGAAAGAGCGCGACCACCTGATGCTCGAGTACCTCAGCACATTTTATGACATCCAGCAAGAGGCGGCCGACGCGAGCGAGTCGGGTGAAAACGTGCCGGTCGATCCCGAACGTGCTGTGGAGCTGCTGGAAGAAATTCTAGGCCTCGACGAAGACAACTTTGCAGAGTTTCGTGCGAGGGCGCAGCGGTTTGCCGACCAGAGTCCTCCAGCCGCTGAGAAGCGAGACCGGCCGGCAACCAGCTCGTCCGGAGAGCAGCCACAGGTGCATCGACGCAGGCTCCAGACCCCATCCAACCCCCCAACGGTCCCCTTCACTAAGACGCCTAGCCGTGCGTACGACGGCAGCCCTACGGTCCCTTTCAGCGAGACACCTAGCCGCGCAGCAGCACCGGAGCGGCTGTCGGACACCCGCGCCGTGGCTGCGCGTCCGCGGCACCCCAGCACGACAATTCCCGACTCGGAGGAGACGGCGAGCAGCTAGAGTTCGCGCGAGATGGGGGTGGGGGATCCGAAGCGAAGTACGGTGAACTGGTCAGCCAGATGTGACGGGGTCGCGCAGGTGACGGCACATGCATTCCAACCTAGAGGCTGGAGGCAGCGCGCTGTATGGACTGTGGAGCCGAAGGCGTGGCTCGGCATCTGCTAGCTCGAGTTCGCTGATGTCCTCATCGTTGGGCAATGTGGGTGTGCTTGCCCGGCCCTCGTCTACTTGTGGCGGTACGGTAGAACACACTCCATTCTGCTCTTCTCTGTCATCTAGAACCGGATGAAGTTATTCTAGGTTGCTCGTCTAATCGCTATCGCTGCGATAGTTATAGCGTGGAAAGAGGTAGCGGCTATCTGACATCTGTAGCGTTGTATGCGCCTTTGGCGGTACGTCTAGCTTGCAACCTCCGCCGAAGCGCCTGAGGTGAAATAGAAAGCGACTGTCCCACTCCTCGTTTCCAAGCATATGTAGCCTACTGCGAGGGCTTTGTGTGCAACCTAGTCTCTTTAAAGCAGTTGCGAAAGAGAGGCTACTAGTGGAATAATTCTTAACTGTGCAGGAGAGATGGCACAGTGGTGGCCGAACTGACTGACAAATACGGCCAATCGTTCTCGAGGACCTACCTTTGGTATACAATGCTATCTTAGTCAACTACCATGGCCGGTACAACAGCCGCACGGAGAGAGCGCCACTCACTGGCGACGGAGACCTCTGGCATCTACGGCTCGGGCACCCCGGGCCGGCTGCGTTGCAGCAGCTGCCCAGCCACTCTAGGGGGGTGAGGCTTAAGATGAGCTTCTTGAAAGGACCTACTACCGTTAAATGCGATGCCTGTACTCTCTGCAAAATAAAGGAAGACACAAGCAGGGAGCCTCGGGAGCCCAAACTGCCTGGCGATATATGGGCGATCGACTTCATGGACATAGAGGTCAACGGCGCCGACTACGATAGGGCAATATTATTCACGGAGCGCTTTAGCGGCTACATCTTCCTAGTCAATATCAGTGGAAAAGAAATTGAAGAGGTCATCCTTATAGTGATTATTTACTTCCTGGGACTCATGAACACCAATACAACATCGTACCAAAGACATTCGAGTGCGATAACGAGTTGGGGAGAAGCAAGAAGGCTATTAAAGAGCTGAAGAAACGATACATTCATCTAGGACCCTATACCCCTAACACGCAGGCACGAAACGGAGGCGCGGAGAGGGCCAACGGCATTATAAAGACCAAGGCCGCCGCAATACGCACTCACACGGCTTTCAGCTTTCCTCTAGCCCTACATTGTTTGTACCGCAATTTACCTTCAAAACCGCACCGCGAGAAAGGTCAGCAACTAGCGATCCCCCTACGAGGTCCTCTATACCTATACCGCCGCTCAAGACGGCGCCCCCGGAGGGCCGCCAGAGGCAAAGGCAAAAAAGAAGAATAAAAATTTATGTGAGAGAGAAAAGCAAAGTCCCCTTTTGTGTGTCTTTGTCCTGTCATTGTGTCCGGTTGTTTATTTCTTTTTTCTTTCTTTTTTGCCTCCGGCGACCCTTCGGGGGCGCCTGCGGCGGGCTGCTCGCTGCGCTCCAAAATGCCCCACGAACCCTATTGCTACAGGAAGTAGGGAGTCATTATTTTCTTCTACGTGGACGACATCGTCATCGCTTACTGGAAGGGGCACAGGGCGAAGGTTGCCAAGTCAGTGGCGGAGCTCAAACAGACCTACTCACTACAAGGGGCAGATTCCCTCTAGTGGTTCCTAGGCATTGAAGCCATCCGAGACCGCTCGAAAAGACTGTTGTGGCTGTCTTAAGCCGCGTATATCGCCAAGCTCGAAAGACTCCTTCTTCACAGGCGCTGCCGTATTCCACCAAAAGGCCAAGACCCCCCAGTCATTCCCAAACACCCGCCGCCAACACATATAAGGCAGAAGAAATGGCTTCTGAATCCTAGTCTTACCACAGCAGCAGAGACACAACTATACCAACGATATACAGGCTCTCTACTATATACCACAATCATCACAAGGCCTAACGTTACTTTCGCCATCTCCAGGCTCACCCGCTTTAACCACAACCCATCTGACGAGCACCAGAACGCGGCAGACGAAGTCATTCGCTACCTTCTTAGCACAAAGAACCATACACTATAGCTCGGGGTAGTAATGCCCTCACTCTTTAGTCTAACGCTTCTTTCACAAACAACACGCTTAACCGAAAGAGCTCACAAGGCTTTGCAATCCAGGTATTCGGAGGTCTTGTGGCCTAGAGGGCCAATAAACAAACGACAGTCACGACCTTAACAACAGAGGCGGAGCTGTTATCCCTAGCCCAGGTAGCCAAGGAAGGACTTTTCCTGAATCGCCTAATAACTGAGCTAGGCATCAAGTTCGACGACCCTACCCTATAAGTGTGGTATGAAAACGAACAGACGAGACTGCTTGTCAACAAGGACATATATACCCTGCAGACCAGACTCAGGCATATTGACATTTACAACCACTAGCTACGCCAAGCCGTCAATACGAAGCAAATACGCGTGGAACACATCTCCACAGCACAAATGCTTGCCGACGGCCTTACGAAGGCGCTGGCAGCAGGCTAATTCCTGGAGTTCAGAGGCATGCTCGGTCTTGTTGACATCACAACCCACCTGGAAGGAAGAGAGCTGAAGGTTATCAACGAGTCAGACCTGCAACAACTACAGAATCTCGTTGACAGGCTTGACACTGACGAGCGCAGGCTGTGAGGGGGTGGCCCACAAGATTATCACCACAGGGCTCACCAGTCCCGGAAGTAAGGAAAGAATCCCACACCTCGCAAGCGAGCACCAAGAGAAAGAAGCAGCATATATAGGGCTACAAGACGAAGAAGAAACCCTCATCGCCCTCATCTCTTCATCTCTGAATGGGGTTGCGGGCTCATTATCAATACGCCTATAAGCCAAGCACAATATCTTGAGCATTCGTCAAGATACCTGTGCCAGTCCAGAGTAATACCTTTCGTAGGACTTGAAGAGTAATTAGATATATACTAGAAAGAGATACCTACCCCTGACAACCTTACCTTTAAGATCAACACTCTTTGTTTTCTTATCTTCGTGTCTTTTCCCTTCGTTTTCCCCTCCTATACTACCCCCTCCCCGTTTCTCCTTTCCACCTTAATCTATCCACCCCATTCTTGACAGAGATTGGAGCGTATTCTAACCTCTTCCGTCCCTCACAGCCACTTGCTCGACAAGATCCAGGCGTTAGGCAGGACAACTCTCGACAAAAAACACGGCGCCGTAAACGGCGAACCCGCTCCGACCAAGCGCCGCTTGATTGTATAATTGGCCAAAGACAACCGCCATCCCCCCTCTTTTTCGCTCTATTTTATTTGATTTTGTTTATTACTGTTGGAGAAACCCCCCGTGGCACAGCATCCACCCCTCGCCGCTCTGCTTCATCCCTTATCACCGGCCTCCCCGTTTCCTTGGCCATAACGGAATGACTACCAAGGGGCTTTACATGACGCCACGCCACTCACCGCGTACATAACAAACGATATACATTGTGATGATACCCCCCTTTCCCCTTTTTTCCTTGGTCTTTTTCCTTAGCTCCTTGGCTAGCTTGTATGGCCAGTGGGGCTAATCGACCTCGATACGAGATTCATTATGGAATGGGGGAACCATTGTCAAGTGTACCGCGAGGGCGTGAATATGGGAATAGCGTTTAGGGGAATGGTGTTTTGGGGTTGATGGGTTTTGTTTCACGACTATATGTCCATTTATATGGTGTACGGATGGATACATCTTATGCTACTTAACATTAGCGGAGCGCCGCAAGGAAGGAGGCACACTATGCTCACGCTGCCACCGACACCAGACTCACGGTGGAAGCCAACGGCAGCCACGGTAGAAGCAGACAAGGCCTACCAAAAAGCCAACGGCAGGAACCGCCAAAGAGAATTCCCCACACGCGGCTCCACCGGACTCGCCGCGAGTCGACGACGGAGCGGTCGGCCGCCCTCGACTTCGAGGTCCACACAGACCTCCTCGCGCTTTGCTTCAGAGAGAGAAAGACGAGGAGGAGAAGAAAAAGAAGCAGTAAGCCGAGGCGGACGCACAGACCCGGGAGGTGAAGGGAAAAGAAGAACGAGAGCGGAAGCGCAAGGAAGAGGAGGAGAGTGAGAAGGAGAAGGAAAGGCTTCGCGTCGAGGAAGAGTCCAAGCGCCTAGCCGAAGAAGAAGCCAAACGTCGCGCCGAGGCCGAAGCTAAACAACGAAAGGAGGAAGATGGGCGCAAACAAAAAGAATAAGAAGAACGAAAGCAACGAGAACAGCGCGAGCAAGAAGAGCGCAAGCAGCGCGAGGACGCCAACTTGATAGCCCCGGCTGACCCGCCCTCGCCTCCATCGGCCAAGCTGACACGGGCTCTCTTCGCCTTCCTACCCACCTTCCACAACGGCGAAGAAGACAGCGAAATCGACGGCGGCAATGGAGAGGTGGAAACCTCCTTTGGCCAGGGTAACATACCTCTCTCCCTCTCACTCTCTCTCAATCTCTCATCTACACCCCTCTCGACACCCTGCTGAGCACAACTTCGTGTTCACCACCGCCGTCAACAACCCGAAAGAAATTGAGGAAGAAGGAGAGATTAAAAGGCTTGAAATGCACCTGAAAGTCAGAAGAAGCTGAAGGAAAAGTAGGAGACAGTTGCACATGTCAACATGCATAGAATACACGTCAGGAGGCATTGAATGAAGCCTCCACGGAAAGGGGGCAGAGGCATTGAGCACTGCAGGGCAAAAAGGATACACTTGCAACCCCGGTGCGGAGATTATAAGTGTATCATGACCCTAAGAAGGAATTGAACCTCGTACCTCCCGAAAGGAATCAGGTGTACAGACCCTACACCACCAGGACAGAGGTCCAAGGCTTTGAGGCCGAGATTGGAAGGAACAAGGGACAATATAACGTGGTTGAGGCATTAAGAAAGGAAGTTGGGACCACCAGGAAGGTGTGTGTGGAAGATTTGGAGGGCAGCCGCAGGGCCGGAGCCCGATAAAACCCATTTTGGGCGGGCGGGCAGGAACCCCTGAGTTGAGCCTCAACACCAAGAAAAACATCACCACTTGGTAAACACTGGCTTCAGGCACCTGCCTGTGTGCAGGCCTGAGGGGGATGTGTCGGAAGAAGCCGAGGCTTCTACATGAGTGGCGCACCTACTAAGCCGCCGGGCTCGAGCGGACGCCGAACGGCGAGTCAACGGGCAACATGGGTAAAGTCACGCAGGGCGAGGTAATCGGACTAGCCGGTATTAGTCTCGGCGGCAATGTTGACGTTTCATAAGGTCGCTGCTGCTGCCAAGACGATGCACATGGGGAACAACATGTCGCTAAGTAGTCCCAATATGCCCATCCTCCACGGAGGGCCAAGCCCCGTTAATGGCGCCATGAATATCCCCGCCGCCTGCCCGAAGTCCTTTGTCAGCCCACCCAAACATGGCAAGCCCCGTGTCGGAGTCCAGGGTTCAAGCCTCCGATTTGAAAGAGTCATTTCAACAAGGCTTGATGGCACAAGTTCGATGCTCCACGTAGGTAGCTCGTTGGGAATAATGGATTCTGGATTAAGATTTTCTTATGGGATAGAGTGATGGATAGGCAAGGAGCGTTTTGCTGAGATTCCCTTTTTCCATTTCCATTTATTTTGCTTTCTTTCTTTTCCTTTTGACTCCTACCTCTTTCATCATCGTCACAGGAGACATGCTATGATAAGGATTCGGTGAGGGTTCATATTGGTGGCCGTCCTGTTGGCAACTCTGTGGCATAGTTCAAAGACGACCCCGAGTAAGCATACAAAGTAGGGTATCTAGGCTACGCCCACCTTTCTTTCTTCTTCCTGATACAAGCACTCTTTTACTCACTTTCTACGTGCCGTTGTACGTGACACCTTGTCATGGTCGTTCAGGGACTTCAGGGGGAGGCGTCACGTGAGGGGCACGTGACCCGTGCTGATACCCGCTAAAGGGGTTAGGAGGCCCACCTGGGGCTCAGGGACGCACGGGCTCTCGGCCGTGCGTACATAAGGAGGAACGGGCTTGCAGAGACTGCGCTGCGAGCTAGAGATTAGTGCTGCATACCAATACCACCTAGCCTTTGTTGCCTCTGCCACTCTCGACACCCTTGTCCCAAAGACGCTTACGTGGATACTATGCTTGTTACGCTTGTACTCCTTTTGAAGAGGGTATGCGCGTGCTCCGTAGGCATAGATACCGGTCCAGGTTGGCTTCAACTCTGTGTTGACGTTGGCGAGCCTCTTCGGGTCGAACCACCGGTATTGTGCATTCATCCAGGCATGGATCACTTCGTACGGTGTTTTCCAGCCGTGGGCTTGTGAGGGCGAGATGTTGTGCAGGAAGGCGGCTGATTTCGAAGCTTCAGGCCAAAGGGGCTCTGGCAGCCGTGAGGCTATCATGATGGTCCTGGTTTTCGTCTCGATCGGGCCTCCTGCCCTCTCCCCGCCTCCATTTGGTTCTGGTGTGCTTGCGGGGGTTCTTTCGATGTCGATGCCTTCGTCGTTGGCCCAGTCTTGGAGGCGGGATAGCTTCTGGTCGTTTAGGTTGACCAACGACCTTTCGTTGTCAATCCTGATCTTGCAAATGGCTAGGCCATATTGCCCCTTGGCCCAGGCTTCACATCTGATGATTATATCCACCGAGTGATCTTTCTTGGCCATCGAGAAGACCCAGATCCCGCCTGCAGGGTATCCTCGGCATGTACTCCATCGAGGGTGAAAAGGAAGCCCCCGCCATTATCGAGTGGACCGAAGGACGGTGGAGTTCCCCGAGAGGGATAGAAGAAAAAGCACCTTTCCATAGTATGTAGAAGAATGAAGGTGCAAGTTGACATGGAAGATTTAGCGTAGTCGAGCATGTCATTGACGTATTGCGGGCCCCACAGCAGTCGCTGGCCTAAGCCAATGATGCCGTTGGAAGAGGAGATCAGGGCGGTCAGAATGGTATGTTAGAAGTGAGGATTGAAGGAATGGTGGCCAGGTTGATATTGAAGACTTACCACGCGTGGTCAAGGCCTTCGTGGGGAGGTTGTGGGCCCCATAGCATAACATTCTGCCCGTCTCGATCTCTTCTTCCCCACGGTATTATTGGCTTAGGCCTGTGATCACTGTGGTGCCCACAATATACCAATGAAGGTCTCGGCTACGGCAAACTTGCCACTCCAGCCTTAAATCTCACACGCAGACTAGTAATGACGACCCAAATCCTGCCCTTTAGACACTTCCATCATCAAGTCTCTAAACGGTAGCATTTGGGTCGTCATTGGCAGTCTGTGTGTACATGAATGTAGGCTGAAGTTGGAGTGGCAAATTTGCCGTAGGCGGGGCCTTCATTGGTAGGTTGTGGTCTCCACAGTAATCACAGGCCTAAGCCACTAATACCGTTGGGAAGAAGAAACCGAGGCGGTCAGAAAGGTATGCTGGAGGTGAGTATTGAAGGAATGGTTGGATTGTTGATGAAGGATGAAAGAAGTGTGGGAAAAGGAGAGAGGGTAGCTCCCTATATATACACAAAAAACCACACACATGCAAAAACTTGCACATGTTCCAAAAACAAGCCCTACAGGCTAGTTGGCCTTATTTTCCTTCGCAGGCTGGAGAAGATCCAAGGTGGGGCGTAATATTTTTCACGAAGGTTACACCACGGCACGGCGTGAGTCTTCTCGGTGTACGTGTCACCGATGTGATTCACTTTCCCCTTTCCCCCAGCATCAATAGGCAGAAAGCCATTGCAACGAGTTCTCGACAGCCACTACCACCCTACACCGAGCCACACAAGACTGACCACGTTTACGATCTACGTGAGAGTGGCAGCATCAATAGGCAGCGATAGCCTACGAACGAACCGGAACGCCGAGGCTCACACAGACCTCCTAATGGCATTCGCAGCTCACCCACTTCCACTTCCGGCCCAGCCCGGACGCCATCACGGCAGCTGCGCGAGTGACAAGGAGGTAAGGGGGAGGGGAGGGGACGAAGTGGGGGTGCATTTGATTCCATTCCAATTCTCTTTTTGGATTGCGTCGTAGGTAAACAAGACTACCTGACCACGCTACATCCCGAGACGATGGACTCACTCTTGCTAACTACCTCCTAGGGGACGACTGTTGAAGATTTGAAGCTTCCGTGAGAGGGATTCGAAGGAACTGTGTTTGTTGCCGGCGCTTGGAGCCGGGGCACGCAGGCAAGGAAACACAGGGGGGGGCCACCTAAGGCAAGACACACGCATAAGAGGACTTTGCTTCTTTCTCTCTCTCTCTCTCTCTTTCTCCCTCTCTCTCTCTCTCTCTCTCCCTCTCTCTCCCTCTCACTAGGTGGGAAGGAAAACATGTGTGCGAGGCAATGTAAGGTAGTAAGTAAGGTAGTAGGCCTCTCCAACTCTGTCTCTATCTCTTCGTGGCCTGCCCTGCCTGCCTGCCTGCCTGCCTGTGTTTGTGTGTGTGTGCATTTTGCGTTTTAGTCGGCAACGCAATGGCGGACGGGCATAGCACAGATTTCGAGCGTAGCGAGCAGCCTGCCGCAGGCACCCCGGGAGGGCCGCTGCAAAGAAGAAAGAAAAAAGAAATAAACCACCGCGGCACTGGGACAGGACAAAGGGCAAGGCATTTGCATTTCTCTCTCACACACACACTGGGCAGGAAGGAAAACATATAGATAAGACAATTGTAAGGTAGTAAGGTAAGGAGAAGCTCAGAAAACCAGGAGATTCGGGAGTTTGTTCGGTCAATCGAGGCTATGTACGATGCAGCTACATAGTCCATCTTTTTCTTTCCGAGGGAGAGAATATGGGTAAATGGGCAGCGAAAGTCCAGGTAGTAGTCGCCGCTACTCTCGACCGAGCCTCCTTCACTCTCCCCTACGGCACGGCCAGACGTCTCGTGCCGCCCGGCTTCTTCAAGTACGCCTTTAGGGTGCCGTCGAATGCGCCGAGGAGAAAGTGGCCGTCTAGGTGATGTGAGGGCCGTTGGGCGGTGGTGCGGGTGAGGGTGAGGCGGGTTGGCCGTGTAAATGTCGGCCCTGCCAACGACAGTTTAGCGAAAGCGGCGCAAAAGGATGTGGTGAGAAAGCTCGGGCTAGGAAGCGTCTTACGCAGTCTCCGACAGGTCTGGAGGATGGCCGAAGTAAAAGTGGACAGGAAACTCAAAGTCTTGTATTTGGCGATAAGGTCCGCGCATTTTTTGATAATCTTCTTTGATATGCGCCAGACTTCATGGTTGCATGGATTTTTGAGTAGCGGGTCGTTTTTGTGTAGGGCCTGTGCCACTTGCTCTCGCTCTGTTTCGTTCCAGTCGCTCGGGGCGCGTTTTGCAACGAGGTTACGGGCGTCGGTAAGACGCTCCTCCGCTGATGTGGGTGGTTTCATTATTCGTTCCCCTCCTCTCTCGACGAGGTGCCTGGAGGTTCAGCCTGGCTTCTCCGCACGTGGGATTGGTGTGGTTGGCGATACGGCCGATGGGATGCATGGCTTGGCTCGGCTTGGTAAAAACCCGGTTCTTGCTCTAGTGTACTCGGCTCCACACACGCGAACTTTGAACGGCCCACACTGCGCACGCAATCAACTGCTTCCAAAACTGGGGTGTGTAAGCAAGCCGTAAACAAGCCGCAACAGGGGCCGTAACATGCACACCCTATTTTTGGAGGCAGTTTGACCCTGCTGCATGTAGATTCCGCACACTCCAATGTAAGCTTCACTGTCCTCGTCTGTCGCGATTCAGGATGGGCCGGCCATAGACATGGTGCACTGTCGCGATGGGCCGGTCATCTATGGACATGGTGTCCTGCCCTGCCCATAAGAGGGGCCAACCACTTCCCTTCCCTGATCAGCCGTCATTCTCTCTCAACATCAGCCAACCCAAGCAAGCAATAGCCACGCCATTCTCTCTCTCAAGATGGATTCAGATAACCTAAACGCCCGTACAATCTCTCCCTCGCTGTTGTCCTTGACCTCGACCCAGTCGTCAGCCACGCTGTCGTTGCAGCCATCGCAGTCATCCCCACCTCAGTCGCCAACAACGTCATCACTGGAGCCAGAGCGGCTTGAGGTACACCAACCCCACCTGCCGTATCTCTCCCAGCAGCAGCAGCAGCAGCAGCAAGACCATGACCAGCAAGTGCACCAATCCCACCAGACACAGCATCACCATGTCTACCAGCAAGACTACGACGGGCAGATGATGCTGCAGCCGCCATTGCTCCTCCCCTCCCAACCACAACAACAACAACAACAACAACAACACCTATCACCATACCCATCCCTATCGCAACACCACCCCTCTTCTAGCAATGATCAACAGTCTCAATCCCAACCGCCAGCAAGACAGTCTCAATCCCAATCCAAACCGCCAGCAAAAAGCTCCTTCTCCGCCGGCCCGAAGGTAATGCAGGCGCTGGACATGGCGCGCGAGAGCCGGGAGGCCGAGTGCCATCCCCAGATTAGCGCGCTACTAAACGGCGCGCTGGCCGAGGTGATGGCGCGGTTGCGGGCGGCGCCCGACAGCTACATGATGCGGCCCGACGAGTTCTCCTTGTTTAATTTTTTCCAGTACAGGTTTGATAACACGGATCCGGTGATTATGGGTGCAAGGAGGCGGTATTGGCAATTTACTTTTGCGTGATTAGGACATGGTTATTTTGTTGGCGTTGGGGTGGTGGAATGGCTTGGATCAGGTGAGATGAGGTTGTATTTTTAGTCTAGTAGAGTTAGTTTCCAATATTTCATAGCACACCACCAGACAGTGAACTTTTTCCCCTTTTTTCCCCACGAGTCTGAAAGCATGTATTTCTCGCAGAAGAAGGGAAGGCTGCGCTGCACGTGAGTCCATTCCGGCCGCTCCGGCGCCGCCTCCATGCCCTTTGTTGCCCGGGCTCCCTGCGCCTTACCGCCGCGGCCGCCGCGAGCAGGCGGGAGCACTGTGAGGCCATTCACAATTCGTGGTGCCTGCGCAGGGGCATTCTCCGTGGTGTTTTCCTGGTCCCTGTTGTCTTCCTGTGGTTGTCTTCCTGCTGGTTGTCTTCCTGCTGTAGGCTGACGCCCTCCCACTGTGAGGGTTGACGGCGAACGCAAGGTTGTAGACCCGACTCACGGCCGCGGGCTCTGGTGCGGGCTCGGGCTCGGGCTCGGGCGCAGGGGGAGCTGCATCGCCATTCTTGCGGGCCGAAGGCGTGCGCGCGGCGCGGCGCGGCCATTTCTATCGCTGGTTAGTCTTGTCGATTGAAAATGAAGCGCGTACTTACCTGCGTGACGACAAAATCGTGTTGCCTGACCACAGATATTATTGTGGTGGTTGTAGTTGGAAGGATTTGATGGATTGCTGTTAGTTGCATTTGAGAGAGAAATCTCTACTTTATGGCGGCCTTGAGTGGTTTTGCCATGTTGGTGCACGTATGGTGCGACGGTGAGACTGCGAACTACTACGTTCGGCCAGTCGGTTAGTCGCTTTGAGACGGAAATAGATGGATGGTAAGCTTGGTTCCGAACTTCTCAGTCCAGAGTTCAGAGTCACCTAACCTCAGCTTTCAAGGTCGAATGCGGGCTCCTTCCAAGGCAGGTTTGGATCTTGGAACTGTTGGAAGCCAGCAAAAGAGTGGGAATTCTCGGTGTCTGGGGTTGGCTGCAGCTAGGCGCGAACCCAAAGGAGGTGCTTCCCGTCATTGCAATTGCAAGGTAGTAAGCTACAGCTGGCACATCGGCGGATGTTCCGAGGCTGTCTCGTTTGCGGTTGAGCTGGCCTATTCAAGCTTCTGGTCAACAGCGTCGGCGTCCTTGGCCTCAACCGCGAGCTCAACTACAGCGGGGGCTTCGGTCGCGGGTGCCGCCTCCGGGGTCGCCTCCTCAGCCTCCTCCTCGAAATCCTCGTTAATGTATCGCAGGATGTCGCTGAGCACAAAATGGCCAGAAGGCTGCTGGGCAAGCACAAAGGTCTGCACGAATTTCTTGGGCTCACCCGCCTTGTTGGAGACCTCGCCAATGACTTGGATAACGATGTTCTCGGCGGACCTCCCCCTATGAGTTGACATTCGAGATGCGGACCTTGCAGTCCTGGAAATCGAAGGTAGTAGGCAACTCTCTCTCTCTCTCTTTTTCTTGGTCCTCTCTTGTCGTCTGCAGCTGACTAGAGCACTAGACCATCAATAAGGAGATGCTCTTGCATTCTGCTTTCGCGCCTGACAGTTGCTCACAGATGGAGGTGGGGGAGAAATCGACGAGACCATCATTATAGATGACTAGTACAGATGAATGAGTCTGACGTTATGGATGCCTGCGACAATCCGGACGACGACGACGACGGCGACGACGACGACGACGACGACGACGACGAAGAGATGGAAGTCACAGTGACGGACTCGGGCCACGACAAAAGGACGAGTACTGGAAGGACTTGTCGGTCTTCATGTCGTACGCGCTGGGCAGCGTCAACGCGGCGAAGGACACGGCTACGGCGTCAACTCGGGCGGGTCGTCGTCTAACTTGGTCGCGGCGGCGCGCAACGCAACCATGGACCTGACCAACGGCGAGGCGGCCAAAGGATTCGGCGAGCCGACGCGGGCGCGCGGCGGCGAGACGCCAAGAGCAAGAAGTACGTGGCGCGCGCCAACGACGAGGAGGGTCGCGCGGCGCGCACGAAACGCGGCGCGCACGATACGCGGCGAGAGCGGCGTCAAGATCGCCGCGCCGCCAGCTTCCAGAGCGGCCGCTTCGACCGGTGTGGACTGCGGGATTGCGTGAGAGGGTGTCGGCGCCTGTGGGGGGCAGCACAGTACGCATGGGCACGGCCAGTGCCAGAATGCCAAAGCTTTGGGGAGCTTATAGCCTACATAGAGCTATACCTGATTTGTTCAGGGTTTTTACACTACGCCGTACAAGACTTGGACCAAGTTGGTTAGCGTGCCGTCATAAGGAGATATGCAATTCATATCAAAGTGCACATTTATGTAAGCCATGTAGACTCGCCGGGAGAGCGATGCCACCGAACTGTGGTGGCTGGGAATGGGTGGTGGGGTAAGGGCGAGGGTAGGGCTAGGGCTCACACCGCCATACCATCGCTCCATCGTACGCGCGGCGAAGGCCATTCTCGTCATCGCGGACCCTCTTTAAAAGGCGCACACTTTGTGGACGTGCAGCCTTCCCGAACCAACGTTACACACGGACGACAAGCCGGCAGACTAGCTCCGACTATTGAACCAGGCAGACGAGAAGAACCCCTCCACTGCGTGGGTCGGAGAATGCATATGTGCCCAATAGTTGCCCGTGCCTATCATGTGTGTACACATAGTTTACAGCTATGACCTTGTCCTACAACCTGTGCCCCATTCACAGGCGATGCCCTCTAGGGACTGGACTTTCTGGGTGCATAAGCCCCCGGAAAGTCCAGTCGTTGGGGGATTTGTTAAACCATATATCCCTGCTCAGCCGTGTCTTCCCGACACTCCTAAGCAGGGTGGCTTCCAGAAGCATAAATATGGACAGACCGTCTTCGTCTTCGGTCGATTCCCTCTCGCCTCGCCAGTTGCTCTCCAGCACTCTCGGACAAGCAGGTAGTCGAGACCAGCTCCTTCTTTAGAGGAAAACAACCGCACTCGCCACTTTGACAGCCCAACGGCGCCATGTCCGACCCCCGTATCCCCGACGACGTGAGGAAGCAGGTCAACGACAGGATCACCGATCAGAGTTCGGGCACCATGGCCCAAGTGGTTGAGGCGGGCAAGAGCTCCCAGAAGAGACGCGAGGACGCCAAGAAGAAGAAGAAGGAGGAGGAGGAAGCCAAGGCTAAGGTAAGAATCTCAGACGGGTTCTTGATTGCGAGAAAGATGCTTACTTGGAGGACAGAGCGGCGACGGCGGCGGCGGCAGCAGCACCACATAGGCAGTGCAGTGCAGGCAACCGGGCAGGCAACCGGGCAACTTGCTCGACCACCACCGGCCCAGCATAAGGTTACACGCGCTTAGCAAACTCGCAGGTGTGCAACCTTCCCTTAAGCCCCGACAGCAACCCTGGGCCTGGGGCGGCGACCAACTCCGATCCGTCCCGCCCACTCGGGAATATCCGTCTCCCGAATGGCGGGTCTCCTGCCAAGCTGAGGGGGCGCATGCGCCTCAGCTTTTTTTGTCTTCCTCAGTCTGTCTTCCGTCTGTCTTTAGTAAACTAGTAGCTACGTAGTTATAACCCCCGGGGGCGACGTGTCATCCCACTAGAATAAGAAGGCCGGCTGTGGCTAGGCTAGCAGGGATTAGGCCGGACCCTGGCCTGATGCCCTCAAGCTGAGGCATAAGTGGATATGGGATTCACCGGTCCAGGCCATCATTTCCACATATATATTGCGCTGTGCCCCAGATAGCTAGTCCTCCTCCAAGCAATCCAGTCAATCCTTTCCTCCCATCACCAGCTCTTTTTATACCTCATATACGCGCCACCAGCTGCACGCTGGCAAGGCATCTCGTGATCGTGATCGTGATCCTGTCACCCCAAAGTTTTAGTAATAGGCCCGCTGCGCCCCGCACCGTGAGGTTTAGTCAGCCCGCATCCCTGCCCTCCCGCCCCCCTAATTCTTCCTCTTCCTCACGTTTCCCACATCCGTAACCTGCCAAGGCAAGTTTTCTTTTCCATAAGCCCCCCACTATCTCGCCGCGTCGTCCTTCCCACATCCGTAACCTACCACGGCAAGTTTTCCAAGTCTCACCGTTCCCCCCTCCCCCACCCCCCGCTGGCGGCCGTCGCACCTACACACTTGCACAACAGGTTTTCGTCGACCGCTATGACCACCGACGAAAACCTATCCGTGGTTG
Source organism: Lasiosphaeria ovina (assembly GCA_033439765.1). Classification (NCBI taxonomy): domain Eukaryota; kingdom Fungi; phylum Ascomycota; class Sordariomycetes; order Sordariales; family Lasiosphaeriaceae; genus Lasiosphaeria; species Lasiosphaeria ovina. The sequence goes on from JAULSN010000009.1 coordinate 1,359,246, forward strand.
CAGAGCGTCGTGCTCTCCTGCATCATGTGCTTCTCGACTTCCGGAAAGCAGAGATGCCAGCATGGGTGACGGAATTCCACCCCGAGAACCTGACCTGTGAGATCCAAGAGCCTTGGATTCGTGGCTCGTACAATCTCTGCATACCCGTCGTTTTTTCCAGCGGTGAGAAGTGGATCGTTCGCTTTCCCCGTGACGGCAAGACCCGCGCAAAACACATTGACGAGAAGGTCGCCAGCGAGGTCGCGGCCCTGGAGCTTCTCCGCGAGAGGACCGACATTCCCGTCCCCCAAGTCAAGGCCTGGGGCTTTGCCCGCGACAACAGACTCGCAACGGGAGCTTTCATCATGGAAGGATTCATGCCCGGCGAGAGCCTTTCGAAAATCCTGAGCGATCCCGAGGATGATTCGGTCCCTATGCGGGACAATCTGGGCGACGACGTGATCGACACCATATACCGGCAGCTTGCACGATTCATGTTTCAGATCTTCGAGCTAGATTTCAGCGACATCGGCAGTCTATGCAAGCAAACGCCATGCACCCAGCCGCCGCTTACAATGACTGCGAACGAGATAACTTGTCTCTCCGGGGCGGACGTCCTCGGTACTTTTCCGTTCTGTTCTGCCCCTTTCTACTCTCTGGCTCATCCCCTCCCCGCTAATAACCATTGAGGCAGGCCCAAAAACTAAGGCATTTTCTACCACCACAGAGTATTTCCATCATGTCGTTGAGCAGCACTGGCAACAGTTCGCCAAACAGCGGAACTCGGTGGAGAACAGCGAGGAAGGTAGGGCGAATTATGTCTTTCACAAAGTCCTAAAGTCTTTGACCGGCCATCAGGTCTGGCCGGAGTATGACACTGGACCGTTCAAGCTTATTTGCGACGATTTCGGCCCGGCGAACATGCTTGTCAACAACAGCCAGGAGCTGAGGATCGTCGGAGTCGTCGACCTCGAGTGGTCCTATGCAGGCCCAGCTCAGCTGCTTGCGACAGCTCCTTGGTGGCTCCTTCAGGAAAGACCCAGTGTTTGGATCCACACCATTGAGAGGCGAGAAATGTTTCTCCGGCACTGGACCAAATTTAAGCACATCCTGGAGGAAGAGGAGGCGCGGATGCGGCCAGATGGCAGCCGGCTGTCGGCCTTGGTCAAGCGATCTGAAGAGAACGGGACCATGTGGTACCATATGGTCCTTCGCGGCTTTTTCATTGCCTACGACGACTTCCCCTCGGTGGAGCTGAAAGACAGCATACCAGATTGGGAGGAGCGGGCGGCAGAGGTTCCCGAGGAGGATATTCAATCTTTCCTCGAAGGAAAGAAGAAAGAACTCGAGGCGTACGAGGCTGACAAGAAGACGATTGAGCCTCTCTTTACCGAGGTACAGGAAAGAAGGATGACGACCGACGATTTCGTTGCGTTTATCGAAGGTCTGTATGGACGAGGCGATGGACAGGCGGGCTAAGGCCAGTCGACTAGCTTTTATCGAATTGCGCGCTGCCAACATCGTTTATGAGCGAGTCCTGGCGGCTAAGGCGTTCGCGAAGACCAGCGAGGACATGGCAAGGGTCTGATAGATCCGATTGACTTGACCGGGGAGGGGGGCGATCCAATCCCGCCAGGGGCTGTTGGAGAGTCTGGGTCGGAAGAAGGCTGCAACGTATGGGGAGATGTGGGAAAGCGGCGAACATAGGGTTAACTCGGATGGCGTTGAGGAGCAACGCCATCCGAGTTCGGGTAGTCGAGTTAGCGCAGTGACTTTGGCCTACTGTACCACTTCAAAGATCCGGATGCAACTAGACAGTACAGTACGCTCCAGTGGCTTTTGTATTGTAAACCGTGTCGAGTGGGTCACCGACAACCATCAGCGGGCTGCTCACCTCGACACGACCATAGGTTGCTTCGAATATGGCGCATCCGTTCGTTGAGCGTCCGGCTACGGTTGGGTTGCCCAATACCGAACCCGATAACGGACTCGGAGACGACTCCCTCGTGCTGGGTGACGATCAACAACTCTTGGAAATCGCCCGATTTCAGAAAGAGATCCGCCACCACGAGACCGACGCGGACAAATATCAGCTTTGTACCAACCAGGACACGAGATGACCTGCTCCGAGGGCATGCCGATTTGCAGCTTCTGATCGCCGTGTACGAGCATGTCATGTCATGCTTGACGAATGTGCGGCATACAGAACTTTCAAGGAGAACAGTGTCCCGGCGACAACCCTCCCAAAATTGAGGAGTGGGAGCGCTTCACTCGCGTTGCTGTAGTTGAGTCTAAGCGCCATACAAGTCTGAAAGCTGTTAGAAGGCTCCGGGGTCGAGAAGTGATCCAACAATACAAGTGGACTTCTAGAGGGCTCAGGTTCTTCGAAACGCTTCGCACCGCAGCACGCACAGTTTCCAACTTGCTTTGCTAGCTATAATCAAGTTGAACAACCTCATGCTTCGACGGCATCAAATTCCCCGGCGACGCCGAGCCATTCTCTTTCCCTACGCCAGCCGGGCGCGCGGCTATGGCAGTCTCCCAATGCATCGTCGAAGTCACGACCAGGCCTACGGCAGCCAGGTAGCTGGCGAATTAGAAGCCAAGTTGCGGTGGGAAATCCTCATCTCCAACTACATGAAAAGAGCGAACGAAGCCCATTGCAAGTGCGCGCGACTTCATCAGGAAGGTCGATAACCCGGCATCCAAGACCCGACTCCAGTCCCAAGTTACAAAGTACGGGAAGATCCTTAGACGCTGTACGCTGGGCAAGCCAATTACTACTGCCCAGTACCTGGTAGGTGGGTGAAATGGAGCCACTGATTATTTTGTTGTCTGTTCGTCCGAGGAGGCGAGATCAATTTTGGCGGAAGCCACACCGCTGTTGCCGCTTTTGATCCCCGCAGAGTTTGAATGATCAAGTCGAGCGACTACAGCTAGACCGGTATTTGACGATACTAGAAACACGACCTACGCTTGACGTTCCATGACTTAGACGCGGAGGGAGATCTAGTTATCCCCGAACGGGCTGGAATCGAGATACGCGACCACTCTTTTTCGCCGATGAAAAGCAGAGGTCCGATCAACCTGCTGAATCTTTCGTGGATACAAACAGAATCCGACACAAACTTGTCTGGCTGGCTGGCCTCGAAGCATATACAATCCTGGACGCTATTCAAGAGGAGCCAGAGAATGGAAAGGCAATGGGAACGGCTTCTCTCAGACCTGTCAGAGTGCGCCGCGCGCTTCCAGCTCTGCGGCAATAGAGGAGCCCTTTCACCTTGAATATATTGATCGTCATGGGACCCTTACAACGATATTTAGCGACGATGGCGAGAAGTTATGGCCTGGATGGCCAGGCCTACGTCATAAGGATATCCTAGAGTGGGTATAATAAGGTGAACTTCCAGCCGGGCTATGCGTGGGTATCTACCTCGGCCCTGGGGTATCTCTTAGTTCAGCCACAGGCCTGCCTTCACGCCCCGCTCTCTTTGACCGACGTGCTGATGACAGGGACTATGCATCGGGATAGTCGGGGCAATGCTCAAAGTTATGAGATTATCGAAGATGGAGACCCAGTACCCCCACACATCACACACGAAGCATCGGCAAAAGAGTTTCTAGGGAAGATTAATTAAATTCGTACCTTATGGACTCTTCTCAAAGGCTTGGCCATGGGGTACCGAGGACGAACTACGTCAGTTCTCAGAGCTTGTGGAGGTACGTATTCATTCTAAGACTGCGAATATGCTAACTAATGTAGTGGCTTTTCAGAAGGATGCACTTGCGAAACGCGATGCGGAAAGACTTGCAAATGTAAATGGAATGAGTCTGTAAGGGTCTTTGGGACAAGAGTGTCGAGAGTGGTAGAGGCAACAAAAGTTAGGTGGTATTGGTACGCAGTACTAATCTCTGACCCGCAGCGCAGTCTCTGTAAGCCCGTTCCTCCTTATGTACGCACGGCCAAGAGCCCGTGCGTCCCTGAGCCCTGGGTGGGCCTCTCCCTACCCCTTTTGCGGGTATCAACACGGGTCACGTGCCCCTCACGTGACGGCCTCCCCTGAAGTCCCTGAACGACTATGACACCATCCTCAACGCACAGAAATCAACAAACATGGAAGACATCTCTTGCCGGAAAAGCGCCGTCTGGAAAGCCATCGTCACGAAACCAGAATAGAAGGAGGAAATGAAAGCTTCGGACTTACTGCACTGCTTATCGGCATTGATCTTGAGAGAATGGCTAAAGACGGTATTGTGTCAGATGCTATTACCGACAATGGAACCAACCCTGCTTATCTAGCAATGGGCTTCGCAACTAAGAAAAAACAAGAGGCTCTTTCTGACTATTCGAAAGGATTCCCTAGTAGCGAGGTATTTTTCAACTGCCTGAAGCCGTTGGCAGTGGGCGGACAAAGAAAGATATGATATCTTGATTAAGTACTCGAATATTACACTGAACATCAGTGAGTTTTATAAGGAGAAGCGGGTCTTAGTTGGCAGGACATCTCGGGGGCACAAGTGTTAGGATTTTCAACCAAGAACCATGGCGTTTGCAGCCGCTAAGCGCCGGCGCTTATTCGAACAGACAAAAATAGAGCTCCAATGCTACCCACCCCCTCATGCCCAAAGAAGAGGTTTAGGGCTGTAGACATTAGCGCCACCCTCGATATGGCCTGGCTCCTTCCATTCCTTCTATCGCCTAACTCACTGGAATACTATAAATGCTGCCCCTTGTTGCCGTATCCTTGTCCGGACAATACCCACGGCATACGTGACCAGCATGCCGCAGCTTCCAGCCAACAAACCGCTCGACCATGACTCCAAATATCGAACACTCACTAGCACGGGGATCGGTGATGGCCACTACACTCGTCCGCCGGCTTTAGGGATTTCCTCAAACGTCAGACTTCTATCGAGAAGCTGTATCCCGTTCAGCGTTAACAGTAACGGGTGACACGAAGCAGGGCTCTCATGACAGCTGTAGGTTCATCCAAGGAGCTGCACCTCGTGTTGAGAGGTCCAACCGCGAACCTAGCATGGAGAAATCCAGGTCAACGGAAGCTGCCCCATCGGGGTTGAAAGAGAAGTCCCGCGAGATGCAGGAAGCTGGGCAGACAGTTGGCATATTGTACTATTGTAAGCTGACCTGTAGAGTAGGTAACAAGTGCATTGATAAGGTCACTGCGGTTAGGCAACTTCTCCAAGCGCCCGCTTAACGGATGGAAGTAGGTGAGCCGTTACGATGGAAGTAGTGCTGCTTTGGCTTAGGCTTTTGTGGTCATGTATAGCTAGAGTTGACCGTTTTCAGCCATGACCTGATACCATCCGCTTCCAAGGTTCACAATGTCAAGCCGGGGAGGTTGGCGTCGGTTAATCCGAGTTAGGGAGGCCGGAATCTGGTGCTTGGGTATTGCGAGGGCCATGTTATCCCTGTATAGGTGCGTTGGAGGCCGTTGGTCGATGCTTGTTTGGCGGCATTTCCGCAGCATGGCGACGGGTGATGAGTTGACGACTCGTATACAATTAGGTGTCGTATGGTGTCTGTCTGTGGTCGACTCGGCCTCCGCTGACGCGCGTTGTAGCATAGGTGCCGGCTACCTACAGCGGGCGTGTCCGCGGGAGGGCAGCAAAAGGCTGAGCGCGCTGGTTTGTCGATCAAGAGGCAGCCTGGAGACATGCATGATGGCGAGTGTACCATCCCGTCGTCCTCGCAGTCATCCGTTTCCCCTGATGAGTATCTCCATCCCTGCCGCCACACAAGAGAACACAACCTATTCTAACCCTCGGGCTCTTGGAACCGTGCGTGCGCGTCTCGTGCATCCGCTCGCAATCCCCTCAGTCCGTTAGTCCTTTGCGACAGCTTGGGCCTGGTCTACCGTCCGATCGGCTGCAACCCTCTCCCTCCCCCTGACCTTGGCTGACCAGTTCAAACACAGACTCTCCGCCGCCACCACACTAGCGCCAAGGACTATACATTGACGCGCTGACAAGCTGGTCACAATGACGACCTTTCTGGTTCCATCTTGACGCCGACTAGACCTAGCCTACGAAGGACTAATGAGATCTGCACTAGAGGACTGGGAGTATCGCCAATCTCTGGAAAGGGACAAGGAAGTAAGACAAAAAGCAAGGCGGAATACGCGCAGGCATATTGGTAAATATGCGAGCTCCCAGAAAAGAAAGCGCAAGGTGGGAAAATCCAAGTTAACCCTAACAGTACCCATCACTCGGCCGTCTTCTTCCAGAGATATCTCAACGTCAGCTCCGACCTCGACGTCTGGAAATTCTACCCCTCAAGATATCAGATACCGAAGTTTGCTCTCAAACCTTCAGCCTCTCGAGATACACTCTCGCAGCATCCACACCCTCCTCCACCTTGGCCATGTCCGTGCCGCTCCCCACGCTCGTGGTACCGGTACCTTTCCCTCCCGCGCTCCCGCCGCCTACAGCTTTCGCCACCTCGGCAACCCACTCGCTTACCACTAGGCCGTTCTTCGCGTATCCCTGGAAATCATATTAGCTATGGCCATAGCCCTTTAATATGAAATAGAGAAGCTTACTAGAGAGACGAAGCACCCGTGGGCAATTCGGTTGGTAGAGCTATCAAGCCCTACCAAGCCCTACCAAGTACGCACTCTTCTCATAGTAGCGAGATGCGATATACTTAAGGGTTTCGGTAAGAACCGCGGAAGAGAAGTCGGTTAGGAGCCGCACAATAATCGAGGTACTCTCCGGGTTGTTGTTCTCCGGGTTGTTGTTCTCCGGGTTGTTATTCTCCGGGTTATTATTATACGTAACCTGGGCTTCAATAAATTTAATAGCTATATCTACCTACGCTTTTCGAATACTCTTCTATTCTTTCATTATGCTCTTAACGATCCCGTCGACCTACGTCGCCATTCCCTTTTTATATAAGATGGAGATTACGGATATAGTAAGTTCGGCTTATACTTGCTTAACAAGTATCTCCTTCTTCGGAGATATGGCCATCTTGTTAAGGCCCTCTAAGAGCTCTTCTAAATGAATGGTAGGCCACCGGGACTGCCATGCCTCTTGGCCGGTGACCGCCACGATACGCCAAACACCCTTTGCGATCCCAGACTCTTCCAATATGACCATGTCCATAATCTCACCGGTCTTATCAATATGCGTGCCTCTATAGAACTGATACTCTGGCGATACCAGTCCTTATTAGACATGTCGCTGAGGATTGTGCGACCCTTCCAATATGACCATATCCAGAATCTCACCGATCTTGTCAATATGCGTGCCTCCGTTGAACTCGATGCTCTATGGTGACAGGGGGTAAAATGATAACGCCACATACACTAAGTCAAAATAACATATACGCCCGAATTCCTTACGTAGCTCAACAACAACCTCATGCGCGTAGCTGATGATTGGAGCTCGCATGGAGGGCATTCAGGGCTTCTAATTCTGGAGAGCGTTCAATTTGACGTAGAACTCGTAGAGTTGTAGCTGTGAACCTAGTTATGAGGCATTTTTGCCAGGGTAGGTGAAGAAATTTAGCTCCAGTCAGAACCACCCTAGCGCCCCCATTCGGTCCATCAAAGTGAATGTGTTGCAAGATGAGGCTCAGAAGGTTAGGGTTAATAGTTGTGTGGGGCTTCCTAGGATTCTCCACATGATCTCCTTTGTCTATATATAGTCGCTCTTTTTACCATTTTCCCTTTGTTACAATATAAGGGCTGCTTGATGCACTTCTATATTCCAAAGCCTTAGACGGTTTCTCCGGAGGGGCCTCCTTAAACGAAGCGACGGTAGCAACTTTAATAGATATGGAGAAGGAATAAGAGCGAAGGTTAAGGGAAATAGAGTTTGAATGTGGGACGTAAACTGGATTTTTATACGACCTGGGGGAAAAGGAGCGGCGGGGTTTATCTATCCTGCCGTGCTTAGTCGCACCCTCCATCGCTGTTCTACCGTTTATTTCTGCACCAGCGGCGTTAACGTCGACACTGTGGTTGATGAGGTACCTTTTCAATGCCTATGTACCCTTTTATGGCGGCAAGCTGAAGACTGGTGGCTCCCGCATTCTGCCCAGCCGGCTCATTGACGTCCGCTCCGGCTTTTATGAAGCGGCTAATGATTGCTAACGCGCCTATTTCTACTGCCTTTTAAAGGTTTGACCGGCCAAGACACTCCTAATTGTAATCCTGACTTGTAATGTCTATGCCAACGCCCCGTAAAAGGTCAAATATCTCGACGGTTTGAAAACAAATAGCCCAGCACAGAGGATTATGGTTGCGATTTGGTATTGGTGCCATTTCTTGTCGAGACATGTTCTTCAGTTCTGGAATCAGAAGTCTGGCCAGCGGCAAAGAGTTTGCTGCGGCAGCATTCGCGAGTGCTAATCGATCCGGACTGAATCCACGGTCAAAATAAGCGCCGCACGAGCTCGATGTCGCCAATGGCAATAGCAGTAGTGATAGAAGAACCCATAGAAAATTTCGACTTACATCTCCAAAATCGGCTCACTATCTCCCAGAAATCATTGCCGATCCCAAACATCTGCCACTTCTTGTCCGTCCAAGTAATAGGAGGATTCTCCATGTTACCGCGTAGTGTCATGTAATTTCCGGACCAAGGATCTGGCAATGTAAGTGGAAGGATGGTAATGCTTGGTATTGGAATGAATCGTAATAAGAGTTCCAAGATTTCGTAGTCTCTGTGACAACTGCGACCCACAAGGCACAGCGAAGGGCAATACATAGTGAGACCTAGGCAATAGCGAAGTCCAAGCCATAACGAAGCACAACCGATAACGAAGTGCAAATGTGGCCTAACTTACGGCGGATGAAAAAGCATATTACATCCTGCTTTCCTCAGACCGTTCTACTCTCGCAACTCCAAATATAATTAGATAGCAACGTAGCGGAATCTTAAACTAGAACTAGATATGACAGCCCATAGAAGGGTGTTATTTTTGCACATGCGAAATGTCTATCTCCTCTCGACTTTCTAGAGTTGACCCGGTAGACCGGCCAACCGAGTCCTAGTTGCAACGTGCAGGCATGACATTCGTGATGTGGATTGGAGGCAAACTTTCGGAGAGGGATGCTTAATGCTTCTTCTTCCTACGCTCCGAGCCTTGCTGCTCCTTGGCATAGATCAACTCGCGGATCCATGGTGGACATCTCCGTGAGTCCTCAGCATGTTACCATCTCCTCAGAGTACTCGACAAGCTTTGTCAAGATACTAGTATCTAATTTGTAATGCTTCCTGTTGTCCGGATCCCGCCAGCAATACGTTCCTTGGCATAGGGGCCCGGTGCACCGCATGAGACTGTAGACTTCCTTCCAAGCAGTGGTCAGGCCGGCAGCTCCTATCACATGCAACGCTGTATTATTGAGGGCAGAATAGTGCTTGTATATGGAAGAAGAAAAGAAGGTGGGCATCGGCCAGATACCCAAAATATATAGGTAAATCTGACCTTTGTTCTCTCGGCTTTGTGTGGCTTGGCAGATGCGCCACTGACGCCTCAATGCGGCTTCTTCCGACAGCTCCCTATTCTTCGAGGAGCTCGGCCCTTTCCGCAAGGTGTACAGCCCGTAACCCTTCCTCGTCTCGTACTCTGCTACGTCCTTACAGCGACCGCTTGTGCCACCTCCTTGTAAATTAACGAGATGTCGACCCTCAGCCTCTTCCCGTCGTGGAGGAGATGGCTCCAGTCCATCTCCAATTCGTCGAAACGCTTTGTCAGATCTCGCTGGGAGCGGTAAGTAACTGATACGACAACGTTTCGTCTCGTCTGGTTCGTAGGATTTGTTTCGCGGTGTCTTCTTTTTTCAGAAGCTGCTGCTGTAACTTCGAGTTTAGAGTCCGGTCCCACAAAGCGCTAGGCGCTAGTACAAGGTTCTGTTCTGTATCGTTTGTAAGCTTTGACAGTCTTCCTTTCTTCAACAGAAGCTTCCACTCAATGGAGTAATGGACGCATGTGGGCGGGGACTCGTCATGTGGCAGGTTGGGGTTCTAGTCGGCCAGCTGGAGCAGTGGCAGTCCCGGTCTGCCTCTCTGCGGCTGCTCCTGAGGGGCTGGACTCGTGCTGCGGCTGTCATAAAACGCCGCCGCAACAGTTCGCGACCATCCCCTTCTCCCGGGATCCCGATTTCGTCCAACCGTGGAGACATTATTCTCGACCAAATTGACGAGGAATGTTCCGAGGCGGCTGCTCGCGTGGCCCCAGTAGGCGTAGGCCTGTCTACAGCCTGTCGGTCGAGTTCGAGGGTGTCGGTAGAGAATTAAGAGGGCCGGCCAAGAGTCCAATTTTGGGCCCAAGACGTGGATCCCACGGGGGGATAGTAGCGGGGCTCAGGCGGAGGAGTTGGAGGCGGGACGGCCTCGAGCGTGTCCACCTCGGAGGAAGTGAGTTCCATGCTCACGGTATTGAGGGGCGTCAAGCCTTCGGGCTCTAGAGACGGACTCATATGCCGCCACTTCCATCCAGGAACAAGTTCTCCCCCGGCATCTTTGGAGTCCTCTCTCTAGTTACCCCGAGCATAGTGATTGGGGAAATGAAAAGGGGCCAAGGTCCGGACATGAAGGTCAGAGTATGGAGGTGGTTAGGGAGATTCAGGTGGGTGGACGCCAGGAAGGGGTCAAATGTGTCGACGGAATGCCGGCACGTCCTTGATTAACATGAGACAGCGACGATAGAGAGGTATCGCCGGCTATAAGCGCACAAAGGCGCCCCTGTCAAGATGGGCGGGCTCTCGGCCCATCGTCACCACCAGCCACCACCCCAGGAGCGTCGCCGACACGAAGCCGCCGCCGGAGGAGCTACAGATGTGGTGTCGCCGGGAGACCAACAGACTTCAGAGGAAGGCCCGCAGGCGCAGGGTTCGCGGAATGACCTGCTCCGGTCCATCTTGCACGACATTTTCTGTCAAACTCGGACCTGATCCGCGCCGCGTGCGCCGAGAGACGGAAGCGGATGATGGAAGAAGGCACACCAACAAACGCCATCCAAGACTCCAAGACGTCGGCGGAGACATCGGCCGCGGCGCTGGCGAAGAAAGACGGAGGCGGCAGAGTGGTCTCTGCCCGAACTGCAGTCCATGATGCGCCGCATTGCCTCGCTGACCAGGCTTCTTCCATTTAAGATCTGCCTCTTCGTCGATGGCCTAGACGAATACGGCCGAGACACGGCGCAGCTCTATAAACTGCTCGGAGAGTTGTCTTTGCCCTGTCCCGGTGCCGTGGTTCTGTGCCCGTCCGTCATTGAGTTGCCGACCAAAAAGCAAAATGCACACACACACACAGACAGGCAGGCAGGGCAGAAGATGCCCCTGCTGCTCCCCTTTTTGGCCGTAGCGACGTGTTCGGCTTCTTGACCAACGCCGACGGCACGATCCGGCGCGGTTAGAACAAAGCCCCGGGCCTGCGCCTGCATCGCCTGCGCCAGATTCGACACGCCAGAACAATCCAGGTCTTCTCAAAACTGAAGTCAACACTCCACAGTCTAGCACGTACGTGCCCCTTGCTTCGTGTCTCGGGTTGATCGATCCTCGCTCACCTCTCGGAATATACCGAGCGGGCTTGAACATCAGGTCCAGGAGCAGCGGTATATTTCTCTCTCGCCCCTTTCTTCGACAGTCGGGATATAAGCGGACTTGAACATCTTGTCTTAGACGGCGGCTATATTTCTCCCTCGCTCTGTTCCTTAGTTCCGGCGGCATGATACGGTATCGCTCCTAGTCTTCTTTTTCTTTGTGTGTGGATCTCTAGATTGGTCTCTTCCTATTCTGGTGGGGTAGCGGACGAGCTGGGGTTCTGCGAGGTGCCAGTCGTGGTTGGCGGGCCCCTGGTGCTGGTGTTGATGGTGGTGGGCGTGGGTTTACTGCCCGCTTCACTATGTTATCTGAATTGACCGGGATGAGGAGATGGACACGTACGATGTTTGTTGTTATGGCTGCTGTTTTGATGAATGTTGGCATGGGGAAAAAAAGAGAGAAGGAGAAAACGGTTGAGAAGAGAAAGCCGGCAGCAGAAGGCCGTTTTAACAAGAAGGTCGAATTGAGCCCAAATTCGAAGTTTGCCACGATAGAACACATTCGGCGCGCGCAGAGGGCAGTGGGGCGTGATGTGGATAGTTCTAGCGAATCAGAGGGCGTGGAAGAAGTCGAGGAAGTCGAAAGTTGCATGTTTATTAGTTGATTTGTTGTTTTTCTACGTACTTGAATGTAGGGTGTCGTTCATGTAAGTGGGCGGCGCCGCACGGGCCAAAAGTCGGCGTGGCCAAAATAGGTATGGTCAACTTATCGCCGGGCAGCGCCGAGCGCGCCGCTCCCAGACCCTTGCAGCCTGGGAGTAACTCGTTTGTCACCCGAGCCTGGGGGACCGTCGCATCGAAAAACCGCTCTTGGCCTGCGGTGGCCGTATTCTCCTGAGGATTGACCTCTGGAGTTTTGTTCTCTTGGGCGGTGTTATTTGCGGTATTGTCCTCCGGAGTAGTTATTCTCTGGGTGTTCTCAGCTTGGCGGATGGTAGAGTCGGCCATTCTTGGATATCTGTGGGTGGGCACTGTGTTGGTAACTCGTTCAAGAGACTGGGAGGTGTGGTAGAATGGGTAGGGGAAGGTGTGGCCTGCTAGCAGGGATCAGGCCGGACCCCGGCCTGATGCCCTCAAGCCGAGGCATAAGTGGAGATGGGATCCACCGGTCCAGGCCATCATTTCCACATATATATTCCGCTGTGGCCCAGATAGCTAGACTTCCTCCAAGCAATCCAGTCAATCCTTTCCTCCCAACAGAAGGTAGGTCTACTACTCCCGTAAGGTGTATTCTTTGACTGAGATCCGATAGGGTAGGAAGATTGAGGGAAGAGGACTACAGGCAGGGGGAAAATTAAGGAGTCAATCGGGCTAACCTTCAGAGCTAGGTGCAGTCGGCCTCCTAAAGCTATTTTCTCTTATCTAACGTCTACCCAGTTCACCAAGGTGAGGGGCCGGGCTCACAGCAGCTTCTATGTCGTCCCAGCTCCAACCCCGCCACCACGTGCTGCTTATCATTTGCCACCGTGATCCCCGAGCGTGGAGGGGCCGGTGGAATTGTTATCACGCGGCCGGACCTTCTTCGTAAGCAAATGCTGAAGAGATATGGGATCTGGGATCGACTGGGGTCTGAGTAATAGATGGAGAGCTTGGGGTTCTCTTCTTCATAGCCACTGATGTTGTTGTTGTGTTGTGAGGTTGTAGGAAGAAAGTTTGGAGGAGGTTTGTTCGGACAGACAGTCAAAACCGTCTTTTTTCAAACCGTTTGATGAAAGCCCGTGGCAGCCAAACAAAACAGCAACGAAACTTCTTCTTACGCTGCTTCGAACGGACGGCGAGTGGGATATCGTTCAGTCCAATGACAACGACACTCGGCCTGCCACAAAGCCGTCATCGCTGGGCCAATGTGCCTGCCTGCCTGCCTGCCTGCACCGACTTTGCGCTCTGCCCGGCGCTGCTCTGCTCTGCTCCATCAATCATCTGCAACCTCAACCTTGTCTCGCACTTGTCCGGGCATAGCATAATGAACCTGCCGCAGACTTCCGAGCATGTCGAATTCACCTATCTATAGATGCAAAGAACGGCGATTTCGAGGCCGCGGCGGTCTCTAGCCTGACGCTGGCCACCGATGTCCGGCTCAAACGCTCCAGGTTGGCGACCGTCGGTTAGTTCGTCACCATGAGCGACACACTCACATCCGAGAGTCCTCTCCGGCCGATCGGATAACCGCCTCTCGAGGACGGCTCCTACTTCGTCGACGTTGACAATACGGTAGACACGTCCTAGGTCTAGACTACCTGCGCCTCGGCATCTTTCCCCTTTCTTCTTGGACGAGGACAAATGCCACGACCAGAGCAAGTAGGTACTACGCGGTCCTCACCGAGGCGCGGTACTTTAGCATCTTAGCGCTCGCAGAGTAGCTAGCTCGCACAGAAGCGATACCTAGATGCCGTCAAGATGGTTCGGGATATCGACACACCTTTTCGAGCAAGAGTGGGGTGAGGCCACTGCCTTTTGCAACAGCCTCCCTAGCTATACGACTGTGAGGAGAGAAGATTGAGGTAGCGAGTGGCGTTTGCAAGGTGCACCTCTGTCCTACCCACGAGTTCACACCGAGGAGACCCAAACAAGTACGACGACAATTACTGTGCCGCCACAGAGAAGTGGAATCCTGATGTCAATGAAAAGGAAACCCTGCGAACTCTGGCTTGTCTCTGGGTAGACGAGGTCTATGAGCGGTTCATGATCACGACGGTGAAGACGGTGTTTAATCACGATGCTCGTATATTCCTACCCAACAAGCCTCTCAATACTTACTGGTAGGTATTTGTAGGCTACATATGACAGCAGGGCTCAAGAGCGTCAGATGGTGATGTAGGTCAACGGCATCATTTCGGTCTCAAGGTTCACCTCCTTTTATATATCTCTCTCCAAAAGGCATCGCGTGATATAGGTCGTACAAGGTCGTATTAAGAGTCTTGAGTTTCATAAGCCGGCCTTACCGCCCGCCAATTGTCCGGTTCCTCGCCTGGAACAGCCCACTGAAGATGTGCAGCCGCACAAAGTCTCATTTGAAGTTCTCTCCCTCTATCTCTATCGACGGAAGGCCTCAAAGTCATCCCACACCTCGACCTTCTTGCCCATCCGCCGGGCATCGATCAGGTCCACGATGTTGACCATCTTCAGGTCCCTTTTTGCATTCCGCAGTGGAGTCATTCGAGGGAGGGGCGCCCACCTCGCGGCATAGGTCTTGGTTAGCCCTTGAGCTCCAGATCTTCCCCTGTGAATTGAGCATCTTCTTCGGTTTCGTCATCGTCGTCGTCCTGCGACTGCGAGAAGTAGTGCAGCTTGAGCTCCTGGCCCATCGCATCGCATCGCAATTGTGCGCTCCCGGGTATACTGCTACGAGCGCGAGCGCGAGCCAGGGCAGGGATCCAGCTCTGTTCTGTGACGACGCGAGGCGGCCAAATTCATTGTCAAAGGACGCACCATCATTGGGTGCCAAGTTTTCGAATTTGGCAAAGTGTGATTGCGACGGCGGTGGGAGCTCGGCTACCACGTCCGCGTCCGCGTCCTCTTCGTTTGTGTGCTTGCTTGCCATCTCTTGTGGTATGATTGCTGCCCGCGTTTGAAGCGGTCCAGGCAAGTGATGTGTTTCAAGGTAGCTGTAGCTAGCTGGAAAACGGTAGTGTTAGTTCCAAGTTTGTAGAAGGGGGATGATATTCCGTGCGAGGTACCGCGGCTTGATGTGTGAGAGCTCTGACTCGCCAGGTGCCCTGTACTGTGTATATGTGGGGAAAGCAAAGCAGTTGATGTGAAGATGTGTTTATTCTAAATACAAAGGTATAATAAGGGGACAGCTTGCAAGGACTCTGTTGAACGGAACTCAGCTCTGTTCAAGAGTGCATGCGGAAGCGTCTAGAGGGTGAGACACGGCGGCAGCCCCTTTGTTGTTTCCGCTGATTCCGTTAGCATTGGTGCTACGTAGACTTGGTCGTATATATAAAACACGTCCTTGTTTCTAGTGCGAAAAACCTCGGCCACGGCAAATGGTTAGGGAGAAATAGACGCCCCGTTTGCCGGGCTCCCTCCACCGCGTCCCCCCTCTCATAACCTCCCCGCTCTCACATGGAAACAGAACCACACATCTCGCCCGGATGATAATGGACACCTCGCGCGCCGGCATGTCGGCGCCAACAATATAGCCGAGTCTGGCCGATGCGGGCGAGGGCCACAGGCGCCATGCGGTGCGTTATCTCCGCGAAGCATCTGCGCGAGGGACCGGGGTCGGAGGGAATGTACCAGGCCTCTTGGGCATCGGCATAGACGTTGGTGAGGAAGTGGCGAGAACAAGTTGTACCTGGGCGGCATTGCGAGGTTGTAGGAATTAGGGAGGGGGAGTTTGTTCGGACAGACAGTCAAAAACGTTTTTTTTCAAGCCGTTCGTTTGATGAAGAAGCCGTGGCCACCGCCAAACAAACTAGAACAGCAACGAAACTTACTTCTTCCGCTGCTTCGAACGGCGAACGGCGAGTGGGATGTCGTTCAGTCTAACGACAACGGCACTCGGCCTGCCACCAAATTTCTTCCGCTCCTTCGAATGGCTAGTGGCATGTCAAGACAAACACGCTCCTCGTTTGCCGGCTAACGTTGTCAAGGAGAACCAGCACAAGCTCCGGGACGCGCGCCACGACGCTGCCGTGCGTGCCTTTGAGACCAATCCAGTGCACCGCGCACTCCACCTCGCCGTCGCACGGCTCTTCGCAGAGCAGCTGAAAACCGACCTCGCCTTCCTCAACAGCGCGCACCTCGGCTGTAGAAAAAAGCTAATAATACACTTTTTCTAATAACCGAAGGAAAATAAGGCCAACTGGCCTGTGGAAGGTCCAGATATGTGTGGATTGGCATATGCCTGTGATTACTGTGGGGCCCACAATCGACCCCTGAAGATCTTGACTTTGGTAAATCTTCCTTGTCAACTTGCACCATTGTTCTTCGATCTCTTCCAACACAACTCACACCACACAACAGCGGCCGGCCGGCCGGCCGGCCATCTAGTTTGAAGAGTCAGACATCTACCCGTATTGCAGGGACAAAGTCCATTCGGAACCTGCATAAAAAATAAGCTACCTGGCAAGTTAGGAAGGGGTCGCTGAACGGTCCTCCGGGGGTGCCTGCGGCGGGCTGCTCGCAAGCTCGGTATTCCGCGGCTTAAGGAATCCGAGGTTTATCCGATTGACCAATCCCTGTTCGAGAAACTTTCGGCACCTCTACGGTATAGTAGAAGAGACAGCTGAACGGAGCCACCGGAGGCGAGCTTGCGAGCCGGAGTGTGGCGTAGAGAGGCTGAATCAAAGCAGTGCTAACGCGATTCGAGAGTTCCCGCGGGTGTCTCACGACAATAGCACACGATTTTACCCTCCTATGCCGCCTGGTCTCAGAAGCCAAACGCATGCAAAAGCAGTCAAGAATAAGGGTATTCGCCGTGTGTTGATGATGTCAGGAAGAACAGAGGGCCGGTCCGGGGGCTCTGTTGACCTGGGAAAAGGTGGTTTAATGACAGTGGCCTGTGCGGGCCCTGCCCTGAACCATACCCGATTTAGGTAGGTCTTTCTGACACCTGGAGAGAGACCAGAACCCCACCGTAGATCCCCTCCCCTCTCTCTGCTTTTGTCAGGCAGGAGGACTAACTTTGGGAGTTCATTCGTCTCGCCGCTCAGAGAGACGACAGTCGGCCTGACACTAGCCCGCCATGGGCTTGGCAAACGGGGCAGCGGAGGTCCCCAGCCATCAAGCAGGCGGACCCGAGCCAGGCATGGCAGCTTCAGGGGTTCACCGTCTTCCAACACAAAACACACCACACGCGACACACCACACAACAGCTGGCGGGCGGGGGGGCGGGCGGCCATCTCTTCCAACACCACAGCACAACGCAATACAACACAACAAGCATCGGCGGCGATGTCTTCCAACACAACACACACCACAACAAGCATCAGCGGCGGGGCGGGTGGCAACCTCTTTCCGAGTAGATGCAAAGAGACATGCTCAAAATTTTATCAATTTGTAACCTCGGCCAGCCAGAGAATGCTTGCTTCCAGTCAGAGCAGAACCAAGCAGATGGGTTCATTCATTTGGTGGGTTGTTCTCATTGCCCCCCAGCTCCTCCTAGTCGAGCTCCTCCTGCGCCTCCTCCTGGGACTCCTCCGCGTGTCCCGTCATGTCTGCGGAGTTCTCTCTTCGAAGGGGGGCTCGAAGCGACCGAGACGCTGAGTCGTTGAGGTCGCGAGGCTCGAAGTGGAAGGTTTCTGGCAGGGTGGGGGGTCGGACAACGTCAACTGGGACTGGGTAGGTGTCGTCAACTGGGCGGTTGTTCTGATGGGGTGGGGTGGTTGATTCGGGTTTCAGGCGTCTCCGCTCGTTGTCCCCGGAGGTTGAGGTCGGCTAGTCGTTTCTCGTGAATGGGAAGCCGATTTTCCTCGTACGTACTCAGCCTCGTCTGAGTCTTCGATTGACGTGCAGGGTCTATTGTAAGTCTAAAGTGATGGGCAGGATTTGGTGGGCAAATTGCCTGATTTTCCTGCCTTGGTGGGGGGCTGCCGGGGGCTCGGGGAACTGGAACCTACCTAGGTGTTGGGGTCGTTCTGTGTAGGTGGCTGAGCAATGGCCAGTGCTTGCGATGGTCCGGGTGAGGTTTCCGGAAAGGTGCTGAGCAATGTGCCAACACTGTCTAGGAACTGTGAACTTGACGTCAATGTGTCGTTGGTGATTTTGCGAGTTGGTCTGACTGTCTGTTGGTTGATGAACTTGACGATTGCTGCCAGCTCCGTTTTGACCATGTCGAGCTGCACAATCCAACGTGGATCAAATTTGGGTTGTTGGCCTGGTTGGAGTGTTTGCTTCCCAGCTGCTTCTTACTCTGTTCGTCGATTTCCGCCTGACGTCTTCGGAAAGGTGCTCAAAGTAATCCTCAAGGACCTCAATTGACTCTGTAGGCAAGGTGTTTGCAGTGAGTGCGATGTATCGAAGGATTTGAGCTCCAATCAGGTGTTCGCGGGGCTGCCGATCCATTGACAAAAGGTTGGTACAGGTAACGTTATAGGTACAGGGGTTTCAGCGGTTGGTTGCAGTGGCTAGAACCAGTGGTCCGTGCGTCTGCGGGTCTGTGCCAGGTCTTGCAGGTGGGTCCCAGGAATCCAGAAAACTTGGAAACTGGGCGTGCAAGCCGCGGGTCCTGGCAGTGGTTCGCAGAAAGTCGCGGGGTATGGAAAAGGTGGTTCTGACAGCTGCGAGGAGATGCAGGTAGTAAGTACAATGCCTGAAGTATGGGGAGATCAATCGATGCGCTCGCGAAAGACTTGTCGAGCTCAGTCGTGGGCCATCGAGAAAAGGATCTCGGCGCCTGTGATTTAACGAGCTCGATTGTATGGTAAAGGCCGCTACAATTTTGATATCGCAGCTACCATTGTCTTAAGCAGTTTAGAGACACTAGACACACTAAATGCAAAGGTTGTGAGAACGGCACGATTAAGATGGGGGCTCAATTGTGCAGCGCAGCGCTTCCGACAGAAGCAAGTCCTCAGAGAAGCAAGTCCTCACTGCAGGTCGCTGACACTATAATGCATGCACAGAGCCGAGTCTGGATAGTAGGGCTGTATTACTGGCGTGAGGAATCCCGGATCCCATCACTCACTCCATCGCGGACACGATAATGCTATCTATACTAGTAATAGGCGGGTGACTCGCGGTATCGTGGTTATGTAGTTTTTTCTTTTTAAATTCTTTTATAGTGGGAAACACTACCTGCGGCCTTGCATACTGGTGTCTTAATGGGTAGTAGCCAAGTGGGCAGGGGGCTCGTGTGGCTGGCCTCCTGTATGTCTG
The DNA here is from genome assembly GCA_033439765.1 of Lasiosphaeria ovina. Taxonomy (NCBI): domain Eukaryota; kingdom Fungi; phylum Ascomycota; class Sordariomycetes; order Sordariales; family Lasiosphaeriaceae; genus Lasiosphaeria; species Lasiosphaeria ovina. The sequence goes on from JAULSN010000009.1 coordinate 1,378,621, forward strand.
CAAAAGCTGCTAGGGGTAAGCCCCAAGGTGCGGAAATCACAAGACATGGGCAGAACGGACAGCGACAAAATCACGAGAATTAATGGAATAGGGGCCACCAATTAGACGCAGCGACGCTCCCCGTATATATTAAAGTGCTGCAAATATACAAGAAATCCGATCCGACTACTTAGGGTCCTAAATCTTTCTGAAGCACACTTCTCCCCCACCCCCAATCACTTCAAACCATACTCCCTAGATAAAGCTTATCTCCCCCCCATCAATACAAACCATACTCTCTAGATAAAGACGGTCAGCATTCCTTTTTTTCTTTCATTTTGTACTGCAAGGTTCTAATGATCAAAAGGCCGGAAAGATAGCGTTGGCAGTAGTGGGGGTTGACTAACGTTGATTCGGGCTTCATTGCATAGCCTCCATCGCCGGTTGACTCCTCGTGTTGCCCCCCCGCAGGCGAATCCATCGGCCAAAACCACCATGAGCCGTCCAGGGGGTGTAGGTCGTCTTGCCAACAGTTGATGTTGGCCAGACTGGGCGATGGCGAGTAGTTGAACACGTGAAGCCCATCTTTCCCCTCTGCCCAACAACGGAAGACGTCTCCTCGACTCAACGTATCCAACCGGATAGTCCGTAGCTGCTCGCTTTTGGAGACGTATAGGACGGCATTTCCAACCCAGCGGGACTGGTCTTTGGGCTTGTCTGGCAGCTCACGGAGCTCCCATACACGTTTTATCGTGTGAGGTTTGTGGATGTCACCCGCCGTCGTAGTGTAGAAACAGCCTTCGGGCACAATATTAGATGTCGTCCAAAACAGCCCTTGACGCATCACCTGCAACAGGTCGTGGCACTGGAAACAGAAGGTGGCTTGCCAGTCCCTCGGCGCACCACCTATGGTTTTGGGATCGGGAAGTAGTTGCATCCTAACGCGGTAGCCATGCGTGTAGCTCTGGGGTTGCGAACCGCTGCTAGTAGCTTCGTCTTCAAGAAGTTGTTGTGCGTTGGTGGCCATTGTAAATAAATGCGATGAAGGGTAACAACTTGGGTGACAGGTGCAAAATGAAATGCGATGAAGCGGAATATGTCAGAGGTTTATATATTCAAATTCGGTTTTGGATTTGACTTTGCCCAGGTCCGTAGAATCATCCTAGGTTCGATGATTTCTTTTTCTTTAACTTTAAAACAAATCTAGCCGCCCGCACTGGAAGGGCAAGAAGAAGCTTTGGGGGCGTGCAAATCGTGTCAAGGGTTTTTACAGCTACGGTGGAGTGCACAAGGGGCGATTTTGGCCTTAACTCAGAAAGGGGATTGCTGTCAGAAAGAGTTAGGGTTAGCATGGTCTAGGGTCAACACAGGTCCCCGACCTGCGGGGCGCAGGTGTCATGGTCGTTCAGTGACTTCAGGGGAGGGCGTCACGTTAGGGGCACGTGACCCGTGTTGATGCCCGCTAAAGGCAGGGGGCTCAGGGGCCCACGGGCTCTCAACCACATAAGGAGGAACTGGCTCGCAGAGACTTCGCACCGGGCCAGAGATTAGTGCTGCACACAATAACCACCTAACCTTTGTTGCCTCTGCCACTCTTGAAACTCTTGTCCCAAAGCCCCTTACAGTCGTTGCTGTGTTGTTTAGCGCTCTTCTGGTGAGCTGCGATCACCTACTCAGCTTTTATACAACGCAACTCTGCGTCTCTGTTCTGACACTCTGTCCTCTAACGGGACCATTAGGCTGGGGGGCATCCTGGTCCGGGAGCACACTACCGAAGACGGACGACGTAATTTAATTGTGCATCATCAGCGATGTGACCCCATCAATAATTTTCCCGGGCCTTGATGTTGTGAATTGAGATATTAACAGCAAGAAGTCAAGCAAGGCACACCGGTGAAGTGTACCAAATTTCTCTGCCCAATCTGGTCTTGTCCCACCGCAGTCCAGATTACCGCGACGACGGCTCTGTTGTATATTTATGAAAGGAGCGACTTGGTCACCGCCCGACAATGGTCAGGATTTGGCGGGTTCAGACGGCTAGAGCAATCCCGAATAATTACCAACTCTCTTTTCACCGCCATGAGCAACCAAATTTATTGAGCGCCGGGTCGTCATCTATGGTGGGGAAAAGCTACTGCATTGGAATGATCTACGAAGCAGGACAAATAAAGGGAAGACAACAGGCGTGTGTGGGCGGGTGGAAAACCCTTCCTGCATCCCTGGCCGCCAAGGAGGACTAAGGCTGGCCCAGCAACCACCACAACATCATCTGTTCCCTCCTTTATTGATATTCGAACATAAATGGACTTGGATTTGGAAGCCGGCAACTATATTAGGACTTTAGATCGCTTTCCCTTGCCAACAGCGGCTACTGTGAGAATAGAGCACCAGGAATCGTGGAAAAACAGTGTTGTGTGCGTTGATCTAATAGAGTAGAATCCAAGCCGTCCACCACATAGGGGCGCCTGGGAAAAGTCTGTTTGAGGCTCACGTTCCACCCGCGCGGTGCAACGAGCGTGCTAGCCGAGGGGGGGTCTATCCAATCTGACAGCTACCAGTGGCCCGGCTCTCAGCCCGCATGGTTGGCAGTGACGGTGACCGTCTCCGCAATCTGGTCATATGCCCTTCTTTCCCGCAATCTCCGAGGTTTTCTAGGTTTGCCTTTGCGATACAGTCTCCTCAACATATCCGTCCGGATCATACTCAACGAGACGAGTAGCTGTGGTTCTTGCTGGTCGTCCTGCCGGTCCACTTGCACAAGTAACGGCGTAACGGCGCATCGACTCGGCCGATCAGATACGCCTCGGAATGCTTCAGTGTCCACTGGACTGATGATGGCGTCAGGTTCCCCCCCTGGGCAGCCGGCAGACCGTGGCTCTCTTGGCAGCACGAGACAGCCGTCCAGAACAGGGCGGTCGAGTTGGCCCATGACGCGTCCGATCCGCGACACTTGACCTTGTCGGTCTCAAGGCATCGTGTCGTCATGTACGCAAACGTGGCAATGTCCTCGGAGTCAGCGATCATACGGGCCCAGTAGTTCTCTCTCCTGCAAGGTATCCGGAAGCATTGAAACGGCAAGTCCGGCTGGATACACCCGATAATGAGGTCTTGGCCCTTGCGGTCCATGCCCGTATCTTGTAGGAGGAAGAGAACGGCAATGGCGAGGCTCTCAAAGGCTTTTTGTAACGCGTGCTCCAGGTTTTCCAGCCAAGCGCGGAGGTCACCTTCACGCAAAATCCCCAGAAGATCGAAGTCTTCTACCAGTGTCTTCTAGTGAAGAGGTTTTGTAACGAGAGCTCCGGCATAGACAGGCAGCACATCAGCAAGCAAATCTCGAAGTCGGACTCGCCGGGCGATGCCCGTGCAAACGCTGATCTGGACGCCGAACGGACCCTCGAGGTCGGAGACGTACAGCGATCTCCGGGCCAGCATTTTCGCCTTCCTTGTGAGCCCCTGCCTTTTCACCCATGTCTGGTTGAACTGGAGTAATGCGATAGAACTCTGGCCCGCCTGGAGACCGATACCCAGTTGGCGTTCCGATACTTCCCAGTAGCCTGGGAACGTCCCCATTTCTTCTAGCAGCGAACAGGCCATCCGGAGCTGCCTCTGCGGTCCGGCCTCACATTTATGGTTAGCCGAGACCCTAGCTCCAACAATCAGCTTCTCTCTTCGAGGGAAGGTAGATGCGGATAATGTGTCGAGTTTCGATGCTCGGCTCCAGTGCAACACTGCGTCTTTCGCCTTAGAGGTTGGCATGATCAGTCCACCGCCCAGGGATATAGCATATAGGTTATCCATGTCGTGTGTCGGTGTGATGAACTCTCCAGGGCCCCAAGTGTCAAGCAAGTCTTCCGGGCTAGCCTTCAGGTCCAACCTCGGCCTTTCATTCGGCAGGCTCAAAGCCGTCGCTTGATCGAGGTATTGGAATGTGAACACGGGTTGTTGCAGCATATCGCCAAAGCAGCTAAGGTCTACCAAGGAGCCGAGGATGCAGGGGCCCTTGAAGTTGGCGCTCCAGCGATTGTCTCCGATGAGCAATATGCGTTCTGGGAGTGTGTCGGGAAAGAAGGGACGGAGAGGTCCGCAGTGCCCCTGCGAGTACGAGAGGAAGGCGAGAGAGACAAACTGAGCCACCAGGCTATCCAGAAACCGTTCACCTTGTTGCCAATCGGCGAGCAGCATCTCTGGGCACAGAAATTCCAGGAGTCTCCGAATTTCTGGCGAAGGCGTTGCCGATTTTGCCGATTTTGCCGAGGCTCGACTCTCCCGAGGGCTAGCACTTGGCCCAAATCTATCCGTCCTAGCTCAGCCTGCGATCCACGGGTCACCAGAAAGGTGAACGAGTCACAACACCCTCCGACCTGCTGGAGAACGGCGGCTGCCTTTTCCACTTCCTTCAGGACATCGGAGGCGGACTCCGGATCTGCGAGGGAGACGATAGCGGTTGAGTTGTCTTGCTCAAAATTAACGGTCCCAAATCTTAGACCGTGGAATCCATGAGTCAAGGGACCGACTCCTCCGAGACCGTAGAAGTAGTCAATACACTCGCGGACTGAATATTCTACCCCATCCATGTCTTGCACTAAGGAGGCGCCGTTATTAGATGATAGGGGTCGCGCCGCCGAGTCTACCAAGCCCTCTCGGCTTGCCGCCGTCTCGCTGTGGACGCACCCTGGGATATGAAAGTCGTGGGTGAAGGTCACGATATTATTGGGTACGTTGATTTCCGAGAAAATCCACGGCCCATCGCGAGCCTTTTCTAGCAGCTCATCAGCGATCTCGTCGGTTGAATAATCCAAAAGTTGCAATTCCGTAAGCCACGCGTATTCCCCGACGGAAACTTCTTTAAAAGAGTCTCTTATGAGGTTTCGCAGTGAATCACGGTCTAGTTGTGACATGGCCATGTGAAACTTGTCCAGCACCACAGATGGACTCGGTAGTGTCGGTGGCTTCGGGCTCGGGCATCGAGGAGCCGGTGGGGCAGACGCGACCGAGGTGGCCAGCGATACCGTTGAAGATAGAGACAGGGCCGATCACGGCTTGGTCCGTTCCGGCCATAATGTTATCGCAGCAGGTAAAAGTGGCGATGCCTCATGGTTAAATCTGGAAATATAAGTTAGTCCACAAATAAAAATCTCTAAGGGTCTAACAATCAGTTGCTAGAGACTACACATGCTGGCAGGGCACAACGGCTCCCGACTTTTAAACTTATCTACGGTTTGAAATCGTGGCGACGACGCCTTCCACCGAAAGTCAACATGCCACACCAGCACAACGCCTAGGACCACGCGGCGGTACGACCCTCATACGACCGCCTCGCCAGCTCAATGACCCTCAGTCTGTCTCTGGACTCTTGCAGCTTGACAAAGACCTCATCTGTACAGCACATCGCCGTCACCATATTCTCGTAGTGGCCCTGGTACCAGCTAAGAAGACTCGGATATTTGCCCACGTATAACTTGCTTACCTCGTCGAGGGTCTGGCTGTCGGCATCAAACTCGGCCGTGGTAGTCAGCGTGTCCCAGATGTCCTTAAGCTCCCTTAGCGCCTCAGTTTCCCCGCTGCCGCATTCCGTACCCTGACATCCCCGATCTTCATCCGCGCCTACTTGCCGCATTTCGTACTCTGATATTGGGCCGCTAGATAATAGATATAAATAAGGGGGCTAGATAATAGATTTAAATAAGGGGCTAGTCCGGGCATAAGAATGAAGTTCAGAAAGGCCGCCCGAGCAGTTCACGGGCTTCAAGCCGAGTTAGTTTTAGAGTAGGCACGAATCGAAGCCCAAGAGGCCGGATTGGAACGCTTGAAGCTAAAGAAAAGCAGGAAAATCCCAAACCTGAATAAACGGTCCATGACTTTAGATACTATACTACTGGGTGGCGAGGCTCCCGCAGAGCCTTAAGTGGAAGCTCAAAATGCGGCTCAAGTAGAGCCGCAAGAAGAAGAGGTAGATGAAGAAGACGATGAGGATGATGCTGTAGATGACGACATTCCACCTGCAAGAATGACCAGATCAGGGCGTGCAACCAGGATACTGGTACAATATATGGATTGAGTGATTAATTAGCTACATTTTGCTATGTTTTATTTGTAATTAGCTTCACAATTGACTATGCTACGGTTGTTCAAAGTTGTTGTGTTTTGGTGTAAAAAGTGATCGCCTAGCCTGGGTGATCGGGTGGGGGGATGGTATTCAGCCCATCCGTCCTGCTCCTTTTTAGGTTAATGTGCGTATGGGGCAAAGGGCCTGGCGGAAAAGCATCAGTTCGCGCATGTACCTTCTAAAGGCCAGTTCGCACTGCTACTCACTGCCGTCATCGGGAAGCTCTTTCAGCCCCGCAATGATATGGTCTTCCGGGGGAGCCCTCGGGCACGATGGGCGCCCCCATAGCCTCGAATTCTTCATCCTTGTAGATACGCGCCGAGCTGTGTTTGACACGAACATGGTAACCAGCCTCGAGCAGCGCCTTGACCGAAGCTGGGGATACTATGCCAAGCCCGTTGTTAGCGCTGGGAGACCATGGGAATGGGGTAGAGGAAAGGGGGCAGCAGGGCAGCGAAGGGCAAGGGCGGAGACACACACCGCTGTCAGGAAAGAGGCCAGAGCGACCAGGTGGCTACCACCCCGTCGGGAGAAGGGTGACTGAAAAAGAAGAGAAACCCCCATGCGTGCTTCCCGAAGCCTGCCACGCATCTCCAAGTTCCAAGAGCGACCGCCAACGCCAGCAGCATTCCCGTCACACGGTTGGCCTCGTCTTGTTCACTTTCATCACACCATACCAAGTTAAACGATATTCAAGAAGAGCAGCCCTACGGAATAAAAGCTGCGGCTCCACACAGCGCACCCCTTGCAACGGCACTGAGCGAGTCCGCTGACCGCTGTTTCTTCAGCCTATCAGCTTGCATTGGAAGCGAGGGCTGCGTGCTCCGCGGATGATATGCCGATCAAGTCAGTGCATATGTTGTTAGACCAACATGATTGTTTGAAGTGGTTCACTCTATGCTGTGTGATGGCACTGCTTGCTTGGAGGCGAATGGAATCGTCTGTGCTCAGCATTTCGATGTAGATAATATTGCCGGTAGCAATCTGATAGCCACGCTCGCTGACCAGAACTTAATGCTCCATGGTGCGTTAATGCTGTACCACCCACCGTCTTGAGGGATTTTACTATGTTTGGGTGGGAGCGTTTTCCGGGAGATATCCCTTTCCTCTCCCCCTCTCCAAACAGATTCATCACGCATGAATGCTCACTTTTCGTGCCAACGAACATGCATTTTTACGAAGCGAAGCCTCGTTACTGATCACCTTGTGTAGGCTAATCCTTATCATAGGGGGATCAGCCTCGCGCTAACATGTAGGATATGAAGCAATAAACATCGTTGGACTAGCGATCACACCTTCCCTCTTTCTGCAGAGTGGGCGAGCAACAAACACGACTAGTTTCGGCTAAGTATGTCAGCATCTTCCGTAGGAGTGGCACGCTTGTCTCGTCCACTTGAAGCTCTGCCGGCACACGCTTCATGATTCAGGTAATATCACTCGGCGGGGAATGACGCCAGCAGCACACCTTACCATTGTGCTGTTTAGGTGATTTGCTTTGATAGGTAGCTAGGTGGTATGTGGGTGACTAAACAAAGGTTCGTGAAGACGGATAAGTGAGGTGGGGCGGCTGGGTGTTTTGGTGTACTAATAGAGGCCCAAGTCTCGATCTTGGATCTTCTCGGAAATCCCAACATACTAGCTGCTGCCCCAGCTCAAGAACGCCCGCCTCGTGGCGGACCGCCCCATAATTTTAGATCCAGGGCACCCGCCCGCAGCGCGGGCGGACCACGTGTCGAGCGCGAAACCAGACGCCCTGCCCTGGCTCTCGCGTTATCCACGCCTACGCGCACGGAGGCGCGGGATGGAGTCTGTCCATTGGCAGCGCGCTGCAGACGGCAAAGCTTGCCGGGGACGCGCTGGCCACGCTGGCCACGCTGGCTACCGTTGTCCCCACCGCCATCAAGACAGCCACCACCCCTGCTGCCCAGCTTAAGCGCACCGTTGTTGTCTGAGAGATGCTCCCACCTTTAGTTGGGCAAAGTTTCGCGGGCTGGGTCGGAAAGTATTTTTGCCTTTTCTTTTCTGTTCTTTTCTTTTCTTTTGAGGAAAAGCTTGGTGACGCGTGCTGCTGTCGAAGATCACAGCGTGGCCTGATCAACGAGACCATCACGGTTCCAACTTTCGCTTCGCCGAATTCGAATTCTTCACATGGCGGTTGTTAGGGTTATTATTGTTGTGCAACGTTAAGGGTTCAAGGACTTCAAGGAGATTATTCAATTGCTTCTGAATGGACGCCGCTAATTATTACTGGGGATGTGATTCCATCATGGTCGCCATGAGCAAATGTGACTGCAAAAAGCAACGCCAGACATCTTATCGTTCCGGAGACCGGCTGACTGGATAAACTACCTCTTCTTTAATCTGGTAAGCAAGTCGCCCTTGCCTTTCAACTTGAAAAGGAGTAACATACTTTACCCATTTCACATTATATACTCGAGCCTGACGAGAAAAAGAAGGCGGGAGTAAGATATTTGGTTACTCCCGTCCTTTTTTTCTTTCTTTAGCCGTGATGGTTTTTGCAAATCGGATACGGAACTTGTGCCGCAAAGCTCTCGCTCCTTACCATTTGGACTCGCGACAAACTTCGTGGTCGGGCTTTCGCGGCCGCGAAAAACGTCGGCAAGATATATGCCGAGCCCGTGATGCTTAGGATATTCGCCGTCTCCCTTTTCGTGGCCGATCCCTGGCGGGGGGGCTTCCATTTATCTTTAGCGCTGTGAGTACCTATATGTACCTTGCCGTATAATCATAAACCGAATTGAAACGTTCTGGGCCTGTTACTAACTTGGGGTGGGAGTGGGGGTTAGGGGGGTGTTCATCCTTGGGGCGCTTGCTTGGAAACGCATCGACTTTTGATTTAAGGGAGGGCTACAAATATGAAGAGCTATTAACCCCTACACTCTCCTTATTCACGCACTTTCCATCTATCTTAATATTTGAGTAATTTAGGGAAAGGAAGTAGGTGATTAAGGGGCTAAGTCTTATAAGGTGCGCGGCTACGTGGTTTCAAGGTTAGGTCCCGGTTAGTCTCAGATACTGATGACGGGGCGAGGGGATTGCCCATGTGTGTGCTTTCGGCACGTTCCACTAGCGGGCACAAAACCGGGAAGCAGGAACAGGGCGTTCCGTCAGTGGAAAGTCCTGCCAGTGGAGCGGCATGGGTGGGAGAGGACGTGAGAAGCAGAAAACGGCGTTGCACTAGTGGAAGTAGAAGCAAAGCTAGGAAGCAAAGAGGAAAAAGGCGTTCCACTAGTTCTAGCGGAAGATTCTAGCATGGAACGAGGAATATGATATAGGATGTGAGTGAGTAGCGAACTTGGACGATGCGAGCGAGACTTAAGGCGCTTGCTGCAAACCCAATTTAAACTGCGACGTAATTGAAAGCAAAGCTGGAGAAGAGACCGGAAGATACAAGCCATGTCTGTATGGTGTGGCGCTTAGGTGAACCCCCTTATATTTACAGCGCCAACGTGTTTTGGCAAGGTCGGTTACGAACCCCCGCTAGCTAACGCCAGCGCGAGTGCGACCGTCTCTGGCAGAAGAAAAAGAAGTTAATTTTCCGTCCAAGTTCTACCAGTTCCTGGTAATGGGATGTTATCACGATGAAACCAGCAAGGAAGGTGTGGTGAAAACCCTTATCCTGTTCTGGCCTAAGGCCCCTTTGTCCTCTATTACCGCCATGTCGGGCTTTCCGCTCGGCAGGTGAGGTGAGGGAGAAATCTTCTGTGTCCCTTTCTTTATTTGATGAATTTTTCCGGCTCCGCATACTCCAGCTGGACTCCGACTCCTCCTCGTCAGAGGACGAGACGACACGGCGGGAGGCCCTTCCGCAGGCTGCGGGCTGGGTCGATCGATCATTAGTACGGTACATCCCACCCCCTCTCTTTCTTTTCATCTACACCCCACGTCAATTCCTCTCACTCAGGGCCTTGGCGCTCTCCATGTGTCCTAGTGTTTCCTTTCCGACCTCGTTCTATACCACGTTCGAACTTTGCACCAGAGGTTGAGTTGGTGGGAGTCGAACTCTCGGCACTGGTGTTGCAGCCAAAGGATTAGCGGACGGTGACGAAGAAGACGCTTCGACAATAGGTTCTAGCTGTTGCTGATGTTTGATGAATTTGTCGAATATGTCTTTTGGTACGTGTGGATCCAATGTCCACGAGGGTGGGTAAGTTGGTAACGCTTTGCCCGACGTACGACTTTGCCGTGAAATAGTTGACACTTCGGATGCAGTGGCCAGGGGCGGAAGTTTGAGGAATTCTTCCAGAGCCTTGAGGTCTTAGCCGATAGATCCACGAATGCGACGTGATGGTTGTGGCTTAACAAAATGTCATTGGATCCATCGTCTTACTTTGCCAAGTAAGTGGCGATCAATAAGACGGTTGAATGGGATAGGTATAACAGGTCAAGGCCTGTTAGTGGGTACTATTATTGTAGTGCGCGAAGTGAGGTACCTGAAAGTAGCTTTGATGAAAAGGGCTGCGGGCTGCCCCGAAACATCTTCATGTGGGAAGTTAGTTTGAGGTTGCATCACTATGTTGATAGAGAAAATATTTGGACTTCTGTTGGCTTGGTTAACGGGGGCTATTACGGGGCTATATTTTTAAATTCGCTTGGGCTGATACCGACGTAGAAGACCCTCGCCGCGAGGCTCCCATTGTTCCTGCTTGTCAAGATGGATAAGTATAAACGGCCCGGGGTTGCTTCACCCTGACGATGTGAGGCTATTCAAAGAAAATGTGGTTGCACATCATCTTCCCGTTTCTGGCGGGAACTTCCAGAAGCGGTAATGCGGCCCTGTTCGCGCCGCCGCCAGTTCCGGTTACTATTTGCGTACGGCCATCACGGTTTCCCAAAGTCACAGGGAGCTACGCTTTATAGGGCTGTGCTGTGCTTGACATCTCTGAGCGGGATTTCTCTCTTTAGGGCTTACTTATGTGGACTGTCTCACGCGTTTACTAGTCTTCAGGGCTTGATGTTTGGCATTCCTTTTGCCCCCTGGACCAAATATTCAGCTTCAAGAATGACGTTACGGGTTGCCTTGCGTGCGGCGGATTACAAGCGCCGTGTTGACGCTCCGGGGAGGTCATAGTTCCGGGCCAAAATGCTGGCCTAGATAGCTAGATCGACTGCCTCGATACCATGCATGCTATCTATCCTGTGATAATGCCGTGTTGTTTTACCTTTGACACAGTTGCCCTTAAGCCAGCCAACGCCCAACACTACGTTGTTTACTTCGTGATTTGACCCCCGTGTTTCAAGGCCGGGGCAGGTAAGCCGTGCGTTTTACGAGTTATGGCACAAAGCGCGGGGTTGTCCTTGGTAATTTTAAACGGGATCTGCCCACCATGGCCATGGCCAAGCGCACGACCAGCGATGGCGACGATGTATGTCGTGGATACAAGTACATCTCTCCCACTTACCCTTCGGGAACTTGGCTCTTCTCGGCCTCCTCAACGGGGACACCTCACATTGTCATAGGTCTAACTGTGGAAGTGCCTCCTTGAGCAGACTAAATATAACATAAAAGGTAAGGTACGCTACCTTGCCAGTCAAGAAAGGGAGCTGAACGGCCCCTTTTCTTTCCTTCTTGCCTCCGGCGGCCCTCCGGGGGCGCCTGCGGCGGGCTGCTCGCTGCGCTCGAATGGCGTTCTTTTTGACAACGATAACGACTTCATTCCGTCTGCACAATGGTTTTGTTACCCTCTCACAGCAGTTTTTTTGTCCCGCCCGTCTGCATAATAGTTTTGTTCCCCCCCCACAAAGGTTTTTTGTCCCGTCTATAATTGAGACAAAGGCTGTTGAGACAAAGGTAAGCAAGCGATTTTCATTTCTTATAAGTAGCCCCGTTCTATCTCTCATCCACTCATCCACCCATCTCTCCAAACCCATATCTATAATCATCTCCACCATTATCCCATTCACCCATCCCTCCGCCATAGCCCTCTAAGCTCACCTGTACGGTGGAAGCTCGCTCGCTGTAGGTTCTCGGCTCGCGCAATACTTCACACGACGTCATGGATTTGGAGCCCCACGTTCGCCTCGCCGTTATCATCATAGAGTTGCAGCTCATGGCTCTCGGCATAGCTCTGTTTATATTCATAGTCAACATTGATTATATAATATTGGGCGCCTATCGCGGAATCAAAAAGGAACAGGCTGAGGCCCGAAATAACGAGACTACGAGCAGACAACGGATTTCCCAGACATATAGATTAGAGACGGAACTCGAGAAAACGGAAATGGAGGTCACTTACTACTTACTCAGCTCACAGCCCAACGGGGCTAATTTTCGACCTTTAGCTGCGAAGCCAGCCCCAATCTCTTCCACTAGCAGTACGTAAAGCTGACCTAGATATATATCGGCGACAACATGTTACAGTATCTATCCAGCCTTGGCAAGAAGAGCTTCGATCTAGCCATCTTCCATGCCAGTCAGCTATTGGTCCGATCATTATATCTCTCACTCTCACCAAGACTCCGAAAGCCTTCTGTCAGAAGCACGGCACCTAGGAGATTTCGGCACCTAGGATTAGAGCTATAGGATCAATCGGCGGCCACTCCAGGAGAGTTGGTCGAACCGGGTTAAGACTAGACTAGGTTACTAAGCAGGGTTTATCAAGGTTCAGATTGAAGGTCCGCAAGGAGTAGGTAGTGGAAATACGGGGTGGTGTGGCCAATGCACACGCGCGCGCAACCTGCGGGTTGAAGATGGATTGAATATACTTAATTAACTTGGTGTTTTTAAATTGATTTGCTATGTAGCCAGCCAGTCGCGTCAGGCCCGGCCCTCTGGAGCTCTACCCCATTGTGTGGCCTTGCAAGAGGTAACAGCAAGGCGTTAGATGCAGGGGTGGTGACAGGACTCGGACCGGACCCTACCCATGCTCATCCGGGCCTTCGAAGAGTCGTAGTAGTCGTCAGTGGCATCGGCCGCGCGCCACAAATAGCTGCGATACGGAGGAGATCCCACTGCATGCATCTGTAGGAGATCATAGCTAGGCATCTCCTCGTCCGCTCGGAGGAATGTCTGGCCAGTCCGGATGGCCACGCCACTTGGTCGGTGGTGTGCTAAGTTGTTCGCCCCAGCTCCCGTACGTTGGTCTCTCGTGAAGCAGGGTCTCTCGGCTATCTTGGCTTGGCAAAATATCGAGAAGCGGCTTCGAGACGCTTCTCTTTAGCCCGTGCCATTGGACGACGATTCCCTCGTTGAATGGAGTCGGGCTGCTGCGACCCGTGTCCTGTGTCTGGCTTGCGTCTAGGCCAAAAGGCTCCAGCTCGGGGCTCTCCTGCTTAATCTTGGTGTCTTCTCCGGCAGAAATGCTGGGGGTCGGGGACATGGTTTGCAAAGTGCAGGGAGAGCTGACGGCTGAGGGGAGACGGAAACCGTCAAAGTCCTCCTCCTCCGTCTTCAGGTGGAAGCAAGCATCCGGGATGAACTGTCTGTCTATCCTACTAACCGAGGAGAGAGACTCACACACAGCCTCAGATGAGGAACGTTCGAGCGTAGCGAGCAGCTCGCCGTAGGCCCCCGGAGGGCCGCCGGAGGCAAAAAAGAAGGAGAGGATGCATGCCGAGGAAGAAAGTCCAGAAGCAACTCGACGATCAGGACTCTGGGAATATCCCAGAGCAGGATTATATTATCGTGGCTAAGATGGAGCTTGTAGAACTATTCACGCGGATTGTGTATTTAAATGCCTGACGCAAAAAAGCCCAATGGCCTCGTGTAGAATACAACACCACAGACCCAGCAAAGGGCACATCTAGTAGTTCCTAACACAAAACCCCAATGGTCTCGTGTACACTACCACAGACCCAAAACAGAATGCCAAAGCCCCGTCTCCCTCTTCTAACTGCATCAGGTAAGGCTTGTTGTTCCTGGAAGAACGCGCCAAATACCTGGCAAGCAGAGACGCAACACCCCAGAAACAAAACAGGCACCCCTCGTTCTTCCTAACAGGCGCACTGAAGCATCAACCGTTCCTGGCCTCTGCTTCTCTCTTCAATGCTACGTATTTAGCCGCATATTCCTCCGACAGCACATGGTCGCCCATGGACCTCATCAGTGTTGCGTTTTTGGCCAGCACCCGGCACTGCATCTCGACATCCTCGACGAGCGAGAAGTAGCCAAAGGCAATATCGAGTGCCTCGTGGGCCTTGGTCAGAAACTCGTCAGATGGCTTCTGGGCAAGAGTCGGGGCCGCGCTCGCCCCACGGAAGACTTCCGTGGGGGCTCCAGCTCTACCGTTGCGGTTTGCTTCAGTCATCTTCTTCTTCTCGCCCGCTTGACCCATCCGTGCGTCCGCGAGCAAGCTATACAGCGTGCCCGTCATGTATGCCATGTCGGTCTCGAGGCACCGCGGGAGCACCGCGACAAGCAGCTCGGCGGCGGTGGCGAACTCTGACAGCGCATTGAGGACATTAGCTATGGCGCCCATGGCTTGCCAGAGCAGTGCCACGAGCCGTGCGCGCCAGGCGAGGCTTGCCGCGCGCATGGCAATGGTGAAACCCTTTTCGGGCCGGCCCGTGCAGTCGAACAAGTGGGCCTTGGTGAGAAGCAGGCGGATGCGCAACGCGATATCTCTATTGTCGTGGCGCAGCTCGGCAATGAGGCGGTCCGTTTTGACAAAGGCGGGCTCGTAGTCGCCGCGGCGCGTGAGAGCCTCGACGTGAAGCATGTCGATGACGAAGATCATGTCGGGCTCGAGATCGTCGGGGCTCATCTGGAGAAGCTGAGAGAGGAGGCAGTCGGCGGCCTCGAAATTGTTGTGGTGGAGGTCGCGGCTGAGCTTGAGAATGCCGCGGTAGATATGCCAGTGCTGGTGTGACTCGACTGCGCGGAGCGAGTTGCTGTCGACGGCCTCCAGCTTTTCGAATGCCTCCTCGTACTTGCCCCGGCCGGCCAGAAGGCCCGCGACACGGCAAATAACCCTCAGCTCGTCGTCAAATACGGAACGATTAGCGTGGCAGCGCATGAAGACGTCACATGTCACGCCGGACAGGTACGTAACGCCCAGTCGGTCCCATACCGTGATGGCCATCGAGAGTTGGGCCGCCATCATGGTCTTCATGTTGCGCTGCACGACCATGTGTGAACTGCGCACCATGTTTTCTAGAGCGACCGACACACTCTCGCCGCCCGACAACCCAAGCTTGGCCTCGCTCAGCAGTGCGGAGCTCCATAAGATCCACATGCGTGACTCCTTGGCCATGGTGCGGAGGAGAGCCAACGTCTCTTTACCACTCCCGAGCATGCTGCTATTCTCCAGATCTCTGACGAGGTCGGGGTGGGCCCGGCTAAAGTGGAAGAACCAGTTCAGCGCAAAGTTGAGGCACGTCATGTCTCTGTTCTCCCTCGCGACAGAAACCGTCTCCAACATGGTCGCCACGGCTTCTCTGTGGCAACCCAAGTCGGTCTGGACAATGGCAACGTTCATCAAGGCATACTGGTAGAAGACGCGGTTCCGGCTCTGCACGGTGTAGTCGAAATATCGGTGGAGATAGTCCAATGAGCTTGGGTATTCGCCGGATCTCCAGGCGTCTGAGAAGCTGCCACGCGTGTCAGTTGAGCATTTGCACAGCGACGAGGATTGGAGAAACATACCTGAGATAGTGCGACAGACTCGGAATGAGATGGCTGTCCTTGAGCAGGCGTGAAAACCGGTCCCTGATATCTAGCGGCATCCGGGTTCCATACTCTGGCTTTGTGTTAGAACAAGCAGTTCCGGGGTCCCGGGGTGCTCGTTACTCACTCTGTATCAGCTCAATCTGAAACTCCAGAAGGCACTCGATATCATCTGTGCTGACCGAGACGGTATCGTCCTGGCCACCCAAGAGCAGCATGTCCCCGTATGCCACTACGGCAAGCGCGTCTGTGCCCGGGCCCCATTTGTACTCGCCCGTCATGAGCACCGAGTCGAAGCTGAGCCGGCCGTGATGCGGATTTCGCCGGTTCCAGTAGCCGGCGGTGGGCTGGCGGTATTTTACAAGCGCCTTCCACAGCTCCGACGCGTGGTCAAACTTCAAGCGAGAATACTGAGAGCGTGACTTGCGCACGAAACGGCCAAAGGGAGTACGGCGTCTGAGAAGGCAGCCGGAAGGGGGATTCTCGCCGCGCTCGGCCATGCGGCGGAGCTCATCTCTGGTCTTTGCCGAAAGACGTGGAAGGCGGTCAAAGAACTCCTGGAGTGCGTGCAGAGAATCGATGCACCAGAGTTTCTCCAAGAACCTATCCCATAGGCGACGACCTGGGAGACGGTCTGCGGCGGCGAGGGGCCCTAGGACATGCTCGAACTCTCGGATGGATACGATGAGCCCGATTGTGCTGTCCGCTTTCTCCCACCGATCTGGGGGGGCTGAGAGGGAGGTGTCGATCAAGTCGCGACCAACCAAGTGAGAGATGATGAACTTAACGACTGGGACAATAGAATCATTGGGAACAGCTTCCTCGGTGTAGAGTTCAATGAGTGCCAAAAGGCCAATCTTGGCGGGTGTGAGAAATCGCGACATGGTTGCATTCAGTTGAAGGGCACAAATGCCTCGGGTAGTGCACAAGGGTAGCAGGGCCTCGGGATTGGACGGGCTTTCGGGAAGTTTGTAGGCCGTGTTTCGGGCTCTGTGGACGTGTTCAGGTCGAGGGCGAGGACTTTATGATGTGAGAATACCAGTAGGGTGGGTGCTCCGCCAGGGAGAAGGAGGGTGGGTGCTCCGCCAGAGGTGCACGGTCGGGTTCAACGAAACGGAAGTGCAAGGTTTCCGGTTCTTCTGGAAAAGAATGAAATGACATGCAAAGCGTATCTAAGGAAAGAGCACCGATGTCAGCGAGATTCGGGGCCAAAGGTAAGATGAAGCATGCAGCAGTCGGGTTCAGCAACCTTGTGGTGAGGTAAGGTCGCGACGTTTGTTTATGCAAAAGGCGTGGATTTCGCAAAAGGTGGGGTCGGAGGGATTTTAGGGGAGAACACGTTTTCGCACAGGGCCACTAGCTCCAACCGTTGCAGTGAGGAAGTGCAGATGGAAGAGGGAAAGGGAAAACAACAGTGGAGTGTGGTATGGTAATGACAATGAAAAGGCTTCAGATTACTTACCGACTTATTTAAAGTGCGCACATGTGTCGGTGATTGATATCATACATTTTCCATTGCAGTGGTTTCTGTGTCGCCCGCTCGAAAACGAGCCAGCTGGCACCAGCTAGCAGGTAGCAGGGAAGAACTGGAAGGTGCTGAAAGGCGGTGGGAGGCGGCAAAATCTGGAGCACAAGAGCAAATGCGGGTGCACGGCGGGTGCACGGCGGGTGCACGGACCACTCTGTTTTTCTTGTGTCGCTGTCGGTGTCGGGATCTGATTGCTCCAAATCTCGTCACGTGCAGCGCCCCTGGATCCGGGATCGCTGGGCACCTCGTCCTTCCATATCGCGGACCATCTCATTTATGAACCCTTGGCGCAAGTGATATAGAAGATTTACCGTACGTAGTTAACGACTTCAAGGGCCTGTGATTACTGTGGGGCCCGCAATCTGCCTCTTGAAGTGTTTGATGATGCGCGGTAAATCTCCAATACCAACAGACGCTTCCATTCTGGCACACACACAGGGTGCCACCAGACACTACCATGGGACTGCCTTTTCTTATGGTAGTGAGAAAAGGCAGTTCCATGGTAGTTCCATGGTAGTGTCTGGCGGCAGTCTGTGTGTGGAAGAGTGGAAGCGTCGGTTGGTAGGGAAGGTTTACCGCGCATCATCAAACATTTCAAGAGGTAGATTGTAGGCCCCATAGTAATCACAGGCCCTTAAAGGTCTCGACCTCGGTAAACCCCCCATTTTAATCTGGCCTCCATTCTCCCGCACACAGAGTGCCAGAGACGATCCAAATTCTGCCTTTTTGGCACTTGATGAAAAGTTTTCATCGAGTGTCTAAAAGAGCAGCATTTGGGTCGTCACTGGCAATCTGCGTGTGGAAGAATGGTGGCCAGGTTGACATGGAAGATTCACCGAGGGCAAGACCTTCGTAGGCAGATTATGGTCCCCACGGTCACAGCACTTTGCGCACTTCCCAAGAATTAGTGTTTGGCACTCTGTGTGCGTGGAAGAGAATGGAGGCGCAAGTTGATATGGAAGATTTACGGTACCCATCAAACACTACCCAAGAATTTTATGTAGGGGCGCTTGCTGCTGCCGGGGCTACGGCTGTGGCTGTGCCGAGGGGGTCTTTGCCCGTCCCCCCCCCCCCCCAAAGCCGTTGTCATTGCCATCGTCGGCGCTGTACATGACTACTAGTCCATAGCTCGGGAGATGGCGTTGCCCGACGGCGCAAAGGGGTCTGCGTAGCGCACGCGCGGCTGCAGGTGCGGCCTGGCTGTGTGCGTCGTCTTGTACGGCTCGTTGAAGCACGCCGCGCGAAGGGAGAGAATGTCCCTGTTTGAGGGGATAGTGTCAGTGTCTTGTTCATGTCATACGTGGCAGGTAAAATGGGGGCCTAAGGGCCAAGAGAGAGA
This sequence comes from Lasiosphaeria ovina, assembly GCA_033439765.1. NCBI lineage: Eukaryota > Fungi > Ascomycota > Sordariomycetes > Sordariales > Lasiosphaeriaceae > Lasiosphaeria > Lasiosphaeria ovina. The sequence continues at coordinate 1,397,198 of JAULSN010000009.1, forward strand.
CTGAGAGAGGACAGCACGTACCAGTGTTGCGAGTGCCACGGGTCGTCGAGGTCTGGCGGGGTAAAAGTAGAGTCCGATTCCGCTTCTTGCAAGTAGTGGTGGTGACTGTGCTGGTGCTTTTGTTTGGAGAAGTGGTGGTGGTGGTGGTGGTTGGAAGGCTGCTGTTCTCCCACACCGCCGTCGCCGTCGCCGTCTTAATATAGCGGCCGCGACCCGGACTCGCGCAGCCCACAATCTACCAACGAAGGCCTCGACTACATCAAGTGTCTGAAAGACAGTATTTGGGTCGTCATTGGCAATCGTGTGCGGAAGAATGGTGGCCAGGTTGATGTGGAGGATTTGCCGTGGTGAATACCTTCATAGGCAGATTGTAGGCCCCACAGTGATCACAGGCCTAAGCCGATGATGCCGCTGGGAAGGGGAGATCAAGGCGGTCGGAATGGTTTGAGCGACAGGTGTCGGAGAGGGAGGCTGGACAACTGGCGCTGGTGTTGAGGTAGTGGACACAGCAGGACTTTGAACGGGAGGCACGTAAGTAGCTGTCTCGGAGACAATAGGGACCGGGGGAGCACTCGAGGTCTTGGGGACATAAGGAGCGACGGGGGCGGGACTTAACGAGGCACCCTCGAAGAAGTTTCCAGGATGGCGCTGGGTGGTCGTGGTCGTGGTCGTGCTTGGGACCTGGGCCGCATGCACCTGCACACAGGGCAGGATGGTTTCTGTAGTGCTCTCGTCAACGATCTCGGTCACAGTCTCGTAGACAGTCTCGGTCATCCATTCCGTCACCAAGTCACGCTTGTGCGGGTGTTGGAAGTGGGGATCGAAGGAATGGTTGAATTGTTATGTCGAAGGACGAAAGAAGTGTGAGATAAGGAGGGAGGAAAGCTCCCTATATTCAGACAAAATCCACACACGTCCAAGACTTCCACTCGCTCCAAAAACAAGCCCTACAGGCGCAGTTGGCCTCATTTTCCTTCGGTCATTGGAATCTACAGCCGAGGTAGTAGTACGTATCAATGATGGTGTAATTGTGGTGCGATTGTACGTGGTTGATTGATCTGAAGCTAGAATGCGTTTGGTTTCGTCTCAGGAATTAGTGTGCGCGGCCTGCCCTACATGTGAATAAGTGTCAATTGTGGTGTAATTAGGTGCGCCGGCGCGGCCTACCCTGCATCCTGTATGTGAAGAGTGTCAATTGTGGTGGTGCGACTGCACGTGGTTGATTGATCTGAAGTTAGAATGTTTAGCTTCGTCCTGTAAGAAGTGGTGGATTTGGCCTGCAGCCTGCGCGGCCTGCCCTGCATGCGAATAGTGTCAACTTTAGTGCGCGACTGGACGTGGTTGATTGCCCTGCGTCATCTGCACGTGAAATCGGCTCGGGAGGCACCAACCAAAGTCAGTTGGTGGCTCCCGAGTTAGTCAAGCAGGAATTGCCGCCGCCAACCCGCGAGGCACGCGTGACATGACCTGCGTGTCTGGTAAGGAGCATGTCAGGAGCATGTAGGTAGGGTAGCAGCAGATGGGGAGTCCAAGCAAAACTTAAAGTGTGAGCGGGCACTGCTACCAATTCGATCGGAAAGGCAAAAGTGAGCGCCACCAGTGAGTGCGCGTGCTCTAGGTCGGAATAAGCTTTGGCCCGTGTTCCCCGCCGTCGGTCCGAGCACTGGACTGGCCAATGGAATCGCACACACCCCTGACCCCTGATGCTTCAGTCTGGCGCCGCCTGGTGTCTGTATACAACGGCCTGTCTTCTAGATCGGGGGCACAGGTCAAGATAATATATGCCACGGCTGCTAGCCGGCGAGAATGAATTTGAGAAGGATGAACTTGACGGCGGCGCCGACGGTGGGATGAGCGTACTTGGAGAAAAGGTCGCTCAGGAAATGTGGGTGGATTATTGTGCGTATCTTGTTGCTCGCGGCGAAGTCTAGTAAAGTAGATAATTAGCGACAGGGTCTGAGGTTTGAAGGAAGAAAGCGGGCAAAGTAGATAATTAGCGAAAAGGTCCGAGGTTTGAAGGAAGAAAGCGGGCATGGCATGTTGTATGAAGGTGAAGGTAGGGAGGTTGTGATGACCTCTTTTGGCCGCCATGACCTTTTTTGGCTGCCTAGGTAGTCAGGGCAGGGCAGTCGAATTCGTTCAAATCGTTCAAAAATGCAGTAATCGCCAAATCGTTCAAATCCATCGAGTCCTCAAAAGCGGCCTTGGTGTTGACGATGCGGCTCGCTCTGCAGCTGCCCCACCACCAAAGAATTCCATACTTTGGCATCACAACAACACACCGAGCAACGCACCAAAATACATGCAAGCATTTTCATTCGACTGCTTGATGGGTAATGAGTTGATTGCCGTCTTTTCACTAAGTTTGGATAATGTTTGGAAGATGTGCAAAGGTTCTAAGAAAAACCGACTTTTGAACCCCGCCCCCTGGCAAGCCTGCCTGGCTCGCCAAATACTGCCACATAATCCACACACGAAAATCCGTTTTTGGACGCAGAACTGAGCTCTCACCGCTTCAAGGCTGAGCGGGAGCTGAGTGACCTTCCGTGCTTCGTTCAGTTCGGCCTGCGAAGACGAGAACGTCTCCTACACTCCGGACGCGTTAAAGCAGCTTGGCCAAGAAGGTAAGCAAGACGGCACAGCTTGGTTCTATTATGCTCCGCTAACCATGGTATAGATCTGCAGAATCTCGCTCTTAATCTCCTTCTAGCGTTGCAAAGCATTCGAATATCTCGCCTGCTTCCCTCCAGAGGCAGTGGCAAGAATCTCCTCAGCGATCTGTCAAGGCTTAATTCCGCGGTTAATTTCGACGACTTCAACCTTGATCGTATCGAGCCTCTGCTCAAGTCAGCTCTCGTCGTCGACCATGCTGACGATACGATCATCTGGTATCAAGTCTACAACGCGGTCTTCGAACACAACCCCACCCCCCACCCCCGACCTATAGCATCTTACCTCCAACAGACAACCTCGCTGCATTCTACGAGCGCCCCTCACGAACTCCTCCGAGTACTAGCGAGATGTAGACCGTGCGAAAGAGAAGGACGTGCTGGCCTGGTTTGTCGACCTAATCCCGAAGCTGGAGGCATTCGCAGAAGGTCGTAATTCCGCCTCGACCTCTCGACGAAAGTTGTTGGCGCAACCGAAGACGCCCCTCCTAGCCTCCATAGGACTTTCCCCATACCCATGTCTTCTAATCCTAGTTTGAAGCCTGGAAACATCTAGAGAGGCCAGCACTGATGCTTGCTATCTTCACTTTGTTCTGGTCTCAATGAATGTGCTACGTGAATGAAGTCTCTTTTTTGGTGGAGGACAGCTGTCAAAAAGATATATATATCACTGTTAGCTCTGCAGCTATTAGTGGAATTTCACTTTTGGCCGTACGGCGCAGTGGTTAAGTTCTGCGACAACAGCTGATTGGTGTCAACGATCCTGTTGTGGTACCGTGACTGGAGCTTGTCAGCTACTTTTCATGGTTGACCCTAAAAATAACTTGCAGAATCAATATATATCACCGCAAAGTCTGTCTATCAGTCTATTCCCTAAACTAAGGTTCAAGAAAGAAGTTATTTACGTGATAACCACCACTTTGGATTCAGAAATGACCAGGGGCCTTCCTTCGCCGCCTCCTGCTCTCGGTACTTGGCAGCCAAGTCTTCGAGCTGTAGGGTCTGGTCGTTTCCAAATAGCTTCAGTAAGATCTGCCGGGCAGTGAATGAAGGATTTGTTTTATCAAGTCGGGGCTGGAGATCTGCACCGTGCTGGCATAGCAGCGCACTCGCCTTGTACCATGACTTTTTCATGGCCACGGTGGCTTCGCCGCTCATATCGCTCTCATAACACGACAACAGGAAAAGGGCCCACACAGTTCGGTCATCGTTAAGATGCACTTCTTGGTTGGGGTTCGCTTTCCTCTCCAGCAGCAAGCGGATCATGCTGATGGCTATCCTAGGGTCTTCCCGCTGGGAGTGGTACGGCATGCTGATGGCCGTTACCCGCCTTGGGCGGAGGGCATAATCCAGCAATGGCCGGCCAGCCTTCTTCTCCAGTAGTTCCAGGTTTGCCGAGAGTTTGGCCCGGACATATCTAGTTAAGCGGGCCTGGATGGTGAGGGCGAGGAAGTTGCAATTGCCTCCTTCGCGGTATTCCTCGTAGCCACGCGTCCTCGGCAAGTCTCTTGCATGTGTCCAGTGTTTATCGCCGGGCTTGCTGGCGTGTTTGCAGTTTACCCGGTCGAGTTCATCCAGTATGTCGGCGACGGGAGATGGTGCCGTATCAGGTTCCGTACTCCGCTTCTCGATTTCGTGCGCATAGTAAAGCAGCTCGTCCGTGAGACCGATGACCCTGTTGAGGGAGGACTTAAGACGGAAATTTTCCTTCGGCACGGACTTCAGCGCGAAGAGTGTCATTCTGCAGAGTGACACAAGGGGGTCGAAGTCTGGTCGTGGGGCAACCAGCTGCCGCAGCTTGGGGTAGTAGCTGTCTTGTAAGAAGTCTCGAACCGTTCGATGCAGAAAGTCAACGGGGTATCTGAGGAAGATCGGGTGCGAAGCATCACCGACGACTAGGAGGTCGCTGCACCTATTGTGGATCCGAGCCTTCCATACCCTCTCGGTCTCCGAAAGCTCCTCTGCGTCAAGCGGTTGTATGGGCGCCTCCACAGCATAGTTGGGACTGTGCGTCTCCCGATCGAGCATTGAAAACAGGAAAAGCGGGAGCGGCTGAACCTCTTGAAGCGTTATCAAGAAGATCTGAGCCATTTCCACACGATGGACATGCTTGATGCGCTCGATGATGTGGGAAAAGTATTCATCCAAATCTGGTGGGAACTGGCGGAGGATTTTCTTCAACGTATCGAGGCCCTCGTCGTGGTTGACGGCATGGACTAAATCGCGGGTGACGAGGTAAACCCACAGCCACACGCCTTTTGATTGTTGGGAAATCTCGGCGACGAGCTCCTCGCAGTCGGATTTCGGAAGATGCTTGAATTTGACATTCATTTGAAGCCCCACCCGAACATGCCTCTTCATATCTTCCTCGGTGAAGTTTTGGACGATAAGCGAGTTGTCGCTCTGCTGAAAGGGTTCGAACATCCTCCTAGGCCGGGTCGATACGCAAATCTTGATGTCCGCCACCTTGGAATCCGCAAAGTACGACAAGAAACTGAGAACGTCTTGTTCTTCGCCGTTATACTCATCAAGACCATCAATGAAAAAGCAGTATTTGGTGGAGAGCCCGCTGTGCATCGCAAGGGATTCGAATGCTTTCTTGAGGTCGTCAAACTCCCATCTTTCGTGGTCCAGACGATCGTCCGAGTAGACGTGCGGAACCAACTCGGGGGTCCGTCTCAGAATTTGGTAGAGCAGTGACTGAAAAAGCCCGATCTGAGACTTCTGCATGTCGAATCCTTGGTTCCAGAAGTAGAAGCTAGCGATGTGTAGCTGCGCAGGGCCAGCCCACTCGTTGAGAGCAGCAGCCGTTTGGTCGTGCTTGGCTGCGAACTTGATCAAGGTCGACTTGCCACTCCCTGCCTTCAACACGGCGAGGTTTTGTCAGAATTCTGGCATTGAATCGGAGTTGGGGATTTTCATCATACCTTACCGTTGATCCAGTATATGCCGTTCCCACTCTCCAGCCATGTGAGGAAGCTTGTCGTCGTTGGGTCGAAAAGCCAATCATTCGTGAACTTGTCGGCACTGGCTATGTCGGACCATCGGCGTGGCAGCTCGTCGAAGTACAGGCTTTTTATCACTCGATATTGCTTCCGACAAATAGCACTTTCTCGGGCTAACGAGTCGAGATGATCCTTCAAGGCGGCCAATTGCCCTTCTCGCGCCTGATCGCTTTTGACAAGCCGCAGGATATCCTTCTGGATGGAATCTAACTTGTAGTCGTGTTTGATACCTAGGTCGTCCTGGGACTTGATGAGTGTAGAAAGCTTCGAGAGGGTGTCCGAAGTATTTTTCCTGTCCAAAAGCATTTGGACGTTGGTCCTGATGCGCTCGTCTAATCGCTGGATACGGTCTTGGAGATCGCCTATATCTTTTTCTCTCCTCATCTTCTGAAGAGCCAATCGCGTGCTCTGTATCGCCCGGAATCTGGTGTCGGGGTTGATCTTGAGCTTGTCAATCACGGTGCGAAGTTCTCCTTCCAATCTCTCGCACTCGGTCGCCATGGTCATGATGTGTTGTTCTGCCTCGGACAGCGGCCCATCTTGAAGAGCCATCTGCTTCGCTTTGAGATTGGAGAAGTGAACATCTTGCAGGACAAGGTCGATCTCATACACTTGGGGGAGTGTATCATGGATCGAGTCTCGAACCGACTTGGCAGCTGCGATGAGCTTGAGACTGAAGTCGACAAATGCGACGACGCTCGACGCAAGGCCGATAATCGCGAATGCCTCGGCCATATTGGGTTGTGCCGCTGCTGAGACTTTCAAGAGATATCTGGGGATGGAGGGCGAGCATGATGGAGGAGAAAAGGATTGATCGGAATCCACCCACTTTGGCCGCCTTATTTCAGCTCCCTTCCCCGCTTCCCGCGCTGCAGTGTAACCCACCTGTTGGTCCAAGACTAGCCTATCAATTTGGAAAGTGCGAGAGACGTCGCTCCAGGTTCAACCAATTGGTCGCAGACACGTGGCCGGTCACTGCCATGCCTTCGATAAGTCCTCCCTTCGCCATTCGACGAGTCTCGGCTCGGCAACTTAGGTGGCTCCATGATAACCTACTATGACAGAATACCGCTCTGCCACGAGAAGTCCAATCAGTCATTCGCGCCGCTCCGGGATCAAGGCGAACGGCTCAAAGCAATCTGCATTTTGCGTTTCAGATTGAAGGGTCGCAGTTCGGAAAGGACACGATATCAGCTAATATGAGCTCATCTCATCCACGGTGCGTACAGACGTTCCTAACTACTTGAGGTCTGTCCATGTCTCGTCAGTCACTAAACAGAAGACGGCAACAAGGCAGCAGGACATTGAAGGCAACGATCAAGTGAGACAACTGAGTGGACGGAACTTAGACGACTCAACACCACTGTGGCAGCACGATAACCCGTTCCTCAGAGTCCCAGCTCGAGTCGTCCGCGCCGTTTCGCATGCATGCAGAAAGTCAAAGTCGGTGTCGTCAAGATTGCTGTCACGGCTCAGTTTTTTGGCAGCCGACTATTTTTACTTTGTCATTGTCTGCTTGACAGCATCGATCATCTTCTGGGCTATATCCACACCCACTAGGAGTATCAGCTACGCAGACAGCCTGTTCCTGGTTGTTTCGGCCATGACATCGACGGGCCTGAGAACAATCAACCTCAGCCAGACAACGATCCCGCAGCAGGTGGTCCTCTTTTTGTTGATGATATTTGGCAGCCGGGTATGGGTTTCCATTTGCATTGTATATGGTCGTATGCGCAGATTCCACAAACGCTTCGACGCACTTCTCCAGGAAGCAAGGGGCCGGAGAGATACTAGCCGATCACCAACACGTCGCCCCCCCAGAAGCCTCTTGGCCAGAACCGTTCTGGGTCGCATCAGAAGTAGCAACAAAAGTGGTCGCAACCGAAGTAACGGCAACAATGAGGACGGAACACCTTATCTAAGCTGGGAGCCGACGGTGGAGAGCTCCTTCACGTTGACTTCTGAACAGCGAGGGGAGCTGGGCGGTATCGAGTACCGTGCTTTGAAGCAGCTCTTCATTCTATTGTTGGTGTACGTCCTCCTTTGGCAGTTTCTCGGCTGCATCGCCTTGGCTTCTTGGATTCAAAACAACCTTCCACCCGAACAAGCGTCTCATTATGGGATTGTGCACCACTGGTGGTTGGGCATTTTTAGCGGAGTATCAGCCTTCAACAATGTAGGCTTGTCTCTTGTTGATGCCAGCATGATTCCCTTCCAGCGCTCCTACTTCGTCATCATAACCACCGGTCTGCTCATTCAAGCTGGATATGTTGGGTTTCCAGTCCTCTTGAAAATTACTCTCTGGTCTCTGTCAAAGTTGGTGAAGAGAGGCACGAAGGCTTACGAGAACCTCCGATTCACCCTCGATCATCCTCAACGGGTTTATATCTACCTCTTTCGAAGCAGAAGGACCTGGTGGTGCCTGTTCTCGTTACTTATACTCAATGCGACGAATTGGGTCGGCTTCATACTCTTCAGCCTGGGCAATGATTCGGATGTCGAAAGCATTCCAACAGGTCCACGCGTCCTCGTGGCATTATTTCAAGCGTTCTGTAAGTGTCAGACCCACACACAATCTTTCTTATATGTCACGACAAAGCTAAGTTACCTGATTTACATGGAAGGTGTCCGTTTCGGTGGCTTTCACGTCGTCAAAATATCCAGCTTGCATATTGGCCTGCAGGTCCTCTACGCAGCGACCATGTTTGCCCTGGCCTACCCTATCGTACGGATGGACAAAAGGCGAACGAATGTATATGAGGAAACTTCGATTGCTCATCACAGAGTCGACCCGGAAGGTGAAGGAGACAGCACCCTCAAGTATTTAGGCCAGGTTGCCCGATTTCAGTTGACCCGCAGGGGAATTTGGGCTTTGATACTGGCTGTTTTCGCCATCACCGCCATCGAGGCAGATCATTTTCGACAAGATCCAGTCCAATATTCCACCTTCAAGATCATGTTCGAGACTGCCTCAGCCTACTGCGGTTCTGGTGTGAGTGTGGGTTGGCCCGATAAGGATTATTCATTCAGTGGCGGCTGGCATGACGCAAGTAAGGTCATCCTTTGCGTCGTCATGCTGCGTGGCAGGCATCGCGATCTACCAGACGCCATCGACCCAGCAGTTCTACTACCAAGTGAAGCGCGAGGTGCTACCTCTTCCAATAGGAGGGAGTAGGCTTTCTCCTCGACGAATATTCTTCATGTGGGACGCAGCAGGGTTACGGCCTTTTGTCCTCCACACGACACCACACTGATGACACGAGAATCACTGTTCCTGTAGCTGCAACTGCAGCCCTTGCGCCTCGAGAGGTCAAACCTGGGATACGGCACGCAGAGATATCCACGCGGGCAGACAATGCTGTGCAAGGTCCGGTATAGGGAGCTGGAGCGGGAGCCGAATTTGGGTCTGAGGATAGGGCTGCCGAAGCGAAGGCCGTGAGGGCTGCAACCAAGAGAGTTTTGAATCCGGCCATTGTGCTGGTTAAGCTAGTCTGGAAGAGGGTTGAGGGGTTATTAATCCCAAGATGGCAGACGGCAGCGGTCTATATACCAGTGATGATATGAGGGGTTTAGGTTAGGCTGGGGAGGAGGAGGCAGTAGTGGGATGCTAATTTGCAATATTGTATTGCAATGTACCAGCAACGCCAGGCGGCACATTGGACTTGATTATGTTCCACTGCTGACCTTGGCGGATCGGTAATAAACTGTGCGGGCCAGCTATGCCTCCCGCGATCGCTCGTGCCCCAATAGCTGCCGTACTCTCCCAGTTTGGGCTGTCTTGGCTGCTTGCAACGGATATTATTTTTAGTGTTTCTAAAGGGAAGCTCGTCGGGAGTGACGATATGCATAAACGATAGATGGAATCGTAACGTAGTTGTTGAGATATAGCTGCCCCTGGGTGCCCTGCACCCTCAGGGGGCTCCTCCCCCCTCCAGCCCCCCAGGGCTGGCTTACACGTTGTTGACCTGTGGTCAAAATAGAGGTGGCTGGCCCCACTTGGTGTGCCTCGCTCACAGGGGCTCCACACATCTCCGCTCTCGTCACCCGAAGAAGATTCTACGCAGTGGACCCAAATCTTGGACTTTAACGATCGGGAGACAATTGGAATAGTTCCCGAATTTGGGCTGCTCCGGGAGGGCATTTCCGGATGGCAACTTTAGTCGAGGGTCCAAAACTGGGCCACACGGCTGTGCAGGCTAGGCTTACCCACAGCTCACCCTAGCTCAGGAGCGGTTCAGGGTCAAGCACAAACATGGAAATTACTGAGGGCAACTTTAGTGTAAAACAATGTGCTGTTGTTTTACCCTAAAGTTGCCCTCGCCAACCCCAGTCACCCGCACCACCCCTAGCCACGTTGCTCAGGCGCTACTAAGGAGTTGCTCAGGCGCTACTCAGGAAATGATCACAGAAATCGCCAAACATGGTTCGAATGGCAATTTTTCGCGAGGTCCCAGTTTTTGGGACACAGGTGGCCCAAAACTGGGACCCCCCCTCCCAAACCTAACCCAACTCCTTTTCGTTCTAGTTCATCAGATCTCATTAGGACCAATATTTAGTGATCAAGTCGGCATTCTCAATCCAACAAACCATACCACGCAAGCAGAAAGATAGCCAGAACCGCCATTCCGCCACAGCACACCAATCCCGCCCATCGACAGCGAGAAGCCCAGCACCACGAGTCTCGTCGATTCGTGGATGACTGCGGGAGTTCAATCACGGAATCGCAAGGAAAACCGCAAGAGGACGCATATGTCTTGGTGGAGGATGTAGATGATGGAAATTCAGAGGGGCGAAATTGACGATTAGCCAGCGCATCAATATACCAATGGTTAATCTACGGTGTGGGAGATTGTGACGAAGGGACTATCGCTCATGTTATTTTGTCGAAAGAGGGATGCTTTGCTGTGTCTCGGTGACTTGCCGCATTGGAATTCGCCTGCATGAATTGTATCTCACGTGACTGTACCAGGAAAGGGGTTGCTACTCCCAAGGTTTGACCAATCTTCCTCAAACTGGTTTCAGCTTAAGCACGAATGCTGGCACAGGGACTGTCCCTTTGTCACGGTTCGGGAGGATGTGGTCATCTGAGTTAAGGCCCAAATTTGGGACCGCGGTTGGAAACTGCTACGATTGGGCCCGAATCCTGGGCCACATTCCCGAATTTTGGCCCAGAATATACCAGTACATGCTTTGGGATGGTACACAATACCCCAGCTCGAATTTTGGGATGGTACATGATATACCAGCACCGATGGGTGAATCTCGCCTTATTGTGCATTGCACAGCAGCTCGGCAGTCAAAACTGTTTGCGGTACTTACGAACCCCGCCGGGTCTCTGGTCTTTAGTCAGGCTGCCAGGATCTGTACTAATTAGACATGATCTGGTCGTCATGAATTTCAGCTATTGGCCCTGGCTCGACTTGGCAGAACTGGGAATTCGGGGTCCAGGATGAAATCCCCCGAGGAACCAACGCTTGCTAGCCACCGTCGTCATCACCATAGGGCGGAAGGGGCCACAGTAACGCCGGCCTTTAAAGGAATCCAGGTTGTCACTCGGCAACAAAGAGACTTTGGTCAAGGCACGTTCAAGGCAAGCTTTAGAGCCAGTACCTAGCCACAGATGGCATGCAAGCCACCCACTGCACCCGCATGTTCCCTCCAATCGCTGGCCGCTAAGGCAACAGCAAAGGCCTATTAGCTTTCGACCTAGCACCCCACTACTTCAGCTGGCCGTCTATGAAGCAGGATACTCACACTACTTTGCTTAGGCAGCAGCAAACATTTCAACATAAATCCAGCTGGGTACAGACACCCCTCCATCACGACTAAACATGTCATTGACATGTGTGACGGGCCATCAAAGTAAGGGCCGTTACTGGTGACAGAATCTATTGTGGTTTCTATAAGGAAGGAGGATTTCTGGTGAAGGGGGCTCTGGGGGCCAGCTTGTATAAGAGCTGGCCCGGCCCCATGGCAGCGGAGTCTTGGCCCTAAGCCAAGACTAGCCCTAATTGGTCGTAGCCCCGTGCCAACAGCTGGATAGTAAGAAGAAAGGGGTCGACTCACCTTCAGGCCCTGATCTTTCTCGCGAATACGTTATTGTATTCGCGTTTTCGCTGCACAAATATGCCAAGACTGATTTTCCGCGGGACGCTTTCCCGTTTTTGGCAACAATCTCGCTGGCAAAACTGGGCGACAAGCCTGCTCGAATTGTGTAAGTTTACAGGGGGTTGCGCAGCACTGCCTCGGTGGCCGACCAAATCCACAAGGAAGTCGGTGCCTAGCCGCTGCATTGCGATGTCGAGTGGCATCTGCACGATGGCTTTCCGTTGTGCAGGGAGTAGGGGCTCAGGGCGGAGAGCGTAGAGCGGGACGAGATGAGGAGCTTTTGTAACAATGAGAGGAGGAGGGGGAGGAGTACAGTTCCAGTATATCGTGCTGCGTGGCAGACTGGTCATATCGATCTCGTGCTGGGGCACGTTTCGCGCATTCCATGAAGAACACAACCACTCGGGGCCCATCCTAAGGACCGACTGATTTGGGAAGGCAGAGCGCCTGGGGCGGGAACTTGCTTCGGTCAACGCGTCCTTACCACCAGCTTTCATGTCGGGCCAATCCTGGTGTCAGACCAGAGGCAAAGAACATCACGACAATATTCTGCCGAAGTCACCTGCTGGGTCCAGATACCACAGTACGGACGCCGTTTGGTTTCACCCTAGGCGCCGAACCCGGTCTCCCGTGCGGTCTTTGAGCACCCCACTGCTCAATCTGCTTCTCCTGCCTCTAGATAAGTTCTCGGCAAGTCAACTGCATATCTCAGAGGAATCGTCCTTGTTCAAATGACCCATGGAAGCGACAGAGCTGCCTCAACCTACACCAACTCGACGGTGGCGATGGCAAAGGTGTTGACACCAAAACCGTGGAAAGGGGTGTCCATGTCAGCCAGCCCCTCGACTGCCTCGCCATCCATCAACCCATGGACATGCATGGGCGAAACGACGCGGTACACGCCACCGCCCGCCGGCTGTAGGATGACGGGATAGGCACACCCAAACAAAATCCACACCTCGTCTCCCGGTCGCACATGACCGTCTGGAAGAATCCCCCACTTGCCGGTGCCGAGCCTCGCAACACGTCGGCCGTTCAAACAGTCTACGATTCTCCGAACAGCCCGTCTCTCATTGGCCTGTTCAAATCCCAGGGTTCCCGCCATGAAAGCAACGTCACGGAGACCAGTTGTGGGCGTCTTGCGAGCCAAGCTCTCCAGGCGGGACAAGGCAGCCTTCGTCGCCCGGAATCGGTTGGAATGCCTCGCAGCGGACACATGGCGGCCCTCACCCCTCGCAAAAACATCGACTATTGCGTCGTCGTCCACGGCAAGATCGACGGCGCGGAATATCTCGCGAAGACTATCGAGAACCGACGCGATGGGCTGGGCGTCGAGGAAAGGCGCGGCAGTGGCCGTGGCGATGGTGTCCACCCGAAATCCCCTCACAAAGAGCGACCGGCGGTCACTCGAGAGCTTTGTTGCGCCGCGGGGACACGAACTGCCGCCCGCCCGGGGTCGCTCATCCATAAAGGTGGCGCCTCGCATCGTTTCATCCATGGTCGGCCAGTTTGGCAGCCAAGAAGGGAAAACCGGTTCGTCGGAGTCGACTTCGGAGGGGGCCGGCGAGGGCTTGAGCTGACAATGGCACAAAAAGTTAACATTGGCATACTTGTCAATGCAGAATCTCGCGACGTCGGCATATGCCTCGGGCAGGCTGATCTGGTAGTCGACGGCAATGTCGCCCGCGCTCACGTCAAGGCTGAATCCCAGGAGCCCATAGAGTTTATCCCGTGGCTCGGTAGCGTCCATCCTGCTATACTGCAATAGGTTTCCGAGAAGCGAGCACCGCTGGGCGAATCCGTGGACAGGTCCATCTTGGTAGCTCACATCATGGACTTGGTGCCGGAGATGATAAATATCGCGGGATGGGGCGTCGAAGAAGCGCATCTTCTCTACCGACCTCCGTAACGCATCCACGGACGAAGCGTCGCTAGACTCGTATAGCGGCGCCAGGGCCCTGCCGAGAATCACGTTGTAGGCGATGATTGCTTCCCCCGGAATCACGACACGACGGCAATGGACGCTGAACTTGGGTGGGAGGATCAGCTCTTGCTGAACCCAGAGTCTGCCCCAGTATCGATTTTTCAAGATGTCTAACACAGGGTCCCAAACGCCCGAGCCCAAGTCCGCAACCGGGGAGAGTTCAGCGGCAGCGGTGGAATCGAGATGCTCTAGGTCGACCGAGGCGAACGAGATGAGTGTCTGGATGCTCGGATGGCTGGCATCCACGTCTTGGTCCAGGTACGCGCGGACAACTTGAGGTTGGCTGTAGATGGAATGCATCAGCCCAACCTGGAAACTGCGCTCGGGGTGGTCTGCTTGGTTGATGCAGATGGCGTCGATCCAGATGCGGAGGTTGTCGGTTGGGTGTCGCAGGTGCCCCAGAGCGGCGTGTAGGTTCGCGGCCACGCCTAGCTGTTTGTCATCGTCCACTGTGATTACAAATCTGTGCGTGGCATCGCCCCATGCGTAGGAGAGCGCATCAAACGCCAGGTCTGGGTCGAGGACGTGGTGGGTGATTCTGCCCCGGAGCGGCTCGGCATCCTCGCCTGGGAGCAGCACGAAGAGTCGTATCTCCGGCGGTGTTCTCTGCAGTTGCCGATACCAGTACTTTTCGGCTGGCGGAATGGAAGCCATCGCGAACTCGAATACACAGAGCGGTAGCGGGACCTAGAGTGCAGGGGTGAAAGGCGCTGCGGGATACCGGACAAAGCGGGTGAGAATGGCTATGATGAGGGGAAGCGGTGTTACAACCTAGGCCCACTTTGGAGTGGTCCTTTTACGGGTGTTGATCTACGCCAACAACGGCCTAGTGCTTACATGCTCATTAACTGTCATAGGCAGGGCATTCCGCCCTTCTTTCTTCCTTCTACAATACATGACATTCTACCCTTTTTTTGACCTCTCTGAATGTAACAAGCGGCACCAACCCCCGGCAGCCTTGGCGCAGCACACCTCCTCCCCTCTTACTACCTGATCAGCCAAGGTCCTTGTGCTATGCCCGCCAACTGACAGCCGCTTGGAAACTCGGCCGCATTCGGCGACGAGAAGCTGCTGCTGTGCCGCTAGGCACTGAGGCCAATATCACTACTGTCAGACTTCTCCCATTACACCCGCCGGTATTTCGGGTACAAGGTTGTATCAGTCGTATTTATTCATCAGCTGCGGATCTGTATTCGCGTCGCCGATAGGGTAATATCGTGCGCAGACAAGGTTGCATCCCCGGATATCGAGCCGCTCGCCACCAAACGGGGTCCAGCCGCAAGATGAACATACGTGCACCAACGAGAAGCCATAACAAGGCGACAACAGTCGCACGCTAACAAAACCAACATCAGCGCCAACACCCATCCCCGCCCGCCCACCGCGATCCAATATTGCATCTAACCCTCACAACATGCACTCTCACTCGCCCCTTTTACCTCAACAACCGTACCATCCCTCTGCACAATCCGAAGGCACAGGCTTGAATAGACCACAATGAGCCTTGAACTGGGGGACACCCAAATGGTGGTATATTTTGTGAACTGACGAGGTCATGAGAATGACGTATACTTCCCACCATGATTAACACTAGGGAAGGTAGTCTCAAGAGCAGTCAGTTCGCGAGACTGCTGCTTCAAGGCCATACACCTGCCTATGTTGAAGCCCTGCTGCACAATACCCGCGCATATACCTGGATACGCGGGCAGCTGAGTAATGTCTCCAGGTGGCCTATCAACAGTCTCAGGCTCAAAATTCCCACGGTACTATATTAAAGAAGGATTTGACTAAGAAATCATGGCTGTGTATAATCCTGTAATAGGGATTGCGTGCTATGTAATGCGGTGGCAGGTAAACCTGATCAAGGCAGTCACATGGTGCAGAGCAAGAATTGAGGACGGTGGAAGACAGACTTCAACCTAGCCTTCGCAGTATCTAACTACCTTTTAAGAAGCTTATAGTTGAGCTGTCAGAATAAAATCGGTCAGTGGCCTAAGTCTAGAGTGTCACAGTGTGGCGTGACAAGGCGGCGGTATATAATGCACTATCCGTAATGACAAGCTAGATTTGTTATTCTGGCACTCCTTTTGGAAGGGTGGTCTAGTAAGGGCATGTAGCCGCCTCAGCCCCTCAGGCACGCGGCGGCAGTAGAATCTAATTGACCCAGTTCAACACCCAAACTTCCCGAAGCTATCAAATACAAGACAAAAAGCGATAGCGACCGCTTAGCGTCTTGTATATATTTGCTACCATTTTACTATGCTATTATATTCCCCTACGCTTTTTGGATTGCTGAACACCTAGCTGAAAGATTTCTGTGAAATATTGAGCTGCTTAATGAATGAGTTTTAGAAGAGTTGCGAAAGTAACTATTGGGCTGCTGCAACGGAAAGGAATATCTTTGGCTTGTCAGAAATACTGTGCTGCAAGTTGAGAGTGCTAAAGGTGATTGAAATGTGTGTTTCTTTCTGGCATGCTTGGGAGCTTTATCCTTATAAACCTATTCATAAGACCACGCCAACGTTAAATTACTTCCTAATATGTGACGGGGAAATCATCGAGAGAGCAATAAGGAATCGAGGATATTCCTTCCTCCGCCCCTTTCCGTGCTTCGCCTCGCTACATACAGTCAAATGTCTAGGCTACAATGAATGCCAGCAGGAATCCAATTTTGCGACTAACGTCACTGCTGACGTGGCCGCCCCCTATGCGGTATGGTTAGCATAAATTGAGGAACGTATCGGAATCTCTGGATGGCAACTTTAGTCGAGGGTCCAAAATTGGGCCACACTAGCTCACCCATAGCCCACCCTAGCTTAGGAGCGGCTCAGGATCACGCACGAACATGGAAATTGCTAAGGGCAACTTTAGGGTATAACAATGAGCTGTTGCTGGGTACTATAATCAGGGCCGATCCACGTTTTCCATACCGCAATTTCCTTGGCTGAGGTAGGCGGCACAGCAGCAAAAATGGACAGGGTGAGGGCGTCCCATGCTGCTGTCCCAATGAATTCTTTCTGCTCGTCGCTGCAACTCTTATCATCAAACTTGAAATGACCTCCAGAAAAGGCAACAATGCCGTCCTCCTGGTTCATAAGGTCTGTCAGACACCGGTCAGACGGTTGCTCCAAGTCGGAGCATGAGTCTGGAATGGTGATGAGCTTTCCGGCAAAGGGATTTGCCGTAGTAGGTCGCCAAGGGGTTGAGAAGACAGTTGAGAGTTGTGTGGAATCCTGGGTGGCCGTGTCGTCCAAGGGGCGGTCCATGGAAACCCCGTCGCTCCTAGTCCCATCCGGGCGCGCCAAGACGCATGTCAAGACGACCAAAACCAATAACAGGGGCCAAGGCATTTTGTGACGTGTGCTATGGTGAAAACAAGACTGAGCTTGACAGCTCTTAAGCATGAACACAAAAAGACTTTCCTTCTATCTAGGGACTGCGCTTGATAAAAGGGAAAAGCAACTTTCTCGCTCGCCCGTTCAGGAGAGGGTGGGGGGGACAAGCAGGAGACACCGCCCCGCTCATTAGTTACAGCTATGCAGGAAATTGATGCCACTCTGGGCTAGGACATGGCCTTGGTGGGACGTGCAAGTCGACTGCGACATTCCACTTGGCGAGCCGGAAAGGTGCCCGAGTAATTACTTCCTTCCCGTGAGCACTACCCTCAAGGTAGGAAAACATTCACCACCACCGCAATTAATAAAGAGCTTTAATCTTGGTACCCCATCTAAAAATCAGCTTATCCCCCTGTGGGTCATTGCCAGTTGCTAGCAGTTGAGATTCGCAGGGCCTATTTTAGGCCGGTAAAATCGTGAAATACCATCTTCCCGCCCATGCGCTTCCCATGTGCCAACCATGACTTGGCGTTGCGGGCTAAGTTTGACACCCGCAACCTGTCCCGCCTGACATGCGCCCAGCCCCATCCTGATTGGGCATGGTGGAGGCAGAGTCGGTGGTTCCTTCCGGGAAAGGACCGGCGTGAGACAAGGTGACGCAGCTTCGGTTCCGTGGACCACAGCCGAAGCCGAATCTGCCAGAATCATCTGCAAGTGGGTTACTGCCGTTTTCTCGCGAACTACTGAGCAACTTCGTCGAGGCCTTGAGACCAAGTTCTTGCAAACCTGCATCACCACCGTCGCGGCACTGGATTCGTCGCTCCCTTGCGCGTGAAAGTAGCCTCTACGTTTTTTACCTGGACTCGAAAGGCGGCCTCTTCTTCAAAATGTTGCGCTATATTGCTGCGATCACTGTGTGCATCTTGGCAGGCTGGCATGCTTTGTCGATATTGCCCTCCCAACCCCAGAATCACACATCAGATTACGACCATGAAAAAAGCAACCCAGATGATGGGTCTCCGCCAGACGATCGGAGTTGCTTACCATACTGCTATACTCCCCGTAATCGCCAGCCGACCAGCCATATTTTCGGCTCATCAAGATCGCCTTTTTCTCGCTGTCCGCTATGGCCGCTCTTATCTGAACAATGCCCTTGTTCTTGAGAACGAGGATGGCCTACTCTTTGTTATACGCCAGGCATACCGTCTCGATCTCGGTGCGACGGAGAGCAAACTCAGCAATCATGATTACCAGAGAGGGGTCAAGACCCTGACACGACCAGGAGGAGACGAGCTGCCCAGTCTCGTTTCAGGCCTTATTCTTTATGGAGAGCTCGCCGACGACGCCGACTTACGCTCCCTTCTTGGCAACGTACTGGGACCCCAGCTGGTGGAAGAGGAGGATAGGGTTTTCATATTTGCGAGCAGCGCGGGCTTGGCACGGCTATCTTTTGCCAATATGCACGACATCGACTTTCACTATCGTACCAAGGCAGCATGTGGTTGCCAGTGGCGGCTAGGTCTTTATTAAGAGCTTTGATCTGGGTACCCTAAACAAAACTCGGCGCACACCTGCCAACGTAGGGGCCGCTTTTTGTATGGTAAAATGCCGTATTTCCTGGCAGCCACCCAACGGCCTAACGGGCACTAAGGAAGCGTACCGGGCACCAAGGAAGCCCGGCAAAGTAAAAATGGCACTATTTACACTCTCACATGCCCGCGTGTTAATGCGCGCAGTTGGTGGTTTAAGTTCTGTACAGGCCAGGTGCTTTGCAGGGCTTCCTACTACAAATAACACATCGTCAACTACAGTAATTCGCTCAAGTCATCACACAACGCCCTGCTTGCAGTCGTCACAATGCCAATAACGTATATTGAGATTTCTTCGGATTTAAGCTCACAAGCTTCCTCGCCCTCGCCCTCGCCGTCGTATTTGGGAGGGTTCAGCTGATGTTGAAGGGGAGATTTTCTTTGACTCTGGTGATGAAAATGACCCTCATCCTAGTAGGGTACGTGACAACAGAGAGGGCGGCTGCGATAACCCGGTTGTCATAAACTAGGGAGCTAGATTGATAGACTCAATACTAAGGAGATACATCAGCATGTCAACAAATCAGGATTCAACGGATTACTCAGGCAACTGGGTGCCGGCCATGACTTTTGGCTAATTTGCGTACAAATCCGGGCCTCAGAGTTGCCATTTGCAAGTTGCCTTTATTTCGAGGCTGACTCAGCAACGAAGAAATCGCCAAATTGGAAAACACCACGGTAAACGCGCTTTCAGGGCTTTTGACGATTTTGACGGCTTCAAACCTTGTTGACCCGGGCGGCCGGCGTCTTCCGCTGCCCGATGCCCCCACAAGCTCCGAGTCATCTTAGGCGAAGGAAGCCCTCTTGATCGAGCGACATCCAACGAGAGCGTGTCTGGCTCCATGGCTTGTTGCTGGATCTTGTGTCTTTAGTTGCGCCGTTTGGCATCAATTTCCACTCGCTCAACACACCGCGCTTCGCGATACCCCCCCCTATACAGATAAGACTAGATTGATAGCAGGCTGCCTCTCCATTGCGGCCAATTGGATTGGATACAGTGCACATGTGACGTTGTTGGCAGACACCTGGCTTGGAGGTTGAGTTCGCCCCACCAGTTGGTCTTGCCCCACCGGTGTATCGCAAAGTGCAAATCCTCACTCCGCCACGTTGGCTGAGCCAAGCACTCTGTGAGTCTCGAAGCACCCGTTTCCCACATTAAAACACGCTCTGCCATACTTAAAACACCACTCGCGCAACCTCCCACCTCCTTCCAGTCCTTTACAAAGTAGTCTCGCCTCTAGCCTCCCCGAGTCTCCAGTACTGATTAAGGGCTCAGGGGCTCAGGGGCTCAGGGGCTGGACAACAAGGGGGGTTGTTTACACCCTTGCCTAATACAATCTAGTGTAATTTTCTTTTTTCTTCCCTTTCCTTGGCTTACCCACCTCGTATAAGGTGAAATGACGCCCTCCCTCTGATCAGAGGATGGCATGGCTAGGGGGCACCTCCTTCTCCTCCTTCTTTTTTTAGGGACAGTTGTCAGAAAATCACGTCTTTTTACCATGAATTGAGATCTCCAGACCAGTGCACGCAGTAGTGCCTTATTCTTATTGTTTTGACCTTCTTGTGAGGGGACCTTGAGCTTGCGCCCGCTAAGGTTCGCCCTGATTTTACTGTTGTTATTTGGTGTTGTGGTGTCTTTCCACCGCTTCAGTACAAGCCGAGATAGTCTATCAATCCTTTGCCCTTTCGTCCCTCACCAGACAGCGAATGGGACACACCTCCTGTGATAGGTTCCCGGAGCCTTACAAGTCCAAATACACGCGAGTACTCCTGTCAGACTCTGGCACACAAAATGACAACGGCAGCCCCCCCACGCCATTCATTTCGACCACCACACACTTCAAACCTAGCATAAATGGCCCATGATCGAATTCACCGTTCTTGTCGACTGGGATACCCTCTGTCGATATGCCCTAAATCGACGACGACGACGACAGCATCGTGGGACTTGCCAGCCTCTCCCAGTATATGCCAGGGGCGGCGTGCACCTCGTCCGTCCCCTAGAGTTTGATGAAGGCATCCGCTAGGTGGGTTGCACACGCATCCCACTCAATGGCGGAACTAGAGAATCCCAGTCCAGTCGTCTTATCACCGAGATGGATACAATGATAATGATGGTCTGGGAGCGAGGTATCCCTGTTCCACACAAGTCTTTGGGTATGAAAGCACGTCTTCCAATCCCGTTGGCGTACCTTTCTCCCTCGTCGAGTTTTTCCAGTGCATTGCGGACTTAAGGTGTTTCACCAGACAGCCGGTATACAGGTAAACAGAGTTAAAACGCTCTAGTATGATACTAGCTAACACCCTGTGACAACCTGGATTAGTGCGATATAGCTTCGTGCAATTTCCCGGGAGTTCCCCGCTCGGCTTGCGGAAATGGCCAGACGTAATACCCTTACGTGACGGGCCTTTCCCGCTCTACCACCGCGACTTCCGGCATTACAACTTTATCTCCGATCAGAGTTGCAATATATAGAGCATTATCGACTGGGAGAACGCATCCACCGTGCTGTGGGAGGTGGTCGAGTTTCCACTGTTTTGTGAGACGAATCTAGGCTCATGAAATTTCAAGGCGGCCTCCTAAAGAATGACAGAGGCATAAAACCCGCGTCGCAAATGCCGCCGTAAGAAAACGTACCCAACATTAGGCAACGTCAAGTATCACGAGCTCCAAAGCCTTACGGTTAGGTGACTAGCTACCTTCAGCTAAAGCCCTTATGCCACGTCCGGACACTGCCTTTGGCTATCCGGACAACGCCGCCGGAGTTCCAAGGTTGGCAAGAAGTATTAAGCACCTAAAACCAGCCCCCCCACAACACAAAGTCCCTCTATATGGTCGGTGTTATGGGCGTTAAGCTTATTTATAGCGTCGTAGAGTATATCTTAGACGGACGAGAGGAGGGAATTGAGCCTAGACATGATCACTGCCGTCGACCCAGCTTCCCACGGCCGGCTCTTCTTCAACAATACGGGCTCGTTTTTGAGACCTTGGACTCCCGCCGGCCTCCCCGGCCGCCTCTCGAGATGCAGTAGAGCCCCTCCCTTCTGGAGTCAGAGGCCGTGAAGGTAGTCCCGGGCGGCTGGCAAGGCTAGACTGGGTGGCAGACATGAGCGAGCTCGATAAGCTTGGCACGCGTCCATTGATATCAAGGGCTAAGCTCTCCCAGCCACGTTTCCGGGGCCGCCCCTTCGGCGGCTCGTCTCAGCTGTCGCACTCGAGCTCGTCGCCAACGATGAGATCTTGGTCGTCCGGCCAGTAGCCCTCCCCGTCGACATCGTCCTGGCCATCTCCCTGTGTCGAAAGCGATCTTTTCTTTGGGCTGGCACTCCGGCTCCGGGACTGTGCGCGCTCAAATATGCGGGCCCAAAGTCCGACATCCAGTCCTCTCAAGGTTTTGGTTTCGGCCTCGCCTTTTGCCTCATCCCACAGACGCACGGCGTACTCGAGACCCGACTCGAAAAAGGGAAGATGTTTCTCGGTAAACAAGGACCAGGCGA
Organism: Lasiosphaeria ovina; assembly: GCA_033439765.1. Taxonomy (NCBI): domain Eukaryota; kingdom Fungi; phylum Ascomycota; class Sordariomycetes; order Sordariales; family Lasiosphaeriaceae; genus Lasiosphaeria; species Lasiosphaeria ovina. Next base: position 1,419,386 of record JAULSN010000009.1, read on the forward strand.
AGCGTGCGAAGAGGCACTCAACACTGACGCCGCGGATCGGCTGCGGCGAGCGGTTGTGGTACAGGCCCACGAGCTCGGGCGAGCCCGTCGGCCGCAGCACGTGTGTGACGAGCTCCGCAGATTCAGCTGTGCGTGTGCCGAATCGCTTGGGCAAGAAGGTGAAGCGCCGCGCATCAAACAGATGATGTACGTCTTTGCGGAGGATGAGCATGTTCCTGTCGTCGTTGATAGCCAATATTTCCAACGGCCGCCGGCAGTACCTGTTAATTACGGCCGACTCCTTGTTAGCTTCGGTCGGCCGTGGTATGGAAGAGGAGCCATCAACGGCCATCAACGGAGGCTAAGGGAGCTGTTTCTTACCTTTTCATCCCGTTGGATATGAACCAAAGCCTTTCTCCAATAGGTACGTGTGGCCAGGCTAGCAGGGATCAGGCCGGACCCCGGCCTGATGCCCTCAAGCCGAGGCATAAGTGGATATGGGATCCACCGGTCCAGGCCATCACTTCCACATATATATTCCGCTGTGGCCCAGATAGCTAGACTTCCTCCAAGCAATCCAGTCCTTACCTTTCCTCCCAACAGTACGAGGTGTGCGTTCTCGACGGCGTCCATATACCCAGACACACGGCATGTTATGTCGCGAGACAAGGCCGCGGCGGGCCCCATCACAGTAGGCCGCGGCGGTGCCAGCTCGGGTAACCGTAGGCTTCTCTACGGCGGCGGCAAGTCCCCGCGCGCCTCGCCGTCCTCGTCAAAGCCGCCGTGGGGGAAGCGCCAGTGATGGAACGAGGGGATGACGGGGTATTTGACTGCGATTGATGGACCGAAACGGCCACGGTTAGCTAAGCCGGGTTTACTTACTTTCGGCATCTACGACAAGAGGAAGGGAGGAAACACACACGAAGATGGCTCGCGCCCCCCGATGCAGAAAAAGAATTCGCGCCCACGCAGTGTGCCGTCCGGCGGGCGGTCGATTCGCCGGAAAGATTGATTCGAGCTGGCCCCCGCCCCGTCTTTTTGCGCTAGGTATCCGCTGTCCCAGCGGACATCAGCAACGATGCAACAAGACACCAGTGCGACGTCGAAGTCGAGCCCGCCGTCGCTGTCCGCAGCTATGAGCACGAGGAGGTCGGGAGCCGAGCTTGGGTAGGCCGGGTGTCGAAAGCAGATCTCCCGCGATGGTATTCCTGGATCGTGCGTCATTGCAGGTGGCGTAAAGGGCGGAAGAGCAGCCATTTTATGCAAATTCTATACGCGCAGCGGTAAAATCAAAACATGTCGCGAGCCTTTGCTGCTGATGCATTGTTTTTGGGTGGGTCGGGCCCTGTTGTTGGCACCCGAGTTCAATTGGCTGTTCTACGGGGGAGGAAAAAAGTCTGCGTGGACAGGACAGCGCAGGAGTCGGCTTGAGAGATGTGGGGTTTGGGGTTGTTACCCCGCACAGGCATTAGCGCACCCCAAAGCACGCCACGCTATTCTTTGTCAGGAGCACACTTTTGTCCTCCTTCCTGGAGGTGATTGATGCGCCTTATTACCCAGAAGAAGCCCCCTGCTAAGCCAAGCGCACAGCTGTTTCCTGACCAGCCTTCTGGACTAGCTTTCCAATGTTCTTTTCAAGCTGTGTCAGCTGGTCGCTATGTGCTTGGAGTGTTTACATTCCGTACATGGACATCGAGTGCTAGGCTATGTCAATTACTTGCGAGCTGCATGATGAATCATGAATGGTACATACCTGTCATTGTAATCAATGTCAAGCTGTCCCGAGAAAACGGGCATGCAAAGCTTGAGTGTCTCATCCAGACCAAGACCACGACGCGCCTTAGTGTTTGATCCATACACAACGGCAGCCATTTCCTGGAGCAACATCTCCGCGGCGGATTCGGTACCATTCGAAACGGCCTCCACTTCTTGGAGGAAGGCACTCACAAATTCACCTTGAGTGACGGTCGGACCTTTACCATCAACGCGTCGCCCTACACACCAGAGTTCAACGGCTACGCATTCGCGTAGGGCCCAGAAGAGGACCGCTTTGGGCCCCGGTGTAGAGCATCCAATTCCCGAGGGCGTCCATATCGTCATGACGCATGGTCCCTCGCTGCTCCCGTCTCAAGACTTCTGCCAAGATTCAACAACGGTGGATAACTGACGGCACAACACAACACTCACCGCCTTAAGACCGCTCTCGGATTTTAGTAGGTTCAGGGAGTCTAAGAGTCCATCGAGCTGCTGCCATGTCTGCTAGAGAGCTATGGTGGTTCGCGTTTGCTTTACGTGAGTGTTGGTGACAAGCCTTCTGCGACAGCGCTGCGTCCAGAAGCCCCTCTAGACACGCAACAACTCTCCTAGTTTGACCGCCTTTGCTCGAAAACCAGAATCGATTGTATACCAAGGGCGAGCGTGACAGGGAGCACTTGCTGCGGTAATAGTCAGGTACGCATGGTTAAGGCACCATCTCGTCTGCGAGATATTTAAGCCGAGTCTTCCAGAAAGCGCAGAGGTATGTACATCGGAATTGGAATTAGTGCCTAGGAGCCATTTTTTCAGATCACGCGTCGACGTCCCATTAAAAGGAAACTTTAGCCAGGGCGACTGAAAAAGGGCCTCTGAGGCTGTGCAGCGGCCGTATATAGGATCACCCTGGCTCAGGGAAAGCTAAGGACAAATCAGTCACAGCTCACCCCAGATCAAGACTACGAACGAAAAAGGAAATTTCGTGAGCCCAGATTTTCGTCTCAGACAACCAGGCTGTTTCTCTCAACGAACCCAGTGCCAATGGATGCCTCGCAGAACTACGACAAGTCAGGCAGGCCTAAAGACCCTTGTACAGCACGACTCTGGCAAGAGCGAAGCGAATATGTGTATTGTGTGTAAAGGGAGCGAGGCTGAGAAAAGCAAGGGATTAGATGGGCTTTTGTCAAGTGTGTGGGCAGATGGAGCGTCGCAGGACCTAGCTGGTGCGTTGAAGTTATACCTTGACCCGGGGAAAGTTGGCTTCTATTATAAGTTAGTTGACTCTAGTTGAATCTGCGGTGGCTTTAAGCACAGATCACATGGCTCTGGTCTGAGACGACGCACCTCCGGCGGTACGCACTTGGCGAATACATACACAAGACGTCAACAAACAGTTATAAAGTGCTATGCTACGAGTGATATCGCTCTAGAAATGGAACTCATCTCATTAACAGCACCTAGATTTTCAGTCAACAGACTGAGCACAACATCAGCCTGTCTCCACTGCTCGACCATTCGGGCACTCCATCTATTGCTCTTCAGTAAGAGGATCTCGCCGTCTTTCGCATTGCCGAAAGCACACGGGCAATCCTCTCGCCCCGTCATCACTTTAAACGTAACCCCTGTAGCTTTTCCCCAACCGCAGCCTTGCCCGGTGGAAAGAAGCACTTCTTGCACAGGTGAGCATTGATGTCACTGCGTGTGCGTCATTCCAGTCAGCACAGCACCGACAATTCCCGTCGCTTGTTCGGGACACAGGGTTGCCTACTCGCCCGCCCACATTTGGTACGACCCCCCCCCTCCGTCCCACGCCCCCGCACAGTCTGGAACGGTATGCGGTGAAGCAAAACTTTGGAACTTACATTTCTTTCTGCCGGCCATGTCGCGTCAGATCATTTTTGCGTTAGTCGGCCAGTCACCATGTCACTACCAGCAATGGCCGCGGCGCCTCCCAAGCCTGCAGCAAGGCACACAGCACCGACATCCCGCGCGCAGCCGTGGGTCCACTTGGTAGCCGGCGCGTGAGTGAGTTATCAGCCATACGAAGAGAGAGACCTGAAGCTGACTAATCTGATTTAGTCCAGGAGTGGAGGGGTCGCGACATCCATCATCGCGGCACCGCATGATGTGTTCCGCAGAAGGCTTCAGTCCGACTACTACCGCACACCGTCGCGACAATGTATATTAGCAGCCGAGCATGGCGGCGCCGGCGTGTCATCCCCACGGCGGCTGCTGCTCGGCGCTCCCTTCCGCCACGCAGCGGAAACCTTTGGCATCCTGGGATCCATCAAGGCCAGGGAGGGCAGGCGCGGGCTGTTTCGCGGCCTCGGTCCGAGCATCGCGGGCGTGGCTCCCGCGACCGCCGTCAAGTTCTATGTATACGGAAACTGCGAACGCTTGGGGCCTCCATGCTTGACCGCGGCGAGGACGAGTCGCTGGTCCACGCGCAGGCTGCCGTCCTCGCCGGCATCGCAGCCGCGACCGCCACGAATCCTATCTAGCTGGTGAAGACGAGACTCCAACTCGATCAATCTCGAGCCAAGGAAGAGGGCGGCGGCGGCGCGGCAGGGGCGGCCAAGGTAGCTGCGGTGCTGATGACGTACCCTCACAAGGTATTATTTTTGGTCTCTTTTCTTTTCCTACGGGTACCATGATGGCTCTAATACGAAACGTAGGTGGTGAGAACGCGACTTCGGCTGGCGCCGTCGGCGGATGGAAGCCCGAGACACGTGGGCCTAGTTCAGTGCTTTAAGTCAGTGTGGTCGTGTGAGGGTTGGCGTGGGCTGTATGGCGGCCTCACGCCGTACCTCATGCGTTCAATCCCCGCTACAGTCATTGCCCTCAGAGTGTACGAGCTCGTCTTGAGGCTGGCCGGGACCTAGATGCCGGCCCATCACCACTCACTCATGCTATATCAGCAGCAGTTGCAGTACATTATAGAGAGAAGAATATAGCGAGGTTCGCACCTCTAGCAGAGAAAACGAAGTCAGGAAACTTGTGTCACAAACAACGGCATGTAAAAAAGGGCCAAAAAGGTGGTTTTATTATGAAGTAGAAAGGAAGGTGGGCGTGCCCTGCATACCCTACTTTTATGTGGTGTTCAGGTCATAATAACCTAGGCCGCAGGCGGCTAGTAAATACGCCACCAATGCAGCCCACCGCACTTTCCGACAACTTGGTGGCTTCGATGGTTGTAGAGGATAGGGAATGGGCAGGATGGCAACAGAGCAGAATAGCGTCCTGTTAAGGGTGGATATAACCCTATGTCATTTCCAGATAGCACATATTCAGGCAGAGGTGGAGACGGAAGCGAATGCAAGCGCTGGCCAAGGCGCTGGTGCAGGCTTTCCAATGCATGCTGAACCGTGCCCCGCCTTTTTTCGTTCACGTGTTGGCCGATTCCAACGCCTGACTTCATTTCGCCAACGACACTCACCCTCCCGAAGAGCCTATCCAAACCTACATCACCGAGATTGAAACGCGGCGTGCCCTCTTCGACGAGTTTCGCACGCTTTGCAATAAAAGGTTGCCAACTGCAACAGTACTCGCCTTGTTCATGGTCGCGCCCGTCGACGAGATTCGCACTCTTCTACAAACCATCCGCACTATACCAGCGTCGCTCATAATAACTATGTACGGTGGTAAGCTCACCAGAGGGAATCAGAGCTTGTACGTTTCTGTTTTTCTTCTCCCCAGTTTTCCGACAGTTTTCCGAGTTTTCCCCTACCTACCTTTATAGATTTGTATATGCTAACCGAGACGTAGATCTTCCCAAGTCTCCCATCCTCGAGTCGTCTACGTCGCCGCTTATGATGGTACCTTCTGCAATCCTGAACGAGCCTGCGGACCCTGCAGGCGACGGGTTTTGTGGTGGTGAGCAGGGACAACTACACTAGTCCTGATTTGGAAAGGTGGGGCTGCAAGCTCTAGGCTTGCAGCCAGGACATTGGTTGCGGCACCACGGACCATAATTCGGCCGTGCCGTAACAATTGATTTGATGGATTTGGTTAATGTGGTGGGTTTGGGTGAGGACTGGGAGGTGTGTGCAAGAAGACCCTTTCGTCAATTGCAGCATTCTTGTTCTATTTGTACTCGTGCCGGCCGATTGAGTTCGGCACCACCGCAGTCTTCTCGGTCAAATGCATCATGGTTGTGCCGAACCTTGACGGCTCCGGGCCGTTCGGATCCAAGAGCCTTTCGTGTGGGACCTGTGCTTCGTGCTTCCGGCGGGAATTGGCTTTTTTTCGTGACCAACTCCAATCTATATATCGCATAGCCGCCGCGGAGGTAGATAATAATAAAATCAATACTCGTTCGGCCTCGGAGACGAAAGTGCACCCGAACGCATTTTCTCAGATATTAGGACCTAACCTAACTGCTCTGCCCATCGTGGCACCTAACAGCCTGTCAGCTACACCTATAAGGACTTCAATATCGGCTCATATCATTATCACTTTCTCTTTTCATCATTCAATATCAGTTCACAATATTATCACTATTTTATATATTACTAAAAAGGCGGTGCAAGATCCTTGTACCTTCCCTGGCCACGTGTCCCGCTAAGTGGGCACGTGGGCGGGCACGTCACTCACGCCACCCTCCTTCACCAAAGGTACGGCCACGAATGTCGTTATTCTAACACCTTTCTTCTCCTTGACACCCGCGTTTCTTTTCCCTCGGCTCGACTGGAAGCATCTCGACATACACCTCGCGTACCGCCGATCTCTTTATCGCCGTTTTCGAGCCAGTTTTCAAGCCGTTACATACCTTTTTTTTGTGACGGCCGGTCTTGCGATTGTTGCATCTATATCGTGCGGCGTAACCCTCATACAATGATGGAAGGACTTGGGGGCGTACCTACCCCCAACGAGGATACCGAATTTGATATCGAAGGCCTAGATAAAACACGCGATAGACTACTAATTGTGGCCCTTTCCCGTCTCGCCCAATCGACCCGGCCATCCCCAGAGGAGCTACAATCCGCCTGGCGACAAGTGGCTATAACCTTTTCGACAAACCCCCCGGAAAACGACTGCGGTAGCTTTGCCGCATGGGCTCGTAATGTACTTCCCCAGCAGCTCATAGAAGACTCGCTAGAGGTCGAGTTTGCCAGCATATGGGAAGACAAAAGGCCAACACTTTCGAAGCTGGAAAAGATGCAGCGGCAGTTGGCATTACCCTCAAAGCATCTACTGTGCCTCTACTTTGGAAGTACACTCCTAGTTTCCTCAGAATCCGTCAGGGTCTTGGAGAAGTGGCTCGATGCCTTGCCGCCCGAGGATTGTAATACGCAAGCAATCTACCCATACCTTCTACAAGCACAAACAACTCGCGTTAGAGCGATGCCACAGCATATACCGCGGATGCCGATATTTGCCACCATAGTAACAAGGGACAGGTTTATGCCTGCCGACTTCCGGAATGCCACACTCCAACGTAAGTCCTTACTACAGCATCTTTCTTCCATCCGACTTTACTAACTAGAACTGTCCTAGATATTGGGCTACTTGCACACCGTCGACCATCAGCCGGAGCCGAAGAAGATGCAAACCCAGTACCGCCTAGCCCCTCGGGCTCCCAGCATAATAATAAAGACAAGCCTGCCAACTCTTTGTTCCTCGACGGCCAGCAAAACAAACATGACGAGGATATCCTGAACAACTTGCCGAGACGGAATCTCGGGGAGAGAATGAGGAAAATCTCGCCCACTCTTATTCTAGTGCACAGTCACGCAAGCGACCCCGATCGCCCAATGATGGAGTTGTGCCGAGCGATACTGGAAACAGCGGTCCCAGCCGGTCTCCAGCCAAGAACCTCGAAGCTCATTTTGTTCTTCGGACCCCTTCGCCGAAGGAGACACGTTCGCCTTCTATCCCTAGCCCTGAGATTGTAATTTGGCCATCAGATATCCCTCTGGGTGACTCTTCAACAAAGAGGCCAAGGGTAGAAGATGACGGCGCGTCGGTATTGGATATTGATCCAAGAGCCATTGCGAGTCTTCAGAACCCGAGCGGGTGGCTGAGCGGGGATCTAATTAACCCCTTGTTTGAGTGGATTGTAGCTCACAAGGATGATGTCGCTACGATGGATTCCCGGGTTATCGCGCAGTCGGTTGAAAACACCAACGACGAGGCTGGCCGAGGGCGGATGAAGTTTGCGCTGGGTGGCTTCAAGATTTTTATATTACCCGTGAACTTGAGCAACACCCACTGGGTAGCGGTCAAGGTCGACTGTGCTAGGCGCAAAATAACCATTGCTGACTCGATGAGGTCGGATCACCACGATATCCAATCCAGAACGTGCATTGAAGCCTTCATCAAAACCTACCTACCAGCCGACTGCCAAGCCCCAGAGGGAGAAACTACAATCTGGACATCGTGGAGCGCCGAGTCCGCCGCTTGCCTTCAGCAAGAGGACGGCTACGATTGCGGCATATATACACTGGTGGCTGCATTCAGATTCATGCTTGGGCTGAAACTGGACAGAAAGATGCACGTAGCAACTGTCCGGCGATGGCTGCTTTCTTTGGTGCAAAGAGGCACTCAAAGTCCAATATACGAGGAGGCGGAAATTCTTCAGCAGAGCGAACAGAACGTTATACGTGTCGCCCCCCCAGTCATGCTAGAAGCACCATCGAGTACCGCCCTGAATCTCAAAACGCCGATTACTATCGCAGATGTTCCAGCCCATCTGGTAGCGCTTGACCGTTATACGCATGAAGTTACAGCGTACCATACGTGGTGCTTGGAAATGTGCACCATTCGTCGACAAGCGGTAGCCGAGGCGGCTATTTCAAGTATACGGCAGACTCGAAAGAGCTGTAGGTTGCAGATCGGAACGTTACGCTTGTTAGTCGATGGCCTATCCCAGCTCCAGTCTCAGGAGGAAACCGCGGAAATGAAGTTCCAAAAAGCTCTGGCGGATGAAACTAGAATGGAGGAGGTAGTTAAGATAGTTGCGAACATAGCCGGACACGAGGATTCCGTGGGACAAGTGAACGAGATAATGCACCAGAATCTCGCATCTCGCCGTCGGCTATGGGATCGCCGTCGGAAACTATTGGAAGGTGCCAAACCTCGAGTCCTGGGTAGTCAACTGGTTATCCGACGCAGCGTGAGCATGCTGGTAGCAGTATGCCGCAAGTTTGAAGAACAGATCAAGGAGCTTCAAGGCAACTAGATCCAGGAGGAGGGGAACGGCAATGTGTAATTAGTGGAATACAATAGATTGAGGATTGAGCAAGAGTGCTCGGGTGGGCTTGGGCTTATGGTTGTGGATTCTTATTCTTCCGAGCTAGCCTTCCACCCGTTTGGCAGGACACGACACTTGAGCCGGGCCTTGTGACAAGGGACAAACAACACATACTTCATCATATATGCCAAGGGCTCAAGCTCGGGGTCAGGGATGTAGGTCGCCTTGCGGCCTAGGCCTGAGTTTAACGATAGAACTGTATTCTGATGCCCTCTTCACTTCCTAGACTCTAGAAATCATCGACCTGTACACCCATTTAACCCCGCTATGCCTTTTGTGTTGCTTTCAGTCCCGCCAGTCGAAAAACGTCACAAAATGGCATCACTAGCTGATAGTGTCTCTTGCGGCACGCTCAGACCCCACAAGCCGAAATTTACAATCGTCAGCAATTAGGTGCTTCTAGAACGATGCAGTCGTGATCTCCAGCGATGACAGGTTGAATACAGCGATTTCGACCATGGCCAGTCGGACACCTCTTTCCCGTCAGTTGACGAGCTTCTTCGCCAGCGTCAAGATGCTGCGTCCGGCGGTGTTGCCGGTGCCAGTAGGTACTTTGAACGCCGCCGCCGTTTTGTTTCTTATAGTCAACGTCTGGTAGGGTTAATGGATTTGGCTGAGGAGCTAGTTACTCTTCGCCGCCTCTTCCTTCTTCTTCTTCTTAACGTCTAGTCACTTCTTCCAAGAATAAGAGCTCGTACCTGTCTCACTCACAATTACGAGCATTCTCCGATCCCGCAGTAGCGATAAGAGTTATTAACCTCCTTCCTCGCCTCTAGAGAGATATATAACCCTCCTACCCGGGGCTCGGATATTCTATATTTCTAGTACGGAGAGTGTGTATGGGGTTGGGGTTGGGGTTGTCTGTTATTTGACGGTTCTCAGAGGAGTGAGTGGTAGTCGAGTTGTTTTGGATCGGGTGTGTGCTTGAGAGCTTGACGACATAGATTGGGCTGGGCGTGTGGCCCAAGGACGGCGGCCTATGTATGCTTTGCCGGGACGCCAGCGGGCCTATATTTGCAAGACAATTGAGTTGTCGTGGCACGCGCACAAGGGACGTGAAAAGTCTTTCGCGTCATCAGACGCCGTGTTACATCCCCGTTCTGTGCCCATCTGTTTCCAGGCCAAGTAGCCGGGCGAACAAGTGAGTCGGCGCCTCTGAGGCATTTACCAACCAGCCAGCAGGCTCTTTGAACAGAGGAACCCGAATAAACCGTGTGGGTGTGGTCATTCAACCTTCCTGGAACCTTTGAACTCGGCAATTTGGAAGAAGCCATTCCTTTCGATCAAAACATACAACACTGTATTCTATTCAAATGATCTCTATGTCAAGCTCCTTTCCTGACAATCTGAGGGTGGGTCATTGGCTAACCCAAACGAAAGCACTGCGTTCTATATATACAAAAGACACGAATAAAGCGGCTGGACTCCCTTCACCACCTCCTGCAACAGACACGAATGAGCGACTACTCCAGGGAGCTCGGCTAGCTAGCCTATTGCTCAGTGCCCCGTCTCTCTCTAAGCCTCGTCGTGTGGCGGACCCTCCGGCCACTGCCGCGGCCCCTTTTTCGTTGCGTTGCGTTGCGTTGCGTTGGACGAGGCGGGCTCTAGAAAGGATCACGGCCGGACGGACGGCAGACCCACTGTACATACCAGTAAGAACAGCGGTGTACTTCTACTGTATATCCGTTTTCTCTTTGGCCTGGGTGTGAGAAGACGTGGGTGAGAAAGCAGAAAACGAACGGCGTTGCAACTAGTGGAAGTGGAAGCAAAAGCTGGGAAAGCAGGAAAAAAGGGGCGTTCCAACTAGTTCTAGCGGAAGATTTTAAGCATGGAACGAGGGGGGGACATGGGAGATGTGAAGTGGCGTGGCGAACTTGGACGATGCGATGCGAGCTCCAGGCCCTAGCTTCAAATCCAATTTAAAACTGCTAATCGAAAGCCTGTGGAAAACGATGGAAGATACATCATACAGCTGTGTCTGTGTGGTGTGGCGCTTGGGTGAACCCCTTGTATTTTCAGCGCCAACGTGTTTTGGCATGGTCAGTTACGAACCCGGCTGGCTGACGCCAGCCCGAGTGCGACCGTCTCTGGCAGAAGAAGAAGAAGAAGAAGAAGTCAATTTTCCGTCCAAAATCTTACCAGTTCCTGGTAATGGGACGTCATCACGATGCAACCAGCAAGGAAGCTGTGGTGAAAAACACTTATCCTGTTCTGGCCCAAGGCCCTTTGTCCTCCATTACCATGTCGGGCTCGGGCTTCCGCTCGGCATGTGAGGTGAGGGAGAAATCTTCTGTGCCCCTTTACCCAATGAATTTTTTTAGAGGACGACGAGGGGACGGGGGGCCCTTCCGCAGGCTGCGGGCTGGGTCGATCAATCATTGCGCACATCCCACCCTCTCTTTCTTTCATCTGCACCCCACGTCAAGTCCTCTCAGAGCCTTAGCGCTTTCCATGTGTTCCAACGCCTCCTTTCCGACCGACCCCGTGCCAGCCCGCCGGATGCCGGTAGGAGAGACACCCGCTCTTCGGGAGGCATTTCGTAATTGAGCACTCGAGGTAGTGCCCTTTTTCGTTGGTTCTACCACAGGGGCAGGTGGTATGGTCGAAGACGGCCCCGGGTTCCTCTCCAAGCTCATTCTAGATCCGAAACTTGGTCCTCAGCACCCGGCACATGGACCACCACCCCAACATATCCAAACGCAGGATGCGCTGGCCGCTCGATGTATGCTTCGGGGGGGTGGGTGCTCGAAGCGCGCGTGGTGTATGTGGAAGTCCTAGTGCCCGGACAGCTCCCCGAGGGAGGACGCGGGCAAGGTGCCTACGCCCTGAGGCAGCAATTACGGGTGTACGGATTACCGGGTGTACGGATTACTCTATTTTTCGTATGTCGCTATCGGGACTTCTGCTTTCTGATTGCTCCAAATCTCGTCACTTTCAGCGCCTGGATCCCGGATCGCTGGGCACCTCGCCTTCCGTATCGTGGACCATCTTATTTATGAACCCTTGGCTCCATTCCAGTCTATTACGATTCTAGATACGCCTGTTTGGCTCATGTCAAGACGGGTGTAGTGCTGCTTGGATGCGGATGCGGGTGTGCTCAAATCGTCAGGCGACGCGCCGTGCTAGTTTGTTCTGGGGTAAGCAACCGTCTTCATCCGCACTTGTTTCTGTCTGGATCCTGGCCTCGTTCGCACCTCATCCGTCGCCCGCTCACTACAGTCACGCCGACGCCGACGCCCACAATGGCACTGAGGGCCAAATTCCCGGCTTGCTATCCAGATAGTAATCCCCTCGACGAATACCGTGCCCATATCGCCCAGCTCCTCTCTCAAATATCGGGCATCGACCAGCACGTTATCTACCCCGTGCTTCATCGAGCGAACGTCCTGGAGAATGGAGATCTTGTCCTCCCCGTACCAGCTCTTCGAGTCAAACCAAAGGAGGAAGCATTACTTGCTGAGCAGTGGGCTAGCGAAGTGGGGCAACTCCCCCCTGTTGCGCATAGAGAGGTCAAAAAGACCCCAAGGATCCGTCCCAGGGAAAGAAACGCATGGTGGTAGAGTTCTCGTCGCCCAAAATTGCCAATCCGTTCCACGCCAGCCACCTTCGGAGCACCATAGTCGGTGGATTCTTGAGCAATCTCTATGAAGCCATGGGATGGGATGTTGTCCGACTGAACTACCTTGGGGATTGAGGCGAGCAGTATGGCCTGCTTGCTTTGGGATACGAGCGATACGGCGATCAAAATGCACTCGCGGTCGACCCCATTGGTCACCTATTCAGCCTGTACGTCAAGATCAACGCCGAGCTGGTGGCTGAGGCCGAAGAGATCAAGCGACTGGGGAGTGCTGGCCAAGATGTCTCAAAGCTCCGACAGGAAGGCCTCGATGAGCAAGGGCGTCGCTATTTCAGAGTCATATGTGACCAGGACAACGAGGCAATCGGCCTGTGGGAGAGGTTTAGGGCACTGACCGTTGAGCGGTACGAAACGTTGTATGAGCGGCTCAACATCAGATTTGACGAGTACCTCGGCGAGAGCAAGGTGAAGCCCGAGAGCATGAAAGTGGCCGAGGACGAAATGGCCGCATCCGGCCTGACCGAGGTATCTGACGACGCCGTCATGCTCGACTTCAAGAAGCACCTTCTGGGCAAAGAGGGCAAGAGATTGCTTGAAAATGGCCCTGATTCGCAAGCGAGGCGGCACGAGCCTGTACCTCACCCGCGATATCGGCCATTTGTTTGAGCGACACGAGAACTATGAATTCGACTAGATGATTTACGTGGTGGCCTCGGACCAAGACCTTCATATGCGCCGGCTCTTCAAGATCATCGACCTGACCGGCCATAAAGAGCTTCGTGCCAAGGTTTCTTATATCAGCTTCGGACTCGTCTTGGGTATGAGCACCCGACGCGGTACTGTCAAGTTCTTGGACGACATCCTCTGCGAGGTTGGCGGGAAGATGCATTCCATTATGCAGAGGAATGAAGTCAAGTATTCTATGGTTGAAGACCCGGAGAAGACAGCTGATGTACTCGGTATAAGCAGGTCATGGTGCAGGACATGAGTGGCAAACGGTAATATCCTCCCTCCCCTGGTGGCCGTGGCAATAAGGCGATCGTGGGCGATAGTGTTAACTCTGCGGCAGAGCCAGCAGTTACCGTTTCGATATGGACACCACGGCCTCGTTTGAGGGTGATACTGGTCCCTACCTTTAATACACCCACGCTCGCCTCTGCCCCATTTTCGGAAAAGCCGAAGAGCTGGTCCCAATGTCAGAGATTGCGTCGGCTGATCTGAGCCTACTCAAAGAGACTCGTGCCGTCAATATCAGTCGCCTTCTTTTGCAGTTCCCCGACGACGTCATGATGCACACCCTGAGGCGAACCCTGCACAGTCCTGTCCTACCTCTTCCGGCTGACACATGCACTGAGAAGTAGTTACGATGTCCTTAGAGTCATCAGCAGCGAGATGAAGTTGATGAAGGCGAGATTAGCCTTGTATCACGCCACTCGTATCGTTCTACGGACCGAGATGAAAATCATCGGTCTCTCCCCCGTAGAGAGGTACGTACATACACACACACTCTTAGCCGCTGCAGGCTAGCATAACCCATGTGGCTGAGCTGACCACGTCTGAGTAGAATGTGATGCAATACGTTGCAAAAGAACTACGATTGGCTGTGACATCGAGGCACAAATATACACCCGAGAGGACGATGGATGAATATATCACACAGCGAAAAGATCAAGTGCTGGCAAATAGGTAGTAGGTAGATCCATCGAAACCAATCAATACATGAGATGCCACGACTTGGTCGCTGAGGTTGACGCTTTAGACAAGAAGCCATCCAATGTGCAGTCATCCGCACAAGTCCGTCTCCCCCTACCCTTTATTGTTCACGCTCCGGCGGTTGGTTTGGTGCAGGCCTGTCAAACTCTCCTACATGCTACGGCTAACGTCATCCTGGAAACGCTCATACGATGTGTCTGCGTCGGGCACATGGCGGTGACGCTTCGGGTAGACGTCGTCCTGGAAACGCTCATACGACGTGTCTACGTCGGGCACATGGCCGTGGCGCAGGGATCTCGCCGTCAGATCTACGTACAACAGGGTCGGTCAGCCTCAGATGTATCCGGTATGCGAGAGGGAGGGAAAGGCCTACTTATCTTACCATCCTCTGTAGTAGGAGTGCCTACGGCCAAGTGGGCGACAAGATGGGCGACTATGATCAGGGTCTTGAAGTACATGTCAGGCTTTGTTAGAAGCTGGATTGTGTTGCTGCTTGAGACCTGTTCAGTTGAACTACGCATATATATCTAGTTAAGAGAGCTAGCGCTGGCTAATCATATATAGTTTTTTTTCTTTTTCTTTCTATCCCGTCCGCCCTCTCGCTCCAGCCCTTCTTAGCTCGTCCATTTCATCCACGGTCACCCCCTCTCCGTCAGAAGTCTCCCTGCATCGATAATACTCCCTCTTCTAGCCATATTGTGCACGGCCAAGAGACTGCGGCATTCCGATTGTCGCATCTCTGACTTGGGGTGTCGAGAATTTCCGTTTATCCGAAGACCCAGGTTCAAATATAGAGACATCTAATTCCATCAGGCTCGAGAAGTCGCAACTTGGAACCTGAAGTGATGTTGCAAAACCTACCCATTCTTCGTGTCTACACCTTTGTCCCGTATCATTTTCTAGCCAAAAGGGCTCGCTCACAAAAAGGTCGCATCCCGTATAACCATATAGGCCGGGCACGCTTTCTCCTGTCCACTACTCTTTCTTCTACCTCTCCCTCCCTCTTTAACCCTCTTCTCTCTCTCTCTATCTCTCTCTCTCAACGACGAACACGAGACACCACGACTAGATGAGAATTGTTTTTAATTCCGCCACTGGGGATTTTCGCATCATACACTACTTTACCTGCCTATTCCCCACACACACCGGAGTAGATGGGGGATTTTCTTGGAATTCCTTCGTTGGTTTGACAACCAGATGCACGGAAGAAAGGTCCTCTCACTTGTGGATGGCTTTTCTGCTTATGTTTCTGCAGTAAAGCAACTAGAGGAAGAGCATACCGCCCACCCCCTCAATAGAGTAGTCGGATTCCTTCCTGCGAACACCACCTCAATCTATCAGCCAATGGACCAAGGCATCATTAACAACCTCAAAGTGCACTACCGCAAGACCGGGCTGCAACACATGGTCTCAATAACGCTCGCTGGCAAGGATGTATTGGAAAACACCACCCTGTTTGAACGCAATTCACTGGGTATCGAAGCGTGGAAGAATAAGGCTGCAGAAGAGACAATTTCTAACTGTTGGCGGCATTTACAACTTCTTTGGCCTATATACGGCCCTGAAAAGTGACTAAAGGATTGGGACGAGGCGAAGCATATCCAAAGGCTCGCTGAAGACTTAGTAAACGCAGGCAAATGCAGAGAAGTGATGGATATTCAGAACTCCATTGAGCCCCCTGAGGAAGCTCTGTAGCTCTGAGGACCTGCTTAGCCACGTTTCTGAAGTACGCCTCGCTGATGACGATGATGACGATGAAGAACGTGTAATAGAGCTAATTACTATGGCTAATGCGCTTTAATTTATTACACAGTTTATTAACTTTGAAGAGTAACAGGAAAATCTGGATTTGGCTTTTTTTGGTAAAGCTGAGGCAGCGTTAGCGGGTATTGACTGTTGTTGAACAACTGCGAAAAAAGGATCAGGAGGGCAACAGAGTCTAGATTCTCATTTTCAGAACAGTTCCGCTGCTAATTTACACGTTTCTGGCACTCTTCCCGGCCCATTGCACTGTTTTCGGTAATGTGGGCCGCTCAGGGACCTGATTTGCCCTCCGCCCCCCCTTCAGGTTAACGATAATCTGACCATAACGATAGAATCCAGCCAAAAGCCCGTATCGTCATGTGCAGGTTTGACTGTACTCCGTGAACAGTGAAAGTAGAGGATTTGTCGCACACGTGGATCTCAGAGTCACACACGTGGAGGATCCACGCACTAGATTCGCCTCTTCTCCCCTCGCACACTCCACCAAGAATTCACTCGTCAGGGATTTTTTTTTGCCCCTCTCCCTCTCCCTCTTTTCACTCGCAACACACCAAGGATTTTTTTCTTTCCCCTCGTCCACTCTCTCTCTCTTCACCACACAACAAGACTCGCAACAGCAGTTGCTTCGGCACCAATCTCTCAGACTTTGGTCTTCCTACGTACATTAAGATTTGAAAGGCTTCAGTTTTTACGGCTCGCCCTGAAGACTTTTCGCTGAGGGAGGTAAAAGCTATCGGAATCCCTATTTTGGAATCCTAGAGGCCTAACCCTTCTCTAAAATGCATCAGCCCCCCCAGAGGCAGTCATCTATGGATTGCCTAAACACCACTATGGATTGCCCAAATACCGCCATAAACCGGTCAAACATCAAACAGAATGCCCTCTCTGTGCAATCGGCATTCGAAATGGAGCAGCAGCACAGCAAGCTCCTAGACCAGATAAAGGCCGCCCGCAAGAAGCTCAGCCCGTCGTCGTCATTAGATCCCACCCTTCCTGCGAATACGTTATTTGAAATAGAGCAGGAGCTCAGCAAGCTCGTGGACCAGATCAAGACCGACCGCCAGAAGCTCAGGCCGTCATTGTCGTTTGAATCCACCCTCTCTACGGAATCGTCATTTAAAATGGAGGCGCAGCTCAGCAAGCTCGTGGACCAGACCAAGGCCGCCCGCAAGAAGCTCAGGCCATCGTCGTCGTTTGATTCCGCCTTCTGGTCCAGTAAAGCCGATATCCTCACCATGGACGCGGAGCGGATAAAACTATACAGCTGCCTTCAATTCAACGAGTACCAAGAAGAAGGTGGACAACTATCGAGGGAACAGTGGGAGGATGTCGACCAGAAGGCGAGAGAATGCCTTTTAGAGTCGATCGCATTAGCACAACAGGCCAAAGTTGCGAGGGACCAGGCGGACAAGATGAAGAAGGGGTCTCGTATCCAAGGAATTTGCAGCGCATTCGTCAAGCTATTCAACTCATCGAAACTAGGATTCGCGCTAGAGAATGCTGCCTCCAAAGGCCGGCGAGACACCCACGATCAATCAATGATGAGAAACTCGATGAAGCAGGTGTATTGCCCTGGCAATCGTCTTGCCATCTGGGAGCCGGTGCTTGGTGCATGGATCGATCCATCCAACGTCATTGCTGCACATCTCTTCCCATGGCAGTCGGCAGATTTCATGGAGCCTATCTTTGGCACGGGCGCGCGCGACGAACTCTTCTCGTCGGCTAACGGAATCTTCCTTCATCGCCTAATCGAGAAGGCTTTCGATAGGGGCTTTTTAGTCCTCGTCCCAGATACCAAGGTAGAAGCACAAAACACTTTGGCCCCATGGGAAGATCAAGAAGAACGACACGAGGCTTTGAGAGACTGGGAGATGACACACCCAAGAGAATACCGTATCGCGGTTCTAGACGCCACGCCGCATTGCATGAAGGAGTCGATCTTTGACAAGGAGATACACGGCCTCGAGTCGGAGACGTTGGCAGGGCTACACGGACGCCGTCTTACATTCCTCAACAATGCGCGGCCCAGGGCTCGATATGTCTGGTGGGCGTTTCTCAGCGCCGTTACCCAGCTGACCTGGAAGGGGTCGCTTGCAAACCCCGAATCGTTGATCCAGAAGGAGGTCCTCAAGGGGACAAGATATTGGGGGACTCATGGGAAATACGTAAAGAAGAACATGCTCCTTGGCTTTGTCCAGGAGCTCGGACACGATGTCAGCAGTATCGCCGAGTCCATTATGGATCACGCCATTGAGGAGGAGGAGGGGCCTGCTAATCCGGAACCGGACCCGTCAGGTCTCGCCATCGTAGCGGACCAAGTCGTCCGCCGGACACAAGAAAATGATGGCTTTGACTATGAGGCTGAGCTGGAGGAGGATGAGGGTGAAAGCGAGGATGACTAAGGGGGGAGGGTTTAGAGAAGAGTAGGAGGGATTATGTCTGTTATGCACGACTAATCATATAAGGTCAGCATCTATCAGAAAGGTGATGACATGGGATATAGCGAGGTAGCTTGGCACTGAAAAAAAGAAAAGAAAAAGCTATTTGTACAGAAACAGAGGTGGGAGTGCCCGTCCGTATAGGTGGTAGTGAGATGTCGACGGTTTGGCGGAGACTTGGGTTAAAGAGTCTGGCTAGAAGAACATCCAATGGTCACTCGACAACGTACACGAATGAAGGAGGAATCGGAGGAGTGAGAGTCAGAGTCAGAGTCAGAGTCAGAATAAGAGTTAGAGATGGACACATTCCAATAGACACATTCTGTGAGACGGGGAAATATTCTACAAGGAACGATAATTGCTACAGAGGCCACTGCTCATTGCTCGATAAGCTCTTGTGTTTAGGCTCCTTTGGCTTTCTTCTACGTGATCTCGCGGCATACCCGCGGCACCTAGACTCATAACCTGTTAGAAAGAAAGGGATTCAGGGCTGAGTGGATCCCTGGCACTCATTACCGGAGCGCTAGTGAGCCTGAATCACCACAGTGACGAAAGACGAATACCACAGATAAGTTGATAGATCTTCTGGCTACAAGCCAGAACTACAAGACAGATCACACAAGCAATACAATCAAGCAGTTGCAACCCCATCAATCCCAGAGTATTCCAGAGTGCATTGTTTCTGACACAACCCCCCCCCCCCCCCCCCCCCCAGACTCACATGACGCTATTCCCACATGACGCGGGGCACCACCCACACCCCAAATGGAAAGGGGTACCCACAAGGGTTAGGGTTTTCTGCGGCCAAAGTCAGTTCTCAACAACCAGAGTAGTATTCTTGCAAATAAACAGAGTAAACATTGTAGATATTCCTGCCTGCTGATGTAGGTAGAATCGGGGAAACTTGTCGTGGATAAGTAACGAGATCTATTTGGCGGGCATACCGCCAAACTTTGAAGCATTCTGGATGATGGAGAGCACTTTGTGCGATGATGGCGGAGCCGGCCTTTGCGGAGCTGGTGACGGATGCGCGGCATACGCGGTTAATATTGCGGATTGTGCAGGACGACGCGACGAGGACGGACAATGCCATGGTGAAGGGGTCGTTGAGCATCTATGCGATGCACCATGTCATGTCATGCCGGGCGTCATGAAGCCAATTCGAGGTCTTCAAGGGCATGACGGGCTTCAAGAAGGTTGTATCGCTCGGCGGCTGGGACTCACCTTAATGCAGCGGCAGCCCAGGGCCGCGCCCAACAACGGAAATTGCTGAGGGCAATCCATGCGTAATGCATACAATCCAATCCCTGAATGTTTGTTGGCGTGGTACTTTTCAAGATCCAAATGGCCTTGGCATCATACGACTTGCCGTAAAGGTTTTTCGCTAAGTGAGGTAATAGCTATTTGAATCTCTATTATGGAATCCTAGAGGTCTATTCCTTCTCTAGAAACACCTATTAAAGACCCTTCTTAGTCGGTCAATTTTTTCTTTTCTTTTTATGAGCACTCCCTTCCACGTTAGTTGCGTTACGGCGCTCAGAAACGTCCACCACACATAACGGGCCCTCGGCCGCGCCTCGTTCAGGAACTGCAACCGGTGTCCGCGTAGGCCGGCTAAGTTCTCGAATTCGAGTTTTTAAACCTCCTTCGGGAACACTACCTCCTTCATAGTCGAATGCGTTGCGTCCAAGACCGCAATGCGGTACTCTCTGGGATAAGTCATTTCCCAATCCTTAAGGGCCTGGTGCCGTTCGTCTTTGTCCTCCCAGGGAGCTGCGGATTTCTTTGGTTCCAAGTTGGTGTCAGGGACGAGGACCAAGAAGCCCCTATCAAGAGCCTTTTCTATATCCGCATTGAGAAAGATGCCGTTGACGGCCGAGAAGAGTTCGTCGCGGGCGCCAATACCGAAGTGGACTCCATGATGTCCGCTGAGTGCCAAAGGAAGAGATGTAAGAAGACGACGTGTCCCGGTTTAAGGGCATATATATACTGGGTTTACTGGGTCTTCCTGGGGTAGGCCCAGAAATGGGACCTAACCCCCGCGAAAAGTTAACATTTCTCCTTAGTCCCAATAATTGTCTAAACCAGCTTCGGTGTCTTTCCTGAGCAGGCTCTGAGAAGCGCCTGAGTAGCGCCTAAGTAAAGCAGCAAGGGGTGGTGTAGGGCGATCGGGGTCAGAGAGAGCAACTTTCCCGCACAACAACAGCTCTACATTCCAATCCTTAAATGTTTGTTAGCGTGGTACTTACGAAGGAAAAGAAGATAACAAATGAACCGACTAGGAAGGGTCTCTCATAGGTGTTTCTAGAGAAGGAATAGACCTCTAGGATTCCAAAATAGGGATTCAAATAGCTAATACCTCCCTTGGCGAAAAGCCTTTACGGCGAGTCGTATGATGCCAAGGCCATTTGGATCTTGAAAAGTACCACGCCAACAAACAAGCAATCCTCCTCATAACCCCAACTCGTTGGAACAGAAAGAAGTCCTCAAGGGGACAAGGTACCGGTACTGGGGTACTCACGGAAGATACGTGCAGAAGAATATACTCCTCGGCTTCGTCAACGAGATTGGACACGATGTCAGCAGTATCACTGAGTCCATTATGGATTACGCTGTTGGGGAGGGGAGAGGGCCATACTAATCTGAAACCAGACCCGTTAGGTCTTGCCATCGTCAGCATCGTGCTCTCGGTTCCTTTCAAGTCGGAGCACAGGCCGCGCCGTAGTGGGGGCACGTTCGCGGCCGTCGCGAGCTGGCCCTATTCTCGGTCGCCAGTCTTGCGGGGGTGGGCGCAGTGGAGGTTGGCGTTGGTGGGGTTGTTGGGGTCCATGTTGCTGAGAGAGCTGGTGTTTGCCATGGGTGGACTAGATGAGGGAGGGAGGTTTGGGAGGGAGGCTTGGGAGTGTGTGGGTTTGGGGGAAGCGTGGCTTGAGGGTAATTTATTCGTCTTCAACGACTGGTTGTTAATACAATGGCTTTATTTGGCCATTCTAAAAAATGCCCGCGAGCCTTTGTCCATAATTTAGCCGTTTTTGCAAGCAACGGAAGCCGAGACGCAGAAAAACAGCGTTCCGCATGAGATCTATCCAGTGTTCCCTAGATCCTTTTCTCCTTCCATTTAGGTCCCTTCTTGTGACTACGTATTATACATGAGAGTTGGTATCACGATCGCATCAGACTGTACGTAGCGGGACAGGCCCAAGTCCATGTCCATTTAAAAACGCGCTGACACAAATGCGCTGCTAACAGCCCATTACCACGATACTAACAGCAAAGGAGCCATTGGCACCAGCTCGCCCGAACTCTCCAGGCTCTTCGACAGATCCAGAGCCTTCGACCTCTGGCTTCGCAGGCTCGTTGCCGCCTCGACTGCGGGCTCATGCGCCGCCTCGGGGGTCTGCATGAGGCCGGTGTCCCAGCTCGCTTGACACCATCTCTCCCGACATCACTGCCGGCTGGCTCCCAGCCAAGCCCGGCTCTCCAAGCTTCTCAAGCAGCGCAGCGACGAGGCGCTCGCGCAGGGTATCATAGGGTCGGAAGGGAAGTGGCTCTCGCTCAATGTCGAGCGAGGCCTCCTCAGGAGCGGGGTCGTTGGGCTGGTCTAGCTTGCGGAAGAAGGCGGTCGATACAGCGGCCGAGTAGAGATACAAATACTCGCTATCTTTCCAGTCCGTCAAATGAGCACTACCTGTGTTTCGCAATGATGACGGACGTCAGTTGTAGCTTGCAGCAGCGAAATTGGGCCCATCGGCAAGGTCAAACCACACCTTTGTAGCGTCGCCCTCCCCACCACCCTTAGGCAAGCGTTCGCGCCCTTGCTTGCAGTCTTTTCTTCTCCTCTTCTGCGCTAGTGCTATCAGCAGTCCTGCGAAGTAGGCGTCGTTGAGCGGGTCGGCGGGGGTCAGGCGCCGCATCTTGCGCTTGTAGATGCGGAAGACGGGCATGTTGTCCCGGAATTTCCTGTCGATCGGCGGCTCGAGCTTCTTCTTGCGAAGAAGTCCCAGCTCGGACAGTTCCAGATAGGCTATGCACGGCGCCCCATCCCCTTCGCGCTCGGTCTCGGTACTTCCATCTGGCCCGCTTGTGGTTGTGGTGCGCTCGACGCGCTCGCCCGCTCGCCCGCTTGCCGCAAGTCGTAGAAGTAGTAAGGGATCCGGCTCGCCTGTCGGCCCGCAAACCGAAACCAGACCGCGTCGACCCTAAAGAGCCGCGTCCAAAACAGGGTTAGCCAACGCCAACTTCAAGGGGGGGGGGAGATTATAGGTCAGGGGACTCGCTTTGACTGGTCGAACGGGCTGCCTTCAAAGTGGGCAACGAGGGCCGTAACGGCGTCCCGCTTTCACCAGATGTCGCGACGGCGCGAAAGGCACTGTGCCCACTCGCTGACCGTTGAGGGCTCGAACGGCGCCCAAGGGTCTCTAGGGGGGCGTGGCGGCGTCGGAGGCCGAGGCCGAGGCCGAGGGCCTGGCGCGACAAAGCGACACGAGAGCAGCTGCAGGTGGCGGTCGGTCCAGGCCACGGGCGCGACGAAGAGGCGCTCGCGTCAGTGGGCTCTCAGAATGTCGTTTATAGACTGATCTCGTCGTTGGGACATTGCATTTTCGTGCAGTCCTTTCTTTTTTGTGTTTTGTTGACTGTTTTCTGTTGTCGGCTGGAGCTGGCGACGGGACGAATTGCGGGGCAGGAATGCACGCGCACAAGCATGGCTGCGTCGCGCGGCCCCACCACCCTGTGACGTCCGAAGAGCGACACTCCAGCAAGCAACTTCCCAACTCCTTTCTTGTACACGACTTATTCGATACGCAATTAAATGACGCCTGAACTCACACCATTCAGCTCACTCCATTCAGCTTGATAGCTCTTATTGTGCAGCGTTGCCTCCGTGTAGATTTGTCCCCCTTGCCTTTCAGAGTAAACCCTCAGGCACTAGGTCACTCGTGAAGCTCGGAGCATAAAAACTTCCGCGCCGTGGTCCTCGTGTAACAACGCCAAGTGAGGCTAGAACTCAGCGGGGGTCCACTACACCTCTTAGTTAGGCAGCAGCGAAAAAGGAGGAAACTGCTAGATCCTGTTATAGGCCACGACGATTTACTTCAGAATTTTGTATTTCTGACAGCATATTGCCCAACTATCATGGCTCCTCGAGCGTACTTTCCCTTCGTGACGACTGAGGCCAGGTTCCAAGAGGTCTTCGATACAGAACAAGGCATGTGCTTCCAGGACGCCGCGGCTTCAGGTAGCAAGTGGAGCCGCCAGCATCTTCCTGCCTGCCGCGTTGTGTGCCTGCCGCGTTATGTGCAACCCGACCCAAGGGCCGGTCCTTCCTTCGCTGAGGGAGTCTTCGATCACGCCTGTGTCGGCGCACGGCGACCAGGTGGCCGAGTATTTGGCCGGGCTAGACGTTGAGCACCGCCATCTGTGCGAATCGCAGCTCGTCCGCATCTACGGCGTCTCGCTCGGCCAGATATGGGCAGGCCTCGGGGCGTTCGAAATGGAAATGACGGGGAGCGACACCGACGAGGCGCCGCCGAGTAACGGCAGCGGCGACGACGATAACGACGACGACGACGACGACGACGACGACGACAACGACGGCGACGACAGCAACGACGATGACATTGGGCAGCCGCAGCAGAAGCGCGCGCGTCGCCAGGCCGCACACGAGGGCTACATCGTTACTGGCGTTCGGTACCGCCCGCGCCTCGACGACCGCTCGCCCTGCCGTTCCTGCCTCGAGTCGGGCAGACCTGTCGTACCACCTCGCCGCCCCCGTCTACGCCTACTTCCTCCACGCCTGGTGGCACGGCGAACGCGCTTCCCCCCCAAGACCCGGCCTCGTGTCTCGACGCCGCCGAGACCTTTCTCCGCGTCTATGACACCGTCGCATGCCTGCACCTCCTCGCTGACCGGGGCGCCGCCAGCAGGCTAGTAGTGTCCCTAGCACCTCTTGCTGTCGGTGAGCTGACCGGCGTAGGTCTCTCGTGCTCGCCCCAACCCTCGGCGTCCAAGCCCCCCGACCCCTTGTCAGCGAGGAGCTGCTCTCTCGGCAGCAAGTCGACGACGCCGCCACACTCTCCGAACTACTGTTCCCCCCCACCCCCTCGTCGCCCTCGGCGTCCGGCTAGGTCTGTACTCTAGCTTATATATCCGATCTTGCTCGAGTCAGGCGCCTACGTTTGTTTACCTGCGAATCTGTATGTGAATGTAAATCTGTGCCTGCCTGTGGTCCCTCGTGGCCTCGCCTGGTCCTCTACGCCTCCTCGTGACGCCCGCCCTGCACTCGTCCGCCGCCACCGCTTCGTCGCCATTTTGCCGCCGCACCTGCCTGTAGGTATATTCATCGTCCCCCCGGGCCAGCCGGCCCGCATGCCAGCCAGCCCGCAGCCCCGCAGGCTCGGCAAGGCCCTGCAGGAGCTTGCATAGCTTCGCCTCCGGCCCCCTGGGTTGTCTCTGCCCGTCTTTGGTCTTACTGTGGTTCTGTTGACGCGCCGCTGCTTTTGGTTTCTGGCCGGCGTTTAGTCTGGTTGTGGTTCGGTCGGGTTGTCCTCTGCGTTGCTTTGTGGTTGACGTGTGGCGCGGTTGTGGTGAGGCTCGTTGTGAGGGTCGTGATTTGGTCGAGTTTCCCTGCGTGTGGTTGTTTGGTCGGTTGTAGTTCGGTCGGGTCGTCCCGCGTGCGGTGGTCTGGTCGGGCTGTGGTTCGGTCTAGTCGTCCCGCGTGCGGCGGTTTGGTCGGCGCTTGGTCGGGTTGTGGTTCGGTCGCCCTCCACGTTGTCCTCGGCGCGCAATTTTAAGGCTGCGGCCTGGTCCTTGCGCGGTCTGCTGCCCGGGCATGCTCCCTGCCTCATCCCGGCCGCTGTTTCGTCCGACTTGTCGCCACCACTTCCATCCTTGCTTGCTGCACACGCCTTTCCTTTCACGTTTTCTGGCAGCCCGCCATGACGGCGAGACCTACCACGCGCCGGCGCCCGCGCCGCCGTCGTCGACGCCCTCGCCTTTTGACCGCGGCTGTCGCCCAGACCCTTCAAGGGCCCGCCGCCTCACTCCAACCTCAGTCTGCTCTCCCACTATGTCCTGTACTTTGTGGCCCAACCCTTGACTGCAGCGACCTGGCGCCTTGCCTCGCCTCGCCTTCCAGCCCCCACCCAAAAAAAACTCGGTCAACCCTTGGCAAGCCGTCTCGCGTCTGCTTCCGCTCAACCTTTGCGCCCTTCTCTGCGGTCAAGTTGCGCCTGCCTTTTCTTCGTGGTCGCCCCGCGCCAGCCTTTTCTCTGTAGTCGCCTCGTGCCGGGTTTTTCCCTGCAGCTACCTCGCGCCTGCCTTTTCTCGGCTTCCGGCCCAAAAACTGGCCCTCCTCGTCTCTTGCCGCCAGGGCGACGGCGAGCTCGTCCTCTTGGGGTCTCGTCTACCCAGCAATTTCGTTCACTTCACCTGCTCTTTCCCTTGTTTGTGCCTGTGCCTGCGAGTGCTGGTCGAATGCTACATGTCTTGTCTTGTGTGAAGCAATTTGTGCTCCTTTGTCTGGTTGGGGTTGCCCCACACCCGCGCCTGCCTTTCTCTGCAGTGAGTGAGTGACCTGGCGCCTCGTCCCGACTTCCAGCCCTAAAACTCCATCCTTGACAGCCATCTCGGCCCTCGAGTGCTTCTCTAGTCAGACACGCCGTGCCGGCCATTTCTCTGCAGTCACTTCGTGCCGACAATTCCTCTGCAGTCGCCCCAGCCTGCCATTTCTTTCTTGGCACTCACTTCGTGCCGACCATTCCTCTGCAGTCGCCCCGGCCTGCCATTTCTTTCTCGGCACTCACTTCGTGCCGACTATTTCTCTCCAGTCGCCCCGCGTCTCGTTGGCCTTTGATCATCCCGACTTTAATCACGTCGAGATGCGGCGTAACGTCGACCTCGCCCACCCCGCCGCCCTTGGCGTCCGCCTCCACCGCCTAGAGCGTGGCCAACGCCGGCTCCGAGGCCGGATGCGCCTGCTTCGAGGTCGGATGCGCTTGCTTCAACGGCGCCTGACACGGCTCCGTACCAACGCCCCCAATGCCCGACCCCCGACGCCAGCCTCCCCCGCCCCCGCCACCGTTCGCCGGTGTCGACTGTGGTGTGGGCTGGGCTGGGCTGGGCTGGGCTGGCCGTGATTGTATGGGCTGGCATGCTCGTGCTGGTTTGGGCTGGGCTGGCTGCCGTTTTGGAGGTGAAGCGCAATGTCATGGTCGTCAGGGACTTCAGGAGAAGGCGTCACGTAAGGGGCACGTGACCCATGTTGATACCCGCTAAAGGGCAGGGAAGCCCGCTGTAGGGTGGGGGAGGCCCACCCAGGGCTCAGGGACGCACGGGCTCTCGGCCGTGCGTATATAAAGACGAACGGGCTTGCGGAGACTTCGCTGCGGGCCAGAGATTAGTGCTACATACCAATACCACCTACCCTTTGTTGCCTCTGCCACTCTCGACACTCTTGTCCCAAAGACCCTTACACGCAAGGATTGAAGGAGCGCGCGGAATGGGAAGAGACCTATAGCGAAACCCACCTACCGTAGTATTAATATGTCAAGGGTTCGACCCGCGGGTGTTATGACCCTTCAGCTTCTTTGAGTCCTCCATCTTGACTGCACCGGGAGCAGTGGACTTGACCTTCATTTTTGTAGGTTTCTCGGGGACAGCTGCGCGCTTCGACTGTAATAGTATATGTTAGCAAGAAGTTAGGTGGGATCGATCCAATAGGTAGATGTTCTTACTCTTAGACGGAGTGGAAGACGACGAAACGTAATCGAGGACCTTGCGCTTCGAAGGGGTTGTAATAGTCTCCTTGTCCTCGATATTCTCGTCGCTGGCCTCCTTCAACTCGTTGTTCATGGTATCCGCCGGGGGGCTGACGTCGTCGTTGTCGGAGTTGTAGGACTCGTACTCATTGTAGTGCTTGCTCTTGTCCTTCTTGTTGGAGAAGACGTCATCGTCCTCGTCTTCGGTGAAGACTGTAGATATTAGCTTGGCGCCGATAAGGGTCGTGGGATAACACTTACCCTCGTTGACGGCCTTGTAGGCGCGGCTGAGGGACATTCCTTGCTCTTTGGCGGTACGTACCACCGCGCGCAAGGCGGTGTCTATGCCGTCTAAAACCGACATCTTGTGACGACGATATTCAGCAGGTGTGAATAGAAACGCGTGCCTCCTATTGTTTGATTCGTCTAAATAGAAAGCCTGAGTCCGCGGCCTGAGCCCCACCCCGCAGTCTTCCATCGCGTGGCCTGGCCTGCTCAATTTCTTTTCCTTGTCCTCCTCCACGCAACGCAAGCGCAGAGGTCTTCTCTCTTTGTGTTTCCGACTGTCATACGCACATTATAATCGCATCAGCATCTCTGGCGTTCTTGCAGCCTCCGCAATCATCAAGTCGTCTGCCGCTTTCGCCATCTCCGACCCCTCCGACTCCAACAACTCAGAGGTCAACATTGAAGTCTCGGGCCCCTACGAGCCAGTCATGGCCGCAGTTCGTCTTCACTATATCTCACCGGCGTTCTTCATAAGGCTAACAGTTGACTTGCAGTTCACCCACCGATTCAATGAAGTTTGGAACGATAACAAGCTCTGGGAGAATGTTGACCAACGAGGCCTTGACCACCATGGCCAATGCAATCCTAGGCCTGAGGAGCAACGGTGCCCAGATGACCGTCGATGATGAAGAGGATGCCAACGAGGATAGCGACGAGACTGAGGAAGACGATAGCGAGACCGATGATAAGTACGAAGACAGCGACAACAAGGACAGTGATGACGACGACGACGACGACGACGACGACGGCGACGATAATATGTTTGATGCTACCAATTCTTACGCGCCGGTCGGCATCAAGCTCCAGATCAGCGACAGTTTCACCACTAAAGACCTCGGAGCGCCTTCGAGCTGCCGCGTGTGACGCCCTCGCTAGCTTCATTGTCATGGTCAACCAGCGCAATTCAAGCGGGTCCCACACCCTGACAGAAGCCGAAGCCCGAGTTATTACCACCGTGTTTTTCAAGGACATGGTGGGTACAGCCCTTATTCGGGCCGCTGCTGTCGTTTCTGAGGCCGAATATTACAATCAATCGACCAGGGTCGCAGCTTTGAGCAACGACGAGCATGCGCCTGGTGTCGGAAGAAGCCGCATTTGAGCCACAACTGGGCGCAGGTGGCGTATATGCTAGGCCACCTACGGCCTAGGCAATGTAAGCCGCATGCCGCTCAAAGCTACGGTATCAAGGCTATGCCCACCTTTCTTTCTTCTTCCTAATACAAGCACTCTTTTGCCCTGATTATGCATACCGTTGTATGTAATAATTAACAGTCTGAATATGCGTAACGCAGCCGAATTACGCTCTCAATCGCTACAAGGCTCAAATAACTACGCGATTAAAGCTATACGCATTCCAATACGCATTAACATACCTGCATCGACCAGATCCTGCCCTTCTATCCTATGCTACCGTTATATTCGCCCCTTACCCCGCGTAATAACATTACGATATTAATAGATACTACCTTTAACGGACCTAGGGACTGGCTAGACTGGTCCGTATTATTCAGGTCCAAGGCTAGTGACCTAATGATCTGGGAATTTATCGACCACGCTTAATAACCTCCTCTATAGCCGCTACTCAGGCCTACGGCCCCGGTCGTTACCGACTACTCCGACGCCGTACCGGTGGTTCAATACGTACGATAGCTTACGGTAGCGAACCGTGCCGTGTTTAACGACGATTACCGCCGGTACGAGCTTGACTTTAAGAACTAGAAAGAATATACATACGGTATAGGAGCGCTAGAGACGTAGGTCAGGGACCACGTTATATAATAATATAGGGAGGTGACCTATTAGGAAGGATAGATAGTATAGTAGTAGTATAATAACCTTAAGAGTATTAGTACCCCCGCCGTATAGCTACTCGGTAGAGGCTACGAAGTATTGCTGAGGAACCACTACGCCGTAATTACTAAATAGAATAAGAAGCTAGTATAGTAGGTAACCGAATAGAACTACTTAATAACGAAGGCTCGCGCGTATAATATGCCCGAAGCCCTTACGGTAGCTATATGGTTCCGGGATCTAATCGCCGCTACCGTATAGGAAGAGGTTAAGGCTCTTAATGCCTAGAGTATCACCGCACAGTCGATTTAATAAGACAGGGCTGTACTAATTATCGCTGTATTCGTAGAATCTAAAGCTAAGGAAAGAAAAAGAAAAGAAAGTTCCAAAAGGCTACGCGGTGCGTGGAGAAGTGGGCTAGGTTTTGTGGGTCACGTGGCAGGACTTGGCACGGGCCACCAACTGCGGGGTTATTTAGTTAGCTCGAGTCGTATAGCGTACGACCGATTAGGGCCACCCAAATGTCCTTCGCATCTACCGTAATACTACCCCCGGGTTAGAAAAAAAAAGCTTCGCCTTGAAGCTTTCCCTAGCTTAGCGACGTCGGGTTATCCTGGGTAGCGGATGGCCTTTTACTATAGGTTTATTATCGTCTTAGTGTAGTTCTTCGAACCTATCCTCCTTAGTTGCTTATAGCTACTTATCGAGCCGTACGGGCGGTCAGGCTTTATCGGGGTAGGTATTATAATATTCCTTTAGGAGAATTAGGGAGTTCTTGAAGTCTTCGGCGTAATACTAGGTGGCGTCGGGAGCCTACCCGCGCTATTGAACTTAGTACTGGAGTTTTCTATAGTACGACCGCGATATTAATACCTATTCTACGATCTATTCTTACTCATTATTAATCGTCTCTCCTTCCGGCTTTAAGTCCTCCTAACTAGGTAGTAGGTTATTTGGGTATAAGCGTAGGCGGTCTATATAGAATACGTCGGTCCCTCGCTATCCCTTAGGTATTTCTAGTTTATAGTCGTACCCGTTAGGGCCGGACCTCTCTAGAACCTTAAAGTATTATTATATTAGCGGGAAGTCTAGTTTTGAGCTAGGCCGATCGGTCGACTATATCTTTTTAATTATATAGACTTAGTTACTAACGTCGAAGTCGGGTATTCGGCGGTACTTATTAGCTTCTTGGGTTTAGCGCTCTTATGCCTTTATAATAGTATCCTTTATAGTATTAATATATCCCTCTAGGGTTTTAGCCATTTCCTAAGCCTCTTATCGGGTTATCTTTTCCGATTATTAGAGGTCGGCGTCGGAGAGGTCCGTTCTTCTCGTCTAATTATAGTATATTAGTATAGGGAAACTAAAAAGGACCTCGTACGGCTGGAGTTCTATATTATCTTAAGGAGTTGAATTCTGGACCGCGTTTATAGCCGGTATGAATTTCGACTAATTATCCTAATAGTAAGAGATAAATATTCGTAATCGTTAATCGATCTATTAGTAGAGGTTTTCTACCTATCCTACGGTTTATTTATACCCGGAGGATAATAACTTCTAACGGATCCCTAGGAGCTTTATTAACTCGTTTATAAATTTAGAGATGAACTAAGGACCTCGATCGTTAATAACTTTAGAGGGTAACCCGAATATACGATATAGTCCCTTATAGTATATACGGGCGACCTCGACTACCGTAATAGTAGAATAATACGGTATATATTAAGAGGCTTTACTTAAGCGATCGATAATTATAAAGAGGTTATTATACCCGTATTTATCCTTTAGTAGAGACTTGAAATTAACGACTAATCCGCTCTAGATTCTCTAGGGTAGCGGAATCGGGTATAATAGACCGGGAGTCTTATTTCGTAGGACTTTAGCGGACTTATATTTATAGTTAGCGACGAATCTATCTATATCGGCGCTTAGACCCGCCTACTAGTAGAGTTCCTTTAATATTTTCCGTATCTTATTCCTTCTAGGGTAGGCTAAGGGAAGTCGGGAATATATTTTATTAATAATTCGAGTACGTAGTTACGCTATATCTAGTACGACGAGCCTATCGTTCCTAAGGAGGAGGCCGTTACGAGTTATCGATAGCTAGTTACCTTCCTAATCTTTAAGTACCTTTATATAATAGACTAATAGGGAATCGTCGGATCTATTAGCTTTAAGTAGCTCGTCGAGAAGTTTATACCCTAAAGATAACGGTACTTTTAAGATTAGAGCTATTAACGGCGTTACCTCTATTATCGATAAGTACTCCGTTATCTTTATTAGTACGCCGTCGTAATCTTACTAAAATATCTAGACGGTATAATAGGCGTCCTATCGTTCCTTTTAAGTCTTTAACTCGTAAGAGCGTCGGGTTAGGGCGTTTACCATAGCGTTTAGCGCTCCCGGATAATAGAGTATTCGGAAGTAGAAACTAGTAAGTTCTTCTACCTAACTAGCCTACCTTATATTAAGTGTGAAGGCAGGCACATACAAGAGGCGAGGCTGCAAGTAAATAGTGACTAGATTCGTAGATAACTAAGCTAAAGAAAGGAAAAGGAAAAGAAGAAGCCTGCGTGCCCTGCAGGCTGGCAGTTTTGTGGTGGTGTGCGGGGTCGTGGCCCTAGTCCCGATTGGGAGGAGTGGGGCCTTCACATCAGGACTTGCAGCTAGGGCATGGTTGCGGCACCACGGACCTCAGTTCGGCCGTGCCGTGACATTAAGCCGCTATTTAGTTATAAAGTACTTAAGTATATCGTTATCCGAGAAGATAATAAATAGCTCTTCGTACTATAGGCCTACTAGCTCGCTCCGCTAATATTAGAGAGATCGGATAATCGCTAGTAACTCCTTATTATAAATAAAGTAGTTAAGTTTAGCCCCCTTTATTATTTTAGAATAAAAGGCTACCGGGTATTACTCGTCTCCGTATTTCTAGCTTAAGACTCTAGTAACTACCCTTCCCGAGGAGTCGGTCTTAATACGGGTTTCCCGACCGTATTCGAAGTACTTTAGGACCGGTACTAATATTAGACGGGCTTTTAACTCGTCGAAGGCTAGTTAATAGTCGTCGCTCTATCTAAACGCTTCCCCTTTCTTCGCTAGAGCTATTAGTAGTTTCGTAACCTAACTATAATTACGAACGAATCGGCGGTAGAAGTTGTAGAATCCGAGGAAGGATTATACTCCCCTTAGATCGTTCGGCTCCGGCTAGTCTCGTATAATATCCGTTTTAGAGGGATCGACCGATACTCTATCGATTCCGATAATAAAGCCTAGGTACTTAGTTTCCTTTATATAGAATTCGTACTTATTAATATCGGCCTATAGGCCGGCCTCCCGTAATTATTATAGGATAAGTCGTACGTAACGGACGTACTCTTCCTCGGAGTCTAAATAGACTAAGATATTATTAAGGTAAGCGTTATAGAAGTCGTCGAAGTAACCTATTAAAGAGTTATTAATAAAACGTTAAAATATTACTAGACTATTAGTAAGGCTAAAGGGTATAACTTTATAGCTAAAGGTCCTATAGTAGGTACGAAACGTCGTTAATTACTCGTCGTCTAAATATATATAGATTCTATAGAATACTTAGCGGATATCGATCTTTATAAAGATACGGGCCTTACTAATACGACTAAGTATCTCGTTAATTAGAGGTAAAGGTATTCGGTCTTTTTCCGTTAAGGCGTTTAGCTTACGATAGTCTATATAGAAGCGTAGGCTACTATTACCCTTTCTAGCGAAGAGGATAGGGGCGGCCTATAACGTACTACTTATTTAGATAAAACCTTTTCTAAGGGTATTAGTAATATATTCCCGGTATACCTCTAGTTCCTTAAGAGATATCTTATATAATAGGCTATATCCTAGGTCCTCTAGCTTCTTCTTAAGTAGTAACCTAATTCGGTAGTCGACTAAGTCGCGTTAAGGTACGAGGATATCTAATTAGACTTTACTAAAGACGTCTAAGAAGTCGTAGTATAAGGATAGTAACTTAGTAATAATTTTTTTATATAGTATATTATCGTCTTCTTCTAGACTAGTAGTTTTAAGCTTATTAATTCGCTTATCGAGCTCGTTAAGAGTTATAACCTCGACTTATTCCCCTTTATACGAGAGTCGGAAGGCCGTTTTACTTAGTATAGCTATCTTAGTAGGGCGTTCTCGGTATTAGCTAATCCTATCGCGTTATATATAATAAGGACCTCGCGCGTCCCGTTTAGGGTATAAGGGCTTCTTCTTTAGTTCTTCGGGTTCTAGCTTCCCTAGCTACTCCTTCTACGATAGATTAAGTTCTCTCTCTATACGGTTATATTCCCGCTTAGTACGATTACCGTTAACCTATCGTACTAACCTCTAGAGGAGGGTAGGTCTAAAACTCGGAGTAGCTCTCGTCGGGGTGAGTTCTTCCTTAGGATTATGAACTATAAAGTTATTCTAGTTCTGGCGTTCGAGCTCGTCTATACGGGCCCGTACGAGCCGGCCGTCTCGGCGACGTTTATCCTCTTTCTCTAGGAGCTCGTTCCGTCGATAGGCGTCTTATTAATAGTCTATATTAGGGACGGAGGCTACTAAAGACTAGTCTATAGGAATAGTATTCTACTAACTCGGATCGAGTTCCTAGCTCTCCGGGAATAGAAGGCGGCGGCGCTTCGTATCGATTAAGATATTATAATAATCCAGCTACTTCCGACCGATTATAACTTTATAAATATAGTCGATTTCGATAAAGCGTTCTTCTTTAATTATACGGTTCTATACGATAAAGTCGGCGCTTAAGAGTATATCGATTTTTTAGTAGGATTTATTATCGAACCCTCCTACTTCTTATACGTAAGGGTCGATCGTCGAGTTAGCTTATATTACTTTACGTAGTTACTATACGAATATTCGGTTAATAAAGAGGTATCCGTTTACTCTAGAGTTAACGAGTATATTATTTATAGTTAAGGAAAGTCTATTATTTACTAGAGTATAACTAATAGTAAAGGCTTACCCTCCTAGATATTTAGAGAGTAATCCTAGTTCTTTCTTACCTATAGCCCCTATTATATATACCGACTTAGTCCCTAGGAGGGAGTCTACTTACCCTAGGGTTACTAGTTTTTTGGATTTATATCTATTCCTTTAGCGGCGGGGCTTATAGGCTATATCTCGGTTCTAGACCCGTAGTAGGAGTCGTACTATATATAGCGATCTACGATTTCCTGAACTCGATCCTTACCGGCGATAGGGGCGATATTCTTCTAGGGGTAGTCCCGAGTAGTATAGCCCTATTCCTAGTAAGTAAAGTATCGCTTCTTTAGGTATAGCTTCTTAAGCTCCTCGGCTAAGGCGCGAAGGGGGTTCTAGTTAGGATTAGTAGGAGCGGGGGGCGTAGGTTAGTTATCGGTTCCGCTACCACCTCGGGGGTTATATCGAGGTACGCCCTAACTACCTCTAGAGCTACTATTAACGCCGCTAGTAGTAGGCTTCTCTACCTTAGCTTTATTAGCCTATCGTGCCTTCTAGGCGAGCTTTATATTTAGCGTAAACTCGGCTCCGATCTTGGCGTACTTCTTAAAGTCGACGGTATCGTCGATATATTTACGCGTTAACTTATTATATATAGTAGGAGTAAGGCGGCGCTTGAACTCCTTCTTCTACTCGGATCGGGGGCGGTGGTACTAGCCTACTAGACGAATAAACTTATTCCGGAACTCGTAATAATTATCTCTAAGTAATATATAAAGATTATTAAACTCCTCTAGAGCCTCCTCTTCGCGATTTATATTACGGTACTTATTCTTAAGCTAGACTAGCAAATCTTCTACGGTCTTAATCTAGTTAGGATAGGCGTCCTCTAAATACGGTTCTAGCTATAGAGAGGTATTACCTACTAAGTAGAGTTTAATATAGGTCTAACGCGCGTAGTCTATCTCGTAGTAATCGGCGTTAACCTATAGCTTATTCTCTATTTGACGAATCTAGGTATTGAAAGTAATTATATCTTTCGTATTATTATTATAGAAAAGAGGAGGGTCTACTATCTTCGTACTTCGGCGGGGCTACGAATTACTAGAGGCCGGGGTTAAGTGCCGCGAGCTATATTAAGAGAGTATATCGGTAACGATAGTACGGTTCAGGCTATCGATATATTCCTATATTCTCTATATAGTACGGTCCCGATCCTTAAGGGCTACCTACGTATTCTCTAGTAGGTCGTTTTCCGTAGAGGCGAGGGCGTTTAGGGCTGGTTTATCTATTAGGAGGTAATCGGCCTACGAGCGGATATTTCGGATTACGGTCGACTAGTTATAAGCGATATCGTATAGCTATACTACCTACCTATAGAGCGTATATATTATAATTATTCGTAATTTCATCTTACGCTAGAGCTCGTCGGGGTTATACGACGCCTTACGCTCGAAATCATTTATATCTATTAGCCCCTTAAAGGTCAGGTCCTTATTCTCCAGGAGGAGCGTTCGGAATAGTATAGCGGGTCCCTTCTTTCCACGCTTAACGAATATAGCGGCTATATCGGTAATCTTCTACTAGAAATCACCCTTAAGGTCCTCGCGAGTTAGATTAAACTATACTTTAGCGATCTCCGGGAGGATAGCCTAGTTATAAACTTCTCGATTGATTTCGGCCTTACTTATTCCCGGAACGGGGTCGCGAATCGTTATCGTAGAAGCTCTTACTAATATAGTTCTTATAGTACGAGCTAAAGTCTCGTATTCGCGGACTAACCAGGAGAGAATAGTATTAGAGATCTTATACGGCTAGGCTTTAATAAAGTTATCCTATTAGTAGGCGACCTCCTCGAGGGCCCGCTGGAGGTTCTCCTCTATAGAGTGATCCGAACCGATAGTAGATATTCCCTCGGTTATATAGGGACTTCCCCGTAGGTTTATACCGCTTAGTACGATTCCTTCCGTACGGTCGCTGGGTTCTAATCTCGTATAACTAGTACGTACCCTTCTTTATAACGGTAGTAGATTTTAACGAAATAAATAAATCTTTAGTAGGATATTCTTTAAGGCCTTCCCAGGCAATAGGTTATAAGCTTTAGATTATCACCGTATAGTCGATTTAATAAGATAGGGCTATACTAATTATCGCTATATTCGTAGAATCTAAAGCTAAGGAAAGAAAAAGAAAAGAAAGTTCCAAAAGGCTACGCGGTACGTGGAGAAGTAGGCTAGGTTTTGTGGGTCACGTAGCAGGACTTGGCACGGGCCACCAACTACGGGGTTATTTAGTCAGCTCGAGTCGTATAGCGTACGACCGATTAGGGCCACCCAAATGTCCTTCGCACCTGCCGTGACATAGAGCATAACCTTTCGGGTTACGAAGGAAGCCGAGGTCCTCGTAGGGACCCTTATATACCCTATAGTTATAGTAGACTTGCTGAACCATATCGCCGTAACCCTACCGAAGTTATATATAAGCCAGGTATATACGGGGCTCGCTACGTTTAACGGCCTCACGCCTAAAGGTCAGACTTACGAAGAAGGTAGAGCTTCTAGGGGAAGATCGATAAGCCGAGGTAGTAGAAGTAGGGGCCGTAATAGCGGCTTTAACCCGGGCCGGAAAAATAATAATACCTAGGAAAGAAGTATATTAACCGATAGGGTAAAGAGGTAACGTAATATTAATAACGCCGCTAAGGGCCGTTATAGGGCGTATACGTTCGGGGGGTACGATATAGCTATATGCTTCTATATATTCCCGGAGCTAGCTAACGAGTACTTTAGACTTAACCCCCTTATTTAGGGACTCGTCGAAGCGAGCCTAAAGAATAACGAGGGCCTTAAGAAGATTATAGAGGAAGGTAGAAGAGGCGGGAAAAATAATAAGTAGTTAAGCTAACTAGCCGGCTTAATAAAGGTCATTAAGGCTTTATTCCTAATTATAAAGGCAGGCCTATAAAAGGGAGTATTCTTAATAGGGTTATATCCCCTTTATAACTTAGCTATTCTCGACTTAGGTACTATAATCTATATCTTTAATAATCTAGCTCGCTTCTATAACTACCGGGCCGCGCCTCGCGATAACTACGTATACGCCGGGGAGACTACTATAGCTATACTTAGCTATAGAGATATTAACGTCGAAGTATAAGCCGCTAGTAGGAAAAGTATTATAAAGCTTCGCGACGTAGCCTTCTACGAGGGCTTTATATATAACCTAGTATTACTTCGGTAGCTACGAAAGAGAGGCTACTTCTAGAATAATAGAGCCCCTTATAATTAACTATATAAGTAGGATAAAACCGTAGTAGCCGAGCTAACTAATAAATACGGCTAATTCGTTATTAAGGACCTACCTTCGGTCTATAACGTAGCCTTCGTTAACTATTATCGCCTCTATAATAGCCGTACTAAGCGAGCGCCCCTCGCCGGTAACGGTAACCTTTAATACCTAAGGCTCGGTTATCCTAGGCCCGCTATATTTAGGTAATTGGCTAGCTACTCTAAGGGAGTGAAGCTTTAAATAACGTTTATAAAAGGGCCTATAACCGTTAAATACGATACCTATATAGTCTTAAAGATTATAGAGGACGTAAGTAGGGCGCTAAAGGACCTATACCTACCTGGCGACGTCTAGGCGATTGATTTTATAGATATAGAAACCGAGGAGATTAACGGCGCTAATAATAATAAAACTATAATATTTATAGAGCGTTTTACCGGCTATATCTTCCTCGTTATAATAAAAGGGAAGACCGTTAAGGAAGTTATCCTTCTAGCTATTCGGAACTTCCTCGGGGTAATGAAGTATTAATATAACCTTATACCTAAAATCTTTAAGAGCGATAACGAGCTATTAGTAAGTAATAGGGTAACTAATAAGCTCGCCGCCCGCTTTATATAGTTAAGGCCCTTAGTACTAGATACGCCGGTATAGAATAGAGGCGTAGAAAGGTCTAACGGTATTATTAAGGTTAAAGCCCGGGCTATACGGGCGTATGCCCGGCTCCCGGCCTACCTCTAGCCCCGAATTATCTATATAGTAGTCTACCTATATAACCGGACTCTACGCTAGGGTACTAACTAGAGATCCCCGTACGAAGTCCTCTATACCTATATCGCCGCTTAGGACGGTATACCGGGCTTAGTACGTCTCCCGTACCAGGCTCACCTAAGGGTATACGGCTATAAGGTATTCGCGATAATAAGGGATATAAAGAAGAAGAAAAATAAGCGGTAGAAGCTTAACCCGAGGGCCTAGATCGGCTACCTAATTAGTTACCGATCTAGCTATATCTACGAAGTATAGGTGCTATACCTAAATAAGGTTATCCATATATATAATATTTTATTTAACGAAAGGTACTTCTTTAATAGAAATAAGGAAGCTCTAAAGGATAACCTTCTTCGCGTTATAATAGAAGAGTTTGAAGTATAGCTTTGTACTACGCGCCTAGAAGGCGCGTCTTACTTATAGAATAGGGACGAAGAAGCCCCTTAAAGCGAAGACGAAGAGCTTACCGAGCCCGGTATATAGTTATACGGCGAAGATAAGGCTAAGGATATTATTTACGTTAGCGGTCCCGAGGATTAGCCTCCGGACTAACTATAAGCCGGTAAAGACCGCCCGCCTATAAGGGAACCGGCCGGTAAAGACCACCCGCCGGGCCCGGCCGCTTAAGAAAGGAGCCTACCGGGCGAGTACGTACCCGCCAGGACTAATCACCCTAATACGGAAGAGCCGTACCCGTACCTAACGCCCGTGAGTATACTACCTCCCGCCGTAGTACTAGCCGCCGGATTATTCGGTAACCTCCCTAACGAAGGAATAGGGGGGGTAATAGGCCCTCACCTCTCCTTTCAGGATTAATAGTAGGATATTTACCACCCTTAATAATACTAGGAGGTAGCCTTTATAGTAGGGCGCCTCTCTAGGAGTATCGGTACGGTGAATGGGAAGCCCGTTACGAAGATATAGCTACGGAAGCTTATAAGCCGGGACCGTGCCGAGCGCCCCGAAGCTCAGGATCCGGTAATGCCGGGCCTAAGGAAGAGCCCGAATAGGCGTTACTATAGGAAAGACCTTCTACCCCCTCTAAAGACCCTAACTAACTTGAGAAATCACCCTCTAGTTAGGATATTTCGTAAAGGTTAAGACTTATACCTTTAAGGGTATAGGGAGATAAAGTTATTTAGCCGTATAGCTATAGAGGTAGCTATAGGACGCTAAATACTAGACTATATATAGGTAATAACCTATAAATATAATAAATATAGCTACTTCCTAAAGGCAAAATACCGCCTTATTATAAGGGGAGATTAATAGTCCCGGGGAGCCTACGAAAATACTTATACGGCCACCCTCGCCGGGAAGTTATTCCGAATATTACTCGCTATAGCGGCGCGCTTCGGCCTTAAGTTACTATAGTACGACGTCGTTAACGCCTTTATATATACCCCCTTACCCTATAAGGTATTTATAAAGATACTACCCGGGTATGGAGTTAAGGGGTATATACTTCTACTATATAAGGCTCTCTACGGCTTAAGAGAGTCTCCGCTATTCTAGTAATAGTATTTTATTAATACCCTATATTAAATCGGCTATATAGCGGTCCCTTATGAACCTTATTATTATATAAAGGAAGGAGTTATTATCTTTTTCTATATTAATAATATTATTATAACCTTCCGGAAAGGCCTTAGGGTATAGGTCGCCTACCTAGTTATAGAGCTTAAGCGGACTTACTCTCTTATAGGCGGGGACCCTCTATAATAGTTCCTAGGGATTAAAGTTATTCGGGACCGGGAGAAAAGGCTATTATAGCTCTCTTAGGCCGTATATATCGCTAAACTTAATAGGCTCTTAATCAATAGAAGGTCTAGGGTAGCCTTAGTTATTACTAAGGCACCTATAACGCTAATAAAGTATAAGGAATTACTTCTAAATAAAGGCCTAGCTAGTCTATCGGAAATATAGCTCTACTAACGTTATATAGGGTTACTACTATATATAGTAGTCATTACGAGGCCTAAAGTTACCTTCGTAACCTTACGGCTCGCCCGCTTTAACTATAATCCCTCTATTAAGTACTAGAAGGCCGCTAATAAGGTTATTTAGTACCTCCTAAGCTCCCGGAATTACGCCCTACAGCTCGGGGGTAGCGAGGGCCTCACTCTCTAGACTAACGCTTCGTTCGGCGATAATACCCTTAATCGAAAGAGCTTATAGGGCTACGTAATCTAGTTATTCGGCGGGCTAGTAGCTTAGAGGGTAAATAAATAAGTAACCGTAACGACTTCAACCACCGAAGTAGAGCTATTAGCCCTATTATAAGTCGCTAAAGAAGGCCTCTTCCTGAGCCGGCTAATTACTAAATTGGGGGTTAAATTTAAGGACCCTACCCTATAGGTATAGTACGATAACGAGTAAACCGTCGGCCTTATTATAAAGGACCTTATTACCCTATAGACTAAGCTTAGGTATATTAATATTCATAACTATTAACTACGGTAGGTAGTCTCCCGGAAGGATATACGCGTGGAGCATATCTATACCTCAAGTATGCTCGCTAACGGCCTTATAAAGGCCCTAGGGACTAACCAGTTTAGAGTTTTCAGGGACCTAGTTGGTCTTATTAATATCACAACCCTGTTGGAAGGAAGGTAAGGGAAGGTTATTAGCGAATTAGACCTTCAGGAATTATAGGATTTGGTGGAAAAGCTGGATTTGGATGCCTAAGGTAGGTGTTAAACAGGCAGGTAGGCCGGCAAACGACCCTCAATACTAAGGAAAACATCACCATACGCAAAATACCGCCTGTATTGAGCTTCAGGCCTGCCTGGGGACAGCCCTGAGGGGGTGTGTCGGAAGAAGCCGCATTTGAGCCACAACTGGGCGCAGGTGGCGTATATACTAGGCCACCTACGGCCTAGGTAATGTAAGCCGCATGCCGCTCAAAGCTACGGTATTAAGGCTATGCCCACCTTTCTTTCTTCTTCCTAATACAAGCACTCTTTTGCCCTGATTATGCATACCGTTGTATGTAACACCTGGTCCCCCCGTGTAGTTTTCAGCAACCTAAACCTAGCCGTACTCAAGTTTGGCGGCGGTGGTCTTAGTACCATTCAAATTCTCGAATACCACCTCGCCCTCATCGCCTTCAATACCAACTGGGAATATGTGAAAGTCTCCATTAACCAGGGCAACGCGGCAGGCCGGGAGATTCTCCGGTATATCCGGCCTCCTGGCCGAGGCGTGCGAAAAGTCAGCTACGATAAGGCCGTTATTTGCGAAAAGCTGGGGATTGCGTCGGCCAAGTTCGACAAGCTCTGCAAGTCTAGAAACGTTGCAGCTGCGATGGTGGCCACGTTCGGCAAAGGTGCCGTCATGTTTTTGTCCAACGGTGTAAGAGGGGAAGTTTGGTTCTTATTCGATTCACTTTGGGAGCTAGCTAATGAGAAACCTCTTTAGAAACCGTGGCAATATTCCGTACCTCTCCGCCGTACCGCAGATCTTTTTGGCCATCCACCAAACCGATCAGACAAGAATTCTCCGCCTGATGCCCGGCAGCTGGACCACACCATTATCCAGCACATCCGCAAGAAGAGGATTTTGCCATGGGACACGAACATTAAGGAAATCCCACATCGGCCGCTTCAGACCACCCCTTGAGGGCTTGAAGCTTTGAAACACGGGCGAGGGATGTCTCATTCTTCTCAATACCTAGGTAGTCTATCTCTGAAGAATTTTTCGAGCCGTCCAAATATAGTTAGCCTAAAATCTCTAGAAAGCACAGGTTTTCTAGAAGACTAGAGAAAATTCAACCCTCTCCGATGCCATCTGCTCAATCGCAACCCCGATCCCGTGAAGTCTGACAAGATCCCATTTCTGGGACCACCTAAACATTCAAAAATTCTCCGCCAAAACAGGAGCTAGAAAATGGGCTCGCTAGCGGATTTGCTCTCCGTTTTGAGAATCCTCTGGGCATGTGCGACGACCTCATTAATGCCTATGCTATTAAAATGAAGAACGGCCAAATCATCACGGATAGCGCCAGGGCCGACCTGCGAATGCGGTTTTGGTCGCATGTTTTCGACAAACACTGGGACACTGGGATGGTGTAAGCTGAATGATGACCTTGTTCTTTTCCAATGTGCCGTACCGGATCGTGTTGTCAAGCCCTGCAAGCCAGAACTTGGCCTTCTGGTTGAGGACCATACCTGAGACGATGTTGACGTGGAAACCCGGGATAACGGCCGTATCTTCGAGGGTCAGATCAACCGTGTTCTTTCCGTTCAGTCCGTTGAGGGCGTTCTTGATAACCTAGGTGCCCCTGCCCTGAATGGCCAAGCAGCTATCGCCGACCTGGACGACGTCGTCTATAGAGGTCGTGAACGGGCCGGGCTTCAGTGCAGCCTTGGAGTTGACAACGTGGATGAAAGCGCCTGTATCTAAGATGATCGATCGTGAGAGAGGGTGAGGGACGTAGTTGATCTCGCTGACTGTTGAAATGACCACTGAAACCGAGTTCTTCGGCCAGTCCTCCTCTTCTTCAGGCGTAGTGGAAGCCTCTTGATCTTCTGAACGAGGTCCTTCCACTCAGGCTTCTTCAGTTCCTCCCGGGCGTAGTCCAGCCTTCTCTTGGGGGGATTGTACCGGCCTCTCTTCCCCGTGATGATCTCCTGCAGTGTCCAGCACTTCTCTGGCTTATGGAAAGCAGGGTCAGGTCGACAAAAGCATGTGTAGGTTGGTCGATCGGCTTCCGGCTTGCCGGTAAAGGTGGCGGTGGTGGCGAAAGCGCTGTTGTTGCTGTTCTTTCCTGACTGGGCCACACAGATCATCCTGAACGTGTTGGCGTAGTAGGGCAGATCATTTTGTGTAGTGCCTGATATCTCGGCTTCCACGGTCTTGATCATCATGGCGCTCTTCCAGTTGGTGTCGTATGATCCTGCCGCCCTGAAGAAGTCCTTGAGTGCAAGGGTGCCCTTGATTTCGTCGATATCGAGCCTGACTGCTTCACTGTATGCTTCTTGCCACAGGAGCAGCCACTTGGCGGGTGAGAGGGACTTGCCTGGCTTCTTGAGGACGGCCCGGTAGGCTTCGCGAGCTCTTTCAACCTCCTCTTCCGTTGAGATCGAAACCAGGGTATGAAGCTTCTTGACTATGGTCTTCAGGGTCGCATCTTCAGGCTCAGCGAGGTTGGCGTATGCGGTGGCAGTGCTTGTGCGAATCCATTCCTTGACCTCCCGAATCAGGGCCCTTTGTTCCTTGTAGCCCTTGTTATCGAGGAGTTGTCGGGCTTCAAACGAACGCCAGGCTTGCATCTGCTGAGGTGTTGCGTTATCGACTAGGTCGCGCTTCTCTTCAGCGGTCCGGGGTATTGCTTGAGGGTAGCGATGATCGAGGAAGTCCTCGTAGTCGTTGATGATGACCTTCGTGAGCGGGGTCCAGTTGTCGTTGTTGATATCAACGGCTCCGCCGAGGTCCCTATCGCCAGCAACCTTCTTGAGGGCAGTGTACCATGCGGGCCATTCTGACGGGCGCGTCAGAACGGGCTTGTAAGCGGCGGTGGCTGCTGCAGCTGATGACGCCATCGTCGATTTGACTGAATGAATGAATGAAGGAAGGATTGAACGGATTGAAAGAGGCCTGAGAAAGCGATCTGAATGCTAGGATCAGTAGCTTGGAAATGAGGTGCGAAAATGCTGTTGCGGAAGTGATTTTGGTGTTAGGCCGGGCTCATAAGTTTTGAACGTGATCTGGATTGACTGAGCATTGAATTGTCTGATTAGGTCGGTCCAAAATGCAGGTAAAAAGCGTCTTCATATAGCCAACAAGACCTCTGAATATCCCCACGGAAATCCGTATCCCGGCCGGGCTTTCAGGGCAACCGGAATGCCGTAGACTGAGCGGATCTCCGGTTGTGAGGGAGCTTGAGGGCATTCGGGCGTAAGCTAAGGAAGTAAACAGAAGCTAGGAAAGACAATGACTCATTTTGCACACTAGGGTCAATTTTAGGGCGACAGATGGCCATCCCGGCCTCCTGTACCTGAGGCATCCCGGCTAGAAGGATGGAAGACTTTCTCCCCCAGCTGGGACGCTTGGCTCATGACGCCCCAGAGTCCCCAGTCAGGAAGAGAAAGCGGCTCTCTGGCACC
Source organism: Lasiosphaeria ovina (assembly GCA_033439765.1). Taxonomy (NCBI): domain Eukaryota; kingdom Fungi; phylum Ascomycota; class Sordariomycetes; order Sordariales; family Lasiosphaeriaceae; genus Lasiosphaeria; species Lasiosphaeria ovina. The sequence continues at coordinate 1,463,818 of JAULSN010000009.1, forward strand.
TCTCGAGCGCCATATCATAAGCAGACCCCACCGCCGCCAAAACGCACCAGCGTTTTTGAAGCCGGTCCTCATGACCGACCTAGGCTATGTTGGATTCTAGTGGACTGACGTAAAAGGTAATATGATTGCAGCTAGTGATATCACCTTGTCCTTCCAATGGACGCAAGCCGAGGCCAAGGGACAGGCAGTCGCATATTGGGACATGGCGGAGACGCAGCGTGTCGCCATGTGGAAAAAGAAGCTTGTCGTATACTAGTCAAGGAATTGTCTGGCCCGCAAGCTTCACATCGATGCGGGTATGATGTGGTAAATTTTTAAGCTTTACCAGACCACCATGCCTAGCCAGGGCGACCTACAGGAATTGGCTGCGAATGCCTCAACCGGCGCAGGCGGAATACAGCACACTTTGGCTGTCAACAATGCGGTGTGGCGCTCTGTAACTCTGATGAGTGCTGGTGCAATTGGCACACCGAAGAATAGGTGCAAAAATTGACAATTCTTTGTACCTATACCCTTCTTCGGTCCCTGTGCCCTTATTGGTGCCAAAAAGTCTTGGCTGGCATGGTAGTTTAACCGATGCCGAGGCGCCGCCTGAGGGGATGCACGACCATCACACTCCCTGAGCGGGCCGTGAAGAAGCTTGACGGGTACTGCCACGAAGACACAAAGAAACTTCTGGGCTATCTCCGAAAGCTCAAGGTTAGCGAGAAGCGAGGTCACTGGAAAATCATCATGGCCACGTTCTGGAGCCGAATTTCCAAGGACGACATAGACGAGATGGAGGAAAAGCTGGACTACTACCGATCGGAAATCAACACCAACTTGCTCCTGATTCTTCGATAAGATGACTATCACTTCCGTTTCCTTCATCTGCACACTTATCTAACATCCTCCAGACAAGAATAGTCAGGTGTCGGAGGTCAACTAAAACGCCTCCAAGTTGAATGCGAAAGACTCCAAATGGGATTCGACAAGGCAATCGACTCGGTTTGACAGGATGTATCAAGAGCTATCGAAGCCGGCTTGACGGCAGAGGTCTCGCAAATGCTAGGCGAGCTTCAGTCTATGACACAGACGATCCCTATCCAGTACCGCATCCTCCAGCAGCTTATCTACGGAGACTATAACTACATGCGAACCCGTCGTTCGCAAATTCGGGATGCCAGTAGGGAGACTTGCGGTTGGATCCTCGGATATGACGGCGATAAACCAGGTGATCACAAGTCGGACTGGCAATTCCGTGTCGAGACTTCCAAGGCCTTTCGTCGCTGGTTGAGGGAGGGGCAAAACATCCAACACATCTCGGACAACCCTGGAGCCGGCAAGTCAACTCTGGTTAGTATCTCGGGTATTTTGTTGTTTAACTGATGCCGCCTTACGGTGTTTAGCTAATTATCAAATGCTGATAGATGAAATTCGTCGCTGCGGATGACACTACCAGCGAAGAGCTCCAGACGCGGGCAAGAGCGAGGACTCTCGTATTAGCCGAGTTTTACTTTTACACCGCCGGGACTGTTATGGAGAGAACCCTGCCGGGTCTCTACAGAACCCTCCTCTTCGAGATCTTGAGCCGCCGCTGGTATTCCCTACCCAGTGGCAAAAATTCAAGGCTGAACCGGGAGAACGAATCGTCGAGACCCGTGAATTCACAGAGGTGGATATCAAGACGGCACTTGGGCTCCTCATCAGCGCCGAGGGGTATGGCAAGTATAAGTTCTGCCTCTTCATCGACGGGCTCGACGAGTACGAGGGAGACCGGACAGAAAACGAGGAGATAGCCCGGGAGAAATTGGCCGAGACGCTGATGAGGTGGGCGGCCGGGGAGCTCGTCAAGATTTGCGCCAGCTCCCGGCCAAACCGTGAGTTCCATGAGCTCTTCCGCTACCCGGAAAATCCGCCAGTCCACTTGCACCTCGTGAACCAAGCCGATATCTCGGCGTATTGCGTCGATAGGTTTCAGAAGGACCGCGAAGGGAGCAAAAAGCAAGGACGCGAAGCCGTACATGGATTTGATCCGGGATATTGTAGAGAACTCCCAAGGGGGTCTTCCTCTGGGCGTTCCTTATAATGGAAAATCTTCTCGCCGACATTAGCCTTGCATATTCTCTCGAAACCATAAAGAGAAACCTCGGACAGGTCGCACAAACACTGGAGAAGCTGTACGATGACCTGCGAATTGGGCGCAGCAAAAACAACCGACGACTGCCGGACAAGATGCTCCTATTAGCTGCGATGAACCCATGGCATGGCCCATTGCACGCCATCGGCTTTGCTTGGCTCGAAGGCTATGATGACTTGGCAGATCCAAATTTTCCAGACATCGTCAATTCTCACCTGTATTCTAAGGAAGAAGTCACGCAAAAGCTAGAAACGGTCCAGAAGAGGGTCATCAACCTATAATGAGGTTAGCAAACTTTATAATGGGCAGAAAGTTGTGCGCGTCGCCGGCAATGCGGCTATCGCTGAGTTCATTTGTCTGCTACGGCTTCATAATAATAACTAGGGAGCTTCTCCATTACGTGCCCAAGCGATCCATGAATTTAGGCAAGGGAGTAAGCTGTTCTAACTACATTAGTTTCGGTAAGAACTGGAGCCATTGTACCTCTTGGAACGCTGCTGCGGGCATCTGCCGCAAGCTAACCACGCTCTCAACAATAAGGCAAAGCCTGGACACAAAATACGCAGTACCTAAAACGAGAAACACAAAGCACCATGGCGTGCGCTTTTTGTACCCGCCAAACAGATCCATGCTCGACTCTGTGTACCGCGTCCGCCAGAAGCCCACCATTTGGGAGAGACCGTACACAGTCAGTGATCCGCCCATGACGATGCAGTTCACCTGCCAAATTTGCGCTTCGGCCTTTGTCGGAAACGGTAGGCTCCAGCCGCAAAAGTGAATGCCACTAAAAATAGATACAGCCACTCCTAGAATAAGATTCTCTTGGAAACTGCATGGTTTGAAGTCACGGTCGTTGGGGATACCTTTTCTGCGGATCATTACTAGCTCTTCCACGACCAGCTGCTCGCGAAGGTAAGGAAAACGGGGGGGAGGAGGAGAGGTACATACGTTCAAGGGGCCGCCGGACCTGCCACCATCTCTTGCGTGGAAATCGCTGCATCATTCCCCCGTGGCTCAATTTGCTGCACCAGTAAATATCTGGCTCTATAAAGTCAAGTGGTGTGTCTCTAAACGGGTCTTTGGCAGCATCACCAGCTTGTACCAAGAGCGTCGAGATATTGCACTTCGCCTTGAGTATCGTTGGGGTTTTTATGTTGAGGGGCTTGTGCCACCAAAGACAAAGAGTGATACTGGAGCAGAAGAGAATTGCTGAAGACATCAGCTCCAAAGGGGTGATGTGTAAACCAGACGCAGCGCGAGCGATGATATGGATAATGAATCGGCCGGACTGGAAGAAGGTCAGGCATTTCGCGACATCATCGGCCTTGCTCTTATCATCGATCTCAACCTTTCCGATCCTCGGAGCGTCAACGTGCTGATTCCTGACTAGGTAGAGTAGCTGTTTGGCCGTGATGGGAAAGGGGTGAGCACCAGGGATGTCGAGCACAAAACCTCCGCTATCGGCATAGAAACCGTGGGTTATAGTCCAGTCAGCCACAGCAAGGGCCTTCATATCCTCTCTCGACCGCCTCGCCGACGCTAGCTGGGCAAAGGCAAAAAGCATTGGTAATTCCGGGCACAAGCTACCGAGAAGAAACCACCGCAGCTTACGCCAGAAGCCTCTTATGACTCCATCGCCGGACGCGGGGACGTTGAGGTGCAGCATGGAGAAGAGGAGGAGTGCCAAGGTGGAGACACATGGCCAGATGATGTCCATGGTTCCTCTCGTGACCGGACCCTCGACCCAACCACGATAATCCCCCATCCCGGACGTAGAATTGAACGTAGAATTGTTTTCGAAAGTTGTTGCCATGATGCGATGTTGCTGTCGCCATACAGGCTGATAGCCAGTCAGGCTGTATTCGACTTAACTAAATATAACCCCAGCCCTTTGAGAGGCGGTGCCCCTTATCGATTACTGAATCGCCTTGGGCTTTCGGGGAGCAAATGCGGTGGAACTTGGTATAACTTGAGCTTCCCCTCGGTGGCTAAGAGTACGTGGGACGTGTATGACGTTGAGGCCTCTGCCCCACTCCTGCCATCAAACTATTGAGAGCCTAGGCATCAATCACACCCTCGTTTTCCGAGATAAAGAAAACTTGGTGCTTCATTCGCGACGCTCCGCCGCATTCTATTCTATCTCAAAGCGGGACGACTTGGTGATTCAACTCGTAACGCTACACCGCATCACTCGTTCCACCCTCAACGCGCGGGACGATAAGGGTTACTCGGCGCTTCATGCTCACTACTGCGCTACATCACTCCGTCACGCACGAAAAGGAAAACTCGGCACTTCATTTCCCAGCACTATAACTGAGCCGCATCGCTCCGTCCCTGCCTGCCTCAGCACAGGACGACAAGGAAGGCTTAGTGCTTCATTCACCACACCGCCTCTTCACTTCGTTCCCTCCTCGATACGAAAGACGTAGCACGGGCGCACTTCTCCCGAGTCATCATGGTCTTCATCGATGGCTACACTGTGTCTGCCTTGGTGGCATACGCTGTGCTCTGTGCCCTTTTGCGATACCGTCAGAAGCATGCGATCGAGGCAAAATTCCAAATGTCGCTGGGGGACATGACCCTCTTGCAGGCATACGAAATTCAGAAATGGCTCGGCGAGCAAGAATTCCCTGCTACCTTTTCTGCCTCGATCTTCTTTGCCCTCTTCAAGGTAGGGAGGTAGCCTTTCTCTTCCACCACCCCAGAGGAAGCTAATTACCTAGGATGTAGACCTATGGTGTCCCTTCCATCTCCCGGCTCCTTGTGGCGACTGGCCAGATCGCCGACCGCAACAACTCCCACGATCTGGAGAGGACTTCAAAGCGTGCGGCTGATACAAGTGTATTAATCACCAACATGGTCATCGGTCGACCCGGCTCCCGGCGAGCCATCGAAGCCGTCGCACGTACTCGATTTCTCCACGCCGGTTACCGGAAAGACGGAAAAATTTCCGACGATGATATGCTCTACACCCTGAGCCTTTTCGTCCTGGAGCCTATCCGATGGGTTGCTCAATACGAATGGCGCTGCCTGACAGATCTGGAGCGCTGTGCCATGGCAACATGCTGGAAGGCCCTTGGCGAAGACCTCGACATCCCATATGGTCGCCTGCCCTCGTCGCAAGAAGAAAGGGGATGGAGCGACGCCCTGCATTGGCTACGTGAGCTGGACGAATGGAGCCGCGCATACGCCCATCAGAATGTGAGATTGCACAAGAGCAATACCATTCTCGCCGGCGCCACTATGGATATGGTGATTTTTAAATTGCCCAAGATAGCCAAACCGGCTGGCCAATACATTGTCTCTATCATCTTGGGGCCGGGTCTTCGCAATGCGATGGGGTAAGGGTTTCCGAAGTTTCCCCTTTTTCGCATATATAAGTTCCGAGTGCTAACGTGAGAGTACCTGATTAGCTAGGCTTCCCTGCCCGTCTCCCTACCATGAGGCTGCGTTCCACGGCATGATTGCAATACGCAAGTTCATCGTCCGCCATCTCTGCCTCCCACGCCCGTACTTTCTACGACGTCGGCACCTGCTTGACCACCCCGACCCACAGACGGGTCGCTACAATGTGGCCCGCTGGAGGGTGCACCCGTGGTATGCTCGACCTTCCTCCTCCTTCAAGAGCCTCTGGAGTATTGGCAACTGGCTTCGCTGGATGCGCGGCGGCCCGCTTTCACCACCGCCCAGCGAGAACAAGTTCTTGCCCGAAGGGTACAAGATTCGCGAGGTGGGACCATCGCAATTCACAGGAAAGGGGGGCAAAGAGATGGACAAGATCGAGGAGACCTTGAGGGGTAGAAGCTTGGACGTGTGTCCGTTCGCATCCCTTTAGGGTAAAGTCCGTGTGGCATGACAGAGGGTTAAGCGCAAGGAACGTAGGGAATAAGTTTAGCTTATTTTTAGAGGCTCTGGGGGAATAAAAGGGCCACGGTTTGGACGGTTGGGGAGCGCTAACCAGTTACTGTAATGAGGTCCATAACTCAACATAGTTTAGAGGGGACGAGGCTTTATATTCTAAGCAGACTTAGTAAACATAAACATAAGAGTAGCCACCATGCCGAATCTAGTATTTACTTGGCAACTCGGGCTTGGTGAGACCTTGGGGCGCGCTAAACCAGAGCACACAACTCGCATTCCCAACGTGGCCCGCCCTCTTTGTCTTTTCCCTCTGGGCTGTGTTGCCACCCAATTTGGGGCATTTTTTTGTTGGCCCACTCTCAAGAATCCGCTTTGCGAGAGTCGATCACGCTGGGGTCGTCAACCACATGTTCGTATGATACTATGGCGCCGAGGCGCATTGCGAGCTCTGACCCCAATGGACGAGTGCTCCCTCTCTTGATTTCTGTCCTGCAATGCACATTTCCCCGGCCAAACATCATGTACACCACTACGTTTCGAACACGTTCCTACTACATACACAGCTGAGAAGGGTTTCTATTGCCGTTGTGAGCTACCCCACCAGTTCCTGGCAGCCCTGGCAACGGTCGGGCGACCTGCCACCCACCACGCCCGAAAGCCATATGCCGGACCCAGTCTGCAAGGAGCCTGACGGCTGCACAGACCTGGTAGCATCCAAAAATGGTGTGGCTATCGCGGACGACGATGCTTTTCGAAGATCATGGTCTTGCCGTCGCAGCGATGCGCAAAGTCGACCCCCCAGACATTCCCCTGCACGTCGACAATGGGCAGGATGGGGAGCACATTAACTAGATCATACTGTGCTGGATCAACGCTCCTGATCCTGCCATCTTCCATCTTAAAGCGTGTTTCCATAAGGCACGTAGAGTCCAAATCCATGAGCAATTTCCAAGTCAGACCTGGAGACTATTTACCTGGGGCTAGGAGAATGCTCGTGCCGAACTAAAGATTTCTTAGGGATCACGAGAAAGGCTCCAGTTGGTAGTGTCGTCAAGTAGACCCTAAGTTCACTTTTCATCGTGAAGAGTAAAAACTCCACAGGGTTCGTCGCTATACCCTCTCAAAGAAATCATCAACGGAGTATAACATACTATGGACTCCGGCATTCCCTTACACTGGTGCAACACTGTTGCCGTTAGACTGCTGCCTGGGAGGAGTAGCACCGGTAATGCGGGAGGCATCGAAGCCGAATAGCAAGCCCGAGGTATACGTATGTCCGGTATTATCGATGGTCGAGACGGTGAGATGGGTATTGAGGCCGTATTCAGGCCCCGCCGACGCTGGCGATGGGGTCGGGGGTTGGGTCGTAGTAGCTGCCGGGCTGGGAATGTCGGTGTCGCAGAAACCCAAAATAAATCGTAGGTAGATGCGGTCGTCGATATATTAACTTACCGGCTGTATTCATGGAGTGCTGAGCCTTAGAGATACTCGTGGGTCTTAAATACGTTGCCTGTGGAGGTGGATATCGAATGGTTGCTGTTCGGGTTTGATGATTACCCGCCTGCGCCCAAATACGAATTTGAGCAATATCACTGACGGCGTGACGGGGGTCTACTTGATGAACAGGCCATGTAGCATGGCCGCCGGTAGTTGCCTCAATGTAGTCATGATGGCTATTTTGCGCGCCATTGGTAGTAGCGGAATCGGGTCCATTAGAAACAAAGACAGTATTATAGTAAGTGCCATCCGTAGTCCCCGTCGTGTCGTCTCGCGATGTGCTCCAGTTTTCCAAGTTGTCTCGGCTCCTCTTTGCCCCCCTTTCTTCAGGCACTGTCTCAAGCATTCGCTTCCTAGTCGGAGCTGGAGCTGGATGAACTAGTGATGGTGAAGCAAAGCCAGTTCAAGACCGTGATCCAAAGTGGCATACTTGCCTACGGGTGGTAGATGCATGGTTTTCAGTCTCGTCCTTGCTTGGCCCCAAGCCCTCCTCTGCGTTCCGTTCCTCCACGTGTTCGGCTTGCGTGTAGTTACGTGGGATGGCCGGAGGGTGTTGACTGTGCAACGATGTCTTTGGCGCTCTCGCCGCCACAATCGCTGTCGCTTGCATAAGCGCAGTGGCTGGGAGGTTTCGGGCTGTTTGGCAGCCCCTGTTTGGACCCAGCTTCCGGTCGGGCCTGGAGATTAAGAGTTTAATCGGTCCCTAGAGTCAGCAGCACAGACTCTGCTGCTTCTGTTCAACATCAGTGGGGAGTAATAGAAGAAGCGGGACGGGACGGGACACTCAATACCAAGGATAAATGCATTGAAACAACGCGGGCAGCCTTTAAGATTTGCAATGGCGGATATAAAGAAGTCGCGAGTTTCGGATGCCGATAGCTCTGGGATATCGTTGACTGGGAGAATGCCGTTCTCAGCAAAGTCCTTGGTATGTGAGACCTCGTAGCACCGTGCTAACTGTAGCCATTTCGAGAATCGGACGAGCTCTTTTCGAAACCGCAATTCGGCTGACTCCTCGCTGAGACCCAAACGTGGATGCCCACTAGTGCGTCGCGATGTTCCGGTGTGTCGGCTCTGGGCAGCGCATGGCGTGGAGCATGGACGTCTCGCGAGGGGCCTTCTACGGAAGTCCCCTTCTACTGAGGGAATCGAGGAATTAAGACGAGAAAATTATTTCTTGAATGCTAAGTAACGCGTCTTGCCGGGATATATTACGAAGTAAAACTCTCGATTGTTCGATATACACTTGTTGCATGTCGGACGCCGGCCATCAAACTAACAAAAGAACCAGACCCAAAAACACAGGAATTATCAGTTTTATGACGAAAGTTTCTCTGGTGTATATGTCATACCTTGGTCTTCTTTGACCTGCGTGTCTCGCAAGCGACCCTCGTCTTCTTCGCTGGCGGCGGCAGGGGTTCACAGATGAGAGATCCCCCGCTGGGCCGAGGCTGGAGCGGCAAACAGTTGCGAAGGGGCATCTCTCGAGCCAGCTGCTGTTGGGGCTGGCAGGAACTCGACCACAGCCAGCAGCGATAATTGCGCCAGGGTGCCTATGGAAGTTATGGAGAAAGCGTTAAGGTGCCGAAGGATTGCCGTATTGAGAAGAGCTCGAGGTATCTCAGGCCCAAAAATTAAGGTCGTGACTTGCCTCGCAGTGCTGTCCAGGAAATTACCTGCAAAAATGGGATGTGCGGGTTAACCCCCCTGTTGCGGCTTGTTGCCAGCTGGCTTTGCACCCCCCATTTTTGGAGGAAGTTGCCAGGTGAACCGTTTGTCCCGGCCGGCTTCCTTCAGACTTTTAAAGGTAGGAGCAAGGTGGGCAGACAGGTTAGCAAACCCAACGTAAGGTAGGCAAGCAAGGTGGACCTCAAATTGTCTGGCCTTGTCTGGTGGGGTTAGAGCCTCGTCGAACTAACTCATTGCCACGGCCCTTTGAAGTTCTGCCAGCGCTCATACGTTGAACGAGCCTTGTCTAACTCCGCCATATATGCGTCAATTGCATTGGATAATTGCGGGCGAACTTGGAATCTTGAAGAGGTTACTAGATGACCCGGTTGGGTTCGTTGCCTATCTCTGGGGTGAGTAAATTTAACTGATATTTGGGATGATCATATTAAAGATGGCAGCCGCCTCGTGATTTTCTGACGACTGTCCCTAAAAAAAGAAGGAGGAGAAGGAGGTGCCCCCCAGCCATGCCATCCTCAGATCAGAGGGAGGGCGGCATTCCACATTATACGAGGTGGGTAAGCCAAGGAAAGGGAAGAAAAAAAGAAATTTTGTCATGGCCATTCAGGGACTTCAGGGGAAGGCGTCACGTGAGGGGCACGTGAGCCGTGTTGATACCCGCTACAGGGGTAGGAGGAGGACCATCAGGGCTCAGGAACGCACGGGCTCTCGGCTGTGCGTACTTAAGGAGGATCGGGCTTGTAGAGACTTCGCTGCGGGCCAGAGATTAGTGTTGCACACAATAACCACCTAACCTTTGTTGCCTCTACCACTCTTGACACTCTTGTCCCAAAGACCGTTACAAATTTACACTAGATTATATTAGGCAAGGGTGTATACAACCCCCTTGTTGCTCAGCCCCTGAGCCCCTAATCACCATCGACAGCGTGTAGTTGAAGATGTAACTGGCCCTTAACTCGGTTGCTGTATTTCGACGAAACAGAAAACATGCCAGACAAACTCCTCCAATTGACACGTTAGACAACAAATCTATCACACCGCGGGCTTCATGAGTCTATGTACAACAGCAGCCCAGGCCCCCCCAAAAACCGCTGCAACACAAAGTCTGTACTAGAACAACATAAAACAACACTAAAAGCGAGCACCGCCTCTATCTCTGCAGCCCCCAAGCCTGAGAGCTCCCCAGTGTATAATAACCCCCGAAAGGTGGTGGGAATTAAATCTAGATTCAACGGACCTCGCCCATCCAAACATGATGGTTATTAACGACAATTTGGGCATCCCATGGTCTCTCTCGCCTACGCGGCTGGGACCCTATACGATAGCCAAGCCAGACGTAGTAGATATGGTACGGTGTCTGAACTAGACGTCCTAACCTTCTTCATAAGCTCACCTATATATTAGTAACCACGAGGGTCGTGGGGTGTCCGATTTGTCAAAAGCCGAAGCTGGTGCCGCCAGATGGGGTCTGGCTACTTTATATACGCACTACCTCTTCGATGGTCTACAGCCCATCGTCGTCTGCGAGACAGACCCCTTCGATGTTTTGCTACCTGGCCAGAGATGGTGTTCCAGGCCTTTCCAAGATGTGCAGATCTATGATGGAAAGGGGCGCTGGACGGCTAGGCAACGGGCTCTGAAGCGCGCAATGGTTTCCAGAAAGAGCTCTCTTTCAGGATTGCTCTCTTCGATGCTCGATTTGACAGTCGGATCCTCGAAGGCCGCCGCAACTAAGCATCAAAAGGTTATCCCCACTGGCTGCAAAAGCATCATCAGAATTAGCCCGACTGCATTTATTACCTGCGTCATGACAACGTCTGCAAGGCGTTGTTTGGTCGTCACATTTGGATTTAGTACTCCTACATTGAGTGCAAGACTGTGCGCATTTCGGGATAGGTTTAGCGATAGTTGGAGGAAGCGAGGGGCAATGCGCAAGAGTGCCGAAAGACGATCCTGAGTAAGGCTGGGGGGTGTATGGGGACCTCTGTTGACGAGTTCCATTCAAGGCGCGGAGGGAATAATTGCAGAGGAATCGGAGGCCAGCACTGATGGTATCCAAGAAAGCCTGAAGAAAACTGCCCCTGGCTACCCCAAAGGACAAGGCTGGGAGTTGTTTGGAAAGCTAACATGCCGCGGCCCTCGCCGTCGACTGGCCACAACGAGATGGAGGGAACCGAAGAATGAGACGGTTGGCTCAGAGGGAAGATGGCGAGCTCGAGTGGAAGGAGCTTGCAAACGGGTTTCGAGCAGCTTTGAGCTTCGGCAGACAAAGTCTACCAAGTAACGCCACGAGCATTCGGCCAAACTGGGCTCTCCCATGGCTGGAAATGAGCTAGGGCGGTTCTCGAAGATCTAGGGACCACAGCATCGCCGATCCGGTTGGGGCGGGCGGGGGGATCATAGCGAGTTGATATTGGCCAGTCTAGCTAGAACGGGGGAGTCTGACGTTCCAGGAGACGAACTGAGTCTGGAGACGCCCCGGTACTTCTCTACATTCCTCGCTGGTCGGCCCTCGAGCTTGCTCAGCACAGCTCTCTCCTTTAGCCTCAGATCCCCCGTCAGCGCCTCAAGAACCAGCGGCTTGGGCCTCGAGTCCCCCCCCCCTTGCGTGTATACCAACACGCCGACAGGCGCTGGCCGTGGCAAAACTCGCCCTGATGGCCGAGTTTCTCGGACGGCCAGATAGTAGCGGTAGGTGCCAAACCAACCATCCACAGCAATCGTCGGTTCTGCCGTCATCAGTATTCCCGAGCAGAGTAACTCCGGCAATCACGACGGCAACTTCTGGGTAACTGCCTCCAAAAATGGGGTGTGCAGGCAAGCTGTTTAACAAGCCGCAACAGGGGCCTTCACCCTCCCTCCCCGACAGCAATGTGAACTCCTTATAGTTATTTCCATCGCTATGTTACTTCTCTGAAGTCGTCTGCAAATCCCACCTTTTAGGCGACTCTTAGCCCCACCCACCCATCCCGGAGACGTTGAAGGGATCAACTACCAGGGGCCTTTCCTCGACATCCACGAAAGATGACTTTTGCTGAGCTGATCGATTTGAAATACATTCCAAGAATCACGAAAATACCCGGGTGGAGCGTCCATAATGTGGGTGACTGGTAATGTACTGATGTGTGTTAAGATATGATGAATGACAGGCAGATCAGAAAGGGGCTGTTGCGTCTTCATTTGGAGGAAATCGAGACCCGGTTGGAGAAGCGGCAGTGGGACTTGATATACTTCCCTGCCTAGAGAGACAGAGTAACCTCCAAAGTCTGAAGCTGTGCATGTCCCTTCCCTTCGCCTTTGGCTTGCGGCAGACTCATCTGATCCAGGTCGAGGGTGCGGCAACCGCGGTATTGGTATGGTGCCTTACCCACGTAAGCCGACGCAGTCATGAAACTAGAATCATCCCGAGAAGATTGCCAGCGTCGTCGATAATCACCGTTCGGTTAAAGTAGCTAGAGTGGGTATGGTGCTAAAACACAGTTGCACAACATCTTCCGGCTTTCAACTGTACGGCTCACAAGGATAGTGCGGTGGCTCCATGGAACCTCGGTGTTCCAGATTGTAACAACTACAACTTGGTCGATGCCCTTCTCAACTATCTCGACTGCACTCTTGATTGCCTCGAGGCTATCTCCAAACGCGTTTTCGAACGCATCGGCACTGCGCTACGCCCTTCCAATGGGCGAAGATTCGGGAAGAGCCACGACGAGAAGGATGACGGACAGCGAGTAGGCGAGAAGGACATGTATTGAGATTCCCAAGATGAGAACCTTACTCTGGCACAGCTGCCGACGCCCCTGTCCTCGCGTCGTATCGTTGGTGGAGGCCCTGGCAAGCAAAGAAGACGCAATTGTCAGTTTTGGTGGGTGGGCCGGTCATGTTCTTTGTGCCGCATCAACTGGATAGTGTACATCAGGGGAACAAGGAGTTCGGGCAGTTCCAAGGTGGGGACCGGACCTCGTTGAAAGGAGTGCGCTGCAGGATCTAGTTCCTGTTGCTTGGGCAAGGGTTGCCACCCTCGTTTTGTTGCTTCTGCAAGGCATATGTAGGTCTAGGCAACGCAGACGAGCTCACGACACGATGTTATCACTTGGCTGACCTAATCAGATGCCGAAACCTGGGGCGGGGAGTTCATTCCAGCTCTGTGCCGCCAGAATGGCCAATTTCAGTACGGTGTTAGCTGTCCATCAAGTCCACAACCTCTGCCACTTGCTTACAGCTCCGGCCGGACCTGGCAAAGGCCGTCCTCTCAAGTTCCACCCACCCATTCCTTCGTCTACCAACCCAAGGGGCAACGATGCGACCTCCCAGTTCTCTCGTTTTTGCTTTTGCTGGTCTCTTCAGCATCCTCTCTTCAACCCGTGTCGCTTTCTTTCGCTCAATAGCTCTCTTTTACTCAGTCTCGGCCGCAATCTACCAGGAGTGGAACTGCTCAACCTACGTAGGTCGCATCAACAAATATGGCTTTCTGCTTCAGGGCAGCAGAAGGCCCGGAGACTCAGAAACGACGTAGCATTCACAACCTCCGTCCTCTCGCTCAACCTGGTCACGCCAGTGGAGCGACGTTTGCAGAAGGCTGCAGGTCAATCCCGACACATCGACGACGGCCACTCCACTAGCACAGCCCAACAGGCCGATCCAGGGCTCCATTGCAGAACTCAAGCTGGATGTCGGCTTCGTGGATGACCCCAAGGCCAGCAAAGACTCACGATACCACTGGTCGTACATCCTGGTACCGGGCGAGCTGAAAAGCAATCCGTCGACCGATATAGCCTCAGAGGCGTGGGTTAATATCGGCACGTACGCAAGGGAAGTCCTCGCCGCTCAAGATCTCTTATGAGAGGACGAAAACAGCTGAAGCGGAGACGGGTCCCAAAGTATCAGGAATTAGCTCCGCAGAGATTCCTATTGAGAATTAACTTTTAATCAATCTCTTTTCAGTGAAATCTATCCCTGGGCTAGGAAGATCCGACAGACATATAAAGGAGGAACCCCGTTTCTTCGACTGTTCTTGGCCCTCCTTTCTCCAGACCCAACACGAATCTGGGAACGAGTTTGGCATTTTATCTATTACCAGACACCAACAAGAAGTGGGAAAGCTCTACCGCCACCACGATGATCTCAGACACCACAACACCTGGCGATTAGGCTCCCGAGTCTGCTCGACACCCATGCCCAAATTTTCCGCATGATGCGAGACGCTAACACGAGAAGAGCTAACACGAGACCATGAGCGAGCACGAGAACTTGAGCGGATACGAGATCTTGGATTTTCTCTTTGGCTACCCAGAGCCAGACTCCCGGGGCGCCTGCGGCCGCACCTGGATTCGATGGCAGCCAGCCAGCCAGAGGCGGGGGCAACAGAGACACAAGTAGGTAATCCGCAGCAGCATGCGGATGCCCCAGTCCACGTTCTATGCACCTGACCATCCGCGGCGCGGCCATTTCCGACGGGACGCAACGACAACAACGGCTGCCGGGAGTCGCGGTGTGTAGCGCTGGATCCTGGACACGCACTACATATACGGCCTCGCCTGGCAAGGTCCTGCAGTGGAGCCCCCTGTTGGCGGTAGTGCAACTATCAGCGTGGTTGACACCTACTATCGCAACATAATAGGTTGATCCGCAATTCCTGGGGCACCGCAGCACCCTCGCCGAGCGCCCACGTGATTCCCCTCTTGGGAACTGTTATCACCCGGGTCTCAACCCCGCAGGAAGGGGAGAGGATCTAGACAGGGGGGCAGGCGGAAAATGAAGGAGATGATCTGTCGGGCATGTAGCCTGGAGGCGCCAGGTGGAGTAAGAAACGTTTAGTTGCCATACGGGGCGGTTGCCTGAAGCGAGGCACAGCGAGGCACAGACAGTATGGGGTACTCCGGGATGGATGAAGCCCAGGTTATGTCCTGATTGTAGAATCTCATGAAGGAGTGGGTAGCTAATCAAGCTCAACGTGAGTAGCAAGGTCTTTCTCGAGCTTCCCGATATGGATTATCCACCAAAAGGCTGCCGAGTCTCTGAAATTCGACGGTGAGCCTTTTGCCTACCTACCAATATACCGGGTAGTTGCCCCAAGGAAATCGTCATGTCCCAGCCAAACTGGTCGTATCTCTACCTCCGGCTTTCTGTCCGCCGAGCTCTGTCTACCTGAACGTTCGTCGTCTTTATCGTCTTTGCAAATCTAAGCTCTTCAGGGCCTAGGATACCTCGCCCGTTGAGGTGTACTGTTGCCCTCCGTCGGAATCCAGCGTGAGCCGGTAAATGTACTCGTCCTCGAGCTCTACCACGCCGCTTGTGCTATACGTCTCCAACTTCCGCTTGATCTCCCATTTCGAATAATCTGCCACCTTCACGACATTTGCTTCTAGGCAAATCTCCCCAATCATCACCACCACCCATACCTCAAAATAATACCCGTCGGTGCCAAGACACAGTCTCCTGCGCTTCTCGCTCCCAAATGGCAAGAGTCCTCAGTGGTGGGTCAGCAACATCGTCTGTCGTAATCTCGTCACCGCTGGGCGAGGAGGCTTCCTCTGCCGGCGTGGAAAGGAACCTTATGATCTTGAAGAGCTTTCTCAGCGTTAGGTATCCTTTCCTAGCGGCGTTGGTCTCCAGGGGTTGTACCTCGATGATGTTGAGGGACAGCGCGCTCTAAGACCCACCGGCCAGTTCTTTGGTGGACTGGTAATCAAGAAAGGTTGCAATAGCTGGATGATGGCCATGTCGTAAGGTACGACGAATTTGTCGACAGTATCGCCATACTTGTGTTGCACAACGAGAGACTTGTTTGCTCCGGCTTCGATGAGCAAATCGACTGCCTCGTCGAGGCCAAGGGTGATGGCCTTGTGAAGGGCTGTGTGCCCTCCGTGGTCGAACTGGTCGATATCCGAGTCTCTCTCCGTCGCCCAATCAAGAGGGTCTCCAAAAGGTGCCGGAAATCTTGCGGCGAGAGGTATTTATCTGCTTGTTGCTGCTGTCAGTTCTGTCTCACGAACCGTTGAATAATTAGTTGCCTGGGAGAGGCACACTAAATAGCATACCATGGTTGAAAATTGCTACATGTGAAGTCGTCTCGCCCGAAGTGGTATTGCAGATGTATGGTGTGTGGTCTGTCACTAGACTGAGGTGAAAATTGAGATCTCACGTACTGAGGTGGTAGTGCGTTGATGGCACCAATTCGGCATAGCTGATGTACGGTGCGACCATGCATGCGAGCGATAGTGTAGTTCCCTTCACTTATAGCGTTCCACAGGGATGTTGGGTGAAATGAATAATCGTGATCAGCCCGACAAGCTGGTTGGCAGGACCCCGGTGGGTGATAGTTGGTTGCCTTGGCTGCTAACTCAATATCGTCCAGAAAATGGAGGAGTCGCGCGACAATCCTCATCTGCTCGGGGCCTCGAGATTGGATGGCAAAGTTGAGTAAGGTATATGTCTAGAAGGCTTCCCATCCCTGGGTAACTGGTAGTAGGGCGTCCAACACGACTAGGTGTGATTTCTTGGCCGCAGTTTGCAGGGCTACCATTGACTCAGCTGGAGAAGCCTTGCTCAGTGCCAAGGTTATCTCGAGTGCAATGCCATCGTATCCGTTGACCACAGCAAACAACACTGATTCGAGCAGGGCGGGTGTTCGGGACTCTGCGGCAATCCACGGCTCGGCCATCACCTTCTCCAAAAGCAGTTCAAAGCACGACCCACTGCCAGTGTTGCCATGGATGAATCCCCCAAATCTGTAGTATGACACAGCGACGAGAGAGCGCGCCATATCCGATGGTGTGGCTGCCTCCAGAGTAGACTTGATGAGGTCCTTGGGTTCATACCAGATCGCAAAAGCCAAAGTTATCACGCCGGATTCATCCCGCTCTGGCATGGCGAACAATGTGTCTTCTGTATACCGTACACCGTGTTAGAATTCGATCAATTCAAACAACAATCATTAGAGTACTTACGACTCGAGAGTAAAAACGCCACGGCGTCATGTTGTTCAGCCAGGACTGCGTGGTCGAGTGGCCGCCAGCTGTTTTCGTCCAGGGCATGGATGTCAGCCCCGTTCTCCAGCAGCATGCTCCCAATCCTTTCCACCCACGGTTTGGTAAAGCCAATGGAGCGGCGTCAACCTCTGCCTGTTAGCTGTGGCTGCCTGCTCTCTTGCCCAGCTCCACTTCATGAGCATTTGTTCGGCCACCTCTCCCGCTCCGGCACGGCTGGTGATGTACAATATTGTGTCGCCGTTGGCCGCTTGGCGAAATTTCTCGAACTCCTCGGTTTGTAGGATTTGCACCACGGTCTGTGCTGGCCATAGAGTCAAGATTCATTCGAAGAACTCGACGCTCAGGAGTGGTATCCAGATATGCTGGATGTCTGGTCCAGCGAAGGATGTGATGTCACGGCCCTTTCGGGGGTTCCTATCCTCGCCGAGCTCGGCATACCCAGCTCTCTTACCAAGACTTGCCTCGAAACCGTCGGGCGCCACTTGACCGAGAAATGCACACATGCGAACCCAAAGGAAACGGTTGTAGCGTGGTCCAGTCTCAAACACCGAGCAGAGAGGGCTGGAAGAACAAAACTCTCTAGTGGCAGAGTCGGCTCTTGGAGAACGCATTGTTTCCCGTACTTCTCAATCGCTTGACTGTAGCCGCTTTGGACACTCGCTATGAGGTATCTCTGTGACTCCGCCACGGGTAAAGTGATGAAACCAGCCGAGTGGAGACCGTAGACTTGATAGCACGAGTACGATACTTGGGCTAGGTGTCGGAGGCCGAGTGGAGGCAAATTGGGCGTGCTCCAGGGCTGTGCGATTACGTCCGCACTGGCTTCCATATCGCGGTATAACTGTTCGACACGATCGTAGCCCTCTAGAAGGAGATTTATGACCTGAGCTTCTAGCAACATGGGATACCGAAAGTAAGTAGGTAAGCGGTAGATAAGTCATGAGTCGCTCACACTTACGTCCAGTCCTGAGACGGTGATCTGATGAAGTCCCCCATTTATGAAGAATAGGCGGGTACCATCCTGCACACCCATGTTTCTTTCGGGGGCTTGGCCGTTGGAATGCAAGACCATCAGCACTACTAACGAAATAGAGCATTCATACACTTCCGGGTATAAGCTCGTACCGATTCAATTCTTGACGCTCCATGTTGGTGTCAGTTACAAACAAACACTTCAGACAGGTCTACCAACCTGTCTTGGGGGGACGCCGCGAGTACTGCAGATATCCACGGACTGACGAGTTGGTGCGGGTCTGTGGTGCCATTCTCTTGTATCTGTGTTAAATACTTCAACGCTGAGAGAAGGAATTGATCTGCGTCGGGTGAGACTTGGATTGCTCAACGAGTTCGCCACCGGGAAACTTTGACCATCCGGGAACTTCGACGCCATTATTAACGGTTTCGAGGATTGCTCAAAGGGGCCTTTGCCTTGAAACGCGATAAAGTAGGAGAGTAAGCCAAAGGAATAAACTTCGGCACGTAGAGCGGCGCGTGGGCTGATCCGTGCCTCCGGGTTGTTGAGCAGGATGAACACCTCTGGGGCCGCGTAAGGCATATTGCCACCCAAAAGGCCGACCCAGACATTTTCTTGCTTCGCGAACGCGCTTTGGTCAAGAATGAGCGAGAATCCGAAATCGCACAGCTTCAAGACCGTTTTCTGGGTGGCCAGGTCGGTAAATGCAAGCACATTGTCAGGCTTTAGGTCTCCGTGGGTGATGTGACAGGAATGCGACGCAGTAAGTCCGGAGAGAATCTGGTTGACGAAGTTGACCCTCGTCTCCCATGGGAGATCACCCTTTGCTCTTAGACGCCGCTCCAGGGTCCCCCGATCTGCACAGGGCTAAACGAGAACTGAACACGGTTTGACCCAGACGGACGGCGAGGAGTCATCTCTGTCCCAACAGATGCCGAACAAGTGGACGAGGTTGCGGTGCTCCCTTAGCGGTGCGTGGCTAAGGATGCGCAGCTCGTTCACCAGCGCCCGGGAGATACGCGCCTGAGTGCTTGGCGGAAGGGTACCAGACGTGGATGCTGAATTAGTAGCGTTTGTGTTCGAGTACTCCCGTGGCCGTTTGAAGGCGAGAAGAGAGCCGCCTGCCCACTGGAGTCTCCTTGTTCCGTCTTCGTATGGCTTCAGCGATGATTCTGCCATGGCAACACCCACCGAGACCGCGAAGGAGCTTCCAGTCCAGGGAAGTTGGCGTCCGCTAGAACAGAGTTTGGCCACAGCGTCAAAAGTCTCGATCTAAAGGGAGCTGATAACAGAGCGCAGGGCCGCAGGTCCGGGGGGGGGAGGGGGTTTGGAGAGCATCCGCCGTGGTGGGTAGGAGCGGCGAAAAGAGGCGGGAGGGGCCAGGGTAAGCAGATAGTTTTCTACTCCACGGCCCAAGTTTTATGGCCTCAAAAAGTCGCTGAGGAGGGGAATAACTAACTACACGTGGCATCATTCATGGCTTCCGAGCAATGATGCCGTTTTATCCTCCAACCTCACTCCTTCCATGGCCCCATGTACCCAACAGGCTTTCAATCCAACATCCACACCCCTTCCTCCTCCCTCTCCCCCTCCTCCTCCCCCTCCTCATACCTCTTCACCCCGCCAAGCATTTCAAATATGTAGCGAATGGCGCGAAGTTCTCGTACTACAGGACGGTTCTGGTAATTCGCCCTCACTCTGGCACGCAATTGGTTCATGGTGATCGTTTTGCCGTTAACGACTCTCGTGATTGTGTCTCCCATTTCCTCGTACCACTTGTCGACTTCGGCGCGCGATGGTCGTGGTGATCCAATGTCGTGTTTGGGTCCTTCACCAAAGTCAAAGCTTGACCACGGCATTCCACGTTCCCGATCGCCCATCTCGCGGACCTGTATTCTCTTTCTGTTAGCGGGTGTGTATCCTGTGGGGTTGGAGGAGATTGTTTTTTGCTGCTCCTTACCGCGTTGAGCATGGGTACCGTGTGCCTCCCTATCATGAGCAACTCGTGCTCCATGTTCTCGAGGAGCTTGACCATGCGTGGGACAGAGGGCAGGTAGTACACACTACGGCGCAGCTGTCCGTCGACTCGAGCCGTCGGGGTGACCCACACTTGGTCGACGTGTGGGCGCCCGACCACGGCGACTTCCCCGCTGGGACCAACGGCAACAACAAGGGGGATGGGGTGCGCCAGCATCTCGGCTATACCACGATCTAGCTGCCGGAGCGCCGGGAGGGTCTGCCCATGCAATGTACGATAAGCCTCGCCAAGGCGCTTGGTAAGGGGAAAAAGCGCCGTTCGGTCGATATGGAGCAGGCCGCGCGGGATATTGACCATGCGATGGGCATCTCGCGTGTCACTTGCATACATCTTCTTGGCGATGTCATTGGTCTTGGTCTCTGCGTAGTCCGGAAAAGGGCTTCCGAGGGAAAGGATGGTTTCGGCAAGCGTGTTAATGGCAAAGATGGTGGAGCGTATGGTATCGAGGTCCACAAGTAGGTCTCGTAGCATCCCTTCGGTCGTCTCGTGCCAGTCAAGAAACAGAAAGGTTGTAACCTGGGCGAGGTGCTCGAGAACTGTGCGGCAGCATTCCTGGTAACTGGCCGGTGGTGTCATGCCGTTGACGTCGCGACAGTCGTATTCGGGGAGGGGTGGTATAGACTTGATCCATTTGGTAGCCTCCCAGACGTAGCCCCTCCCGGCGCTGAGCCAAATAGACGGCACTCTCTCGGTACAGAGGGTGTGAAAATGGAAGGACGAGGCCGTCCTTTCGAGGCGGTCGAGACACGCTTCCAAGGTGGCATAGTGGGTATTGAGCTGCTCAGCAACCGAGCCGAGTACTTGGGTGTCGTTGCCAGCCCGCCTACTTTCCCTGACAACGGCGTCGGGTAGGTCCGCGCCGTCTCGGGCAAGGCGCTTCAGCTCGGTGGCCAGGCGCATAAACGTCATGGGTTTTGCGTCGCCCCCGAACCCCGACGTCACGTTGACGTAGAACATGGAGGCTGTCGGGGTGGACGTGTGCTGGACTAGGAGCTGGTGCAATGTGTCGAAGAAGGGGGACGGGATGGCGTCGTAATGGGGGGTTCCCGGGAGGCAAAGAATGACGACGGCCACAAAGTTGGCCAAGGCGAGGACGGGGTGGGGTTTCCAGGCGTCTCGGCACCTCCGCAAAAGACGAAGCAGTCGCTGCAACAAGGGAGACGCGACCAAAGCGACGAGGAGGAGGAGGAGGCGGCGGCCCTGCTGTAAAAGGCGTAGCCGTCGGCGCGCATACCTCAACACGGTCGATCCGACCAGAGCGAGAAGGCGGCCATCTCGCCGCGCTTGGCGGACGCGGAACTGGGCGCGTCGAAGTCGGCGTCGAAGCTGGCGTCGAAGCCGGCGGACCCGAAAGCGCAAGCCGGAAGGAGAAAGATAACCCGGCGCGGCCTTTTCTGGGCGGCAAGCGCGGCTGCGGTGGCGCTGGTCATAGCTGCTCTCCCGGGCGGGCCTTCGAGTTGGCTTCGCGTTGGCACGCAGGCCACGGCGGCCAAGAAGAATCTGGGCTGCGAGGGAGCAGGCAAGCAAGGCTAGGAGAAAGGTGGGCAGCAGGCTAGGAAGAGCGATGGCTGCTTGGTGGATACCTGTTAGGACGGCAGAGGCGGCGGTAGACATGATGATGGGATGATGGGATGACGGGGGTTTGAGAAGGGAGAGGAAAAAGAACGAGAAAGGGAGCACAGCATTGGTTCGGCAGGGGTGGGCGGCACTGCTTCCATCTTTATAGCTTGTGGTTTCTTTGTTTCCCACCCGTCCCCGTCGCGGACAACAGCCCAGCGCCCGCCCAGCCCATTCATCGCGGCGGCGTTTGTTGGAGAGAGTCTCTTGCACTGTTAAATCGTCTCCGTGCACTGTAGGTACAAAGGCGCCTAAGCGTTACCGCTCACCGCCCAATTTTGCAGCCAAAATTACCACATTCGCTGGAAAATGAAGCCCTACCGATGCGCTGATTGATTGACGGCGCCGACGATGTTTTTTGGTAGCTGTGGAAGCTCAGTTGCAGTGGAAAGGTAAGAGCCGGGTTATGTTGTGGTAAAAAAGTGGTAAATTACTACGCGGCAGGATCTTGGATGTTCTGGAGGGGCAGTGCACGGAGACGATTTAACAGTGCCCCAAGACTTCTCTCTTGTTGGAGCTGCTGCATGCAGCGGCTTGGCACAACAAAGACATGCGGGGAACGTTCACGGGTTGCATTGCCAGGCAGGACATGGAATAGCACGGCAAACGACTTGCGCCCCATGCCATGCACAGCGTTGATCGGGGGGCCATGGAGAAGGTCCAGCCAGCCAATATTTCATGTCAAGTCGAGACCAAATACAGTAGAGCTACCAAACTACTACAGGAGCCCATGGCAAATCCCAGGTAGGGCAGCCCGTCTGCCACGCACATTATTAATCTCGAGGTCCAGGTTCTTGCCGGTTAGGACAGGTATAAACACAACCATGTACTCATACCTCGCAGCGTCATCTAGAAGAATGCCTGCCACTGAACCGACCAATCTCGCCCTTTCATCGGTAGCCCAGCTCGCGGCGCCGGGGCCGCCGGCTGCCGACCGCGCCTCCTCGAGCCGGGCGAGAGCAGCATCTTGGATGGCCTTGACGACGTCCTTGTGGTAGCGGTTGGCGGGCGAGGCGCACTCGTTGGGCGGCCAGAACGGCTTGCGGCGGGCATCCAGGCCGAGGAACTCGAACAGCGTCGGGGGCTCCATGGCAGGGTTGCTCGGAAACAGGCGGCCCTGCAGGTGGCACAGACGGCGGCGAACCTCATCGTCTGCCCCGGCGGTGCGAGAAGAGGAGGAGGGGGAGACTTTGGGCAGAAACCAGTCGGCCCCGACCCAGAACACGAGGCTCGCACCGATGTACGGGACGGTGAGGGGTGGCAAGATGACGGCCACGGAGCCAGCCGCCAGCACCTCGGCTGCCAGGACCATGATGACTCCGACGTGGTCCTTGGTGAGCGATGGCGCACACATGCTCTGGTCGTGCACCTTGCGCCAGAAGGTGGAATTCGTTGACTGCACAACTGTGTCGGGCGTGCATCGGCCGTTTTGCAATGCCGAAACCTTCGTCCCAAGCATGATGGCGGGGATAGCACTGTAGGAGCTGAGAAGGTCGGAAAAGGCTCCCGCGACGCAAACGGGAGCGCACGCCGCCAATAGCATCCGAGACCGCATGTTGCTGTTGTTGGAAGTGCTGGACTGAGCTGAGCAGAGCAGAGCAGAGCAGAGCAGAGCAGAGCAGAGCAGAGCAGAGCAGAGCAGAGCAGAGCAGAGCAGAGCAGAGCAGCGAGGAAGGGGAGATGGAGATGACAGCGTGAGATTGTTGATGGTTGGCGTTGCACGTCAGTTGCGTGTCGTGTCGTGTCGAGACGAAGGAGGATGGAGGGAGACTGGCCAAGTTGGTGACGAGAGAGGAAGGGGGGTTGGGGGGTATTTCTAGGCCGCATTTTTCGGCGGGAGCGGATTCCAGGCGTTTCCATGAGGACGGACGCACACCGAGCCGCAGATGCCAATGTGCCGTGCCCGGTCGTTTGTCGCAAAACAACACAAAACAAAACAAAACTGCGGCCTCAAGAGTGCCATGCCACTATTGGATTTCTTTATCCGCCCGCCTTTCGGGTAGGCCGGGCAGGGACGCCCTCAAACCCCACTTTCTTCGTTGGTGTTTAATTTCCACAAATGATACGGGCCCCACCCATCCCTTCGTGGAAGAATCTGACGGACGCTTGCACATTTCAGTCTATAAACGTGACAAGTTTCAGCTGAAAACTCCCCCAAGACATGAGGTCAGCTCCAGTGGCCTTTCTACCTTTGTGGCCGCCTCTTGACAAGTCAAAGAGCGTGCCACACATCGGGTTTCTTTGCCCGCTACGTTACGCGCCGGACTCCGTCTCCCTTTCATGGTAAAGCAAAGCCCGGCCGCTCCCCTCTGTTATCACTTATCACTTTGGTGGCTTGAACGGCGTGATCCGTTTGTACAGTCTGCCTCCCTCCTTAGCTCCACTCACTTTGCATGAAAGTCTTGGTTCTGCGTTGTCAGTTGTCACCTATCAAAGGCGACCAGCTTCCGTCGGAACCGCCGCTTCCAGAAGTGGCAGCACACGTCAGATCTGATGTCTGTTTCAGCCCATGCTGCCTGCCTTTGATCAATTTAGGGGGAATGGAACAAACAGGACGGAACACGCCGTGCACCTACCTTCTGGACGCGCGCGCTGGCCATGATGCATGTCCCTTAAAAGGCGGCGGAGGAGGCTCAACTCCAGCTCTCCGGCAACACAACAACAACAACAACA
Source organism: Lasiosphaeria ovina (assembly GCA_033439765.1). Classification (NCBI taxonomy): domain Eukaryota; kingdom Fungi; phylum Ascomycota; class Sordariomycetes; order Sordariales; family Lasiosphaeriaceae; genus Lasiosphaeria; species Lasiosphaeria ovina. Next base: position 1,488,273 of record JAULSN010000009.1, read on the forward strand.
ACAACAACAACACAACAACCCAGAAGCTGTGTCATCGCCCGTTCTGCATTGCCTCATCACCATGAGTCCCTTTTACAGAGCCAAGCAGCTATACCGCCGCAGGTTCCCACATGGCCACCACCGGTGCGCATCGGCTGAGGTCGAGTCGCAGCACATGGGCGGCGCAGCAGACGACATGCGGCTCAGTCTCGTCCACTCTCTCTTTGCCGCCATCATCAGCGCAGGCAGTTCCGACCCGAGCCAGCGGCAGGTCTTGGACAGCCGACTCCAAGGCATGCGTGACAGCAACTACGTCCCCAGACACGTGCTGAAAGACTGTCCGACAACATCCAAAAGTGCCGCAATCCGCCACATCGCCAATGCGATTGCCGGCTACCTCAGCCGCCCTGTGCGCTCCGAGCCCAGGATCGAGCTGGTCGGCATTTTCATCCCCGAGCCGCCCCAGGACGGCGACCTGGGTGACCAGGCCTTCTCGGTCAAGTTTCTCCGACGCCGCGTCGGTCGGCGGTGCCACGGAGACGCACAGCCCATCTTCATCGAGGTGTGTCCGTGGTCCCAGCACGAGTTCCGCGGGGTTCGAGAAGCACGTCTTGGCCCTCCTGACAGGAGCGGCACGGCCGGGGCTGCCACGGGGGGGGACGAGGCGTGGTGGTGGGGGCCCAGCAGCCGATCCAATGCGGCGGAACCGGTGCAGGCAAGAAGACAACGGCGCCAGAACCGAGAGACAACAGTCGCTGCCGATAGGGGCAACGAGCTGCAGGAAGCGTTGCCTCCTCCGGTACGGATCCTACAGAGGGAAGAGCCGACTGACTGGAATGGCATCATCAAGTGGATCTGTGCTGCTCTCTTCGCCCTAGCTCTTTTTGGCGTCGTCGTTTACATCGACATGCTGGGTTCGAGGCTATTCACTGGCTTCTCCAACGCCGTAGTGGGGGTGGGCTCGCTGGGAACGCAGCTTATGGCGTTCTTGGGACGGGTACTCTCCCCTGCTGCGGATCGGATCTCTCGTCCGATCCGGCCTTACAAGGTGCCGCTGCTGAAGCGACGGGCAATCGACCCAGCAGTCCTCATCCTCAAGGACGTTTTTCTGCAGAATTCTGTGCAGCTGGAAGAGCGACGATTGGCGTATACGGCATCACTCACCGACATGGTCTACGACCAGACGCTGGGCGAGCTGGCCTCGACGATGGGGGACGCAGCTCAGAAGCTGACGGAAACGGAGCGGCCTGTCACCAGTGGTCTTGAAGAGCTACACGTTAACGTAATGGACGAGTTCTACCAACTCTGGGGCATCGAGACACGTTTCCAGATTTGGGAGGACGGTCTGCCAGCCACGACTGGCAACGACCAACAAGTCCGGCCCCCCACCCTACGTCGTAAGGAGCTCGCCAGGCTGAGATCAACGCTCTGGGATATCACGAAGGATCTCGGCAAGCTTCTCCTTGGCAGCGTGAGCAACCGAACCCAGCTGCTCTCGGACCTAAAGAAGGGCTCGGACGGAGCCAGCACCGTCTATTCCGTCTATTCAAAAATGGTGCGTACCGGCGTGGACTCTGAATCCGCTAGGCTGCGGAAAAGAGTCGACCTCATCCACAAATACCAAGCCGACAAGGCAGAGGCAGAGGTGGAGGCAGAGGCGGAGCGGCGGCGGCGGCGGTGGTGGCGGTGGTTGTCTTCTAGGAGTGGTAACGGCAACACCGAGTTGCCTGAGGGTTTGGATGTCGCCCACGCCGCCATTCTTGATCAAGCAAGCAATGCCATGGGCGACTTGGCCGGTACCATGAGCGTGGTGGTGTCGGTGATGGGCAGGGTGTACATCACTCTGACTCTGGAACATGATGTCGTCAAGGAAGAACTGGAGGAACTGAGGCGGCTGGGCGATCGCGTCAGATACCATGCCAACATGATTCGGGAAAATCCAAATCCGCAACTCCCCTGGCTGAAAACTGTTGCTCAAGAAGCCATGAGTTTTGTGCAGGACGCTTGGGACATTCTGTCTCGATATCACGCCCACGAGGTTACGGATGTGGCCGTTCGCTGATGAGGGATCAAGGACAGGGGCCGTTGGGCAGCATCTGCGGAGCAAAGTTCTCAATCACTTCTCGAAACAAGTCAATTTTTTTTCCTTCCGCTTACATAGTTGTATTCCCTTGATAGCAAATTACCGATAAGGTACAACGCGATACTGTTGCATTCTTGGTCTTCTCGACTCCCAGTCTCCGTTCTCCCTCCAAGCGACGACATGACTGGCAGGGGCTGGGGTGTCGGGCTGTCATCCCCCATTCCAACCCTTCTGCAGACGGAACAGGCAGAGCAAAGGGTGCTGAAGCCGAACAAAGATGCAACTGATCTTTCTGCAGCGGCGTCGGGCCTTGCAAGGGATGAGTGCATCGGCTCCGCAAAATCGGTCTTGGTTCGAGCCCGCTCGCCGCCGCATGGCTGTGAGTGGAGGATTCGGCCGACAAGACGACATGTCGCAACTGCGCAGAACGCCCCATCTCCCGCTCTGTCTCTACCATCACGCGCTAGAATGTTAGTGTGTGAATTCCGCAGTGTTTTTCTATCCTACCTATGGTCTATCTATCTTATGCCTTCTCCATGGACACCTGACTTGACTCCACGCCCAATGATGTGTTGCTCAAAATGCCCACGCTCAAAAGCCGATCCTCTCCACTCCGTCCCATCCACGGCCTTGGCAGGCTCTACTAGCTGAAAGTCCTCACTGAGGCGAGGTAGTTGCGGGGGCATCCACATGATCCTGTATTGCTCTGTAGCTAAACCAAGAGCTTTTGCGGAAAACGTTGTATGGTGTTGTAGTCCCCCCAGCTATTCTTTGCCTACAATATTAAGTCATACCTCAGGCGCCCCTTCTCAGCTTTCGTTGCCTCCTTAATTTTGGCCTCCATCATCTTGACTATCTCCATCAGCTGGAGGACACACTCGCGAGCAGTGCTGTTTCCAGCGATGATGAACAAAGTTCCTCAGTACAATCAATAACATTCTGCTCGTAGGGCTGATCTAGGTTTACCCCTCCAGGCCCTTATTCTTAGTGTAATAGGTGTTGTTGTGTGTGATTCTGGTGGTTTAACCTCAAACGTCCAGAGTCGGCTGATCTCTTTCAGCGCCTTGGCTACACCCTCCTAGGTACAGCCGACCTTGGACCCTGATGTCCTGCGAGAATGGGCCTTGGAGCATTCGAATCTTGCCTCTGGAACAGCCAAGCGTAACTCTAGAGTACCCAAGGTCTTTGATCTTGTTGTCAGAACATAACTTAATAATTGGTTGCGCCAAGATATTTCAGTATACGTCATATTGGCTGCGTCCTTGCGGAGGACTAGGCGAACCTTGTGGCGCTTTCGGCGTTTGAGAAAAGCTCTCCAGAACCTGCTGGCGGCTCTACAGCGCGTCAAGCTAGAACTTAGATGGCGTCCGCATCAAACGGTCTTCAACGGTTACGACATGCAGCTCGCGTATGGGAAGAGCCTGCCCCGGACGGTATATCATCATTACACAGCGGAATACAGATTACGACAGGACTGTACTATGTAGGCCTCAGCGTGGACGGGGCCAACATTCCCCATTTAGTGCGTACTGAGTAGCATGTAGCAGCTCTCCTCAAGAGATCCAGGACTGTGTATTTGGTACTGAAGCTGATAGGACGTCTGTGGATAGCGAAGAGTAGAGGTCTCTTGCCCCGTCTCCCTTCTGCTTTCCCATCATTCCGTAATACGGCAAGAAGCAGGGTGGAAGGGGAAGCAGGGAGAGGTGCTCAGGTGCCGGAGTGCCGTCGGGAGAAATCCATCACCACAACCTGCATACAGGGCTGGGCGCAAACTGCAGTAGACCGTGAGCATGTTAAGGCATGCAAGTGAAGACAGGGTGACCTTTCCCCGCTCGAGAGTCTTCAAGCGATCAGTGACGCGGACCCGACGGATCTTTCCTAAGTACGAAGGCTGTAGCAAAAAGAAAGGGTCACCTTCCCCAGTGCCAGGTTTAGGACGCCACGTTCCAAAATTGGTTAAGCCTCACACGCCAGCTGCCTGGTCAACAAGCCAATCTTTCACAGTGCAAGAAGATAAAGATCTTCAAGGCTATTATAGTGAGTTTAGCGATTTTCAGGGTTTTGGCCGACACCTGGCAAGATGCCTACACTGTGGGAGTTCAAAACTTGGCTACTGTTAAGGGTGACTCTTTCTTTTCGCCTCAGCCTTCGTACACACCCTCGGTTAAGAGAGGTGGCTGTATATATAAGAGACGCTGGGCAAGGGCATCAGCCGACCGGATAACGCAGCTTTGAAGCATTGCAGTTTTCCTTGGCGCCTTGCCACTTTGTCTCACTATTAGAGTGCAAGAGCCCCCAAGAAGGCAAAGAAAACCTCCTGAGAATCCCAACCGTTCCATACAGAAGAAGCTACCAGTCTCACGACAAATAGCATCTAAATGCTTTACTTACCTATCGTTTTAAACTTCAACTCGTTTTAATATCGGGCTCAGGAGGCTTCTATAAATATCGCTACAAATATTTTCTAATTATGCTGCCTGTGCGGCATGTTTACTAGGTTTTGTCATATTCCTTTGTACTACTGATGCCTTACTGACATCTCGATAGGCTGAAGGTAGAGAGGGAGCAGACGGTAGGGATGGAGAGGTTAAGATTAGGACAGTAGATGTATCTGGGACTCCCGGCTACAACGGGTCCCTCGTAATCGAGGACGTGGATCACGCCCACCTGGACAGATGGCGGCGAAGGTGAATCTAGAGAGATACAGTATGATAGTAGTTCTCTAGATTAGCAACAGTCAAGTCATTCTTTCCAGATCTCATATCCAGTGTAGGAGTTACTCGCCGAGTTATTGAGGTGGCGGCAGTCGTACTTTAACTTCATCAACATAGAACGGACACGAGGGGACGTGGCCCATTACTATCGACGAGAGGCAATTCAGCTATACCGGCTGTCCGGGACAGTCGCGGCTGCCAGTGGGGAGGCCTTTTCGCCCTGTAAAAAGCAAGACTTTCCGCCCAATCCATGACCTGTAGGGTACCTATGCCTTACAATATCGGAAGTTCTGGTTCGCGAACCATTGTTCCCGAAAGCTAGTAACGCGTCCCAATGCCGCGCCACCTCCAGCCAGAAGCCAGAGCAGTCATCAAGCTGCGGGGTGCGCTTCGCTCCGCACACCCTGAAGGTTTTCTCTTTTTTGTTAATCGCTTCCGCCTGTGGTATGACGACGCCAACCTTGGCCGCAGCCGATTCGAATAGGTCCACCATAAACGTAAACCACATTATTACGTCCAGTGCGTCCAAGACCGTATATATTTAAGCATTACTCGACCAACCCCGTCAACTCAATGCAACGCTTTATCTTGAGCTTCATAGAGAACGATATAACGTCGAGTCAGCTAAGTATGAGAATGAAGCTCTTATTCGATGCCTGGAGGTTAAGGAAGCCGAGTTAACCAACTTCCTCAATGAGAATGCTTGGCTTCAGGGGGAGCTCCACCAGGCGACCCAGGCTATCCAGATGGCCTCCGAAGACAGGCAAAGGCTTTTGACCAAACTTACTAAGGAGAAACCCCTTCTCCTGGAATAAGAACCTCAAACTATTGGCGAACCAGGCAAAGATCAACAACCTCCAAAGGAACATCGCGGGCATGGAGAACTCCGTTAAAAGGGCGAGCGCGTCCGCGTCGTCACAGTCCAGGCTCGAGCAGCTCCTCAAGGTGACGAGTAACAATACGCAGACGACAAGTTCGATGGCCAAACTACCAGAATTTTCCATTGCTCCAGATCCCAGCTGTACGGCTATGAAAGACGGAGACACTATAGTCAAGCAATATCGTATCATCTCCATCCGTATACTTATACTCCTTGTCCGTGGACTGTGCCGCTTTCCGCGCCTCGTCGAGATCGCTTTCAACCTCTCGTAGGATTGCTGACGCTTCATCATCCATATCCAGCGCTCGGAGCACTATCGACAGTCTGAACTTGGCTCTAACGACGTCTTCCTGACGCCAGGCCAACGTAACATGGCCGTTATCGACAACCTCCTCCAGCAAAGTCCAGTGGTGGTGAGCCATACCTACTTCGCGGTTTCTAAATCATTCGTGTTCTGATAGCACACAGCCAAGCAATATTGACTAGCCAGCGTCAGATGGTGGTTGGATCCCTGCCGCGTCAGCCGCTTGTCAAAGGCCTCCTTGTGCAGCTCAAGCGCCTCCAGCACGTATTCCGTAAACGAGTAAACAAGGTCATGGCCGCAATGAGCTTTGTTTGCAGGTGCAGCGGCGAGTCGGCCCCGACCGCCTTGCAAATGAGCGCTAGAGAGCGCTTGGCGACTTCGCGGGCCTTGTCGCTTTTTCCTGCGCGACGGCGAGCGGCAGCAGCTGGAAGCAGTAGATATGCCCAAAGCGCGACGTCAGCGTCTCCTCGGTGCCGGCGCCCTGGTAGTACTCGAGCGCCTTGTCTAACCAGGGCCGCGTCTCATCTACCCGATTTAGCTGCGTCAGGCTCACGCCCGTGTCGTTGCTCGCGCGCCCAAAGTTGACATGGTCGAGCTGGGTCCAGCGGTCGCGCGGGATGCCTGCGAGCTGCTCCTCGCGGTTGGGGATTTGTCGCTGGTTCACGCCCAGCGCCCGCCGACGGCCCTCGACGCCGAGATATTGGATCAGCACCTGCATGGGCCCGAGGATGTTGCCGAGAATGGGCCGCACGCGCTCGGCTCGCGTGTCCAGGAGGGCTGAGCAGATGGACTCGCCCGTCTCGAGCAGGGCGAGCACCTGGCTCTGGATAGCATTGTTGACGCCGTAGTAGCCGACGTCGCTGAGAATGTGTCGGCGAACTGGAGATTCTTTTCCAGGGGGGTTGGGGTTGGACTGGACGTAGGTGGTGTGGACGCTGAGGACCCGCATCATGTAACGAGCACTCTGCTCGTACTTGGCCGTGTCGCCGCGCGTGATGATGTTGGCCTCTGGGAAGGCTTTGCGGAGGATCTCAACCACCTCTTCAAAGACCCTCTGGCGCCTTGGGAAATCGGCGTCGAGGTTCTGGAGACGGGTTCGCTGCAGAGCCCGATGGGTCCGGAGGCAGTGGCCTTCGGGTAGGTTGTAGCGGTCTACGAGGTGTCGCTCGAGCAGCACTCCCATAGCGGCATCAAATCTATTTAAATAGTTAGTTGGTCAGCCTCATTCGATGTGCAAGCGTATCTGATTCATCTTTGCATGGTTATGCACGGGTACCTTTCCGTGTCCCAGTAGCTCCAACTCGACTTATCTGACGCTGCCTTGGGCCCGACAAACATCTCGGCGGGACCTGGTCGGGCTCGAGAAAGGCCAGGAACTTGAGTAGCTTCTTGGCATCCTCGCTCAGGCGCTGGAAGGCCAGGTCCTAAACAGTACCCAGGTCATCCCATAGGCATCGCTCATCTCAAGGTCGTCGTCTTTCCAGGTCTGGCTTGACTTGATGCGGTTGCTGAAGGTGGTTCATATCTGTTCGAGCGGACACTGGGGCTTGGCGATATAGCCTGCGAAATGAGCTATCGCTGGAGGTAGACCGCCAAGAGACGTCGAGAGCCGCTGCGCGGGTTATTGCTCGGATTTACCCCGATTCAAAAAACACTGGATGAGTGCGCTGCCCTCGTCGGGCGGCATCGCTGGGAGATGAATTTGAGACTTTGTGTGGTGCGCCAGCTGTGGGTTCTGCGACGTGATAATGATGGCACCGCGAGTGCTGGCTGGCCAGTAATTTCGTATCGTGGAGGTGTTCTCGGCATTATCAAAGACCAGCAACCAGGGAGAGGCTGTTTGAGTTGTGAGCTCAGGTATCTTTTACCAAACTATTTCTCTCAGTTATAGGGTAGCAATAACGGAACACATACCGGCCGTTTGGAACCACTCCAAACTAGCCTAGACCTTCTTCTCTGGATCTACCACTTTCGTGGCTTTGTCTAGGCCGGGCTTAGACACTACTTCAAGGAAAGATTACAGGATGCTCGTCTAGTTCTGTGCTCGAAGCTAGAAAATGTGAGTGTAGCAGTGCCTGTATCGGTAAGTATACTCCAAGGCAGTCTCTGTCTTGCCCATGCCACCAATGGCATGGATGGCACACGAGCAGCGCGTCCTGAGGGATATATCGCTGTTGTGGAAGCTGGGCGTGCGCTCGGAGTGCAGAGTGGCTAGAACCGAAGTCCGGCCCGCGAATCTGTCGTTGCGCGGGAGGTTCAGGTTGGTGACGAGATCGACACGGGGACTTCCCATGGGAGATGTCAAGTCGATCCTCGCTACAACTTCGGCGTGCCGCCTGAACTGCTCCTGCACGTCGGCCAATCGGGCTTCCTTCTCAAAACCCGAGCTTCGAGAGTCGAGGCACTCCTTAGTCCGGTCGCATTCCGCACCGAGGCCGATCCATTTTCCGCGCAGGAGCGTATCTAAGCAACCGGACATGTCAGTGATACCTCTCAGTAAGTTTCCGGGTGTTGGGCCTTGAACGCACAACAGGTATTTGACAGCAGAACCTCAATCGACTTGAAGCAGAATTCGACAAAAGCTTCGTAGATCTCGCGAAGATCTCGATGTAGCAAGGGCGTTTGAAGATTTTGGTGTACGCTTGGAAACGTGGCAGGGATTTGGGTAGGTCGGTGAGCATTTGATTCGTCTGGTGGAAGAGGTTTGGGAGGCACTGACACCGAGTCGGGTGAGCTTCTGGCCTAGTCGGATCACTGTCTTTGGGAACGGGGAGCGACCTACTTGGAAGATCATGGTTAAGCTCCCCCAAACCAAAGCCGAGAGCCTACTGGACGTGGCCATGGTGGTGATGGCGGTGACAAAGGGTTCCATGGATAAAAAGGTCTGTCTGAGCCTGGGGACCAGCTGGGAGAATCCGTTTGCATTGTACGAGTCGGTCAAAATCTGGAGGAAGGACTCGGGCGTCACCCAGTCGTGCAGTTCCATGTTGAGAGGAACGGCACATTGCTGCATTCGGTGCAGCTTCTCGTGGAGGACAAGCTGCCATAAGTCCTGCTAGTAGTTGGCGCCTTCATCTGTGAGAAAGTCGCTGGCGTCGCTGTCACTTGACAAGGTCTTCTTGGTGAAGCCGGAAGAAGCATGCGCCTTGCTTTTCTCAGACGCCGCACCACGAGGCCGTGGGGGACATGAGCCTAGCAAGCACCAGAAGTGGTTCATTGCGAATATCTGCTGCTAGCGCAGCTGAGATTTTGGTCTGGGGATGTTCGCTGAGCATGCGGAGAGGCTTGCACGGGGAGGGAGGGACGCGACGAAGCTTGCCTTTAGCCGGGAACGGGCAAAGTTCCCAAGGTATTAATAGACTAGGCCATAGCGAAATTTCTGCGAGATTATTTCATCTAGCTGGCTAGTGTCACTAGACAAGCGAGTGCACTACTTCCCCCCCCTCCCCCCCCCCCCCCTACCCTTACTTCAATCATCGACAATTACACCACTACAACGCTAGGATATAACAACAACTAAACTAGAAGTAGATGGGTTAGACGATTCTCCAGCCTCCTGACACGTGCGTGCATTATGGGCAGGCTTGCCACAACACTGAATCTTTGTACGAGACCCCCTGTTCCACAACTACTTAGTTTTGTTTCCTGAACTAACTGCTTATCCACAGACTTCTGGTCCACTAGATGCTGCGCCTATTTATTGTATAGTAAGTGACCCTCTAAGCCGTGTACGTGTTTATCTGAAATATAATAAGATTGTGCATGCGATGACAGCAACCAATCGGTGCAAGGTCGGAAAAAGGCCATCTGGAACGCCATTCCGGCAAAGCTAGCTAGCTACTCAAGTCTTTCCTCAAGGGCCTCGGGACACTCCAGGGCTTTAGATCATGATCAACCTACACGAGTGTGCCATCTCTGCCTTCTTCACCCCTTGAATTGTCCCATAAACGGCTAAACCTGCTCCCCACCTTATTCGCCAGCTCGCGCGGACTTCCTATCTCCGCGACAGTTCCTTCCTCAAGAACCACAACTTTTCCAAAGTAGTCCATCACCGGCTTCAGCTGATGAGAAATCATGATGACCGTGTAGTTCAGAAACTCCTCCTGGATGATGCCGTGAATGATTCTCTCTGTATTCTCATCGGCCGCAAATCCAACTTCATCCAGCAGAAGAATACCTCCACACTTCTCCTCGCTCAAGGTCCTCGTCCAAGCTCTGGCCCTCGGACGAGACCTCACAATCGCCCTAGCTAGAGCAAACAGCCGCTGCTGCCCTGCGCTCAAAGTGTCGACATTGAGCTCTTGGTGCAGTCGGCCCGGCTCGGAGACAAGGGATGTCAGCTGCACTGCTTCTAGAGCGGCCATGCAATCACTGTCCGAGGTAGTATTGGACGGGTCGAGGTTAGCTTTGACCGTGCTCCTGCCAGGTAGGAAGGCGGGATCTTGCGGTACAGCAATGATCCTTCTGCGAAGCGTAGTTCGGTGGATGCGATGGATGGGAATTCCGTCGATAGAGATGTTCTGGGAGCAGTAGGCAAGAGGGTCGAGTAGGCGAAGGAGAAGAAGCACAATAGACGATTTGCCGCTATAGGACCAAAGTTTAGCCGAATTGCAAACCCTCCTGAGCCGCGATTTTGCTTACCTTCCCGTCCGTCCGCAGATGGCAACCTTCTCTCCGGGAGAGATGGAGATGGTGAGATCTTTGAGTGAGAGGCGGGGCTGGCCCTCGGGAACGTCGTTTTCGTTATCTACACTACAAACTGGTTAGGCCGACAAGAGATACACAATAAACCGGTATGCTCTAGAGACGAAACGTACGTGTACGAGGCAGAAACACCCACAATGTCGATGGCCCCGTTTTCGGGCCAGGTCTCAGGGGGTTCGATGTCGTCTATCGACGCCTCGGACGTCATGCCCTCGCAGAAGCTTTTCAAAAACGGCATACGGCACCCAACGACGTCTCTAGCTGAGTGTAGGATTGAATGACGCTGGCAATACCCCCAGAAAAAATCATGAGCGTTACCAAACTCGCGCCCGTGAGCGCTGCATTCGTCCTGAGCTAAGTGGCGAGTGTGATGGCTATGGCAGCGATCACGGTTACCGCAATACGGAGCGTCACTGTGAACCACTGCTAAATCAGTGCGAGAAAGTATGCCAGGCGTTAAGAGTCGTTAATAAGCTTGTTGTTGTGCGCAATATGAGGTTGGACCCAGTTGAAGGCGCGGATGGTGGCTTCCACTCACGGTGTCGAGGAAGTGCGTGCTATGGGCCGAATACCCGTCATGGTTAGCAGGAGGGACAGAGGCTGCGGGCACCAGAAGGTGGATACTTACTACAATGGGCTCTTGGACTCTAGGTCAAGTAATCGCAGCTGTTTGGAAGTTCGAAGGTAGAACCTTTGGACCATGTAGACAATCAACAGGAACAAAGGGTAGCTGACGGCGATATACGGCGAGACGACAGAAATGACGAACGCTATACTAATGACGTCAAATCCATACAGGCATGTATTGATCATGGAGATGGGCAGCTCGCTGTCTATTATAGTCATGTCTTGGGAGAAGATATTGAGAATGGTTCCCGAGTCAGTGGCTGTGAAGAAACCTAGTGACGCCCCGATGGCGGCGCTGAGGGCGGATTTGTGGGCTTCCGTTCCGGAAACTCTTGTCATAAAGATCAACACAACTGCCGCTGATATCACAAGGGTGGTGAGCTGGATACCACGAAGCAGCCCAAAGATGCCAATGTAGGATGTTCTAGAGAGGTTGAGAAGATTCTCAGTCCACTCCCTGAGCCAGATGGTAGAAGAGTTACCCGCAGCACCGTACAGGGCGGTCATCAATACCAGCCAGAAGATAGAAACTTTACCGGTCTTGCTCACGTAGTAACGATACGCGCTGAGATCGCTCATATCTCGAGCCTTGCCAAGAATATCACTAAGCCCGACTGTATTGTGTCCTCGGCGGGATGGTGGTGGTGGTGTCGAAATGCCCCCGTGTTTATCATCGCAAAAAGGCTTCGCGTGACGTTCCCGGTTACCTGCTGGCGGCCAAAGAAGCTCTTCATCACAAGGCAGCTCACCCTTTAAGATCTTAGCGCCATCAGGGCCCAAGGCAATGACACGGTCTGCCCAAGGTAGATGAAGGGTCGAGCTCGTGCAGAAGATTGCAGTAGTTCCTCGCCTTCGGACGATCCCATTAGGACCGAAGACTCTCCCAAAGACCTCTTTCTCGGTATTGGCGTTAAGGCAGCCGAGGATATCATCGACGACGAGAAGGTCAGTTTCGAGGTATAGGGCTCTTGCGAGCGATAGTCTCTGCTTTTGACCTCCACTCAGCCCATCACCGTTGCTCCCGATCTTCTCGTTCCCGTCAAAGTCGAGATCGACGTCTAGATGAAGCAAGGTTGCTTCAATGACCTCATCATATCGACATTGGTCGAAGTCTGAGAATGCGATGATGTTCTCTTTAAGCGTAGCATTGAAGAGAAAGGGGGTTTGATCGCAGAACCCAATAGCCTCGGAGGCAATTCTTAGGATTACTTGACCACTGGCCACAGGGGCTTCTCCAATGATGGCCTTGCACAGGGTTGTCTTCCCAGAGGCTACATGACCGGTGATCATGGTCAGCTGGCCGTAATGCATAGCAGCATTAATGTTCCTCAGCACAAATCTGTCTTGAGTCCAGCCAAAGCTGCCATCGATAATCGACACTGCTGCCTTCTGTTTTTCACCACTATCAACCAGTTCGCCACCGCTGCCGTCGTCGTCGACGTGCACCTGCCTCTCTATCGGCTGGGTTCCTCGGCCACACTGAGTCGCAAGAACACGCGGCGCAAATCTCCTCTGGTCGACATGGAACTCGGCTACGAGCGCGTCCTGGATTCGACTTGGACAGGTGAGAGCGGGTTGGAGCAGTGGGAGCGCTTGAAAAATCTTTGCTAGGAGACTCGAGAGCAAGTTGAGATATGATAGAGCCGTGAATACGTTCACAACGTCAAGATTGCCGGGCGTGAGTGCGAAAGCAATCAAAGGTGTGACGGCTGCGGGAGCTTGCGCCATGGTCGTGGTGAGAACAACCAAGGCGCGCCATCGATTTCCATCTGCAATCTCGGTCTCTCTTAGTAGCTGGATCAGGTGCATAATATGTTCCGTCATGTCCGTGACCTTCAATGATCGCATATTTGCAATGGCAGTGGCTGTCGAGCTGACTCGGCGCTCAATACTCGACATCCATGCGACCTGTCGTTTTCGGCCACTGCGAGCAACTAAGGCTATGATGGTTGCGCACGTCAGAGCAGTTGTGATAGAGGCCAGAAATGCCATGCTAATCTGGCGTTGCAGCAACCACAAACCAATCCCAAGCTCAACGGTACAGGCCCAGAACTCGTGCAGGCTGATGAAACCGTGGACGATACGCTCAACGTCAGTGCTCATCAGGGTGACGGCTGCTGTAGGAGTGCTGTCCCTAGCGCCAAGCTCCGCCGCGACTGTACTGCGGTAAATGGCGGTCAGAAGGCAGCTGCGCAGCCTGTAGAGTGCTCTCCAATGGTAATAGCTGTATAGCGACGACGAGAATGCGATCCCGGAATAGATCAAGACACCTGCACCAATCAAACCATGCCCAACTCCGGCATTGGAGAAATCGGCTGGTTGGCTCAGGTAATTGAGCAGCGCGCGAATGAAGAACGTTTGCGAGTAGTTGAAACCCATTAGGGCAACCCTCGGGACTATGGGGAGGAGAAATGGCACAGCGAGGAAGCGAGCGAGATCCCAGCCCAAAGTAGTTCTGCCAGCTCGATAATCTTGAGGTGTCCAGCGCTGGGCCGCTTCAGCCGTCATCTCATGGTCCAGGGCGTAGAGGGTATCAAGCGAGAGAGGCCCCTTGTACCCGTCCCAGAACATGCGTTTCATCCAAGCATACAGGGTCAAAATATGCTGCTTGACTCTTCCGGGCTGTGGATCTTGGTGTCCCACTGAAGCCATCGAGTCTTGTGCTGAGATTCCAAGACCAAGGAAAGCGCCTTGAAAGCGGCCGACGCTGTGCAGAGGCGAGCTTGCACGACCCCTAGGGTGTTACTAGCAACCAGCCAAGCTGTTCTCGCTTGAACAATGTCGAAAAGAAGGCTGAGAAAGATGTAGGCGTTTAGAAGAAGGGATGGACGCGGGGATGCCGAGTGCTCAGCCGACGATAGCGCTATCATGGCAAGCCCGGAGGCGAGGTTGAGAGAGGCAGCAGCAATAGACAGCTCGCGATCAGGCACTTCATATCCAAGGATGACAAGGACGGAAAGAATAGCGAGCTGCAAAGCGGCGAACGAGAGGATTGTTATCTGTGGATGCGGAAAGTGCTGTGCTAATTATCATAACGAAAATGGGCGAAGGTGGGCCTCCAGAAGGGGCCCAGGACCGGGATTCGTAATAGACACGTATGTCTCAGATTGTAACATTACGGGGCCGATATGCTCGTAGACGCTAAAATTGTCGAGCTGAAAGTTGTACTTTGGCTTGTCTAGTAATCTGGTGATGCGCTAGAAAATGTAGAAAATGTACCCGAGCGTAGGCATGTTAGAAGGGCTTATACTTGGAGCACTGTGTGAACGTGGAGTGACTCTTGGGCCAAACTTGGTTGGTTACCTCGGCGGCGTAGGGGGCGCTTGGAGACTAGGAATTGGGGTTTGTCCCCAGCTCGGGGATGTCAGAGAGCACAGTGTAATTTAGTTTATGTATCAAGACAAGACCGGTGAGGAGTGGATCGGATGGAAAGGAATAAATTGGGAACACCTTTCTTCAGCTCGTGCCCCTGGGGGCTTCCGTCTCAGGTGGGTTTCCGGCACCCTATCCCCTTATTTGCAAAGCGAGGTTCACTAGAATGCCCAGTTGCGCCGGTCCGTCCTCCTGAGCTGCTCCCTTATCCATATCATCAAGGATGGTCTGGATATAGTCCGCCGCGCCTGAGAGGGATCGCCTCCTGGGAGCCTGGTTTGCTTTTAGATTGCCCCCATGACACCGGGTCTTCCGCCGGTCGAAGACAGCTCACGATCGTGGAACCTCTGGTCAATCACCCCCTGAACTCCATCTCACGGCGGTCGCTGCCTGGTTCAAGATCACAAAATGCAGTGCTTTGCAAACCAGAATGCCAAGCACCCCACGCCCCTACAGACTTTCGCTTCGAGTTCCACGACTACGACCCGTCTACCGTACGCCTCCGCTCCGCCTTATATTAGCCCATGCGCGAGCCCCTGAGCAAACCCCCCCGCGGGCCACAAGCTCTTCACAACCCAGTACGACGTACTGGGCGACTTGCTTCGCGACCTCCAAGAGTGGGCCGGGCAAGCTGGCTTTGCTATCTACAAGTTCTGAGTCTCCAACTACCACAAAAACGGAATAGGCTGGGCGCCAGTCGTACACCACCGTGCCAGCTTCTAACAGCTGTGCCAGTACATGTCAACCCAGAGGCAGGTCGACCCGCGTGCCAACGACATAACCAGCTCGGCTATCGATAGAGCGAGGTGGTTTCTGTTCGAGTCAGCCTTTGCCGTTACCCGAGCTACTTAGTTGTCTTCGAATCAGATGAGCAGCCGTTCCCGTCAGCCACGCGTGACACCGAGCCCCCACGGCCCCATCGGGCTTGGTCGAGTGGATAAGGGTGATTGACCAGAAGTTCCACGATTGTGAGTTGTCTCTGGCCTGCGGTAAGTCATGGTAGAACGTGGCTTCGTGGCCCGTGCGGAGTCTTTTCGCCTCGGCCACTCCAACTGTCCCCAAGTGACCAGTAACCTCCACACATTGAACGCTGTCGAGCGGGATTGCCAAGCTTGCTGTTCTGCCTTCCTTCGCCCCGCGTCAGTCCTTGAGCTGTTTCGATGCCGAGAAGTGCTCGGGCGCGCCAAGTGTCGTGTAGGGGGGGGGTCGATCATCGGAGGTAGTCCGCGTAAGTGGATCGAGGCCATATTCCGCGCGTGATAATCCTTCAACCAACTATAACTATGTCTTTTCGAATCCATGACTTTGCTTCGTTCGGCGGAGGCTCACGAGAGGTTCGGTCGCTGGTTCTCGAGCTGGTTCTCTGAGTGTTCCGGCAAAGTACCATCTAGCTTATCGAGAACTTCTCTATGGGTAACCTAAGTGCCAAATACATGGACTCAGCGGTCCAGAGATTGCGTCGATACACTGCACGATCTCGGCAATTTGATGGGGCTGAGGGGTGAGCTTGTCTCAAAATCCCTCCATGTAGCCTCAAAGAGTAGTGAGTATGAGTGACCGGGGTGGACATCCAGACTTTGCCCTCTGCCAACATATCGGATGATCTCGCGGCTTTGCTAGCCGCTGAGTGGTACCGCCCTCCTCCCAAGGGCCCATGGCAAGCGAAAAGAAGGTTAGCTTGGGTCAACGTGGCAGCCGGATTCTGGAGAAGTGAGTCTTTAGGACTGCACCAGCGCGCACATTGTGGCGGGTATTGTTACGCACAATGTAGCTTGTATTATCCAGTCTATCTCTCTAAGAAATGAAGGTAAGGAAGCCCTATTTATCCTTTGAATAGAAGACCGGTATTAGGCAACAACGTAGGCATCAAGGCCTCTATTCAGGCCGATCAGCGTTGGTGGCCTAATTGGTGGCGAAGCCGTAGGCATCAAGGCCTCTGTAGGGGCCGATCAGCGTGGTGGCAAGAGGGCGTTATTACGTAACAGGTATCGGCGGGTCGGCATCTTTATGATTCGTGGTGAGGATACAGAGGGTTATCTTTTGCAGCTGCCGTGGTGACAATGGTGGGAGGACGAGGATGGGCCTCCAAAGAAGGATGGGGGTAGTGGTAGAATGACCCTAGCGTCAGGTTTGCGTTGCAACTTGTTGACTGCTTGTGAGAAGACATGAAGAACGGCTGGCAGCCACGTATATATATCTCTGGGGCGGGCCCCTCGCCTATTTTATGGAGGAGTTGTCATGGGGCCTAACCAGCAATTAAGAAGCGTCAGATAACGCTCAACCTTACTGCTTCCATACCAAACCACCCTTCTGCAGATCCCAACAACTACGATGGCCACCATCCAGCTCGCCAGTCTTGAAGCTTACAACGAGGGCACTTGGGCTCGTTTCCCGGAGGACCGCCTCGCCTTCGCCCAGAGCAGGAAGAACCCCCTGTCGGAGAGCGTCCAGTCGGAGATCGGGTCAGTAATAATTCCATCCCCAAGCTAGCCTAGCCAGTCGTACGACTCTAACATCCGTGACCATCATCTGGCCAAATCTTTGTCAAGAACGGTGTCCATGACATGACCGCCTCAGCCTGTATCTTGCCCATCGTCACTTTGCCCTGAACCCAGGCGAGGCAGTTGTCGAGTCTGGCAACGTCGCGACGCCCTGGCCGCTCGCTGCAGTCTGCCTCAGAAGCCGTCCGTGCCACCGTGGCTGCCAAGTCGTGGATGTTCGTCAATTGCAAGCTTGCCCCCTTCGAGTTTACCTTCTCTGGGGGAGGAGGTCAAGTGTCCAGCACGGCCGTCCCAGCCGACTTCGTCAACGAGCTTAGCGATTACTTCCATCGTCATGGGCTCGAGGTAAAGTTTGGCATCACAGTTGTAGATGATCTGGATATGAAGAACCTGGTGGGTGGGGTGCCGTCCATGTATGAGACGACGATTGGTAGGGTCAGCTTGGCTGTCTCTCTTCGACGCCCCTGCGCTAGAGGGCCTGACCGACGTGGCTTGGAAGTTTGATGGCAACGGCCACAGGGTCACCGGTATATGCGTCAGGTGCTGCAACTTCCACAGCTGGTAGAATTCTTGTTATTTTCGGTCCCTGGTTTGCTATTGTTTGCATTTTGACAACCAACCACCCAACCAGTCGTTACTACGTATCGCTCGATCCCGCTGTTAATTTACTTAGTCAGGCCTGTTCTGGGTATTTGATATTCAAGGTATCTTGAGATCTCCAGTAAACGCTGTGTGTTTGTGAAGACGACGGATTTTGAAGTAAATTTTCAGAATCAACTAGAAATTGCCGATTGCCCAGTAGTCTAGTAGCAAGCTGCTCTATTCTTCCCAGAAGCTCTATAGCTCTTTGGCTTTGCCAATGGAATCGTTGTGTCCTGCTTCAACGGACTGTTCGCCAGAGAGCCTGGAGTTTCCAGACAGTGACGAAGACTAAACAGGATACGGCCTGACGGATTGGTTAGTCACACCACCACGATTACGATCGGATAGGCGCAAGTCACCTACAGAGGCTACGAAAAACGGCAACCCAAGGCCTGTGCCACCCCAGCTGACACCTTGGATCCAAGCGGCTGTAATAAGAGGCGTCCCAAAAAGGGTGCCAATGACTTTGGTCATGACAACAATGGCAAAGTCCCGTCCGCTCGCATGGTCATCTTTAGTTGAGACTAAAGAAGACTTCACCAAGGAGTAAAGGAAAACCGGAGTCGCGGTGCCCAGCGCGTAGATGATGAGTGCTAAGAGAGAGCTTGGGTGAGCAATGGGCATGCATCTTAGTTAGCGTGTAGACGGAGCTCCTCACCGATGATAGCAAGCCAAACTGTAGGGGCGAGGCCAACGAGTGCCGTACCAAGAGTAGCAATCGCAAGACTAGCCTTAGCTCCGGTAAAGTTTGCTAGAATTTCCTGTCCGGGGTTCCGTCGCAACCAGAGCTTGAGTGAGGCTGGGATGATTACCGTGAGCAGGAGAATGTTGACGGCTGCTTTAGCGGATACCAAATAGCCCACCTATTGTTAAGATCAACGTCAGCTTCTGGAGAAGGAGAATGAAAGAGTCACGCCTATAACACCTACCACAGCGAATGTTTTGTTGTAGCGGGCAGATAGGTAAAGCACTAGGATCCCTGTGATGGGACTAGCGATTCCCAAAAGTAGAACACTGAGGAGAATCAGCTGAAAATGGGGCCTTCCAACTATCAGCCTCAAGATTTAACTTGTTTCTGTTGCAACACCCTCAGCAATGCGATGATAGAACGGTCTCTTGACTGTGGGTTCGGCTACTGGGCTCGTTGTCGACCTGTCAGATAGAAAGGGGCAGTTACAGGCCCCAAACTACAGTCAAACAGGTTGAAGCAGGCTGGGCCAGATAGCTCGGCTAGTGCGTTTAGGAAGAAGGTCTCAAACAAGGAGTAAGACGCGGCCTAAGTTGCGGCCAAGGTCAGTTTCCTACTGCGTAGCTCTATAAAGACTGGACTACCCAGCGTACTTAGATAGAAGACAAGACAATGGAGATACATTAAATCTGACACGACCCATTGACCAGAGGGGTTACCTCAGTGGCATCTTCCGTAGCATCGCCCTCCATGTCTGCGGGTGAATTTCCGTTGGATAGCGAATCTTGAATCGCATCAGAGGGTGCTGTTATGACTGTAGTAGCGTCGTTGAGTTGCGCATTCTGATTCGGAAGGAAAGAAACGAAAGCGAGAGCTAGGAGCAGGAGAGCGAGGCCAATATAATAAGGGAGCCAGAGATCTACAGACATGGTTCCCGCTGCCAAAACGGGACCAAGCATGGCGAAGACGTATGATAATGAGTTGACGTATGCGAAGTAAGACGTTCTGTCAAGTTCGAATCAGCGTTTGATGAAGATGAAGCTCACAGAATAGATTCGCGACTTGCATACCTCGTTTCTATGTCGGGGGCGAGATCGGTCAAGTAGGCGAATACAGTCGAGGTCGACACACAATCACCGCCACCAAACAATGTGAGAAAAGGCACAGCAATCATGGCCTCAACGGGAAAGACACGATCCAGCTTTCCAACGATGAGGAACCAAGCGAAGAGAGCTGCCGTGGCCAATATATTCAACCTTAGAATGGCTTTTCGACCTATGCGGTCGGATATAGAACCAAATGGAATAGCGGCGACAAGGTCTACATACAAAGAGAAATGTTAGATAAACAGACAGCTAGTCAGGTTCATTACATCAAGGGGCTTCTGTAAAGCGTCGACTCACCGCACAGGATGATACTAGTCTCAATAACACCCAGGAGCCAGGCGAGCCGGCTCTGGATGGGCTCGATCTTGCAAAGCCGCTCCTCTACATTGCCATCGGGCCCGACGACAGAGGTTTCATGGTCGCGGTAGTATTGGTTGCAATACCACTGCTCGATGATGCGCGCCAGGGGAAGATTGAGAAGGCGCACAGCAAGATTGACGGTTGCCAGAACCAGAAAGACGATTAGCGGTCCGTAACGGTGCGCCATGCTTGGTTGCTCGATTGATTTGTTCTGGTTGTAGCCGATGCTTGGCGCTAGGTAGGTCGGTCGAGGCGGGAATGCAGTTGTGAGTGAATGTGGAAGACACATTTGCGATTTGCGGCGATGCCAAACCTTAGCGGCAAAACCCCACCATTATCCTACAGTACGCAATGAATCCATTAGTGGGATGTCCTGGGCAGCCCTTTCCTCCCTTCTCCTCTGCGATTGGAAACAATGTGCGCAGCGTTCTACAGGAGAACATGAAATATCTGCGGGGTTATGCGACAAAAGAGAAATGAGGAATGGCAGCTCTCTTTCATTTTGCGCCGTTGCTTGGAACGACAAAGAAAAGTAATCTAATCCTGCTTCCCGGAATGTAACTGCAAAGTAGATCCATATTGAGGGATTGTCCGCAAATACATTGTACATTGACATTCATGCCAAAAAAGGTGGAAACAAACCTTAACGGAATAAAGATGTAAACGCCAGCCCTGTCAGATTGTTCAATCGTTTTGTTTGATCAAGGCTTTCGCCTGCCTCGATTGTCTTCAAGGTGTCTGCGAGTGCTTGACTGACACTTTCGCACCGGCGTGACAGCTCTCAGCAGTATCCTATACGGTATTTGTGGTCCATAAGCAGTGAAGTCACCACTTTTGCCCCCAGGGATCTCGTCGCATATTCTTGATGCCCTGACCACGCCTGACAGCCGCGCGGGACTCGATCAGGTAGACATTGTCGTTCAAAGATTGCTGGGCGCGGGGCTAAGAAATCAAAGTTGACTCTCAGTTGCTCGAGTGCAAGACCCAAAGCATCCGCCACTGGTGACGCACCAGTTGGTTGTCTTGCATTTATCGATGTCCGAGTCGACGAAGTTGAAGATCTGAGCCCAGGCTGAAGCTGCCCTAGCCAAGACGTTTGTTTGCGAGAACTGCGAATGGACTTTTGCGCAAAAGGGCGAGCTCCTCATCATTGGCCACTCTCACATGCATGATCCTTGGGATGAAAAGGGTTGGGTGCCGCAGGGTTACTCGCGCGGGATGTGCTTGGCATGGCGTAAACCTGATGGGGCTCTCATTATATACATGAGAATCGGCAGACAGTCCGGGGCCGGCCTCTTGCGTGTGTTATCTCGACCATGGGCGTGCTCTGCGCTTCTGGCACCTCGAGACCCTGATTAATCAGGAAAGAAATCCCTACTTCGCTATCAGGAATTCCCTTCTATACGAGGACTAGATTCGATGTACAGCTTCTTACCATTCCAGCTATCTAGTGATCTAGCATATATACACTGAATGAAACGAGCTGTTCGATGCTGAAAAACTCCGAGTTGTGCAGATGCAGCCTGCGTATTCTAGTGGCTCCGAACTTCTTCTAGTAAAACAGCTAGCAACCCCACTCTTCAAGCTCCTGTTTAAGGCTTGGATCCGTTCCCATTGCAGAGAGAATAAGAGCTACCAATAGTAGGCCCACACAGTTAGGGGAATGCAGTCCCTCTATGGTGAGCAGGCACGGTGTCTAGCTTTGATCTATGTCATTTTCAAGGACATCGAAGCCCCAGGGCTGCACGGTCTGGCCGTCAGATTGACTTGCCAGGTAAGACGAACCACGGATGCCTATTAGATAGTATGAGTAGAGATGTTATAACTTGTTCGAATAACCCTTCCCACGACAACATCTACACACAACAATTAGTCTCCCCCAGCCCCGAATCCGCGCCGTTCCCACCCAGAACCACCGCTCCGCCCTCGTCTCCAAGCACCACGGTCCGCGACATCCAGTCGCACAGGAACTTGCCCAGCCCGTCGCCAACGACGATGCACAGGATCATGTATCCGTTGAAGTACATGGCCAGCAGCATGACCATGTACGCGACGGCAAACGTGACGGTGTGCAGCGCGACGCGGATAAGCTGCTGCACAGCCGTGGCCCGGAGCGTGACGCGCTGCTGCTGCTGTCCTTGCTGTGCTTGCTGATGATTCCCGCCGCCACCCGGAGCCTCGCCTTTGGGCGACGCCAGCGCCGCGCCGCGCCGCGTAAGGTCTCGCGCGATGTACGCGTCGTACTCGCGCACTCCCCGCCGAAGGGCTTCCAGCGTCATCGCCAGCGCCATCGCTCCCAGACAAGATGCCGCGAAGCCGCCTTCCGACCGCACGTGCCATTGCGAGGTCAGGAAGCACGCGCCGATCGTCGTCCAGTTCCAGAGCATCTGTGATGGCCGGAAGGGTTATTCATTCAGGGGTTGGTAACATGAGAGTTATGGAAAGGGGTGGGACGAACCGAGGTCTTGCACCCTGTGCCGCCGCCGTGGCTGTGCTCGTGTGCTGCCGCTGCTGCCGCTGCTACCACTGCGGCAGTGTTATTGTGCGTGGTGAGGTTCGCCAGTTGACCCGCCTGGTCCATGTGACCCGCGTGATCCATGTGGCCGGCGTGGTCCATGTGATGCGTGTGGTCCATGCTTGAGGTTGTGCTTGGAAGACTTGGTGGATGGTATACACAGTTGAGGAGTGGCTGTCCGTATGTGCTGTCTGAGAGACAGAGGCAATAATGGCATACGCAGTTGGCTAGTTATCAGCTTATGCTGTCAGGGCCAGAGGGACTAGATATATACGACGACCGGTTAGTTTCGGATATAACTCTTCGAAGCTCAACAGTTTGCTTTGCCGAGATTACTTTTCATGCTGCATTAAATATCCACAATGGCCGGTGGCTTGCTCGGTTTGGAGAAAATTTACTTTGTGATCATCAGCTGTCAGCCGCTCTTGACCGAGATTATTGCGTCAAGCAAGGCACACAATATCTCCAAAGGCTGAATTAGGTTCTGAGGCAACTAGGGCCATTCCTCGACATCGACCCAGACTCTCTGAACCCAGAGATATCACAAATGTTCCCAAAGACAACTGAGAGCACTAGTCTGAAACCAGATCTTGTCTCTCTCGTAGCCCCTGAGAATCCAGTCCTTGGCCGTCGTCATAGCTTCCAGGACCTTGTCCGGCGGGGCGTCCAGTGGCGCTGTTGGCACCCGTCGGTTATACCAGTGGATTAGATGGACGCCGGCATGGATGGCTGTTCGAAAGGCCAGCTCGTCGGCCATGCCACCATATCCACTGGCAAAGCCTTGCAGGGCTTCAAAGGCGCTCTCAACGCCCTTGAAGTGCTTCCGCTCGTATAAGTCGCCAAACATCTGGCCAAGATCGTATGCTCGATGGCCTGGCTGAGCCAGCTCCCAGTCGATGACAAACATCTCATCCTGCAGCGAGGAGGATGCATGTTCGGGCACCAAGACACTATTCACGTTGACAGAGTTGGTTATCAGTAGCCGACCTCCAGGCTGGTATCAACAAGCAAAGCACGAAAGGTCGTGCAGCAGGACTTACTTTCCGGTCCAGAAGTCACCATGCACCAGTCCCCAACTTGCTTCCAGATCCTCGCTACTAGCCAATGGTTTCTCGAACTCGCTTGTCGCCATATCCTTGACGCGTTGTAGATCTTTCCTCGTGCCATGGTCCAGGATTTCTGGGAATTTCTCAAGAACCGAGATGAACGTGTCGTAGCTCGTGTCATACTTGAGTTTCCTCATGGGACCGGAATTCCGCTCAATGGCATTGCAGAGGGCACGCTGTGCAGGCTCGTCGGCCCATTCGTGGAAGGCCTTGAGCCAGGATCCCAACGCGGCGCCAGTATTCCGCGCGAAAACGTGAAAGGACTGATCCGTGTCCTGGCCAGCCGCCGTGAGGAGAATCGACTTGAAATCTCTCGACGGTGACAGGTCTTGGTGGACTTGGATGATGCTGTTTGCACGATCCAAGAGATACAGGTGCGGCGTTTTGACTTGTATATCTGTGCCTGCCAGACTTCGGCTACTGGCTTGGGGGTGGAAACTCTCCAAGGCTTGCAGCATGGCCTCTTCAGTGAACTGTGTAATGCCAAATGTCAGCCTCAGAAGTCTACGAGATTCTGCTTTGCTAGGCCGTTCGGGCTGTCTGCCGCCCCGCGTCGACTTACAGAGCGCGAGATGTCAATGGGGAAATCGGGATTTACCGACAGAAACGCCGTGGAATACTTGAGGATGACCGTCTCGCTTGTTTCTGTCGTCGACGCATGGCCGCCGGCATCTTCAACCGACGCGAGGGCATCAAGGAGAGTGCCGCGGAACAGAAAATTGATGCTCCCACCACTCAGCTGCGTCAACGAGGAACAGGCGTACCTGGTCAGTGACAGAGACGCTAGGATCAGGGATGAGATGTCATCTTCTTTTGTCCGGACAGGAGATACCATTTTTGGACCGTCAATGGGCAGCGGATAATCTTCAACTGGGGGAAGCCTTGAATGCAGGATATACGGCGAGCTTTGCTTGTGTTTTGGATCTGCTGACATGGGGTGTGCTGCCGTTGGTCGAAGGTGCAGTTACATGACTCATAAAAGCTCACAAAATCCTGCCAAGTCCATTACTACACTACCAACAGCCAATCGGATAAATGCCCAGTATGCACGATAACCAACAGGGCTCGGTCTTTTTGTTCCTTTCCAGTTCGACCTGCCTGAAGCGGTCGGTCACTTGTGTTGGGAGGTACCCAAGAATAACTAACTATCCAAGCAACAACCAGCCTTTATTATTCCAAGCGGTCGTCGCAGGTGAGCTTGATATCAAACCGGTCCTCGCCCTTCCACACCTTTGGCCCTGAGTTAGCCTTTGCGACAGCGGCCCGCAGGTCTGAGATCATGCCCGGCGGCCCGCTGCCAAAGACTTTGGTTGGTCCATGTTCAGTCCCGCTGACGAACTGGTCGACCTCGGATTCCAAGTTTGGCCTCTGCTTTGCCTGGACGTTTGGCAGACCCCAAGGCGATGCCATCTCTACTGCGGTGCCAGACCCATTCGCGACTGGCGGAGTCTTGTCGCCCTGTGTTGACGTTACTTCTGCCCCCTTTTCGTCGAGCAGAACAGGCCCCGGCACGGACGGTTCGTCGTCGTCGGTCACAAACAATCGAATGTTCACTCGCCTAGCGTGCAGCTGTTGCAACTGGGAAGGAACCCACTCGATATCGCGTGTTCGCTTTATTGCCCAGATGAGTGATATGTGTCGATGAGACTCGGCCAAGCCAGGCCCCTCGTCTCGCACAACTTGAAGTAGGGGCAGGACCAGACGTGGACTTGACGTGACGTCGGCAGGCTCTGTCAGTAGTGTCCCGTTTGCGCGAGGGGGTGCCTTCCCGGGCGAGCAGCCGCGAGCAGAGGAAGGGGCAGACACGCAGCAGGGGTGCACTTCGCGCGCCTCCCGTGCCACCCACTTGCACGCTCGCTCGCAGAGAAGCACTCTCGGCAGGCTCGACACGTCCTTGCCAGACACACGTCCTTGCCAGACACGCACGTCTGCGTCTGCATCGACCGCGAGGATTGCCCAGCACGTCCCGTCTGTTGCCAGACCCCAAACTGATGCCCATCTCCACACGCAACCTTTGCCAACACCAGTCCCACCTTGCCCCTACTTAAGTTATAATTTGAGTTGCGCACTTGTTGCAGATGCCGTGATGCACAACCCAACCTTTGGAAGTTATGCAACCATAAAAACTGCGCCTGGAACACAACGCCAGCGCCGCAGACAGTTTGTCAGTTGAGCCGCATGCTCCCAATATTGTCCTGCGCACGCAACATGTTGGCTCGCTGCACCATGTCAGTTTCACTGGTTGCGGCACACGTGTGCCGTGTGGTAGTAGTCAACTGGTGCCTCCTTCAGATTGGCGGTACCAAGCCAACAGAGTGGGAGCAACCAGTTTGTCAGTGTCTCGATTCGGCGCGAGGCTATCCTATAGGGCATGTATCTCGGCGGCGTTGGGTGGCGGCAAAGCAACCTCCCGAGACACGCGTTAGGCGCAGCAGCCCATCTGGCAAATAGCCGGTTTTCAGCTTTGAACAAGACACAATTTGTAAAACGTGGGAAAAGACAGCCGGCCCAAATCTTGCTTCTGTCGAGCGTGACCGGTTGTTGCTCCACATCGGCCACCATGATTGACCTTACTTGGCTGGGATCCCCCATTGCCGCACTCCTGAACACGGGAATAACCGCTTCTCTAACGACAAAGACGATCCTGATCGGCAACCAGAAGATCAAGGTATGTGGCCACGACCACCCCGCCTTTACAGCCCATGGATGGCAAAGTCAGTTCGGGGCCACGCTGACAACAAATCTGAAATTCTTTCCCGCCACCCACACGACAGCTCGATCAAGTACAGCGGAACCGAGACATCCTTGTGCCGGCGCTGAGGGAGAAAATCAAGCAGCTCAGGGGTGTGTTCGAGGACAGACTCAGAGCACTGAAGGTTTCGACCGGCCCCGCGAAGCACACGGACAGGCAGCGGTTCGACGACATCGCTCAGAAAATCAAGACATACGACGAGCAGCTATCCTCGCTGGACTTGGTCCTCCCCGTCCGCCTCAACGCGGCGAATGCCCTGGCCAAGCGCAAGGAGCGCGAAAGGGCCGTGGCGGCCGCCCATGAGGATGACTACAGCGCGCTGTTGGCTCTGGTAGAGAACGTCAAGGTTTTGTGGGACCAGCGAGAGGCCAAGCTGGTGTTTTGGGGACAGAGCGAGCGGCTCGGCGGCGACGTGGCCACTCCGCCCGAGGAAGCCGCGGCTGAACCGAGG
Organism: Lasiosphaeria ovina; assembly: GCA_033439765.1. NCBI lineage: Eukaryota > Fungi > Ascomycota > Sordariomycetes > Sordariales > Lasiosphaeriaceae > Lasiosphaeria > Lasiosphaeria ovina. The sequence continues at coordinate 1,515,057 of JAULSN010000009.1, forward strand.
AAGATGGCGGCGCAGAAGGCCGAGGCTAGACATACCACTTCTTGAGGACAACATGTATATATGGTGTGTGTGTGTGTGTGTGTGTGTGTGTGATGTGCTGTTTAGAAGCGAATCAGTTCAGATTAGACCTGGCAGAGCCAGTGTAAACAGATCCCCCCCTCCCCCCCCTTTTTTTTGTGCGAGTTGGGAAACAAATCCGGAATAGTAAATTATTGGACTACCTAGTTTGTCTTCTCAATCCATCTCCCTTCCGAAATCACATTGAGACAAGTAAAGAAACCTGCAAGTCTGCGAGTCGGGCGCTGCGTACCCTATATCCTAGACCCCCTTCAGTACCAGTGAACTGTCTCCTCCTCCATCTTGCCTTCCTTCTCCAGCTGTGGCACAAGCTCTTTGATTCGCGCGACCAGCGCTTTTCCATACTCGGGTCCAAGCGGCGGCGCAGGCTTGGTTGTGTCTGGACGCAGCCACGGGATGGACTTGATGCCCGCGGCCGCCTTCATCAGAAGTTCGATGTCGGCGTCGTCGTAGCCTCCGCCTAGAATGACGGCCACGGGTGGCTGTGAATAGTCCTTGCTGCCCAGTGCAGTCCGGGACGGCGGCGGCGGCTGCTCGCCCCGGAAGATGGCGGGGATCTCGACCGATCCGGCCTCGGGCGACAGGATAAAATGGATGACTTTGGTCTGTCGTCAGCAGACTGGTGAGGGATCTGTGTGAGCCAACACTGTCAGACCGACCTTCGAACTCAGGCTTGAGGAGTGCGATGACGCCCTCGCCAATTCTCTCGGTCCTGCCACACAGGATCACGGGGGCGCCCATGTTTGGTACAAGGGGAATTTACGGGTGCAAGTTGGTTCAAATAGGTATACAGTGAGTCAGGGCTCGTGTTCAGGGCAAAGTTTGAGGTGGGGAATGATTGGTGGCGATACAATGCGGTTGTGGTCAGACCAAGAGAAAGCCAGAAAACTGTGAGGAGAAGGACGCGGAGCGGTGAGGGGATCGTCGAAATATTCAACCAACAGCACCTGTCACGTGTGCGGACGGCTGACGGTTGTTGGTTCCGCGCATGCCGTATCCGTATAAGCCTAATCATTGTCCACTCTGCGTGCTATGCTAATCGCGAACTCCGTCGGACTCTGAGTGGAACCAACCTAGCTGTCCGCGGCTTAGTTACGGAGTTCGGTTACGTAGCCGGGGACCGGGGTACAGGGGGCAAGATACTTGAATATGATCAAGACTCCATAATGAAAATATTCCAAGCTGTGGTCTTCTGGCAAGACCATCATAGCACTCCATTGAAAAGCACTCCATTGAAAACTTCCGCTCCCGAAAGACCCTATCTAAACTCGTACGTGCATCCCGCCCAACCGCTGGCCCATAGCGTGGCCGTGTCTGAAGCGCAGTCCTGGCTGCCCATCCCTGGCGCTTCCTCGAGGTCCAGCATCCCAAAGACAGCCAGCGCGGCCTGGTCGTGAATATAGTCTATCCACGGAAAACCAACGAGACACTGCCGGGCTTCCCCCCACGACATGTCTGGCGGGACCTCGGCCGTCCAGCGCCCACGCAGCCAGGGGTCGGCCACGTCGAAAATGGATATGGCCCCTATTGTCAACACCCAGAGCATCAAACCCTGCAACTGGGGCACAGAGATGCGAACGGCGTCATAGGTTTCCCGAAAACGCCGCGACAGATAGGGGTAGTGGCCCCTGGTTCCCGGCACCTGAGAGGTGGTCGAGAGGAACGCCAGCATGGCCAGCCGGAGGCACTCGGCGAAGGCGTCGTCCAGGCAGCCCTGCAGCCCGAGCAGCCGGTACTGGGCCGAGCAGATCTGGTCCTGGAACTCGACGGCATACAGCGGGGCGGGGCTTCCCGCCGTGGCGTTGAGCGCACGGCAGAGCTGCCGTAGGTCTCCGAACACGGCGAGCAACTCGCGGTTTGTTATACCAGAGATGGACTCAATGGCCCCAGATGCGCCGGGCATGGAAGCCGTTCCGTCCCAGCTGCCGCCCCAGGGGCTTGGAGTCTCGATAGCCAGATGATTGCTTGTCCCAGAGGCATCTCCAGCGAAGACGGGTTTCTCCCCTGAATAGAGCGAGTAGGCCAGGTCGATCCTGCTCGCAGCTGTCAGCTATCAAGACTATAGACGCTCGGTCTGTGCCGGCCGGGGCAAGTGGCGAGACTGAATTACCGGCTCAGCTTTGCATAGAGCCTCGGACCCCGGCGAAAGGCTGCGAGACCGCCGCGCAGCCGGACCATCTCGCCGAGCCCCCTGATGTGGACCATGGCTGCTGCGTAGTCTCGCGCCGACGAGAACAGGATAACGAGGCTGAGAACGACCCATATGGTTGAGTTGTGCGTGCAGCTGCGGCTGTCAGACAGCCTGCCGTTAAGGAAGGCAAGCGTCTTGCCCCAGTGGTAGGCGCCAGACTTTGTTCCGTGGGGGGCGTGTCCGAGGATGCGGCTGATGAGGGAGATGGAGAAGATTATGGGGTGGAGGAACGACGAGTCTTGTGTCTGGTACTGGATCCAGAGGCTCGTATTTGCTGAATATTCGAGGCCAAGCTTGGCCGGGTGCATCACTTCTCGGGACCGGGTGATGACTGGAGCGATAAAGGGTAGGCAGGATTAGCGGCTAGTCTGGTAGTAGTAATGTTTGAAAATCTGGAGTCTGGACTATATAGACTTAGAACAAGGCAAGTTTATCGTACAGGTATGTAGTAGCATGCGCGAGTAGTCATCGACTTCGTGGGGGGGCGCGAGTACGGAGAGGTCGGAGAGGAGTGGCGGGGACAGGGACAATTCAACTTGACGCGGCTCGTGGTCGTGATCGTGGTCGTGATCGTGGTCTTCAGCTTCTCTATCTCGTCCGCGTCTCTGGCTTGGCGCCCGCCCCCTTTTGCTTCCTGGCTCGAGCCGCCGTGCAGGGCGCCGTATGTGTAAGTCGATCTGGACCCGAGGGCTGAGTTCTAGTCCACTGGCAGCGCAGTTGGTTGCCGCTGCCGGACGCACAGGACCGACGCCAATCCGCAAGTTCCGGCCGCGCATTGCATGGCTGCGGATTAGCTTGCGGTCTCGCCCGTGCGGTTTGCCATGTTCTGCGACAAGAATAAAGGCAAATTCCTGCGGGTCCATTAGTCTGTCTACCTTAGGTTGCGGCGCGCGTTGTCGGGTTGATGCGGGTCTGTTGGGCGCTGCCAAAACGCCACCACGGGGGAATGCGAGACGAGGAAGCCGAGTTGCGTGCATGCAATGCAATTTGGCGCTGCGCGGCGGTCCAGTGATAATACGCAAGCAGCAAAGGACCCACCAGACTGCTTTCCCTTTCGGGACGGGAGCTCGGACTCGACGCGCCAGCGCCTCACTTTAGCTCGATATTTGGCCGAATCAAGGCAAAGCTCCGTCAGCAAGTCCACGCCGTTTGACTGACGGCTTGATCCTCCCGGCACAACGTCCACCCTGCGCTTGAAGGCCGGAGCACTTATAAATACCGTCAACTTCCGGAGCCACGCAGCTTTGGTTCATCAAGTTTTGACTCACTGCACTCCGAAATCTTAACTGCATTTTGTCTTGAAACCGCTATTCAAGAGCCTACCGAGGCACATAACCCTAGCCTTTGTCTCCCTAAGTCGTCAACATGGTCCAGACCCTCACCACCCAGATTGAAATCGCTGCTCCCCCAGAAGTAGTGCGATCAGTGGTGCGTTCTGGCGTCTGGCCAAGCCCCCATGTTATCCTACTCGTCCAGCTGACAAAACAACCAAACCCTGGCACAGTTTCTCGATTTTGACCGGTTCAAAGAATGGCACCCGTCGTGGCTGTCCATCGCCGTCGTTGATCCCGCTAAACGGCCAGCTGACCTACAGCCCAAAGACGTGTTGAAGGTCGGCCTGAAGACGTATTATTTCAACCCGACCGTGGTAGTACGTTGGCACACTCCCAACACCCACGACGCCGGTCCACCAACTAACTAATCAAACGCCGACAGGAAAACACGCCGAGCTGCTTCTCGTGGCTGGGCAACCTGTACGGAATACTGCTCGGGACGCACCAGTTTCACTTCAAGCCGAGCGAACAGACGCCCGGCGGCACGACGCTGGTGCAAAAGGAAGACTTTGCGGGCGCCATCGCCTTCATGTTCCGCTCGGGCTGGAGCGCGGCCAAGTCGACAGGCGGCAACTTTGAGCAGTTCAACCAGGACCTGAAGGCTGCTGCCGAGAAGGTGGCGCGCCAGGCTGGTCAGCAATAGGGGGTTCCTGTTAGCCGTGGCAGCGGTGTCCGACTGGTATCCAATTTGTGTTCCATTTTCAGCAATATCCAGCAACTCTTTAATTCCAACCACCAACACTCCCTTTTAGAATTTAGACAGATACCTAGCTTTATGCCACATCCACAATGTTCGAGCCGATGTCAGAACCTGTCCCAAGATCGCCCGGCGCCCCCATACATGATTCCTGCTCGCATCCTGAACACTCCAATGTCACCATCTTCAGTCCTTAGCACCCGCCTTCACAGATCCCGCCACAGCTCCTCGTTAACGTCATTAACTGCTACAACAGGTTAGTACCAAATCCTCTCACTTGCCACATGTCCGCTTGTTATTACATCGCGTCTTGGTCCACTCGCGCATCCACTGCTTGACGAAGACGGCCTCGGCGGCCTGGGCCTGGGCGACGGGCCTGGGCGGGAGCACGCCCGGCACGGTCTGGTTGGGGAACAGGCCGTTCTCGTCCCAGTGGTGGACGCCGTCGGCGATGAGCAGGAACGGCTGCGACGCGGTGCTGGGCCGCGGCGGCAGCCCCAGCGCGTGCGGCGTCGCCGCCCGCCACGGGTCCTTCTCGCCGTCGATGATGGCCAGCCGCGGGTAGCTGATGCCGAACCCGCCGTGCTTGTTGATGCTCCCCACGTCTGACGGCGTCGAGATGTCGAATGCCAGCCGGCAGATGGCCGATGTGTAGTTCAGGTCGATCAGTCGCGAGATTAGAGGCAGCTGGGTCGCTGGTACGCCTGAGCCCGTCTGCAGGTATCCCCATCTATGAGAGTAATAGTCAGCGCCGAGCACTTGGCCAAAAAGGAAAACAGTTTGAAAGCCGGGAAATGCTCACTCTGTGCAGAACTGATACGGCCACGCCCGCCACGTCTGCTTGATGTCGTCCTGGCGGTAAAAGGTGGCGTTGAAGTTTGTAAAGCAGACGTCCTGGTCTGCCGGACGGCACCCGCTCACCGTGGTCACGTTGACGTAACCAATGTAGTTCAGCATCTGGGCCGTGAGCGTGTCCAGCTCGCCGCCGTAGCCGCCCGCGGTTGAAATAAGGTCCCTGACCTCGGCCTCGAGCCCCGCCGGCGCGTCCGGGTAGAGCTCCGCGGTGGAGCTCACGTTGGCGCAGTACAGGCCGAAGCTCGGGTCGCTTTGCGTGGGATCCCAGTTCGTGCTCTGCAGGCCGGCAATGCCGAAGCTGATGGCGTTGGCAAAGTCGTCGGTGCGCGTGACGTTGCCGAGCCCAAACGCCTCCTTGAGCCGCTGCACGACTCCGTCGTCCGTGTCGCGCGGCTTGCCGAGCGCGAGCTTGTCGATGACATCCGTCAGCTTCTGCGTGGCCGCGACGCAGGCCGGCGGCCCGAACAGCCGCGCCGCCTCGTAGTACTCCCAGTAGTCATAGATGGCCTCGGTGACGCCCGACGACGAGATGGCGCCCCAGTACACGTCGGGGTAGAGCTTGCGCAGAAACGCCACGAAGGCGCCGGCGTACGAGCCCCCGTAGGCGATGTAGGGCGTCTTGGGCGCCGTCAGGTTGAGGTGCTCGAGCCCGGGGAAGACGACGTGGCGGGCAAAGAAGGCCATGTCGGCGAGGGCTTGGTCCGTGGTCAGGAAGCGCAAGTTCGCGGTGCTGAGGTCGGCCACGGGGAAGCTCTCGCCGTAGTAGCGGTGCTCGAGGATCACGCCCAATCCGCCCGTGGCCTGGGCCAGCTGGGCGACGATGCCCTTCTGCAGAAACGGGAGGCGGCCGGCGCCGTCCGTCTCTCCACCCTGCAGCACGATGACGGGGCCGCCCTTCTTGTAGTGGCTGGCGTCGAACCAGTAGCGCAGGGCGAAGGTGGCGTCCGAGTGCGGCTTGTATCGCGAGTCATTGTGGAAGTGGTCAACGGGAACCTGGAGCGTGCGGACCGGGTAGAGCAGCCCTGGATCCACATCCCGGGCTTCAATGCCGCTCCGCTTGGCCGCTGCCCCTTGGAGCTGGGCAGCTTCCTACCGTTGTTGTCAGCAGTGTTACGAAAACCCCAGGCCTAGGGACTCGGGCGACGTGGGGTTGCCTGACGTCTCAAGCATTGTCTGTGCCTACCTTTTCTCGGAAGGCCTTGATTATCCAAGGCGACGATGTGGTAAGACCATGGCTGACGGCGGTGAGGGACCACAGCACGGCGCCGACAAGGGCACCCCGAATCACGACCATGCTGCCACGAACTACTGCCTTGCTCCTCGAGGAACACAAAGCACGGAGGGAGATAGGTAGGGATCACTCACCTCGACGATCCGCAGGGCGCGGGGCCCAAGACGGGAGGGACTATATACCGTTTCCCTAGAACAGAGCTAATACAAGAGAACTAAGTCAAAGCCAATACTAATCCCGAGGGATCCATTCGCATTACCGGCAAGCAGCGGACCACCAAACACGTACGGGGAATGTAGTACTGTCTGTACTGAGGTGCATGTACAAGAGATACCGGTATATGCCTGAGTTGGGTAGCGGTGCCGTGCCGCAGACGGTGCTGACGCGCGCCGAGCTAGGCGAAACGAGGAAGGTGTCGCTCTACCCTGGGAACTGCTGACTCGAACTTCCTGTTTGGCAGCACGCACTTTGCCTGGCGATGCTGCTGCGCACCCGCAGCGGCAGCTGCTGTCTACCTTGGGCCCGGTTGGGATCTGCTTGGAGCAGGTTTGCCGTCTTGGGTGCGATGGATGGTGCGTGTTTGCTGCAGAGTTGAGGATGGAATGGAATGTCTGGGTGGTCGCGATGGATGTGATGCGACGGGATGGGATGCGCTGCGCTAGCAGAGGGCTTCGGCAGCCGCTGACCGAGTCGCGTCGCACGGGCTAGCTCCCTTGGGCTACAGTCTCCCGTCCCCTGTCCCGCAGAGGGTGGCGTCCGCCAAGGGCGCTAAACGTCACTGTTCACCGACAATGGACGGACTTCAAGGAGAACAACGGCCTCGAATAAACAGTGGAAAATTATATGGCTTTCAAATATGGACTATTCTCAGTCTACAAACCGCCATATATCTCGCACTGGGTCAGCTGATTATCTGGAATACCAGCGACTAATTGCTAATTATTGAATTGAGACTCCAACATGCCACGTCTGTTTGCTGATCAACTACCATCCTCCCACCCTGTCAAGGGTCAAGATCGTGGCCCATTCTAGCTCCACTTGATGGTAGTAACATTGTCGTAACAGCGAACGGTGGCCGCAAACTCGTGGCTGGCAAAAGCGTCGGGCGGCAGCGAGTTGAGGGTTGTGCACTGCGGCACCAGCGAGATGGGCGCGCATCCGTCCGGGATGTTGGCAGAGTAGAGGAAGCCGCCGTCGGGGCCCACAAAGGTGGCATATGCATATTCGATGGTGATGAACTTGGTGCCGTAGTAGGGCACGGTGTTGTTGCATGCCACGAACGTGCCGGGCCCCAGGTTGTTCTGCAGGACCGCGTAGGGGCTGTTGGGGAAGTTTGTGATGCTGCTCGGCGTGCCAGTGCCACCGTTGATGAAGACGTCGTGCTCCGTCGGGTACGTGGCGTCGAACTGTGTCGAGTTCTGCACGATAATGCCGTACGGAGTGAGCGGCGTCGCAGTGTCGGTCAGAACGCTGCTCTGGCCGAAGCGCACCTGCTCGGCCGTGCCGTTCTCGTAAAAGATGCGTCCTGGCACAGACGATGTTGGCGACTGCAGAACAGCTACGTCGAGCGCTGGCCCTGTGTGCGCCGCTTGCACCACCCAGCCGTTGATGGACGGCACGAGGTCTTTGCTTGGGTCCGTGACGTTGGCGACGAGAAAGAATCCTTGGGATAGCGACGTGGGTGCGTGGTGGGGAGCGTGTCGCTGTGCCGGAGCTGCTGCTGCAGCAACCGCCGCGAACGAAAGAGACGGGAAGAGTTTCATGGCTGAGACACGAGAGATCTCGCTACTATCTTGAAGATGAACCAGAATTAATTAGCAGGCCAGGAGACTGACTGAAGGGGGCAGTTCTTAGTTCTTGGCTGGGAAGGGTCGATGCTAAATCGGGTGGGATTTATGCTCGCCCTGGCCGCGGCCGCGGCCGGTTGACGACATTCGCAGCTAGAGAGTGGGCGTTGGACGGGAATAGCATGACGAGCGGGCGATAGGGCGACGGAGTTGAGAGGTGGTGGTTAAACCCGTCGTGAATACGAGGTCGGGGGGCTCGTGACTGCCGATCATGGCCAAATCCCCAACTCTGTCGGCACTTTTGCTGGCTTTGGCAGGCCACTCGCCAAGCAGCGTCATCGCTTGAAGCGGCCCGCACCGCCATTCCATTCGGAATAGATTTTGGCGACGATTTGTGGAGGCAATACGAGAGGCGATTTTCCAGTAACGTCCTATTCTACGGCTAGCGGCGCGAGATGTCTTGACTTCAGGTATTATGCGTTGCCACGCTGACATGCAGGTCGCCAAAACGCTGTCGCAAGACCACTTTGACTCGGAAAAGCTGGCAGTCGAAAGCCTGTCCCAATACGAATTATTGCAACATACGCTTTCGGCAGTGACACATCGTGGCTGCACTTGGCTATGATTATGTCTATTCTTCTTCTTCGTCTTCACATCTCGAGTCGAGACCCGAGACTGCAATGAAAAAAAAGAGCCAAGTTAGAAACTTGTTCGCGTCACCTGGAGGCAGTGTAATACCAGGGACACAGTGGAGGGTGCTAATTAAGAGGCCGAGGCAAGACTTAATGTTCCTCCCATTTGCAAAAATTGGTTGATTTGTCCTCCACCGAGGTGGATGTGAATAGATACTACATTGACAACATGAGGAAGAAGAAGAGGAAAATAAATCAAAAAGTGCGCCAGGATGGGTTGTTTATATAGGCAGGGCAGATGGTCCTTGCACGGCTACAAATTTCAGAGTGGGTTCTTGGGTCCTTGACTGTTGCCCCGGCGGGTGGAGACGTGGCTCCCCTGGGTCTCTGGCGGCGAGCTCCAGTTCCAACAGACGAGTTGCTTCAAGTTGCTGTGGCCCTCATCCGTACCCAGTGCTCTCGGCGCTGAGATCATGGTGCCTGCCATCTCCTTCTCATCTTCCTTGAGAGCGAAAATCGGAGATACAGGAAGTCGTCCCTCTCCCATGACCCTTCAGACTTCCAGCTTTGTCTCCATTCCTCTCTATACCCGCATGCTCTTTGTCCCCCAGTACGTCAAGTACATCGAGATCTAGGCTCACTCACTACCCAAGAGCGAGCGAGGGGCGTCGAGAGATTGTCCAAGATAAATACCCCAAGAGAAGCTGCCACATTAAACTGCTGCTGCTTGGCCGCCCAGTAGGCCGTGATTTGGACCGCGGAGGCAAAAGAAGACACCACGGTGCTATATATTGAATATTTATCCCAGCCGGAATAGATGCTGTTATATTTCTATCCGGGTCACTAGGCCCATGCCAAGCGGGCCGGGCGGCTGAAACCACTGACGACTCACGTCTGGGAGATTTGCGTGCTCCTAGCAGTCGATTGCTATCATCTCAATGCCGCCGAGCCGCAGTCCGGTTAATCCACTCATTTATCCAGGTGCTCAGAGCGCCCGAGAGGATTAGCGTGACTGCCCACACAATACTCTTCCGTGCAAAACCCCAATCCTTCGCCCCCAACTAGCCCTACACGCACATTCCAACACTTATTATTGATTCGTCTCGCCTTACACTTGCATTGGCGTGCTATACAAACACTACGTTGGATACCTCGGAGTCCTGTCCTGCCTTGCCAAATGCCTTGCCAAATTGCTTCGACATCAGGCTAATTCTGGCGCCAACCTTGACCGCAGGCGTGACCACAAACCTAACCCCGCCACTAAACCCAGAGAGACGCGTCCCCAGGGCTACTAGTTCTAGTAGACAGCCTGGGTAAAACACGTCTCTTGCTGTCTCTACTCTTTTTCCTTGGCGCCATCCTTCAGTCTCTGCCCTCTTACCCCTCCAACTAATTCCTGCAGCCTTGTCACCTGCTCGTCCTTGAACCGTGACACGTCCTTCTCGACCGTTATTTCGCTTCTTTCGTTCATTTCGCGATGCAGACCATGAACAGGAACGGTGGTCTCAAGACGGAACTTGCCCCGACGTCGCTCCGCGCTCTTCTTGCCTTGCTCGCGTTCCTGTGCCACGCCCTATTGGTTGCCGCTTATGATACCAGCTACTTTCGCGATGTCAGCAAACGCCAAGGCCCTTTCTCTACCGATTTCCAGCCTCACAAGGCTATCGTGGCCGACAAAATATCTCCCTCGCCGTTCCATAACGCCAACACGACGAGTGAGTACCCAAATCCGATGCACTCCCCCAATTGACGAATTGAAAATCTAATACATTCCACCGTCACAGAGTTTGCCGTGAACGGCAGTGCGATCCCCGAGATTGACTTCGACGTTGGCGAATCATATTCTGGCCAGCTGCCTGTTGGCGGCGACAGCGACGGAAATCTCTTCTTCTGGTTCTTTCCTACCGTGAAACCGGACAGGCCCAAGGAGATTCTGCTATGGCTCAACGGCGGAGTAAGTAACCCCCAACGGTGCCCCCCATAAAACTGATAGAATGCTGTATTGGCTTACAACTGGAAAACAGCCTGGCTGCTCCTCCTTTGAAGGACTGATGCAGGAAAACGGACCAATCTCGTGGCAGCCAGGAACAATCAAACCTGTTCGTAACGTCTGGAGCTGGCACAGATTGACCAATGTGGTCTGGGTCGAGCAGCCCGTTGGCACTGGCTTCTCTACCGGAAATGTCACGGCGAAGGACGAGGATGACGTCGCAAAGCAGTTTATGGGCTTCTGGAAGAACTTTATCGATACATTCAGCATGCAGGGCTACAAAGTGTACATCACGGGCGAGTCTTATGCGTAAGTTTGACCCAAATGCTGCAATGCGTTGGACAATGTCTAACACGGAGACAGCGGCATGTATTGCCCGTACATTGCGAGCAACTTCCTCGACGCCAACGAGACCACCCCCGGGTACTTCGACGTCCAAGGCATGTTGATCTACGACCCTGCCATTGCCTACCTCGACCTCCTTACCGTAGTCCCGATGGCGTCCATGGTGAAGTACTGGGGAAATGCGCTGCCGCTGAACGAGACGGCCCGAGCCGGCCTGCAAAACATGAGCGCCGCGTGCGGTTTCGACGCCTACATGGACAAATACTTGACCTTCCCGCCACCTGGCCCTCAGGGTGACTTCTGGTCCCTGTACCCCGAGGGCAGCATCCGCTACTGCCAGACGAGCCGCTACGTCGAGAAGGCCGTTGTCGAGATCAACCCGGCCTTCAACATCTACCAGCTGACCCAGCTGTCGCCCATCCTCTACGACCCGCTGGGGTTCTCCAACCAGCCCGGCGGCGACACCAGCGAGGTCTTCTTCAACCGGCGCGACGTGAAGGAGGCGCTGCACGCGCCGCTGGACGTGGAGTGGGCCGAGTGCAGCGGGCCCGTGTTTGCCGGCGGCGCCGACGACGACCTGTCGGACCCGTCGGTGGTGCGCGCGCTGCCCAGCGTCATCGACCGCACCAAGAACGTCATCATCGCCCACGGCGCCCAGGACCTCGTCCTGCTGGCCAACGGCACCCTGCTCGCCATCCAGAACATGACCTGGGGCGGCAAGCTGGGCTTCCAGACCCCGCCCCGCGATCCCCTCTTCGTCCCCTACCACGACGCCGGCTACGGCCCCGGTCGCGTCGCTGGCTCGGGCGTATTGGGGACGACACACACGGAGCGCGGGCTGACGTGGAACTTGGTCTTGATGACTGGCCATCAGGCTGGTGCCCCCCCCCTTAATTGCTGGACAAAGTATCGAAGTCTGGGGTCCATTTGCTAATGTTATTCTTTCACAACGCATAGGTTCCCGAGTGGCAGCCGGCGGTCGCGTTCCGACAGGTCGAGTTCCTGCTCGGCCGTATCAAAAGTCTCAACAGCACGCAGCCCTTTACCATCTTCCCGCAGACCCCGCAGCCAGACGCCGCCGTGCTGGGCCAGGGCTTAGGCATCACCCTGGCGGCTGAGGCGGCAGTGTCGAGCGCACAACAGAGTGGTGGGGGACAATCGAGCGGAGATAAGCCCAGTCAGTAGCCCCCCTGTTGTGAAGTGCCCCGGTCAAGTCTGTGATGTTACAAAGGGGCATAGCTAACGCGCGTGTCGATCCCCATCACAGGTGCGGCATCATCATCTTTTAGCAACTCGCTTTGGCGGAATCTCACTGCAGCTACGACAATAGCGCTCCTCGTCGTTGGGGGAATGTAATTAGAGCCACAGCAAGAAAGGGGCAGGAGGCAGAACAGTTTACCTGGCGGTCTTGGAGGGATATTTAGAAGCAGTACTGTTGGAATCACCAGGGTACCGGTACTGGAAACAACAGGGCGCGCTGCGCGCTATAAGCTGGTGGCTCAAGTGATGGATTCGTTGTGTATGTTCTCTTCTAGATCTCGTTGCCCTGAGCAGGCGGCCGTAGGCCGATATATATATCCTGTTCTGCGCCACCACAGCCACTGCGTGGCTGGGTCGCAGAGCCGCAGGCTCCCTTGACTGACATGCGCGTCATTCCAACAAGTACTCTGGAAACAGCACATGGGACAAAGGCACTTGGAGAGAAAATAGAGGGAGAATAGGGAGTAACCCAAGTACCGGCTACAACCCAACGAGGTTCCTAGTGAGGCAGTCACTGGCTAAATTCAACACTATCCCTCCTCAAGTTCTCCGTGTGGCTGCTCCCCTTTCCTGATGGTATCGTCACCCAAGGAATTTCGTTGCGTACTAATGACCAGCTTGGCTTGGCTGAGAAAGAAGGTACGAAAGACTTTGCCGATGGTTGTAGTATTGCAATGTAGGCCGAAGGCACTGCGAAAAATCAGGTCAGTCCAGTCAAATTTTTGCCTGGGCTAGGAACCCCAGATCTTATCATGTTGGCCTGGCCAAATGCCGCCCTGGGCCCAGGAATGCAGGGAAAACTGGGCCGTAAAAGGGCTGGAAATATTTGAGCTAAGCCCAAATAAATCGCTAGTTGATTTGATTTGAGTTGGGCTCAAAAGTGGCTGGTTTGATGTTATTTGTTTGAGTTGGCTTTATTTGAGTTGTTGGCAGCGCTGAGTACAACAGACCAGAAATGGCGCCTGGTGAGCCCGAGCATCCAGATACAGCGCCCCGAAAGGATACATCCAATATTAGCTGCCTAGAGTATTCCGAAAGATGCTCGTCTGTCGTGTACCCGCGGTCATAACCCAATTCTGGAAGAACTGCAGCGGATTTAATTAAGACTGATTTGTGTCCGCAATCAGATGCGCTGGGCTCGAAAAAGATATAAGATTATCCATTTACTCCATGATACAGCAGAGACGGTGAATGCAAACCATTAGCAAAGATACGAACACTAACAATGGAATGACCTTCAATGGTTGGCACTTGTCAGTAAAAAATGTAGTTGGATATTGACATATGTAATTCTATCTACAGACCAACCAAATAATGCACTTGCTCCTCTCCTAACCCTCATTCGCAACGAAAGAATCCCCACCATTCAGCCGAGGTGACATTTTAAGGCCACTTTGGGTTCGGCTGAAATATTTGTTAAACAAGTTGGCTATAAGCCTACTTTCAACCCCAGTAGTTCAAACCTTAGTATTAGCGATAATAAGTATAAATTAAGGCCAAAACTAATCGTGTATATAATATCTTCGTCCAAAGTCCTAGTCCAGATATATTGACTACGTTACTATGGTCGCCCGCATGCGATTAAATCAGGAAAAGACGCTCTACGTTACTTCTAACGTATAGTTAACTTTGACAATCGCGTCGGGTATGGCGTTCGAAAAAATCCACTGGCGCGCGGAGCCGCTCACACAAGATGTATATTCTTGACGCTGAAATGCCGAGGACTAGGCCGTCTGTGCGATGTAACTAATATGGCTGCCTGTATCGCGATCATTATTGGTTCAGTCAGACTGAGTTATTGACCCTTGCCATGCTATGAAGATTCTGGGCTCACCCCTCCTTCGAAAGACCGCTTTGGTTAGTTGTGTGTTTATCTGGTTCGCGCTCTTTTGATGCCAAGCAAAGGATTGTAAGGTCCCTGAATAGGGACCTGGGTGTTTGGACTATCTTTTGAAGCCTGGTCCCGGGCCATCCATGGAGGTATCTTGACAGTGTTAGCTGGTGTTTCAATTCCCAATGAGGTCAGCGTACGAATTGTACGGCTTTTTTTGGCCACAGGGAGGTCGGCCGAGTGGTCGTCTGAAAGTCGTGTGCAACACGCGAAGCTCTGGTGCTTAGCTAATCTCAGTTGGAAGCAAGCCGAGGAGCAGCATCCATGTGCCACGTAGCCGCACTTGTCTCGGGGTTGGCGTCTGCTGCAATGGGCAATTGGCCAGGCGGACAAGAGCCTGATGGGTATGGGGTAGCCGGACATAAGGGAAGGTGGGTTACCCTGCAGTCACCGGCTTGTCTAAGGCTCCTCCCACTTTTTCCAGTGGGCACACGAGCCCGCTCTAGTTGCTTTCGACTACACAGCTCTTCTATCTCCCATTAAAACTTCATATACAACGGGAGCGGCAGCCAAAGCGGGGATCCCAGACCGCTTGTTCTTAACCATTTATTAAACGGATCTATGCCGCGTGCAAGTTGACCTCCTGTTGCACACGTGATCGCACATTGCGCCTTATTAACACCGAGACGAAGAGACTGGAGAATTTCGGCAGCGGCGATGCTGGTATCCCCCTATATGCCATCCTGTCGCATACGTGGGGCAAGCCTACCGAAGAACTTACCTTTGACGACGTCAAAAAGGGAAATGTTGACAAACTCGGCGTCGGCACCGACAAGTTTCACGGGTGTTGCCGGCTGGCGAAGTATCACGACGTCAAGTATGCTTAGATCGACACATGCTGCATCAACAAGGCCGATGCCGAGGAGCTTCGAGAGGCCATTAACTCCATGTTTCGGTGGTACTGCGATGTCCATGTCTGCCTCGTATTCCTCGCCGATGTCCCCGAGTCGGACTCCCAACAACATACGTAGGCATTAGAGCTCTTCTCGTCGAGCCGCTAGATCACGCGCGGTTGGACGCTGCAAGAGCTCCTAGCCCCGCGCAACCTCGTCTTCTACAATGCGGCTTGGGTGCACCTCGGCACAAAACTCGACTTCCGCAACGAGATTCAGCGGATTACGGGTGGGCATCCCCCGACGCGTCTCGAGTGGCGGGCCAACGTGCAGGTCACAAGCATGGCGCAGCGTATGTCCTGGGCTGCGTCGCGGAGCACAACCAGGGAAGAGGATCCCGCGTACTGCCTCCTCGGGATCTTTGACGTCATGATGCCCATGCTGTATGAGGTCGGCCCCTGGCGTTTCGTCAGCTGCAGGAGGCCATCATGAGGAAGACGCGCGACGACTCCATCTTAGCCTGGAATCTTCCTGCTCTCACAAAAGCGCTACGACACGCTTCTGCGGCGGCATACAGCGTCGGTAGCGGGGTGCTTGCTGTCGGCCCGTTAGGCTTTGCAGCTTGCGGCCAGATCGCCAGGCGGAAACTGTCAGCCGATGACCCCCTAGATGTACGAGGGGGCAACCTCCGCCTCAACCTCCGCCTCTACACCCGACTTGCGACTGGTGGGATACTCGGCCTGCTCGAATGCGGTCCCGAGAACGACGCAGGCAGCGTGGTGGGCGGGAATCCCGCTCGCGTTCGTGCCGGGAGGGCGGCCTGGAGAGTTCTTCAGACCAGAAGGCCGCCGTGCAAAACTAGTTCGGCGCACGCCTGTAGGGACTAGTGGCGATACGGTGACGGCCAAGAGGGAGCTTGCTTACATTGCTTGCGAGCCGCCCCCGGCGGCTGCCCAAGGGTGTTGGGTCCGCATTTGCCTTAGTACCAGTTCCTCTTCCAAACTGGAACTGGTCAAAGTCGAGCCTTCTCATCGCTGGGACCCTGAAGGCGACCGCTCTTTGATCAAAATGGTGGCTGCACCAGACAGGGACGGCCCGCCGAGAACCTGGGCTCGGTTCCACTCGCAATACAACCCCAATCAATCGTACGCACGATTTATCGCTTTCCAGCTATAAACAGGTACGCCGAATACTTCACCATCATTACCCTATCAATCTCTACTAATATATCACTAGGAACGCGTGTTTTTCGAGCCGCCGCGATGGCTACGGTCGGAGTCCCTCAATCACAGCCCCCACCGCCCGATCCGCCAAATCCAGGCGGCGGTGGCGAGCCTCCCGACCGCCCGATCCGACCGCCCGATCCTACCTAAAGAGACCCCGAACGACCAGATTCCTCCCGAATACAAGAGATACCGTGGTTATAGCCTGGTCAAACATAACCAGCACTTTATACGGGCTCCAGGTACTAGGCGTCCTGGATTGATGGTCAATTGCGATACTTGCCGTGGTTTGAGCACCAGCGGCGACCGCTCTACGATTCGTGAGCTTCTCTCGGGTCTACCGCTCATGCCCTCTTCAAAGCGTGCTCCCGATATATTACCCTCGCCGGAAGGCCGTACCTCTCGAGCCGCCTCAATAGCTCACGGTCCTCTTCCCCGGAGATGCCTTTGGGTGAGTATGCCGCCAAGTTGCAACATGCCGAACAATTCCGACCCTTTCTTCTAGCCAAGGCTCTCCAATACCAACCCCGGACCCCACATTCGGCTCGCGCGGAAGCCGTATCGTCCGTTCAAACTGAACATTTCACTCTCGTCTCTGTACGTGTACACGATCAAGGTAGCTCTATCCGGAGCGCCTACAGAGAACCCAAAGGCAACGCCGAAGGTATCGTGGTGCTTTAACCACAGCCATGGTAGAGCTGCCATTTCCGGCCCAGCCTGTGACGACTTTGTCGTGGCGCTCAGAGTCAAGCCCACGTGGACGTCGAGAGGTCGGGCGCAATGTCACGTCATGACGGCGAGTCGGAACACCGCTCTGGGTGATATCGCGCGCGGCTTTGCAGACATGCGGCCGGGCGCGCTGGGACGGTTGAGCGCTACCAACGGCGAGCTATGGATATATGCTGTCGAGATAACAAGACAGAACATACCCTCCGGCTGACACAACTCAATGCCCGTTCCCCGCCGACCGTCTCTGTCGACGCGACTGCGGAGCTCGATTACTTTGCAGCATCCCGGCTGAGATCACCGCCAGCGAGTCTACGCTCACCCCAGCAGGATCCTGAATCTAAACTTGGCCAAAGTATTTGCACTGGAGTAGAGGAGGGGTGGGAGGAAGGGAAAGATGAGGAGGAGGTTGATGCTGGTGGGGCGGACGGCCAAGGAAAAACGCTCCCGGCTCAAACTGTTATGCGTGGATGCGGTGACGTCGTAGAGATGCTGCTGGAGCGCGGCATTGACATCGTGGCCGAGGAAGACGACTGGCCGTCTCTGCACCTGGCCGCTTGGTACGGGCATGAGGCTGTCATCCGGCTGATCCTCGATCGGGGCGTCGGGGCGGCGCCGACCCCGGCATGGAGAAAGAGAACGGCTGGACGCCGTTGCACGTGGCGGCTGCGCGCGGACACGAGAGTGTCGCGTGGCTGCTGCTGGACCAGCGGGCCGACGCCGCGCCCAAGACAACGGCCGGCCAGACACCGCTACACCTTGCAGCCGCAAACGGGAACCTTGCTGTCGCGGAGTTGCTTCTAGAAAATGACGGCGGTGCAGACGCTGCTGCAGCGGCCGACGATGAGGGCTGGTATCCCCTGCACATAGCCGCCAAATACGGACATGAAGCCGTCGTGGCGCTGCTCCTCGATAGGTACTCTGGCAATGTCGGCCACGTAAACATGGCGAACCAAAAAAAGCGGCCAGACACCACTGCACTTGGCAGCCGCAAACGGACTAAATGATGTCGCGCGGCTGCTTCTCGACCGCAGAGCCAGCATGACGGCACGCGAGAAGGGCAGTCTGACGCCGCTGCACTCGGCCGCCGCCAGTGGGCATAAGGACACGGTGCGGCTGCTCCTGGAGCGGGGCGCCGATGCGACGGCTACAGAGAACACCGGCCAGATGCCACAGGGCCTGGCCGCCATGAGTTGGCACGATGACACGGCAGAATGTTTCAGTATGCGGGTCCGAGACATGACGCCTGGTGATCGGAGGGGGGAGAAACTCCCTGTTATTCGTAGTCTCCCTGCCACATCCACGCCCGGCGGCACCGACCGCGACTTACCGTCCGCTCCGTGGTTTTCTCGGCTCTTCCTCCGGTTTATACCCAGGTGGTTGGTGCTGGCAGGCACGCGGGAGGTGATGAGCAGTCTGGTCGGCTAATTTGAGCATGGCAACGGGGAGGGCGCCGCGCAGGTCTCGGGAATGTGGATCGCGCTCCTGGAGCCGCTGGTGGCGTCGCGGCGGGCGCTAGTCAACGACATCTTCTTGGCCCTGGAAAACGCGCTGTGGACAGGGGAAGAAGAAGCTGGACGGCAAAAGATGAATATTATAAACTGCCTGGTGCAGGATATCCAGACTGTCCTGCAGGAGAAGGTCTTGCCCAAGAATGATGCCGCCCTGTGCGCAACCTGGCTCGAGACGCTCCATGTCAACGGGGGGGGAGGTCCGACTGTACCGGGTGGCACTAGAGACGGCGACAAGCCTGCTAAACGTCACGGGCCCGGCCGGAGAGATGGAGCTGTTTGAAACGACGATTGCTGAGCTCCTGCGGTGGCTGCTGAGGACGGCTCAAGCGATGGATAAACTGGGCCACGTTGCAGGGCTGACCGTTGCCTTCGCCAAGAAGCAGATCGCGGACGGGGGGATCCCAGTGGTGCGGAACAAGGAGGTGGTGAAGCGAGTGTTTCTGATAACGATGGATCATCTGGACTTTGTTGAGCCGGATAACAGCATTAGGGAGGCGCTGCTTGGGATCCTCAGCGAATTGTGCCGGATATCTATACCAGACCCCCCTTCTAGAATATGCTAGTACAGGTACGCGATATCCTAGCTCAGAGTTCAGGACGATATATGATGAATTAGCACATGATAACACTAGTATATGAGGATGTCTTAGAGTATATCCCAGTTGTTGGATTATCCACGCGCTAAGGCTTGTGGTTGAGAGCCCTGGTCTTGGTGTGGATAGCAGAGATTTCCAGAGGAATTGCCGAAGCCAGACAGGTCTCCTGACACAACATAATACAGCCAATTCAGCCTTTCTGCGTGCAAGTGGTCCAATCCAATACCATTCTATCCCATGTAGGCCGAAGTATGATCATGTAAAAACAAACTTTCCACTACCTGCTCATTTTTTTCGCCTAGGGTCTTCCTCTACTGCTTTACCACTTGTTTTTCACCTACTGGGCGGAACAGCGTGACCTACCGAAAGGGGACTTTAGCCGGGGGGACTGAAAACGAGCCTCTGAGGCTGAGTAGTAGCCGCGTATGGGATCACCCTAGCTCAGGGAAGAATCAGGGAAGGCTTAGGACAAATCAGCTATAGCTCACCCCAGCTCACCCCAGGTCAGGATCATGAAGGGAAAACGAGATTTCATGTGCCCAGATTCGTCTCAGAGTGCCAGGCTGTAAGTCAAACAGAACATGTGGGCCGACATCAAATGCTCATGCACTCGCCCGCTAATCATTTTCACGCTTCAGTTTGCCAACTGCAAAGGAACCAGCAGATGGGCCACGGTCAGTGTTGACGATTGGGTCAAAGGAGCCCAAGGCAACGACATGATCCGTGCACAGCTCCAGTCAGCTACGCTTCCCATCAGCACCGGAGAGCGACGGGGAAGAACTGGCGAGAGTTTGCGAGATGCCTTCTATCGAATCGGCCGGATCGATCGATATCTGGGAAGAGTTCGCCACAAGACGAGCCCAGAATCCTAGGACCGAGACGAATCCCAGAAGACAGTAGTCATCTGCCGAGGTAATCCACCATCTGATGCACGGCCTGACTAGTGGCAGTCACTCTATAGACAGCTCCAACAATGTGTACTCCAGCCACATGAGCAACGTTCCCGTTGCCCCTTCGACCCCATTTTCTGGTTTCATCATTGCAACGTCGACCGACTCGCCGCCATTTGGCAGACGCTGCACACCGGGGAGAACACCTGGCTCGATGGAAGCGATCCCCGTGATGTCGACCCGGGGGAACTATTACATTCCCCCAGGGACCAAGGACAAGCCCACCGACCGACCCTCTCCGACCCTTCAGAAAGAATGAGGAAGGCCACTATTAGACCTCACAGGATCGCAAGGACGTCACCGCCCTAGGCTACACGTATCCAGTCCTCGAGAAATAGCACTACACCAAGCCAGACGGCAGCTGTGATCAGGAGGCGCACCTCAAAGACGTCCACCGCATGCTCAACGAGTACAACGCCGCCAGCAGCGCTGCACTCAAGGCTGACATGATTGCCCAGCTAGGCTCGGCCCTAATAGGCATCTCTCAGCTACAGGCCAATGGAGCCGTCCCCAGGGACCAGAGCGTCGACGATTACGCCGTCAACGACATCTACGAAAAATTTGCCCTGGGAGGCTCCCCCTTCACCATCTACAACTTCAGCACGCGCTCCGGCGAGATTGGCAGCAGCGAGGCGGGCTGCGGCAACTGCAAGTAGTAGGAGTAGAGCCTCGGATTATGCTTGGCCGCCGCTCGACAGCTCTTCGAGGCACTCGATCGTCTGAACGCGGAAAGCGGCGCCCCCGCGCTGAGCATCGGCTTCAGCTTGTTCGACCTGCGCAAGAAGAAGGCGTTTGATGTTCTCAATAATCGCACCGAGTGCTATATTCGAGGAGGCCCCGACGGCAAAACCCGCATCCGCGGGGAGACCGAGGCTTTCGAGAGGGGCAAGGTCAGGATTTGCCCCACTGTCAAGCGGCCTTGCCGGACCTTGGAAGCCCTCAAGCAGGAGCTCGCGGAAGCGCTCGGCCACAGGGCCGTCGGCTCGTCCAGAGCGTTCACGATCAGAGCTCCAGGGCGCACGCCGTGCTTGAGTTTGAGATTTTCAACCGGCCGCTGGTGGACGCGCGACAGGTCTTGATCGATCGGCAATCCGAGCTGGTGCTGGTGGGAAAGCGCGCCGCCGACATCAGCATCGAGGAGCAGTCCAAACGTTTCATCCGCACGCCCGACGGCGGCTGGGCGCCGAATCCGGACTACCGATCAAACAGGGGCGCATCGACGAGGCCGAAGCCGAGAAGTCTCTGTTTGAGTCTCGCGTGACAGCAGCCAAAGAGAAGGTCAACCAGGTTCTCGCGTCTACCGCGTCCGCGCGTCTCGGCGCAAAGATGGTGTTTGTCGATCTGGCCGGCGCCGAATACCACCACCAGGAAAAGGGCGTCGCATTGAAGGCCCCGAGGCAGACACCCGTGGAGCGCCAGGAGGGCCAGCAGATCAGCACGGACCTGTTTGCGCTGAAGGAGGTGATACGGGCCTGGTCGGAGAATCGCCCCCGGATTCCCTTCCGGTCCTCGGCCCTGACTATGGTGCTCCGTGAGAACTTTGTCAAGTCCGGACAGACAAGGTCGGCCGTAATTGTCACGGTCTCGCCTGCCCAAGAGCAGTACAGCGCCACGCTGAATTCGCTAAGGTATGCAAGCCTAATCGGGGTTGTGAGAGCGTAGGAGTGCTAGATACATAGCTGTCCCGTCCGAGACAAAAGAGAGCCCTCTGTGTGACAAAAAAAATCTTTCATGGTGCCACTTTGCGTGTGAACGGATAACATGGGCGACTTTTTCGTCTCAACTCACGGCCTAGTGTTGTACATAGATCGAAACCGGCTTTGCACTCGCTTTCTCGTCATCCCCACCAGCCTCTGACCCGACAAACATCCAGATGTTCTGCTGCTCGGCGACGTTGGGGCGGGACGGGTCGGACCCAATCGTCGGCAAACGATCGCTCGAGCTAGCCTTGCCGTCTTGCTGCTCAGAACTCCTCGGTGTCAAGAGCTGAGGGGAACCACTTGGCCAAGAGCGGCTTCATGGCCATGAGGCCAGGCGACAATGACGGCGGTGTTGACCAGAACGCTGTCGCGACGTTGCCAAAGAGAAAGTGCGTGTGTTGGCCATGATGATGAAACTGTAGAGTCGAACAAGGGAGATGGCGTAGACGCGAGGGGGGAGAAAGATCAGTGGACATGGTATCGGGAAACTGACGCAAAAGATAACGGACATCGGCAAGAGGTAGATAGGAAAGTTGATGACGATGTGCAGATACATCTTAGCCTACCACGTATTCTTGGCGTGACATTAGGCACCCGCGGGTGGGAGATTCATGTCCCACCACGCGGCCAGGTGTTTGCAGGCCGTGACGAGCATGACGATGGCGAGCACGTTATAGACCATGACAACTGCGAAGAGGGCGTAGGCAGCGCGGCAGACCTAGGGGGCATTCCAGACGCGGATGTAAAGCAGAATCACCGACAACTGAACGCACCAGAGGGATATTTCGTAGAAGAGGGTGGTCCACCAGGCGACCTGGGGAGGGGGAAATGGCATGCTAATTGACAGGCTCTCGGCGAAGGAGAGGGGAGGTTTAATTTGTTCATGGGGCCGTGATTCTCGACCGGGACGAGCTAGGAGTGTTGGCCGTTACCCAGTTTGGCTTCTGGGTGGCTGTTTGTAGCCGGATAGAATCATTCGGGGGTTCCTTGAGAGGGCATACTGACAATGAAGCCGGCACAGTTTGAGGTGGAAAAGACTCATGGCGCATGAGTTGGCACTGTGTGGCCATGACAGGACGGGACGGGTTTGTGTACTTGTGCGGCGAGGATCAGCCAGGCCTCCCAGCCTAGGACATTCCTGGTAACCCGTCGGGCACAGAACCACAGGGCGACAAAGACGGTGCCGATTATGGCGGTGATGACCCGGGCAAGCCAAGAGGTCCCCGGCCCGGGTCGGTACCCGACGGCGGGGCCTGCAGCGGGGCCAGCGGCGGGAGAACATCGGCCATGTCGCTACAGTTTTCGAATTATGCGCCCTGTTCCGTCCGTCTCCGGTATTCTCAGCAGGGGTGGATTGGACGAAAAATGCTTGTCGGTCGTTCGATGGCAGGAGACTATGGTCCTTAACACGATGGCATGCGCGACAACATTGCACCCGGATATGGGAATTTCAGCTGCCCCTTTTCTTGGTGAGGTTGCATCGGAGAGCACGCGAGTGTGGTGGTAATTAGGGTCTGACCGCGGCGTCCCCTCCCTGGATATGGTGCAAAGTGTCCTCGTGGCGTTGGGCACAGACCCCTCATTGGCAGGATTTGCGAGGACGACATGGTCCAGGCTAGCGTGTGCACTAAACCAAACATACACTGCGTTATGCCCCTGGGACGCAATTCCCTGGGAGGCCTAGGCGGCCATGGCGTACATAGAGGCGAACCCGGCAGGGGACTCGCGAAAGACTGCCGAATATTCATCTCAACAGCACGTTAGACCAGTCAGTCCTGGCTTACGGGTGGTTTGAGATAGGCAATACCGGCACTCGGCTAGGTTGTCGGCAACCAACACAGCGCACCATGACTGCTTTTCCCAAGGCGCCATCACAACCTGGTTGCTGCTAGCCGCTTTGAGCGTGGATTTGTAACGGATCTCCCGGCGCACGGTCGCACCTACGAGTCAAGCACTGATCCTCCAGCAGAAAAGCGACCAGGTTTCTTGCGCTGCGCCGTGTCCCTGGCACCGCCCGCTACAGCCCGCCAGCGCCTTAAACAATTTGCGACCGTATGCACGTCGGCACAGGTGGCACCCCAGGGGACGGGGGCTCTTTCTGTGCACCAGAATCCCGGATGCCAACGCGACACGGAGCACAACAAGAGCGACGCTGATAACACGGTCGAGCCCACCACCGGCCAGGCGGGCCACTCCGTAAGCTAAACTTTGAACCCGCGACATCCTTCTCTCCCGTTTTCCCATGGCTCTGGTGCGACGAAGAAGGTAGCTGGCGACCCGGTCCCCATGATGCTCGTCAATGATGGCGGCGGCGGCAGGAATGGGCTTCTGCCGGGGATGCACCCGCCAGACGAGCACGTTCCCATCCTGAACCGCCACGCCGCCGCCCTCGGCCTCACCATCACCT
This sequence comes from Lasiosphaeria ovina, assembly GCA_033439765.1. Lineage (NCBI taxonomy): Eukaryota > Fungi > Ascomycota > Sordariomycetes > Sordariales > Lasiosphaeriaceae > Lasiosphaeria > Lasiosphaeria ovina. The sequence goes on from JAULSN010000009.1 coordinate 1,539,297, forward strand.
TCACGGCCCTGGCTTGGCTCTGCTCCTTCTTCCGACTCTACACCCGTCTGGTCATCGTCAAGTCGCCCTGGTGGGACGACGTCTTTATCGTCTTGGCATTGGTACGTGATCGAACCCGAGTCCCACCGAGCAACCTCGCTGACCATGAAACAGTTGTCGGCAACCGCCGGCTCCGTGGCCTTCATCCTTCGTAAGTCTTGTCGTCGTCGTAGTCGTCGTCGTCGTCGTCGTCGTCGTCGTCGTCGTCGTCGTCGTCCGCATGACATGTCAAACTGACAAGACCCCGCAGTTCAAAGCGCCGGCATGGGGAGGCACCTCGACACCCTCTCGTCCTTTGACACTCAAAGCTTCATCAAGGTACAGCCCACCTCCCGCCCCCAATTCATTAAGCGCTCCCCCACTGACCGACGCCCGCAGTACTTTTACTTCGGCGGCGTGACCTACCCCCTGGCGCTGCTCTTCATCAAGCTCGCGCTTCTCTTCCAGTACCTGCGCATCTTCGACAGGGACTCGCGCCGCCACCGCTTCTGCAAGGGGTTCATCGTCTTCACCTCCATCTGGGGCCTCTTGTACCTTGCACCGTTTTGGGTGCCGTGCTATCCCATCCTCAACATGTGGGACTTTGACAAGCCGCCGCCCCGGTGCTGGGGATTCGCGTCGCTGGACAAGGCCCAGGCCATGGGCTTCCAGATCAGCCAGAGCGTATCGACGACCCTCATCGACCTCGTCATCTTTTTCCTACCGCTGCACCTCGTCCTGCGGCCGCGCACGCAGCGAACCTCGCGCATCGCGCTAGTCTTGCTCTTCACCCTAGGGCTTGTGTACGTACCCCCCTCGTGTTTCCCGAGAAGAAGAAAACGTCAAGTTCCTAACCCCCGTCCAGCGTGAGCTTGTGCTCCATCACGCGCCTCATCTTCCTACTCGAGCCCGGCCCCGGCGCGCTGGCCGACGTGAGCTGGTACAGCCCGACGCCGACCGCGCTGGCCGTGATCGAGGTCAGCCTGGCGTCCGTGTGCGCCGCCCTGCCCGTCTTCTGGCCCGTCATCGAGAACACGTGGGGCATGATCTTTGTCAAGTACGAGGTCAAGATCACCAACGAGGTGGGCGTGTTCGTGCCGCGCAAGGAAAAGACGGCGAGGCAGCTGCAGATACAGCAAATTCAGCAGATGCAGTTAGAGCAGGGGAACCCGTCGGACGTCGAGCTGGCAAGGAATCACTCGGGCAGGAGTAGCAATGACGAACGGCATCTTCCCCAAGAGGCGGAAATGGGGGATCTGGGTGAAGAGCTAGAGTGGGATCCGTATGTGGGGGATGCAAAGACGGGGCTGGGCGAGTCGGATACCGTCGTGCAGTCGCCCGCGGACGGGCCGCCGAGACGAGGAAAAGGTGTTTGTTGTATCTTCTAGCGGGCTTGGGGTTGGAGTTGGGGCTGGGCACGAGTATGGACTACAGGTAGAAACGGAAATGATACGTCATGTCAAAACATCATGCAGATTGAATGGAAGCGCCTTCTGGTGAGCTGAAGTATTTCGCTTCGTGAAGAGAAGGAGTCCGTTCCCTAAGTGTGCTGTGAGGTAAAACTGATACCGCAAGATGATTTTGAGTCGGTCCTCTCGTTGCTGACTGACTGCGAACAAGGCGACTTGGACTTCTGTCCACGCCACTTCAGCTCCTTGCCCTCGCCATGCATATCATCACGACCTCTGAAATCAAGACATGACAGCGAGAATCACTTGATTTCGCCAAGGTTATTGTCCCATTGCCCACACCGAGTTGACGGGTAAATAATGACCAAAAGACCCACGGTAGACGTCTAGAAAAGCGTTTAAATCTTTTGGGACGAGTCTCCAACTACTACCCGGGATCCCCCTGAGCTTCTAGAGCGCCAGTAGCTCACCAGTAGGCAACGAGGCCGCTCTTGCATGACACTTTAACAGAGCACCTGTGCAGATAATTGGTGTGGGATTGTCAACTCCTGCAACCCTTCTGACCTCTCTAATCGAGGCTGGAGGCCTCTGCCCCTGTGGCGGGCTAGGCCTACCCGGGATATCTCATCGAGCGGGGTAATAGATTTAGTTTCGGAAAGCAGAACCACCACTTCGGCTTCACACGGTGGAAATCAAGCTCGATTGGCCAAGGAGCGAGAGTTCGTTTCGATTCGGACCACCAACACCCGAGTCCCCTGACCACAGATGGACAAACGCCAAATTCTCTACTGCAGCCGCAGGTACTATTGAAAGCCACCCGCGAGGCCTCATTGCCCCCTCAAACTAGGGAACTTCTAACTTTATTGTCCGATATTGTGGACATCAAGATGCGGCTATAAAGTCCCAATTACTCCTAACGTCGTTCCTCATGTCAGCTCTGTCTCAAAACTCACACACACTCTTGATCAACATCATTGGTCAGTCCAATATTGCCTACTCACTCATCCATACTCCCCCCAGCACCCATAAGAATGGCCGAGCATCACCGAGACCACCGCGACGAACGTGACCACCCCCCAAACCGCCAACACTTTGAACCCCAACTCATCGCCTAGGGTCTCAAGATGGAAGGCACCGAAGTCAAGATGGCGCGCAAGAACTACCTTTGGCCCGAGACCCCAGCCGGGCGCAGCGCCATCTGGACGCGCAGCCTGGGTCCTTGCCAGTGCATCGCCACGTTCAACACGGCCGACGGCGAGCGCACGCTAACCCACCTCCCTGGCGGCGACACGACTGAGAGCTACTACGACCTGCTAGCGAGTGTCATATCGGATACGGTCGTCGTGTTTCTCGTCAATGGCGATGTTGGCAGCAAGGAGCAATTCGAGGGCATTGAGTGTCCCAAGTTTAAAAAGGGTATTGTAGATGCACTAGTGAGAGACGGGAAGGGGGAGGTGGTTCCGAAGGTCAGTTGGATTACGCTGTGGACGGAGAGGGCCGAGGATGAGCAGAAGAGGACAGTGCCGGGAACGTTTGTGCTGGAGGTGGATGGGAGGTATGGGCGGGGGAAGTATGACTGAGTGACTTCTGAAGACCTGGTTCGCATCGCTGTTGTTGTTGTTGTTGTTGTTGTTATTGTTATTGTTTTTGCTGTCTCGCTTGGCAAATCTAAGACACCCCTTTCCCGTGCTTGGGACCTCCTTTCCGAAGACCGAGCGCTATTATGCATTTCCAAGTCCTTGTAACTTGTGCTGCAGCTTTTGCCGCTGCAAACGAAGGCGTCCGGACATGCTAGATAGTAGTCGCCGAACTCACCCCAGCACAAACTCTTTCCAAGCGGGACTAAGGAGCGAAGCTCTGATGCACCACATTTTCCAGGACGGTACCCAGTCCCCGGCGCAGGGCAACCCCTATACTGGCCATACACCCGATATCGATATCAGAAGGGAAAATGAGGATGGAGGAGTTGAGACCCTCGGTGGTCGTAGCCGCCAAGACGAAAGCGTAGACTACACACATGACATGGCACTGCCACGCACTCACGTGCCACAGCCAGGCAGCGCCGTGGGTCCCATAACCGCATTGGTGGCGTGAGTGATGTTCCAGCGGAGTCTCTCGCCGACTTGACACAAACATCTCCACTTCGAGCGGTTGCTTTGCTGGTGTCCACAATGAGGCTTATCGATGTAAAGAGTGAAGCGTTATCGAAGTTAACGGGCCTGACGACCACCCGTATGCCATCTTGTCGCATACATGGGGCCAACGGAGGAAGTATCGTTTGGTGGACGGTAGACCCATATCTGGACGGTACGGTTCCAGACTTGACTCTAGTGATTCCTTATAGACTAACTGTTTGCCCAGATGCGAGCACGGATCTCAAAGTAGCCTCACCTGAGGAATACTCTAGCTCTGTAAAGGTCGCGTATTCGACAATTCATATAAGGATGGCCGGAAACACCTCTTCTTGGGTCACCTATATTCCCAGAACTTCGGAAATGGAAGCGGCGAGTCCTCGTTTGCAGTTAGAGCATCGGTCTACTTTGCTTTCTTTGGACGGCACTTACCAAACAATGGCATGCAGACCATATCTGCCACGAAACCTACAAACCCGCCCACCAAGCCATGCTACAGAGAATGGGCCGCCAAACGGCCCAGAAGCCATTCAACAGCCACACGGCAGAGATCAAGCGCCACAGGGAGCTGCCAGTCTGCAAGCGGCCGTGCCAGCGCCTGCAGGAGGGCAAGAAACGCCATCTACGGAGATTGGCAACCCGGGCTTCAATATACCAATATTGGCAAGCCGTGATGGATCCTCGGCAAATGCATTAACACCACTCCCCGCTGAAGCCGCTGATATGGAAACGACGGTAAGAATGATACACTTACTAACCCGGTATGTAACTAACGTGGTCACAGGATTACATATCGGCAGATCCTTCAAAGATTGTGGTGAAGCTCTAGAAAGACGAGAAACTATCCAACTCTAGACAGCTAATTCCGATGGACAAGGCCGCGGTAGAAAGGGCTACAGCACAATATGGGTTGCGCGGCTATAACTATAACTTATATACCGTAAAGGAGGGCGCCATGAAACCTAGCTGGTGTTATGACGAAGTCGTAAATAACGGAACGCAAACAATCGTCCTCGGTAAAACGAAGGAATTCGATCGCCAAATGTCACTTGCCATAAATAAGTAGCTTAGAGCCGGAAAAAAAAAGGTGGCACTAAAGAGAAAGCTAGCAGACCGAACAGGCTGAGGACACCTTTAGCTCTTCGTACTCGTTAGGGACAGCATGAACGCTGATGATGATGATGATGATAATGATAGACTCCTCAATCTCACGACTAGTCACGCCGAACCCCAAATCCAGGACCGACCCCTTGACCCAAGACCCTAGCCTGTTTCTACAATTGATATTCTGCTGTGGAGCAAACATATACACTTAATAGACACCGCTCTAAGGCCCAGAATGTGGGGACGCGCCTGGCGAGGGCTTGTTGGCGTCCTGTCGCGCCATCCCGTGACCGAGGTCCCGGGCCATTCTGTGTCATGTTTCCTGTGCCTTGTTCTGGGCTGTAGAAATTCGAAGGACGAGGAGTTCCCAACTGAGATTCGGCCCCTTCAGAAAGTGCGTCGTGCGTCCAGCGACAAGGGGTGAAGCCCAATTCTGGAGTCAAGACTTAACACTCACTCTAAATGATTGAAACGCGGTCTACTACCACTTACCCTCTACGTTATGAACTTGGGACAGGTTGATCAATATGGCTCCGATAAGCCAGAGCAACGCTGAACGCCGACGGGGAAGGGACGAGTGCCGTGATGAACTGGGTAAGACACATTCGTAAGGATACGCACCCTACCCCATCAGCTTAGCTGACTCCCCCAGATGATAATCTAGGATTTGATATAGAGCCCTCCGAAGTCCCGTTTGAACCCACGCGCGAACGATCCGTACAGCTAGCGGGCCCTCCCAGGTTAAGGAGGAGCTCCTGTCCAAAATATTCGCCAAGAATTTGAGCAACCATTCTATCGGCACTTCACCGCTTCAACACGCACAACTTCTTCAATTCTTTTTCAAATTCCTTTCTTTCTTCGTTATTTAACGTAGAGTTAACTAGGAATTATCACCATGTGCAGCTACGACGAAGAGTGCGTGTCGAGCGCACTCGAAATGGTTGAAAACGGCGTCTCTTTGCGCCGGGCCGCCCAAGAATTTGGCATTCCACTTACAACACTTCATCCTCGTAATCGCGGAGCCACAACACGCCACCTAGCTCACCACTCGGTACAGATTCTTATTAAGGATCAGGAAGCCCGCCGTCGAATTAGACGGTGAGGCATCTAGCCGGCCGCATCGCCCTGATCTCAGGGAAGCAAGAAAAGGTCGGAAAACAATGGACATAACGCTTTACCGCCAGGAACCCTCAAATTAGCGCCCAAAAAGCGAAGCGTATTGACTCCGGGGGGCTCAATGGTGCAACCAAGGAAATAATGGAGGAATGGTTTAAGCATTTCGACCTTCCTACTGTCAGGGACATCAAGCCCGAGAACCGTTAGTCGGAATAAAGATGAGACAGGTCTGCAGGAAGGCCAGGACAGTAACGGCTTGGTTCTAGGAAGTTCGGAATACAAGATCCTGATCAAGAGATCGCCCGGTTCGCGCACCTGGACTTCCTTCATCGAATACATCTCGGCTGCCGGGCAGGCACTTCGACAATACGTTATTTTCAAAGGGAAGAAGGTTCAACAACAATGGTGTCCTTTGGAGCTGAAGCCATTCAGGAAACGGAAGTTTACCGCCCAAAATAAGGGCTGGACCGACGACGAAATTGCCTTGGAATGGCTTTGCGATGTCTTCATTCCGGGCACGGCTCCCGAGGACCCTAGAGAAGCCCGCTTGCTAGTCCTTGACGGTCACCACAGTCACATAACCTACGACTCTATATAGCTATACTTCTAGAACAACATCTACCTTATTTACCTACCCGTACACACATCATACGTTCTGCAGTCTCTCGATTTGGGAGTCTTTTCGTCCCTGAAGCAACTGTACGGAAAGTGCCTGACTTTGACGACCGTACAGTCAGAGGCTACGCTTATAGGCAAAAGGACGATGCTTGTGTGTTATTATAAGGCTCGTGAGATCGCTTTGAGGCAGGAAATCTGCAAGACAGGCTGGCATGCCGCCGAGTTGTGGCCCCTGAACAAGCAGAAGGCCCTACGCAGTCCTTTGTTATTGGAAAACGCGAATAGGGTCAAGAGGGCCACCACTACCGCAGCGGCACAACTGTTGGCCGCTACTCCAAAGCCCTGCAATCCTTTTCCACACATTCCCCGCCTTGAGAAGAGTGCCGTCCGTCGATCATAATCAACTTCCATTAACGACTCTCGAACTCGAACAGACGGAAGCCATGCTGCAGAAGGAATTTCAAGTCTGGGGGATCTCGCTACGTCTTGGGCGGAGCGAGTCGTTTGTGCAAAGCATCCTCAAGGACGATGAGGGGCTAGCAGGTCTTCTGAGAAGGGTTAAGAAAGGGAGGTGGACGGCGACGGAGGATGAAGCCCTTCTCAGACTTCTCGCGAGGCGAAATGTCTCAGATACACGAACGATAGCTCGGCGGATCGGTCGGACGGTTGACAGCGTCGCGTGCCGGATCAGGAAGCTGGCCAAAGCAGGAGACTCCTCCATGTCACCACCACCACCCACCCACCACTTCTGCAGATTCGAATCCGAGGGCACAACAGTACGAGCTCAACTTGATGGCATCTTGGAGGGCCTGATAAAGGCAAATAAAACGGAAGAATGGGACCGCGTCCTCATGGAGACTCCGAGCGCGGATTGGGTTGAACAGATTCTAGCGCTAATCCCAACACCAGTCAGTAGGCCGCATTCTCGCCAGCCCCTCGCCACCAACAATCACTAAGTTGAGATGCCTAGCATGGGAAGATACGAGCAAGTTTGGTGTTCACGCTTGGATTCTGACGCGAAAGTGCCCCAACCCGTTCTACTCGGAATACTACGTTTATGTCGGCTCGGCGACGTAGTATAACTGGGGCTTATCTGGACGGAGACCTTAGCATCAATAGGGAAAGAGGGGTAGTTCTCCCGCCCTGCGTTATCGGATCCAACATCACGGACTGGCAGAAAGGGCCATTTTGTCGCCTTGCTCTCCATACAGGTCGGGTCTTCCGAGCGGAACGAAGGGTAAAGGCTAAGCACTTGATCGTCCTCGCCGAAGCGGCTCTTACGATTTGGCCGGGTGCACTTACTGGGAGACAGGCCAGATGGCCAGAGAGAACGACTTACTCCTTCGTAGTCTTTGTCCCTAGAGTCTCGAGCAAATTTCGTGCTGCGGGTTATGTTCTTATAATCCTCTATGCATAAATGTCTCACATCCTTCGGGCGAGTGATCTAGTCTGCTTCTATTACCAGTCAAATAGAAATCAAGATAAATTCTGGCATCTGAGGTTAACCTTGATCTCCTCTGATTCACGCAACCCAGACACCCGATGAACACTGGACTGTAACACTGGACTGTAATCTTTTGGTAACCTTTCAGGTTTCTCCCCATTCTTTCGACGCGTTGCTAACTGGAGAGTTCTCGCAGGTTTCAATCTCGTTGGAGAAGAGAACAAGGTCTGACTACTCAAGGATTTCTCGAGCGTCTTCTCGAGTTCAAGAGGTACAGGGCTGCCGGCGCCAATGTTCCTTCCTAGAGAATTTACTGGTATATTGTGTATCCAGAGAAGCGGTAGTATATTCTGAGCCCGGAATTCAGGACCCCTTTGTCTAGGATTAGGGCCATTTTGCAGGTCCTAGGCCCAGAATGCGGACGCGCCAGATGAGGCGTTGCAGCATATTGCGTGCTGGAATGGGACCACGCCTTTGAGCCAGTTACGGCCTTCCGAGAGCTGACTACCAAGGCTAGATAGTTAACCAGAGACTAGAACGAATGCAAAGTTATAGTGCTATCATCGTTTGCGATGTCCAAGTGCGTCGTTTCCGGCAAGTTGATTTCCCTCGAGCGCCAGTCTCCCTTGAGACAGGTGACCAACGCAAAGAGTTCAGTAGGCAGCGAACTAATCAGTACAAGACACCATCTATCTAGACAAGACATCATCAAAGCGAAATCGTCACAGTCTCCTAGGTACTCAAAGTTGATGTGAGACCTAAATGCGTCGTCAGGCCTTGGCGGCTCCTTGCTCACCCAAACGACCAAATTCTGACGTTGGGGTGAAAGTACTGATGCATTGGCTTGGACGTTGGTGGTGGTGTAGCGTCGGAGTTGGTCGTTTTCGATCAGGACTTGAAGCCATCCGCGTCTGAGGTTGACATGATTAAGCTAACACTGTCAGCACCACGCTCCTCTTAGTTCGCGATGGCACAGACCTGGTTTCTGGAGGCCATGTTGCTGGTGGTGTCCCTTGCCACGGTGAGCTGTGGGTGGTCCTCCGTTGCTTGACGAGGGGTCGCTTGGTCGAGAAGGGGGCTGTTGAGTGAGGTGCAGGCGAGCAGGGACTGATGGCTGCGCGACGAACCCATAAGAGGAATAACTCTAGGTAACTGGCCGCGCCAGAGCAACCAGCGAGACGTCATAGAAAAACAATTGTCATTGCACTAAGTCGACTACCCAGCACAGCGACTACGCCACCCGAGTTCCACATCAGCAAGTGTTCAGGTCGCTCGGATGGCTCTTGGCATGCCCCCAGTCTCACAAATGTCCCGAGCCACGACTACGGCGAGGCCGTACTCGTGCTACTCGTCGATGTCGTCTCCCGTCAAGTCGATTGTCTCGAGTGACTCGAGTGGCTCGAGTGGTTCGAGTGGCTCGAGTGGCTCGGTCTTGTTGCAGGATGCATTACGCCTGGTGAGAAGGCAGTTGGCGCAGGTGTTTCCAAACCACTGACCCAGGGTAAAGCACCCACCGAAGGGGTTCTCGTTTGTGATCTTGCACGTCTCGCAGGGATCGGGCTCCAAGTCGCCTCGGCCGTAGCAAAGGATAGCCGCGACAGTTGAGCCTACCTCCTCCTTTAAGACGCTTAACAACTAGGTTCAAGTCCGGTAGATTGCCCTCGAGGACTCGCTTGCGAGTTTCGTGGCCGCGGCCCGTAGGTCGCCCGTGAGCACCAAAAGCAGTTCTCGCCGAACTGCCTCGATACGGACCTCAATATCGGAGGCGTTCCTGGGATTATTCTAGGCCAATACGACGAAGAAGCTAGGCATGGTTGCGGGTCGCTAGAACCCCTGACATCCCATCAGATATTCTAGCTACGTAGGTTCGAAGAGGTCTATGAATAAAGTCGTCCGATTCTCGGAGCTCATTGCGAGCTGAGTCCATTCTTGAGGAGGACGACTTGAGGAGGGCGACTTAAGGAGGGCAAACTGAGAACGGCAGACTAATGACGATGAACTGAAGACGGCGACCTGAGAATGGCGAAGGCGGCTTGCTCGAGAGGAAAGGGAGCCGGAGGAAAGGACGGACGGTGGACGTCTTATACGCCCCGGACGTCAGGCAACCGTCCCTGCACTGCCCGTCTGCGCGGACAGACGTCTTGCTTCATGCCTCGCTTCGCCATCGCTGTCTCTGTCTCCTTCTCGAGGCGTCGAGATCACAGAGCAGCTTTTATCTCCGCGAGGGCATAGAGAATCGTGGTCTCCAAGCTGTGGCTGCTCGAGGAAGGCCTCGAAAGCCTCGTTGTATGCCCGGACCTTGCCCGTTTGCCCCAACTCCAACATGCCCGACGCAACCGATGGCGTGGTAGGAGCTGGCGAGGAATCCGTCGACATATCGAACGTACTGAGAGATGTCTGGAGGTAGCGAACCGCCTGCCATAAGATTGTGGACGAGCAGCCTGGCACCTATATCGTGAGCAAGCGTGGGCAAGTCGAGAAGCTCGCCGCTTAGCCCGGACTGCCTCCTGACGTTGCCACCTCCGCCTCTTGACTGAGCCTAGGACTCGTGCATTGAAGCCGGGATCAGAACTCCATCAGCATCCCTGCCTCCTTGCTGCCTCCACCTGATGACAGTTTGCTTCTTGCCGTCTGAGCCATGCACACTTACGTCATCCCACTCCCGAAGGTCATGCCCACTACTGCCTCATAGAATCTGCCCCGGCGCAAGAGAGGCCCCCATGACCTGGCTTGCAGCCAGAAGGCTTGTCCAGGAGACGGCTCCTTCGCCTTCATGCCATTTCCTGGCTGCCTCTATTTGCCGCAGCAAGATACCCATCCTGCCTTCCTCCCTCCTCTCCTTGCGAATCGACCCGTTGAGTCCACCTGGTGACCCGACCATCGACACCCACGCTCCCTTTTAAACTGGCGATGCTCTGCAGGACGTGTACGCAGTGACCCCTTACTCCTGATCCTGGAAGCTTCCACTTGTCGACTTGGACCAACTGCCATCTCCCCAACTCACGATTCCGACCCTCCATAACGCCTACAAGCCCCTCATCCGTCCATAGGCTTCACTCAGCCATGCGCGGGCATTCTGTTGGTTCATCCTTCACGGCTGTTCCTGGACTTGCCGCCTGACCTGTTGGTGGATTCATGCCTCTCCAACTCCTGAACCCCTTCACTGCCGCTACCATTCCTGACGTCTGCCCTCCAGGAATAGTAGATGCGCATGCGGAACCAACCGATGCCATTGGTGCTCTCCGGCGGCTACGCCAACCAGACTGAATCCGCCCGCGACGCAGAATAACCACCCATAACCCGACCGGCCTTGCGAATGGAAGGATTGTCTGAGAAAACAGATGTTAGGCTTGCCTTCATGTTCTCCGCCCTGGCTGCCTCATGGACAAGCCCTACATCAAACGCTGCGGGTCTTCCGGCTTCCAGGGCACTTAATCACGACAGTGCCCGTCTTTGGGAACCGCCCAACCATCTCGACTTCGGTGTAGTTATCCAGAAACTAGGTGTACATGTACAGCGTGTGCCTGGTGTCCTTCTGGATGCCGCACGCCAAGAAAATGACACTCCTTCAATCCATGCCATGTCGCTGCATGCCAATCAACCGCACTTGTGCTGAGGTTTGCTAGACTAGGGCCTTGCCGCAGCGCTCAGAAGCCCGTGTCCACGATGGCTATGCCGACGAGAAGGTTGCCATGGAGGTGAAGGCCCTGAGTTTCATTCGCGAGGGGACCAGCATTCCTGTCCCGAATGTCCAGGCCTGGGGTCCCGCTGCCAGCAACCCGCTTGGGCTAGGCCCCTTCATCATCAGGGATTTCATCGACGGCGTGAGCCTCAGCGACATTCTCGAGGAACCTAACGCCGAGCGCCCCACGAGACTTATGAGGGAGGACATCAGTAATGACGATATCGAAGCTGTCTACAGGCAGCTTGCGAATTTCCTGCTCCAGCTCTTCGAACTCGACATTGACAGGATCGGCAGCCTACCATCGGACAGGACTGGGAGCAACTTGTCCACTAGCCGGACTCAATTGTTGGTGCATATAACGCCAAAAGCAAATATGTGTGGCTTTCAAGGTCCCGAAGTCCTCAATACCTAACCTCATTAACGCAAACTACGACCATGGCAAGGTTAAGCTGATTTGCGACAAACTCGGCTTGGCGGACCTGATCGTCAGAAGTAAAGAAGATCTCGCCGTCGTCGGAGTGGTGGACCTCAAATGGTTATACATCGGACCCGCCCAGCTGTTTGGCTCGGCGCCGTGGTGGCTTCTCGAAAGACGGACCTGTCAACAGCGTGTGGGACTACGACAACGGCGAGCCACCCAAGGTCGCCGTGCGGTATTTCAGGTACCTCGAGATTTTTCAAACCTGTCCTGGAGGAAGAAGAGGCGAAAATGCCAGGGTACGAGGAGAAGGAGCTTGACGCGTTTGCGGCGTAGAAGGTACGTAAATTGGACGAGTATGATGGAACTTTGGAGAAGAGGGAGGAGTACAAAGCGCTCGTGGACAGCGGGAAGATGACAAGGGAGGAATTCATTGCTATGTTTTGATACAGCCCGGCTACCCAATATTTCCAGATAGCGGCCCTGCGACCTGCGATTGCGACGCGAGCCCGCGCTCGTTTACCTCGCCGACTTCCACGTCCGCTCCGACACGCCGCAACTCCAAGCTGGCCACATGTCTGCGGCGCCACCGCCCTCGCCATCGCCACCGTCGAGTCCCGTCCGTATCACTCTGTGTGCGAGGTCGAGACCGATTCTGATTGGCTGCTAATCTTAGACTTGTCTCCAAGCCCCTGCGGCGTAATGCTCCAGGTCCTGAACGCTCAATACAAAGTCTGCCTCCCCAGGGCCCGGATCCCGAAGGAAGAGAAGCCTGAACGATAGTATCAATGCACCTCCAGTGACATTGTACGAAACGGGGTTGGTAGTGGTATTTTGAGCGATGGTGATACTTTGCCGGAGTATAGGGTTAAGAGCAGCGGTTTGTTGAATGGCACGTGTCGTAGTAGCTCCTAGACGAGTTTGTGCTTCTTCCTCCTACACTTCTAAAATGATAACGGGGCGAGTATGGTCAAATTTGGCAAGAAGAACAATCTTGACTTGGTGGTCTGACGCAGAAAACCACCACCTCATATCGTTATACAACTCGCCCAATGACTCGGAGTCTCCCGCCTCGATGATAAGTATTGGCCAGGCACCTTTATTATAACGTTCGGGCTCTGGACCACCGGTAGAGTCACCCTCTCCGCTGTCTCGTCCAGGATGACCTTGTTCTGCTCGACGTATAGCCGACCCCATTGGTCTCCAATTTTCGTCCTTATCATTCCGGACGAGCTTGCTATACTACAGACAATAAAGGTCTAGATGAAGGGTCTCTTGTAGATCGGTTGGGATCGTGATGACCAAGATCCGGGAATTGCTAGTGTAGCGGCGAATACGGAACCTGCGGCGTCGTCTCTCTCGCTCACGCTCGAGTTCGGTGAAATGACTAGGAGAGACGTCTAAATAATTAGTATACTAGAAATAAAAGGGTAATACCATGCCTGTAACGGTAAGGAAATCCCCAGGTGGAATTAATGGCGTCAAAGAGATCTTACATATTGGTGAATCGCACGGTCTGGGGATCGTTATCTGGCTTCGATGCTACCGAAGGAGGCATAGTAGACACTGAAGGAGGCATAGTAGACACCGAAGAGGCATAGTAGACACTGAAGTAGGCATAGTAGACGCTGATAAAGCTAATACCGACGGAGATGGAGATACCGCCGGCGGCGGCCTCGATGTAATTAACTCCATCCCCTAGGCGTACCGGAGAAACTACCGTATAAGCCAAGGTAGTTTTGGCAAATGATCACCGTGGAAAAATTTTAGCGACATAAAGGAAAAACGTCTTACTTAGTTATATTCGACAAATTCGTAGACAAGCTTGACCGGTGCCGAGCCTAAGGCCAAGGGGATGGCGAAGCGTTGAAGGGGATGCGGGGTACAGGGAGGGTTTTTAAGGCTTGTGAAATAGTGGGTCCATACTAGCCAAAAACGGCAGTCACTCCTTGTGGAAAGCGCCCAAACTCGTTTATTACCAGCAAACCCAGCTCATCTCCATAAGGAACGAAATGGATGGAGCAGCCAACAACCAGGGCTTATTGTACCCATTCTGCTAATGGGCCTTCGGGAGCCGGAAGTCTGTGGGTTGGGAATGCAAGAGCAGCAAGATTCGATCAACTAACAATACCGTATTCTCCGTCGCTATGAGCGGTATAGAGGCACGACTCTATGTCTCCTAGAAGCACTATGATCTCAGCTACTACATGGTGAACGTCCAGAGCTTCTTGCTTCAAGATCCTGAGCACTACTTGAAGTTCCGTAAGTATATCCGGAATATTATCGATTTAGGAAAGGATAAGCGTCTAGAAGAAATTCGGGACTCTTTAGACACCCTTCTAGAAGAGAGCAGTAAGAATGCCTCCGAGACGGAGACGGCAAAGTCTCGACCACCGCCGTCGGACCACACTACAACCAACCAGCATGAACCAAAAAACGCAAACCCCCGTCCCGCAAGAACAGCAGACACGACAATGAGAAAGAACCCAGCGTGGAAAGAGAAGAGACATATTGGAAATGGAGCGAAACGGCGGGACAATGGTGTCACACGAACACCGACGGAACCATCATTTGGGCAAAGCATGAAGGACAGCAGTCATCAGTAACGTAAGAATAATAATACGGTCGCTGGGACATCGACCATGAAGGAGGGGAATGTCAGAAACGCTGCCGCGGGCAGCTATAGGCGGCTGTTCGCTGAGAGTAGTGATGATCGCATTAGACTTCTTCACATTTTCAGATTTTGGCGGACGACAGACACGGAAAAATCAGAGACTCGAAATCAAGACAATTGCCCTAATTTTTGGTCGTAGACCCCCTAATTGCGTACAGCTGCGTTGTTGGCATTATTTCCCCCGTATTTCTGACAGGAAACCTCGCATCCTTGACCCCCCTCATCCCTTAGCCTAGGGCCCGTATTTAAATTAACCCCACCGATGACTAGCCCGAGGACGCCAGGTCTGGTCAACTCGTCCTCCATCGCTTCTGCTGCTGCCCAACAACAATCCCAGACGTATCCCCCGCCCACGGCATGACACATGGGAGTATGGGTGATGCTATCATCTCATGGCTTGGCGGTATTGTTGAGGACAGACACGATGAGTTGTTCCTGAAGACACATTCCGCGACGCGTCCCAGTTGGAAGCGGAAACGAAACACCGATCAGTTGACCCCGACCCCGACCCCTTCGTCATCAGAGGCCCCACCCACCATGAGTGCGTCCAAAAGACAGAGATGTGATACCACGACAACCGATCCAGATGCAACACCCCGACGGGCGAGTCGACCATCACCATTGACAGATGCATCGTCAATGTCGTCAATCTCCCAAAGCGATCGCGACAGCTCCGTCCTTTCCACACACCCTAGCCGGAGAACCCCTATCAGGCAATTCCAGCGCATGGAGGTGGCTGTCCGCGATCCTGTACGGTTTCGCCAACTCTCTGTCGAGGATATCGAATTGCCCTCGCCGTTGAGGGGCATCGTTCGGGATCTGTCGCTCTTTGGCAAAAGCCTTGGTGTCGTCCACTAGGCATTCCGAGCAAGCGCCCTTCCCGTCTCCGATTGCTGATCGAGTGCTGTTGAGTAATAATGCTGACTTTCTGTTCACCCCAGTCGACCCTTCTCGAAGCCCGCCGAACCGATCTCCGCCTCGACGATGTCGACGATGCAGCCTTTGCTCAGACAGCCTCCGTGATCGCCTTGAAAACCCCAATCTCGACCCATACAAGCCCAATACCCCCTCCTCGGTCTGTCCACCGCTCGATCGAGTGCTCGACATTCACGCTGCCGCCAAGGAATGCCACAACGAGATGCACCCGGAAGCGTCGTGGAACATGCTCGTCCACCAGCGGATCCTAGTCCTGGCCGTTTCACAGTGCTGGTTGAGCGACGGTGCCGTGCACGACCGCTAAGATAAAACCAGCCTACAGTCGCGGCTCCGGAGCTGGATCAGCCAAGATGGTCACTTCACCATGTATATTGAGCCTTCGTTCTTCGGAGATAGCGACAACACTGCTGTTGATGCGACACGGAAACTCCTGCCCAACGCCTCCTTCAACCACACCGACTTTGCCCCCCTTCGCCGCCTGCCAATCGCGCTAAGCATCGAGAGTAAGACAACCGGGCATCAGCTGCTCGAGGCCGAGGTTCAAGTGGGTGTATGGCTGGCCGCTCAATGGCGCATGCTGAAATCTCTCCTAAAGATGCCTACCCCCGAGTCGGATGTTGCTATAAATCTTGATGTACCTAGCTCAGTGGGTCGAGCAGCACTATTGGCCCTCTTTCCGTCAATTCGCCCTTGGCCTCCCTCCCACGTAACCACTCGACCGTCCAGGATGATGCAGCTATTGTCTCTTTCTTCAGCATCCTTGTCACTCAGATGAAGCCGTGTCCTGGAGAGCCTGGACTTTACCCTACCCCGAAAGAACCTCCAGTCATCAAGGTGAGTGCTCGCCTCGTGCCTCACCCGCCTGCACCAGAGGGCGTGGTCAGTTAAAGTCGATGTCAGCCCAGCTAGAAATCGCGGATGGACAAGTCCCTCACATGGAAGCCGTGTCAGCTTGATGCACCGTGATCTCATCAATAGACGACTAAAGCGGACAGACATTTTATCAGCCTAGCACTCCTAACCTCTTGTTGGCGTTATGTGCCCAAGCGATGACAACTGCAAAAGCTGGAGATTACGCTTGGCGGTCAGAAGTCGACGCCCCGGCAGATGGAGACAAAACAAACGCGACGTCGGCACATATCCAAGACCATCTGCGGCTCAGCATCCTGCTGGTTCTGCCGTGCTTCTTAGTCTCAATATTGATGGAGATGGGGCAGCCGCGCAGGGGGAGGATATGTCAGAGTGACAAAGCTGAAGGGTGTAATTTAGGGCTTCCGGCAGCCAACACAATTAGCGAGGAAAGGCTTCTTCAGGTAATGTTTAATAATAGGCCGTCAAGGATGGTTTGGTTTTTTTTTTTTTTTTTTTTTTTTTTGTCTAACGAGTGTACGTAAAAAGCGTATTATTATCCAAGTTACGGGGGGGGGGGGAGCGGGAGCGACGAGAACTGGCCGCCAGGGCCTTTTACCACTCCCGGCTCCTGGCTCCCGGCTCCTGGGCTCTAGGGCATACAGCCACATGCCTCACATGCCCGCAACAGGGCCCTCCCCTCAAGAATAGCACCCTCCCGCTGTAGACTGTACGTAGTAGGTAGACCGGATAGAGGGTATCGGCCCTCGTTGGTAACCACTCGACTGGCGCTCTGAGCGGCCACGGCTGCCCTTGACTGGTTGGCTGGTAAGAACAATGCTGTCTCACGTTGGCGCTGGCGTGCCAACTGGCTCATGGAGCGAACTGTGCGGCTCGAGAAATCGGTTTTTTTCCTTCTATTTCGGGGTATTGTCGCAATAACTAGAGCGCCCCATCAGGACTCGGACCTCACCAAGCGAAATCTTGGAAGAGTCAAAGAAAGCCAATAGTTGGATGCAGCCATGAATTGGAAAATATGCAGCCAAGTCTCCCAAACACAGGCTATGACCGTCGTTGGGGATGGGGGATGCAGACGCAGTCCGACGGCGACAATAAGGAGGACGACGACCAAAGATCTCGAGTTTTTTTTCTTGGTCCTTCTCCTTTTCGGAGGGACGTGTCATGAATCGGATCAGTGGATCGTGCGAACTCGTTTATATCATTCTGCTGGATCACCGTGCGTCTTATTAGAATAGAAGCCAGACGACAATTCCGGTTCCGTGAGTATATATATATGTATGGTTTTAACACACTAGTGACAACGAGATTGGATGCTGACAACAGGCTTACGATCTACGAGAGCGAGTGCGTGGTCTAGCGCAGGGTAACCAACACCCCCATCCTGCCGTAGCGCGCAGAATGACGGGCGCGGGGGGAACACGACACGGCATGCGTCACAGCACAGGAAAGCAAGGTCGGCAGCCAACCAAAGGTGGGTGGGTCATTTGCTCCTGTCGACGATTTGATACCTGAGGCATCCAAAAACATCCCAGTCGGTGTCTGCAAGCAAGCCCGGTGTTAAACAAAGCCGAACTATTTTGCAGGCAGTTGTTGGCATCCGAGACGGCCAGCTCGACCAGGGCTCAGTCAAAGCACTCGCCAAAACCCTGGCACTTCGCGTATTCGCCGAAGACTTTATTTAAACCAACAGATTTCTTCGCCGCCAACTTCAGGTCGATACTTGGCGCTCTCAGCTGACGGATGAGACGAACGTGTTTTCGTTCGCGCTAGGGCATGGGCCTGCACACTAGAGAATCACATCGTCAATGAGATAGTGGAGGCTTTGAGCCAGCATAGCTAGTATCAGGACTACCGGTTTCCGAGATTGAGCACTCGCCCAACGACTACCACCAAAACAGGAACAAAGACGCGGTCGAGGATATTTTTGCTTCGGCTGGCTTGGTCTCGCAAGACCCGTCTCCAACCGTCATCAATCCCGAGCAACACAAGACGTTGGGAACATTAACGCGCAAGAGAAAGGGGGACGAGGATGGGGAGCTCGCCGCCATGATGAAGGTATTGGTACTCCGTTAGGTATCTGGGTGTGTCGTTCCCGGCATCCCATACAAGCATTGAGGAAGAAGTAAATGGAACCCGCCCGAGACCCGCCAACCTCACCCCCCCGTTTAGCCAGCGGCCGGCCTGTATATTTCTTTGGTTTCTGAGACTTTGCTGACTCTGTGTGGCTCTACTGTTTATGCGTCTTTGTAATTTTGTGGGTTCTGCGACCTGTACGATTTTGTAGTTTCTGTAGATGGTATGGTTTATGGATGGACACAACTTAGGCTCTTCTGCCACTGTATCGTCGCTTCTAGTATCTCTGTCCTCCTCCTAACTATAAGGCCCGTCATCTACTACTCCACAGTCCTTGAAAAGGACGGGACGGGGCCACTGGGTGCAGCGAAACCGGTCTCGCGAGCCTTCTCACGACTCTAACTGCAGAATTGTTGCGGCCGGTATCAATATCGTTTTACCTGCTGAACCCATTTTCGTGCCCGGCAGGGAGCCGAGAGTCGTCTGCTGCAATTTTCCAGCGAGAAGGTGAGGGGGTCCCATGCAGCTGATGGCAACGCGGAGTGGGACAAGAGTGAAGATGGTGCGCCGGAAAAGAGGCACGCCTGCTCACTAAGTGTGTCACCGCCTGCGGTAGCTGGCCGTAAAATGGAGCCTTTGGGAAAGACAGCAGTCACAGGCTACAATGCTCCCACTGACTGGACGGCTCATGCACACGGAGCCTGCCACAACCCAATACCCCCCCCCGCCTAATCGTTTGGCCTTCCTGGCTCGAACGTTGCGGGATCTCCGGTCTGGGAGGGTGGAGTGAATTATATAACAGACTTGTGTCTCGCCCTGCAGGCATCAACCCGAGGTAGCCGCCAAGAGCCCCGGACGCTGGACAAGAATGCTAATATATAAAGAAAAGACCAGGAGGGCCAGGCTGACCCAACCCCAAGTGCTTCGCCCCTCGCCCCTCGGCCGCAACATTGTTTCCCGCGGTTCGGTGATGGGAATCCTGGCCATATGCACTTTTTTACGCTCCGGGTGTACAGCTGTGGGCATTACAAGAAGAGCTTGAGCAAGCCCTGTGATGATGATGCTAAAGAGAAAGAGAAAGTGTACGATAGCGGTAGTGGAGTCTCGTCGACAAACTGGAACGTTTTGCTTCCTCAATGCTTGGGACGGAGAAGCCGGGGGTGTTCGCGAAGGCCCAGGTAATGGGGTACTATACCGTTCTCGTTCGAAGAAATTTATTGATCTTCTTATAGGGAACAGGACGGATGGCGGATTTGGCGCAAGTGAGTCGGCGCGACAGGCATCCGCCATAGCCAGCATAATTTGTCCAAGGGCCCAAATATCATTCTGTTGCTGCGCCGCGATGCTTCACGACAGTGCATCTTTCTTGCTCTCCAGCATCTCCGGACAGAGTCACTGAC
This sequence comes from Lasiosphaeria ovina, assembly GCA_033439765.1. Classification (NCBI taxonomy): domain Eukaryota; kingdom Fungi; phylum Ascomycota; class Sordariomycetes; order Sordariales; family Lasiosphaeriaceae; genus Lasiosphaeria; species Lasiosphaeria ovina. The sequence continues at coordinate 1,559,194 of JAULSN010000009.1, forward strand.
GAGTGACGCCTCCGATGCCGCTAATATCAGTCAGCACTGCGTCGGACTCGCCACTAAGGACAGCATTGGAGGGCTTCAAATCCATATGAACTAGTCCGCGGTGGTGCATTTCAGCAAGGGCCAAGGCAATCTGGAGCGCCCACTCGCACCAGCGCTCTCTGGTCTCGGAGAGAGAAGTTGGCGATTTCAATGCGCTTTCCAGTGTGCCGTTCGGATGGTGCTCAAGGCAGCACCCGCGTAAGACGACGGTATCGCACTCTTTGCCGGGTTGGGTAGTCTGGTTGGGTAGTCTGGTATGGGTTCTGCGAGACAACGGCCGCGACAAGCTGGATAATGCCGACTGTAGTGCCACAAAACATGTCCAAGTTCCGCAGCTCCTATTCTAGCACTTCAGTGTCCGAGGGACATAATGGGCTCGCTCGACCTCCTTATAGACGTACGGTGTCTTGTCGCCCTGGAGGAGCACCTTATAGACGGAGTCGCCGGTCTCCTTTCTCCCAGAATTCAGAGAGCCATCTAGTGGGGATGCCGTTGCTACTATCGTAAATAGGGAAGCGGATTCGGAGCGGGTCTTTCAGGGTACGGACCCAGAGGTAGCTGATAACGGAGGCGTACTCGCTGAATAGCAGTACCGGAGACGGTAAACTTAAGGTGCCACTGGGAGCGAGAGGAACGCAAAATGAGTTTCATCCAGCGCTTCTTGCCACATGCGCTGTCCGCGCTGTACGTCCTCGGCAAGAACTCGATGACCAACGGTTCTGTGGCCGCTGGTTCCGGCAAGCCCCAGGCCCAGCGCGCGGCAGAAACCAAGAAGTGGCGAATGCTACCGACAAATCCCAGGGTCGAGGTCATGGCCATCGTCATCGTGGAGGGATCGGATCTGGACAATTGCGTTGTGCGGAGACAGGTTGAATTGGCGAAATCGTCGGTGCTGTCGCTGTCGGTGTGTTTCTCGGATTCGAGGTGGTCACTGCACTAACTGATGTGATGGCTTGCCTGCAGACCTGGGCACTTATTTCCGAGCTGCTGTCTTTTATTAGAGCGGAGGAGTGAGAGAGAGAGAGAGAGAGGAGCGTATATGAAAGTGTGTGTCCATGCCACATACCGGACGGCGACAAGAGCAGAGAGGGCGGGCTCAAACCCCCCCGACCCCCCCACGACTTCGTTGTCTGGTCAAAGCCGAAGCATCGTTCCGCCCCAAAATAACGTTGCATACCAAGCAGGAAGCAAACAACCGCCTGGCAACGCTTCGAACTTGGGTGGCTGCCTGAAGTAAGGTGGACAGCCGGGAAGACGATGGGTGGACAGCCGGCGGACTGGCTGAAGCAGTTCGTTGACGGGCCGTTGGTGCGGCAGATCACCTACGGATAGCTGATGGCGACAAAAATGAGCCCCGCAACGGGTTTTCAGCCCGTCCCCGGCACGCTTCTAGCTCGACACCAGCTGACCCGCTTGGGGGGGCTGAACCTCGCAACAGTGTGATGGATGCGGACGCGACGATAGAAACCTACCAAGCCTAGTGGATGGATGGTGGGGTGGGCTCGAACCCCGCATCGACAAGGCTGGACTTCCCATCCACATCTCCTCCAAGCAATTGTTCGTACGTCCTCGGGACATTTCACAACCAAATCCCTAGCTCCCCAGCCCTAAACAGCTCTCGGAACCCTCTAACATCGACACAAAGCGCCGGAACGAACCTCCATCTGCTCGTCATGCCGTACCTCTGGTCCCCCAAGGCAGCCGAGGACGAGGCCCCACCCTCAGCCCCCGCCCCCGCCCCGGCGACTGCGAGGGCAACCCACACCATCCCGCCGAGGGAGCGCGCGCCTAGCCTGGCCTCGTTGTCGCCCATCGAGCCCCAGCACCCGGGGCGCCGCTTCGCCCAGATCATCAAGCTGAAGCCGGAGCACGTCGCCGAGTACAAGAGGCTCCACGAGGCCGTGTGGCCCGAAGTGCGGGAGCAGATCAAAGAGTGCAACATCCAAGACTGTAAGTCCTTCTCTGCTTGCTTCACTTCGGTGCGTGGCACAAGGTGTGCAGCAGCAGCCCCCCCCCCCGCAGGCCGGGCTCGTGCCGCATAACCGGCATGTCGGTCGCAGACCATACTCTCGTACGTACGTACGTACGTACGTACGTACGTCAAGGTAGCTGAAACCGAGAGGGCGTTGCAGACAGCATCTTCCACGACCCCGGCACCGGGATCCTCTTTGCCTCGTTCAGGTACCTCGGCTTCGACTACGAAGCCGACATGGCCAAGATGCGCGCCAACCCCATGGTGCGCGAGTGGTGGTGCGTTGTCCATACCCTCTATACCTTACCCAGATATTGTTGGCAGTTCCCAGCCAGCAAGCCAGGCAAAACATGTGTCCGTCCAGCTCTGCTTACAGTCAGCAGGAAAGTCACGGACAGCCTCCAGACGTCTCTGGTTCCCGGCGCCACCAGCAGCGAGTCTGGCGAGCCGTCCTGGTGGCTGCCCGTGGAAGAGGTCTTTTACCAGCCGTGAACCATTCATTCCCTGGCAAGGCTCTGCTCCTGCTCTCGAGTGCGGGTATGGTATCCTGACTGGCGATTTTGTTTCGTGTGTTTGGCGGACTGGTCTCTTTGTTACCACAGTATTAGTACGGTGCTACGTGCAGTCAGGTATAACGCGCATACGAAGTATTTACCAACGTTAAACTGGAAAGAATCCGTGTTTTGCAAATCCGCTTGTTTATAGGGGTGATACATAATTATGTTTCCAAGTGAGAACCGAGTTGAGAATAGAAGTCAGTGTCCCTGAACTGCTGTCTGTTCTGTCGTTGTGTACTCCGTAGTCCCCAACAGCTCCGAGATCCGATCTCCTAAACGCCTTGAACTCCCCGAGTCTGCCACCCCCCACACGCTAAAAGAAAAGAGTAGAAAACAACCAACAAAACCACATAAGCCATTACTCCGTTGGATAACATGCAACACATGCTGTATACAGACGAGAGAAACAGAGCCAAGGGCGACAGAGATAAACTGCCCTCACCCTTTAATATCCAACATCTGCCGCAGCGCCGCGTCCGTAGCCCTATACCACCTGCCCTTGGCCTCGAGGTCGTCCTGCACGCCGCCGAGCGCGTTCTCCTTGCGGCGCTTGGCGTCCCTGGCCGCCGCCGCGCTGTGCGCCCGCTTCGTCTCCAGCGCCGCCACCTCGGCCCGCAGCCGGTCGAGCTCCTTACGCTTGCGCGGCGCGGCGCCCCCCAGCGACGCGAGCTGCCGGTCGAGGTCCCGCAGCGCGGCCCGCCGCTGCTCCGCCAACGCGACTGTCTTGCCCAGCGGAAGCCGTCTCCCTTCTCCACCAGCTCCGCCGTCATCGCCGTTCTCAGCCGCCTCGCGCCGCAGCCTGCCGACCTCCTCCTCAAGCACACCGGCACGCGTAGGCAAGTCGCGCAGCGCAGCGGTATCTCGACACACAACATCATAGCGGGTGGCAAGGGCGCGGCCGCGGCGCTCGAGGTCGGCGACGACATCACCAACATCAGCCTTGAGGGCCTTGAGCGCGGCCTTGGCGTCTGCGTTGGCCGCTTCGAGCGCGGAATTCTCGCCCAAAGTCACGATCTCGGGTGGGTCGCCCACGATGGCCCGGATGAACTTCTCCTTGGTCACCTGCTCGACGTACGAGAAGCGTAGCTTGGCGAAGAGCTCGCGGTAGTGCGCCAGGTCGGCGTCGAGGCTTGCGGGGGTTGTGCGCGTGATGGTGTTGTTGTTGTTGTTGTTGTTGTTGTTGTTGTTGTTGCCCGTTGGCGCAATGGTCGTGGTGGTGGTCAGGTCGAGAGCTACCGACACGTCGGACGCGCGGGGGTTGCTGTTGTTGTGGCTGTGTCTGTGGGCATCGTCGTTCTTGGGGACGGTCGCGGCCGCGGCGCTGAGGATGGGCTCGCTAATGGTCACGATGCTGAGTTCGTGCCCGGCGGCAGCCTGCAGGTCGTCGAGCGCGCGCAGGACTTTGGCGGCGCGGAGGGCATCGTTTGTGGCTGTCGTGGTTGCCGCCGTCGCGGGCGCTGCTGTTCCTGCTGCTGTTGCTGCCTTTGTAGGCAATCTGGGACGCCCCATTTCGCTCTGTGCCGGCTGTCTCGAAATCGTATGTTTCCTTGACGGTATCGCGGTTGTCGATTTGTTGTTCTCGGGGTTGTGGCCCGCCCCAAATCCTTGGCTCTGAACTTTGGGCGACGCTTGGCTTTAATGCGGGTTGTTGACATTATTGCTAGACTGCGTCAACCCTAACCCTCGGCTGTTCAACCACCCCACTGCAGGCCTCGAGGCTTGAGGACACGCCAGGGGGGGATCACAACCCAACACAACACCTACACAAGGTAGGTAGGTAGGTAGGTCTCATGGCTCTTCACGTCAAAACCATTGGGCAACTCTATTTCCTGCCTAGATAACGAACGGTTTTTTTTTTGTTTTTTTTTTGTTTCAATACCACATTTCCTCTCTATTTTGTGTCCAGCCAACATAACTTTCCCCCGTCGTTCATGTTCAATCTTGATCCGTCTCGACAGCCAACAACCCTGGGCAACCAATAATTATACTCCAAAACCCGATGAACGTCCAAAACACGTCATTTCCCAGCCACTGACTCGCAGTAGAGTGAAGACCCAAAAGAAAAAGCATACGAGATGAAGACTCCCTTAAGTTACTGTCCATCTGTGGTTGTTCGTCAGGCAGGAAAAGAAATCCACCATAAACCCCAACTGATAGAAAGACGGCAGTCTCTAGATGTTACGGAATGCATTCCAAATCTTGGGCACTCCATTAGAATCCAACTGGCGGTAATCGCAAACGGCGACGGGAGAGTCGCGGTATAGTGGCCAGGGGTCGCGAGAGGCCGGCCAAGACAAAACGCTTCTTGTCTCCCTGCAGGCGGAAGGGATGCGACCGCCACATGCCAGAGCAAGCCCTGAAGAACAAGTGGCCCTGGTCTTGCGGCACGAGCTGGACTGCCGGCCTGGGGTTGTTTGAGATCGCTTGGTACGCGAGGACCGGGACGTAAATGGCGATGGGCGATCCATAGCCAGACTCGACATGGCTCAGCGTGAACACGACCGAGTCCGCGTAGAAGTCGGCAAGCTTGCGAACTCCCATCCACTCGACCCTAGGCTGCGGAGGGAGCGGCGACACGATCTCCACCTTGGCCAGGCTCTGCTGCTCCTGGTTCCGAAGCTCGCAGCATTTTCTGTAGAGAGTCTCCATGTCGATTTTCTCCTGCTTCCCACGCGCGGGGCAACTGAGATGTACGGCAAAGGCGAAAGCCGCCTAGGTTTTGCCGCAAAATTCGCAGCAGTCCCTGTAGCGCTCGCTCTCGTGCTGGCTGAGCTGGCCGGCATGGATCAGACGTGTCGACCACGGTCTAATTAGGCGGAGATGGCAGAGGCGCGTACCAATGCTCCTGGGACACGTCTAGGCCTGGTCCGGACTGGACAAAACGCTCTGCCTCCTCCGCTGGGGAAGAATTGGCAATGCTGTCAGGAACGGGGTGCCAGATCCATTCTCTGGGGTTGTGGAACATGGCGAAGGGGACCTGTTAAAGAAACATGTGTGAGCATATCTTTCCGGGGGCTTGTCAACAAGAGCACACCAGCTTACATAATAGGTGTGCGTGGGAGACGGGTTATCCCGCAAGGAACCGCTTCCAGGAGTTTCTCTCATTGACAGGGTCGACGAGGTCGTATCATCGTTGTCATCACGCATCTCCTTATGGCTCTCGCCACGGTTTCCATTGGCAACTTCCATCTTGGTGGCTTCTCACAGTCAGTTCCGTGCCCATAATGTTGGCCCGCCAAGCTGAAACACCCCATGCGTCTTGTTCGGAAACTAACCTGGTGAGAGACTCGAGATCAACCAGCCGAGTGAAGATGCTAGCAATGCTACCAGGTCTGTTGCATTCTGGCCACAGGAAACGTCGGTTCCAAGCTTTCGAAAATAAAAGGAGGTGGGTAACCACAAAGGTAAAACGACACAGACATGCCACGTCCCAGGGCCGGGTTCAACAACCCTTTTTATATCACTCGTCAAGCGCCCGGCACCGGGCAGTTTTTGTTCTGAGACCTCGGGTATTCCGATCTTGACTGTGATCAGAAAGCAGCTGTGGTGGGCCTAGTGGATGATGGATAGTCAAAGGCAAGTAGAGGTGGAGGAAAGGGGTTGCCGGTCCGCCTTGCAGTGCAAACAAGCACCTGCATGTGCGCGAGCTTGTGACATGCCCCATTGACTAGTAGACTAGACTAGTAACTTGTTAAGTAGTAGCCGAGGATAGCATATTGATCGCCTCGACATGTCGAACACGGTCACGATTGGCCTGGCATGAGGACACCCGTGCCGTCTCATTGGACACCTGTGCCGCCCCGTTAGAAGCCAGTGCCTGAATCGCCATGTGAGTCGACTGCCCTTTTGCAACGTGTGTTGCAACGTATTCTACGCTGCTTCTATTCCGCCGGTACACCACACCACACCAGTTCCTCATCAGGAGAGTGAGCGGGCAATCCGCGAGCCGGGAGCCTGTGCGACCCGCCAGATGCATGGTAACACCCCTAATGCAGCGCAGATGCAGATCTCGAGAATACCGGCACCGTGGTTGGCCGCCCGAGTTCCTTCCCCACAGGCTCGCCTGTGACTTGATAGGGTCTGCCCGTAATTTCTGGCCGAAATAGACGCACGAGAAAGGCGCCAAATGCTGCAACTCGCTGTTTCCAGCTTCGAGAGCGGGGTTTTTGTAACACACACACACACACACACACACATGCAGCCCTCCAAGTAAGTTCGAAGCGATAGATGGAAGCACCGCACCCAGCCATGATCGTCTCTGTGCAGCTCAACAAAAGAGTTTTGCCGCCACAGTGCTCTCTGCACTTCGTTTTTCCTTCTGGCTGACAAACTCGGTGAAACATTGGATGGATCGAAGGTCTGGGCGTACATAGTAAATAAACATTAAGGATATGGCGATCAAGGCGGATTTGCCGAGGCCGCGCCGCGAGCTGTGCTTGAGACAAACTCAGACAGGCGAGCGAGCGTCATTGGACATTTACTGATCGTGTTGGGCAAAAGGGAAAGAAGAAAGTGGAAAGACAAGCCGTCCCAGCTGAGCCGGCAACCTTGGGGAGAGTCCAGACCGAGTTCCAGACCCGAGTTAGATAACAACTCGTTGAGGGCAATGGAAGGGGGGGAGTGGAAAAGAGAGGGCACTGGATGGAGTGCAGCTTGGAGGGGGCCAATTAGGTGCTGCAGCCTACCCCCACCCTCCTTCCCGCATGAGCCGAGTTCTCGCTCGAAGCGTCTTCCCGCATGAGCTCACCAGCCTGCCCTCTCCAACGGAGTGCTAGCCAAGCACGACGCACGAGCCATATATTAACAAAACCGAGAACGCCCACCTGTGCCACTACAGTGCAATCGCACTTCTCTCCTCAGCTTGCCCCACCCGGCGTTCGACACGCATACGGCCCTCGTTTGCGAACTGACATGTCACTATTTCCCGCTCGTGTAATTAAAGTACCGTTTGGCAATACCAGTCCTACCATCCGAGGGCCGGGCCGTTCAAAGGTCGGGTGTGTGGAGCGGAGCGGCCGGTGTGTGATGCTCTAGTTGTAGCCAGCCGGATCCGAGAATCTTTCATGTTGGACTTGTGGTTCGTGCTTCCGCCGGGTATCGGCTTTTTTTTTTTTTCTTCTTTCGTGACCAACTTTAATCTATATATCGCATCTGAGGTTGTGATGGAGGGGTGGGTGGCGGAAGTGGATCTCGCTCTCCCAACTTCCTTATTAATACCTCTATTTCTTCTTCCATTTTCGAGCTTCCCTTTCTCTCCTTTCTTCGTGCCAGATACTTCCAAAGCCCACCTTCTTCCCTCGACTGTCCGTCCGTCTGCACTGTTCCCGTCGAACCCCCAATCCCAAGTCGTTCCTTCCCCTCTTTCTCTTCAATACTTTCCACCCGTTCATTGGTTATTTATTACGTGATTTTCTCCATCTATCTTTTTCGTGCTTCGCAGTGGTGAGTGGTAATACACTGCCCATGTCTTGGCATCCCTATTTTTTTCGTGTCTCCTTATTCTTCTTACTAGTTTTCCTTTTTGCGCATACCTTCTCCCATTTCCTCCTCTCCGTTCCGTTCCTTTATTCTATTCTTTGTATTTTCTCTCTGCTTTTTCCTTTATCCACCTGCCGCTCCGCACTAATTGACTTGCTTTCCTACTCCTTTCTCGGTCAATTTCCTTATTGCCTTTACTCTCTTTGTTGCTATATTCGGTTTTTGGAGGGAAAATACAGAACGGTTAAATTGAACTGTGATGAGCGGATTTGTGTAGGCGATGATGAGGATCAAAGGAAGGGAAAAAAAAAATTTCTTGAAAGCACGAATATTGTGACGATAGCGGCCAAAAGCTACCACGGGAGGGAATCGGCGCGTTGGTGGTTTACGAAGCCAGCAAGGACAATTAATTATTGTATCTAGAAGTCGAAACTTCATATCACTGCCAAAATAAAAAAAACAGTATCCTTACTAGAAATTAATTTCTTTGGTCGCCATTTCATAGCCATTTCATGGCCAGATGGTGACGATGATGCCTTGGCGTAAATAACGTAACATACATGACAGCCAAGTAAAGAATAATAAAGAGGTGGAAAGGATAAGGAAAACAACACAAAAAGTTTCCATTTGCGATACAGCAATAACATAATCCGTAAAGTAGTAGTTGTACCATTACAAAAATCAGGAAGAAACTCCATCCTAGCCTCGTTTGCGCTGCTCCATTTCTCCACCTCTTCAATCGTGACGCCGTCCTGGTAGCGGCGCCCCTGCGATACCAGACTAAAATGAAAAATAGAAAAACCGACAAAATTAGCAAAGATGAAGATGAAAAGACAACAAACCGCTCAGTGAAATCCCTCAACAACCGAATACGACTGCGCCTTTAGGTAACCCCGGCCAAACTTGGCCGTAACCTCTTCACCATCCCTGATATCCCGTAAAGCGACAAGTATCTGCCTCCAGCGGCCAGAGATCTTCATTACTTGGAACTCGGCCGATGGTGCCGTGCTGTCATGTCTGACCTTCCGAACCCAATTTCCCATTGCCTTGGGGTAGATCTTCGCGACAGGCTCATCATCGAGATCCGGCCGGCGAAATTCCATCGTCCACTCGTTGTTGCATGCGTCGAGAGGCACGAGCTCGCCGACCAGCTCGCCGAGAATGTCGCCGGATTTGTAAGTCCCGATAGCTCGGATTCCGTGACCTTTCGAGCCGTCCTCCGAGATGCGCGGAATTTGCGCCACCTTGTTCCAGAAGCAGCGGCACGACGACTTCCTATTGCAGTATGTACAGCCCCTGTCCAGGGGACCGATGGACGTGGGGTCAGCAGGCCAGTCCCATCGCCAGCAAAGCGGCTTCTGCCAGCGGTACTTGACCAGGTCCAGGCGGTTGGCCTTGAGGAGGTGAAACTGCCCCACCACAGGGACCAACTCGTCAAGAGTGAGATGGCTGGTGTCCACCGATTCCCAGATAAACTCGGGCATTTCAAGGTCGCCCCAGACGGACTTCTGCACAATCTTGCCCATTGCACACATGTTCTTGACAGCCCCGGTGCCGATTTGAGCATGGAAATGAGCGAGCTCGTTGTGGAATAAGGCCAGGTCAAGACAGGATGCGGCAGGAGGCATTAGACAGAGGAGCCCGTCGTATTGCCCGCAGATGGTCTTCCAGCATTTCCCGTCACGTAGATGATCGTGCAGTCTGTCGCGTTTCGTGCCATCCCAACCCAGGAGCAAAAGAAGCTCGTCCGTGATATCTTGAGATGCAGGATACTGGCCTCGCTGGCGGACAGCACTCGAAACCCATTCTGCCAGTTTTATCTTGCAGAGCCGCTGAAGGAACAGATGCAGTGCCGAGTCGCCTTGCAGCGCCTCGTCGACATACTTGATGAGTTCGATACCACCACCGCCAATGGGAAGTTGCTTTGATAGCACTCTCCACTCGCGAACGATGCTGGCGAGACGTTCAAAGGCCGGCTTGCCACTGATTTGTTCAGCGACAAGAGCTCCAGCCCTAGTTCCTTCGCACCGGCGGGTTAATGAAGCGAGCCGGCCAAAGGCAGCCCTATTAGGGGAACCCGGGACTGGCGAATATTGATCTTGAGGGGCGAGTGGTTCAAAGGCAGGTGTAGGCGGAATAACTGGGTACACCTCGAAAGCTGGAGACTCTTGGGGCGCACTTTGTTCCTGAGGAGGTCGAAACTCTTCAGCAGACGAGTATTCTGGCAGCTGAAAGGATATGGGCTCAGTCTCTCGAGGCAACGGGTGGACAATCTTTTGCTTCTTGCTTGGCCGGTTTAGTGGCATGCCCCGCTGTCTTTTGAGGGTGGGCCTGACCACTTTAGCATGCAGTACCGGCAAGTCCCCAGGAAGGCCTGGTTGGAAAACCACTCCTTCATCATGGACATGTTGCTTTGGAAGCGAAAATGGGTTCTCGTATACAGGTGTCGGTTCAGGTTGTACATGGCTGCTGATTGGTTTGGGGGCTGGGACAAACTGCTTGACAATATCCGAGGGGTTTACTGGCTCCAATCTGGCGGTCACATGCTGCAGTGAGAAGTGCATAGGTTCAAAATGCGCCAGCCCAGGCTTCCCCCCATGATTTGGCGGCTTTGTTGACAAATAAGACTGTCCGGTCGTAAATGCAGGGGCGACATGCTCCAGCAAGCCTTGTGAGGCGGGGGGCACGGCATGTTGGACGGGAGGCAACCCCAGCGGCTCGGGGTGTATATCATTGACCCGGGGCAGCGGCGGCGAATATAAGGTCTGAATTGCTTGAGGAGGAGTCGCAGGCCTCGGCTGCAAAGGTAGCTCCAGTTCCAGCGCAGTTTGGGAATGCGGCGCTGCAGTCTCCCCCCTGGGGTGCAACTCTTTAGACTTGCTCGTCTCTGGTGAGATTATTGACTGTGGGTATACCGAGACAGAGACTGGGGTGTGTGCAGGAGTCAGCTCGGTTGGTTCGAGCTGGTGATTATTACCTAGAGGGGGTGGTGGTAGGTCACTCGAAGCAGAAGCTGACTGATCCGGCTGGAGGGGCAGATTTTCTTCAAGAACAGGAGTTTCGGACTGAGGCCCGGGCTGCATTCTCATGTCCGGTTGGTGGGGGGCCAGTTGGGCTTCATTATTGGCAGGCTTTGAAACCCCTAGCTCGGTCTTCTCCGGGATATTTTGCTCTGGCATAGAGTTCTCCGGTTGCGTGAGGAGTGATCCTGCCGCCTTGGAATTGCCGGCCAGGCCTTGTTCGGGAGGAGGAGTCGGCTCACAGATCTTGAAATCCTCAGCAGACATGGCAGTCTTGTCAGGGCAAGCATGGTCGCAGAATCGGTAATCGTCGGGCATGTCCGCGGACGATTCGTATTCGACATTGATGGCTACTGCGTAATTGGGACCAAGATTCAAAACCTGGTGATATGTCCCAGGCTCTGTGACAACTGCTTGACCGGGGACGCAGTAGTCGAGTGTGTATTCGATTCCCCACTCATCCAACCGGGCGGGAGGGATGTGAAGACTAAGGTGGCGGACGGCCTGAGAGCAACCACGCATCTGAGGGTATGAGACACGCATCATATCCTCTAGTTTGTCCGAGAATGCTGGCTTGACAAAGCACCAGAACTTGTTCTCGCCGCAACGAAGCAGGTTCTCGGAACGAACGTGGGCGTCTTCCCTGTGCATTGTCGTGATTGTCCTGCTCTTGAGGTTGAAATATATGTACTGCGTATTGATACCCTCGAGCACGCCTCTGCGCTTGAGCTTCTCGCCCGGCGCGAGCTCGACATCCTGAAACAGAGGATTTCCGATAATGTAGGGGACCGTTCCCCGAGGGGGGTTTCGGGCGGTCGAGTTCCACAACTCTCGCTGCTCAGCAAGGGTCCAATTAACCTGCCGACTTGAAGGCATAGGAAGACGTGGAAATTTAGACCTGGATCTCCTGGTGCCGCCATCAACCTTGATGAGGCCTTTGCGATCCATATTATACACAAAAGATGTGGCATGGTCTTTGGTAGGGCGATCAACCTCCTCCACCTCCATCGGGGGGAGGTCGCGCACCTGGATTTTGAAATAGCCCCGGTCTTGCACAGCCGGGTGGCGGGAGAACTCCTCGAAGAGCTCTTCATTGAGGACGTGGATGTCTTGGTACGTGCAGTCAAAGAACGGCAGGATGGGCTCGGACACGAGAGGTGGGGGGACCACAGCCTCATGCTCTTCCGGCGCGACAGCAAGGGCGTGGGCAGGTGCCGGTGTGTGCACGGGACCTGGCTTGTCTCCGAACACTGGAGTTTCATCGGTTGGTTTCCCGGCCGCTTCGCCATCCATTTCGTCGCTTGCTTCATCGGCTGCTGCAGTCCGAATTTCCGGAACCGATGGCTGCAAGACAGACTGTAAGACAACGGACGGTACAAAAAGCGCTGGCATTGGCTCGGCCTGGGCGGCCGCCGGCGGCTCCGTCTGCTGCTGCTCCTCGTGCGGCCGCTGATACGCATTCTCCTCGAGAATAGTAGCATCGCCGCCATGAATATTATCGGTCTGAGTCGGTTGTTGCTCTGCCACCTCGTGCTGCCGGGGGATATGCTCGGGCGGCGTCTGCTCGGGGTTCTGCTGAGGCGTCTGCTGGGGGGTCTGCTGGGGAGTGTCTCGGGGGGTCTGCTGGGCGATGGGAGAGCCATAGGACAGAGGCGTGTCGGGTCCCTTGGGCGGGGGTAGAGATAGGTGAGATGATAGATCTCGGATGCCGTCGACCTGGGCGCATACGCGGTCTAAGCTGCTTAGCAAATGGCTCAGGAGGTCGCGACCGGCTTTCGTTCCTGGGGGCTTGACTTTGCGCGTCGCAGTGACCCCATCCTCGAGGTAGCCTCGCAGGGCGTCACCAATCTGGCGCACCTCGCTGCCGATTGAGTCGACTTTGACCTGCAAGGCATCCATCTTGCATTCCACGAGGATGCGATTTTCGAGCGCGGCATCGAGGAGTTGTTGAAAGAGTGTCAATGGTCCGTGCTGAGATTGTTCTGAGTTCGAATGCCCCATATCCGCACCTGAGGTTTTCGAATTGGGAGGGGCTGGAGGGGTACCAGGTACCTAAAGGAAAGGATGGGGCGACCTAATTTACTGCAGCGCTGGGGCTGGCTCTCTGGGCAGTGGACCGTGCCCGCACGCCCTAGCTTGTGGGTCTGGCTCTTCGCCTTGACAGTTCTCTTGTCAGCCTTCTTCCTGCCCAGGATGGATATCGTCTGTCGGTGGAGATTAATAACTAGCAGTAAAGATAACGTGAAAGCGGGGGAAATACAAGAGACGAGTATAGTAATGAACAGTCCAGCAAGAAGAGGTGGAGGGAGAAATAATTGACAAACTGCAAGAGTGACCTGGCTCAGGTAGGAGAGGCCAATAAGATAATATTTGCATTAACTACCGCCAGTAAAAGCTTCATCAACTTTTCCGTCTTCTCGAGGCACCCCGGGACACGGGGATTTATAGGTCATCGCCTCTAGCTTTGTAGAAAGCTGCCATATATGCTATTTTTAACATCCTTTCAACTCGTCTTTGACGTCGAGAACTTCTTTCAGTCGCAAAAAAAGACGCGCTTTGGGGCCGCTAACGCATAATAGAACTTTGTTCTCCCGTCTTTAGTCTATCAGACTCGACCATGTATTTTCAACATTAGCATGCTATGACAAGCAAGACCCATGAACTAGCAGCAGACTCTTGAACTAGAAACATAATGGGAAACATCAGAACACAAGAGGACTCGTCCATTTATCTTCCAAGCAGTTCTTGCTGCATTTGCACGTCCAACCACAAAATGTATCTTCTGTTTTCACCAAACCGTCTTCTGACCGGGAGTTTGGCATCCGCAAAGGGTATTGGGAAGGGGAATGAATTAATGGTTAAAGGTCTTGAACTTGAGAGTCTGATATTTGATAGCCCCACCTCCCGTTTGAGCCAACAGGCAGACAATCATGGCGTGGTACGGAATATGACAGCGGAGACTGCCCAATGTTCGTTTCAGTTGTGCTCGAAGATGCCCACGTGTTTTCGTTGAATCGAGGGAACAGGGGTTCCATTGCTCAACCTAATATTAGAATCGATAAGGATAAGGCGGTATCAATAGGCAGAACCTTCAGTGGTTCTCCCGCAACTCTCAGTGAGAACACCCCACCTCCTACCGCTGCGCGTCCCCAGCGCATCGCATCCCAGCGCATCGCATCTCGTCACGAATCCAACACGCTTTTCCCCAGCGTGACGAGACAAAAGCTGTGTTCAGCGATAGCAATTAAATTGGCATCCCTCTCGGTTTTCCATTTTCTCTTTTACTCGTCTTCATTTTCATCAGCTTAATTGCAGGCCTTTCGATCATCTAAATGTCCTCTTGGATAGCAGCATATCTTTTGCGATAAGATGTCAAACGACACTCTGTTGACCGACGACTATGTCGCCGACATCCTAGCCAAGGAAGCGAGTGATGCATCGGTCAGATATTCAGCCATGGGGCTCGAAGCCCTTCGATCATCAAAGTAACATAGCCCCCGCCCTCGACTCCGACCTACTACAACTCCGTGGCCTTGGACTAATCAACGGAGCGCTGACAGACCTGCGAACAAAGCGAAGCCCAACACACGCTTCCTGGGACGCATTATCAAAGAGACCACCAACCATAATGCTGCATTGCTGGCCAGAGAAGCCGCCGAGGCCCAGGCTCGTCTGGACGACTTGACCGAGGCCGAAGACAAGAAGCGGCGCAAGCTGCAGCCCAGCGCCGTAGACACGCGGCGGCGACAGTTGGGCGACATCTCGTCGTATCTTTTGGGCGGAAAGCGCAAGCATGGACAAGAGCTAGGGAAGCTAGCGCCAGAGCAAGCTGTTGCCGGGATCAACAAAGACAAGATGCCCTGTAATCCGGCGGGCGATCATGGGAGGCAAGAGAGTCGGCGCCACAGAGACATAGAGTACGTTTCGCGGTCGCGAGAAAATCGGTCTAGTCGACACGACAGAGACAGAGACAGAGACAGAGACGGATACAGGAGTGGTGCGGCACGGGAAAGTGCAAAACAACGAACCCGTTCACAATCGCCCATACGACAGCAGAGAAAGAGCCACCGGAACCGGTCTCCGCCGAGCAATGGAAAGGGTGATGAAGAATACGAAGAGCATAGCCGGCAAACAGGCGGCGAAGACGACAGGAGGATTCGTTCCAGAGGCGATATATTTGCAAATGATTTACTCAGGCGCATTAGACGCCCCCGGTCAACGGCAGGCGACAAAGACGATGGCGTGTCCACCAGAGGAGTGGGAGAGGATAGGAGGGATCTCTCTGCTTACCTTGTGCCTTCTAGTAGGACTAGTAGGTGCGGTCGGTTAGCTGAAGAAGATGACGGCAACGATTCCGATCCGCTAGAGGACCTCATTGGACCGGCTCCGCCGCCGCAGTCTCCTCCGCCCGTGCGCACGCGTGGAAGGGGCGCCGCACGGGGTGCTGCCGCGATGGACAGCCGCTTCTCTGAAGACTACGATCCACAGTCCGACGTCCATCCCGACCTCCCTAAAGCGAATGACGACTGGGGCGAGTCAGTTGAGTTGTATCGTGACCGCCAGAAATGGAAGCAGCAAGGCGCGGCCAGGCTTCGTGACGCAGGCTTCACAGAGGATCAAATAAAGAAGTGGGAGAAGGGCGGGGACAAGGACATTGATGATGTCCGATGGAGCAAGCCGGGCGAAGGACGCGAATGGGATAGGGGGAAGGAGAAAGGAGAAGATTGACGGTGGCCGCGACCAATGACCAACCCCCCCAACCCAAAACTATCATCACTACATAATCTTGTACGAGTTCTGCAAGCTGGAAACCTTTTGTACGGAGTTGTTAATCACGGAAAGTTACGGAAGTTGGTTCATCATATCTTGATCTCGGCGTTGAGGAACAGGATGTACAGCAGATCTGGGAAAGTCATTGTACGTATACATGTCGGAAATTACCAAGGGACCTGGGTTGACATTATCTCACTGGACGGGCTGAAATTGACATAGCAGGCGTTCCATTATGCAGAAGGGAGAGCGGACATCGAGCATCTCTGCATACACGTCATTGTATCTCGTCTTCTATATGACGACTCGAGAAGTTCCGCAAGTACTAGGGCTTGCGAGCATTGGCGCAAGTTCCCAGCTAGCGGCAACTTCTTTCCTCGCGGTTTATTTATTCCCCCAAGCGATATTCTTGCCCTGCTTGTTCTTGAGCTCTCCTTCCTTCATGTTCGTGACACTCGTGGCGCCATCGGCCTCGCAGGGGTCGTTGGTGGCCCATATCCTGTCGATGTAGAGCTGGAAGGGCCCGGGTATCCTGTCGGTCAGGGCGACGCCGATGGACCGGACCTTTTGCCGCAGAATTTCCGTTTGTGGTTCAACCGCGTACCCGCCGTTGGTGCGCACAAAGTCGTTCCACCTGATGACCACCGTCTCCCACTCGCCGGGGTTTTTGGAGAAGAGACGGTGCTGGTGAAGGTCGGTGGGCACGACCGACTCGGTCATGACGTTGACCATGTAGCTCCGCCCGTCCGACTTGACGCGCATCGCCAAGAACCCGTACATGTCGATGTCCCACAGGCTCTTCCCGAACAGCGTAGAACGCCTATCCAGCGTTCTCCATCCTGCATAGCCTGTCCGCTGGACCTCTGGTCGGTTTGCAGGCAGCTTTGTCGAGATGGTGCCGTGGAATCTGGCATAGCCAGAGGGGCCGAGCGGAGGTGTTTCTGGGGCGGAAGCCGGGGATATAAGTTCCCCTGACGGTATCCAGTCGAGGTTAGAGGTCGTAAAGCCTCCCAGATCGGCGTCGGACATGACTTTGCAGTTTTCTAGCGACTCCGGGCTGCGGAAGCTGTGAAGCTCGAAAGGGCCCGATGGACCTTTGATGCCTTCCATTTTGATGGCTGCAAATCAGGCACCAAAGTTAGCATTCCCCCGACACTGCAGTGCGATGGGGGCGGAGGGCGTACCGATGTTGGAGAGCCGCTTGAACTCGTCGAGGCTGCGGCTCCAGAAGCCCTTGGCCAGGCGGGTCGTGGCGGCGTGCATTGCGGGCGAGACTGCTTTGCCAGAAAGAAAAGAGTTGACTTTTTTTTTTTAACTAAGTAGGCGAGGCAGTAGAGCCGAAGAGGCTCAATTGGCCGTTTGCATTCTTGCGCGATGCAAACAATGTTTTGTAGTTCGAGTCGCAATGAGGGCCTCAAGGGAAATCTTCAGGCGCAATTTGGCTCGGCTTTGCAGGGCAGGACGTCATCAGATTAAGCGTTGTTGTCTGGAATGGCAAGGGTGCCGGCACAGTGTCAAGAGTGTTTACAGGAGCGCATCGACGCGCTAGTCTCAGATCTCAGACCTCCCGAACCCACACGTTTACAAGGGGGGCTACAGCCAAAACGCCAAACACTGGTCTGAGAAACTTTTGAGGTTTTGACGTTGGACCTTTTTTCCGATTACCGTATTTTACTACGCAGCCATAAGGTCAAAGCTGAGATTAATAAATAAAATACCAAAATGACGGAAATTCCAAGGGCTTTCTAATGGTATTACTCTCGTTCTGATTGGACAAGAATTAGCTACGATGCAAGACTAAACGTACTTCTACTTACCTAAAACACTTACACCACCACGACTTATATAAATATACTGACTTCTAACCACAACACAGCCATATATAACAGGCCGTATATATAGGCCGTAGTACTATTAGAATGCCATGGTTTAGGGCTTTCTAATAGTAGTATTACTTTTCTAGTTGGCCGCAAATTGGCTACGATGCAAGGCAAAATATGTAAGAACTACGATTGTCTGTGACATCGAGGCACAAATATACACTCGAGAGGACGATGGATGAACGTATCACACAGCGAAAAGATCAAGTGCTGGCAAATAGGTAGCAGGTAGATCCATCGAATCCAATCAATACATGAGATGCCACGACTTGGTCGCTGAGGCCGACGCTTTAGACAAGAAGCCATCCAATCTGCAGTCATCCGCACAAATCCGCTTCCCTACCCCCATTCTTTAGTGTTCACGTTCCGGCGGTTGTATTGCTCCGCCACGGCAACTGTGATTTTCGCTTCCGGCGGGGCCTCTACGGATTGGCGTGCTCTTGCGTTCGCCGCCTGGATGAAGCTGTCGCGGTGCCTTTGCTCCGAGACCCGTGCATTCCTGAATGCTGTTGCGCCTTGAACAAATGTATCACGGTCGCTTGTCATAGCAAATGCCTTGACCTGAGTCATGTGGTACTCGGGCCGCCTGGCCGGCGCGGTCGGCGGTGCGACGTGGTGCGCGTATAGCTGGAGCGTGCCGGTGCCGGCGTGGTAGGTCGAGCTGTAGGTGTACGCATTGCCGTCGAAGGCGGGCTCCTCCGCGCCGTGGTTCTGCAGGGCGTGCATCGCGCGGGTGCCGATCGCACCGTCGTGCAATACCTGTCGCAGCGCAACGTCGGCGCTACCCCCGGGAGCCTTCGTCTCAAGGAAGAAGTTCGGTGCCACCGGAGCACTGGCGTGCTTTGTGGGAATGATCAGCTTGTTTAGGTTGCCCTCCTCTTCAGCATTCCTGATCTTGTCATGGATGTCCCCCGCTCGAGCTCTGTCGAAGAAGTCAGGCACTGCTCTGACAGTTGCCCCTCCGGTTATCGACTCGATGTTGGTGAAATAGAGGTCTCCCTCATTCGGAATGTCGGAGCCGGCACGTCGGGATGGCGGGGCAAGCGGACCCGGGCAATGACCAGGCTGTCGTCCTCGGCAATCATCTCGAAACAAATCCAGTACTAGCCCGCCGAGAATGGCTCGCTCATGATGACTTTTTGCCCTTTGATACGCTCAGCATGGCGCAGAAGGGCAGGGCTTGTCGATGTTGTTCAGCGCTGTCTGCAAACGTTCTTTCATGCCGTTGTAGTCCCACCCATCGAAAGAAGTCCATCGCCTGCTCGGCAGGTTCATCGAGTTCCGCATTGTTGGCATCGAGAGTGGGGATTGCGGCACCTAGTAGTAAGTTCTGTGAACAGCGGGAGAGATGAGGGCAGCAGGGGATCGTTGGCAAATCATTGCGGAAGACCCATGTGTCCCGGGGGTTCGTTGCACAAAACTAACCACGTGTCCATTCTGGCACTTATACCAATGGCCCGAGTGCGTCGAGATGCCCCTCGGCCCGCTCACCATTGCAGACTTGATGGCCTCCAGCTCCTTTGTCGTGACTGGCTCATACCACTCCTTCCCCAAGAGCCGTTGCGCATTTTCCACCTCGGCTCGCAGAGTCTCGACATCATCAAATGGCTGTTTGCACAGCTCCTCCGCCTGGCCAAGAGGCTCCCGGGCAGTGTTCACATAGCCTGTCATCTTGTCCGCATCATTCGCGCGCGCCGAGCGAGACGAACGGGCCGCAGCCGTGATGCGGGCGTACGCGACCATGCTGTGCGCCGCCTGTCTAAAGAGGTCGTTGCCGAGGCTTTCCTTGACCAGGCCCTGGCAGCTTCTCAGCACACTGACCGCTAGCCCTGGCGGGTTGGAGTTCGCCTATCCAGGGCCCTTCCTCAGGGAGTTTGTCCAGTAGCTCGAGCTAGTCGCGTAGCATGGCCGTCTGAATCCGTAGTGGCAGCTGGCGCCCGCCGATGATGATGCGTTTGTCTGGTTTGGGGACCAGGGCTTGGGCGTTGGGTGAGGGATAGTGGGGCAAAGCGGGCATCTAGGGGATTCCGCTCTCTGGCTTTGACATGGCGTCGAAGAGCTTCCTGGACGGTTGCTGTTCGGCGCCTGTTTCGCGGCAGAACCGCGTTGCTTGTGCCACCTTGCACTCGGTGTAACGTACGCCGAGCGACAGGGCTCACGTCTTTTTTTACGCCCCGGGTGGTACGAGAGAATGATAACGTATTATGCCTAGGGTGGCTTCGGCGGCGGCAGTTCGTTCCCCCAGCTTTTCCAGGTCGCCTAGTCCCTTGATCAGAAACTTCTTGGCGGTCTCGTCCATGACGGCCATATTGACGACCCAGTTGAACCGTCTCGTGGTAAACTGTCGTATCTATCGCTTGTAGTCGGGGCAATAGGGCACGGCTAGAAATTTAGAAGGCTGGAGGAAGGTAGTGTAGTTGCTAGTTCCATCGTCTTAATAGACTCTATTCATGAAACTTTTAATACATTTTCCAGTCCAAGAACACCGCCTTGGCCATCAAAATATCCTCTGGAAATCCTGGACTTTGTGAACCTCCTGTCGCTTTCTTGACGTCCGTCTCTCGCTTCCATGCTCGCTTGTTTGGCACCAACTGCCCCAACGGACGCCGGGGCGGCCTGGGTAGTAGCAAGGCCCGTTCAAAGTCAATCATCATGACCCCGTTAGTCTCGGGATTGAACAACATGTTTGGGACACGTACATCCTTGTGGACCACGCCCTCTTGGTGCATTGCTTGCAACGACCGCACCGTCTTCTCCTCGAGCAGCATCCCCTCACCATCAACAGTTTCTGGAGTAATAGACTGCCCTCCCCACGACAGAAACATCATGTACACCACGTACACCCGATGGTCATAATAGTAAATCTTGTTCATCGATCCGAGGTCAATAGCACCCAAGAACACAGGTACGTGGATGCCTTGGATCGGCCCGAGGCGCTCGTACACTGCAGTCTCGTGCTTGAGATCGGGGATGAACGCCTTCACCGTGCCCTTACTAACGAATGTATAACCATACATTAGCAGTGTTACCTCGAAGAGCACCCCGCGTGCACCACCCTTTTGCAACGATATGATCCCATCGTCTAATGATTGTTTCAGCTGCTTCCAGAGAAGTTGAAGCCATTCAGCGTGAGTGACTGGATGGTGGGTTCGGGTACGGGTACGGGTACGGGTGCGATTGCGGTCGCCGTCATGGCCGTCCTGTTTGAGGTGAAGCGCCACGTTGGGGCATTCTGGATCAAGAAAACCTCCCCTGACGAGTCCCAGAAGGCATTTCTGCGTGCAGTACTTCCGGTCTTGTTTGCCGTATTGTTTGCCGCCTCCGCGTGGCCGTTGGGCCACAGTCCTCTCCGGATTGCGTCGAGCCCCCTGCCCTCCACCACGTGCTCGCTGTTCCGGCGGGCAGGGAGTATCTGGCGGATTAGGCGCCAGCTCGTCATCAGAATCATCTGATGGACCCTTTCTTGACGTCGCTTCCTTTTCGGCGTGATTAATTCTAGCAAGTCGGCCTTTGGTTAGGCGCATGGGGTACGGCGATCGGTCGACGCCCTCGTAAGTGGTAGGTTTGTAGGCGGGCGAGTTTTGTGATGGCCGTCTTTCGCTCACCGGAATTGACTGATGTGTCGTTTCAAAGTCTTCTTCCCACTTGCTCAAGTGAAGAGTAGTCTGGTCACGCTCCTCCTGTCCGTGTATCCGCCGTTCTCCTGGTCGACCGAGAGCCATGAGGCTGAAAGCAAGATACTGACCTACGGCCGTACAGACGTGGAAGTGATTTGGGTGGGCCAACGCCTCGGGGCCAGGTTCTGCCAGGTGGTAATATAACGTTTTCGGTTCCTCCCAATCGACCTTGAGAAACACAATGGCTTCGCCAGTGGTTAGAAGACCATACTCAAGGCCTCCCTCTATCATGTAATGATAGGTCTGCGTGATGGCGGACGCAGTTAGCCTATCCGCGTGATATTGGAAAAGCGCATCCGGGTTCACAGAAGTGGGAATAGTTTCTCGATCAACGACGTCTCTAGGAATGTTCATAGCCCGCAGACCGAGACGAAGATGCGGAGCGGTCAGCTTATGGGGGGGCTTATACTCAGAAACGTAGATCATAGTGCGCGTCGTCGTAAGTGGATCGTTGGATCGATAGACGCAGATCTGATCGGGTCGCAGCTGGTTGAGGTCTCGTGTGTGGGCTGGCGTTTGTGGTGGTGCTAGAGGAGTCTCCTGGGCAATAACTTCTTTAGCGGCGTCGCTGATAGCATGGGGGTGATTCTCGAAGATGATGCCATTTCCCAAGTCGAATTCACCGCTGACCTCCTCCACCTGCTTGAGCTGCTCTATTATCGCTCTGACTGGATCCTCCACACTGTTATGTAGGAAATATTCGAGTGTCTTCTCGTTTGCTATCGATCGCTGGGAGATCCGGTTCCCCAAGCCGGCTAGGAAATTCCGGTTCTCGAAAACGCGGCGCTGAGCAGGGAACATGGCGGAGAGTTCACCAAAGATGACTCTTTGTTGATCTAGAAAGTCCGACCATGGCTTGAGATGTGTCGGACACCACTTGTTACGCGGACTGGTGATACCGCCCGTCGAGGTCAAGCTTTTGTCTGCTTCGACAGCAAATTTGGAGAAGACGAGGTCATGGCAAGCGGCGATGTATTCAGCGAGTGTTGTGGGCTGGGTTTGTTCCTCTGCTTCGTCGGCGCGTCGCCGCTCTCTCTCAGCGCGTTGCTCGGCCTGTCGCAGGAGGGATTCAAGTTCCTCTACAGTCCTCGGCTGCGCCATCGGATTGCGTGAAGGATATTGTTACGTGTTCGAGGATGTTGTGCGTGTTCGAGGATGTTTTTGCGTGGAGAATGTTGCGTGATGTTGTTGCGTGGAGTGTTGATGCGTGGAGGATGTAGAGGATATTGTTGTGTGAAGGATGTTGTTTGTGGGCGTGGAGTGTTGATGCGTGGAGAATGTAGAGGATGTTTGTTGTTGTGTACAAGATGTTGTTTGCTGAGGTTTCACTAATGTGGCTGTAATCCGCTGAGAATCCTCTGCTTTTGCGGGTACCAACACAGTATACCAGCCGCTCCGACACTAGGGTAACCAGCGACCCCTCCACCATCCGTGAGGTAGAATGCTCGTAGTTCAGGTTCGTAGGTATCACCGTTCTACATGTTAAACTGGCAAGGGCAATGAAGCGGCTTCCCAAGTAACCTAAATAAACTAAGTAAGCACTCAACACAAGAGTCACAGGACCAGACATGCCTCAAACTCCAGGACACGTGCTTACATGCGAGATCGATCATCGAGATGGTGCAGGGAGCAGCAGGCGAGGGCAAGTAATCGCCAATTGAGAATGTAGCATTAATAAGAAGTGCAGAAAGGCTGCCTTACCGCAACCCTCTTATCTTATAGCGCCTCTTACATTTTGGTTTTCTTACTGTAGTGAAGCCCTCCGGCAGTTCCAACCTGCACGCCGGCCGAGGGTTTCTTCTACCACGCATTTCGAGCCCTACATCGCCGAAACCATCTAAAATAGTATCACCTTTTTCTCACATTCCTTCGGGAGCTACTACTGGTTCTTACTGGTAGCTTCTACCGTATCCCTCACCTTTACCCAACCTAGGATCTCTTTCATTAACGACTTTCCACCCCTCTTACGAGCCCTAAACGCAATCTGCACAATCAAGATCCCCCCCCCCAGCCTTGTATCCTAAGCTCCAGCTTCTCTAGGTACTCGGAATCACCTTTTCCCTCGCCTTCTCACCCCGACCGCCAATCTTCTTACTGTGACACTCCATGATGCTTTGGAAGCCCCGTCGCTCGTCTGCGCATGGAGGACAATCCGTTTTTTGGGACCAGTCTGCCAAGCCGTCTGTGGTCATCGATGATGGGTCGGCGGATATGTGCCCGCGAGCCTTGCTGAAGTGGGGACGTACGCATAAAGAATCTGGATGTCACCTCCCGGAGCCTTTTTGGAGTCACTGCGCATCACTCACTGTCGCCGTGGGCGTCCTCGCGTTGCGCCCCAGCGGGGAGCGCGCCATCTCCTTCTTTGCGGGGCTCTGCGACGGTTTTTGAGCGGTATCAACTTAGCCAGCGTCACCACGAATGGATAGAGCAGTGTATCGATGGGATGCTCGACGTCTTGTCCGAGCTTCTGCGCCGCGAGAGGCGCGCATCACTTCATCCAGACCTACTTGCTCTCCTCGAACGAGTCGACGTGCTCCTTGGCACTTTTGAGATTCCAGAGAGACATGAGGCTTACTCCCTCATGCCCAAGGCAAATAAGCTTGCTCGTCTTCGCAAGATAGTTGCTCTGTCGAATGACCGCGTGGCTGCAAATGGTGACGAAGACGGAGATGATATATTCACAAACCCCTTCGACACCGACGGGCATGTCTTTCGCATTCAGCTTGCTCCTCCGGAAAAGCCACATGATAACGACCACCTCGACATCGGGCATATCGAGATTTTGCCCACTGCCGGTGAGATTTCAACTAGCCAAGTCGAGTACCTGCCGTCAACAGACCACCGGCAGCCGCATTTTCCCGACGACCCAGTCTAACGGTACCTTGACACGCACTTCCGGCTATTGCGTCACGACATCTTTGGTCCTCTCCAGGATGTTCTGGGTAATCTCATGTTCTCCCTCGAACAAGGAACCCCGCTTCCTCGAGCCCAGAGCAAGGAGATGAACGCACACGTCTATCGGGACGCCTCAATTGCCCACATCGCCGTTGACAACAAACGCGGCTTCGAAGCCCATGTGTGTTTCCTCCCTCCCCCGCAACTCAAGCAGAAGAAGGCGGCCGAGCGGCGTCAATGGTGGGAGATGTCAAAGCGGGCTCGAGCAAGGGGGACTGGTCTGCCTCGTTTGCCTGGATGGGGAACGTGATGTGCCATTGCTTCTCGTGGTCACAACAACAAATTCACCGACGGCTCCAAGGAGCACAACCCATTCCTCGTTCCCGACTCTCAGACTACCAACAATTGGTGTCACGCTTGCCTCACTGTCCCAGGGCAACCTGCGATGGCTGACCCAGGCCTACCAAGCCCAACTCCGGGGCATCTCGGTCAATCTCCCCGGCCTCCTCCCTGCCACATTTGCGCCCGTTCTCGCGAACCTTCAGCAGGTGATCGGAGTTGGGAAGATCAGCAACTGGTCGCTGAGCATGGAAACGCCCAGGGGGATGCTTTATCAGCTCGACAGAAGCCAATTCGAACGACTTGCTGTTGATGAGCCTGGAATTCCGGCTATGGCCGTGGCACAGTTGAATGTGCAGCGCCGCATCCGCCCGCAGATCGCGAGCCTGATCAGGGACACCATGTATCCCACTCTTGAAGATCACCTATCCGTCTGCATCTTACCAGACGTTGTGGGCATGCACAAAGAATGTGTTCTGGCTAGACCACTCCAACATGGAGGACACTTCCGCCGACGATGGCCGCCTGGGATCACACAGCAACGCATGGGGGGTGGAGATGATGACCCAGGCGCTGGCTCGCCATCTTGTACGCCAGGGAGAATACAAAGCACAGACATCGCGGTTCTCACGCCCTACAATGGCCAACTCCAAAAGCTCCGGGCTGCTTTGAGTCGCGAGTTTGACATTGCTCTCAGCGACATGGGTGCGGAGAAGTTGGCGAAGGACGGTTTTGAGGAGGACGACATCCCGAAGCTCCAAAGGAGACAACTGCTGAAATCACTACGATTGGCCACTGTGGACAACTTTTAGGGCGAGGAGCCCAAGGTCGTCGTCGTGTCACTCGTCCGGAGCAACCAGGAGCGAAAGGTGGGCTTCTTACGGACAAAGAACCGAGTCAATGTCCTGCTCAGTCGCGCCCAGCACGGCCTTTATCTCATCGGCAGGCAACGGCAAAACGCAGACCAGTTCGGGTGCTTGGGACATCTGTCAACCGGAAGACGAGACCATCCCGCGCACACGGGCGAACGGCGGGATACCGGGGACACCAAAACTAGTCGGTCCTGCTCCGCGTGCAGAGCTATAGGCGAGGCATGCGATTTATTGCCTGGGCCGGCCATGCTGGTGACCGAGGGCTCCGGCGCGTTGTGATCATTGAAAGCAGCGTCGACACCTTTGCCTGCTCCGACTGTTTGCCTGCCGCAGAGAAATGCGAGACCTAGGCACATGCCTGTACCAGTAATACGGCCGGATTTAACCTTGTTGCGTGCACCTCGCAGAAGCCCGTCAAGCGACTCAAAAGATGTGTCGGATCAGCCATCGAGATCATCAAACTTGTCATCCAACTCGTCATCGCTTGGGATCAGGATGGCATATTTCTGCGACTCCCCGGCACTGCTGTGTTGAGGATCGTGCGCATTCTGCGGCAGCGGCGGGGACAAAGGAACCCCAAAGATCACTGCAGAGAGGCCCCCCTCTCGAACCCGAGGACCACAGCTCGCAGGCTCGAGGCCCGGGTTGTAAAAGATCTGGTTGTCGAGGCAGACTGCCATCGCGCTCCCGGTGGGATACCGCGCTGTTGGGGTGGGGAGAAGATGTCGAAGGCTGTAAGAACGGTTCCCAGAAGCATTTGGCGTGCGAGCTGGCCATCTTCGTCCTGCTGGGGCTCCGGGGAACGAGCGCAATATATTTGCATACGCGGAGAAAGGCGGACTCGACGTCAGAATCGGCAAGGAGCTTGGACCCGGCCCTCCACTCTCCCCTCCTCTCCAGCATCCCAACGAGCTCACAAGAAACGTGCTAGGTCGTGAACCACCTCGCGGGGGGCCGGAGGTCGCGGGTGACGGATGGCGATGGGGGGACGAGGTATCGGCTGACCGGTCCCTCGTAGCTCTGCCAACCATGTAATTGCCGAAGCAGCAAGGAGAGGCCCAGGGAAAGGGGAGCGGCCGCAGGATATCGTATCGCCACGAATCACGGCCCTTGACTGAGGTCGCATGGTCGCCGGAGGTCGCCGGAGGTCGCCCAGAGCGGCTTAGCCGAAGCCGTGTCGGCGCGTGTTCTCCTGCGACGCCATCCCAGGTCCGTCCACATGCGCCTACCCCCCCTTGTTCCGTCTCTGGCACCGCCCATAGCAAGGCATAATCTCGTCGGTTCCACGGGCCCGGTCTACATCGCCGTCGCAAAAGCGAAGGCAGCAAGGCCACGTCATCTCTTCGGAGGCCGCATCGGCCGGCCTCCTTGCCATCAAGGTCTTGCAACCCCGGCGGCACCGCTTTCGTAACCGACCGCCCGCATGTCTCGCCGCAGCCGCGCTGGGATTCGGTCCGATTGTGGCCAAGTGAGGTTCTCCAATCTGCAGACTGAGACGCCTGGATGCGCCAAGCGAGTGCAGGCCTCCTGGCGTCTCGTTATTCGACGCAACCGATACCTGCGGCAATTTGTGACTAGTCAGGATGCGCAAGCCTTGCGAGTCGCACGGCGGAACTGGGACTTACCTAGTAGACATAGGTTCCGATTCGACGGGCGAAAGGAGTTACCCTGGCAGGCAGGGCGATGGGGGATGGACGAGGTGAGACGCAGCTCACGAGGAAATCAAGCGGGTGTCGAGCGGCTCCAAACGGAGAGGAAGCCCGAGGTCGAGCTAGAGTCGAGGCTGCTGGAGTCGAGTCAAAAATTGCAACGGACGAAATGGACTAAATGCACCGTAAAGGCTGGAGCGTCTCGACCGAGGGCTCGGGAGAACTGCCAACAAAAACCAGTACCGCTGCGCGAGGCGGGCGACGGCATGCGGCCGGGGGACGCCAAAGAGGGAAAGGGACAAGGCATCTAGCTTGGCGAAATGGGGATCAGAGCGCAGGCGGCATTGGCTGGCGAGCTGCAGGATGAAGGGGGCCAGGGGGAGGGCGAAGGAAATAAGGAGGCAGGGACCGAGCAAACGCGATGAGGGAGGGAGATAGGTCGAGATCACAAGAAAGGGACGTCGGAGAGGAGCGGCTCTATTTATGCGGCAGGCGCGGCGGGGCCGTGCGAGGAGCTCAACTTTTTGCGGCGCGTCTCGGACATCTGATCACCTGTTAAATTTGACTGGCCGGCCGCCGTGATGCTGCCAGCAAGCAGCTTCACCCAGATATCGTCCACGGCACCCCCAAAAATAAATGATGAGCATGCCTCTTCCACCGCCCATCCCGTGAAATCGCCCCAACAGGGCTGAGAAACCGAGGGTGTAGAGGGATGCTTCCATCGGCAAGGGGGGAAAGAAGGGGGGCAGAGAAGGGCAACAGTGCTAGGCTTTGGAGTGTGGTATTTCACCTCGCCAGGCTGGAAACGATTTCTTGTAGATATCCAGAAAAGGGGCGAAAAGGATATTGAGATCTATATTCCCGTGTTCAAGGGCTTGATGGCCAACCCCCTTGCCAAACAGTTTGTCCTCGCCGGCGCCGCATTGCAGTGAGTTGGTTTCTTACCGGCTTAGTAGCGATGTCATTACCTCTTGGATATCAAGATCCGGAGGAGTGGGCGACGGCAAGAGATGGACAAAGTCAGAAGGGTCCTACCTCTAAGACATGTCTTGTGTTGCCAGTAGCTATCGTCGGTTTAGAGGTCGTGCCCTACCGTCTGTCGCTCGCCAGCGCCAGCGCCAGCGCCGAGTCTAATCGACTGTGCAACTAGAAGGATTTTGGAGGTGCTTATCTCAACCCGGCCGTCTCGCTCGCGAGCCTCATAGCAAGCAGCAAGGGAGAGGGTCTATGAGACGGGAGTTTGTTTTCCCCATGTCCACGGATCCACGGAAATCGGATAGCGTGTTCATATGCTCACGAAGCCCGCCCACGGCACAGCGCCTGTTTTAAGTGGGGGTCTAACCACTGGGGACGCATTTGGGTGCTATGTCAGATCCAAGCTGAGCGCAGAGCCTAGCCCCTTCCGCCTGGCCTTTAGTGGCTGAAAAGCTCAACCTTTGAAAGAGCCTTGGTTGCTGTCGCTGTCATCTCCACTACACTTGACCTTTGGAAGTAAGTCTGCCCCACCAACCGCAGGGCTCGCATCCACCACCATTACAGACGCATGAAGAGTCGATATAATCACGGTAGTTTCGATCACCCTGACATCGCGTGCAAGTCTTTTTCACCTCTCGAGTCGTCCAACCAGTTACTTTCCCCTTGCCCTTGCACGCTCCACATCTTGGGTCGGGACGGCGCTGGCGCTGATCTGCACCACTTCCCCAGCTGCCTCCGCTACCTCCGCTGCCTCCCGAGCGCTCTCCGGAGTTGGAGTGGTGCGTCGACGAAGAACCGTGATGAGGCATTGGCTTGGACAACAAGCATTATTGTAGGATACAGTAGTACCGCCAAGATAAGATAGGGAACTCACAAAGGTCGGTTGGTAAATAATAGCTTACTGGGCTCGAAACCGCTAAGCTGAGTAGCCGCCTTTTCTAGGATAATACTGAAGGGGTCTGGAGAGTTTGAAGATAGGAAATGATGGATTATGATCCAGCAATCTCTCGATATAAACACTCTTCTCGATCTCGAATGACACAGGCCTCGCCTATACGCCCAGACCATCCCCAGAAGGCAGCCTCGGTATTGGGCGGGCAACTCAGCGGCCTATTTCTAGGCCACTCCTGCCTTTGAACACTGAAACTACCACCCCCTCGTTCTGTGGCCTAGTCAGACTCGATTGTTGCGTTGGGCAATGATTATCGCCAACTGCAAGCGGCAATTTGGGCGTATCGTTAACAGGCCCCAGCCGAGGCCGTTGTCTTACCTGGGCCCTGCTAAATAGAGGCAGAGCCGCAACATATACCTCAGTGGAGGCCGCGTTGTGCGCGGATGACCTGCTATCGAGGCTCGGAAGCATCCGTGAAGGTAACAGTTGGCCGCGCTGTGGATGACGAGGCACTGACGGGCTATATCGGCAGAGGCAGGGGGGGCTTACAGTAGCTCCACAAGCCGAAGCACGCCGATGTAAGCTGCCCACCGAGCAGCACATCGCCCACCGACAACGACCGCGACGCGTCGCTGGCGGGAGAGCGCCTCCCTCTCGTTTGAATCCAGACCTTGGCCTCGCGAGTTGATATGTTCTTGGTTGAACACCCCATGCGTTCTAGACGCTCGCATACTGTGATGTCTCTGCGACTCTCTGCTGTGGATCAGTATCCGTATCCGTACACGGAGTAAAAATGCCAAGGCTTCGGGTTCAGCTCTCAAAGTGGGTGGGGCTGATGACCCACAACAGCCCAGCCACGTGAGGCTTACCCATCGGTGTGTGGCTTGAGCTTACCAGCCCTAAGCGGGAAAACCACTTGCCGCACATTCCCAAATTTCGCGACCCCAGACTTGAGAAACTGCACCACACCACAACGCTCCCTCCAGTCGACGACGACGAAGGTATAGCTGCCCCATAACACGCACCCACAACTCTGCTGGCGATACTAATTGAAGCAATAGAGTAACCGCTAAAATGAGTACGTCTTACCCCCCTTCGCATGCAGCCCCGATACCCGACTCTGCAGCAACCTCCTTCGATCCACCCGAGTCTCGAATCTCGCGGCCTTGCCTTCTGCGAATCGCTACGATGAGCACCTCGCTGTGCGCGATGCAGTTAGCAGGGTAGTATGACAGGGATTGTTTGCTGACATTCACAAACAGCTAAGGGAACTTCAAGCTTTGGCAAGCGGTATGTTTTCGGCCTCTGCTCCGACGGATTAGCTAAGGCAAATTATACTGACCTCTCTTGCCAACAGCCACACCAAGACCCACGGTCTCTGCAGACGCTGCGGGTAAGTCGACGCGCGATCCTGGAGGTTTCGAACCGAGTCGATGTGAAAACGAGGGGAATTCGATAATTCGAGGGCTGGAGTTGACACTATACCGCATCACAGACGCCGTTCTCTGCACAACCAGAAGAAGACATGCTCTTCCTGCGGATATCCCGCTGCTAAGATTCGCAAGTGTACGTCAGCCATTGGAGATCTGACTCTCATTTCCCTGCCATTTATTGCGGAAACCTCTGAGCGTTTCAATGCTGACGGATGGCGTGTAAATACAGACAACTGGTCCGAGAAGGCGAAGCGCAGAAAGGTTACTGGCACCGGCCGGATGCGGTATCTCAGCACCGTTGCGAGAAAATTCAAGAATGGTTTCCAGACCGGTGTCCCCACGAACACGCGGGCTCCCTTGACGGCTGCATGAAAGGTGTCATGATCGACGGTGGCGCGGACGACGGTGGCGCGGACGACGGGAAGGAATATTTTCGGCGAGCGGTGTACAGGGGCTGGACTTTGGGACGGGCCTAATCGCCTTTTTGCTGCTACATCATACATGCGTGATTTTGCGCGGAACTAGGTCACATCAAGCAAAAAAAGGTCAATGAAAATGGCGTAAACATTTTCCCCAAGAAAAGCCGTTGCTGGATTTTTTTCGTGATCATTGAAGGGGTTCGGCTGCAAAAGTATATGCTCCCAGGCCAGGCTTGGTTGGAAACAGGCCGAGGGGGTCAGTGGGCTTCAATACTGGATGCTATTCTACTATTGTCCTCGTTCAAACACCCTAACGCCCCCATCCCCTCCTACATGATATAGAAATTCCTTTTCGTCTACTTTTTTACCAGAACCATCCCCGCCGGGAGTGATCCGCACGACACCACTGACATCCTTTGCAACGCCCGTGTCCAGGAGCCTCAGACTAAGTACCGCCCAAGCCTCATGCGCCAAGGACAAGATAAAGGCTGCGTGTTCCTTCTCCAACCCGGTTGTTTGCGAGATCACGAGCGGCTCGTCCGCAGACAGGGTGAGGATTGTCGCATGAATTTTCTAAAGATGAAAAATGTCAACACCATGCCCCTTTTAGGACTTCGTAGGGTGCGACATACCTCTCTCAAGTCAAGAAGTACATTTTGTATGTCCTGGCCCGAAGCACTGCTCTCTGCTCTAGCGGCTAGCAAGAAGTCTAGTTGGTCAACCACGAGCACGACTCTTGGCTTTACATTGCCCGTCCCACTGTCACTCAAAGCCGCTGCTGCTTTCGCCTGTAGTTCGTCCACGGCGGCTTGGAGGACTCTACCAACATCCGCGATCAGAGGACTTGTGAGAGTGGCGCTTACGCCGCCGCTCTGAGCCGTGCGGTCACCGGAGTGTATTACTGCAGCGGCGGTGACTGGAGAAAACAGCCCGCTGAGACCATCCACAAACCCAAGCCGACCTCGCCGCACTAGCCCATCAAGGTCCAGTCCAAGACGCCCAGCACTTTCCTTCCAGAACCTGAAGTCCCGCAGGAAGCTAACCAGCAGAACACATACTTCGCCCTCGCCGCCGCCATCCTGCTCGGTCCGTGGCTCTCCGGGAAAATGGTGCCCAGTGGTGGTGGTGTCGTCAGCACCTCCTGTCGGCGCGGGTGGTGGTGGTCGCGCTTGCGGCGCCGGCTTGAGCAAAGAGTGCAGGTACCGCAGCACCAGCCAGTTGGTGCTGGCCCCGAGGACCCCCGTGATCACCACCAGAGCGGCCTCCTCGGGAAGTCCGAGGTACGGCTCGAGAAGAGCCGGCGATGATATCCGCGATGTCATGGCGACTGAGTGCTCGTGTGGCGGACCAATATATATTTGCTGGTGGGGTCGGTCTGATGGCTTGGGGTGCTTGCACTGCTTTTTGATAGGACCCCCCTGAAGGGAAAAAGCTGTCGAGCTAAGAAATGTCGATGGAGGGGCAGCTTCGCACAGTGCGAATTGTAAATCGCGAAGCACGTGGCAGACACCTGTATCGCCTGCTGAGTTGCGAAAAAATGATATTAATTATTAACTAGAAGATCATACTTCTACTCTATATTCTTAACATTTATCCTTCTTTTTATATTTTTTTATAACGGCTTACCTACCCCTGGAAGGTGCGGCACACACCCGTTATTTCCGCACCTGCCATATCGGCAAAACCCTACTGCGCCGCACCCCGCTGCTCGCCCGTAAAGTCAGCCCTGTCGCCCGATGACCTCCAAGTTTCTTCATGTACTCATCCGTCCCACCCTCTCTCTCTTCGCCAAGCCCAGCCAACGGTTCGGCCACGACCAGAGGCTCTTATTGCTGCGAGTTGCATTGTTCAGACCCGAATGCGTATGCCATCAAAATCTCTAGTGCGCTACGGTTTGGGCCAGCAAGTTTCGACTTTGGCTAACTCTGTGAATGTACCCAGAACAACTACAGAGTCTTTCGGCGTCGCAAGCCGAAGCGCATCGTCTTCAGAGAGGCAAGCTCCAGCATGCACACACCAAGGCAGCCACGAGCAAATGGGCTGCAAGCAAAGCTGTTCCGGCACCAGCAAGCCTCAATGTCTCTAATCCGACAGCCCATACATCGAGACACTTGCCTGTGCAGGAATGCCTCACTCGGACAGGGATTTCGTTGGGCTGCATACTCCTTCGCGATAGCAAAGCGCTGCGGGAGGCTACGTTACGGCTTGGAAGGTATGGACAGGAACAACTAGGATCTCACACTTTCTAGATCCGGCACCGGGTGATTGCGTGTTCTCGATGGCCTCACCAGAGAGTTCGCCCTACTCGGGAATGTATGGGAAGGGAGGCGGGCAATTCACACTTTCCAGATACAGCATGGAGGATTGCGTTCTTGCGATGGTGCGCACTATTGGGAAGGTATCGGAGAGACGGCCAGGCAGACAACACTTTCCAAACACGGCGAGACGAGTACCATATCCCACCGAGATACGGATTACATGTTCGCAATGGTGGTGTCGACCACTTGCCTGACCCTGCTGCCCCGTTCGAACAACGCCTTGGCAATCCTTACGAGAACGCTATTGGTGAGTCAGGAGCAGGGCGCCCGCGTTGGAGCCAACGATCAGCGGAGTCTCCGAAATTGCCTAACAAGGAAGGTCTGGTACCTCCATGAAGGCTCAGGGGCCCCCTTACGCCAGCTCAACCAAGGCCGAGGACTGCCTCGAGCAGGACAAAAATAGCACGGAATAGCTGCCAGCTGGAGTTATAGGCAACAGGCAGCGACAGTCAAGGGACGGGGGGGGCGGTAAGGATGGCACCAGAATTGACCGAACTGACCAATTGGCGAGGAGGAGAGCATCGGATTTGTGAGGCAAGGCACAGACAGCATGAAGGCAATCAGCCTAGCAAGTCGATTGCAACCGGCATAACATGCGTCTGAGGGAGCCAGTCCTGAGGGACCAACGTAGGGTCGATAGGGAAGCCGGTAGGGAGCCGACAGGCAAGAAGCGAGATGGCGAGGAGAGGAGCAGAATCCCCGAGCGGTATGTTCTCTATTATTTTCGTCGAGAGCAAAGTGTCGGCATAAGGATGTAGATCGCCCGACCCCCATTTGGTGTGTCAGACCAGGGACTGTCAGGGACTGCAGGTGTGGATGGGCTGTCCTGCCCCCAGAGCGGACGCCTCCACCTGGGGTATATATTCCCTAGGCCCGCCGCACATCTCCTGTGTAAGAGTCTCCAGTCATCTCTCCAAAATCTGAGGTTGAAGAGCCAGGATTCAAAGCCCAGCCCTAAAGGTTCCCCAGATGATCTTCCCAACGACAACGCGACCTGGGATCAGATTAATCACTTCCCCCCCCCCCCCCCCCCCCCCCCCCTTAAAAGAGTGCCCAACCGTGATGCCTCGAGAGCGAAGTTCAAAGCCAATCCGATCAAGCAACTGCTCAGTCTTTATAGAACTGAAGCAATGCCACCCCAGAACAGCCGGATTCCTTAGAGCGGTGTGGTCGGCGATGTGAGCCATGTGCTAGGTATGTTCTCGGAGATAGTTCCTTAAGGCCAACCCCTCCGCTTACAATTCCTGGGAGATCAAATGTTTGGATTCGATGTCTTCGACCAAATTGACCTCCTCGGTACCAATATATGGAGCGACGAATGCCTGAGTTGTAACGAAGATTGGATGGCACCGGCTTTGACGCGCTCGTCCCCGGCTGGAGAGGGCTGGAGCGACGAAGTTCTTTATTACAGGCGACGGACGATTGTAGCGCCTGCGGCTTTCCAACTAACGGAGATAGTATGGAGATGGATTGCTAATGTCCTGTGCCTATAAGTAGAAGACCCTCCCTTTCATTTCCCATCAGTCTCCTTTCCCCGTCAATCCCCTTTCCCCAAACCACACCCCAGCGGCATGGCCACCACCTCCTCAGTTCGAGCGCACGATTCGTTCGAGTGGCGAGTCGCCCTCGATCGTGAAGACCCAAACTAGGACGACCCTTACGAACTCACCAAGTTCGGCGACCTTGCAAATCTAGGCTGGTGGTCTCCTTTCGAGTTCGGTGGCCCCGACAGACTGATTTTCCCTACACCCGAAGAGATCCTCGCAAAGACAAAGCAGGATAAACGACAACATGCCCAGGAAAGCGCTGCGAAGAACCAAATACCCGGGCCCGGGCAACCAGCTTGACTCAAGGCGAGAGAGGCCGCCAGGAAGAACTCATCCTTCAGCGGAACACCTGCTGGACTACCCCTGAGACAGCTCGCGATGCGCAACTCTTCCCTAGTATGGGAATTGGTGGTCTACCAACACACCAAAATATACCGGGTCGACAAGCACGAAGCGCTAGTCAAACGCAAATGTGGGGGCCGCTGGAAGTGGTCATATTTCCCGGTATTTGATGGACCGCGGTGGGCCGCCGCACGTGGGGACAATCCGCGAAGATCCCCACGAAAGCGTATACATCACGATATTAGCAAATACCTCGATAACTGAGCCTTCAAGCATTCGCATCCTCGCCAGTCAAGGACTGGGCCAAGCAATCACTAAGCGAGCATGGAAGACTCGGGTCCAGGCAGTTGGTTCGGCTCAAGGAGAGAGCAACATGGGCTACCCTGGGGACGCAATGGATGAAGACTCAAAAAGTGTTATCTTTAGGCATTTGGACTTTGTCTCGGACTATATGAACTACGTTAGATATGCTTATATGTAATTGAAGTTATTCACACGCCGGCCACGAGATTTTGGTCACATCGCCGCTACCAGTTACGCTCCCTTACCCAGGCTACGGAGCCCACGGCAGGGTGGTGACTGGTAACTACCATGTACGAGTAAAGAGAGGTGCGTGACTGGTAACCGCATTATGTGGCGCGGGTGTTGACTGGTAACCGCATCCACGGCAGAGGTGGTGACTGGTAGCTACCCTACCTCCCGACAACCCTAACCCAAAGTGGCCGCGGCGAGCACTGGTAACCTGGTAACCGCATCCATAGCTCGGGTGTTGAGCCTAGTGGGAAACGGCGATGAACAGGGGCCAGGGTGGTGGCGTTAACGCCAGCCACGTAAGAGGCTTCCCAAGCCTTATGACCATGATGTATATTTGGCTGCGTCTCAAGAGAAATTATTGACGGTAAGTAATATGTACGGAGTATGCTTCAACACTATACAGGGAGATACAAACGACTTCTCCTCAGAGCACCCCTCTCTGGATGCCTGGTGGGTGATCACCCTTCCCCCGTTCTTTGGCATGCTTTAGAAGGGTGCTGTGTCTCTCCCCACCCCCCCCTTTTTGAGCTCCCATGAGGGGCTTGTCAGCGTCAAGAACCCCGACGTCTGATTCGTGTTCCGCTTCCGTGCAGCCGTTGCCGTTTCCCGCCTTGAGGCTCCTCCATTCTGTTTCCGCTCCGGCTCCGTTCTCTGCTTCTTCGCGGCCGGCTGCTGCTCCACGGCCTCGTCTAGGGCCTACTCATCCTCCTGAAGCCGTCGCTTCCCGTCCTCGCGATTGGCTTGGTTGCTGCAGGCTTTTTTGGTATCTGACTCAAAGCCCACTGGACCCGTAGAGATTGGCGAGACTCGCATGCCGTGGCATCACGGTACACTCTTGTCTGTCGCATAAAGTGCTGGATGGCTTTATCCCGTGGTGTGGTTTGCTGGTTGGGTTCGCCAGCCAGATGTGTGAACAAGTCCCCTTCCATCTCGCTAGCTTCCAAGACTCCGGATTGCACAAGCTCTGCCCAGGCAGCGTCATGCGACGGCTTGTGACGCTGGACAGTTTTGGCGTCTGCATCCAGCCACCAGTATTCGAACTCGAGGTACTCGATCGACATCGCCCGCTCATCTTGCCGCCGAAGGTCCTTGAGCAGTCGAAAGGCCTCGTGGAAGCCATGCTCAGCCAGGCGGCGCCGTGCAGCTCTCTCGTAGTCCGTGAAGCTTCCATTCTTGACTTCCCTGACCCCCTCCAATCCGCCGGTATCCTGTTCCTGCCGCCACACCTTCCGGATGGTGTCCTCGAACTCTGGTCCAGTCGTAATCGACCCGAGCCCGGTAGACTCAAAGTAGCGTTGCTTCTCATCCCTGAAAGCCGCTAGGCCCTCTTCTGCCGTGCTATTGCCTCCCCCACGGTTATCGCGCTGCCACCTCCGGAACTCCTTCCAGCGCGCCAAGGGGCGCGAGAAGACGCCTAGGTCATCTGGGTGTTGAGGGACTGTATTCTCCAGCCATGGTCTGAGGAGGTCAGCGAAGCCGGTAAAACTCTGGTATATTTTGTCCAGCGTCTCCAGCGAGCAAGGCGGCCGGCCGCTATCATTGATGAGCTCATGGTAACATCGGATCTGGTGCTCCTTGCCGGCTCCGGGCTGTGGCGACAGCGACACTAACCTCGGTTCTGGTGACGTAGAGGGCGATTGTCGTAGTGCTTTGCGCCTTAAGTATATGTCGTCGAGCTTGGCTAGCAAGTGTTGCAAGCCGCCGTTGGAGAGTTGGGGTTCTTTGACGATGAAGTAGGCTTCGCTGCATACCTCTTAGTAACGAGCCGTGAGCTGGAGAATGGGTTGTTAACATAATAGGCCCGCTGACTCTCAGATGCCTCATCCCAGTGGGCCGAGGCATGACATAGGGGCCGGGGCTCTGTGCCGTGCTAGTACTGAAGGAGTACCTACCTTGGTATCTTATCTCAAATGTATGTTTTGAGACCAAACGAAAATACAGATTAGTGTTAGGTATTCGAGATATATTCTCGATTATGAGAGAGAGGTACGAATTGAAGCTCTTAGTGTCTTCGTAAGCCTCAGCTCATACTTGCCTACTGACCCCGCCAAATTAGTGGAGAGGAGACTGGAGGAGCTCTAGAGCGGATATGTGCGGCTCTCAGACACCTGAAGGGGACATTTGTTTCAAAAACACTCTCCGGTGTCCTGGCGTATAACCTGCGACAAGACACTGGAACGGATAACGGCACCCACCAGGCCACTAACCTGAATTAATCACCAGCCATACCAAGACGTGGTTTCTTTCCCAAATGGTTGCCCATTCCGTGAAAATTGTTTGATCCTACATGTGAAACTCTAATGCTTCGGCGCTTTCAGAACCCTGTCCATGCAGAAGACGAGGCTCGAGAGGGATCCTCCGGTGCATAAGTCTTACCCCCTGCCCGGGTACAGACAAGCCCCCCGGCGCGCCACGATGTGAAAATTACAGCGCCCTTTCAATCGCAATACAGCGCTAGCAGCATGGACTGCACTGGCCAACATACCTTGCCAGTACAAGCCAAGGCTGGAAAACATACCCCTAACACCATAGTACATGCAGCAGGTCCGGCACATCGGGAGGTTACCTGCACTGACACAGGCCTGGGCTGATACAATACTTTGAGGCACCTAGCTAGCCGGGCATTGTACGCGCATACCATAAACTAATTCGTAAAGCGGTAAATATTTCCGGGCTCGGCACCGGTCAAACTTGTCTGCAAATTTGTCGAATATAACCAATCAAGCCGTTTTTCCTATGTGTCGCTAACAATTTTCCACGGTGATCATTTGCCAAAACTACCTTGGCTTACACGGTAGTTTCTCCGGTGCCGAGGCCAAGACCAAGGGGATGGTCGGAAGGAGGGGCATGGGGAAACTGCAGTGCCTTAGTGCTGGCCCGTGCGCTAAGCCCAACGAGCGAGTTTGACTCATTCAATTGCTGCAGAGAATTCTGCCATCCTGGAAGGCAGCTCAAGACTCACTGCCCCTCCACTCATTGACCCCTCCACAAGCTCTATGCCGATTTCCTTGTGGCGGTTGGCTAGATTGCGACGGGAAATACTGCTCAAAGCTCCCTCGGCCTTCGCCTTGCCATCGCCTCGACATTACTCTCTTCAGAACTCGGTCAAGATGGCAGCAAACACTCCCAACGCTCCCGCGCCTGCGTCTGCTCCCGCGGCGCCCGATGCGCCCGATGCGTCCGTATCCAAGAAGATCGGTGAGCATTTAGGGATGGCCCAGCTTGGTGGATAACGATGCTCACACTTTGTATCTTTTAGATCAGAAGCGTGCCGACAAAGCGGCCAAGTTCGCGGCCAAGCAAGCAAAGACGCAGCAACAGAAGCCTGCCTCGCAGCCAGCCCCAAAGGCACCAAAGACTCAAGCCCCTGAGCTCCCACCCTTCGTCAATGACACTCCTCCTGGCGAGAAGAAGGCATTGAGGTCTTTCGACGACCCTCATTTCCAGGCGTACAACCCCAAGGCGGTTGAGGCTGCCTGGTATCAATGGTGGGAGAAGAGCGGATTCTTCCGGCCCGAAACCTCGGGATCCAGCGAGATTGGAACCTTCGTCATTCCCCTGCCTCCGCCGAATGTCACGGGTGCCCTTCATTGCGGCCATGCCCTTGCCAATTCCCTACAGGATACTTTGATCAGATGGTATCGGATGAGGTAAGAGCTTGCTCTGCTCTTGGAGTGCTGTACCGCTCCCTTACGTGCTTTATCTAACTGGTTTAGGGGCTTCAAAACTGTCTGGGTTCCCGGCTGCGACCACGCTGGTATCTCGACACAGTCTGTTGTAGAGAAGATGCTGTGGAAGAGAGAAAAGAAGACGCGCATCGACCTTGGACGCGAGAATTTCACAAAGCTCGTCTGGGACTGGAAAGATGATTACCACAAGCGGATCAACAATGCGCAGCGACTTATGGGCGGCTCAATGGATTGGACTCGCGAAGCCTTCACGATGGACGAAACCTTTACCGCCGCCACCAAGGAGAACTTCTGCCGGCTGTACGAAGAGGGCCTCATTTACCGATCGGACCGCCTGGTCAACTGGTGTACTCATTTGAACACGGCCCTCAGCGGTCTTGAGGTAGATAACAAGAACATCAATGGTCGTACCATGCTTGATGTTCCTGGCTATGACAAGAAGGTGGAGTTTGGTGTTCTCACCTACTTCAAATATCCCATCGAGGGAGAAGACCAAACGATCGAGGTGGCCACAACACGTCCTGAGACTATGCTTGGAGACAGTGGCATTGCCGTTAACCCCGAAGATCCTCGTTACACTCATCTGGTCGGAAAGTTTGCGCGCCATCCGTTCACAGATCGGTAAGTTGATCATTCCATATTTTAAGGGGCAACTCGTTGACTCTCCCTAGTCTCCTCAAAATTGTAGCAGACACCTATGTCGACAAAGAATTCGGTACAGGGGCTGTGAAGTTGACACCGGCACACGATTTCAACGATTACCAGTTGGGTCAGCGACATGGTCTCGAGTTTATCAACATCTTGAACGACAACGGAACCCTGAATGAGAATGCGGGGCCTCGCTTCCAAGGCCAGAGACGGTTTGACGCTCGCTATACCGTTGTTGAGGAGTTGACCAAGCTCGGCCTTTTTGTCAAGAAGGAGCCGCATGCCATGACAATTCCCCT
Source organism: Lasiosphaeria ovina (assembly GCA_033439765.1). Lineage (NCBI taxonomy): Eukaryota > Fungi > Ascomycota > Sordariomycetes > Sordariales > Lasiosphaeriaceae > Lasiosphaeria > Lasiosphaeria ovina. Next base: position 1,599,438 of record JAULSN010000009.1, read on the forward strand.
GTGCAATAAGTCCAATGATGTGATTGAGCCGTATATGAAGGCCCAGTGGTGGGTCCGCATGCAAGGGATGGCGGACGAGGCCTTGAGGGTGGTCGAAGAAGGACAGATCAAGATCGCCCCCGAAAGCGCCTTGAAGTCTTACCAGAGATGGCTATCCAACATTAACGACTGGTGCATCTCGAGACAACTTTGGTATGAATACATGCAACTCTCGTCTAGGCATCAGCTAATCATTCTTGCAGGTGGGGTCACCGTATTCCGGCTTACCGTGTCATCTTTGAGGACGGTGACAACCCTCAAAACGATGAGGGTCCGTGGATTATTGCCAAGTCTACCGGGGAGGCTCTTTACAAGGCCGAAGCGCGCTTTGGCCCTAGGAAGTTCCACCTGGAGCAGGATCCCGACTGCCTGGACACATGGTTCAGTTCTGGACTGTGGCCTATGGGAGTTATGGGCTGGCCAAATACAGAATCAAGCGACTACAAGGACTTTTTCCCCACTAGCTTGCTGGAAACTGGCTGGGATATCCTATTCTTCTGGGTCAGCCGAATGATCATGCTGAGTCTCAAGCTTACGGGGAAAGTTCCGTTCAACGAAGTCTACTGCCACAGTCTCATTCGGGACTCCGATGGAAGGAAGATGAGCAAGTCTCTGGGCAATGTCATTGATCCTCTAGACATCATCAACGGCATTGAGCTTCAAGACCTACACGCAAAGCTTCTCGTAGGCAACCTGAAGGAGGACGAAGTCAAGAAGGCCACCAAATACCAACAAACAGCGTTCCCAAGTGGCATTCCCGAATGCGGTGCGGATGCTCTCCGATTTACCCTCCTCTCTTACACAACAGGAGGTGGCGATATCAGCTTCGACATCAAAGTCATGCACGCGTATCGTCGGTTCTGCAACAAGGTCTGGCAAGCCAGCAAGTATGTCCTCGGAAAGCTGCCACAAGATTTCGTCCCTCTGGACAAACTTGACACGGCGGCTCTCTCCGTTCCTGAGCGGTGGATTCTACATCGCATGAACTCTGCTGTGAAGGGCGTCAATGAGGCACTGGAAGCCCGGGAATTCTCCAGGAGTACCAAGCTTGCTTACCAGTTCTTTTACGATGAGCTATGCGACGTCTTTATTGAGAACAGCAAGAGCATTTTGAGCGACGGCACCCCCGCCGAACAGCAGAGCGTGCAACAAACTCTGTATCGGACGCTAGATGTTGCTCTCAGACTTCTGCATCCCTTCCTGCCCTTCATCACGGAGGAGTTGTGGCAGCGCCTCCCTCGTGGGAAGGATGACTCCAAGCCATCCGTCATGTTGGCTTTGTACCCAACACACGATGCGGAGCTCGAGTTTGTATCCGATGCAGAGGTCTACGAGCTGGGTCTTCAATGCGCCGGAGGTCTGCGTTCATTAGCTTCTGACTACAACATTCGCTCTAATGGACGTGCGTTTATCAAGATTGGCACTGCTGATGGTCTCGCCAAGGTCAGCGCACAGCTTCCGGCCATCAAGACACTGTGTGGAAAGGGGATCGCAGAAGTCAACCTGCTTGGCCCTGATGCGGATGAGGCATCCAAGCCAAGCGGCTGCGCCGTCTATGTCGTCTCGGCTGATATTGCTGTCCTGCTGCAGGTCAGCGGGCAGATCACTGATATCGATGCCGAGATCAAGAAAATTACCACCAAGCTGCAGAAAACGAACATCGCCATCAAAAAGCAGCAAGAACTTCTCACAGGGGAGGGTGTTGAGAAAGTCAGCGATGCCGTGCTTACGGCGGAGAGGAAGAAGTTGGCCGACTCTAAGTCAGCCAAGGAGAATTACGAGAAGACACTGGAGGAGTTTAGCAAGCTCAAAGTGGGTGCAGATAGCAAAGCTTAGGCTGGCGGCTGGTTGTATGGGGATTTATAGAATGCGACACTGCTTCACATAGAACATGCCTCCTGACGAGTCTATGGGGGTATCCGCGCCGCTGGAGTTAGGGGGCTTTACGTACGCGATCTTACTATACGGAGTTGAAGAAGGGTGGGTAGCTAAGTAGTAGCCGCCGTTTACCGGGATTCGGCGGCCGCTATGATTCCGGAGGAAGCGAGACTGCGATCCCGATAGATCCTGCCCTTCTTCTACATTGCTGAGAGAGAAATATCCGATCAGAGGTGATTCATTTAGATCCTATACAAAATAACCTTCCGAATTTGACTTCTGACTCCCGACGAGCAGTCCCTCATATATAATATTGAGTGCGTCTCGTCCGGCTGTTAAAACGTCCCTAGATACTGTAATTCGTCATATATAACCCTAACCCTGCCCACACCACACCCCCGCCCGCCAGTACATCCAAGATTACAACCAACCTTCCACTACTAAAAAAGCATCGTAAGCGCCGTTGACGACTTCGTCAACGACGTGGAATACAGTCTATTACCTGCAAAGCCCTCACTCGAAGGTCCTCGTGGTTGCGTACTGGAAGAAACAGACAGGTAGGACTAGTCACCTGCAGTAGGGTAGGTTAGTTGACAGGGCTGTCAACGACGTTGAAGATTGGGCAGTCAGAGTAGTCAGGGCAGTCAGGGCAGCCAGGGCAGTGAGGGTAGGCAGTGAGGGCAGGCAGTGAGGGCAGGGTTGTCGAAGACTCCTGGGAAAATGCGCGATTGCCATATTTGGAAGTATATTGACTTTGGCGACGGCGGCGAGGTGCAGTTGCGGTACAACTACGTTGGCAGCGCTTGGAGCGGTGCAGCCAGCGAATGCGGTAATTTTGGTTGTAAAATGTGGTATTTTCATGGGCGGCGAGTTGTAACGCTTAGACGCTGATGTACCTACAGTAGCCGAGGACGTTTTAACAGTACGCACTCATAAAATTTACCTTACTATTGCCAAACCCCCCCGCCATTAAAGGGGTCGAATACAGATCGCGGCGACTTGGCCAGCGGTATAGTATGGGGCAATGGCTTGCCGCTGTTGGTGTGGTGTGGTTCTTGCGTGGTATCCACACCCTGTACACTAGGCTCGCGGTGGATACATAGGTGCAAGGTTGCAAAGCCGTAGGCAAGGTAGGCAGTCAAAGTGTGTAGAATAAGGTTAGCAGACGGTCGGCAAGCTGCCCACCTTATCTACCCACCTTGTCATCCCACCTTGTCCTCCCCCCTTGTCTTCCCGCCTTGTCTTCCCACCTTGTCTTCGCACCTTGTCTTCGCACCTTGTCTTCCCACCTTGTCTTCCCACCTTGTCTTCCCACCTTGTCTTCCCACCTTGTCTTCCCACCTTGTCTTCCCACCTTGTCTTCCCACCTTGTCTTCCCGCTTTGTTTTCCCACCTTGTCTGCCCACCTTATCTGCCTACCTTATCTACCCGGACGTGGCACTTGGGCGCTTTTCCGCACGACTAGTTGTCAGTGAGGTGTTCGCTGCAAGGCAAAGGCTCTGCGGCTGGACATTTTCTACCAATGCCACTTGCGCGGGGTCGCTTCTTCAGCCCCGGTTACGTTCCAGCCACAGCTAGTGGCGTTCTTTCTTATCTCAGATGGTGCCGCCCGAATGCAGAACCTGGCCAAAAGCGCATTCCATCTCAGGGCTCCTCCAATTGCCAAGTCCATTCTGCAGCACCAATTGAGCGCACATCAAACAGACCCTTTTGGCCAACAATTTTCCGACCGTAGGCCGCCATCGTTCGACTTGGGTAGTGAACCGCGCCTCGGAATCTCTGCATCTCCAGGCGACCTCCACAACTGTCGTCTCGAGCAGGCAACAAAGATCCTCGGCCGCCGCCACCACCACATCCTCTTCGAGGCCATCGAGAACCCCGTTGAAGAGAGGTTCGAGTAGGGCTAGGATCACTCCAAAGGGGCGCCCCACGATATCATTGTCTTCTTCCAGCCCAATAGTATTTGGCATAATCTCCACGTCAATCCCTCACCCCTCCTGGAACCGAGTGAGTGTCGTACGCGAGGACCTTAGCGATCCAGAACATATCGTTCACTGGGACTGTGCTGCGATTTATAAGGCCACCAATAAACAAGGCTAGTGGGAGGAGAATATATGGATGGGGGTTGAAGGCAGTTGAGGCATCCAACCATTTACGTCTAACAAGGTTATGAGTGGCTACTTGGTTATTGTAGCAGCGAAAGCTATTGCAGAGTCTGGCGATGTTGAGGAAGACGATTTAGAAATGACAACGGCAAAGGTACAGGAGGTCAAGGGTTTGTTGGCGAGCGTTCTAGTCTGAGATTGCTCAACAGTTAGGCGTCAAGATATTTGCCGACCTTATATTGTAGGCATGGCTTCCTACTGCGTTATATTGCCATCGGGCTTTTTCCTGGGGTTTGAGGGTGCGCCTTATCGCCCTTTCGGATAAGATGTCAGCAGATACTGGCACCTTCATTTCTTGTTGTGCCAGACGATGGCACCGAGAGGAACGGTTTTCGGACCTCTACTGTATTCCAACCTCATGGTCGGAAGGCGCTAGACTCTGAGCCAGACGGACCGAATTAATGGTAAGCTGCGGCTGATCGGGTTCTCCAACCTCGCCCGCGCTCTCGTTGATACGTTGATCCTGGCTGCATGAGAAGCACTCGCAGTTCCACATTTCCGTGCAATCACTTAGTTTCCCCTTTCCCACTTGTGTGAGTTGCTTATTACCCGGGAAACTAATGATATCTTCGTTCCATTTGCCTTCCAAGACCTTAAACCTCAACCAAATTCTTCAGGCCACCTGACCCGCCTATTTCAGCCGACCACACCACTTCAGCGGCGGGGCTGCTCCAAAGCCATCCACGGCGTAATTATATACATTAATCGAGAGAATGAGTTTATTCGACGCTTGTTAAAAGTTGGAAAAGCAGTTAACTGGCCTTAGAGAACCTAACCAAATACAAAAGCAAGATGCCGAATCAAGGGCTCTGTAGGAATTACCGATCAATCAGACTTCCTGAGGCTGATGCGGCTCGGCGGACCGCATAGCCCTGATTGGTCAGTCAGGAAGAATAGTGGGCCCGGCTCGGACATATAGGTCATCCGCTCTAGCACGTGACTTTAGTGCGCACAGGCTATCTACCCTGGCGCGTGACCATGGGCAGCCCACTCCCCAAAATCACCAAAACCCCCAACACCCTGTAACCTTAGTTGATAGACAACATATAGATAAATACACACAACCACCTACCCCCAACCTTACGCTACAGTTACTATAGTGACTATTGCGAATGACCTTGTCATTCCAACAGGCTCATCTCCCACCGCCTCTTTAATAAGCTTTTGCTCGAACACTCACACGCGACCTTTCCCATAATCGCCACATAAGTCGGCCCGTGAATGATCCGTGGAGCCCTCTAGGGTTGACCCTCCTTCTTTGTCTCTAGGTCGTTATTGTTGGCTAATACGCGCTCATTCATATCCTTCGAACTCTCTTATTTATTCCTCTTTCTTATCGCCGGTCATACGCTAGGACACCTTAAGCATTTTTTGAAATGAATATTCCCTTCTCGATATTAAGTATCTAAGAGCTGGCTACCTTTTAAAAAGATAAGGCTAGTACTAGTATCTCGTATTATATCCCGTTCGAGAGGCTCTCTGGTTTCCTCTCTACTTATTTAGCGGGGTTATAAAGTACCTGCTATAAGGGTAAGCTAATATGGCTCGCGAGGATATTAAAAAGAGTTTTAATTCGAATTTATTTCTTATACACAGTACGATAACAAGCAAAGGTTTTCCCCCTTGCTCAGGTACCGACAAGCACCCCGGCGCGCCACGATTTGAAAATTACAGCGGGCTTTCAATCGCAATACAGCGCTAGCAGGGACTCAGCACTGGCCAACAAACCCTTGCCGGTACTAAGGAAGGGAAAACACACCCGTCATACCATACTACTAGTACGGAGTCCCGACCCCACTATCATGCCTCTTCAGGCCTAGAACAACGCCGCCTAATCCCCCGCCGCTTTCCATGGGTCAACGGCTACTGGCCAGCACCGCTGTAACCCCATCGCCCACTGGGGTCGACCTTCCTTCCATATCTCCAGGTCGTCATTGTTGCCCAACACGCGCTCATTCACATCCTTCGAACTCTCCTGTTTGTTCCTATTCTTCATATTCTCCGGTACTTTGCCTCCATCGCCGTGCCTGTTGCATTCTTCTTCTGTCTTGTCTGTACAAGCCCGGCCTCGCAAATGACTGGCCGCGACACTCCATGCTGAGAGACCTACCTGACCGATAGCTAGAGCAACAGCGGGGCACCTTATCTCTCGCCTGGATACCGACCACACGTCGCCTTCCTGGCTGTTGGAGGTCCGGCACACGGCGCGACGCCGATCGCACGATGCGGCCTCCCCGGATTGCCATTCTCGTCCTCTTCTTCTTTTCTGCCTCGCTCTTCCTCTTTTGCCGGTCCATCATCTCGTTCCGGCAGGCAAGGCGAGCAGTAACGCCGCTCTCCTCTCAGACGTCGTCATTGCGAACCTTCTTTTCCTTCACGGCACCGTTCTCCCTGTTCCCGCCGAACGCCGCGATCAGTCTCGCCGACGACAACAGCACATTCTTTGCTGCCCGCCCTGCTGCATTTGGGCCTCTGTTACCAGTGCAAGGGCTCAGCGGGCAGCTATGGATAGGCAGCGGGTTCGCCGACGATAATCTTCAAGCAGGGGAGGGCGAGGGGGAGCTTGGCTGTAGCGACGTTGATGGGTGGGAAGATGGAAAGTCGGACCTCATGACAAAGGCTGCCGAACAGGCACTGGCGGCAGACAGATCGCCTGGAGCCACCGTCCGAGCGAAGCCCTCGAGACGTGAATATCTAGGGCCAGGCGCTATACTTGATCGGAAAGCCATATCGAAGAGACGCCCTGGAGCCCAAAATGCCCCGGTTGACGATGGGACGGACGACTACCTTCATCTGTCGAAGCATCCCTACAACGTTCCCTCGACAAATTCGGTTTCAAGTCATGCTGATATTCAGTCCATTCAAGAGGCAGCAGAAATAACTGGCAAGATTGTCTTGCTGAGCCGCGGCGGCTGTGGGTTTCTGGAGAAGGTCAAGTGGGCGCAGCGTCGTGGTGCCATCGCTCTCATTGTGGGAGACAACCAGAAGGGCGGGCCGTTGATCCAGATGTTTGCGAGAGGGAACGTCGATAACGTCACTATACCCTCGATTTTTACGTCAAGAACAACCGCCCATATCCTCTCATCACTGATACAGCCTGGGAGTTTCATCGAAGATATCCTAGACGAAAGTGGGAACCCTCTCTTGAAAGTCCAGAAGTCGGGCAAGGCGAGGAAGAACAAAAAGACCGAGCAGACCGCACACACTGCCCCAAGAGAAAAGGCACATAAATCGAACTCGGCCAAAACGTCTGCCCCTCGGGAACGCGCGTCATCTTCGACAAACAAGCTGAATGAATCCCAAAGGAGTTGGATTTCGCGGCTTTTTCCGTGGCTAAGCGGCAAAGGTGCCGAGTCTGATAAGAACACGCCTATCAAGGACAGTAAGACATCAATAGCCAGTGCAGGTAGTTCCCAGACTGCCGGCTCAGAGAACCCGCAAGGGGACGGCTTCCAGATTGGAGTGCACGACTGGCGTGACCCGGACCTCGTTGGGCCACCGGCTCAAGGTAGCAAGGCTTCTTTCACAAGCGGGAATGAAAACCTAGCAGCCGGTGATTCCCCGGCTACAGAAACAGCCGGCTATGTGAACCGGGGCGGAAAGACGGAAGTTGAGGGTCCTTTGTCGGGCGCCAATGAACCACACGAGAATAGCATCATTCCTGGGAGTGATGACCGAACTTCTGAAGCTGACGCATATTTCAGGAGCTCAGGACCCGGGAAATCGGTTGACTCTGGAACTCGTGGAGGGCTGATCTCCAAGATTTTTGGTGACAGCGATGGAGAAGCGTTAGCTGGCTCTACAACCCCAATTGCCCCTGTGGCAGAAGACGACGAGGGTCCAGGTGATCACGAAGGCCTTTGGATCACGATCACACCAACCAGCAGTGCCAGCCCCTTCTTCGATACCCTGCTAGTCTTGGTTGTCAGTCCATTGATCACGTTGACAGTGGTGTATGCCCTTCTTATCTTGCGAGCCAAGATCCGCAGGCGGAGGTGGAGAGCTCCCAAATCGGTGGTGGAGCGTCTGCCGGTGCGGACATACCGCACTGTGGCCCCATCTCCCAGTCTGTCGCCAAGAATGCCGTCCCCAACGAGCTCCTCGCCCACAACTCCTCTCTTGCAGGGATCTTCTCAGCCGCGACCACGGTCCCGCACTACCACGGGTGTTCCCGAACCCGCTGAACTCCAGAGAGTGGATAATACTCCTCCCAGGACCACGAGATCGCCTCCTCGTGAGAAAACTGCTCCCCATATCTCGAGCGAGTGGAAGAAGTATATGGGAAGACAGGTTGAGTGTGTGATCTGTTTGGAAGAATATGTAGACAGCATCAGCAGGGTCATGAGTCTACCGTGCGGCCATGAGTTCCATGTCGAGTGCATGTAAGACCATCCTTCCCCTCGAGCAAGCCACTCCAGCATACTGACAAGGAGACAGAACACCCTGGCTTACAACTAGACGGCGGACCTGTCCAATCTGCAAGGGCGATGTTGTCAGATCGCTAGCCCGCGGCTCTCCCTCCACTCCGCGGTACGAGCCTTACCGTGACGACAGTGATGACGAAAGCGTCGAGGCTTCAGGGTCCAGAGCGAACCGACCGTCCTCTCCCGACAGAAGATCGGATATCGAACAAGGGGGGATCCTTTCTCCATCTCCACAGAGAGGACGCCGAGCTAATCATAATGAAGGATGGCTAAGCATGTTGTCGAGCAGTTTGGGGGGCGGGTCGTTCCCGAGAACAAGGCGCGAGGAGTCAGAGGACCGCAACCGTTAGCATGTCGAGAGCGTTCAACACCGTACACCGTGTTGCTTAGTATGGAAGTTTCTTATCAGGCACTCGGCTCAGAAGCCGAACCCTGTATGATGTCTGCATTGTTGTTTTTCAGCTGAACTGAACAGGGGCGTTTTCAGCATAGGTTTGTACAATGGGGTGGGCTGGGAGGCTTGATTGACGCTCGTTTATTTGTTTTGCGCATTGATACCTCTTTCCTGCTGTTTCTATCTTTGGTTTTATTTTACTAGTACAACTCCACTTGGACGGACGTCGAAAGCATTGTGGTCGAGACAGCCGCCAAATTGTACTTTCTCATGCTGTATGTCTGGCAAAAAGGCATAACCAGTTGCCGCAAATGCAAGGGGGACATTCTTGGATGGCCGTGCTTACCTGCCTCCACATTGTAGTCTGCTCGGAAAGACGAGCAATGTACACTCACATCCCTACAATTCTCTGTTTCACGGAATCCAGTACCAGTTTCGGTGTTTATCTTCAGACCAGACTATACCTTTCGTTTGGACGGCCTCTGTATATGCGACCACCTTGTCCAACTTCGCTCACTAGGAACCTCAACTAGTCCTGACCAGTGAGATCTTTGTTCCGTTAGTGTGTAATCTGCAAAAGGAGACCATCCGTCCTTCAAGACGTGCCAGGCGCCATGCTGTTCTTGTCTCGGCAAATAGAAACGATACGGTCGAAGTGGCCGAGTTGCCAATGACTCGCCGCTGCTCGGCATTAGGTCTCGAGTCTGTCTACTGCACCGCCCCGGGGAGTTCTTCTAGGATAGGCATGGCACGTACTAGTCAAACCATGGCAAGGGCCAACAGCAGCGGTAGATGGTAGCCCGTTTTGCACCTAATCCGGCGATCTGTTTGCCTTTACCGCTTACCTGACAGGCAGAGCAGAAAGTTCAGGCTCGCTTCCAACTTCCACGCGCGTGACCGATCCAACGCCGCCGACAAGTGAACGCTTCCCGCCACGCGCTGCCCCGTCTCATTGACTAACGCAAGAGACCCCGGCACTGACGTTGACACGTGGACTTGCAGCTCCGGGACCTTCGAAAGAAAACTTTGAGCCAGCCAGCTTCACCCCGTCCCAAAAGCGCGCGCCACCGCGCCGCTTGAACCCGTTAGGTTCTGTTACGGTTAGGGGCACGACATATGACCGCCTTTGTTGATTACCCCTGAGTGTCGAGGAAGCAGTTTTGAGAAGATGTAGACGGAGCTGGTATGAGCTGGTGACAACAACTGCAGTACTCGGTTGTTTTTCCATCGCCTGAGCTGGTGGGCGTGCGATGTGTGTTTGTATCTGTTTCTAGTATCGCCATATTTTGGGGATGGAACGCAGCATTTCGACACCGTGACCGGAGGCGGCGGCATTGGGGTGTTGTCTGTGGTTGAGTTTTTCTGCAATGCTGTCAAGCCACAGACTCTCGGGGGGGGGGGGGGGGGGGGGGGGGGGTATGGTAGCGGACATCAAGCATCATCGCCGCCCAGCTTTGACATAATAGATGTCATTAATGTCATAACGTAATAAAAATAAATACCAGCCCCCGACACATCCAGCCACAAGTAGCGCTCTGCCCTCCCCACTCCCCGAGACCAAATGATACAATCTTTGTAGGTCCAAATATCCCCTTTCTGCCAGACCAAGGTCCGAACTACCCCCTCTAAAAGACTGAAAGGAAATCAAGTAAAGGCAAAAAAGAAGTGACATACCCCCTCTGTTTTTTCCCTGCTCTTCCCCTTTTCAGTACACCATCTCGTTTCTCCATCTTTTTTTCCCCTTTCTATTTTCCCCTTTCTCATATCTCTGCCGTTTGAAGCGACTCTTGAGTAGAATAGTGATGTACAGTTTCCAAGAAGAAGAAAAAGAAAGAAAAACACAAAGAAACGCAGACCCCATGTCTTCGGGACCGCCTCCCATCCTTCCCTTTCCCCTGCCCCCCTCCGCAGAGCCCAGCCTCGAATTATTCACCAGGGCCTTCCGTACTGGCTGACAAACTCCCAGGAGACCAGGCCGTGGTGGATGTAATCCCCCTTCGGCGCCAGCGGATTGAACTGCGTCTGGCGCAGGATCACGGGGGTGCTGGGCGCTTTGAGGGGGTGCTGCTCTAGGATGCTGAGGAATTCAGCGGGCGGGCTGGACCGGACGGGAGGGAGAGAGCCGAGAGCAGCGGCGGCGGGAGAGTCGAGAGCAGTTAGATGAGGAGGAGACGGCTGCTGCTGCAGCTGCGCAGGGGTAGTAGCAGCAGGTCTAGGACGAAGAGGAGAAGCAGCGGCGATGGCCGGGGGAAGAGGAAGAGAAGAAGATAAAGAAGAAGGTGACATGGTCTGCGCGAAGCTGGTCATGCTGCTGCTTTTAGAAGATGTGAAGCAATCCTGCATCGTAATGTCGTACAAGAGAGAGTAGTCGACCCCCGAGTCTGCTGGCTGCATGGGCGGCGTATCGGCCGTGAGGTAGATGTGCTCCGGAGGGGCAGGGGCCTGGCCGCCTACGCATCCGCCTCCGACGCTCGGTGGCGCTGGTGAGGCGGTGGCGGCAGGGGGATCAGAGGCCTGCGTCACCACATCATCTCCGCGATGGGAGGGAGCGAACCATTGGCTGTCTTCAATATACGGCGATACTGCGTCCCAGGGGAAACTGACCGCCGTGTCGGCTGCCGCGAAGGCATTGTGATATCCGGAGCCGAGCATGCTGAGGTAGGAATCCGTCGGCGGAGGCAGCATCATGGACGGCTCGGTGTTGTCGCCGCCGACGACGACAGCGCTCGCGCCGAGGTAAGATCCGAAATCGAGAGCCTCGGAGAAATGGGTCATGACGGCTTCGGCCGAGGGGGGTGATGGCCGCATGTTGCTGCTGTCCCCGTTGCCGGTACCCTGTTGGCCCCACTCCTCAGGGTCGGACGGGTTGGAAAGAGATGATAGTGCCGCCAGAGGATCCGGCAAGAATGCTGGTGCCTTGCCCTTGCCCTTGCCCTTGGCGGCGGCAGCGGTGGCGGCGGCGCGAGCACGTCTTGCCGGTGTCTTGCCCTTGCCCTTGCCCTTGCCCTTGGCGGCGGCAGCGGTGGCGGCGGCGCGAGCACGTCTTGCCGGTGTCTTGCCCTTGCCCTTGGCGGCGGCGGCGGCGGCTGCGCGAGCACGTCTTGCTGGTGCCTTGTCCTTGCTCTTGACGGCGGCGGCGCGGTGAGCCCGTCTTGCTGGTGCCTTGGCCTCGCCTTTGCCCTCGCCCTCGCCCTCGCCCTCGACCTTGGCCTCGCCCTTGGCCTCGCCCTTGGCCGCAGCAGCGGCGGCGGCGCGAGCACGTCTTGTTTCTGCAAATCCGTTGAAGAAATGCGTCAGGCGTCTCCCCAGCACAGATGTCGAGCTATAGTTCGGGATGAATTCCACGTATCCGGAGTCGGGTGCGTTGGAAAAGGCCTCCGTGTCTTCTTGCGGGGCAGGCTTCACATCGTCGCCGTCAACAGCATCGAAGATGCTGGAAATGGGAATCTCTCCCATTTCGGTGATGGTGTCGGGTGAGTTGGGTTCGAGAAGTAAAGGGCTGGGAATGGGAATCTCTCCCATTTCGGTGATGGTGCTGGATGCGCTCGGCTCGAGAAGCAAAGGGCTGGGAAAGGATAGAAACGTGCCGCCTGGGGTGTGCATCTTGAAATGGTGAGGCAGTTGGTATTGCTGTAGGTGCCCCCTTTTCTGGACGGATGTCTTGAGTTGGCCTTGGCGTGGTGCTGAGCAGTGAGTTTCTTGTTCCAATGTCAGTTCCGCCTACTCTGGTTGTTTTTTTGCCTTCCTACCAACAAAACCAAGAGTATGAGGATTCGGTGCGAGATGCTCAGGGGGTTCAAGTCATGTGTTTAAACGCTCAAGAAGTGCAGTGAGGAGAGGTAGGTAAAGTTGGAGGCAGAAGTCATATTTGTAAAGGTTGACTTCTCCGCAAACCAGGGAATACGGTGGGACATCGATGTTGGAGACGGGCCTGTGATGACGAGGGCTAAGCATGTTGTTGCCGACCGGCATGTTTTGTAAAGTCTAAGCTCGTGGAGTTAGGGACTGGTGGCGTTTGCGTTGACGGCGTGCTTCTGGTTCCCGCAGATGGAACCAGGTTTTCCCTAGCTGTCCGTACGTACTAGTAGTTGGTCTTGCTTGGTATCTGTCTGTAAGTTGGTATGGGGAAAGTGGGAAAGACGTTTTGAAACGCACCAGTTGAAGTAGCTCCTTCCCCATTCTGCCTTAGACACGGAGCGTGGTGCTGATCGCCGCCACAAGCTGCAGCCCATCGGCTCTTTGGCTCTAACGCAGCTAGTAGTCGGCTGTAAGTGCGTGGTCGATCCCGAGACATATACATATCGACGTTGACATATTGTCCACTGCTGGTGTCCTGCTTGCCTATGCGATATTAAGATTAAAGTTGGTCACGAAAGAAAGAAAAGCCAATACCCGGCGGAAGCACAAGCCCAACATAAAAGGTTCTCGGATCCGGCTGGCTACAGCTGGCGCATCATATGCCGGCCGCTCCGCTCCACACACCAACGGCCCGGAGCCGTCAAGGTTCGGCACAACCATAGATTTGCCGATGCCAGGTACACCAAGACTCAGGCCGTGCCGTGGTGTCAAGCTAAATCGGCCGGCCTGAGTACAAATAGAACAAGAATGCTGCAATTGACGAAAGGGGTCTTCCTTGCACACACCTTCTAGTCATCACCCAAATCGAAGACATCAACCACATACATTCCATCGCCCTGCTTGGTTGCCCATGTATACGATGCCCATCTCTCTCTCCAGACTTGGACTTGGTCTTGACCTCCACCTCTCGCAGCAAACATACCAATCCCTCACGTTCACACCGACTTGATTTGTTCTCGCGCAATCTATTTGGCTTCACATGTCGCCAAACCCCCTCCTGCTCGGCCGCATGACTTCATCCGCGTCGAAACACAAGCAGGCAGCGCTTCGGTCCCCACCTCTTCTAGCTCCGGACTACCTGGCTTGCTACCTACCTCCTTACCTAGCAACCAAGGCGTCAGTCACTGTGTGGGGAATAGCAATGTGCCAGTTTTTTAAGGTAGGGCCGAAGCAGAACGGAACCCACAACTGGGTGCCCGGCTTACCTACCAGCTTGCTTCATCGCTCCCAAGTCTCCCGTCAGATCCATCGAGACTAATACCTGCCCACTGCGTATGCAAATACAGCGAGTTTATGCCTGCTCCTGCGTCCGCTACATCTCCATGGGCTGGTGTGAGAAGTACACCAGGACAGAGAAGCGGTGCACGCCAGAGATTGTCCAGAAGGAGGAATTCGAGTAATTAGAATACGCTCTTTTTCTCTTCGTCGTTTTGCGAGGGGTTGTTTTTTTCTAACTTCAGGCAGACATGACAAGGTCTGTGGTAATTGCCGGCCGCCGAATACGTCAACGGCTTAGGAGAGCCTGATCCAGAGGCCAAGGAGGGAGCAATAATCCGTAGTCCACTCAGCAATGCAGACGTTTTTTTGGTTGCTCAGGCACCTAGGCGGTATGTACGGAGTTATGGGATGGGATGGGATGTACACGGACGACGAGGTAGATGGAGGGCCGACTTCCAGGTTGTCCGGGGGGGGGGGGGGGAGGATCTAGTGTGTTTCCCAGATCCACGCAACGCAGCTTGGCTGCATTAGCTGCATCTGAGATTTGTCGGCTCCGCGGAGTGGAGCAATAGCCCGCACCACCTGCCACCTCGCCGCCTCTGATTCGCTGTGCTGAGAGGAGGGGTTCACAGCAACCTGGACCACCTGAACGGCTCGAAACTGTAACTCTTTCAGCGTTGTCCATGCCTCCTAGCTTGGGGGACTCTCTCATACGGCCGAGCAAGCAGTACCTAGCAGCAGCGGCAGCACGTAACGACGGTAGGGGATATGGTTTAGACGGACTGGAGTGCTACGGTTTCAGGCTGAATTTCTCGACCGACAGTATCCTGGCCGTAGCCTCTATGCGAATGGCACGCCAAAAAGCTTAATTTATTAGCGAAGGGAACCCAGGATATCGTTGTCGAATTAGAGTTTCTTGCTTCCGTGGTATCCTGCTTCTGGGCCTTTTGCCACGACTCCTTTTCACGCCGAGAGCATGGCCGAAGCGAGACGAGGTGGGCATTTTTGGGGGGTCGTCTAGATTCCCCACCATTTCGCTCTTCTCCTCGTTTCCCTCTCTCTCTCTCTCTCTCCCTCCGCTGAGGTGCTTTCCAGTGCTCTACATAGTGTACGGAGGCTCGGGCCAAAAAAAAAGGGTCACCCTGCCCAGTGGCCAGGATTCGGACTCATACGGTGCCAGCTCGTTTGCCAGGTGCCGTTATTCACCCACAGATGCGTTCAACCTCGTTAAACCCCCCTGTAATAGCGCTGAAGATAGTTATCTTCTTGCACTGTGAAAGATTGGCTTGTTGACCAGGCAGCTGGCGAGTCCAATCCAACCCCTTTTATGACGTGTGGCGTTCTGGACCTTGCACTGGGGAGGGTGACCCTTTTTTTTTGGCCCGAGCCTCCGTAGTGCCTACAGCAAAAGTGGTGAGGTACGAGACCATCCATTGGCAAAGAAGTAGCCCGGTAAGGCAGGTAGATGCTATAAGGTACCTACTTAGACGAGGCACCATCCGCCATCGCTGTTGGCCTTACTTGGGACCAGGGCTCAAACGCGGGCTACCTACCATCCCGACGTCTTGTGCCACAGCTATTGCTGTCTGTCTGTCTGTCTGTCCTGGTAGTTAAGCCGCATATTCCGTACATCCTCCACTGTTCTCCAACCTGCGGGACAGATTGCAACGACAGGGAGGAAGGGCAGAATGCGCTTGCTGCTGTTGCTACTACCGTTACTCATCCACAGCTTCGCGCGCAAACCAGCGGCCAAGATCGGCTTGCTCCTGTTGTGGGTCTTTCGGGGTTCGGGGATGCTTCTCAAAATCGCACCCACATTTTGGTTCATCAGTGTCAAGACCGGGGATCTACCATACCCCACCCCCCAACGGATCACCCTAGCAGCGGATCACCTTTTTACACCAAAACACCACATATTTGAACAACTACAACGTAGTCAATTGTGAAGTTATTCACAAGCAGAGAATTGAAATAGTTAGGTAATTGCATGTAGTTTAATTTTAATGTGGATTTGTTAGCCCACAGGCCCTACTTTTTTCGCTGCATCGCTGTGAATAAACTCAAAATTGACTCCAAATTAGCTTCCTTACATTCTTTCCCCCCTACCTTTAAGTGTAAATAACTTCTTATACAACCACGATGTCTCAATATACTGAAGATATTATGGTCAATGCGTTCCTAGACGTCACGAACAACAAGCTTTCTATTCGTTAATCGGCTCACAAGCATGGAGTTCCCTATACAACGCTCAACAGGCGGCTCAACGGCGTCCCTACCAGAGAAGAGGTTCTACAGGAACAACAGAAGCTCAAAGAGCCTCAAGAAAAGCGATTAATTGAGTGGATCGTCAATCAGGAAAGACTGAGCTTTGCACCGAGCTACTCAACAGTGGCTAGTATAGCTATAAAGCTCTGTCAACTTGCAGGGGAACCAGGCCCTGTAGGAAAGAACCGTATTTCCAGCTTCTAAGCCCGATATCCCGACATCCAAGCCAAAGTAGGCAAGAGAATGGAAGCCGCTTATTTTAACGGGTTCACTCCCAAAGCCGTCAACTGGTATTTTGATATCAGGGAGAAAGAATATAACTGGATCAGGCCGGAGCTCACCTTCAACGTCGATAAGGCCGGCATTATGGCGGGCTTTGGTAAGATATAACATCTATTATATGCCATCCATTACTCATACTATATAGGGCTTGATTCATTAGTCCTAGGGACCTTAGAGACGAAGAAAGCATACCTAAAAAGCGACCAAGGTCGTGGCTGGTCCACCATAATCGAATACATCAGTACTAGGGGTCTTACCCTTAATCCAGGCATTATTTTTAAGGGAAAAGAACTTCAAACATCCTAGTTTAAATAGGAGATGTAGAAGATCTGCAATTGGCGCTTTGTTACTATAGAAAAGGGGTGGACTAATAACAAAATAGCAATCTCTTAGCTTGAGGATATTTTTATTCTACAAACTAACAAGCTCCTGAACTACGTATATAAGGCTCGCCTTATTATTCTTGATGGCCACGGTAACCACACAACTATAAGAGATAAGTCCCTTATACTCTTTAGTCTAGTTATCTCATAATATATATATATATATATATATATATATATAGGACGACTTCATGACGATATACGGCATGAACAATATATATCTCTACTTCCTACCGGCCCACACCTCTCACGGCTTGCAGCCTCTCGATAACGGGCCTATTAACTCTATTAAAGCCCTTTATAGACGTGAACTAGCTAAGTTGGCTAGTCTGACCGATGCAGCACCTGTTAACAAGATCAACTTTATTCGTTACTATAAGGTAGCCAGGGAGGAAGTATTAATAGAAAGAACCATCAAATCGTTATTCAGAACCACTAGAAACTGGCCTATCAATAGGCAAAAGGCCCTAAACCACCCAGAGATTCAGCAAGATAGAGCGAGGACTCCTGAGAAGGTTGTTAGCTTAGGGACCCCTAATACACCGAGTACAGGGCGTCAAATCCGGGATTTTAGCAAAGAAAGTAGTCCCCGGACTAGATGGAAGTTTCAGAAGGCTGCTAATGCCGTCGAGAAGCTTCAGATCGAATTGGTTCTCAAGAAAAACCGCATTGAAGCCCTTGAGGCTGAATTGGAACGCCTAAGGCCAAAGAAACGAAGGAAAATTCCGAACCCAAATAAGCGGTTCATGGACCTCAGTACTATATTATTAGGTGGTGAGGTTCCTGTGGAGCTCCAGATTGAGCCTCAAGCAGAGCCGCAACCTGAAGAGATTGAAGATGAAGTTGACGACGAAGATGACGACGATGACGAGATTCCGGCAGCGCGAAGGACCCGATCTGGCCGTGAAACACGCAGGCCAGCTCGCTACGATAATTGAACATTTAACTAGCTACATTTTGCTGTATTTTGCTTGCGAATAGCTTCAAAATTGACTATGCAGTCGTTGTTCAAAGTTGTAGTGTTTTGGTGCAAAAAGGTGATCCCGGTGCTAGGGTGATCCGTTGGGGGGTGGGGTATGGTACTTTCCAAAACGCTCTCGTCTCTGACTTCGAGGAGATATCCTTCTAGGAAATGCCCTTCATTCATACCCTTGACCGGCACAACATCAACAAATATCCCGTCGGCTCTTTCTTTGCCGCGGCCGACGGTTCAAAGCCAGAACTCTCCACTCACTCCGATAGCATTACGAGGGCAGACGATGGCCCAGGAACCGTGCGGGCTGCAGCTTGACGCCTGCGACCCCAGAGCTGCGTCCGGCTAGTTCTCTGGAGCTGCTGCCTCGTGATACTCGAGAGCTGCAGTCGCTTGGTGCTCCGAAGATGCTACATCAGTTGACGCTGAAGTCTCGCTGTGGAGACAATGCCGCCAGGGAATTAACCGCCGGCGGCAGGGTTTCTCGTGATCATGTTGAGAATCGGACTGGAAAGCCATGGTGTGTGCGCTTCACGTTCTTTTTTCTACAAGACCAATCTTCGTCGCTGCCTACCCAACTTCCATTGTTACAGCAGCAAACCGCACAACCGATGCTGTAGCGAGCAGCATCGAAACGACCCACGAGTGGGAGAGCCTGGGCGGATGCTAGTGAGACAGGGAAGACTGGAAATGTAAGCGCGTTGCTGCGATTTTTTTGGTCATCCACCGTCTACCGGCGTCTAATGTTTCGTACGCCATCACGTCTCCTTCTTAGTTTTCCCAGGGTTTCGGCACAGAGCACAAGAGGCAGAGAAAGAGTCAAATCAGCTTTGAAGGCAGTGCCAGCAGGCAATAAGCCACAGAAAACGAGCGAAGGGCCAGGATGTGGGACATCGAAGGCGGCCCTTGAGCTAGCAGCGTCCGCAAGGTTGGATGTCCAGTGTCCCAAGAACCCATAGTACATCATTCGACCACGTCGTGGGCGCAGGTGACCGTGTCCTTAGCGGGAACCACCTAAATTACACCGATTTTGATTAGTTCCATCCAAGCAAGCGATTCTTATGTCTTTATTCACAGCATTTGGTCCTGGGAGATGTTCTAAACGCCTTGGATGTTTCAGGAAACGCATTGGAGACCGAGATCGAGGGCCTCCGTGGAGAGTTTAATACCAAATCTTGCTCAAGACGGTTTGTTTCTCACATTTCACGCGATCCCTCGCGCCTGTTTATACTTTGCCAGCTGGATACCGAAGATAGCATAGACCCCTGAGCAAGATCTCTATCCGAATTCAGGACCAAGCCAGGCCTACATTGACCAGGGGGGTCGGGGGATGCCAGAGCCGACGAGGACAAAGCCCATGTCCAAAGGCCTTTCACTCAGCGACAGCCGGCCGGCATACAACCTGAACTCAATCAGTCTTTCAGCCAAACCATTTCGGGACCATGCCGGCGGTCCCGCTCGAGGTCACGTCACGATCCCCGCTGATCGGCGGGGGGTTTTTGCCGGCCCAGGAGGAAGTACGTAAGTTGGGTCCGTTGGGTGGAAGGGGTGAGGTGGATGGTCTTTCGAAGGGGAGACTGCCCCAGCTTAAGCGTGATGCCTTTAGCAACGAGTGGCACGCCAGGCCAGCACCCGCAGCGTTAACGCTCCTGCCCCTGCCCAACCGCTCGTCGCTGCGCTGCATGCGGGCTGCAAAGCACTTGAAGGTCTCCAGCCTGGGTAGGCAGCTCGACAAAATTTTGCCAGTGCAAATTCCCACACGGGCATTTGGCTTTCAGTGTGAACAGTCTTTTGGAGCATGGAGGGGAGCATGGAGGGGAGCATGGAGGGGAGCCAAGAGGGTGGACTCCACGAGCTTCGGAATGAGAATTCGGCCTTGAGGTCCTTCGGCGTCAGGGGGACTTCCCATGGTTCAAGGCAACCGCCCTCTGTCCACTGTCGAGATATATGTTACCCGGGACCAGAGTTCTCTAGGCGTGGGACAAGGTCTGCCAGAATGAGAGCATAATTAGTGGTCTGGGGTGGGTTGGGGGGTCATGATAGTGTGATCATGGCGATAACGGAAAATTCCGCTTCCTCCTCATTCCACATAGCACTGTGATGGGTTGCCACCACTTGGCAAGTGGCAGATACCAGGTTACCCGGTGCGGAGGATGTCGAGAAGTGATGAGTGGGAGGTGGTGGACGCAAGATGCCTCAGTTATCCAAAGCTGGGTTGCAGTGCGGTATTGACTATCCGTACCCGTGCCTGGTCAGAGAACATCGGTTCGGCGCATCTACACGCTGCAGAGGGCAAAATAGAAGGGCGGAAACATCTCGACCAATCCGGTCTTGTCTCGCATAGCTGAGGAAGAAAATTTGGAGTGTTCGCTCGACTTTACATGACGGCGTTGACTTGTCAGGCTCCGTAGGGGAGCTGTGATCTGCTGCCCGCCCAAGAGTGCCTTCCTTTCCCGTCTCATCTAAACGACCGGCCCAGAAGGACGGAGAGAAACTCCTCGAAGCCTCCCAGATCGCCGAAGAAGCACGAGGCGTGCGGAAAGATGGACGGGATGAAGAGAGAAGGTAAAATTGGCTGCCTTAACCTGGGCTCCTTCCATACCGTAGTCGGGGCGGGCGCTTCCTACGCCGCTGAGGTAACTAACCACGTCATCTATTTAGCGATGGCTACGCGCAGCCAGCGACGCGTTGCCAACCATACGGGTGCGCTCAGCGGCTTTTACTAAATGCGACGGAACTTGGTAATGGGCTTGGGTACATGCGGCGCTGGCGCAGATTTTAGTGTTAGTTGGAGGTGTCGAGGCTCCAGTGTACTCAACATCCGCGAAGGAGATCAGCCCTCTCGTCCTCGAAGTCCCGCTGCCGTTCTAACCCCGCATGCCCAAGATCAATACTACACAAGATGCTCGGGAGTTCTTGGGCGGCGACACCAACGAGTCCCAGACAGCTATCGCACACCCACGGCGCCGGGGGGACTGTTGACACCAAGCAGGCGCTTCAAACTGGCCGAAGCACCGACACACACCACTCCTCCGCCAGCGGCCGCTCGGTGCCACCTCGCTCGTTCCTCAGCTCCTACACTTGGCTTTCGGGCGCTTGGACTCTAGTACAGTAGACAACGACCTAGTGCTCGGCGTGGATGTAGCATAGCGCTAGTTGCGCCTTCGTTTCGTGCTTATTTGCTAACTCGTGACCCTAAGAGAGCTGCGTCGAGCTTGAGAATCCAATCGGCTGCTGGAGCTCCCTTCTGAAGGGTGTAGGATTAGATATCTAGTGCGCCAAGGGGGGTTTGTCAATCGTGAAATGGAGATGAAGCTCCTGTGCAGAGCGTTCAGCCACCCAGCCACCTAGCCACCCAGCAACCGAAGTTGAGCCACAGTATCTCGAATTCACATGCAGAAACGGCCAGCAGTTTCCGCGTGCCGTAGCTACCGGCGTATCCGTTTCGAACATCTTGTATTTTCTGTCGTCTCGATCCTTAGTACCGTCGTCAGATCCTCGCTCTTAAACATGTAGAGGGGGATGCTCATCACGAAAAATCTCATCGAGCATCGCCTCGTCTTTGGCAGGTAGGATGGAGACACCTGCGTCCTTGACCTGCAGGGTCTGCTAGCACAGGACCAGGTCCTGTGATGTAGGTGTCGGTGGCGCAGTCTGGCACGCATGAAAAGTACATGGCGGGCGCCGGCGACCTTCTGCACCACCCAGACGTGGCGGAATCACGAATAGGAGCTCGGCGAGGTCGAGGCCGCCGAGGGTGGGTGTCGAGGGCAGCGCGGGGCCAGGGAAGGCGGATTGAAGGGCGGTGCGGTGGAATTCCATATAGCCCACGAGAAGGGCAGTGGGCCTCCGAAAACGAGAGGACTGATCTCCTTCGCAGTATGGTGACGAGAAAGCTGAGGGCGAACCAGTCCGAGATGGCACGGCTGTGTTGGTTGTTGGGCGGGGGGGCGAGATTTCGGTTGTCGTGATGTCTGTTGGTGATTTTCGTGGGGCTGCGGGCTGTTGAGACGCCCGTGGCTGCCCCTCGCGCCGACACTGCACCGCTCGCCCCGGAGCAATGTTGCCACCGCTAGGCCCAAACGCCGGGTCGGCTACCTCCAAAGCCTCTTCGCTACACCGGGTCGCTCTCGTAGAAACACTGTCGCTGGCTCTTTGGCTCGTGCTGTACGAGTTGGGGCCGGTTCGTCGTCAGCACCGGCGGGAGCGAGGCAAGGCTGTCGAGGGAAGGTCGAGAGCGGAGAGGAACGAGAGGAGTGGCGTCGAGAGGAGTGGGAGGGTCGTAGAGGGGGTTGTTAAAGGCGGTGTTGAGGAGCTTGAGACAGGAAGCTCCATGTAGGCTGCCTCGGTCGAGGTGTGGGTGCGCAAAGGCGGCAAGCTTCTCCTGGAGGGCGGCCATCCGCCAAGTCGGTCGATCACCCTCCGCGGGGCAAGAGGCATCGTCGTTGTCGTTGCCGCTACTAGTGGCAGGCCGTCCCGCGGTAACAGATGTAGAGTTCCACGGGCAGACTTGCGCCGCGAACGACGGCTCGTTGGTTGTACTAGCGTCGTCAGAGAGCGTCCGCCCCGGCTATAACCGTCTTCAACACAATCTTGTTAATCTGATAATCGGCCTACTGGCTTTGGCGTAGAAATTGATAGCTCAAGGACTAATGCAGGGCGAAGCTCAGCGTCGTGCTTCTCTGTCTTGCTATAGAGGCTGTACGGCGGTGGCGCGTTCCCTGGCACGAGGTCAGCCTCCAGCTGCCGTTCATGTTCGGCTTCGCGCCGGTCATCGTCACTGTGCAGCAAGGAGCGTTAGGGGTCTGCATTCGCAAATGGCCGCTACGTGGCTCAAAGCCATCGACACCCTTTCCCGGCCGGAACGCCGATGGGCGATTGGAAGTTCAGGACGTTGGGGTTTGGACTTCACGTCTCATTCGTGGCGGCTTTGAAGAAAACGAACGATGCTGGAGTAGCACCTGCGGGTTCCCCCCCAAGTGTCTTCTACCCGCTTCTTGTCCACCGGCGTACCGATTCGTAGCCGCGATGTTGTCTTTTAGTTCCCTGTTTCTTGAGTCGGGGTGCTTGGCCACTCTGCCCCGCGCAGCTGCGGCGAGAGGACGTGACCGTAACGCGCCCGAGGGCCGTTACTGCTCGCGATCGAAGGCCACCACTCGTTGGTGATGTAGGCCGCATCTAAGACCACGTTGCTGCCCATGGTCGTCTGCGACAGACGCCTTGACAGGCCACCAATACCGGGCAACAACCGCAATACGGCCAAGAGGCTGTCGGTAGAGTCTTCTAGAGGTGGTGGGAATAACGTTCACACAGGGAGCGACTGGACGCCCTGTTCGGCAATATCCAAGAGGCGATCCGGAAAAGCGATCCTGATACAGGGTGCGGATCGAGGCGGTCGACGAGGACGCCGGCCGGAAGCGATGGGCGAGATTGACTTGACGAAAGACCTGTACAACATAGCGGTTAGCTAAATTAGTCATGAAACGTGTTAAAGCTGCTCAAGCCCACCTTGATAGAGCTGGTAACTTTGATCGCACGTTCTGGTGTGGAAGAGGTTAAAACAGCAAAAAACGAGGTCCCAAAGAGTCCAGCCACGCCGAGCTGTGATTACGTCAGACACAGGTCACCCACGAGATTGCGGCGCAAGCAATCGGCAAGCCAGAAAACAAGAGCGAGTCTCCTGCGACTGTTAAAACGTCCCCGGCTACTGTAGGTACTGTACATCGGCGCCCAAGCGTTACAGCTCACCGCCCAGGAAAATACCACATTTTACAGCCAAAATTACCGCATTCGCTCCCTGCACCGCTCCAAGCGCTAGCAACGAAATTATACTGCAATTGCACCTCGCCGTCGCCAACGTCAACATACCTCCAAATACGGTAATTGAAGCTCAGGACCGTAGATTCGCTCAAATCGTTCAAATCTACAATAAAAAGCGAAGCTGACTTCGTTGATTCTGATTACGTAACGTGGCCAAAAATGCAATAAAAACTGCAGGCCTGCTCACAACTACTCACAACTGACAGCCTTATTGATCCATGCCTTCCAATGCCCGGGTAGTCAGTTGCGGGACCCTTCCACTTCGTGTAGGCCGTACAACACGGCCCTCAGCCACTGCAGAGGCTGTAGGGCCACGTGATGTTGTGCCGCCCCGGCTAACACACTGCGTGCCTTGGTGTTGAGTACTGCTTGTTGCCCGGCCAGCCCGGCTCCCTGGGTCAAGGTTGTTGACGGTACGGCGAGGAGGCTGCGCAGGCGCCTGGCTGAGCTCGTCGTCGTCGTCAAGGGTAACACCCTCCCACTGTGAGAGAGCCTGTCGAATGGAAGGCATGAGAACGGACTGCCTGCCCGGCTGAGTGGTCGGGCCCCGCGGAGCGTTCGGCTCGGCTGCAAAGACAGTAGTGTTGCGCGGCCTGCCCCGAAGGTGTTGAACTCTGTCAAAGTCCTGGTAACGCAGGTACTCGTCTTCATCAAGTAATGACCTTTCTAGGTACTAATATGGATGGAAATCAGCCTTCTGAAGCTCCAGAGTACCTGCCTTGTGACGTTCGAGAAGCTCGTGAGAGCAAGGAATGCCATACTGCGCCCGGAAACTACCGGTGCAAGGCTCGAGGGGTCTCGCGCGGTCTTCCAGTGCCGGTTGCATCTTTTGGCACTGTTAAACAACACGGTTGAGGGCTTCATAACACACGTTGTAAGGAACCTCGCCTAGCCACTGCTTTCCTAGGTAATCGTAGCGAATGCGGTTCTGTTGATTGCGAGTCTCCTCATCAAAGGCTTCCTTCATGCCCTCCACCATGTTGAAGCTCTGTTGTACAGTCTGATCAACTAAACTGTTGCCGGTAACAACGTGTGACTTAAAGAGCGTGTTGACTGACTCAACTGGCGATGTGGATCGTTGGCCAAAGTTCTCTACCTTGTTGGTGTAACAAGTTGCCTACTGGCTTGATGATGTTTTTGGTGGTTGTAGGAGGTCAGTTACGCTGGAAAGGTAAGGGCCGGGTTGCGTTGTGGTAAAAAGTGGTAAATTACATGTACTGGCGGGTATGTTGGCAGGGTTAGGGTTATGTATATTGGATTACAGTATCTAAAGACGTAACAGCTGCAGGAGACTCGCTCGAAATTAAACAACCGCTCCGTTCCCCGTCCCAAGGCGCGACCGTCTACGGTTCGGCTACTTCTATCTCTTGATCTCTCGATTCTACAACCATCCACCCATCCCATCAGCAATGACCCGACCCGCAGTTAACGGTTTAACAATCCTATTAGGGAAGGACTCAATCCGCTCTGCGCTTGCGGGCTGACCCCCAGCACCGACGCGCCATACAACAAGGGCGTCGAGTGGGTACATACACAAACCCCTCCTCCACTACAATGGCTGACCACCCGATTCAACAGCCAACCACTCGATTCGTGCGCTACATGGAATTCTCCCCTTCTCCGCGCCAGCCTCGACTGCCCCTTGTGCCCTCCACAAAATCCTCGACACCGACAATCCCCTACCGTGCCCGGGACGAGGAATAATGGCACGCAATACCTAAGGCGGTACGCCGTCGAGAGACAAGGCGCTGACGTCATCACCACAGCCGGCCACACCGTTACTGTAGCCGACATTCTAAGTGCGCGGTGCGAAATTTGATTGCTTGCTGTGCCGCAAGCCCCACCACTCTGCTTCACGCTTATCTTCCGATTCGCTCTGCAGACCGGGTACATTTGCCATCCTTCACACACGGCGGCCACAAGCCACGTTAGCCATGTGACAAGCTCTTGTTCGACGTCACGCCATCCGACAGGCCTCTGTGCCTTGCAAGAACCTCTCCTTTTTGCTCCACGGTGTAGCTGGCAGTTATCCTTTACTGTGGTGGTATGGGTAAGTAAAACCTCTATGCGGGGTATTCGCGCTAATCTTGGCATTGTATCTATACTACATTACAATAAATACACTCAAAGACTAGCCAATATTCTGTATGCATACCGTTAGCTGCAATCAGTGCTCTGCACCGTTCTGGCATTGATGCTAGCAGCTCTTTCAGGTAATTATCAGGTAGTTCCACCCAAGCCTCCTCAACATACTGGCTTAGCTTATCGTACGAAGGCTTCTCTTCTAGGCCGTACCGGTCTTCGATCCAGTCCTTCATCTAGTTCTAATAAGACTTAATAGGGTTTAAATCTGGCGAAAAGGGTGGCCAGTCGATCACCGTAATGCCTCGCTCTTGGAGATCTTCCTTTGTCTCTGAGGCTACCGTCTTGCATCAGAATTAGATCCTCGCCAAGCCATTCCTTACAAAGCTATGCCCAGCCATGAATTACAGGTACAGTATATGCTCGATAGGTTTCGGCGTTAATCTTGCCCCAATCCTTCTCCCAGAAGATTCCTGGGCCTTTGCCTAATAATAAGCCAGAAAAGCAACCCCAGAATATCCAGCCCCCCTTGCGCTGATGCTTTTCCACGATATAAGTAGGATCCCACTCCTCGCCTGGACGCCGAGTCATATACTGCTTCCTATGCGGGCTACCAGTTACTCAGGTCTCGTCGGTCCAGAGGATCTTTGCCTATTGGCTTAGTTCGCTAATTAAAGGGCTGGTTAATAAATAGTTTGAAGCTCGGTCGCCAGCTGGCGTGCAACCTCTCTAGCGCTCGACGATTCAACCGCGATACACAGTTTTGGGTTTCAATAAAATCTGTGCGCAACTGACCTCTGTCAATCGCCTTTGGGTGAGAGTGAGACGCTCGCTACTTCGCCGAGACGCCGGCTGGAGGACACGAGGGAAGGCGGCTGCTCAATCCATGCTCGCCACGGCATCACGCTGCGCTGGAGGCCAAGGACACTAATAACCGAGCTCTCAGAGCCATGGTTAAAAGAAGAGCATGGTGATCAGTGAGAGCCATGGGGTTGAGGCGGCAAAAACACCACAAGCACTCGGGCAAAGGGACCAAGATGAAACGCTGACGGCGGCCTCGTCCCATTGACGAGGCCGCATAGATACTACAAATAATACTATCTAGGCCGAGACCTAGCCTCTACTGGGGCAGATGAGCTCCCTGCCTAGGCACTCATCCGCTGTCATTGGCAAAAGAAAGCTCCCAGAAAGAAAACATTGACCTAACCAGGCCACCACAACTGGGAGTGAGCCCCGAGATATAGATATATGGTCATATTGGCGTTAGCCCTCGGCCAGGCGCCAGGTCTGGAGCAGGCGCTGGTCCTGGATCTCGGGTTGGAGCTCCTCTGGCTCGTCCTCGAACTCTTTCAGCAGCTCGGCGTCGGCGTAGCGGAACTGCGCCTCGAGCTGCGACGGCGACAGCGCCTTGAGCTCCGACGGCGACAGCTCCAGCAGGCTATCAGGCTGTGAGGGTTGTCCCGGCGAGATTTCTTCGTCGTTGGTCACCGCCGACGTGGCATAGCCCGAGTCGTGCGGGGATGGCGTCTCTGCTTGGGACGCTGACGCGGCGCCGGCGGCAGAGGAGAAATAGCCGTACCTCCCGGGCCGTTCTGGCGACGGGCCTCCTCCGGCGCGGCCGCCGTGCGCGGCTGCTGGCACAGACTCTGCATGTTGTGTGGTGGGGCCGCAGTTGCTGCTCCTGATGACAGGTATCTCGGTTAGGAGCGCCTGCGCACGTTCGACAGCAGAGACAGACCCCGGGCAGGCCCAGGGCGGAGGAAGCAGGCGGAGGTCGGCGCGGGGGATGAATCTAGCAGGGCGTGAGGGCTGGGTCGGGAGGTCAAGCGGCCAGTATTGTGAGGCATTGTCGCCTGGGCTGTTTGGCGGTGGTGACGGGTACTCGGGCGCGAACGAAGTCGACGGGCGCACTATGGGCCACGCCGAGATCAGGCCCCATGTCCAACCTTCGGCGGGCCCGTCCGACGGGATCCCGGCTTCGCAATCGGGGCTGGCTCTCGCGGGCATGGCGTTGTTCGATCAGGCAAATTGGCAATGCAAGGGATGCTTCGGCCAGGGGATTTGATGGACGCAGCTAGTGGGGAGAGAGCTTTGAACGGCCAAAGTCAAGCGGATAACGTGGAAATGGAATAGCAAGAGAGGCAACAGAGACAGCTCGACTACCACTGCTGGACCGGGAATTGGACCAAGTCATGTCCCCTAGCCAGTCTTTATTCATTTAATGGTATGTACATAATTATTAGGTGATTTGATTCTAAAACCACCGGTCGAGCCCCGAGGGAAATCAGAAACGCCGGCGCTGGGTAGACTAGTTCTGGAACCACCTCTAGAATGGACCACGATTGGCGTGGAGGCTAGCGCCTCGCTGGCGGGCTGAGAGGCGGCTTGCTACTAAAAGGCCCAAGAGCGATCTACCCTCTGGAGGTCACGCCAGAAGGTTCCAAAGACATCCAGGCCATTCTAGGTTTTGATGAGGAGCGAGACTCGAGAGAGGCCAAGACAGGTCAAGGGGCCTGCAGTTTCCTGTGGCGAGCTTCATGCACAGCACAGCACAGCACAGCACAGCACAGCACCAAAGGTCGAGGAGGGGGAGAGTGAAAAGCGGCAAACCGCGACACGGTGGCGCCTGCTAATGACTCAGGGCCGCTGCACCGTCGTGTGCCAAGATTTGTCGGCGGTAGTCAAGTCTGTGGACTGTGGAGGGTCGAGACGCAGCTTTCACGGCGCCGTATGAGGGTTGGCTGCGAGGACGCGTCCAGGTGACGACGGGCTTTGACTGCGTGTATGTCTGAGTGAGCGAGTCTCTGTCCTTTGAGACATTCTGGTTGCTCACTCGCACATCTCCAATATCTCCACCAACCCTCTCGTCATGCCGGGAAATCTAGCTGTCCGCCATTCGAGGAGGGAAGGAACTACTGTGTAGTGAAGCTACTTCCCCGCCTGCAACCCGCTCGTTCCAGGGCCAATGAGAGCACAGCTACGTGAAAACCTCTATGAAACCACCGCGGACTGGATCTCGACAACTCTGCGGGGAGCCAATCAGCTGCGGGCTAGTTCAACCTCTCTTTGCTTTGCTTTTTGGGGACTCGAGTCTGGCTCGCTCGAAGCTCGACAAAGGGTATTCTGGACCGACTGCCTCAACAAAAGAACCTACCTACCTACCTACCTACCTACCTACCTACCTACCTACCACCACCTCTCTGAAGCTTTGCATTAGAATTGGATGCATGTCTCGGTGCTCTCGCCAAACCGCTCCGTTTTGGGAATGGCCCCGCCAACTCATACTCAGAGGCATTGATTGCCCCACGGCCGTCGTCGGCCTGCGACGAGTTTGGCGCCACCGGACTGACTGCAACTGCACCAACCTATTTAAGATCCCTAGGTACAGTAGGTGTGTCCTTTAGAGCTACCCCCGAGTACGCCCAGCAAAAGACAGAAAGACCGACCCCTCATTTTGTCAGGGTGAAATCGAGTCCCCCGCTACTGCGCCTGTTCAGGTCAGTCTGATCCTGAACTCTTTTCCGTCTTCTCGCCTTGGGGGGAAAGGAAGCAGGTATGAAGGAACTTAGTGCAGGTCCGTTTAGACTTGCAACGCTAGAGCCTGGCTGCCGTCCGTTGGCAAGCACATGCACACACAGATGGTGCACTACGCCTCATTCGCGCTAGCTCGGATGGGCTGGCATGTGATGGTTCCTGCCTGCCGGCCGGCAGACTCCCTTCTCAAACTTCGATTGCCCTCCCCAACCCCCGACTCGCGTAACTTTCGTCTTGTTACAGACATGCTTCTCAGTACAGGGTTTGAAGCAATAACGTGATAATCATATTCAGTTAAACGAGGGCAGAAAGCCAGAGAGAGGCTACGGTGGGCATAACATCGTGATTGGACATCAACTCAGAAGACACAAGTGACAGAAGACATAAACATCAGTCGTCAACATCTCGGGGCTGCATCTTGGACCAGGCCTCGTCGTATTCCTCCGGTGTCTGGTAGGCGAACTCGGTCGGGCGCGTGATGGGCAGGAAGCCGACCTTGTGGTCCTCGAACTCCTGGAGGCGCTTGCGCGTCGCGGGGCGGCTGGCGTTGACGCTGTAGACCTTGACACGGTGGCAGCTGCTGGTGACGTGCAAGCCCCAGTTCCAGCTGTGGCGGACCTCCATAGGCTGCGTGTTGAGACTGTTGTCCCAGCACCGCACCACGAGCTCCGCCCAGCCCTCGTGGTCGCACGGCACCGACGCCGTCCACGTCCGCCACGCGAACTTGTGCTTGGCCGACATGCTCTCCACGGGTACCCCGTACCACACGCGCCCGCCGTCGGCTGACACCTCGACCCGCTCCGGCCATCGCCCGCCCCCGGAGTAAGCCCAGCCCGTGACGGCGATGTGTCCGTTGTGCACCACTACCTCCTTGTTCCAGGGCGTCATTATGGCGCTGCTGACGGGCATCTCCTGGATCTGGATGCCCACTGCTTGTTTTTCACACACCCGATTCTGATCAGCTTTGCTCACAATCCGTGTGACGGGGGTCATGTGAGGTGAAGTGAAAGGTGCTTACACTGGGGCAGCTGGTTGTGCTTGCCGTACTGCTGCTGAAAGTATAGGTACTCTCTGCTTTGGACCGGGGCCCGGCTCGTGTTCTCGATGGCCTTGACGCGGTACAGCCACTTGACGCTGCGGGCGCCAATGTATCCCGCGACGACGGCGCGCAGGGGGAAGCCGTGGATCTTGGGCAGGGGCTTGCCGTTCATCTCCCACGCGAGCAGCACCTCGCCGGCCTTGACCTTTGACCACGGCACCGACACGACGTAGTTCATGCACTCGCCGCCCTTGAAGTACGTCTCGGCGCCGTACAACTCCAGATGCTTGGCGCCGCCCTTGAGCCCGCCGCAGTGCTTGACGACCTTCTTGAGGCTGACGCCCGTCCACGTGGCCGTGCCGATGGCTCCCTCGGCCCACGGCGCGTTGATCATCTCGTCGCCCTCGCCGGCGAACTCGTTGATCTGCTCCAGCCTGCGCGTGCCGCTGCACTGGATGGTGACGAGCTTGGACACGCGCGGGAACAGCGCCTCGTTCTGCAGGTCCGCGAGCGTGAGCTTTTGCGGCTTGTTGACGAGCCCATCGAGCCGCAGGTCGAAGGCCTGCCCGTCAATGTCGGGGATGCCGCCGTGGTTGCGCACAAAGTGCAGCTCGTTGGGCGTCACCGTCTCCTTGACCAGCAGGCTCTTGGGCGGCTCACCGTTGTACGGGAACTGGAGCAGGTGCAGCATGTCCGGGTGTTTCTCCTCGAGCACGCGCCGCCAACTCTCCTCGGGCACGTCGGTGAGCGCCCCGCCGATGGACTTGTGCCACAGCTTCCAGCGCACGCCCTCCAGCACCGGGTTGGTGGCGGGGACGGGGCCTAGTTGGAACTCTGGCGGCGGCGGGAACTTGAACCGGGCGAAGCGGCGCTTGGCCTTTTCCTTCTTGTCGGGATGGTCCTCCCACTCGACGTAGCCCTTCCAGCCCGGGCGCTCCTCGGCGACCTCAAAGGCCGCGTCGTCGTCCTCGGCATCGGGGCGGAGCTCGGCCGCGTCGGACCCGGCTACCTCGGGCGAGTCGAGGCTGATGGCGAAGTCGCTCTGGTTGCGCAGGCCAAGGCGCGCGGGCTCTAGGCCCTGTTCGAGCAGCCACTCATCGGGCGGCTGTGTCCGAATAGACAAGGGCGTGTCAGATACTTGAAGCTGTATTTTTGGCCGCACAGACAGGAACTCACCAAGCCGCTGACTCGCTCGCGGTGAGCAACTCCAGCTTCCATATCGGGGATGAGTGCCCAAATCTAGACTCGATCGAGGTACTAAGAGGTATAGGTAGTGCTACAAAACAACAACAACAAAGTGAGAATTCACCTACAAACCCAAGAAATACAAAATGCCACTCTTCCATAAGAACCCGGGGGAGTAACGAGAACTACCTAGTATAAATACTCCGTACTACCCTGCCGCCGAGCCCAACCCCGACGGCCCAACCCCAACTGTCCGACCAAAGGCCGAGTGGGGTCCGACGGTTCGATGACGCTTACTCACGGACACGAAAGACGGAATGACGCTTATTCAGAATCCCGGCGGCGGCCTGCGTTTCAGTTGGCCAAAGGGCAGATATTCCGCCACATATCCCGCAAATGTGATTTGGGCTTGCGGTCGCAGTTGCAGTGCATCTCCCAGCGCAACATCAGCAGCAATATGACGCGGTGCGATTCGGCCTCGCGACCTGTTTTGATCGTGGAATGTCCCAATGAGGTCCCCGAGCCGATGACGAGCTGTACAAAACAAGACCGCAGCCAACCAGGTCTCCAGGTTTGGCTTGGTAGGACTGGTTAAGATGCGGGGAGTTCTCGACGAGAAGAACAACACCGGCGGCCGGTCGCTCAGAAACGTGGAGCGCACCGTCGCCGGCCCTGCCGTCCGCTTCAGCCCGTAATTACGCGGAACCTCGGCGCGGAATTTTCGGCCAACGCGGCCGTGCACCATTACTTCATGTCCCTCGAGAGTTGCGTTGCTGAGGCGCCGCCAGCTTAATATCTTTGTCCCTGTCCAAATGTTGCATTTGTTTTTTTGGAGTAGAACTACTTGGTAGATGAGAGCAGCATTCACTCTAGGGTGTTGAAAGCCTGCAACTATTCGTTCCTTCTGCAGGCGTTGTGAAGAGAATAATTACAGAGAATAACGATACAGGAATCATGACAATAATTGCAGTCAATCAATTGCAGCTCACCACCGCAAGACTGTTTGTGTGAAAAAGAGTCGCAATCTGAACAAGTCAAATGAATCATACTGAACATCGACTCATGGTCCCTGCTTCACAACCCTGGTCAGTTCAAACTACAGTGACACAGTCATGTCTTTCTTTTGGCCCGCCTGTTGAGTGAATCAGATTATCAGAACTATCCCGAGTTAACGTTCAATTGCAAGCTGCAGTGATATAAGATAAAGCCAAACAGCGCTCTCTCTCACCCGGATAATTGCATACATCAAAAGTCGAGGGGCTCCCGTCGCGGTTGATCTGCCGGCAGGCTAACCAAGAGAGAGAGAGCTGCCTGGGCGTGCGGGGAGCGAGGGACCGGGGGGGCGTGTCGGCAGCCAAAGCCATAGGGTTTGCAAGCTCTCCTCGTCCGCATTAGCCAAGCAGCTAGAGGGTAATGATTGGCAGAGAAGGGTACCAGATTGGGATCGGCCATTCAGACCCCCCTCTCCAGTCGAGTCGAGTTGAGTCGAGTCAGGGAACCTCGACAACATCTCCCCAGAATCCCAGAGGCACCTACCTGCTTCTGCTTTCCTATCAGGCCGGGATAGATAGATTGGGGGGGGAGGTGAGAGGGGCGCGGGCGCCGAGGCTGCGTCGTCGTCTCTCCCCGGGGAAGCTCCTCGACAACTTAAGAGGCAAACGCCTGTTTGAGCAAAGTCTTGCATCCTCTCTCTCTCTCGTCTTCACACTGCGCTCACTTGTGTGCGAACTCCCCTC
Organism: Lasiosphaeria ovina; assembly: GCA_033439765.1. NCBI lineage: Eukaryota > Fungi > Ascomycota > Sordariomycetes > Sordariales > Lasiosphaeriaceae > Lasiosphaeria > Lasiosphaeria ovina. The sequence continues at coordinate 1,632,713 of JAULSN010000009.1, forward strand.
TCCTCACCCACATTCGTTGAGCACTGGGTATTAGCCGGCCCACGCGCGTCTTTTCTTCTTTCCCACCCAACAACTCCCAGTCAGTCAGTCTCGACATCTCGCGCCCAGCCATGGCCGCCCCCACCACTCACCACTACCCCGAGCTTCCGGAGACGTGCAACTGCGCCGCCACGGCGATTGCCCTCTTGCTGCACATCGCCAGCACGCAGGAGTGGGCTTTCGGCGAGCCCGAGAGCCCGCCCTGCCGCACGGCCATGGACCACTGCCCGGGGTGCCCGCTGTCGAACTCGCCCGAATTCCGGCATATCATGATGCTTGGCTGGGCAGAGGTTGACGCCCCCCCGGTTCCTGTCACGCTCGGGCCGTTGGCCCCGCGCGAGGCCCTGATCTACGATCTCGTCCGCCATTACAACGTCTGGTTACTCTTACTCGAGCGCATAGAGGACGGTAGGGAGTCTTCCCCAATCACATGAACATGCACCGTCTTTTCTTTCATTTTTTCTCTTTTCCTCCCTTTTTCATTCATCTCTCTCTCTCTCTCTCTCTCTCTCTCTCTCTCACTCTTTCTCTCTCTCTCTTCACCCAATTGTCCGTCCCACAAACACAAACGGGGTTGGGCTTGCCGGCTGACCGTTTGTCCATGTGCCGTCTCCCCCTTTTTGCCCCGAATCCAGGCATGCCGATTGAGCTCAGATCCAAATCACTGGGGCGTGAAAACCTGGTGTATTACGATTCCGAGAGGATCTACAAGCACATCAAGAGCGTCGTGGCCCCCGACGACGACGACGACGACGACGACGACGACGACTGCATGTCCGAGGGGGAGGCGATGATCCCGCCGTGGCTGCGTGTGGTGCGCGACAACAGCAGCAACTTCCGCCGCGAGTAGGAGCGTGAGGAAGCTGAGAAGAAGAAGAAACAGGAGCAGCAGCAGCAGCAGGAGCAGGAGCAGCAGCAGCAGCAGCAGCAGCAGCAGCAGGAGCAGCAGCAAAAGAAAGCCGAGCCCAAGGACGAGAACGCGCCGCGCGCACGAGGACCACCTCGCAGACCCGGGCCGGTCGCTGGCCTTCTACTTCGTGCCGCGGCTGGCGGAGCTCGCGGTTCTGTGCGACCTGGGGCTCGACCACGTGTACGACATGCTCATGGAGCCGACCGAGGAGTTCACGCAGTCGGACACGGCCCATGCCATGGCCGACGCGCTGCTGGCCGAGGTCATCCGCCGCCGTGGCGACCGCAACGAGTTCGCCCTCCCCTTCCGGTACTACTTCGACGTCGCGGACCGCGACCCCAACCCGTGGTGGCCCCGCTCCCTGAGAGTCGTGCACGAAATGCTCGGTTACGAGGATGTTGAGGATGGTGAGGGTGAGGGTGAGGGCGAGGGAAAACAACCCCGGCCAGATCCGATGGTAATCGATTCATTGATTGATTGATTCATTCGTTGGTCGGTTGGTTGGTTGACTGACAGCGAACGGCGCTTGACGGCGGAGAGGATTAAGTTAGCAGACTGTCTCTCTCTCTCTCCTTTTTCCCACTTTCTCTTTTTTTTTTTCTTTTTTTCTCTTTCTCTCTCCCTCTCAGTGGTAATCACGAGTGTGTTGTTTTTTATTTTTGTATTGCGTATTTCCTTCATACAACAAAGCAAGCACCATCTTATGTGCGCAGGCGCGGCCGAGGCGGGGATGTTGTGTTGTCCCCAGCAGTTGTCATCTTTCAGTGTCAGATTGTCGGTTAGTTACGACTTGTTTAATCATCCTTAACGTTAATGTACCTAGCTTAATTAGTATCCAGCGGCTTGTCGTCATGGACAGCGCGTGTTATTTGACAATTCGGACTCTCCTATCTCTCTCATGAATTCACACACTCTCACTCTATGCATGAAACCGTGATTGATTCATGCTAATAGTAGATCAATTAGACCGGGTGTCATCAAATCACGAGCGAGAACCCGCCCGCCAAGGGGAAATATAACAGCATTGAGACCAGAAATCCTACGCAAAACATCCGCCTCCCCGAAATCGAATAATTCAACGAAACAAACACATAGGGCAACCAATCCATAATCAAATACCCAACACACGCGAGTCACGGGACAACAGCCCCCGCAATCCCTCGCTCCGCGTGACCTTGGTCACAGTATATCACGACCGTCGGCGCGAGAGTGAGATAGAAAAGCAGCACCAGATAAGGCAGGGACTCGCAAGTGTGGTGGCACCAGGGCAAACACCCGTTGGCACGACATCCGCTCATCCGCCCAACACCCCGCTCGATGCAAAAAGCTGTGCCACTACCCGTTGGCCTAGAGTTTGCCCGCCATGATTGGAGAGAGGGGGCAGCCTCGGGTTCCCCCCCCCCGGGACTGCGGATTCTCTCCCGCGGCGGCCGCCTAGCCTTTTTTTTTTTTGCCTCCATCACAGGTTGTGTCCCTGGGTGCCTTGTTTCGAGACGTGCATCCTCCACGGGCGCAAAATCTTGTAGCGGAAATGCCAGACGGCGGCGACCAAGACGGCGCCCCCACACAGCAGAACGAGAACGAGAGAGGCGACGGCGAAGCCATACGACGCGCTGACAAAGGCGGAAAAATCGTCCTGCTGCAGCTGGGCGGTGGCCAGCCCGACCTGCATGGCCGAGAGGGCCAGCGAGATGGCGACGAAGACGGTGAGCAGGCGGGCAACGTTCCGCTCCAGGAAGGACTTGTTCCACATGGACGTCGGCATAAACCCTCGGGCGGGATTGTCTCTATCCCATACGGACGGGACAAACTTATACAGGTAGTTGATACGGCTCATGCGAAGCTCGCCATAGGTGTACCGGTAGCTGACCACTGGCGGGGGCGGCGTGGGGGATGACGGCAACGACGCCGTGTCCAACGCCTCGAGATGGTCCAGGAAGCCCGAGACGAACGAGGTCCATGCGCTCCACGCCAGGTCAGCTGGCAGCAGGCGCAACTCCTTGGCGATGTCAAAGTCGGTGGGATACGCGATGAGCCAGGTGTAGGACAGCAACAACCCGCAGGCGGCGCCGTGGAGGGACGCGTCGGCTGCGAGATGAGTGGCCCAGAAGTCGTAGCAGACCAAGTAGCTGGGAAGCGGCTTCACAAACACGACTGTGTAGTCCGAGATGAGGTGCTCGCTCGGACTCTCGGTGATAACAATCTCACGACGTGCCAGCCGATGGCGGTGCAGCGACCGGGCGGGGACGTGGCGCGGCCCGGCAAACCACAGGTGGCTGGAGATGAGATCGAGCTTCCAAGGCAGGAGCTCGGAGCTGAGATAGCCGGCCAAGTCTCGTGCCGGCCGCAACGTCCTCCCCCGCGATGTGATGGACGCCGGGAGGTCGGCGATGCAGGCCGCGACCGACGACCTGTTGTCGCTGTGCAAGAAGGGAGGCCCAAGTCGGCCCAGACCAGTCCCCGGCCTGTGGGTGGTGGCGGCCGACATGGTGTCGACGTGCTCAGGCATTCGCTGCAAGTCGGGTAATTACGATTAAACAGTCAAGAAGTTTTTAGATGGTAGAGAGTGCGCGGGGTCCCCAAATTCGGAGTTGTCTGTTGCCTTCTGATTGGTCACCAAGCAATCCAAAACGAACACGAGAACATAATTACCTCCAAAAGTAAAAGAAATGAAACATGATAGATAAATGAAAATTCGGTCACTCAAGCACGACTAGCAAAGATTCGAAGCTCGGTTCTAGCCGAAAATTAAAGAAATCACAGTCGATCTGGTATTGTTGTCCCTCCCGTGAGTCCAGCCCCCATGATATTATTACGTGTATCAAGAAAGTATCCCAACTTCCCAAGTCAAAAGACCATTCGCAGACCCCGGCACAGGCAACTTCCAAGGAAAGAAAAGTGAAAGGAAAAGGGCAAAAACATGAGAATGGAGTACGCCAAAGCACAACTCGGCCCCAAGAATATACAGCCAACCAGCAACATCCCTCTCAACATCAACTAGGCATCACCGACCACCCCTCACTGGTTGTCCAGCCCCCTCGGGGAGTTCCCGTCAGGAATGTCGTAGCAGCAGCCGATATCCCCGACGTCGTAAAAGGTGCAGTCCCTGCCGACATAGAAGCCGCCCTTGCGGATGCACGTCGCCTCGGTCGTGCAGCGCCCCGAGGGGACCGATCTACCGCATGGCGCAGGGTAAGGGTCTTCCCACTGGGTGACCGGGGTCGCCATGGCGACGGCCGCCAGAGAGGCGAGTGTGGAGACGAGCAGGAGCTTCATGGTCGTTGTGTTTGTTGTTGTTGACCGAGTCACCTCGAGCGAGAGTGGTTGGAACTTGAGGCTTTTGGTGAGTGCGAAGATAGAGAGTGAGTGAGTGTGTGAGAGAGAGAGAGAGAGAGAGAGAGAGAGAGAGAGAGAGAGAGAGAGAGAGAGAGAGAGAGAGATGGTTTGCGTTTCGTTTCGTTTTTATTTGGACGTGCAACTAGAAAGGATCGAGCACCTTATCAGCTCATTTGAAACTCGCGGGGGAGGCCAGAACCCGCCCCCCTTATATAGCCACGGCAATATAACCTGGTTTCTGGTATCGGCTATTTGGAGTTAATCTCGGGTGATTAATGACATCACTACCGCCGCACTCGGACGGGGAGACTTGGCAATTTAATTAAGAGGCTGCCCGGTAGGTGCTCTCCGGGAAAATTGATTGCCAGTGTTATTTCGGTGCCCTATGTGGTGTGCGAAACCTGAATGGAGGCCCGGTGAGGGAAGACTCTAATCAAAAGAGTGGCGAGTTGACCGAGACCGAGTTGCGGAGAGATAGCTTGTTATTGTCCCAACCCGGATCTATTGCAACGGATCGTCAGCTCCGGTTAAAAATAGATTGAGAGGCATCGGGCCACTTATTTGCGGAAGGATTCAGCAGAGCCGCAATCCCCTTTCGTCAGAACGATTGGCAGCCTCGAATGTTGGTTTTCGCGTTGTTGGCTGAACAAGTTTTCTGGACGGGGGCTGCGGGCAGGCCAACTCCGAGCTGGGTGGTATACATCCAAGTTTAAACCTCCAGGTTATTGTCAGGTACATCCAGCTGAAGTCAGTCGGGTGGCTCAGCTGGCCTGACTGGGACGCAAAAAAAGTCAAGTATCTCGAAACCCAAGCGCAGAAACAAAAGCTTAATAACGCGGCAGCCGGGAAAAATGAAATCTTAATCAGAAATCTAAAATCGGCCACGATCCGAGAGGTCAAGGGTTCAATTCCGGCTGCGGGAGAAAAAAAGACGAGGTAAAAAAAAAAAACATTAAGAAAAAAATGCGTCCCCAAAAAAATTAAAAAAAATAACCCTTGTACCTAGTAAACCCGGAGGGTTTCGTAGCCGATAACTCAGAGAGTTATTGGTGAGCTTTTGCTATTTTAGCTACGGTAACTACACCACCACCTATCCCGCTTTCTCAATGACACATGAAGACCGTTGCGATTAATGCAAGAACCAAATCGTATTTTTTTTATATATATTTTCTTTTACAAGTCCTTTCTTTTCTTCTATATTAGGCAAACACCAAGACAGCCAAATGGGCAGGCACTGTTAGACTGCAAGGAACGTAATTATTCGTCGTGTTGTTTACGTTTACCATACTTAATTGACCTGTATTGCTGTCCCACAAGCCAAGTTCGGGTTTATTGCAACTGGAAATACAATTTTTGGAGTATTGACAAATAGTGAGACAGCGAACAAACCACGAATTGACAGAGAAATGGAATGCGTGAATGGTAATAGCCAAAAGGTGGCGAAACACAGCAACGGCTAATTGAAAGACATGTTCTATTCGTTATTGCAAGGACCCAACACAGTCAACGTGAGAAAAGAGAATGATTCGTAGTCTTCAACATTCATTGCTTCTCAGCTCTAGAATCCGCCAATTTGTTTCTGAAACATATTTCAGGATTCATCTATGAGTTTGCAAGACCCTGCAGACGCCAAGTCGGGCAAGCCGCCGCTCATCACATCTCTGGAAGGCGCTTGCACAGTCCATCATCTCCCGAATGGGCCAGTGGGCGGAGGGCTCTGTCGTGAAAAATCATGCATGCACCGATGCATCCAGAGCAAAGCAAGCAACAGGAGAGGAGCTCTCACAAAAGGCTGCTGCCCGGTGTGTGTCCGTTGATGATTCGTGAGCTTCCAACTGGTACGAAAACTCTTGCCGCAGCCTTCAAAGTCGCAAGCGTTCTTCCATTGGATCTGCCGCCCCGTCACTGTCAGTCGGTCTCTACTTTTGTGCCACCGAGGGCTTGATTACCTCGTTTGTTTTCTTTGGCACAGTCTCCTTGGGCGCCAGACTCATCTAAATACTCAGATTCCTCTTGGTGACCTTCTTCCTAGCTGCCGCTACAATCTTCCTAGCCGCCACCGTCGTAGTCTTCTTGACGGCCGCCGCGCTAGTCTTGGCTGCCGTCGCGCTCCTCGTGGCGGCCATACTCTTCTTGGTGACCAGGCGCTTTCATTGGGAGGTCTGTCGACTTCGGACTGACCCAGTGCGTAACACGGAGTCTGGGTCTGAATCTCGGTCTGGGAGAGACTCGTAGGCCGCCGCCGTGGCTGGCTGCACCTGCAACTTGCACCAATGTCGCCGAGAGCTCGCTCAAGCCTCGACTGCGGGTCTCATTTGTTCCAAGGGAGAAACAAGAGCGAAGAGAAAATGTCTGCTTGGCGGTCTGGCCGAGGAGACAGCCGATCGAGTGCAGCAAGACGGAGAAAGTCGAGTGGGGATGAGCAACAATGAACGGCAGCGAAACTGAGACCAGAAAAAACAAGAGGGGATGAAGCTTGTGTTGATTATTGAACTTGCTTCTCCCCCATGCTTCTGATTCCGACTCTTCTGCCTCCTGCTCATCACAGCACCCACCCACGCACCACACCCACACATAACACACCCACACGTAGCTTGGATGGCCTGATATAAAGCTTCTGTTTGTGTCGAGGTGTATCCGTGCGAGCTAACCATATGCGTGCCAAAATTGGCACAGACCCCAACCCTACCTAGCTAGGGCAATTAATTAATTGCCCTATGGCCTAACCAATTCCTGTAAGACGGGTTGCTGTGCCCGGGGGGAGGGGGAGGGCCAAGGACTGAGGTGTGATGGCGGGAGTATTGCCGGTGAGGATCAATATCGCCAAGGCCGGCACGCCGCCATTCATCACTGACATGAACTTGACGCAACTGTCCGAAAAGAATAGAGAGCGCAGCTGCTGCTTTTCGAGGCCCTCCTTCCACGCGCCCATCACCGCCGGCAAACTTTGGGTCGGGTCAATGAATCCCGTATATGCACGAGATCGAGCGCCTTGCAAAGAGTGTTTCCCTCTTTTCCCTTCTCTCAATTTCTACACCAAAGCTAAACGTCAACGAGGAAGGAGCAGCCCCTCACCTGGCTGAGGTTTTGGGCTTGCGAGGTGGCAGATCCGATCTTCGAATAGCAGGCCCGAATAACACAATTGGCCCCACTCACCAACTATCCAACGTCAGTGTCGCAAAAACGGTTGCGTGCATGAGTGTGCAGTCATCTGAGCATATTGGAACGCAGCATCTCATTGGACTGGACCCCATCACATTTTGTGGGTTTGGGCCCGGGCTCCCACCCTTCGGGCTTGGCTCGCCGAGCTTCGACCCAGTTTGTTCCAGCCCCAGCACAGAGATGCGGGTTGCAGTCCCCCCCAAGATTGCCGCCAGCAAATGCTTGGTCCTGCCTTCTTGGCGTTTTCGCAACTTGGCATCTACCACGGACAGCCTCCCCTTCCTCCCCTCTACCCCTATCTAGGGCTGCATTCTGCTGGGTTGGGATTGGTCGTGAAAAGCTGAGAGGCTCAAGCCCGGTGGCAACATGCAGCACAGGTGCAGCAGCAAGCAGCAGCAATCGACTCACACCGACCAACTCGAATTTCTATCAACTTTTGCCGTTTTCCCGCCCTCTTATAATTAATCCTGCAAGCGTTCGACAACAGGTGTCGGCATTGTGCTGGTATCACGGCAGACGAGAGAGTTGTGTGTGTCTGCTGAGGCATCTCCGATCAGGTGTTGTTATTGAACAACAGACCAAAAAGGGGCAAACTACAACAGCAACTCCACCATATTATCCCTTCGACGCGTCACAAGCCAGACAGACACACCGAGACAGACAACCAGACAAATAACAAGGGAGAATAGACATCTAATTATGGTGTGATCGTTTTATTTCCCTATCCTGCCTCCCTCCCCTGGAGCGGAATCCAACTCAATCCTATCCAGAGCCCCCCCTCCCCCCATAATACCTACTATCAACAAACAATTCAGACGCATTCCGTGACCCTGATCCATGCCCCATTGCCAATGCCCATTAAAAGAATTCCAAGTTGAAATCCATGCCAGGACGTAAACAACAAAATCCAGCTGATAGGCTTTACAACGAAAACATGCTAGACCAAAAAGAAAAAGAAAAAGAGAAAGAGAAAGGAAAAACTACATCCACCCAAACCACCACCTCCCTCGTCTCTTTTCAGAAACTTATCTCTTACAAGAACCCTTTAGTCATGCTCGGCGCCCTGCTAATGCTGCTTTTGCGCTGGGGGATCTTGACTTCGTCGCCTTCGCTGCCGACGACGCCGGTGCGCGTCACCCAGGATCCCGAGATCCTCTTCTTGAAGGTGCCGCTGCTGTCTTTGCCGCGAGGGCTGCCGCCGCCCATGACGCTCCCTGCGACACTACCACCGAGGCCGGGGCCGGGGCCGGGGTTCTTCTCCATACGAAGGCTCTTCCAGCCCTCGAGCTCGCGTTGAAGCCGGAGCGCCTTGTCTCTCTCCTCGCGCAGCTCCCTCTCGGCCCGCCGCGCCGACAGCTGATTGGAGCTCTCAGAAGCCTGCAGCTCGTCAATGGTCTTGAGGAGCTTGTCGACTTTGTCTCGCATGCGGCCCATATCTTCCTGGAGCTGGCCGTTCTGCTTCTCTCTCCGGTCGATCTGTGACTGTAAGTCTTTCACGGTGCGATCCACGTTCCGGACTGAGCGCTGTGACTTGCTGCGTTCGTTCTCCTGCGCCTCCAATTGCGACTCAAGCTATTGTTTTCCATTGTTAGCTCGCTGATCACATCCTTTTGTCGCCAGGGCTGTCCAAACTTACCTCCTGGATACGCTTATGCAGGAACTTGATGTCGTGGCTGGCAGTTGAGTAGCCCTTTGTCTCGAGATCGATGAGCTTCAGTTGGGTTTCGTTGAGTGCCTTTTCCAGCGCAACCTTTTGCTTCTGGAGCTCGGCAGTCCCTTCGCGCTCGGCGACTATGTCTCTCTGGATCTCAGACACGAGCGCCTCAGCCCGTCGCATCTTCTCGACGGCCGCCGCTGCAATGTCTTCCTGCTGCGCAAGTCCCGACTTGAGTTCAAGGATTTCCTTGTCAATGTTGGCGGCATTGCGGAGCGAGGGACTCTCGCAGTTGGCAAGCTCTTCAAGACCGGCCTTGGCCTCCTGAAGTCGGGACTCGATGCTCCGTTTCTCGCGGATCAGGCTGTCACGCTCTGACGACACCTCGTCGACCGACGACCGAAGTGCTCGCACCTGCGAAAGAAGCGAGACGATCTTGCTCTGGGCTTCGTTGTGGGCGCTGACTGCCTCGTCTCGGGAGGCCACCACGTCCGACAGGGTAGCCTCGAGTCGCGACTTCTCCTTGGACCAAGTTGAACTGTTGAGCACCTCGTCGTCCCACTTGGACCGAAGCTCGTCCAGTTCGTCCCGCAACCTGGAGATTTCGGCCTGCTTGAATAGCTTCTCTTCTCGGGCGAGGTCGAGCTCCTTAGTCAGGGTGGCAAACTCGGCTTGGTACTTTTTGCGCATCTGCTCCATGTTCGATTCCTTGTCCTCAATGTCGTTCGCTCGCTGGCTGCGATAGTCCTCCAGTTCGTGCTGCAGCCGCTTTTTGGCCTGTGTGGCTGCCTCGAGATCGGTCGACATGTCTTCAATCTTCTCCTCCAGTCTCTGGTTCTGGTGCTGGATGTCCTCAATGGTCGAGTCGAGGCGCTTCCTTTCCGACATCATCTCGGCACAGCTGTCCTCAGCCTCCCTGGCTTGCGTTCTCGCAAACTGCTCGGCCCGGTTAGCCTTAAGCACGGCAATCTCGGCTTGTTCGAGCTTGCTGAAGTACTCGTCTGCCCGGCTCTTGTAGAGGCTGAGACTGGCTGTTACATCAGCCAGTTTGGAAGTCTCGGCGTCGAGCCGGATCTGGAGATCGGCGAATTCTTGCAGCAGCTGGCTCCGACTCGCAGCCTCCTGGTCCCTGGCCAACGACATCTCCTGGAGGTCCGATCTTGCGTCGCGCAAGTCAACCTCGAGCTTGGCGCGGTCGTGTCTCAGCTTGTCAAAGTGTTCCTTGATATCAGTCAGCTCTGCCACAGTGTCTTTATGGCTGTGCAGAAGCAACCGGCGGGACTCCTCTTGGCTGTTGACAAAATCGAGGATCTCCTCATGAGACTTGGTTTGGATGTCACGGAGCGACAGTTCCCCAGTGCGGAGAGCCTTCTCCAAGGCCGACACCTTCTTGGAAGAATCGTCGAGCATGTCGTGGAGCCGGCTGTTGGCCTGCTCCAGCTTCTGTACTCGGCGCAACGATGGGCTCTGGTCCGGGAATGTGTCCGGAGGAGCCGGGGTAGAGCGCTCTATCTGGCTTTGGAGGTGGCGGTTCTGTATCTGGGCGAGCTGCAGTTGGTTCTGCAGCTCCTCTACCTCGGCCTTAAGATCCATGCGACTGTTGAAGCTGAGAATGTCTGCCGTGCGGTCTGAGCGAACCGAGTCTTGCAAATGGTCGCCATCGTTGTTACCAAAGCGCCGAGGGGGCGTCGAGGCGTTGGAGTAGTGACGGCCGTTCTGCTTGGGCCGCTTGTGTGTCGGAGAGCCGTTGAAAGGGGCTTCGTTAGGGCTTATTTCCTCGAGTCGTGGCCTGCTGGGGGAGTCGTTCCTAGTTGCTCTCAGCTCGGCGAGTTGAGCCTCGGCGTTTGAACGTGCTGCCGTCTGGACGCGCAGGTTCTGCTGCAGTACTTCAATCTTGCGGACCAGATCAAAGTTTTTGCTGAGGAATTTCTCGCCGCCGCCGCCATCGCTCTGCACCGCGGGCACAGATTCGGGATCGACGGTTCTGAGCGCGTTGAGCAATTGGGTCCGCAGCTCAGCCAGCTCTCCGTCACGGGCATCCAGCGTCGATTGCAGGCTTCGGACCGTCCCCTGAGCCTGGCTGCGCAGGTGTCTCTCGGCCTCGATTGTACGATTCGCCTCTGCTAGTTGAGCTGTGAAGTTGGACGACGCCTTTTCGGCATTTCGGCTGCTCTTCACTTCACGGGCCACCTCGTGGTTCAAGTCCTCGAGATTGAGCTGCAGCTTTTCGAGCTTCTTTTCCAACGACGCAACTGTGACTTGCGAGTCTCCCAGTTGCTTGTTGAGCTTGCCGTTGTGCTCCTCAAGTCTTGCCTTCTCGCGCTGCAGGACTTGGAGTTGGCCTCGAGATGCCTCGCTCGCTCTGGAACTAGACCGCGCAATCTCGAGGCCTTTCTGCTGCAGTTTGTTGAGGAGGGCTCGATTATCGTTCTCCGAGGCGGCGAGCCGACTCTTCACAGTATGAAGTTCGCGCTCGAGTCGCTCCTTTGCTTGGTCGTTCTTCAACCCAAAATCGCCCGACTCGAGGATCAGCTTGTTCAAGTCTTCGACTTGGTGGTTCAGCTTCTCGCACTCAGACTCGAACCATTTCAGCCTCTCGTGCGCCGCCTCGAGGTCCCTTCGCAGACTCTCTTCTCGCTCCCGTGCAACTTTTGCGGCTGCCCGCTCGCCGACTATTTCGGCCTCGCGGCGAGCTTCCTCAGCCTGCGTCTTGATGACGCGGAGGCGTCGAATTTCTTGGCGGGCCTCGTCACGTTCCTGCTCAGCGGCAGCCCGGGCTTCCATGGTCCGGCGTAGAGTGTCTTGCTGGGCGTAAAGCTCCTTCTCAATGATAATCTTTGACTCGTTGAGGCGGCCATACTCATCTTGCAGCGTCTGGTACTTGTGCTCCCCGAGGAGGGCAACATCGTCCCGAGACTGGCGCTCTCGGCTTAACTCCATCTGGGCCGTGTACAGGTCCTCCTTGAGATGGTTGATTTGAGACTCCAGGACCTGTCGGTTCTGGTCGGCTTGAGCGTCTTCCGAGAGTCGAGCCTGAAGAAGCCGTTTCGCATCTTCTGCCTCTCGCTGGAGCTGGCTTTGTTGAGACCTCATCGCGGCCAGCTCGGCCTGGACCTCTCGAAGTCGCTCCGTGGCCTTCTCTCTTTCCGTGCCAAGGTTCTTCTTCTGGTCTTCGTAGTTGCGACGCTCCATTTCGTACTTCTTAATGTCGGAGCGAAGCAAAGCCAACTCGCTTTCTTTCTTTCGGACCAAATCTTCATAGTCTGTCGAGGTTTGCGAAAGCTGGGATAGTTGTTGCTGGATGCCACGATTCTCTAAAGTGAGCTGTTGGTTCTTACTCTTTGCAGATTGGAGCTCCTTCTGGGTCGTCACCAACTTGACCTCGAGATCTTGGTCGACCTTCAGCAGCTTCCCCTCCAAGTCCCGGACCTTGCGATCCTTCAGCGACAGTTGGCTTTGCAGCATCTTGATATCGTCCGCGAGCGCAGCCTCCTGTTCACTGCGCTCAGATTGCTTCTGCGTGATGTCTTCGATGGCTCTCTCGAGGTCCGAGACGCGCCCGGCAAGTTCGGATTTCTCCTCTTCGAGTCTCGCAATGAGACTGGCCGCCTGCTCGAGCTGCGTTCGGTATCTTTCCACGTCCTCTTCGGCACGCTTCTTCGCCTCAAGCAGACTGTCTAGTTGGTCCTCGATGCGCTCCTGGTCGTCCAAGGCACCGGCCAGCTTGTCCTCGAGCTCTGCCTCTCGGCGCTGGAGTCGTTTGAAGATCTCTTCCTTGTCGAGCGCTAGAGCGCGCTCGCTTTCGAGAGTTTGCTGAATGCGCAGCATTTCGGCGTGAACATTTCGCCTATCCTCTTCGAGCTTTTGGCGATCCTGAACTTCTAGCTTCATCTTATCGTGGAGCTGCCGAATCAGTTCATCTCTCTTCTTGACTTCTGTGGCCGTTCTAGTCGCGCCCAGCAGAGGCTTCATCCTGACAAGCAACTGCCACCAAGGGTTCTGACAGAGGTCCAGGTATACGTGAAAGTTCCTCTGGATGACTCTGGTCGCTTCAGCCCGGTAGAGGCGCTTGAACGCGATTCTTCTTTGCATGTAGCCACGAGCTACTGATTGGAATCGTGACATGATCTCTGTAATCAGGGCGTCCCGTTGTTCTTCAAGCTCCGCCAGAACACCGGCCCGGAAGAAGACCTTGGTCAAGCCAACGCGGTAGAGAGTCTTGTCAAGGCCGAACCTGTCAAGCATTATTCTCGCTGCAGCTTGGCCTTCAAGATATCCCTTAGGCATGTCCCGGCAGAGAACTTCATATCGCTGCCGGAATTCCGCGAAGGCGAGTCTGTTGGGAAACCCAGTACGGGCAATGCGGATACCTTCGAGGACACCGTTGCATCGCAGTTGGTCTAGGACGAGGAGACTGTTGAACTGCTTTGGCCTTTTCTTGTGGTTGGGAAGGATACACCGCACGAAATGAGGATGTGTTGAGTGTAGTTGCGCCATGAGGCTTGATAGCTGCTCCTTGTGTCTCTGAGCAACGGTTCGGAAGAGGCCCTTCTTGACTCGACTGCGCATGCCGCCGAGCTCGTCATCCTGATCGGCGCAGTCGGCAAAGAGAGTTGCGACATGCTTGTCGCTTGAGGCAGCAAGCAAGCGAGTGATATTGTCGTTCAGGGGGTCTTTATTCTTTTCCAGCCACCCATCAGTCGCGTATTCGACCTCGGCCGCGTAATGCGTAAGGATAAAGCCTTGACCCAGTCGAGACGGCCGATACTTTTGTGATTTCTTATCCCACAACGAGTTCAGCTTCTCGGTGAAGGTCTTGTCGGTGGCCTTGGGCATGACGCAGTCCTCGTCCAGACAGGAAAAGATACCGATTGGGTTTGGTAGTTCGATAAGGTCAATCGTCGGCTGGAGATCTTTGCCAAAGTCGATAAACTGCCACTCTATTTGTTCCCGTGCGTACTCTTCCTGTTCCAAAACAAACATGTGATGGTTGAAGAACTGCTGGAGCTTTTCGTTGGTATAGTTGATGCAGAGCTGCTCGAAACTGTTGTGCTCGAATATCTCAAAGCCAGCAATGTCGAGAACACCAATGAATCGGGTATCATCCAGACCCATGGTCGGTCGGTCAAGCTGACGATTGATTCTCGCAACGAGATCGCCAAAACCACGCTCGTAAATGCCTTTTGCGAGAGCATCAATACCCAGGCGGACCTGTTCTGGTGTTTGGACCTTCTCGACCCATTCTCGGCCCGCCTTAACTCTGGGATGCAACAGGCCCTGGAGGAAAGGCTCCAGCGGCACTCCGAGCAGCTTACACACTCTTGCCGCAACTTCCTTGGCATCCGGAGCCAGGCGCGCCTGATCTGCGGACCTGCTCTCCTTGACAACCGAGAGGTTGCCTAAATGAAGAACTGCGGCGATGGTTTTCAGGATAGAGGACTGTTCTTTGTCCGAGAATCCCATAACCATGAAGGCTTCCATCAGGGAATTCCACTCGTCGCGATCCGACACCCCGGCAATGGTGTCCTGACCATCCCGGGTGTAGGCAAAGTCTTCAACATCGAGACCATCCAGAAGGAATTCCCGCTTCATTCTTCGGTCCGCCCCTTTGAGGAGCTGGTAAAAAATGTGGTAGTTTCGTTCGTTAGAGTTGATCCGAACAACGCGCGACTTCTCGAGCAGGTACCAATCAATGTAGGCACCGGCGATAGACCCGTGGCGGCCGAACTCGATCCTGATAAATTTGCCGAACCTCGATGAATTGTTGTTCCGGACAGTTTGGGCGTTGCCAAAGGCCTCGAGGATCGGGTTTGCTCGCAAGATTTGGGCCGATAAGTTCGCGTGTTGCTGTTGCCCTCTGTTCTTGACGGGCGATTCCGAATGGGCAACCGCTGCGAGATACTGGATAACCTTTTTTGTATTCTCGGTCTTTCCGGCTCCAGACTCGCCCGTGACCAAGATGCTCTGGTTCTCGTTCTCATCGACGAGGTTCCGGAACGCTTCGTCGGCAACGGCATAAATGTGAGGTTTGGTGTCTTCCCTGCTCCTGCCCTTGTACATGTTGATGTACTCATTCGTGTAGATGGGAAGGGGGCAGTAGGGGTTGACTGTCACGAGAAACAGTCCCGAGTAGGTGTATATGAGATCGGACATGTATCTTGTGTGCAGGTTGTGGACAACAGAGGCCTCGTTCAGGTGCGTCAGCTCTGCCATGTCGTTCGCTTTGTCGAACTTGGCCGGGTTGACTTTATCGACGCTCTCGCCGTCAACCTCTCGTTGCTGTTGTTGCTGCATGTCAGTAGATGACCTCGTAGCCATGCGGAATAGGGGAGGAGGGTACTTACGCTTCCATCGTCGCATTGGACCAAGATCCGGTTTCCTCCAAGTTCCTCCACAACCCAACCCTTGACAAAAGCTGTTTGGGGGTCCTTAAGCCACACGTATTTTTTGCCAGAGAAGTCATTCTCGCCCTCGATTCCCCTAACTGTGTCGGCGCGCTTCAGAACGTCCTCCGTCTTGATGAACGAGGGCGCAAATGTGTTGGAGCTCGGGGAGGCCCCTCTCGAGCCTTCGCGCGTTGGCGCAGCGCGTATAGACGCGGCTGGTGCAAGTGCTGCGGCGATCGACGTGTGCGACTGCGTTCGGGAGTGCGAGGGCAGGACCGGGATTGAGGATAGAGGCGACGTCGAGGACGAAAACAAGGCCGACTTGGGCCTCCCAACGGCGCCCGAAGTGGGCGAGGTCGAGGCATTCCTCGCAAAGGGATTGTTGCGGACCGACATGGCGCGCTGGCAACGGACAGCTTAGCGATGAAAAGAATTCATGGGATAATTGCTGGTTGAGTTAGCAATTCTGGGTCCTGCTCTGACCGTCGTGCAGTCGTGCAAGTCGTGCAAACATTAAAGTGGAAGCCGAGCGACGACACGGTGGGCGGGCGACGCGGGCGCAGGCAAACTACAGGCGGGCGCGGGAGCAGAACAGCAGAAAAGCCAAGGCAATGGAAGCGACAAAATGGAAGGTGGACAGGCGAAAGCAAGCAACCCCGTCCAAACTCGTTACTTCCTGCTGCGAAGATCCAAGGGTGGTGGCAGGGCAGAGTCGTTGGTGTTGGCCGGTTTAAAGACTAGAAAGAACGGATCCGTTAAGGTAGGAACCCCCCGTAATCCCGGACCTTCGAGTGCTAGTTGCTCCGTACACAAACCGAAAAGTAAACAAACGAATTGGCCCAAGCTCTGATGTCGCAAAGTGGCACGTGCACGCTTGGCCCAAATCCGGATTAGCCGCTTTCTGGCTCGACGAGAGAACCACCAAAAAACTTGAACCTTTCCGCCATTCGACAGAAGGCGTCTTTGTTTCTGTACAGGCCAGGCAGAGCCCAATTCTCTGGAGCCCAACTCCTGCCCCTCGCCACGCGACATCATTTCGATTATCACGACGATTTTTTGTTCTTGCATTCAGGAACGACTCCGATATTCGTGTATATCTGTATACTCTCGCCTGGTAATCTTGCTCCAGGGTCCAGACGCATCTTGCGATCAGGCCTCCCGTCGCGCGGTCGACAGTTTGGCCTCAGCAGCATAACCGACGCTTCCGCATCCCAGCCAGATCCGACTTGCATATTGTCTTATGCGCTTACCATTTTGCTCTTTCGAGACTATGTAAAGTCAGCTCGGCTACTTTTCAACTGCATACCACCAGAAACTCCCTTGTCCTTATAGTTCTGAGATGTGTGATTGCTAGCGAATCGACGACTCGACTCGACGACGCGATCTGCCGCCATGTCTCAATACCCATATGGATATGGATACGGCCAGTATCACGGCCAACCACCACCTCAACCTCCACCGCAGTTTTCACCGCCACAGTACCCGTACGGCTACCCGCCTCCGGGTGGCTATCCCGCCGCGCCGCCACCCGCCTACAATCCTCCCTTTAACCCCGGCGCAATCGACACAACGCGCCATCTATCGCAAGGATCGTTTGCCTATAATGCAAGCCAAATTCCAGGGCTCGGTATAGCTGGTGCCATGACTGCGCCTACGGGAGGAGGCTCGTACAGCCTTCCACCCCCGCCCGGGGTATGGAGCCAGCCATATCAGTTTGCGGGGGGCGTGCCGACCGCTGCTCATCCGTCTATACCTCCTCCAGGTGGCACATTCAGACGGTCCTTCAGCGGGCAACATACTCAACCCCCTTCGCCAACTGGCGTCGCGTTTCCAAATGAAATCCCTTCGACAACAGCAGCTCCCGCAGCCGCAGCCCCGCCGTCTCACACTGGGCCGGACAACGAGATGGAAGAGGGAGAGCTGAGCGAGGGGCAATTTGAGGATTTGTATGAACCTAGGGAACCTGTCCGGGAGCCCAAGGAACCCAAAGGGCCCAAAGGGCCTAAGGAATCAAGGGAGCCCAAGGAACTCAAACAACCGAGGGAACCCGAGAAATCTGAGAAACCGCTTCCCCGAAGCAACATCCCAACCCTGCCTCCCAAGCCCCCACCAACCACCAGCCAGGCCCAAGTCGCTGCAGCTGCCGAAACACCAGATGCCGAGTTCTATGGAAATGATGAGGAAGGAGAGGTAACATCGGTCGATAAAGGCCGCACAATGCCGCGTAAGTATATAATAACCAGTTGTTTCTATGGAACTAAAAGCTAACGGACGGTCATAGCTCGCGAACGATCAGGATCTTACTCACCATTCCTATCCCCTCGAGAAATACAAAGCGAGGATGTCGCCCCGCGAAAAGCAGAGAGTCATGAAGGTTGTTTCTTCAAACATTTGCCGCTCAGAAAAGATGAGACTAACAAATTTAATGCAGTTTCCAAAGCCAAGTCGCAAGGCTCAACAGTTCCTGGCCGTCGCGACTCCCCTCAACTCCTCAACCCAGCAAGCCACAAACCCTCGATGAATTATGTCCCTGTCCAAGCTCCAGCTATCTCCTTCAAGTCTCTACCCGAGGCTAAGAAAGAAGCACAAAAAGCGATCTTGAGGTTGTGGCCACTTGGTGTTAAATACCAACAATACATTGACGAGGGAATTGACGAATCAGTAGTCAAGAGCCTCTTCCGAGAGCTACATCTGGACATGCCGAAAACACCACCCGAGTCCCCGGTATCTGGTTCTGTTCCACCTGCTAAAGAAGCCGGACCAACGAACTCGAAAGTTGGTCAATCCAATGGTGGACAACGACAGCCGTCAGCGGGACTTTCTAAAGGAATCGGTTTCGACTCGAAACCAGCCGAGAAGGTTCCGGGCGAGGAACGAAAGGACCGTATTGCAAGGCTCCTTGCTGCAAAAGTCGCCAAAGGAGCAGTTGCAGCAAATCAGAAGCCCTTACTTCCCCGCTCTCAAACACAACCGGCGCAAGCAGACAAGCAGGATTCTTCAAGCCCATCCGCAGTCTTGCCAAAATCCAAAACATGGGGCGAAAAAGAGCTCTTGATTCAGAAGAAGATTGCGGCATTGCAGAAATCTCGAGAAGCGCATGGTCAGAAGCCTGAAAATGACAAAACTGAACCGGGGGTTGACAAAGGCCATGTCAGCGGAGAATCGCCTTCAATACCAACGGGACCTCGGAAGAGCAATCAGAACCGTGCTGCTTTATCCTCGAGCTTAGGCTCCGCTCCATCACCAGTGGCTCAGGTTCAGCCCAGTCTATCCCAGGAAAAGTCGTCGATACCTGGGCTGCTCCTCTCGTCATCAGCACAGCCTATCCAGCCAGCAAACCAACGGAAACGGCCAGTGGCATCTGACTTCGTTGACTTCACGCCTACCACGGCGCCTGTGAAGCGACCGTTCGGACAAGACCGGAAGCATCTTTCTCTCGTCATCGACGTCAGTGATGGATCTGATGATGAAGAAATGGATCTGGACTCGGAATCACCCATTGCTGAGTCATGGCCAATACAAACAACTGGTACTCCCATCCCGCGAGGGCCATCTATTCGCGACTTTCCCCCCCCCTCGGACAGCGTTCAGTCGCGTCAGTTTTCCAACCCGGCTCCGTCCCACACACCTCCCGGCGTCCTGGCTATTGGCAAGAAGCGGGAGTCGGAGCTCAACTTGAAAGAAAGACAAATCCAGGAGATGAAGAGGAAAATTGCCGAGGCCGAAGCAAAGAAAAGAATCAGAAACCCATCTGTAGGCTCCTCGACACCAAACCATTCTGGGCAAACTCCGGAACTCAGAGATCGCGATGCTTCTCGGCCGCTGCCAAAAGAGGACGCAATGTCCAGGGGCAGCTCGGATCCCGCTCATGGGCCTTCTGCTCAACTGATATCCGAGGAGAGATCGGCTAGGTTCACAAAGTCACCAGAGCTCTTACGTCTTGCTCCTCAGGAGAGAACCCTGCGTCGAGGACGGATAGTCAGCCTCGATCTCCCTCGGATTGAAGAGACGCTCGAGGAAAAGATGTATCGACTGAGGCAGGTGCAAGAAGAAGGCGCTCGTCTTCAGGCCGAAATCGACCGGGACTTAGCTGAGAAAAAGCTATTGACGGAAGAGCTAGAACAACTTGAGGTCACTCCGGAAGGGGATACTCCGGAAGGGGACACGCCCCAGTCCAATGGGCTGGGTTCAAGCCATAATTTAGGTAAGCTTGCTTGAAGTCTCCGTAGTTTTCGTGTTGTTTTCAACCGACCCAAGTCTTTTTAACACTTACAATAGCGCCTGCCTCTGCGGCCGAAAGCCGTCCTTCAGATGCTCAAACACCCACCCCCTCAGCAACATCTTCCTCCGTATCCGATCAAAGCGAGGAAACGAACGATGTGCCGATGGATGAAGATGAATCCTCTCGAGATTCGTCGCGGAGGCCGTCACTGTCTGAGGAAGCTAGCCAACTTCAACCGAGCATCACGGGTTTTAGCGAAGGGACCAACATTACGCTAAATAATGCCGATGCCACCACTCAAGGTCCCGGCGGCAATGGGCTTGATAGCCCGGGAACAAAAGTACTGGCCGCCGAAACTAAATCGCTGAGCCCGCAGAAGGGGACAGAAGACCCCCTCACAGCTGGCGGTGCAGTTACTGAAGTTGCTATTACAGATGTCTCACCGGTTGATGTCCCCGAGCCGGAGACGGCTAGCCCCGCACTGGATGAACAGCCGGGTCTTTCAAGCCTTGATGACACAGCTCCGATGGAGCTCGAGTCGCCCTCGCCCTCGTCCTCTCCCATCCTAAAGCCAACCAACCCTGCGGCTACCCATAACGTATCTGAGGATAACGTGCAAGAAACGGCGCAACAACCTGCGTCGTTAGATCAGATTTCAAGCGTTGCGAACCCCCGTGAGGACCTGCAAGAGATTGAGGCCGATGTTACAAGAGAAGTACACGTTGTATCTTTCCAGTTTATCCGGATTCTTTCGTAGCTAACTATTTGACAGGTGAATCAGTCGGTCCCAAAGCAAGAGCGTACATTCATGCCGTACGACAGCCCGCTACGTTACTTTCACGGCTATCGATTTCACTCTGGCTATCGGAACTCTGTTGCAGGTGGTCTGAAGTCTCTGACCTACAGCAACAAGATCGATCCTAATGTGCCCTTCTGTCCGTATGAACTTGGTGGCAACCAGTGCCCCGAGAACTGCCAATTTCAGCATTACCGATCAATTAACGTTGCTGGTACGTGATGCAGAACTCTGTCGGGCTGCTAACTTCAGACCTTCACTCTCCCCCCTCCGGACGCTGACTCCTGGCCCTCTCCCGTTCAGATGACCAGATCCTTCTGGAACTTGGCAAAGCAGACGAGTATAGCGGCGAGCAGAAGAGTCGTTTCATACAAGGTCTGCGAGATCTTTTGCAGAATTTTCGCACCAATAAGGTGAAGGATTTCGACACTATAGCCCGCGGGATCATCGAGTTCCGGACCAACTTCCTTGGAGATAAATCCAAGGTGCTCAACCTGGAGGGGGTTAACCTTTGACCCCCCTTTTCAGGTCACGTACGGTACCTCTTGCAATCCCCGTTCCGCCGTCCCTTTGGTTTCCACAATCGACAGTAGATTTATCACTCGACCTTTCTGCTTTTTATAGATGCGATGCGTTTTGCTCACATTCGGCGTTTATTTTCACCCCCGAGGATCATGCACCGGGTTTTCTATCCGTGTTCAGTTATTGTCCTCTTGGTCAGCTTCAATGCCTCGCCGTCTCCGGCAGAGGGACTTCCGCGTATGCTAGACGAGACTTCGCGCGACGGAGGAGCAAGAGACGCCGTTATTACGATACCCAGCTTTAGCCCGAGCTTGTAAGGATTAGATGTACGATCTAGCCAGAAGAAAGAGAGGGGACCGATGCATTGTACAGAGGGAGAAAAATTAAAGATAGGTCGAGGATTCCTAGATCCCAGCACCTCATGGGCCACCGCCCCAACATTTCATAGCCTCGAGCATATCGCAGGATAACAACCCTGAATGAATCAGGTGCGCGTCAATACGCCTCTGGAGCGTATGTTAGGACGCATCTGCGTAATTATATTATTCTTTTGTTCCTTCGCCTGATAATCTCCTCCAAATGTTCTTCATTTGCAGTGCTTGATGTTTTGCTTGCGAAGCCCGTTTATCTCGAACCTTTGCCAAGGTCGAACATGTAGTGACATCACAAGCACCCACATGGTGGCTATGAAGAACGTGGTGACTCGCCCAGCCAACCAGACAGAACTGCCAAATAGGCATATTGATCTACAGGTGGGGGTTAAATTCATCGAGAGAGTAAAGAGAATGGTTGCTTGCACCGGCTCGCTCAGGGAGTCTAGTAGAGGAGAACAAACGCCACAGTCAGGAACAATATTTACACGCGTATAGACAGAGCACCACCAGTTTGCCCATCTACAGCTTGGAGCCCTTGTCTTCTTCCAGTTTTGCTTCTTCTTTCAGCCGAATAATTCCCTACGCCGGAGGGAGTCTGTTAGCAAGCATTGCCAAAATGACAGGGCGTCAAGCCGTTTACCTCTTGAACGCAGGTGGCGATCAGTGTGCCGTCCTTGCTAAAGATCTTTTGCGTGACCACGCCCCGGCCGTCGCCTGCCCACGGGCTCTCCATCTCGTTGAGCATCCACTCGTCAGCCCGGACCTTGCAGGGCTCGTGGAAGTAGATGGAGTGGTCGAGAGAGACCATCATGCCCACGACAGGCTGGCCGACCATGTCCCGCGGGTCGCTCCCGAGACCCTCCCACTCGTGCAGGGTGCGGACTTTGGTCTTGACGTCGGCGGGCAGGTCGTCGTACTCCTTGGCGTTGAAGGGGAAGCGCCAGAGGCGGTGGATGCGCGAGACGGTCCCGATGAAGTACGAATCGGAGACGTAGGCGAGGGCGGCGAGGTGGGCCGGCGTGCCGCCGGCAATCTTGCCGCGCGCCCGGAACCACTGGCGCGTCTTCTTCTCGTGCGCGTGCACGCTGTCGCGGTTGACGATCTCGATGCGGTCGCTCTGGAACGGCCCCTGCTTGATCAGCTCCGGCTCGCCGTCAAAGTCGTCGGGCGGCGAGCGCAGCGGTTGTTGGCCGTCGTCGTCGTCGTCGCCACCGCCGCCGCCGCGCGGCATAGGTGACGAGTGCGACGCCTGCGACCCGGGCTTGCCGCTCGACCCCTCGCGCACGAACGAGATGGTCGTGGTGAAGATGCACCGCCCCTTTTGCCGGGCCTGCACTGTCCGCGTGGCGAATGACCGCCCATCCCGGACTCTCTCGACGTGGAACAGGATGGGGAGCTGCCCTGATCCGGCCAACAGGAAGTATGCGTGCAGACTGTGCACGTTGAAGTCGTCAGGCACCGTGCGCTGGCCAGCCGCGAGGCACATGGCAATGACGGCGCCGCCGTAAATGCCCCGGGCTCCAGGAGGATGCCATGGCTTCCGGGCGTTGGTGAATATATCCTGTGATGATGCGTAATGCGCAATGCGTCAGCGGACTAGAACGGGCATTTATTTCGCTGGCATATTCGAGTCAATTCTTCATATTCCAAATGTCCCCCGTCACATCACATCTGTCTGCTCGGGAATAAGATTGTCCGTGCCAATTACATCGGTGTTGTATTCATTGACACAAAATCCTTCCTCCGCCGAATTGAGTTCGGTGCTGGGAGAGGGGGGCAGCAGTTGGAAGATCCCGGCCGGCCGGCAGACCCGCAGACCAAGGCACGACAGCGGCACAAGAACCAAGAAACCGGGAAAACACAGGGGCTGGCAAAAAACAAAAGAGAAGAGTAAAACGTACAGGCCCAAGGACGGCCAGCTCGGTCACCTCGAGGACATTCTCAATGGGCGCCTTGCTAGGATCAGGAGGCGGCGGACGCAGCAATGTTGTGCGGTCGTCCATTGCGGCTTGCGGCAAATGGCCAACGAGCGAGGCTCAGAATGGAAGCTCCTTTCCTTGCCGCCGTTTGCGTGTCGGCAAAGGGTTTGGGGGTCAAGCGTATGGGCCGGCTGGCTGGGCTGTCGGCGGTGAGATAATCAAGGACGGCGCGTAATCGCAACTATTCCCGTGCCGGGAGAGGGCGAATGACGTTGGAGGGCGTGGCTGGCGTCGGGTGGTGTGTATTGTACTTGTACAGTCTAAAACGGGAGTTTGACAGCGCAGAAAGGGTTACATCCAAATGCAACGGACAAGAGCGAAATGGATCCATTAAACAATATCGCAGCTTCCGAATCAAACACCAGGTTTCTCGGGTCTCTAAGAAATGCGATGAAGGGTGTTTTCCCGCCCCAAGATAAAATAAAACAATTTTGAAAGAAACGGGGCAAAGTTGCCGAGGTCCATTCGGCTGCCGCCTCTCTCGGGTGATGGCATTGGGCTGGGAATCCCCCGCCAAGGACCGACGGGGAGAAACGCCGCGGCAATTTTCCCCAGGGCCAACAGGCCTTGAAACATCACCGGCTGGCCTCGAGAGACCGGGCTTACCTTAAATGTTAATTAATTACGGCTGCCTTGTTGTGGGCTTTTTTTTTGCTGACCTTACCTGAGGATCTTCGAGCACCCCGCCATGCTGTCTTCAACCCCGCCTGTACATACATACCTGAGGTTCGTCAGCACCAAAGGCGACCCAGGTTGATCGTCCCCTCGGCCTGGGCGCTGAATCCACCCCCACAGCACACCACCATTCCACGGTAAATAATCAATCGGCAGTCCTCGAAAACCCTGTAAGATTCCCTGCCTGTGACCTCCTTCTGCGATCTGCGCCTGGGGATTGAGACGTTTATTACAAGGTATATTTAATGCTTTGACAGATTATTTCAAGGGTTAATACTGGGGGCCTTGGAAAGTCACGACCTGGGGCCCCAGTAAGTCGTGCCGGTTGATTATTTACCGTGGGATGGCGTACAATATGTACAAGCAGTCGGGCGCTGCACTGCGCCACATGAGTTCTCCGTAGGCATGGTCAAGTCAGTTGCACACTGGATTTCGGAACCCCGAGAGCTTGTGGGCGTCGTCACCGCGTTGGGCTATACGCTGCAATGCTCCGGATCGGGCGATAATACGCTCATATACTACCCAATTACCTATCTACTGAGTATGGATGGATTATCACTTCGCTGGCTTGGGTCCGTATTTCCTTGGAACGTTGGGTACCCCGTCCTTAGGGTAGCCGGGAGGATTTCACAGCCTGTCTGCCCGGGCAGGGTGTGAGTTTCCAGGTTATTGTACAGATAGGTTACTTCGTATGCACATATATACGGTATTTAAGGTAACGTGTATTCCAGGTGAAGCCCACGGCACAGCGTTTGAGGTCGCTCTGGCTGCCACCAACCGCTGTCAGGGCAAAACACGTGAAGCGAGCGCGGGGCCAGGGGTTGGACCTCGCTCTAGCCTTCTGTGGTGCGACCACTGCACAACGTCATTTCTTTCAACCCCAGCGACGCCAACATTGAGCCATGCTGGTCTTTAGAAGCTTGGATCTCCCTGCACTCAACTTTCCGTCCCCGTCCCCGCTGGATGGACGTTCAAGCTCACGCCTCCCCTGACGCTCCTTTTTTGCACATTATTTGACCCCCGCCGCACTCTAGCACCGCTCTGCTCCTTGAGCGGTTTAGTTGGCAAATATCTCCAGGCTCTCGATTCATCGGTTCAAGGCAGCCCTCGGCTAGCCCAATATCAATAGTATCCCTACCTGTCGAGATCGAGGCAACTTCCATTCTACGACATGTCCGATCCTCAGCAACCGCAGGCTCCCCGCCATTCCCCGACAATGTCTGACGCGGGGGAAAGGTAGGCATCTCGAACTCTAATTTCTGGGGAGGCACTGGTCGCTGGGGCGCCGGGCATGATAACACGGAGCACCAATTCCACCTGCATCTCTGTCGCTCGTTGTATTCCGCTCCAACTACCCCACCTCCGCTTGAAGCTCCGTGCAAAATAGGCCCCGGGCCCTAGATAACGGCGCCGCTAACCTCTCGTGACATTTGCAGTTCACATCGACGGACCAAATCTTCGGCACTGTCTCTCCTGAGGCGCAAGGGTGCGGGCGACGACGACACGATGGCCTCCGACGACGGCACTGCACACAGTGCCCATGCTTCTTCCTCCGCTCTCGTGTCGACCGCCACGACTGCGACATCTCAAGCATCCATCTCGGTCGCCCATCAGCATCCCGTTCGGGGCCACAGCTCAAGGTTGTCTACCGCCGGAAGCGTTCTTGGACGAACGCCTTCACACCAGGCCGCCCCCTCCATTAGCGGCGCCAAGTCTCCTTCCAACCTCACAGACAAAGGCGCCTCTCTCGAATCGTCGGTAAAAAAGTTCCGCATCGTTGAGGCCCTCCGCAACGGTGACACGGCGTCCATCTCCAAAGCAATACGCGAGAACTGCGAGAACGGGCCTCGCGCGAGCACCTCGTCGTTTGCCACCCAGTCCGGCCTCCTTGAGGATACCACCATACTCCATTTAGCCATTCAGTGCGCGGAGCAGCCCGTGGTTGAGTACGTCCTGTCTGACGGCGCCGGATCCCTCGACATCAACGCCCGCGATAAGGATGGCAACACGCCTCTCCATATTGCCGCCGTTCAGGGTCGAAGCCAGGTCGTTCGTCTCCTGCTCGAAAACAAGGAAATCAACGACGCCGTTCCGAACAACCTAGGCCGCCTTCCAATCGACCTCGCTCGAAATCCCGACATCTTCCAGCAATTGCAGCTCTCCCGGTCTTTATTTGCCGAAAGCAAGATTAGGCAGGTTCAAGATCTCATTCTCCATGGCGAATTCAAGGTTCTCGAGCGCGTGCTAGAGGAGCCACGCTTCAAGACGGTTCTGGACATCAACAGCACCGAGTTCGCATCCGACCCCATCACGATCCAAGCCGGCGGCACCCTTCTCCACGAGGCGGCACGCCGTAAGAACACCAAGTTGATCCAGGTCCTCCTGCTCCATGGTGCCGATCCCTTCCGTCGGGACCGCAAGGGCAAGCTGCCGCAAGACGTGACAAAGGACGAGATCACCCGGGCCATGCTGAAAAAATCCCCTGCCGCTGTTGCCGCCCAGAGGGGCATTCAGGAGAAGGCTGTTTTAGGTTCCACATCGCAGGGGGTCACAACCACGACACCCGGAGATCCCCTTGCCGGAAGAGAAGCGCGCGAGATGAAGGGATACCTCAAGAAGTGGACCAATTACCGGAAGGGCTACCAACTCAGGTGGTTCGTTCTGGAAGACGGCGTTCTGAGTTATTACAAGCACCAAGATGACGCTGGGTCCGCCTGCCGTGGCGCCATCAACATGCGAATTGCAAAGCTGCACATGAGCGCCGACGAAAAGACAAAGTTTGAAATCATTGGCAAATCTTCGGTCAAGTACACGCTCAAAGCAAACCACGAGGTAGAAGCAAAGCGCTGGTTCTGGGCCCTCAATAACTCAATACAGTGGACCAAGGACCAAGCCAAGGAGGAAGAGAAGCAACGCGCTCGGAGTGCCGAGCTCCTCAAGCAGGCCAAGGCCGAGCACACCCAAGGCGCCTCTGATCCGGCGAGCGAGAGCGCCAGCCTTGCAGACCACAAGCGTCACAGTTTCCAGCTATCGCGGCTGCAGTCATCAAACCGAGGATCCACGACCAAAATCCCATATGGTGCCAGCACTATCGGGAGCAACGATGAAGATGACTTTACAGATGCAGGCACAGACGCAAATAGGATCGAGCGCAATGGCGGAGGGGCGCCTGGAGATGTTGACAATGACTACGATGATGACGACTATGGCGAAGACTCGAGCGGCCAGGATGCCCCTGCGGTGAACAAGGACGCCTTCAACATCACTGCTCAGTCTGCCAAGTTGCAGCTGGATACTATGGCCCACGTCACCTCGGCTCTGCTTGCGGAAGCTGCCAGGAATCCAACTCTCACTCTGCAGGACCCAAAGGCCTCGCAGGCCCTGTCCACTTATGATGCCGCAATTCTCTCACTTACCGGACTCATTGGCGACCTTCTCCGAATTTCAAGGGATAGAGACGCATATTGGCAATATCGCCTCGACCGTGAGAGCGAAATGCGGCGCATGTGGGAGGAGAGCATGGCCCAGGTTGCCAAGGAGCAAGAGGCCCTTGAGGCCCGAGTTGGCGAAGCGGAATCGAAGCGGAAAATCACGAAGCGTATTCTCAAGGAAGCTATTGAGAGCGGCATGATTGAAGATGGCCAGGGATCTCACACGCCAGTGATTTCTGTTGATGCGGCCCATGAAGGAGCGGCAGACGAAGTCGTGGGCTCAAAATCCCCTGCACTTAGCATCGCCAGGCGCCAGACCGTCATCGCCCAGGTCGCCGGCATCTCCGACTCGGAATCTGACGAGGAAGAGTTCTTCGACGCTGTTGACGCCGGAGAGGTTGAAGTGTCTCAATTTCCTCCGTCGGAGACTGTCCCATCCCAGAATGAAACGCAGCTGGTCGTTTCGGATGCTCTCAATATCAGCGACTCATTCAGCGGGTACGAGAACGGCATTCGAACAAAACTCAAGATGGACGCAGACAACCGGCCAAAGATCTCGCTCTGGGTACATTTGAACCCCTCTATGATATCTCTGCGTGTCTTGCCGTGATAATTGCTAACGTTCTGTCGAATAGGGCATCCTCAAATCAATGATAGGCAAAGACATGACCAAGATGACTTTGCCGGTGTCTTTCAATGAGCCTACATCTCTACTCTACCGCTGTGCCGAGGATATGGAATACGCAGATCTCTTAGATCTTGCGGCTGATCGGACTGATTCGATAGAGCGTCTGCTGTACGTAGGTGCATTCGCCGCCAGCGAATACGCGTCTACCATTGGACGTGTTGCCAAGCCATTCAACCCGCTGTTAGGCGAGACGTTTGAGTATGTAAGGCCAGACAAAAACTACCGCTTCTTCATTGAGCAAGTCAGCCATCACCCGCCCGTCGGTGCAGCCTGGGCCGAATCTCCCAAATGGACTTATTATGGCGAGTCGGCTGTCAGATCTAAATTTTACGGGCGGTCCTTCGATATCAATCCTCTTGGCACATGGTTTCTCAAGCTCAGACCGACCTCAGGTGGGAAAGAGGACTTCTTTACCTGGAAGAAGGTCACGTCGTCGGTCGTTGGCATCATCACGGGCAACCCCGTGGTTGACAACTATGGCATGATGGAGATCAAGAACTGGACGACGGGCGAAATCTGCTACATCGAGTTCAAACCCCGGGGCTGGAAGCAGTCAAGCGCCTACCAGATTGCTGGAAAGATTGTTGACGCCAACGGGCGGGTGCGCGTCAGCTTGGGTGGCCGGTGGAATTCGAAGCTGTATGCCCGTTTGACTCCCGGGTACGAGGCCACGATCGAGGAGCCCGCAACCGACAGTGAATCGGTCTACCGCGGCAGCATCAATGACCAGAGCAAGGCATTCCTCATTTGGCAGGCCAACCCGCGGCCAACGGGCATCCCGTTCAACCTGACACCGTTCGTTCTCTCGTTCAACCACATTGACGACAAGCTCAAGCCATGGCTGGCTCCCACCGACTCTCGCTTCCGCCCCGATCAGCGCGCCATGGAAGAGGGCGAATACGACGTCGCGGCGACGGAGAAGAACCGCCTCGAGGAGGCACAGCGCGCCCGCCGCCGCGAGCGTGAGAACAAGGGTCTCGAGTTCGTGCCAGCCTGGTTCACCAAGGCCCGCTGCGAGATCACTGGCGAAGAGTACTGGAAGTTCAACGGCAAGTACTGGGATAGGCGAGCTCAAGCCGGTCCCAAAGGCGACCCTAATGTCTGGGATGGCCTGGAGAAGGTTTTCTGATTGCGCGAGTTTATTTGCTCCGCAGTGGTGGCGAGTGTGTGGTTTCTTACTAATGGTATATGGTGGCGGATTGCGCTTGCTTTTGATTCAGCTGATTGGTCTTGTTGTGTGGGAGAAAAAAAAAGCGTTTGTTACTGCCTAGGATAATAGCGAGAATGAAGGAAGGATTATGGTGGCCGTCCCACTCCTAATCGATGTACAGAGTAGACAGACTCAGTAGCAAGCAGCTTATATATCTTACAAATAAAGTTTTATCCTCCGTGACATGTGTGTCCGCGAGAGTTAATTTATTCAAGAGTCTTTGTTTTTATTTGGCTTCTTTTGCTCTGTTGGCAGGCAGATTTTATATCCAAAAGTGCCCTCGGTAATGGAGTGTGTAGGTAGGTGACATCGTCATACCTAAGGTACCTAGGCAGCTACCGTACCTTGATGGCCGTGCTGAGGACGAATGCTCCATGGTGCGGATGTGACTCTACGTCATGCCAACCCAGCCGCCCGTTCTGCGCCCCCTACCACAAACAGTCGGGCAGGGACCTAACCAAGCAATGGGGGGCGTGGGGGTAAACAACAGTCAACTGCAGGACGTCCTCTTGAAATCTACACACAAAAGCAGATGCTCGGCGACCCATTCGGATTTGGCAAAGGAGTCGGTCTCGAAAGGTGAAAAGAGTAGAGCAGACTAATAAGCACTACAAGTCCTTGAAATGGTATCCGAAACGACACTCAAACAAACTAACTACCTTGTAACTACCTTGTATGCCCGGCCTGTGCCATGCGATAGCCGTCATATATAACAGTGATATATAGCTATTTATAATGCTTCCCAGTGACAGGTACGACCAAGATCAAGCTCGCAATGCCGACACCGTAATATAGACCTAGAACGCCGGTAGGGATCGTGTGCACCCATGGAACGAATACATAATGCCTCTCAGACAAAACAAATAACAGTAGTATGCGCCTCTATGCAGCTTTGCAATGCAAACACACACGCACAGAAAACCAAGAACGAAAGAAAGCAACCCGCAAAACTTGGTCATCATCATTTACCCCAATGCTCTTCAGTACTCAATCTTGGAAAAGTTGACCTAGAACCGCTCCATGAAGTTCTTGCGAACCGTCCACATTCTAGCCCGCTTCCCGTAGATGTACATGGGGATGGTCGAGAAGAGGAGGATGAGCTGGATGATGCCTATCCAGACGTATACCGACTTTGGGCCGTCGGCGGTCAACCAGCCAGTCACAAACAGGCTGAAGACGAGGCCGTGGAATATGTTCTTGCTGAAGTTCAGCGTCACGAGCGCCTCGCCGGCGTACTGCCTGTAGCTGTCGACGCAGAACGTGATGGCCGTCGTCGAGCCAAGCGAGCAGCCGAACGAGACGACCCCAAAGAAGACGGTCGGGACCATGTAGTTGTCGCGCACCTGTGCCGACCAGCCGAAGCCCATCAGGCCGACGACCGTCGTGAGCGCCACGGGTGCCGCCATGACCAGCCTGAACTCGGGCTCGTAGAGCCCGCCGTTGCGGCGTGCCATCGCCTTGACGATCACGTCCGAGACTTTGCCCGCCACGGCGGTGCCGAGGATGCCGCCGATGAACGGGCTCAGGTAGACGAGCCCCGTCTCCAGGGCGTTGAAGTCGTAGATTTCCTCGCGGTAGATCACGGCTACCGACTCCGAGATGACGATCAGCCACCCGACGGAGCAGGCGTACACGACGGCAGACCAGAGCACGGCAGGGTAGGAAAAGAGAATCAGGGGCCGGATGGCGACTTTGTGCCATTTGTCATTGTTGAGACGCCCGTGGAACGGCCTCAGCTGCTGGATGAACGACTGGGCCGGCTTTGTGCGCAGCGTGGTTGTGTAGGCCTGACGACCAGTTACAAGTCGGACACTCGAGACTGACTGGGACTCGGTGTCTGTATCCGCAAAGTAGTCGGCCCGGCCAGACCCAGGAGTGGGGGGGATTATGCTCGCTGGCGTGGTCGGCGACAGAGGGGTTTGAGGCTGAACGGAAAGGCCGGAAGCTGAGCCATGGTGAGCTGAAGTCGAAGCCGTGGGGTCAGAAGCCGAGCCTTCTTGGGCTCCGTGGCTAGAAGACCCGTCTCTCTCGTCTGTAGGGGGGGCGAATCCGACATGGGCTCTCTTGGGCCGCGAGTCAGATCCGGCTGCTGCTGCTGCTGGCGGTGTTACAACTGCTTCTGCTGGGACCTCCGAACCGGTGTGTTGTTCGTTCGGTTGCGCAGGACCCAGCCCAGAGTGAGCAGCTTGATTGACATCGCGTTTTGACGAGTATCGGCGGAAGAAGTTCGGCCTCGAACTCGACTTTCGTGACTTCCTCGGTGTTGGGGCCCGATCCCAAAAAGTCTCAGGCGCAAAGAAGAACAGAAGAATTCCGCAAAATGAGACAACAATGGCAACGATCCTGAGAAATAAGACAGGTTAGAGCCGCATAAGTAGGTGGTTTGGGGGGGTTTCAAGCTTACCAAAAGACCCATCGCCAGCCCAGCCTCTGGATGATAGCTGCACTAACAAGAGGGACGATGTTCTTCCCGCCGAGCAGCAGCAAGGTATAGATGCCAATCCGAAACGCGCGCTCGTGGAGGAAGAAGATCTCGGCAATGGTGGCGGACGGAAGACATTCGACGGGACTGACAGCTACGCCTTGGAATATCCGCGCCAGCACCAGGGATGTGAAGCTGGCTGACAGGGCACACCAGACCGAGGTCACGACGAAGAGAACGGCGCCAAAGAGATACACCGGTCTTTTGCCCCACAAGATGGCCGTCGGCGAAAATACGACAGAGCCGAGGCCCATGCCCATCATGTACAGGCCAGTCGTGAGCGACACGCTGGAAACAGCCACGTCAAAGTCGCTGGACACGTCAGTGAAACCCGCGGCTAGAATTGGAGTCATGCCGCCGCCGACCATGCAGAAGAGACCCAGAGAGAGCAGAGCCGAGTCTCTCCTCCAGGCAGGCCAGTTGAGCGGGTCGTTGGCCGAGTCTTCCGGCTGGGGCTCCAAGATGATTTTGCCGTCGCTCGTCTTCTTCTTGGGGTCTGCCGGGGGGGTATGGATTATCCCCACCGGCAGAGACGAGTGAGATGTCCGCGCCGGAGCGTTTCTCAAGCCCAGGGGCTCGTTGTGGTCGGGAGCCAGCAGCAGCACCGACCCTGCGTGTAAAGGGGTAAGCGGCTAGATCGTGTCTCACAGTGGGTCCCGGCGGAGTAAGGGGTTTGTCAACAAACCTGGCACTTCGATCGTCTCTCGGTCGTTGAGGATTCCCATATTCCATCTCGCGGGCCCGGTCTTTTCTTGGGAATCTTTGTCAACTGCCGAGGGCCTTTTCCGCCATGACCGGGTGGTTTCTGTAGGTTGCGCCATGTTGCGATTCCGGGGAGGGGAATTCCTATTGTATTTTATTCTCGCCCGTGGCGAGTTGCTATGCAGTCAGACCCTCAGAAGAGAAGGGAGAAAACTCTAGGTGGGCCAATGCCTGCAACAATGGTCTGAGAGGACGAAAACAAGCAGGAATATAAAAGGATGTATATGTAGGTATGGCTACTGTGAAATGCGAGCAAAAGGTATATGAGGCAGACTAGAGTCCGATGTTGCCAATAGCCGGCACGATCTAGGTATCTGGTTATGATAAGGATGAAAGGCGAGCGAGATGTGGAAGCGTCTTGAACCGCTAATGCAGTGTTTGCGACCAATCCCACCAAGTAAGAACGGGAAGCATGGGTGCTCCTTGCCCCGTAAGCAGAGGTCAGGCGGGAACTGGGGGCGGCGGGGAACCTGGAAGCGGCGGGCGCTGGTGCTCTGGGTAGGGATCCGAGGCGCTGCAGCCCGGTTCTCGAGGCCAACCACCTGCTAAGAATGTAAGAGACTTGGCCTCGTGGGCACATCTACCTTAGGTAGACGGCACGGAGGCAGGAATGGAGCATTCTGACCCCAAGGAATCCTAGTTGGAGTGGTGTGGGAAGCTGGCAGCGTTGCAGTGGGTTTTCTACTTGATCCCCTCCTGTCGTTGGCTGGGCTTCCCCCGAATCGAAGATGCCATCCGACGATTCTACGGGGGCCGTAAAAATGGCGGTGACATGTCAGCAGCACCAATTTCCAATAGATGCTCGTGTCTGATACACTGATATGTGTCCACGGGTCCTGCCTGGTGGTTGCAAGACCTAGGCTACCTGGTGAGTAGGACTGGAAGCAGTCCGTGTAGGGAGGTCCTGGTGATCGCTTCAACGACCCCACAGCCTGGTGATCTTCGCGGGGCAACCCTAGAGATTGACCACTCATAAGGTCTACCTGCCTACACTGATGCTGCCTGGAATTGACCGCCCCAGTGAGTGCCACTCTGAACACCCAGGCGATAATGCGGGAACCGGGGTTGGAAAGTCGCGAGTCCGTGCGACCTACCCCGCCAAACGCACCCACGCGAGAGCCCTTGACGCACAATGACGCCACTGAACTAGCAGGGAGGTCGCGAAAGCGGCGAGCTGGCAACCTGTCGCGCGGCCGTCTAGCTACAGCGCTGAGCTTGTGATCGCTAAGTCGCTGTCATCCACGACTTGCGATTTTTGACATCCGCCATCTCAACATATTCCTTATCGGCATCACTGGGCCAATCCCGAGGCCAAAATCCTC
Organism: Lasiosphaeria ovina; assembly: GCA_033439765.1. Lineage (NCBI taxonomy): Eukaryota > Fungi > Ascomycota > Sordariomycetes > Sordariales > Lasiosphaeriaceae > Lasiosphaeria > Lasiosphaeria ovina. The sequence continues at coordinate 1,666,663 of JAULSN010000009.1, forward strand.
CGAAACAAAGAGCTGCACCCGGTGGCCCAACCCCAACCCGCCCGGTCCTCCGGAAATAAAAGGCCGGGAGCATGGGGCCAATTCGAGTGGTGACGGGGCGCGTCTCTCCCATCACCAAGGCCGCCTTACGATGCACCCAGCCGACGACGGCGTCACGGGCAGTCTTCTCGACGTCGCACCGCGTTGAGGCTTCTCGCAACCAAGTATATGCATCGTGAGTGCCACCCTGAACCGGCCGCCGCATGGTCTAGAACGCCGCTTTGTGTTCTGTTCATTCCCCCAACTTTGCGAACAGGGTGCGAAACGCCGACCAACTCCAAACATATCTGCTGCTCTCGTCGTCGACGCGAACCCCCCTCCTGACGCTCTGGACAACATCCTGGTGCTCAACCTGCCGCGTCGTGGCACCACTCCTCGAGCATCTCGTCGAGTCGGGCGTCGGTGAGGTCGAGGGCGGCGTCAGCTACTGTACCGTCGAATATGACGCACCCGATGTCATGGAAGCCGGGCTGGGCCTGACATACATGATCAACTCGATCCCGACGCTGCTGAGCTTCGACGCGCAGGAGGCCCAGACCCAGACCAAGGTTGCCGACGGCAGGCAGTTGTCCGACCGCAAGTTTCTGGAAGAGTGGATCAGGAATGAAGCGCGGCGGCACGGTAATAGGGGCGGCGGCGACGGCGGAGGCCGGAGTCCATTGGGCTTTCTCGGTGGGCTCTTCGGCAAGCCGAAGTAAAAATACCATTGCCGTGGCCGCAGTGTCTTCTGTGTCGCCGATACCTCACTAGGTACTCACCCCGTATGTACTTGTACGTACATATCAGCACGGTCGATTTCCGCCTGAATGCGGACACACCCGTATGTCCACCGATAAAAGACAATAGGCGGGACTGTTGTAAAAAATATATCCAGGCCGTGGGTCCATTGCGTATGCATTCATGTCGTGGTTTGCAGCCCGCCATTGACATACTCCTTGGCCAGCTTATTATATGTAAGCACGAGAAGTGCAAGGACGTGAAGCTCGATACTGAGAAGCTGAGGCTCAGACGGGCTCGAAACGTTGGGACCGTGGGGAGGTGTATCCGGTGGTGTGGCTGGTGAGGGCGGTCGAGCGGATCGACGGCGAGTGCGGGGTGGATCCGGACAGTGGCCATCGTCGCCAGAATGAGCGTCGCGCCGCGCGTAGTTAACCAGTGTCCTTGATAATTTAATGTTTCTTTCCAGTGCCTCTCTTCAATCTGCAGGACGACGAGGCCGCCAGCGCGCCGCGCCACTCGTAGCGCCGGCCGACCTACTGCTGAGGAAAATCCACCGCCACGAATTAGCCACAAATATTCTCGCCTCAGGCGACAAGCTCAGGGGTAAAGTAAATAAGTGTAGATAGCGCTGGGTAATTCACGTCGTGAGCCTGCCTTAGTGATCACGAATGGAATGAGGCAAAGTCGGAAGCAACTATTCACGAGTTGAATATTTATACATTGTACGCTGGGCTTGGTGCTAACGCTCAGCGCCACACGTCGTTAACTTATTCGACTATTTTAGTCGTCCATTTGAGAGCGAACCTATGAGGAATAGTCAATTCGTATATGATTGCTATTTACCAAATAATGGCTATATATTAACGAGCTGGACATATGAATGGCACGGGGTAAATACGTGGATATCGAGAGGGGAATTTTCATCAATGCTTCTCATCCACTGTTGAGACGAAAGAGGAGCGCTACTACCGTATATTTGCTAAATAACGGGGATGATATCTAGTGCTTAGGGGATAATGTGCAATAAAGACTTCGGGCTCAAGTCGCGCATTCAAGCCGCTCTGTCACCTAGATTTAGCTATACTGCACGATATGTCACGGTGTAATGCGATTTTGGTTAACAGCGCGGGCCTGGCCACGCGCGCGCCCGGCGTAACAGTGGCATGGCGGGGTCATTAACCCCCTGCCAACAAGCTGTGAGGTCGTGAAGGTAAGTTGTGTTACGACCGGGAACCAACCTACCTACGCGTAGGTTGACTGCAAGACCCGGGAAACCGGCTTGCAGGCAACAATCTTGCAAATGACAGGCCGGCTGACTGGCCCGGGCAACCAGCTTGCAATTGAACTACGTTGCAACTGACAGGTTGACAGGGCACCTCAACTATCTTATAGGCAACTTAGTGGCTTGCAGTCCACAGGCAGCAAATATGTGCGCCGCAAGCCCATTCTATATTCGTCGGCGCAGAGAGATTTCTTCCTGTCACTAGATATCCCCAGCGGGACACAAAACTAAAACACCGACGTCTACTCTTTATTAGCCTAGAGTTACCTAAAATACGGTGGGCAGCCAAGGTGGGCAGCCAAGGTGGCCCATCTTCGAAGACCTCCTCGCTGGTTTGAACGGTCAGTGTATCCAGGTGAACCGAGAATCCCACTAATGCGAAGTAGCGCGGACAGTGCAAGAACAAAGCGGATTTTGAACGGGTTTCAACAGTAGACGGCGTCTTCGGCTCGTCTACTCCCCAGGCTAGCTCGGATTAAAAGCAGATAATTTCTTCGAGGGAGGCTTGATAGCGATAGTGAGGACCCATTTTGCCAGTTATAGGCTGTTGGGAGTTCGTAGCAGCTTGGGCGACAAGCGTTGTTAGTAAGTGCAGTGAAGGCACCGTTACCTCCACACTGCTGGAGCAAAACACATTCCCCACTGCCGCCATCATCGCCCTCCTTCATTTGGCCGCTTCCACCACCGCCGGAACACAGCCGCATCGTCCGGTTTTTCTACTGCGCCCTTTTATCTTGGCAACCTGTCAAGCTCGAGCGGGAGCGCACTCTCGATTCTCTGACCTTAGAATCGCCCGGTTCTTCTAGCCTACCATCAAGTTACCCAGCTTCCGTGCCGAAAGTGCCCCACGCGCATGACCATGCTGCCAGCATGACGATACCTAAAGCCCAGGCGTCACCGGAGAATCCACGAGCGCTCCTGCCGAGGCGGAAGAGAAGGAAACCATCGATCCGACCCGCCGTCCGAGCACTCCCACCGGAGAGACTGAGAAGAAACGACCGCTCTAGGCTGCCGTTCGAGTACCCCATCTCTCCCTCGCTCTGGCAGTGTCCTGACGGCGGTCTCCCCGGCCCAACGAAGTGCTGGCGATTCTCCGGGCCATACGCACGAGGCCACCGCCGGACCCGATGGACTTGGCAACCGAAGGAGCCTCGAAACGCCTTCTATGGCTTAAGCTTTCGCTCCACTCCAAGTAATTCGGCTATGACCGTATCAAACCTCTCCTCAGATCATAGCCTTTCCCTCCATATCATCGAGGATCTTGTTAATATACGCCCCTGCTGCCGAAAGGTGAAGGATGTGGGCAATGGCGCTGTGGAGTGTTAGGAGCCGTGTCAAGGGAGGATCGATGCTCCGACTCTCAGTGAGGAAGAGTGCACGCGTAACAGGTAGTAGACCTCGTACGATACCAGAAGGGAGAAAGAAGCCGATTCGGTAAGTATGCGGCGGTTGGCCAGGGACAGGCTCGAAAAACACCTCAAAGTCACCAAAAAAAAACCCGTGCAGATTGTGGGTCACCGTCATGGCGTTCCGTGATCGATCAATATCGTTACCATCAGTTAGATCGACTACATCATAGTCAAACATATTGAGGATCGTAAGCGCGGCTTCTTTCGAACGGGACTAGCAACTGATTAGTTCGAATACTTTATATATCGGGACGGGAAACAAACCAATTGGGAATCCGCATCCCGTGATGTAAGGGAATGGGGAAGGATATGTGCCACCCCTAGACTCTCAAACTGAGTTTCTTCCAAGAGCAATTTCTTATCGTCATCCCACGCATCATCGCCATATTGTTTCATGCGTTTTGTTGCTTCGTCTTGGTCGAATCGACGACTTATGATACAACGATGCCGGTCGCGGATGAGGAATTCACCGCGGAGTTCTGACACTCGCTCTGCCGTGCCGACGAAGTCTTGGAATTCTCTTCCTTGCGCTGGCTGAATGGCGGAATGGTATACTGAGGAAGGCTGCGGTGCCTTCTTTGTGGATGCTTTTACTAGGAGACATTAGCTTGAGACCGCAAGTGAGGAAGGGGGAGGCCAGGTCTTACGAGGGAGGAATAAGTTGTCGAAGAGATGTTCTGCAAAGCGAACTACAGCAGCTTCCGGCTCCGTATTGTCGGAATCAACGTCATCTTCGCCGTCTATGGAGAGTGCGACGGGCTGAAAAAAAGCCCGGAGAAAAATATCCTGCGATTTCTCTGAGTGTGAATATTCGTACGTGAGGCGAACAAGGGGCGGTTATAATGACCTCTGGACCTGTCGCTCCTCGTTTCTGTATCCTCGAAGTAGCTTATGATGGTAAAATTTGTGCCTTGCCTGATCACGTCGACCTGGTCCTAACGGCGCCTCTGATGAGAGATGTATAATTCCCTCCAGGGACGATTAGCGGCGATGGTGAGGAAAGCGGTGGGGCTAGCCATTCTATCGTTATTGTCGCTACTATGGTGCCAAAAAAATTTGTGTCTAGAGTCTGTTATGGAGGACACTTTTCACGGTCTGTCCACGGAGACCCTACTGCGGGGTAGTGCGGAGTAGTGGTGCTCGGCTGCCTCACGCTTTTGCTTGGCTCTCGAGTACTCCTCCTCAGCCGCCTGTAGTTGCTCTTCATTCGTTGCTTTCTCGTTTTCGCTCTCTGCGATCTTCCGTAGCAGCTGCTTTTCGGCTTCGCCATGGCGTTCGTTGTCTGCTTTGGAGATTAACGCCCTTGCTACGACCAACTTAACCACCGTTGTTTTCTTCCTTTTTACACGCGTACCTACATCTAACACCAAGGCAGGCATTTACCTCCAAGAACCTTTGTCCAGCGCCCAACCTCGACCACGGCTCGCGACTTCAAATTCGAGTTCCTCGACGCCTCCCTCGACCCCGAACTCCGCCGCCGGCGCAGAGTCCTTGGAACCTTTTCGCCCTTTGCCCTCGGAGCTGGCCCCAGTTTGGGTTCCCGCTGCTGTCGCTCCCGCCGATATTCAGTTCATGAGAGGTCACTTGGGCAATAGAGTATCGGAAGGACCTCGTATGGGCCGAAGCATTCAGGGCAGTTCGAAATCATATTAATCGGCTTTCCAGATTTTCGAGGTGCTGTTGTTTTCGTTGTCAAACTTCCCCAGGCTTGAGTGCCCCGGTCAACACATCAATATATGTTGTAGAAGGAGAGGGAGAAAAACTAAGTGAAGGGGAAGAGGGGGGGGGGAGGAGGCAGAGGAGGGTGGCAGCAGTGGGATAATTCACACGGGTGCTGCGCAATCGCAACCCCCTGTTTTGGGATCGGTTACCTTCTTCCCTTTCTAGAAGTCACCCGGGGCCGGAAATCCAGTCTCCGTAGTCGTCACGGGTGACTTTCTACGTATTCTTCTCAATCTTTGCCCTATCTCTCAATAAAGGGCGAGTTCTCAGGAGTACTAGGACTCTTCCTATCATACAGGCTGGCCCCTTGACGGACACAAGCGTAGACGGCTAGCCCCGAGCAAGTCGCAAGATATGTATTAAGAAGCTCCAGGCCGGTAAGGACGCGCGCCGCCTATGGTTCGTACTGCGAGGATCCCGAGGACTATTTTGGTGATTTGGTAGCCTGGACTGAGAAAAGGTTAAGGGACCTTAGATAATCAGCCCTCTCAGGGGCGTCAAGAATAATGGCGCAATATATATTATGCTTGTGGCTTTCAGTAATGTCCATATGTTTTTCCACCATTACTTAGGGCATATTTATTCCTCGACTATTAATCATTAGCTAAGGGCCTTCTACAGCCCGTTAGTAGACTACGGTCTCTGTAAAACTAAATTACGCCCAAATAGCAGAGGAAATGGGGAGGTAGTTAATATGGGCAAACAACTTGTTTATAGACAAGACGTTGGTAATTAAGGTGGGACAAGATAGCTATGTTTTAGGGCTATTCTACGCCGTAATATCCCCAATATCTACCGGCCTTATCTACCCACCTTATTTACCGCTATCTGCCCGCCTTGTCTACCAACCTTATCTGCCCACCTTATCTGCCCACCTTATCTGCCCACCTTATCTGCCCACCTTATCTGCCCACCTTATCTACCCACCTTTTCTACCCACCTTATCTGCCCGCCTTGTATGTCTGCCTAACTTCCCACCTTGCTTGCCTTAAGTTGCCTGCCTTCCCACCCCACCTTGCCTCCATTCTCGGCTAACCTTTCATATATGACCTTTTTTCCACTGCGTTAAATCGTCTCCGAGATGGAGAAAGCGGCGTTCAGTTGGGGAGTTCAGGAGCTAGTTTTGGAAGAGTTCTTCCAAAATACGTCAGAAAAGTTTCGGAAGAATCTGCACCTACTGACTTCCTATCCATGGGAGGAAGCTAAGCAGGCCTTGAACAAAGCCCGAGAGCATCGACAATCTAACCCTAGGCGCGGGGTCAATAAAATGGACCGGCTTCAGCCCCTAGACTTGGCAATGGCGAAGACTATACTGGTATGTCCCTACAAATACACAAAAATCATCTAATCTCTCTCATAATTATCTGTAGCAAAATGGATCCGTCTCAAATCCAATCAAGACTCCAAAACCTGCCCCTACTAGTAGCACTATAGATCTAACCAACCCCGACAAAGTACACGACACAGACTCCTCGGATAAGACAACGTCGGTCTTGCGGCTCCATGAGTTAAACTTCCACATCACGAGGCAATCACTCATAACACTACAGCCTGGTAAATGGTTAACGGACGAGATTATCAACGGTGCTCTTCATCTCATCAAGGAAGTAAGCAACGACAAGGTGCAGGTCGTCGATTCATTATCACACCAATCCAAACGGCAGCCTGCGAGACCTGACTTCCTTGACCACCGAGTATTACTGCCAATGCTCATTCGTCGCAACCATTGGGTCGTTGGTGTATATGAAGACAGGACAGGGCTTTTGGTTTACGATTCCCAATGGGAGTCGACCACCAAGGATGCCGTATCGGATCAAGCTGGTATATTCTTTTCGAAAATCCTCCAGAAGGAGGACGACGACTACCCGCAAATTACAATCACTGCGCCGTTGATTCAATCCAACTCCAATGATTGCGGTGTACTCAGCATTGCTGCAGCTTTCCATAAGGCGATGGGTCTCAGCATCGAGCCTACGCATGTCAATCCAGCTGTATGGCGGGATTTCTTACTCCGACTACTAAGACCGCAATCCGATGTCGATGAACATCTCAATGACTCACCACCAGTCAAGATTGAACTTCCCTGTCTGCCTTCAACGGTCCCATTTTCCGAACTTCCTGGAGCCTTAGCTCAGTTCTTCCACGCATTTCTCCCGAGACTGCGCCAGTGGTCGGACGCAATCAAGAAAGCACTAGTTTCAAGAGAACTCGTCTTGAAAATTAGCCGTCTCGCGACGGGCGCGACAAACGCTAGTGCAGACGCTATGGCACGGTTCCAAAGAGTAGATGATTATTACAAGGCGGTAGTACAGCGACTGCGTGCCGAGGAAGAGCAGGCTAGGATTTTGATGCAGTCGGTTATGACCTGCAGAAAGGTTCGTCCGACACAGTGACAGCAAACAACAATCGCTAACAGAGACGCTAGAGCTTTTCAACAATCGATGACGAGGTCAAACACACAAACGGAGCCATGGTGGGTATTGGTTTAAGCAACTCGGATGAGACTACGTGTAATACGTCGGGCTGTAAACGAAAGCGTGACGGGTCGCTATGCGAAGAGTCCGATCGTATCAAGAAACTCAACCTCTCTATCAACGGCTCTAACCGACACCCAGAGAATACTCTGTCTGTCGTGGAATCTACGCCGTCCGTACTTGAAGCTGTCGCCAACTCCTCCACCTTGATCGGGATAGAGCTTGCCAATACAGAGAGAGATTGAGCGAGAGCGGTGAAGGTGGGGTGGCAGTTAGGGGGCTCCAGCATCCGGGGAAGCAACGGCTTTGGGGCAGCCAGTTCATTTTTGGTGCTCCCTTGGGCACGATCTGGGCGAGCTGGCTGGGATTCGGATTCCCCTTGCATGTAATTAATACAGGCTTGACAGAAAGGACTGGGCAACCGGCTTGCGATCAATCTCCCTTATTTATTACAACCTCAACCCGATGTCCGTCAAACTGTTGACGCGAAAAATTCTACCCATAGTACCCGCGGTACGTCCTCTAAACATGGATGTCCTCCCCGAGGAGTGCTGGGCGCGCTGGGGGCCACCTGGAGTTGCTGCAGACTGACAGCGGAGGGAGCCGAGAGTGCGCACAGCGGCCTCGGCGCGGACTGCCTGGAGGGACTCGCTCAGCGACAGGAGGGCGAATGGGCATCCACTCTAGAATACAGCGGTAATAAGGGAAGTAGCAGCGGGGTAGCTCCAAAATAGATGGCAACCAATCAGGGCCAACCAGGCCATCCATCCGTCAGGCCCATGCCGTTGGCGGTCGTCGATATAAATGAAGAGTTGGGAGAATGAAGTTTGTGGCTCCGGCGCGCGAAGACTTTGCTTTGAGTTTGTCGGCAGGAGAAGGTCGGTCGGGGATCGAGACGGATAACTTTGAGGACGACGAACAATTTGAAGGGATGTTGGTATGTACCCCGCATTGTCGGGATTTCCTCTGGGGTCAGACGAACGTATCGTATCTTCAACCTGTGTTCAGGTCAGCGGCGGCCTCATTACAAGGCGGGTCTGTGGTTCCTTCAATCGGGGACAGACACTGAAGTAAACCACCCGCACCTCTTTGTGGCTTCGTGGGTCGGCATGGAGGCACTGAATAGTTGGCAGCGCAGGTGGGGAGGCAGGTTGGCAGCCAAGGTGGGCAGGCAACCTAGGTGGGAAAGGTTGGGGCAACAAGCAAAGGAGGGCAGGCTTGGCAGCGCAGGTGGAGAGGCAGGTTGGCAGCGCAGGTGGGGACGCAAAGGTGGGCAACGGTCAAAAGCGGACTTCAAGCGGGGTTGTTTGCGGAAACCTCTCTGTGCCTTGTTCAGGTTTGGGTAGACTTCTGGTAGATTTTTGTGATTCGCGATTTAACTGTTGTTTTGTTTAGTTCGGCAGTTAGCAGTAGGTTAAGCAGGATTGAGGCTTTTATTCTTGCTAGTCGTGATGCATGTGATACACCTGAACGTGGTCAATTCCGTAACATGCAGTCGGCGAGCTCGGAAGACTGTGAAGTCCGTCATGTCAGAGATTCAGGGGCAACTTGGTGGTTAGGCCAGGTGTGCAACAACTTGTAAATATTAAAGCAGGTTTCCTGCCAGGTAGGTTTCTAGGTAGCTGATTCGACAAATAGACCAACGACCTTGTTTTCTTTCCGTGTCATCTTGAAGCCATTCCGAAATGCCTCGCAACCCCCTGGACCATTGGAAATGAATCCACCTCGCAGTTCGAATGGCAAGAATACCCGGCCAACAGGCCCCCAGTCCGTCATGCGGGCTACGATGGCCTCGAACGGGGCGGCTCGTCACACGCAACGAACTCTGGGCTCTACGGCAGTTCAACCGTCCGGAGGCACACGCTCGGGCGGTACGAGAAGCGGAGCGCGCAAGAGCGGCGAACGCGCATGCGGCGAAGGCACAGGACTCGCCGCCGGCTTCCGACCCTACAGCTTCATGCGGAGCCGTGGACGTGCCTCTGCCCTAGGTGCAGGCACTACTTGGAGCGCAGGCATTACCGGTTTTAACGGATCATTCTCGCGTAAGTAACCGTGGCCGCCGGCGCCGGCAACCCTCCTCCTTCCACGGGCCTGTCGGCGTTCACCGGCGTCATGAATAGACGGAGCCGGGCGACCTGGACTGACGATGTGAAGCTCACGGTATTCCAATCGCCATGTGGCGCCGTAGACCTAGGTCTTCAGCCGAAAGGCACATCTAAACCACAGGTATACCACGATGCGGCTAATGAAGTCAAAGCTCAACACCAACTGGAAATAACCAAAAACCAGCTAAAATAGCTAAACTCCATCATGGAGGTTTAGCTCCGGCTGTGGGAAACGCTTGGCCGGCATTTCGGGGTCGCCTGGGACGAACTCATCAAGGTAGGCGTATTTCCCCTCGTTTTTCCCATCAACTAACCCCCTCGGTAGTACAAAGGAGACATGAGGCAATTCCGGGGTGCCACCCTTCAATTCCTTAGCCACAGCGAGAAGTCGTGGGGGGATGTGCCAACGGCTGAAGGGGCCTCGGCTTCGTCAGTCACAAGCCTCCAGCCACCTAAGAAGCAGAGTGCCCTGGAAGACAACGACGACGACGATGAGGCTTCCAGCCGAGATGCGAAGAGAATGAAGGACCCTCGGCAGGGCCTTGTGGATTGCATCCAAGCTCTGGTGCCGGCATTTGTTGCCCGTGGAAAGAAGCCTGAGCCCAAGGCGGACCCTGTGGAGTGGATGAAGCAGGCCATAACGATCCTTGAGGAAAATTGCTAACAGAAAGTCGGTCTTTCTTCCGCGAACGAGCTCTTCTGTCAATGGCTCGATGAGAGGAAGGCCATGCAGTTCGTCAAGATGGGGCCAAAATCAAGGATTCAGGTTATCCAGTTTGCCAGCAAGAAGGCTAAGGACGACGATAACTGGGCTTCCTATCGCTTGGACCCTCTTGAACTCGATGTCGAGAAAGAAATCCGGGAAATGGAAGAGCGGGAGGCGCGCGAAGAGTATGAAGAGATGTTGGAAGCAGATCGGCAGGCTGACATGGAGGCTCTGGCACGCGAGGAAGCCTATGAGGGTCGTCATGCTCGTGAGAAGGCGCATGTTGAACCCCGAAGCCGAAGCGCTCGCGAGGGAAGCCTGCTGATGCGTTTTCGGTCGGCCACGCAAGGTCGGGAGCATGTGCGCGGTATGCAGTCTCGGGACTTCGTGCCGGCATACCGCGTGCGCCGCCGACGGCCTGCTTCAGCACCAGAGATGTACTGGGAAAGCGAGGGCGAAGGAGCCGTGATTATTTCACCGCCTGTGACGACGGACTCGGAGGATTATTTCGAGAGGATGGCTACGTAATGTTGTGTGTTTTCTTTGTCTCTCGCGCCTAGATTGCGTTGCTTTCCATCCAGTCAGCTGGGGACCTTCAGAATGTCAGGAAAAGACCTCAAATGCTTCACAGACGATAGATCGAATACACTGTTTTGTTTGAACAAGAAGATCATGAAAATACCGAATTTGTGGATTCGAAGAAGGTTGACACTGGAAGAAACCCTCCCGAGTCGGATCCCGCACTAGCTACGCTTTACAAGATTCTCAGTCCGCCGGGCCACGTTGGGGACATCCAAGGAACCTTCGACGGGCGAAGTCTCGTATATAGCACTGGCTCATCCGGGAAAACCCCCCATCATCTCCTTCTATACCAATAAGCCCGCTTCTGCTATGTCACCACATCCTTCTGTTGTAGCTAACAGCTGAGAATACATGATAGATATGGGTTCGTCATCGCCGTCGTCGGTATGCTCGACCTGATTCTTCGAGTCAGGACAAAGCCAGCAGTTGAATCGATCTATCTTCGCCGTGGCAGCCTCACCTCGATCCAGCTTTGGCACGTACATTGTAGGGGGTCGTGGTCTTGGGTTCATCAGGCCCCAACGCTAAGTGCTGGCAAAACACATCGCCGTTGTGCACATCCATTTCGCAATAGACTGACTGCATCACTATCGCACGGCATGGCAACCGCAGACTTTCCTCCATCTCGAAATTCACCACATCGACCGAAACGCCGCGGCTACTTAGCCCCACCACGGAGCAACTTCTTGAGTCTCCAGCACACGCATTGAACACACCTACTTCGTACCACTGTCGCCAACGCCCTCGCCCACTAAAGGCTCGTTATTCTTCTCGTCCCTTCACCTTGACCTAGTGAGTGCAAACTCCTCCATCTTACTATCAGGTAAGCTTTCGTTCTTAACTCTTTCATGCTCGGGCGTAAGTCACGCCTATCCTGCAACTGCATCTGACATTAGGCATCGGTACACAAACAGAAGTAAGACTCTTTGGTGACCCAAGTCCGCGCGTGATGCCGCAACCTCCCGCCTTGAGTTCCTCGACTCCGCCCTCGACCCCTCCCTCGACCGCCTCGAACTTGCCGAGCCCCCCTAAGTTCTGAGGCGGTGTTTCCACGAGAGCGACACCGGTGATGGCGAAGAGGCTTTGAAGGCAACTGACTCCGGCGCAGCAGGAAGATGTTAACGATGGGTAACTCTACGAGCTTCGGTCAACGGGAAAATTATGGTCGTTGTTGAGCGCTCACATAGGAGGGAGGGGTAAGCCCTCACGCTGCCGTCTTACTTGCAGCGAAGCTATCTAGATTAGGAAGGCGACTATGCCCGAAAGCCTGCCCCCGCCGCAGTCCGGTCCGCCTTGAGAAGCGCCCTTGCGGCTCTCGTGCCAGTCGGCCGATATTCGCGGGCGGCAGCAATGTTCAAGATACTTCGAGGAGGAGATACATCCACCGCAGGCTTTCTGCCACCGAACATGCCGAGTATATCGCCGACCGCTCGACTTCTCGGCGTTCGTCAGAAGAGAAGGCTAGGGTAAGGTCAGACGAGTTCGTTGCACATCCGTCAGGCCTCAGTGGCCCAGGTGATCGGAATGTCGTGGAGTGACTTGCTCTTAGTGAGATAGACCGACGTACTGTCACACCTTCGATGTGTTTACATACGTCTATAAATCCATTTGCCTTTCGTCCGTCTGCACTACTCGGCTTGGCTAGTCAAAAGCTCAGAGTTGAAGGCTCAAAGCTGGCCTGATATTGTATCCATGTTCGACTTCGAAGGAGACCTAGCGCCCATCGGGCAATCGACCGTTAGTCTGTTGGCTGCAACGTATCCACAGATTAGCTTACCTTGTGATGTCAATACTGAAGCCGTGGCTGCGGAGTGGGTTGCACCCTTCAGAGACTTCTCTCAAACTCGACATCTCTCCCCCCAACCTAGTGATATCTTCTTCGAAGAGTCTTACTGGCGAGACCACTTGTGCTTTTCCTGGGACTTTCACACTTGGCGTGGCCCTGAGGAAATGAGCTCCTTTCTGCAGAAACTCGGGCATGGGTGCCGATTCCGACGAGTATCCATCGACAACAGCGGCGATCCCGACAAGAGGCCTGCACTTGTGTCAGCTGACCACTATAGCAACATTCGAGGCGTTCAACTATACATCGATATCGAGACAATACCGGAACGGGGAAGGGCCTGGTGAGACTTCTCGATGAGGCCGAATCCCAAAGGTGGAAAGCATTCACCATCTATACGGGCCTCGTCGAACTCCGCGGTCATGCTAAAACGATAGGACGCAGACGACGATCAGGTCACATCCATAGCCTTCCTGGGACAGCCACTGAGTCTGATAGCTGGCAGAGAAGGAGAACTGCGCAGAAGAACTTCGAGGGAGACTCGCAGCCCACCGTGCTCGTTATCGGTAAGATTATTCTGGCAACCACTGCTATGCTATAGATGCTCCCCGCGCTTCTCGCCAAAGTATCTCCTGGCAACCTCCATGGTAAAGGCCCTGGCAAAGTAGCTAACTGGAATTTTGCAGGGCCTGGCCAGGCCGGTCTTTCCGCGGGAGCACGCCTGACACCAATTGGGCGTCCCATGCTTGATCATAGATCAACATCCGAAAGTGGGTGACTGCTGGCGCACTCGCTACCTCCGACTTGTACTCCACGGCCCGGTTTGGTGTACGCTCTAGGATCCCTGTTGATCTAACCGTACAGTATGCTGATGCGGCCTAGACAGACAACCACATGCCCTATCTTCCCTTTCCGGTCAGTTGGCCGGTGTTTGCAGCTAAAGACCAGGTTGCAGAGTTCTTGGAGGCGTACGGCCAACTCATGGAACTGAATGTGTGGTCTTCGGCAACCCTGAAGCGCGCAAATTGCGACGGTAGCAGCTGGGAGGTGACAATCGAGCACCACTCGGAAGAAGGAGGCATCGAAGTGCGAACGCTGCGGACCCACCACATCATACAGGCGACGGGAGTGAACGGTGAGCCCAAAATTCCCAGAATCGAAGGCCTGAGCGACTTCCGCGGACACATCTGCCACTCGTCTCAGTTCTCGAGTGCTGAGCCGGCGACCCCAACTAAACAAATAGTGGTAGTCGGGACCGGCGTTTCGGGGCACGACATCGCGCAGGACTTCTACGGACGCGGTCATCATGTGACGCTTGTCCAGCGAAGCCCGACATGCATCGACACGACCGCCTACGTCTACGGCCAGGGCCTGTATTCGGAAGATGGCCCGGCTGCCGAGGACGCGGACTTCCTCACCCATAGTGTCCCGCTCCCACTGCTGAATAGACGGGAGATCGAGAAGACCGACCAACACATGATAGAAAACAAGGAACACTTCGAGGGACTAGAGAAAGCTGGCTTCAGAGTCGATAGAGGCCCAGACGGCGCCGGGTAAGTCTTCTGCGGCGACCAATGAGGAATTATATGCCACCTTGTCAGACTCACGGCTCATCCAGTCTTCACAGTAGAAAATTCAAGTTCCTCCAATACGCCGGCGGCTCCTACATCGACGTCGGCGCCTCCTAGCTGATCATCGGCGGCCACATCAAGGTCAAGCAAGGCGCCGTGGCCCGGATCAACCTGCACTCGCTGCTTCTGGACGACGGCACCAAGCTGCCGGCCGACGAGATCGTCTTCGCGACAGGGTACAGCAGCATGCTGGCGACGACGAGGAAGATCATAGGCGCCGACTTTACGCGTCAGCTGAAGGAGGTGTAGGACATCGATAAGGAGGGCGAGCTCCGGTCCATCTGGCGGCGCTCAGGCCAATCGGGCTACTGGCTTGCGGGTGAGCAACTTCGCCCTGTGCAGGTACTACTCTAAGATACTGGCGCCGCAGATCAAGGCCATCGAGGATGGAATCATGCGCTACGAGGACTTATAGAGGCGAGAATAGCCTGAAGGTGCCACCTAGCTCGAATGAGTGTATATCAATAATCAATCCCACGTTCCATCAGAGTTATATATGATGATAGTGCTGAAGGCTGTATATCATCATAAGCTCTTAATTGCGAGCTCATTCGTGGACAGGCCTGTATATATCCTTTAAAACGATATTTAGCGTGTAGACACAAAATGAGCGTCAGCATTTCACTTAAAATAAGGCTTCCAACGAGATCCCTGTGGAAGGACCATATTGCCGGTAATGACTTGGCTGCATAAAGACCGCATTCCTAGTAATGACTGTCTACGAAAGGGTCGTATTGCAAGTAATAACTATGTTGATGAGCCATCTCAATAAAACATATCACCAGCTTCTCGATTTCGCCCAGCATCTCGGCCCCGCCGGCCATATTCACTGCATATCCTTCCGGGGGAGCACAAAGTTGTTGAAGGGGGATTTCCACCCCGACAATCTGAGCAACCAGGTTTTCAAGGTAGCCCAGCTTCTCAAGTTCGTACTTGCTCAAGCCGAACTTGCGGTCCGTTTGTATCACACAGGCCATGAGGCCGCCGAGAGGCGTGATGCCGTTTCGCTCGCCGATGCCGAGCACCGTTGTATTAAGGTGAGTAGCGCCAGCCTCAAGAGCGACTAAGGCGTTCGCGATGGCACATCCCGTGTCATTGTGGAAGTGCGTCTCGATGTCGCAGCTAACGGACCTTGCGCGGCGCGTCGATCTTGTCATACACTTCCATCGGCGTGGCACCGCCCACGGTGTCGGCGATGCCCACGCGGTCCGCGCCCAGCCGGTCAACGAGAGAGTAAAGTTTCAGGATCTCGGAGAAATCCGAGCGGAAGGAGTCCTCCCCGGAGAAGCGAATCTCAATGCCGTTCGACTGTGACGTATTCGATAACCTCCTGCGCCTTGGTAGCAATTTTTCGGCCATGTCCTTTCCGTGCGAATGCTTCATGAGCTGGGGAGAGGTGACAATGCACATATTGCTACGTTGGAGCCGTCAGTCGTGGGATATGTAGTTGAAACAAGGAAAAGAACGTACGTCCCATCCACGCCTGACTGAACTGCGATTCTCGCGTCGCTCATGTTGCACCGGATGTGGCACAGTATCCAACTCATTATTAGACAGGAGAGAAAATCAGTCTAAGCTTTAGCTCACCTTGGCCCGCAGTCCGAGCTTGCAGATAATCTCGCAATCAGCTCTTGACTGCTCAGAAGCAGCGGGCGACGTCAACTCGATCTAATGATGACGTGAGCTACAGGCAGTACGTTTGAAACCCTCTACCCCTTGTCTCCACCGCTTGGGTTGGTAGTCTTGCGTAATCCACTCCAAAATCATCCAGGACCCGGGCGATTTGGATCTTCTGGGTCGTGTCGAAGTGGGCCGCAGAAAACTGCTCGCCCTCGCGCAGAGTGCTGTCGACGATTGTCGACGATGCTGAAGTTGGCCAGGCCGACAAAGGAGGACACGGGAGTGGTATCGCTCGTCAGCGTCCCAATGCTAGAATCGTCCATGTGGTGCGAGCAAGACGAGGAGATATCCGTCAGGGAGCCTTCATCAGCCCCGCTATGCTCCATATTCCAGTTGAAAGACGTTGGCAGCAGTGGGCATTAGGGGATCTCAAAGCCATCGCCTTGCTTGAGTCCTGAACAAGAAGAGTAAGTAGACGGCTCGGGCCTAAAGGGACAAAAGAAGAAAGAGAGAGAGCGAGAAAAGGGGGGTAGGGGGGGGAGGTGAATTCCTACCATGAGAGCCATTGTTGCTGCTGCTGGCACCATTCCCCATGGTATAGCTCGTATGGTGGCCGATGGGATGCAATGCGTCACCATGTATGGCTCGTGTGGTGGGAGATTGGGTTATTAGCTGTTGCCATGCCGTCTGTCGTAGCATTCGCGGAGAGTTGATTCGTTTATGTGGCCACCTGGGAGACTCTGATTCGGACCCCGCCTAAGGAAAAAATCCTAGGCTACTATTACGAGTCTAATTCCGGGCAGCGGGAGATAGCCTAACGCGTCAAAGTACAAGTTTCTTGCCAAGGCCATGAATTTCGTCAGTGGTCCAAATTCCGGGCCCTTTAGATATAGTACCATTATCTACCCTAAGGCTGCTTTTTCTTCCTCCTTTCTATCCACCGCCAGTAAGATCTACATATCCATATACGCCACTGGGTCGCACACCTCAGCACGAAGATTCTCAGCATGCCTAACTGTCAGAAAGAAGGGGTTCTGGGCCAGAACACCTTGGAGGTGTGGATAAAACTCGAAGGAGCTGAACTGACTACGTCAGTTCAGCTGGTGTGGACCACCATTTGCCACCTACTTTGCCACCATTCCCAAGTATAATAGAGGCTCTCTGGTGAATCCAGAGAGCCAGAGACAGGCGATACAATCAAGCAGTTGACACCCCTATCAACTCCACCGAATCCAGTGTGCAGCGCTTCTGACAAAACCCGAACTGCCATAAAGCTCCGCTGAGAAGCTCTAAGCCAGCCATCCGTTAACCTAAGCTACTCGATATAACGTATTTCTCCAAAGAGCGATGTTATGCACCCGAAATATCACTAGCATTCCTGGCAATACTAATACTGGACAATTCAGATAGGCAGATAGTTAGGCGAATGGGCTCAGTATTTAATGTCAGATAGAAAGGGTTTAGGGTCCCTGGCCATCTAATTAGCGAAGCTGGCTGGATGTCTGGTACTGCCAGAACGCCAGTGAGCCTCAGCCATCATGGTGACGAAGCCTGAATCCTACAGAAAAGGTCTATAAAGAAGAAGGTTCTTGCCAGAAGCCAGAACCGCAGGAGAGATCACACACGTAATACAATCAAGCAATTGCAACCCTATCAATTTCACCAAATCCGGTGTGCCGTGCTATCTAACAATGTGCTCCAATCTGATTCCCCAGTCTTCAATTTCAATCTCTCCAATCAGCTCAACGGGTTCTAGCTTAATGCTTCCGCTCAACCGTACATGAAGCCCTCGTTCCATACACCCCAGCCAACAATTGGAGTCACAGTAGTCATCATTGCAAGAGCTGTTGGCATTCTGTCGGCTGTTGGTACCGTGCAGATCTTCCAGCCGCTTAAATCATCTATCGACAATACACGCTCCTTGACGATGGTGAAGCTCAAGCCCACGGGGTACGGGTCGCCGCCCTCTGGGATTTGATTGGATGGATTGAAAAGCCCGTCCCTTTCCAGGTACAGGTACCCAAAGTAAAGGAGTGGACGAGAAAGTCTCCAGCGCCGAGCATGAAGGCTCTGTGTTCAGCCCGTACCGCGCGGTCAAAGAGCCGACGTTGCTCTTTCATCAAAGAGGCTGGCTATCTTGTTCCTGACCCTTGATAAGACATTCAGACGCTTGTTGTTAAGTTGACCTGCATAGCCCGTTAGCCCACGTCTGTGTCGTTAGGCACCTATCTCGCATTCATGCATACTTGTTATCCACTCTGGCAGTTCGATACCATAGTTATTTTCAGGCCCAACTTGCCACTGAGAAATGAGAGGGGTCGCTTGCTTGTTTTTGAACAACCGCGGAGAGCCCCCAGAATTCCTCGATCATTTGCAGTTTCCACATGACCCATAGCATAGTATGGCGTTCTCGTCAAAGGCTCTCGCAGGTGGGATGAGTGATGCCCAGAGCCTTGCTTGGGCCAGGGGCTTGTCTCCGATATGCTGGCCGCACTTGTCGACGAGGCGCAGGAACCGGACAAGCACGTCCCACTCGACCTCGCTCGGTAGCACCCAAGTCTCGTTAACAGCCATCATTCTCAACAGTTCAAAGGCACGCTCATAGTCGACGGCATCCGGTCTCATCGGGAATTTAGCATCGCCATTGGCCTTCTGTCAATGGTTTGTCGGTCGTCTAACCACAAATTCGGAAAGTCGCCCGACTCGCCCGACCAACGTCGCGGTCAACCCGGAACGCCGTGTGCCTCATACAGTGACGGCAAACCCTAGGGTTCCGGCTGACATGGCAATGTTCTTTTTTTCGGAGCGCAGACCAGCAAGGAGAGAGACGTGCAAGGCGAAAACGCGTGCTTGGGACCTTGTTGCCAAGGCAGACCCGGTCAAAGTTCTGGGGGAGAATTAGGCGGAGCAATGGGGCAGCAGCAGCGTAAAGAGGCAAACAAGGGATCCCCTCCAGAAGAGGACCGTCTCGTAGTGTGGCCCATTTAATTTGATCTACAACCATCCCATTTGACCTCTTTGAAGAAGCACTCTACCCATCATCTATCCGGTCTCTAATTCCCACCGCCTGCTTTTCGTGCTTGGCCACAGACTCTTATGTTAGGTGGTGTGATTAAGGAATTCATTCTGCCGCGCTACTTTCTCCCAGCTTTGATATCTTGTGCCTTTGCTGAAGAAGAATGTCGTCGCCATCCGAGGAGCTCCGGTGCTGTGCATGACCTCTATGCGTCCGTGAGCCTGCAGAAAACCTGACCGGAAGGCTTTATTCACGTGCAGAAAGCGGCGAACGAAGAGTTCGTTACCCCCAACCGGGCAACGAAGGGCACGGGCCTGCCTGCCAACTCCTCGAAAGGTCCAAGGTAAAGGCAGGCACGCCATTATAGACCCTGCACTTATCGACCTTCTCCTTCTTAAACCTCCGTTCCTTTGACTCTTCCTCTGTGCCAAATCCGCATCACCGAACACTATGCCCGACGTCGAGACTTTACGCAACGATGGATCCAGCACGGCTCAGCGGCTGGATAAAATCCTGGCAACTCTCTACTACCTCCTCCTCCACGATGAACAAGTCTGCGATTACCTCTTTCTCGTCGATCCAGCCGACCACCATCACATTCTTCGCGACGGCTTCCCGAAAATAGCCGAGCTCAACAAGCTTCTTGGCCTTAGCCTCCGCTTCGTGAGCCAGCCATGCAAATCCAATTCAGCCGGCATAGCTAACTTTGAGTGATCAGCACTTCAACCCTACCAACGGGAGCTAACCATCTCCAACATGAGCAAGTTTCTTCACTTCGAGCTGCGCCATTTGCTCGTTAACGAGCTACGCTCTGGTGCTTCGATGGTCGATCCGAGACCCTTCGTCGCAACGACTCTGATGAAGGAGACTAAGCTCGAGTTGGAAGTAGCCAACTGCGCTATCGCTATTTTCCCATCTATCTCCGGTGCAGAGCCGACGCCTTGTACGATCGCCACCATCGAGGCCGTCGGTGATAAGATGTCCAAGAGTGTACTTGCCCACGTCATGACGCGCAACCCTGGTATCCAAACCATGATAGGTCTCTATCTGGGCGGCCTGACCCAAACAAAGTTCACCAGCGAGGCGGACGGAAATCGCCGTATCAGGCACATCGGTGACAAGTCTGTCGTCATGACTTACACCCGCGTCAAGAAGGGTATCTACGTCGAGACCGAGCCGCTGTCCAAGGAGGACGGAAAGATGCGCATTCCTATCACAGCCGACGGCAAGATAGCCGTGGTTGTCGACTACGCTGACGTCCTGGACGTGATCCGCACCGTCGGCACATTCACGCCCCTTGGTGCTGTCCCGAAGGGGGTTGCTCTCAATGCTCGCAATCCGCCCAGTTCCGGTATGCAGGCATCCATGTGGCCTTTCCCTTGCCCTGGTATCGTAGCCCGCGCGTCTGGATATCGTCTCGGAGGCGCCAACTACGGAGCTTCAGGTCTCCGCGTCTGGGGCACTCTACTGGGTCGCCTTCTTCGCCGTAATGCCTGATCTGTTCAAGCTACAGAAGACAGCGGGAAGTACGGGGTCTAAATACATGAGGGCATTCCGGGGATCTCAGTGAGCTAGCAGGGGCAGCAGGGCCCCGGCTGACAGGACCCGTTTTCGGGCGTCTTGGCGCTTACACCATGTCTGTTCCCACGGTCAAATGTTCTGCATACTCTCAACTGGTTTACAGTGGAAGTCTGTTTCCCGCTGCCTCGCTCAGCTAAGAAAATAAGAAGAGAAGGAGGTAAAGAACTGTCAAGCTCGGGTGTCTTAGCAGTGGAGTGAGGAAGATGAGAGGCTTCGCGGGCCCAAGGTAGGCCGTAACAGCGGGGCCCCTGGGTCAAGGTAGGTCTATTGCTAGGGGACTACTGAACTCTGCCCTCCTCGAGCAGGAAGGCAAGGCCTGCCAGTACTTATAGTACACCGCTTGCCCTCTCGCGGCTCCCTCGTAGCGTCATCGCAGCCCCCTTCCAGTTTCCAAGCGCACCCCAAGCGCCGCGAGGCCACAGCCGCGACATCGGCATGTGGCAAGAACCTGGCCACTTGGTGACAATGTCTCCTGTCAGCCGGGATCCGGACCATCGATGAGGTTACTCCCCTTCCGGCGCCACTCCTCTTCCGGCGCCACTCGTAGTTCTCCTAAAGCATTAAGGCCAAGCCGGAGATGGTGAGCTGTGTATGTGCACGATATCGGTTAGATGTACCCGGGTCTGCCTGGAGGTTGGCGCTTACGAGAGCGACGACTGATTTTTTCTGGGCTAGGATGCTGGAGCCCGATCGTGCCGACTGTGTCACGGTAGTGGTCATCGGCGGGGGCGTGTTGCCGTTGCCGGGGCCGGGTCCAACGGTTCCCGAAGGTGTCGTCGTCACGGCCGGAGGCTCGGTGACATCGGGATTCGCAGGACCGACCGCCGCGCTGCAGTAGCCGTCGTAGACGGCCACGGCGCTGGTGAAATCGGCTGCGTTGCTCGTGCACCGGGTGGCCACGCACAACGACAGCCACGACACGGCCGAAGGCTGGAGATCGGCCCGGCAATAGCACTCGTCGTCAACGGGGCCATGGCAGGTGAGGTACTGTTCGCAACACTTTAAGGTGATGCCAAGAGTGTCAGATAGATCGGGCCCCCCTTCCCGCCTGAAGCACGAGCTTGCGCAGGGCCGTAGATGCTGAAACGGATCAGTAGAAGCGATCGTCTGGGGCGAGGCTCTGGCGACGGGCCACAGGATGGCCAGGCTACCGAGGATAAGGGCTTTGAGGGTGGTTCTCATGGCGAAGTTGATTCCGACCTCTCTCTCCATCGGAGTTCGATATCGACGAGGAAGAACGGCGGCGGGAGTGAGAGACGGTTTGTGAGAGAAGATGAATGAGAAGATGAATGAGAAGATGAATGAGAAGTGGATGAGGGGGGACACGAGGGGGGCACGACTACGCTCTAAGTTCGGTGGTGGCCCTGGTCAATCTTCAGCCGTAAGCCACCAGACTAAGAGGGCTGGCCAAGAACCACTGCCAAGCCAATAGTCGACGCCTGCAGAGTCAGGCGCGCAGAGGTGGAGAACGTGCTGTTGCGTGGTCTGTGGCTGCTTCGACAGTAGCTCCTTGCTTCTACCGCTGCTGTTCACCGTATAGCAACAGGCACCTTTTGCTCTACCTTACCACGTGTAATTATATACCCGCACCCTTACATTCTTAGAACGTTCGACGTAGATGCCTTGGCGACGCCGCAAGGCTTTCTTGGCCAGGAGAGATGCCCTGCATTGCACGTGGAGGCGGGGCGATGGTGTTCTGGCAATTGTGATAGGGCCTCCAGGGCCGAAGATGGCTGAAGGTTGACTCTGGACATTATGCCCTCGTACGTTTTGGTTTGGTCGTCAGCGGTTGAACCTCGACGCTCCATGAATTTCGAATGGGGGTCGGATGCGGCGATAGACCAATCAGGTGGCGATACCGGGCCCCAGCTGAGCCCTTATCAAGGGTTCAGGGGAGTTTGCACCATAAACAATTCGACACAAGGGCTGTGGCACAAGCTTCAAGTTGGGGGCTTCAATTACCACTACGCTTTGATATAGCGAGTGTTTGACGACCCTTTGATACGAGATTCTGAAAATCTTTGGTGTGAAGACTCTATGGTAAATCCTAGTTGGCCGCAATTCTCGAAGCTCAGGCCGGTATCGAGGCGGCGCAAAAAGGGACGTTTCTGTCCACCCTGACGTCACCCAAGACTCAGAATTTGGTATTTGTCATGTCCGCTTCTAGCCTCACTTAAGCAACGAAAGCTTTGCTTCTAGTATGAGTACTTTTTCTGGTATAACTCCTGCGGTAACTCAAGCAACATGGAGGCGGACGGCTCTTCCCCGCGACGTCAACGGCCGCGCATTCATCCCTAAACCCTGAGGAAAAGCCTACGACATCACATCGCAGAGATCAAAACTAAGCATCTAGGCGGGGGCAGAATTCTCAACTCTGCGACGCGAGTTGGGTGGCGTGGTAGATTCGGAGCTGAGGGTATACGACACCGCTAATGTAAGGGCTGTGGATGCTTCGGCGCCATATGACGGCAGCTGTGTATGCTATGGCGAACATCCAGACGTTCGATAGATCCAGCCACCCTCACGGTCCAGCCCGGGAGCGTTTAATCAACGCGCCTTTAGCCTCGGTGGAAACCGCACTTCAGGACCACTATGAACGGAGGAACAACGCTATTGAAGAAGTCATCGTGTAATTACTGTTTCGTCGAGGAAGGCCGCCACCAAATGCCGTTCCAACGCCTTGCCACATCAGCAGCCAGCACCGCCTCCCTACGCTGATGAGCCTTCACCAGAGCACTCCTCATTCACGAATTCTTCAGTTAGTTCTACAGACTTAACCAGGCATTTTAAGCGGAAAACACCTGAAGCACATACGAAAACTCGAAATTTCTATTTTCGTACTTCGCCCACGTGACATTGCTCACCCTGGCTCAGGCTCGGCTCAGTCTTCGCTCAGGATCGGCTCAGGCTTGCTCACCCTGATTACTATTTTCGGAACTCTAGCCGAGTAGCCCAGAATTGGTCCCCCATATAAAGATAGCCAAAATGGGCCCCCATTCTTGAAAATGAACAGTTTCTCCTTTACTTTGCCGTGTTGCTTACCTGACCGCTGGAGACTTAAGTTAGCCTCTGCACTACAAGTCTCACGCGCCTACACCTCCTGCAACCACTCATACTTCTGTTGTTCAATCCCCTGTATTCATCACCATCTTTGACAACACGCCAA
Source organism: Lasiosphaeria ovina (assembly GCA_033439765.1). Taxonomy (NCBI): domain Eukaryota; kingdom Fungi; phylum Ascomycota; class Sordariomycetes; order Sordariales; family Lasiosphaeriaceae; genus Lasiosphaeria; species Lasiosphaeria ovina. Next base: position 1,690,499 of record JAULSN010000009.1, read on the forward strand.
GATACAGTATGGAATTGGGATCAAAGACGTTCAGTTCAGCAGATACCGCCATTGAGCGGGCTGAAAAGAGAGGCCTTACAGGTCACGCCGGCGCCTCCTAGATGGGGGCGGAGCATCGCGGTCCGACGTGACAAACTGCAATCCAATAGCCCAACTCCAGACCACCTGAGTGCTATCGTTATCACCACAGGCATCGTCGTCATCACCTCAGCACGTCCCGCTGCCGCAAAACCGCCGCCGTTCTACATCCCGTTACCAAAGATCGAGACGACAGGGTACGATGCTCGAAACAGAAGGCTGGTTACGGCCCCGGTCAGTTATTACGCTTCTAGAGGAACACTCAAGTTCCCCCTGTAGACTCGAACTGGCTACCTTATGACGGAGATCTTTCTCGCACGCGTCGTCATCCTCTTGGTGTCGGCGGCTGCCGGCGGAGGTGTCCCTCTCATGTGCTTGGCCGCTTCGGCCAGTTTGAAGCGCCTGCCATCTCTCGGACGGAGCGAAACCGCACCAAGGGATGGGAGGGCCACGATTTGCCAACAAGGGGCATCTGATCCATCTGGGAGCGCACGCCATACGGGATCAGTTTGAGATGTGACGCTCGAGAAACTTCGTGATGTCCTTCGGCTTGGCCATGGCCTCCTCTATGTGAGAGTATAAGAACACCCGCGGTGATCGCGGCGGGACGCCGTCTCGGTCGAGGCCAGAAAACTTGGTCACCCTCGGCGGCACAGGAAGCGCCCCCCTCCTCCACCCCCCTCTACGAGGGTGCCAACACGTCGTCGTAGAGCGGCATGACCGACCCGTCCACTTGGGCTGGTCGTGCTTTGAGTCCCTTGCCGTGCTGGGTCGGCCGTCGCGTCACGTAATGGCTAGAGAGTGTCTATTCGTCAAACGCAGTGGATTCGTCGAGTCGCGATATACCGGGATGACCTGTCGTTCTCGCGCCCCTGGTTCCTAGCAGGTCTTTGCCATGACCGCAAGGCAGCAAGCATCCTCTTCGTCATTGTCACCATCCCGAGAAGTACGTCTAGTTCTAGTGTCAGGCTGCTGGCAGTGTGAACGGGTGCGAATCGGCGAGCTTTCAAAACCGCGCCAAAGAGGACACAATGATTGCAGCAATGAGGAAGTGTTCAAGCCGATATTTGCATATAGGCTAGGGCCTCAGGCACCGTTCTACAATAGAAACCTGATTTCCCAAACCCAAAATAGACCACCGGGTTCAACTTCTGGTCCCGCGTTGCCGCCCGCGAAGGAGCTGCTCAGGTGAAAGTCCAGCGCGGCCGTGGTCGATCGGGTCCGGGACTCGCTGGGGATCTGCATCTCCAACCCTGTCTTTCGAACTAAGCTGCGGTGAAGGGGAGACGCGGACCGAAGCCGTCGTGCGGCGCGGGGCAGCTCGTAAATTCTTTCTGCCGACAGGTAGGTTTACCTTCCACGCGGATCGTGACCAACCCGTACGGCCCTGCAATTGCCTGTCCACTAGGCTGGGAGTTCGTGACTCCGAGTCTCGGCAGCGCGTAGCGCGCGGCGAGACCACGGCAGCACAGAGCGAAGCACTGCCCGTCCCCATCGGGTGCGACGTGCTCCGGGGTGAGAAGTCGGAACGCTTGCCTCCCTAGGTGGACGCGGTCCGCTCCCTAGGCGGTGGACCTTCTTTCGCAGAGGCCCTCCGTGCAGAGTTCGGCAGCGAAGAACTCAGAGTCCCACGAAGACATGTGACGCACGAGGAGTCGTCTGAGCCTGAGAGCCCCGACAAGCCTGAGGAGGACAAGCCTGAGGAGGACGAGGAGGCTGGGGAGGATGAGGAGTCTGGCGAACTTCAGGAGGCTGGAGAACCTGAGGAGCCCGAGGAACCTGAGGAGCTTGAAGAGCCTGAGGAGTGCTACGCAGGTTATTAAACCTAGAGTAATACCAGGAGAAGAGAGGCCGGGAAGGACAATAGGAGACCTTGGAATAGTAAAGGGACTACGCGGTAGGTGTGGAGGAGTTATGGCTAAGGCACATGTTGTGACTAGGGGTTGCAGCCATCAGTATAGCCTCCGCTACCAAGAGTGGCCGGGAAGTCTGCTGGCACATCTGTGGCTAGTCATGTGGCTGCAGCCGGTGCAGAGATCCCAAGGGGGTCTGTTTGGAAAAGAAAGCGCGATGTTATTACTACAGCGGTTTAAACGAACAAGATAAAAATATCCCACATTTTGCCAGGCCTCGTGAATGTCTCAGTAGATCGGGGAGTTCCCCAAATTGGGAATTCCTCCAGATTCGCCGACGAAAGAAGAAGTGCGACGCCGCCACAGGGGGAGTTATTGGCTAGTCCAAGGTATCACATGGCAGCTGACCGTGTCTACCTGCGGGAGGGCGCAAGGATGTAATGATCGGCAAACCCAAGCGACAAGATGGCCACGATCTCTCGGGTCCTTCGGCCAATACTCTTCTCTGTCCAACCTCAACATTCTCGCCTTGTGTTTCCCCCACTTGTCTTGAATCCAACCGACACCACCCCTTCAGTCTCGGATGTGTTCAAGACCGGCCGTCGGCGGCAATATCCAGTCGCCACCTTGTATTAGCACCCGCGCCAGCGGCCCTCTGGATCTCTTCAGCCAGTGATACGCTGCTCTGGTAGACCTTGGTCTCGCCGGCAGCGCGAGCGCTGGCATGTGCGTGGTTCCACCACACCATCTCTTGCGCCATGCCCTCGAGCGTGGTGATGACTCCCGAGTATCCGAGCCCGCCGGCGGCAACGGGCTGACCGGCCACCGCGTTAGACGCGACGAGGTGCGTGCAGATGGATAACAGTGCCGGCTGAACGTGCTTGACGTCGCCCGTGATAGGGGGCAAGATTTTCCTGGCGAGTGGGAAGCGGGCGTGGAGGAGGATGTACCACTCGACAACGTGACAGACTAGGAGCATCAAAATAGGTGGCACGTGCATGGTCCGGAACGGCGTGTCGGCGAGGGTCCCAATCAGGCGGTACAAGCTACCATAGGGGATCGGCGGGTTCGGGTCGGTGACGACAAAGGGCCTGCCTGCCTGTGGCGCCGTGGATGAATCCGGGTTTGCCAGAACTGCCTCGAGGTTGAGATGAGCGATGGCGGCGTTGGACCCGTGGACAAACGACTGCACAACGTGACTTGACCATCTGGTCAAGGGTTAGCAAGACATCTCTGTCCGGCAGAAGCAGGGGAGTGGCACATACTCGGGCAAGAGCTCTATGTTGAGAGGGCCCCCGACAGTATTGTCAGAGAAGCTTGAGCAGCCGTAGATGCCGTTCGCGGGGCGGATGCACCCAGTACGGAGCCCAGAGCTGTTGGCTCCACAGACGATGCGCTCGGCTGCGGCTTTGGAGACTGCGTAGTTGGAATAGTAGCCATCGTGGGCGCGTAGAGGCGCGAAGAAATCTCGCTCGTCGAGTGTTTGCCAGTAGTGGGCCGGCCATCGTGACTCTGAGCGCGACCAGGTCTTCCACGGTGCGCGCCAGAACTCGACAGGACGGATGTTTATGCTGGCCGAAGTGGTGGAGACTAGGACATCGGCGCCCGCCCGCCGAGCAGCGTCCAGCACGTGCTGTGTCCCCTTGACGTTGACGGCCTCGCAGAAGGCATATGTGAGCTTGGACCGGTCCGATGGCACGATGACAGCGGCCGTGTGGAAGACGGTAAGGGGAAGACTGGCAACAGACGGATCCCAGGGCTTGGAAAAAGCAAGGTCGGTGGAATCTGCAGACGAGATATCGGCCTGGACAAAGCCAACCTTGGCAGCCAGATCACCAGCATGTGGTTGCTTGCCCCGTCTGGGCGCTCGGTAGTCGACGATGCGGATTGAGTCCGGGCGCTGGCCGCGCTGGAGGAGCTGCTGGACTATATAGTCGCCGACCAGACCTGGCGTGTCATTCCGTCAGCACAGCTCTAGATGTTATTCTAGCGAGCGCAGGAACTCACCTGAGCCGCCCGTGACGATGTAGCGCCGATTGAGTTTCGGGGGGATGCGGCCGGCGTAAGTTTTGGTTGTGATGGGGTTGGCCTGGATCCTCTTGTATGTGGCCAGGAGTAGTGTTCTGCTCCAGCTGTTGTCTGCTATCTTTCGGATCGCGCTTGGAGTTCCTCCCAAGACCCAATTGAGGCGGGCGAGATGCGCCGCCAGAATCAGGCCAATCGCGATTGCGGCAAGCAGAAAAGCATGGTGGTCGGCGACGGCAACCGACATGTCGGGAATGTGGTCAAAGAATATCTGCAGCGCGTGCATTGTGTTTGTTTCGGTGTTGCTGGCTGCAATCGGCGAAGGTACTCGTAACCACCTGGAGACATGCGAACATTCTTTGGCCAGCGGCGCGGGATGGTTGGGGGATGGAAGCCCTGTAATTATTCGGATAGAAGCCCTGTAATTGTTGGCTCCAACTTCCTTTAACCCAGCTTTTCGGAAAACCAGAGCCAACGACACCTAGCCCGGATGGAATGCCGGCCGGCAGGCGCTTGTCGATGGTTGTTCCTGCCACCCAGGCCTCGTATCGACGTACAGCCCCAGCGGCCCGTACCACCTGAAAAGGCCTAAGCGACGAGTTTGCTTTAAGACTCTTGACGCCCATCTTTGTCTCAGGTAACAGTATCCGTATCTCCATTACAAAGGTAGGCGAGACTGAGGTTCACCAAATTCATCCCGTCACCATGGGCACCTCCAGTGGCGACATGTTTGGTCACCGATCCCCAAACGGCGCCACCCGAAATTTCCGGTCCGGATGCCGATACACCGAACCTTTGTAAGCACTACTCTAAAACAGGCCGAAGATCGCAGCGTTTCATCCTTAGTGCACGGCGTGAGGTGACCTGAGAGCAATTGGATACCTAATTAGGTACGTATTCCGTATGGAGCGTCTTGAAACGCTGCCCGTTCAACTCTCACGCCGGTTAATTAGCTGCGCAGCATAATTGCCACTTTACTAGTAACTTGCCGACCTTTCTTGAACATCAATTAATTATCCCAAAAATCGGATTACAAGTTCCGGTCATTATTGCGGCTTGTTCAACAACTGGCTTGCACACCTGATATTTATGTATTCCGAGCGTCACATAGTGCTTAGCCGGGCTCTGGCGGCGGTACCTATCTTTCAGTCGGACATTGCGGCGGTATTTGGTTTCCAGATCTCTTCCATTGAAGCGGTGAAAAGGCACCACAGCACATCAGCCACAAGAACAGACACTGAGGCTCGCCGCGAGCCTTACACAGTACTGGTACAGGATTCCATGGCCGGGTAGTCAATATAACAAGGAAAATGGCAGTATTGCGTGCACTGGTCTGGGGATCTCAATTCATGGTAAAAAGACGTGAATCCTAAAGAAGGACCCGAAAAAAAGATAAAGAGCGATGCTGACCTCTAATCAGGGGAATGGCGGGTCAAGAAGAGAAGGAAAGGACTGTACTATATTACTTTGAATACGTTAAGGTTGTAAATAAACCCCTTATTACCCTGCCCCTGAACCCTTGGCCACCATCTACGGAATATTCCATGGTTGACTGGCTGATAGAGTAGAGCCCTCTTTTAGCAATTGGGGTTTCATGCCTCTGTTCTCCCTTGTTCAGTCAAGCACTCGTTCCCTCACTTAAGGTATCCTGGCCTCTGCTCTGTGTGACGCCAAGCACTGAAAACATTGACTTTTGATAGAACAAGCGAATATTTGCTCCGTTTAGGTTTTATTAGGTCGAGATGTAAGTTGTGGCTGAGGTGGCGAGGAGACACTCTGCCGGTAATGTTTTCTTCATCTACTCTAGCAGCGACTTCGACAGTTAGGTCTATCACCAATGTGAAACGGCTTATACCCACCACCATGCCCACACTACCGCTTCTGCTCAGCCAAGTCGCCTTTGCACTAGCAGGGGATATCTTGTCGTTCATTTGCCCACTACGAGATTCCCCACTTTCCCTTCGTTTCCCCACGATCCCGATCGCGAAATTTGGTGGCTTTTAATCCCTGAGCCTGCTAGTGCAAAGGCAACTTGGTTGAGTAGAAGTGGCAGGTAAAATGAACACGATTAAGAATATCGTGACTACCGTCCTGGTAACTATACACAAGCGTCGTGCTTGAAATTAAATATGGAGAATTAAACAGTGCACACGGTATCATTCCTTTGCTTGCGTGGAGGTTTGTTGAATTATGTGTTCGGCACTCCTTTTATAAATCCCAGCGTGTAGGTCCGTGTTCATGACGTTAGGGATAGAAGAGCGGATTTGCGTCATGTGGGAACTTTGAGTGTATTATGTCCGTTGCAAAAGATGAATTTGACGATAACATTGCGATTCCAAACCTATAGCCGTAAATTATAACATAACATGCTTTTTGGCGTCAAATTCAAGTTTTAAACTTCCAAACACATAGACGTATCAAATCAAGTGATCACATATTGGTTAGTTGATATTCTGAAGCATGGCAATGGATTCTATTTGATTCAACTAGAGAAAATAATTATGTTGCCCTCTAATTCGGCGCATCTAGAAAAAATAGACCTCTGCTAGGTGCCTAAGGACTGCAGAGATAATAAACCAATCTTGACCAATTAATTATCAATAAATGCAACTGCCGTGGCTCAGTAGTCGTAGTTGGCGTTGTTGGGAATTATTGATGGGCCGAGTTTTTGTGTGTCGAGGTTTTGCAGAGTCTATCACTTCAAGAATTCCACCTCCAGCTTATCTTGGTGGAGCGTGGGTTCTTGCATCGGCACAAAGTTCCCTACCTCATTAGCGATTACGGTTTAGGCTGCAGTACCTAGCGGCCGTTTGGCGTTGAGATAATAACCTCCCGCACCGGCCAGCTTGGGCTGCAGGAGGGCCAATTCGTTTGGAATCGATAAGAACAACACGCGCTAGTTACCAGGTACCCCGCAGCAACTTCGATGTGCGCTCCGTAAAATGAAGGAGTTCTCATCCCTTATCGGCACGCGCCGGCGGAAATTGGATTTAGCCCCACCTAACGTTACCCCAACCCGCAAAAGCCCCGCCGTTGCGCTGGTCTCCACTGCAGCGCACAGACCAGCGAATACGAACGTCGAACAACATGCCCGGAAAGTGGAAGCTTGGATCTCCCAAAGTACCGGGTTGGAATGGCCCAAGGCAGCATGCCCAGGCTTGGCGCAGCTGCCACGGCGCATTCGATAGCGGCTCCGCCTTTTGAAAGGTCGGGCCTGCTTTGGCAACTATTTGTCGCCCCCAATGTGGCTCCAGGTAGTATGTACCTGGCTACTAGCAGGCACTTCCACGGACCCGGGAACGCCCAAGTTAGTCCTGCGATAACAGTGACTTAGAAAGTGGACCTCGAGAAATGACTTGGGTTTGCCTAGGTGGGTGTTTGTTGGTCTTATCGCACGCGTGGGGAGATCCGCCGCAGGATCTCGGGATGCGCAGTGCAGTACTACCACCACGCAGGGATGACGCCGAGCTCCCGAGCGCGAGGTTGAGGTCGAGGTCGAGGTTGGGGGCGAAGGCGCCGTGCCGGCCTATATCATAATGTCCCTCGCCCAGTCGCCCTCGATACCTGGTGGTGTTATGCTGCAGCCTGTCCGAAGAGCCGCCTCGAGGGAACGTGTCTTTCATCATGTCGACACTGCGGCGCTCAGTGCGCTCCTTGGGTCTCTCTATCCTGTCTCTCGTTTCACTTTCGAGCCTGTCCACGGCCTCTTCTGGGCTTGCAGGCACTGGTTTGTCAGTCGTCTTTAATGATGTCTACTACTACATCTCGCCCTTCCCTTCTGGCGGCGTTCCCATGAACCCAAAGTCGTTGTCGAGCGTGCCGACAGTTTTTGGGTTCAAGCCGGTGACAGTCATCCAGGATGCCATCGCCGAGTCTGAAATTCCCGACCTCTTCACTAAATGGGCCGCCGAAGATGATGTGTTCCAGATCGCATTCACCCAGGCCATCTTCCTGGCCGGCTCCAACCAGACGTGCCTGACCAAAAGGGAGATCATCCCGGGGGGCGCTACCTCCTCGATTGTGGGCCTCAACGTCACCACGATCCCCTCGGGCCCCTATTTCCTCGAGATGGCCACCGGCTCGCTGTACCCCGTGTCCCGTCTGTACGAAGACTTTGCCCAGGCCTTCTTGCAGTCCCTGATCCGGAATCCAGAGGGCAAATTCCAGCCCATGTCGGCTCAGATTCCTGGCTCTGCGTCGTTGACAATTGGCGTCCCTTCGAGGCTCTACTTCACAAAGACGGCTGCCAAGCCGCTCGCTGGTGTGCGGCTTGCGGTCAAGGACATCTACCGTCTTGCCGGGGTCAAGGGCTCCAACGGAAACAGGGCGTGGTACGACTTGTACCCTGCCAGTACTTACACCGGCCCAGCTATCCAGAGACTTATCGATGCCGGAGCAATCGTCGTCGGTCTGCAGAAGACATCGCAGTTTGCCAATGGAGAGACGGCCACGGCAGACTGGGTGGACTACCACTCGCCCTTCAACCCCCGCGGCGACGGGTACCAAGACCCCTCCTCGTCATCCTCGGGAGCGGGTGCGTCCATGGGCTCGTACGACTGGCTCGACCTTGCCATTGGCAGCGACACGGGCGGCAGCATCCGCGGTCCCGCTGGTGTCCAAGGGCTTTTCGGCAACCGTCCGTCGCACGGGCTCGTGTCTCTCGACAACGTCATGCCTCTGGCTCCCACGCTTGACACGCCCGGGTTTCTGATCCGTGACCCCTATCTCTGGGACGCCGCGAACGCCGCGCTGTACGGAAGCAATTACAAGTCGCTCGTGTCGGCCACGCCCAACTACCCCAAGACGATCCGCACCATCAGCTTCCCGGCCTCGGCCGGAACCAGCGCCTCGTCAAAGATCCTCCTCGACTTTGTGGACGCCCTCGCCAACCTGACTGGTGCAACCGTCAAGCCGCTGACTCTGGCGACGGAGTGGACTGCGACCGGGCCCGCGGGCGCTGCTCCTCTGTCCCAGTATCTCAACACGACATATCCGGCCATCATCACCAAGGAGCAGATCAAGCTGGTCAGAGATCCCTTTTATAGCGACTATGCCGGTAAGTTTCTTGCCCTTCATCCTCTGCACTTTTCTTTTGTGGTAAACATTTTCTAACACCCGATCAGCTGCAAACGAAGGGCGGCGGCCATTCATCAACCCAGTGCCGCTCTCGCGGTGGGGGTACGGCGACACGCTGTCGGAGGAGCAGTTGCAGGCGCAGTACAACGCGCGCGAGACGTTTATGGGGTGGTTCAACACGGAGATCCTGACGCCGGTGGCGGACGAGACGCAGTGCTCTTCGAGCATCGTGCTGTACATTGGCAGCACGGGCAGCCAGAACCCACGCAACCGCTACGGCAGCGCGCCCGGCGTGCCGTTTGGCTTCAGCACGGGCCGCGTCAGCCCCTTCACCGAGGTGCCCGACTCGGTGTTCCCGCTCGGCGAGGTGTCGTCGACCAGCTCCATCACCGGCAAGCCCGAGCCGCTGCCCGTCGCTGTCGACGTCATGGTCGCCAAGGGCTGCGACGGCTTGCTCGTGAGGCTCGCGCAGGATCTCGTCAAGGCCGGCATCGTCACGATCCCCAAGACGGGTGCGTCGGGCAAGACGGGGGGCAAGATTCTGCTGAAGGCGAGGGGGATTTAGAGTTGTGTTAATGGCTGGGGCAACATACGATAATGTCGGAAAGAAATTAACTAACACATAGGCGAGCTAGCTAACACGGTTCTTTGTGTCTAAAGGAATCTCGAATCATTTCCTCGTCTTGAACTTGATACCGAGAATTATATAATGATTTCGCTCTTTGAATAAAACAGAGCCAATTATATAGCAGGCGCTCGAAAGCCTTGAGGCTCTGGTCGTCCTAACCTAGTCAGGCTCTGGGCCATGCATGCCCTGCGGCTGTGCATGAAAGGCAGACAGCGGACAGCAGCTGTTGAGCTTGGCAGCCGGCAGCCTCACGTCGAACTCGTCGAGCTGTGCCGCTTCCCTGCGCTAAGCGCTCACGTCAAGTCTTCTTCCCTCAACGGCGGTCAACCCCACGGCCAACGGCGCGCCTGGGTCTTGTCCTCAAGAAGCGCCGACTCACAGACACAGGCCACAATGTCGGCGGCGAGGCGGCAACAGAGGCAGCACCAGCGCGATCTGGTGCGGGATTGGAAGCTGCAGACGACATTTCGGAGCGGATCCGTCGAGCACGTCCGGTACTCGTCGCAGGGCCTCGCTCCGAACCAGCGCCCGCAGCCGAACCCCGAGGCCTGGAACAGACAGCGCGAGCTGGGGAGCGGCACTTTTCGGCACGCTATGGCTCGAAGAGTGCCTGTCGGGCCCGGCCCGGGGCCAGCTACGCGCCGTCAAGGAGATCCGCAAGGGCAACTCGTCATCCCTTGTCCCCGGCGGCGCTGCCGTAGACTACGAGCGCGAGCTCGAGGCCGTCGTCAAGTTCTCCCAGGACATGTACGTGCGCTGCTTCGTCCGCTCGCTGGGCTAGTTCGAGAACGACTCGGCCGTCTACATCGCCATAGAGTACATCGAGCGAGGCCACCTGCAAGGCTGCCTCACCCATCGTTTCCCCGAGAAAGACGCGTGCGCCATAGCCTCTCAGCTGGTTGATGGGCTGCAGTTCATGCACAATAATGGCTTTGCCCACAGGGACCTCAAGCCGGCGGTACGTGGGCCAGCTGTGTTTCTCTCCAAAGATCGCCGCTGACCAAGCCTAGAACATCCTTATACTCTCCAAGCGGCCGTGGTGGGTTAAGATTAGTGACTTTGGCATTAGCAAGCGCATCGAAGGATTAACGGCCTTGAGGACCATGCAGCTCGGCACCTGGGGCTACATCGCCCCCGAAGTCATTGGCCTCATCCCACTCGACGGAGAGGACGATGACGATGATAACAACGACGACGATGACGGCGAGGGCGTCAATAAATACACTCTCGCCGTGGACATATGGGCGCTCGGCGAGATCGCCTTCCGCATGATCGCATACGCACCCTCCTTTGGCGGACCGCGCCAAGTGCGTCGATACGTCGTGCGAAACGGCCCGTTCCCGACGGCCAAACTTGCGGCTCGCGGTGCAAGCGAGTCCTGTCAAGAATTCACCAAGTGGACCATGGCCGCTGGAGCTAGCCGTCGGCCTACGGCGGACCATGCTGCCGCTCATGTCTGGCTCCAGAGTCTGGAGATAACCACCGACAGTGATCTACCAGATTCGGGAGAGTCGGGCCATAGCGGCGCCGGGGGTGCGTTGGACGACATGAATACTGCAGTGTCCGAGGCGCCGAGCAAGAGGTGGAGTGACGACATTGACCCCGATTACGATGTAAGCGAAGTTGGAGAAGCACCGATTTCTCTGTCGGAGAAGCACCGCTTTCTCTGTTGGACGAGTCAACAGCTCGCCCTGCGCCTAACGAGCCGACTTCCAACTTGGTCCTCGGCGACCGTCGCACTCACGTACTATACTATAATCACCTATCACCATTTCCCTCAGTCTCTCGCAAAACCCCGCACGACCCAAGTCATCTCCCTCTTCCAGATGGACTTGGCCAGGGTGACAACTCGGAGGGACGCGAAAAAGAAAGTCCCAAGACAAAATATGTGGCGATTGCAGAGATCAGGGCCATGGAACGGAGCTTGGCCATCATGAATGGTAGAGTAAGCGGCAAAGAACCGCTCTCTGTGGAAAGAAATTACCGAGTTGAGGAGGCAGAACAAAAACAGCTGCTCGCATTTCGGCGGAAAGCACTGCCACCGAGGCCACTGGAATCTGCATGGGAACCAAACGACGTGGAAGATAGCTGGCTGCCAGAAGAGCCAACAATCCGCCCGGCACCGAATCTCAATCACCCAGAGCATCAACTGCAAATACACGAGCCAGATACGGCAGAGACGCCCGATGGTTTGACGTTGGACGAAATACACGACCTTCGACACCAGCAGTCGGCCCTGCTCATGCAACAAAGCCCGTCTCCACGCTCCAGCTATTCAAATTCTGGTACCACACGACTCTCGCCGTCTCCGGTTGCAACATCGACCGGCATGTCGCCTGTCGTATCCGGCGGTCACCCTCCACCGGCCAAGAAGCGGTCCGAATCATCTTGGCTGAAGAAGCTCATACTAACGCCGAGGCCCAACAAACGAGTCTTTGGCGTGCTACTGCGCACTAGTATTACATATGCTAACACTGCAATCGATATAGCCGACGGAGAAGGGAAATTCTACATCGCTGGTTACATTCCCATAATCGTAGCGAAAGTTGGAAATTTCTTGAAAGCAAAAGGTAATTTATCTGCACGCTTCGACTGACCCTCTCATGAACAGTGTCCACTCTGTCTTTGCTCCTCGTTACAATCTACCTACCTGGTATCTCTGGCTGACGGCAATAGCCACCGGAACGGACGGTATCTTCGTTCGACCCAAATACGGTCGAATTGCAGAACTTCGATTAGTTTTTGATTCCGCTCCCAGATACGGGGAGGGGCTGAACTAGACCGACTACACCGTCCACGACGCAGCAACTGTGCTCTTGCAATACCTCTACAGCCTCTCGGAGCCCGTCATTCCGTTCTCCTCGTACGAAGCATTCAGGGAGCCCCTCCGTAACTTCGTCACCGAAGGGCCGGCCCTGACCACCAGCTTCCCCGACCACAAGCCACTGCCGGTCATCTTCGAGACCCTCTTCCTGGACCAGAACGCGCTGATTACCTCGTACAAACAGCTGGCATTGGAGATTCCGCCCCTCAACCGCCAGCTTCTTCTCTATCTCCTCGACACATTAGCCTTATTCGCCGATAATAGCGACAAAACTAACGTGCCCACGTCCAGGCTCGCTATCGTGTTCCAAACCGCGCTTCTGATGCATCCGCAGCATTACACGTCGCAAGACGACATCAGGCTCAACCAAGCCGTCGTTATTTTCTTGATCGAGAACCAGGAACACTTCCACGGAATTCAAGATCAATCATTCCTCCCCGTTACCTATCGACGCTAGCAACCATACACACACCAGATATCAGACTAACATCGTTGCTTTCTTCCTCACTAGGTACAGAATTCCCGCTGAAAGCTCAGATGTCTGATACCATGGGGAAGGCAGACAATGCGAAGGAAATGGCAGCGCAGGAGATACCCCGTCAGGGCGTTTTAGTAGCCCTGGCGAGTAATGATCCACAAACTCCATCACCAACCAAGTTTCTCAACTTATCACGCCAAAAAATGTGCATGTTGAACACTTCGCTGCATCAAAAGCATTGATAACATGAAGAATCGCGGTGTTGAGGAAGATAGAATCAAGCAACTCGTATAATAGCAGCATAGTTTGGATAGGATTAAGCACAGGGAACAAAAATCAAACGGCCCATTTGCCGCTCTCGGACACGAATCCTTGGAAACAGAGTTGAGAAGCATTGGAATGTGGAATTAAAAAATAACTGCGCTACGAGTAGCTAACAAGTGCAAGAATCGAAATGGGTTATGTGTGTCTCAAAGCCTCAATGCTTCTTCTCCTGTTCCGCCGCACCAACCATCCTTGTTCCCTTGGCACCAAAAGAAAAAGGAGAACGCCTTGAATTGGTTGTGTTCTGTTGTGTGCTGTGTCTAAATGACTTAGAAAGTGTGCAGGTAGTCGCCAACAAAGTCCTTGCCAACAGCGGACACCTTATCTGCGAGATCGCCAGCGCCAAAGGTCTTGGCCAGCGTCTTGGCCCAGTCGGCAGCCTTGCCCTGGATGGTGAGGACGATGAAGCGGTGCTATGTTGAGTAGGGTCAGTCAATGCACGTCTCATAGTCTCTATCGAGTAATTACCTGGTAGGGCTTGTTGTTCTTGTCGTGGAGGACGACCCAGCGATTCTCGCCTTGCTTGTTCTTCTGGCCGTACTGGAAGCGGTCGTTGATGGTGACGATGAAGTTGTCTGCCGCTGTTCGTCAGCGTTGTGTGATGACAGCACGGTCGTTGTATGGTCTGGCCAGAGACTCACCGCCCTCTTTCTTGGCGCCCGGCAACTTGCCAATGTAGTCGGCGCTGGCCTCGTCCTTGTAGAAGCGGTCTTGGACGTAGAGCAGCACGTCGGCACCGCCCTTGGTCACGTTCTTGGCACGGACAATGTAGTAGCGGCCGGTCTTGGTCTGGAGCAGCTGCGACCACGAGAGGTCCTGCACGGCCTTCTCGGCCTCGGCCGTGTAGGCGGGGATGGAGAGGGTGTTACCGGCTTCGGGAATGGAAGTCATTTTGAACAAATGGGGGGCTTTTGATGAGGTGTGTAGAGATGATTGGCTGGTATTTTGGAGGGTTTGGAAGGCTGCGAGATGCTTGATGCTCGATGGAGATGATGATGGAGACAACTGAACAGCGAAGAGGACGACCTTTAAGTACTTGGGTCTTCCATTCCGGGTCTTTGCCGATTCTAAAGAAGCATACTCGCATGGGAACACGGTGGCGAAGAGCGGTTTCGCCGTACCTCCCTCTCGATGACTTTGCACGTCTCCATCATTTCGGCCGCGCGTCGTGAGAGAAGCCCTCCTAAACTATCGAGTATCTCGACCAAAAATGGAAATTTAATGCAATTCAGCTCTCACTTGGCCTGCGGCGTTGGAGTATCGAATTCAGCTCACACCAGCTCTCGTGGTCTGGATGCGGCTGAGCCTCTGCCAGCAGAAAAGAGATGAGAAAGTCCACTGTTGAGTCACCGTACCAATATTGCTAAAGCTGGCAGAGGTGTAGATCGCTCTCCCGCCGAGAAGCTTGACTGCGGCAGGTCAGCTCACCAAGGGACGCCACTTCGCTGGGGTTTACGCCCATTTTGGCAAAACCACGTTCGCAACGGCCAAGCAAACGTGTCCGGTGGCTGGGAATATTTCCGAGCAACTAAATGACAAAGGAGGTGCATCGAGGGGCTGCGGCCAATAAGATTACGCCAAACAACTGGTGGTGCCGCATCGACTCACAATATCGCCAATATTTGGCCAAATCCAATCGAACTTGTCCATGACGAATCTGATGCCATAATTGCAAATACACCTCAAAGCCAAGATGATGCCTGCGCATATTCAACGATTCATGCCTATGTTAAGCTTATTATTAGTGCCTGCCCTCGCAATAACCTGGTTTTTAAGAGCACACCTAAAGCCACATAATTAAAAACTAATGGAAACTACTGCAAGGGCCATCTCTGACTCACTTCTGTTCAGCCCGTCTCCCACTACTTCATCTCTTCCCGAATTGTCCTCATGAAGTCATTAATGTAGCCAATAATGGAACGCCGAGGTTCCGGCCGGAATGATTGCCACTTGTATTGAGCTTGCAGGAGCCATGGATCGACAGATTGGGAATCCAATCAAGGAGGACTCTCGAGTGCCAGTGTCGCAGGGTGGCAAAAGATGGACCTGTTTACATTGCTATCGCTGTCATATCGGTCTCTTCCAGGCCAGTCCGTGCCTTGCTTAATCTGTGGAAACTGACGGCCATGTCGCAAACGTCAGGGACTGGCTCAACTCACGTCTCTGTCCGCGGTTGACAGCCACTCTAACCACCTAATATTCGTGTAATCCATTATCATATTCGGAGGCCTTCCATTTCAGAGAAGTCTTGGTGGAAAGACCAGGTCCCAGCACCGAGAAATAATGTGCTGGCGGGTTGTTCCCAATCTAAAGCTGGAATGGGCATGTGCGTTTTGGTTTTCTAATCCTTGCATACTGTAGCTCGTAATGACGGGAGCTCAGGATACGTTATCGTTTCCAACACATAGAACATCGATAGCTGATGAGATCATCGAAAAGGAATCCCAATCAAGCCTGCTTCTCTCCACGTTCAGCACACCACATTTTCGAGTATTAGATAGTGACTCACTCAGCAATGCAGTGCATCAACCATGATACGCAGGAAATGAGACCCGAATTGAGAACGGGAGGAGATGAGATGAGAAGTAATGTGGCTAAGGGCGAGATAACCACTCAACACAAAGTGAACAAGTATCAGTGAATACGCACGAGAGAAGGACTCCTGATCTCTCTCTTCATCAACCCACCTTCCAGACCCAAGACGACCCTGAAATCCCCACAACCGACATCGCAATGGCTGGCAGCCCGGTAGACACCAACACGGAGGAGTCCTTGGCCCCTCTCCAACCCCCCGAGTTCACCCAGCAGAAGCGGATCAAGTTCGAAAATGGCCAGCTCGTCGAATACTGGATCGATGTTCCCATCGAGAAACCCAAGGATGGTGCGTCGAACCACTGTCCATAGCTTCCCTCTACCTCTCAATACCTCTCTGACCCCATTGGCCCTTGCCAAGAAGCGAAGCCTAGCGCCCCGTTGGAGCTCTTCAAGGAGTTCAAGTGGGAAGAAGACATGTCCCTCGGCTCCGTGTTTCCCAGCCTGAGCGGCACCGAGTTTGACGCGATCACGCTGAAGAACACTACCATGACCTGGCTCGGTCGTGACGTATCCGCTCTCAAAAAGGCCGGGCTTTGGTTCGAGACGGACGTCGAGTTCCGCGGCATCCTGAAGCCCATCCACGACACCCTCCGTGACGTCTTTTCACAAGACAAGCCCGGGCTGCACCTCTCGGCGCATCTGGGTATCCAGCAAGACTGGACCGACGAACTCATCGCCACCGGTTTCACCTTTAAGGGCAGTATCGACGGCATCAACCGTGGCTTTGGCGAGTTTCTCATGTTCCGGAACGCCGGAGTCATGCTGAACGTTGTGCCCGGCAAGGGCGGCGACTTGGACACCCTCTGGGGCTTTTTCGGTACCTTGCACTTGGCCATTCCCAACTCGGTCGTGCCGCTTGTTCTTAACTACACGCTCGAGCCCAAGACGGACACTCTGGACATCGCCATGACCTTTGGCGAGGGTGAGGGATGGCAAAGCGTCTTTGGAGTTTCAGGTTTGGATGTGAGTTTCCTTTATTGAGTCCGCTTCTTCATCCAAGTCAGACTCGCTCATACGTGTCACGCAGCTCGATCAAGTCACATTCGGAACCAGCATCGCCAAGTCGGATGTAAAAAAGTCGCTGGAGTTCTCCATCGCCTCCAAGTGGTCCCTCGGTGGCGTCGCTGTCGAGCTGAGCGGCCACATCAAGAAGTGTTGGTCTTCCAGCCACCCATGTACTTCTAGGGCCTCACTTACAAACGTGGCTAACCCTCACGCTAGCTGGCTCTAGCCTCCGCGGATACATCAAGACGCTGACAATGGACGACATCCGGAAGCTCTTCAATACAATGACGGGATCGCATCTTGATCCCGTCGAGCAGGACGTACGATTCAGCGAGTTGACGGTCGAGATATCGCAGGGACGCCTGATGCTGTATGGCGAGGTCTGGGTTGACTCGTACAAAGTTGCCGCCGCCAAAGTCCTCATCTCGGTCGATGGCGTCATGATCTCAGGGGCTGTCGACGATCTCCACATTGGCGAAGAGGTCTGTGTCAAGCAAGCCCGACTGGAGCTGATCATTGGCGACGTCAATGGGCCGAAGGAACCTACCGGCATTCCCAGCCAACCTCAGGGCAACAACCCAACCACGGGCACCAAGGATAAGCAGACTGTGCCAGAGAGCCGCCAAGGAGCCAAGAATGAAGTCCAGCAGAAGCCTTCCGACACAACCAAATCCGCGGAGCAAGAAGGAAAAAAGAAAGGCACGCCTGTCGCCGCTATTATCCGAGGAGAAGTCGACATCCACACCGACACGTTCAACCTCAAGTTCAACGTGGCGGCAGCCATCTCCAAGACCGCAGACGGCCCGCTGAGCTATTTCGTGTACGGACAGCTCGACTGCGAGAGCTTTAGCATTGGCAAGATGGTGGGCGATGCAATGGAAGACGGACACCCCATGGATCTGCAGTTGGACCGAGTCACGCTGGTGGCTGCCAGCCACGACATCACCAACGACTATGGCTTGAACACGGCACGTTTCCCCATCAAAGAAGGTAACAAAATGGAGTTGGGCCCCCAACTTTCAACGGCTGGCTTTGTACTGATCGTTGACGCTCGCTCCAGGGATCTTCCTCTGCGCCGAGCTCAAGTCGGTTCCCTTTGTGGGCGAGCTGTGCAAGGGCTCGACCCCAGGGGATAGATATGTCCTTCGTGCTGGATACTCGCAGAATGGTGGGCTCAGCATCGGTATTATTCTTCCAGAGAGTATCCGGGTAAGTGATTGACGACTTCGAGCCCCTATTAACATTCTGTGAGCAAAATAATCATGGCTGACTTGAGCCCCTGTCTCGTCTCCCAGATTGAGTTGTCGCCAACGGTGGTCTCGGGGCCTCTGACTCTGATCGTCGAAACGAAACCCGATCTCAAGATCGTGTTTGATGCGACACTCTGGGTCACCCCCGACGACGAAGAGAAACCATTGCAACTCGACCTAGGCGTAACGGCCGACAACTTGCAGGCCACGGCCTATGCGTAAGTTTGCCAATGTGAAAGGGGTTGCACTTCCTTGCTAACACATGGGACGTGGAACAGTCAGATGACCGGCTGGTGGAACAACCCCCTGGGACTGAGCCCTCGATTGAAGATAGGTGCGCTGCTCCCATGATAAGAAAACATGTACCTACGCTCGAGTTTCTCGCTAACAGTTGGTCGATCCAAAGGACCTCGCCTGACCTTGGAAGTCGAGGTCATCTACGAGCAATTCCTTGCTTCTGGAACACCGTCTGGTATCGGTTTCGAGGGAGGATTCGTTGTCGACGACACGGACGAATATGCCGTAGCTTTCAACATCGGTACCAATCCGAAGGAGACTCTCGTCAAGCTCAAGGCGGCATGTCTTGAGTCGGGCCAGGTGATCAACCTGATCAACGCGGCCGCCGACCTCGATATTGAAAAGCCCAAGCACGAGATGATTCGCTTCCAGGACGTCAACGTCTACGCCAGCCCGCTCGGGTGCATCATCGGAACCCAGAAATACCCGCCGGGCTTCGCAGTCCAGGGCAAGGCCTTCATATTCGGGAACAAGGTCGAGATTGACGCTCGCATCGGGAGTGAGGGCATGAAGCTCAAGGGCGAGATCGACGGCTTCGAGCTTGGCCCCCTTGCCGTCCGGGGCGGGAAGCGTACCGACGGTACGAGGGGAGAGAAAGCCCTCATCGACTTTGAGATCACTAAGGAGAGGCAGTGCTTCGAGGTTAGCGGAAGTGTCGTTCTCTTCGATCTCGAGGCGTCCGTCTTCGTCAAGGCCCAGGTCATGCCGGAACCCGATCTCGAGTTCAACTTTGAGCTGTCGTGGAGCGACTTGCTCAAGTTCCAGGTAGACGGCAAGCTTATCAAGTTGGCCATTGAAGACAAAAACTCCGATACTGGCGGCGGTGTCTTGTCGAAACTGAAAGATGCCGACTTCCAAGTCCACGCACTGATGGAGCAGCGCATCCTCAGCGAAATCTCGGAAGCCATGCGGAAGTGGTTTGCAAGCGCCCAAGCGTCGGTCCACGAAGGTATCGATGCGGCAAAGCGCAAGGTGGACGAGGCCAAGGCCGAGTTTGAGCGCAAATGCGAGGTGGCCAAGCAAGAGGTGCAAAAGACGCGGATCAAGTTCGACGCGGCCATGGAGAGAGCGCAGGGCAGCCTTCGAGAAAAAGAAGAAAATTGCCGCCAGGAGCGTCTGGCAAACGAGCGCTACATCGTGGAGGAAGAGAAGAGGGCCGATGAGAAGATCCGTATTGCCGTCGCTGATCTGGACGCGAAGAAGAAGGCCTTTGAGGAGGACACAGAAGAAAAGAAACGCAACCTGAACCAGAAGCGGCGTGACGGCGACGAGGCAATCAACTCCAAGATCCGCGAGCTCCAGGGCGTGCGTGAGACTCTGCAGCGAAAGTTTGGCAATGCTATTCAGGCGCTGGAGAGCGCCAAGGCACGGGTGTGGGCCGAGCAGGGTGAGTACCTCCATTCTCTGCGTTGTTGTTATTCTCAACCCAACTTAACATTTTCTCCAGCGCGCGTGGACCGGGCCCAACGGGACGTAGACGAGGCCATCGATGACCTCGACGATGGTGCATGGTACGAGAAACCATTCTTGGTAAGTCCCATCAATAGTAGGGCCGGCCTCCCTCTCCCGATATCAGCTAACCGATTTCTTCGCAGGCCTGCCGCGTCGCGGTGCGGAAAGCCGAGTATTTCATTATCAAGGCAGCGCTCGGCGCAGCCTCGCTCATCCTCGACGCCGCACGGTTCATCGTCGAAGGCGTCGCGTACAACATCGCCCTTGGGGCCGTCAGCATTGCCGAGGGCGCCCTTGTCACCGCGCGGAGCTTCTGGGCCGGCATCATCGCGACCGCGCAGCTGGCCCTGGACGGAGTAGCAGCAGTGCACGCGGCGGGCATTGGAATAGCAAAGGTTGCGGTGACGGCGGCGGAGAAGGTGGCGCTGGGGATGAAACAGGCGGCGGCGGCAGCAAAGGACGCGATGCTGGCAGTGCAGCAGAAGGTTCTCGAGGCCGCGCGTGCCGTGGTCAAAGCGGTTGCCGAGGGAATCGACTTCATTGCCTTCCAGGCCGCCCTCGAGGTCCTCGACGCTGCGCAAAAGAACACGGTTTGGGTTGATATTGCAAAAGCTGGGCTGGATGCTGCCGAAGCTGTTGCGCAGGCGGTTCTTGCCGCGGGCAAATGGCTCGCCGAGCGGCTGGCCGATACGCTGAACATTCAAGTGGTGGAGCTGACGGCGTCTCTGCGCACCATCGCCCACGGCGGCCCCTTCACCATCCGCGTCAAGGGCGTCGTCTTGGGAAGTGCCTTTGATTTCAAAGGGACGTGGACCCCCCGGGATGTCCTTGGGTTCATTGCGACCGTCTGCAAGGAGTTGTGGGACAAGTTCATGGTTAATGTGCTCGAGCTGTTTTCGGAGAGCCAGAAATCGATCAAGAAAGATTAGGTTGGTGGGTACCTGGGTGGGGCGGTGGGTACACGATTGGATTGGGTTCAGTTTGCAAGTAATACCTTCTCTTTTTGGGGGTTCTTGGTCCGTGTGTGCGAAGTACTTAACATATGGTTCTAATTAGCTCAAAATCGTAATGTGGTTCGCAGTCCAGAGTTCCTTCCTTGTCTCGTCCTGTCTTGAATTTCGTCACCTGCCCGTAATGAGCGTCCCTGGATGCGGTCATGGCCAACGCACCAGCAAACCAACCAACCTTCCTTTTTCGACAAGCGTTTCCTCTATGTCTTGTCCCATAAGGACGAAACTGGACTGCCTCGAAAATAGAGGGCAGATCCACCACGACCTGACAAGCAATAGCAGCAATTCTCTCACAGCAAACAGGCGGCGCGTACCAACACCTCGCCCAGGCTATGTGTCTCAAGGCGAAGTGCAGCATCTGCCGTACGAAAGAAGCTCCCATCTTCAGCACAAAGTCTCTTCTTGTCTCTAGAAGATCAATGTCCAAAGCATGCTTAACTGACACGATCTTGCAAGACCATGTAACGTGGACAGGCTGTGGTAATCGGTAATCACATCGCGAACGCCATGGACCAGGTCCCCAAGAACGAATGGTGCACCTGCACGCCCAAGGAAAAGAACGGCAAAGAGTACCATCCACAGGGATCCCATATGTCAGCTTGTGAGGTGTGCTAGGCTCGGAAGGGAGAGAGATCTTGGTGATGAGAGGAAAATCTCATGTAATAAAATTGAATATTTGCCGGTCGGATATTGTAGGATTATTTGAACGCCTGGGTCGCTGTGACCTTGGAGATGCGTTTCTACTCGCTAGATATTGCCTCTCATTGATAACCAAATACTCCAAGGTGTTCCAAATGTGAAGCTACACTCCACTGTCTAGTCATTGCTTTCATTTAGATTCTCGCCTGTACCAGATGAACTTGCGGGCTACCACCTCCCCTGCCGCGTTGCTTCCTTCGGTAGACGCGTGCCAGTCGTCGTAGGGCGAAAGAAAAAAGAAGGTGAACTGCTCGCTCCCGGTGTCTATCTGACGATTCTGCTGTAAGCTAGGCTTGTTGAGGCGGCGATTGAGGAGCTTACCTGGACCAAGCCTTCCAGGAGATGAATTCGAAGGAGCCTGCTTCCTTTCCAAGTTTGAAAAATCGGTCACTCCCAAGTGGGGAGCGTGTTTGCGGTCAGGGCTGTGAATGTTGCTCTGTAGAATGCCGGCTATGGAAGGAAGTAAACAACGATCGTGTCGGGCTGTGTCACGGTTCAAGGTGCAAGGTTAGAGGGACAGCACTTACTCAGGCAGCTTGGTGGGACACCGTCAGCAACCGGCCCCGCGGCAAGGTCAACACTGCGCCCACGATCACAGGTAGATAGCTAATTCAAAGACGTGAGGCAAAGTCAAACGTAGACGGCTCAAATGACTATTCTAGACAAAGGTGAGACGCGAGTGCCCCCAGCTGCAATCTCTAGACTCCTGGAAGAAGCAGCCGCTGCTTCCGTCCCCGGATTCGGAAGTCCATTACTCACGCCTTCCGCCCGGGGCGCTGCGAAACATCGTAGTCGCCCTAGCCGACGATATCGCTATGCTGCCGTAAAGAGAGAAGACACGCAAAATCAAAGCGAAGCGGGCATAAGTTTGAACGCAAGGCACCCTCAAGCCGAGGGCAACGGCGAGATCTGCCACGAGTGCCGCGAGTAGTAATACTCGACGCCTTTAAATACGAGCACGTCGTAACGACAAGACTGGGCAGATGAACACAAAGAACACGAGGAACAAGTGACTTTCTTTTTCGCTTTCTTCTCCATACCACGACCCGAAGGCCATGATTACAGTGAAAAAAATCATTTGCTCTCTTTGTATAGCGTGTGATCCTTAGTGCAGGGGCCATGCTAATCTTCTCTGTATTGTTTCAATGTGACCAGATTGCCCGAAGGCTGAGGAAAAAAAGAAAAGGAAGGAGAGTTCGACGGGTGCGAGGGCTTGTTTTATAAATAAACAACCTGGTTGGTCAGTGCACGACTGACATGGCACTCTCTCGTCTGGTTCTTAGTTATTGGTGACTTGTTTCAGCCTGACATTCATATCACCTTCTTCGTTAAAGTCACCAAGTGTGACAACGGTATGGCGTAGGCCAACGTCGACTGGACTCATCAGCATCTCGGCGCCTTTTTGGACTGTCAAGTTTCGATTGAGTTCTATTATGTTACACTGCCTGGCATCTACCTACGGCTAGACTAGCATGTGGGATGTATGTTAACCTATTCCACGAAGTAAATAGATCCACTAATACCAGCTGGTGAAGCAAATCAGAGAGGCAATGGAGGCTGCGATATGCTGGGCCACCTCTAGGCCACTGTGCTATGCCGATTGTCATTGCCCTTATTGAAGTGTTACTGTTCGTCTGGATGGTAGGAATCATGTGAACAATACCGCTGTACGTGAAGAGGGAATAGGTTGGTTTCTGAGGAGATGGTGAGCGGGGCGCTAGAACTGCCCTCGTCTTAGGCATTGTTTATGAACCGTTACTTCGCCGCGTGTAATAGGCAGACTGTTTTGTTCCTGCTTCTGTCAAGCCCGCCTTGCCAACATATTCCAACGCAACGCATTCCCGAACCTCTCCTCAATCCCAAGTCATCTCGACATACTTTGCGCACACCGCTCTGCCTTTGGCTACTCTCCTCGCCTAGTCTTTTTATCAACCTTTGCGGCCGCCTTTGCTTCGCGCTACTGTCTCAACACATCACAGTCAATTACCCAAGCCGACATCGCAAACCTCCGACCATGAAGCTCACCGGCGTTTCCTCGACCCCAGTCGTCGGTAACGATTTCGGAACCATGAGTGTGTTGCCAGACGAGATTCTTCTCAAAATCATCTCGGCCGACACACTCGACCTCCGATCACTGAGCAGCCTGCGACTCGTCTGCCACAAGGCAGAAGCCTGGGTCGACATCTCGGTGCCTGAGTTCAGGTGGATCCTCAGTCTTCCCCCCCAGACCCTGCGGACGGTCCTCTCGATGCCCTCCGCCAAGTACACGTGCCGCTTTGCATACGACTTGCTCCACGGCATCTTCCTGTGCGCCAAATGCGGCGCCACCATCCCAGATCCAATCTTATCAATCGTGACAATGATCCTGGGAGTGCCAAGAATTGGCATCTTCAACCCCTCCACGGGCGAGAGCATGTGCTTCACCTGCTTTCAAGTCAACCGCGTCGGCCACTTCAAAGTGAGTTTGCCTCCTATTACTATCCCTTGCTCAGCTGTGCCTAGAAAACAGCCTTCTGACTTGGCCGCATATTAGCTCCGGTGCAAAACGGGCCGCCATTATCTGGAGCGCGGGTTCGGCGTTCTCGCACGCGACGTGCTGCATATCAAGAAGTGGAAGCTGGCCCAGAAGCTGGCTCAGTCATACAACCACATGTTCGTCATAATGACATTCAACACCAATCCTCAGCCAAACAACGCCGCCGACAGTGATTCCAACTCGGTCCACGAAAGTCCCGAGCTATCCCATCTCGTCCCCCAGGACGAAAACGACTGTCCTGTGGGGCTCATTCCCCTGTACTGGACACTGAGAGGGCTTGGCTTTAGACCGCTGAAGTCCTTGTAGAGACAGGGAATGGTGGCGACACTGTCATTGTGATTCGGACCTGCGACGGGATGAAGTTACGGTGCGGAATCCGGGCTAGGGTAAAGGAATATCTGTCGAGGCACCGGGCATAGGAGTTCATACTGGAATTGGGGGTTACGGTGGTATTAGTTGTCTGACCATACCAGGGGTAAAATTTCGTTTGGGACGCTTGGGGAGTTGGATAGACAGGCGTATTATGGTAAAAAAAAGGAGAATGATTTAGCTAGCTCTAAGCATGGAAAAGCCTACACTACGGCCACCGCAGGGCCATTGCCGAGAGCAGTCTAACACGAACACCATCAATATATATCCTTGACAAGGCCCACATGAAGTTTAGTCTATTAATCTATTATATAGATGCCATAACTTTTTAGGAGGGACTTCTAGTTATCACGAAATTGAAATGGCTTATGCTTATCACCATCATGCAAAAGAATGAGCAAAACGAAGGTATTATACTAGGTTTGTGAGACCAAGACCAACTTCGTATTGCAACTATTAGGTTAGATGATCTGATCTGTAAAGTTAGGTTTTGAAAATCGTTTTCGAGCCCTTGACTAATACGTCTCCCTATATTGTAGCTTGAACACAACTTCGTCCATCTCTTGGTTTCAACCAATTCAGCAAAGCGGCTCTATCTGTCCGCTCGCTAATTCACTCCGCACCCTCTCGCTAACCTCGTCCCACTTGTCCAAGGCATCCTGTTCGGCATCGAAAGCGTACAAAGGTCGGTTCTAGCAACAAAGATGAGTCAGCCTATAATCAACAACAAGCATCTATAGCAAACGCCACAGGGATAGAACACGTTACCGACCTTGATCTTGACCATTTCGGGATCAATCTCAATGTCCTGGCCCACATTTTTCAGCACATTGTGCCACCTGTCCCGCAAATCCTCGCCGTGCGTCTGGCTGACACGAGTCCGGGGGAAACGCAGCTTCTCGTAGGCCCGCGTAGCGACCTTGATGTCGCCGCGGGCGGGCGCGAGACGCAGACACAGGGCCAGCACACCGGCGCTCTCGCAGGCCTGGCTGGCGCCCTGGGCCGAGGTGGGCAGGTGGGCGTGGCAGCTGTCGCCGAGCATGACGATGCGGTGGGCGTCGGGCGACACCCAGGTGGGCAGCGGCTTGCGGTAGCAGATCTTCCAGTCAAGGCAGGCGTCGGTGGACCGGATGGCCTCGCGGATGGCCGGGTCGATGTCGGCCACGAGCCGCCGCACCTCGTCCATGTCTCCCGGCTGAAACCAGCTCTCCGGAACGTCGCCATCATCGCGGTGCGTCAGGATCCAGTTGAACTCGCGCCCGCCGCGCAGCGTGTTCTGCACCACGTGCGTGTCCGGGCCGATCCAAAAGTTGACGCTGTCGCCGTCGACCAGGAACGCGTTGCGCGCCGGGTCCGCGGCCATGGCCGCCGAAGGCTCAAAGTAGGCGCGGAAGCACGCGTAGCCGCTCGACACGGGGTCGTCGCCGGCTCCCAGCACCAGATGGCGGGCCAGAGACTTGATGCCGTCGCAGGCTACAATGACGTCGGCGCGGATCGTCTCGCCCGAGGCCAGGGTCAGCTCCGGCTCCGTCTCCGAGTCGGCGTAGGCGACGACGTCGCAGCCCATGCGGATGGGGATGCCGCGGTCGCGCACCCACTTGAGGAATATGTCGTGGTAGTCGCCGCGGTGGCCAATGTAGCCGGCCATGTCCATCAGTGGCTGCTCGGCCAGGACCTTGCCGTCGTGCCAGCGCCGGATCTTCATGGTCGGCGCCTGGTTGCCAATCTCTTGGATCTCGCGGATATTGCACCCCCAGCGCGCCAGCAACTTGTATGCATTTTCGCCCAAGCCCAGTGAGTCCCCCAGCCGGTTGAACTGGCGCACCTTGTCGAGTACTGCTACCACCTCGTGTCCCTGGTGATGCAAAGCAATGGCTGCCGCGCAACCGCCAAGCCCGGCGCCGACGACAATGACTGAGAAACTTGTCAGAGGTGCGAGTAGATGGAGCAGGGGAGCAAATAGGCCCTTACCTCGCAAAGGGGGATTATGGACGGAGGCTAGTCTCTCGTAAGGTTTCCCTATTTCTTGTTCTGAGGCCATGGTCGAGTATTTGCTCGCGATGGCGTATAATAAGTCTAGTTTCCTGCCGCTGGTTATCCGCAGTTATCTCGTCTGGAGAGAACCGGAGACAATTGACTGTAGACGCCAAAAAATAGGGAATCAGCCGGCTCGAGGATACCTACCCAAGAGTGGCCATGTTCGAACCACCTAATGATTAAGATCAGTGCCTCGTGCGGGGGATGAAGTCGAGATCGAGTACGGCCGAAGCTTACCAAGAACCCCGAATGCATCCCGGCAGTTGTCGAGCAAGGGGCTCGCAGCCAATCTGGAGCGGAGTCGTAGGAAAAGCGTTGCCGGCAGAATTCCCCTGGATGCAGTCTCTAAGGCAGTGCATGCTTCCCCTCCGGTTCAGCACTCCCATCCCGCGTCTGCGGGGTTGCCGTCCCAGGCACTCGAGCTCCATGGGTCTTGGGCAGCGGGCGGGGCGATGGGGATGGGGATGGAGCTAGCGGCCATCTTGTATAGGGGGAAGGTGCGACTACCATAAATGTGATGGTGTACTTCAAAAGTCCCACTTGAACAAAACCTGAAGCCGCAGTTTTGCTTGTGCCCTGCCCGCTGCGCCTTGCTTCCCGGCTAAGACTTGCGACATCTCCAAGGACAAGATGCCATCCGAATCGCCCTTCGGCCCGCCCCCCTCCCTCGCAACCAGCTATTCAGGCCTCCCCGATCGGCTTGCAGACATCGGCATCGAGTCAAAAACACGCCTTCTTTCGAAGCGAACCCTCCCCGAAAGCGCCCCTCGGCAACATGACGTCCCTCGTCTCCCGCCAGACACCAGCCGAGCCGAGTTCAACCAAGCAATAGGAGAGCTCAAGCAAATCCTCGGAGATGAGCACGTTGCCATCAATGACAGACCTCTGGTCGATGGGTGGTATATCGAGCACCCGTACGCCCCCTCTCTCTTTTGCACCTGTAGTGACCTTGTTGTAAGTAACTAAGCCCCCCAATCAATGTGCAGAAACACGCATGATGCGTACCACATCGCCCTCCAAGAAGACCTCGTCTCGAGCGCCGTCGTATATCCCGGCACGGTCGAAGAAGTCCAAGCCATTGTCCGCTGGGCGAACAAGCACAAGATACCCGTCTACCCCATCTCCATGGGGCGTAATATCGGCTACGGCGGGACAGCTCCACGCGTTCCCGGGAGTGTTGTTATTGACCTCGGGAGGAGAATGAACCGCATTCTAAACGTTGACGCGGAGAACGCCTCGTGTCTGCTGGAGCCAGGCGTCTCCTATTTCGCCCTGTACGAAGAGATCCAGCGCCGCAAGCTGCCCCTGTGGATTGACACGCCCGATGTTGGTGGAGGGAGTGTGCTTGGAAACGCCATTGACCGCGGTGTTGGGTAGGTAACCAAGTCTCATGCCCTTTCTGTTGTTTAAATCCTATTAACCCCTAACGCGTGGCGCTGCAGATACACACCCTACGGCGACCATTTCGCAAATCATTGCGGTCTCGAGATTGTCCTCCCTAGCGGCGAACTTCTACGGACAGGCATGGGTGCGCTTCCTGGAAAGGACGGAGACGACAACCCGACGTGGCAGGCGTTCCAGCCTGCCTACGGCCCCTATCAAGACGGCATATTCAGCCAGAGCAACTTCGGCATCGTCGTGCGTATGGGCATGTGGCTGATGCCCGAGACCGGCCACCAGTCGTACCTGATCACGTTCCCGCGCGACGAGGACTTTCCGGATATCGTCGATATTATTCGCCCTCTTGCACAGCAGCGAGTGCTTGGAAATATCCCACAGCTGCGCCATGTCATACAGGAGCTGGCTACGACGGCGCGCCCCAAATCAGACTTTTACGACGGCGCCGGACCCATTCCGAGAGAGGTGATCCGCGAGCACGCGGCCGGACTTCCCGTTGGCGACGTATCTTGGGTATTCTACGGGACGCAATATGGTGACGGATCTACTATTGCTGCCCAGCTCGACGTGATACGCTGTGCATTTCTGTCCAAGATCCCCGACGCTAGGATGCTACTCCCCGAGGACCTGCCGCCGTCACACTACCTTCACTCGCGCGTGAGCGTGTGCAGCGGCGTACCCGTGCTGCGAGAACTAGACTGGTTGAATTGGGTCCCCAACGCCGCACACCTGTTCTTCAGCCCCATCGTTCCAACGCACGGGCGCGACGCCCGCATCGTGCACGATATTGTGGTACGCCTCCACGCCAAACACGGCTTTGATCTTCTCCCGACGCTGTGTGTGGCAGGTCGCGAGATGCATTACATAGTCAACATCGTATATGACCGTGCGTCGGTAGATGAGAAGCGCCGCGCCGCTGCCCTGATGCGCGAGATGATTGCCGAGACCGCGGCTGAGGGGTTTGGCGAGTACCGCACTCACATTCTTTTCGCGGACATGGTGGCTGCTACATACAGTTGGGGCAACAACGCTCTGATGCGTCTGAACGAGACAATCAAGGACGCACTCGACCCCAACGGCATCCTCGCCCCGGGCAGGAATGGCATCTGGCCCCGTCGGTTCCGGGGCAAGGGCTGGGAAATTCTGGGGACTGAAGTGGAGGATGCGTTGGATGGCAAGGGCATTGGGCCAAAGGGTTGAACCGAGATAGATTGTGGCCACCTCTGGGGGTTTTCCGCGCCCCTGGTTTTGTTTGTATTGCACAATAGGTCTTGTTATCTAACACGAAAAGGTGTTTTGATATCGAAGCAATCTCGTGTCATGTTCATGATCAACAGTAAAGTGCAGGGTAACTCGCAAGTGCTGGGTAACGTAAGTTTTTCCTACCCGTTTTCCGTTTTCTAGTTTCACACTTGTTATGCCTTAGTCCCCTTGCATTGCCTCCGTCAAAAAATCGAGGCCTCTGAACTTCTGCGATGGCTACTATTATTATCCCCTAATGCTACGGCATCCGGCCTTTACCCAAATATTCTTATCCCATCCAAGCCCCTCACATCGCCGTCGTGGATGGGTGTTCCTCATCGGAGTTGGTCGCCGATGAGCTAAGCAGGGGCAACCAAAACAAGCATCAAGCATCAAGCATCAAGCATCAGCCATCAAGCATCAAGCATCAGCCATCAAGCATCAAGCATCAAACAGAACGTCACACATCAAGTTCCGACCTCAAGTCATGACCATCGACCTACGACCATCGATCAAGCAAAACAAACTCTTCACAGCCATCAATTCGACAATGCTTTCGAATCTCAGTTATTCGGCTCACTCGACTCGGTTGGCTTCGTCTCAAATCGCAATGCCACTATCAGTTCCGAGACTCGACTTTACACCAGATCCTGTCTTTCATCGGACACAGGCTCACCTTTCCAACCCTAACGGCATCCGTGGTTTTTTGGCGAGAAACACCATTCACCCCATGTCATCTCTTCTCCTCTCGGTTCATCTTCTCTCTCCGGAACCTCTTGTTGACCACCATTCCCAATACGTATGTGTCAATCTTTCATCTTGGTTTTTGATGTTCATTCAGGTTTACTAACACGGTGAGACCATTTAGCACGCGTGTTTACAGGCCTTTCAGTCTTGGAGCAAACACAAACTTCACCGGCCAGTCGCAACCACACTCTTCCACGCTACAACAGGACAGCGACCAGGAACCAGAACGGCACATGTTTCATCAACACGAGATCATGTCATCAAAACTTTATGCGACTTGGATCTTCCGTTGGTCCCAACTCAAAACTTAGATTACTTCTCCGCAAACCCAACATTACTTTCGATCGTTGGATGCCGCCAAAGAGCCAAAGAAAGACAGGTTTCATTGAAGGAGTGCCGCGCCAGCCAAATCATGTAATTAGTTGTACCATGCCCACCAGCCAGATCATGTAACTAGTAGTTGGTTTAATTAGCTGTTATCGCCTGTGCTTGGATGACTTCGTACGGTATTTTCCAGCCCTAGGCTTGTGAGGGCGGCTAATTTCGAAGCTTCACGCCATAGGGTCTCTGGCAGCCGTCAGGCTATCATCATGGTCCTGGTTTTCGTCTTGATTAGCCGTCCTGCCCTCTCACTGCCTCTGTTCGGCCGTGGTGTGCTTGCTGGGGTCCTTTCGATGTCGATGCCTTCGTCTTTGGCCCAGTCTTCAAATTGGGATAGCTTCTGCTTATCCAGGTTAATTAGCGACCTTTCGTTGTCAATCCTGATCTTGCAAATTGCTAGGCCGTACTGCTTCTTGACCCAGGCTTCAAATCTGATGATTAGATCCACCGAGTGGTTCTTCTTGGCCATCGAGAAGACTCAGATCCCGCCGCTGTATTCGTCTTTGATGACGAGCAGGTACTGGTGGTCGTCGAAGCCGTCGACGTACTCAAAGAGATCCATCAAGACCCTCCAGAACGACAGTTATGAGCCCGGGAGGGGTGCGCTAACGCATCCCTGTAACTTCCGAAGACTGCGCGCAAGAGACCACCAGTTCGAACCCAGTTGCTAGCAGGTTTTTAGTACAGCAGAAGTGCTCGTACAATGAGAGCCCCATTAGTCAGCGGTGTATCCAAGCATGAGAGCCGTGGCTAGGTAATGTATCCGAGAATTATAGCCTTCAATTACTAGGAGTCCTTGAAGCCTGGGGGGGGTGTCAAAAAGATACTTGTATCACTGTTAGCTCTGCAACTATTAGCGAAATTTCACTTTTGGCCATATGGCGCAGTGGTTAAGTTCTGCGACATAATTCGAATCCATGACGTCATCGATTTTACCTTCCGAACGAACAAACTGAACCTTGTTCAGTTTTTACGGGAAAGAGAACTGATTAATGCATATAATGGACTTTCTGTCGCCTGGTCTTCCCATTTCTTTTTCTTCTGAACTATAGACTGTGAGGTCGCTCTTGTGGTCCTGCACTTCGGTTTCTGCTGTCGGCGCCTTTGATACACCATGTACGAAGTCTTCCCAGTCCAGTGGAAAATTTTCACTCTTGTTTTCAACCGTAACGCCCACCATGGCCAGGCCCGCCTCCCTTTCACCCACCCCCAAGTAAGTCATCAGCAGATTCCAACCGACCAGTCTATAAAACACCCGACGGCCAACAAAACGAAGTCGACCTGGACCGCCTCAACCAGCTCTGCCTTCCAAACGCCGACAAACAAGCCAATGGTCGGACTATGCTTGGTGAGAGATGGGAGGAACTCGCTCGAGGTCGCTGCACTGCAAAGTGGACGCGCGTGATACACTAAATCGAACGCACCCTCCGCACGTCGGGACCACTTGGGCCTGTCCTCGACCGTTTGAACGCTTTGGAGCCTCACCGCAACGTGTCCGGAAACGGCAAACCTCAGCCCTTATCGCCTGTCCTGCAGTCTATTGCAGCGATACTTTACGAACAAGAATGCAATGGCCCGTGGGACTCTTCTGAGTGCTCCGGCTCGGCCGTCCCTAATACTCGGCACACTGACGACATTTCTCCAGACGGTTGGAGCTACGACACCTGCATCGATACAGTGTCGCTTCTAATACACATGCTGCTACTTGACTACGGCATTGGAAACATCCCGTTGGAGGATCCCCCGTGGATTCTCAAACACTTCCTGCCCCGAATACAGATATTCGCCAAGCACCTCGCCTAGTTTGCGGAGTGCTTCCGATCGGGACACCTCCCCGACGACGCGCACTGGATATATCTGGCCGCTCGGTTGTGTGTCTTCGACCAGTGCAGCCGCTTCGACGTGGCCTATCTCGCCGTCACCCTCTACCACTACAACACAAACCGGTGGGAGGTCGACCTCGAGAGCATGCGCAAGGGAGAGACGGGATACACGGGCGTGCTCGAAAAGATGAGCTCCGAGGTTCCGACGTGCGGCACGGAACGGCTAGAGCGGAAGCTCCGCGTCGACGTGGAAAGGCTGATCCCAATGTGCTTCCCCGGCTGTTGCGCATAATGCAGCTTAATTGAAGTATATCTCTGAGTCTGCTCTTCCTTGTAAAGAAGGCCTATTTATCCTTTGAACAGAAGACCGGTATGAGGCAACAATGTAGGCATCAAGGCCTCTATAGGGGCCGATCAGCGTTGCAACACCGGCTCCTCGCAGCCGCCGCGAGACGAGGCTGAAGACGGTCATGTTTCCATATGCCGTCGCCGCACGCCACGGCATATCTCTTGGGATTTTGGAAATAGACAGCCGCCAGATACCGAGAGGCTTTCCTGCGATTCCGGAAAAAGATGGACTTGCCACGGAAAAGGCCCAGGCTGCGGAGGACAGCCCGCCAGCTTCGACGGCAGCCGACTCTCTCCCGTCGTATGAGGCGGCAACGGGTATCAGGACGAGAGTGGTCAAGGGAGATAATATGCAACCTTTTTGGCATTGAACCGCGGGGTGCATGTTGTGTTTCCATGCAAGGACGGAACTTACCTGGTCACCTGCTTTCCATTCTATAGTACAATTCGTATTTGACGTCTATAAAACAAATAATAGCTCACGATGCGGACGAAATTAGACTAGTCCGGAAGAGCCTTTACTCTAGCGTTTATGAGGCTTTTGCATTCCGCAGTATTTAGGTCTTAGCGCGAGTACAACACGCACCTCCTGTATAGTCTGGCCAAACTCCTTCCTAGTTAATTAGACACAATCAAGATCACAATGCGAGGTTGTGCGCAAAATTGCTTGTCTCAAGCGCAAACATGCCTGCGCACCTATGCTACCGTTGCAGTAATTCGGTCTAGGATCGCTATCCGAGGCAACGAATCACCAACTGCCCGCGCGTCAGCCAAGAGCATCTGTTGGTCACAACAGCATCCCCCAGTGCAACCCCATCCTCCGGTGCGCGAGCAAGTAATTATAAAGCATACGAGTCGAGCATGAATGAGCACGTTTCCCCCCCATCCTATAGCTTTACCCGTGCAACCCCGTGCCTTGACGTCTGAACCAACGGCCTGGGTTGGGGAACTGGCGAGCTTGGCACCTGCGGGTGATGCACCGTTGGTGCTGTACCCTGGCTGACGGGAACGGCTTGCGGTTGGAGAAACGGCCCCCGCGCGGCTCGGGGCGACGTTTCTGGCAGGATGGCATCAGGGTATAGAGTCACGCGCGCCTCAGCCTGTGACTAAGTCTACTATACACCGCCCGTCAACCGACCGCCTCGGACGCCGCATCGTACAAGAACCGTATTGTGGATAGGCCGCGGTCTTGGCGCTCGCAGGTTGGTTTCCTAGGAACGTGGTATATAAGCAGCGTCAGCCACAAGTTATAGAATAGAGAAAAATCAGTTTGATGTCTCGGAACCAAAGCTTTGTCAG
Organism: Lasiosphaeria ovina; assembly: GCA_033439765.1. NCBI lineage: Eukaryota > Fungi > Ascomycota > Sordariomycetes > Sordariales > Lasiosphaeriaceae > Lasiosphaeria > Lasiosphaeria ovina. The sequence goes on from JAULSN010000009.1 coordinate 1,724,273, forward strand.
TGTATTGCCAGTATACCTACACAACTAGGCACCCCTTTAGCGATGTTTTTGCGACATGGAACCGCCGCCGGTTGGCCCACTCGCCTCCTCGGCGCACTTTCAATCTTGTTGCTTGCGGTGAGCGCCGCCGCCCAGAGCGCGAACGATCCCGCATTCAACAGGAATCGAACCCTCTCAATTGGAATCGTGCGTCTTCCTGCTCTCTCTGGTTGCTAGACTGTTGAGCAGCTAAGGGTTGCCGTGTCTCGTGCGATAGGTTGCCTTCCGTGGCTTTGAACCGCTCGATATCTTTGGACCTCTCGAAATTATCTTCTCGGTGAGATGCTTTCCCCCAGACCAGTGTTCATATTGTTAGTTCTCTAACTCCTGCCTGGCATCGGGCACCGACTAGCTCTCTTATTCCCACAAAATCACCCTTGCCGTCATCGCCGAGGCCGAGGGCCCGGTGGCTGCAGGACCGCCGCCATTTCGCATGAACGAGGCGGGACCCATCGAGGATTTCGGGTACATGGTGCATCCGACGATTGTGGCGACGCACTCGTTCGGCAACGCGCCGGCGCTCGACGTGCTGCTCGTGCCGGGGGGCATCGGCAACGTGGCGCTAGAGCAGGCCAACAACACGTCCGTCGAGGACTTTATCCGCCAGCGCTATCCCAAGCTCGACTACCTCGTGAGTGTGTGCACGGGCGCCGGAAGTCTCGCCAAGGCGGGAGTTCTCGAGGGTCGGCGGGCGACGTCGAACAAGGGCGCGTGGGATTGGGTCACGAAGCAGGGCACGAACGTCACGTGGGTGCCGTCGGCGCGGTGGGTGGTCGACGGGAATATCTGGACAAGCTCTGGTGTCAGCGCAGGTACGTTGAGGCGCGGTTTGATTGTCTCGAGTGTTGCAGACTGACAAGACCGGCGACGGCACAAGGGATCGACATGGCATATGCCTTTATGTCACACGTCTATGGCGCAGACGACCAGGCCCTGATCGATACCATGAACGGCATTGAGTACGCGCCACACCTGGACGCGCATTGGGACCCGTTTTCGGTTGTTCACAAGGCAAGTCCCTGTTTTCTCGGGTCTCTGGGCTGCTTTGGAGTTTTGTATGTTTGTCAGGCCGAGCTTGGGCTAACCTGACTTGTCGCCCATTCAACAGGTCCCTGGCGCAGACTATAATCGCAATCTCACAGACTGTGTCAAGCCGGTTGGATACTAACCATCCCCAGAGAGATGAAGAGCGCCTTCATGTTGTGAGGTGGGCATTGCGCGGTTCGTCGGTTCGTTGTTTTTGGGGCGAGTAATCAGAAAAATGCGCCCGGACTGTTTCTTCAACTCTTATGTAACTTTCAGGTTGCCGTTGAGTCTAGTGGATCGTTGGGGCCTAGGGAGCTAAAGGCTTCTCTGAAGTCAAGCCCGTAACCGATGAGTGAGAGAGGAAGGAGCAATCCATGGGCCGAGTCATAATTCCTTGGCAGGGATTCAGGTAATCAGGCAATGACAAGGAATCACATGCTTCATGCTTCCAGTTGCCAGACTACACTTTGAAATTCCAATTTCCATTCTCACTCACTCACACACTCACTCACCGTCGGCTTGCCCTTAAGAAGAGTAGCGCCCCGTATTTCCAATGCCTGCTTATGCCTCTTACTTATTCCGTACTACCGAACATTTTATCGAACAGTCGCGTACATGCTGGCCAGAAGCGGACTAGCTTGGTTGGGGCCCGTGCATCCTTGCCAGGCATGCGGTCCTGTGCCGCTGTCATGCAGCCCGGGAGAACTCCCGAGCAGCGGATTGGGCGGTGCTGGACACGGACACGAACTGGTCAACGGCAGCGCCCAATGGGGCAGTGGATGGCGACTCCCATCTCGACCCACAGCCCCAGCGAGCGGGCGATGGCGCCCGATAATGCAATCCTCCAGAGGATCCCGTCGCCTTTCCGCAGCCCGCGCACCCTTCCAGTTCTCCCGTGGACCATCCGATTCATTCCATGTCATCCAAAACTTTTCTTTGTTCTTGCATCTCAATTGACATCGCCTTTCCATCGCCGGCCATTGTTATCGAACAATAGTGTTTTCCACCTCGGTCGCCCCGACTACCTCCCCTAGACTGACTGCCGCAAAGCACCCGACCACTCATCGCAATCACGGCATAGGTTCCAATTAGTTGGCCTCTCGCTGTGCCTGCGGCGCTGGCTGCCTCGCGAGCAGTCAGGCCTGCGAGTCGGTCGCATCCCGCTCCCTTGCCGCTCGCTGACACCGCAGGCCCCGCCACACCCCAGATTGAATTTGTGTCTGGTGCTCCTCAAAAATGGAGAACACAATGGGTGAGTGAGAGTTCAGTCACAATTAGACCTAGACCTCGCCGTGGATGACCCCCTTGTTGACATGTTGCCCCTTTCCAGATGCCCGACACCAATATGGAGCCCAGAGAGGCCAGGCGGGTGACATCAGTGTTGTCACTGGTGTGGTTGGTGATGGCGCGACTTTCTCGAATCGGGGAACCCAGAGCTCTGTTGGTCCCGACGCCGCCTTCCAGCAGTATGGGGACTCGATGGACCTCGATTTTGACCTAGACTCGCTGGCTTGGGCCACAGAGTTCACTTACTTGGCCTCTGATGGCGACTCCTCTGCCCATCAGAACCAAAACCTAGCCTCTGGAGCGGGATATCCTCTCGACTTTCTCTTTTTCGAGGACGAGAGAACATTGCCGACCTTTGACAACAACCGACAAGTATCTGATCCTTCAAATAACTTGCACGCGATTGATGTAGAGGAGTCGACCTTCTTCTATCCAGCGACCGTCAGTGCTGGGTTTGATGTCACGCCCCATCACGCCAGCCACCCCGAGACAAGCGACGAAGGCGCAACTTCCAAGTCTTTGCGAAACCAACTCTCTCTGTTAGCCCAGGGCTCTTGTGGGGATGAGCTCGTGTTTAGGAACTGCGAGCCTGCCAAAGCCGTACTGTTGCACGGTCTGGCTATTGAATTCGGCCTCGGATACACTCACGACGTGTGGAGTCAGTGCGTGTCCATCAGTCGACTTACAACAGATCCCAGTTCGGTATTCACGCAGAAATCACATCCGCCAACGAGTTCAACCTCGTTGGAAGACATTGGTCCTGACCAGCGTCCCGTTTCTGCTCTCCCGGAATCTTCGCTTGGTGTTTCGCAGGAGGCGCCGGCCAACTCCACTGCCGCCTGTGCCCCAGATGCTAACGGCAATCGCCCGGAACAACTTGGTGCTGGAGGCCAGCTCACACGCCAGCCAAGCCGGAGCCAGAGAATATCCGATTCAATCAGCAAGCATGTTTTTACCTGGAAAACATCAATATCCAAAGGCGGTCGCCGTGGGCCGCTCAGTGAGACCAGCCGGCGTGGCATGAAGGCGGTCGAGGAAGTCGGAGGTGCCTGCTGGAGATGCAAGGTCCTCCGCCGCAAGGTAATCTTCCATTATGACTCTAGCACTGACTCTTTGAATTATCATTGCATTTCTAATGATTGTCCACAGTGCGACCCTGGCAGCTCATGTCGGTGCTGCTTGCAAAGTGTTGCCGTGCCACAGTCAGGTGAAGATACACCGCTATGGCCAGTGCTCGGGTGTCGGCGTGGGCCCCTTCGAGAGGCCATGCCACTGCAACTTCTATGTCCCGCATCTCGGAACGAGACAGCGACAAACGCTACCGACTCTACCGAAAGCATTCGATCGCGACACTCCCTTGACATGGTTGACAACTGTCTGTTGTCGGCCGAAAGCCAGCGGTTGGCAGATATGAAGGCTGCTCTCGAGTGTGCATCATACAAACTGTCCATCGCTGACAAGGATATGAGCAATTCATTTGTCACATTCATCGAGTCGGGGCAATATCGGAACCGGGAGAGCCTCCACGAAACATATTCACACTACGGTACAACGGTGACATTCGCCGACTTGATCCCTAGCATAGCCTGGGAGCTAGCGGAGAACCAGGGACTGATGTCCCTACTCGAGATTCGATCCTGGAATGGCTTCATGAACATGCTCCAAACAGCGTGCATCTATGAAGCAGAAGTTGGCCGAGTATGTCTATTCACGTACCCTGGTAGCAGGGCTCTTAGCTGATCAATAAACAGACTCCCTTGGTAATGATTTCACTGATCTGCCTTCGACATTGTCTCGAAGCATTACGACTGAACTCGGCAAACCTTCTCTCATCGGTCGAACACGGCGATTGCAAACCAGGCCATTGCCACGTCCAAAACATACGTGATCTCTCCCGCTCGGTTGCTACGTATGTCGATGAGCTGTCGTCGGTCATCTTCAACAAGGAGAATATGCGTGACAGACGATGGTGGTTGTCGACATTTTACAGCCTCTCCATCCAGAGCTATGTGCGACATGCTCTGATTGCGATAGAAAAACAGCTCTGCTTTAGTGCAACCGACGATGTGCCGGCTGAAGACCTTACGACAACTCAATACTTGCATGTTGCAGCCGTCTTGTTTACTGCTGCTTCGGCCAAGTACGACCCCTTGCTCGGTGGGCGTCACCAATACGTCTTGGCGGAGAACTCAGTTATCCCTGAAACCTCGGTTCCAAAGCTTCACCACTCGTCAGCTCGCGATGTCGTCGAGGTAGAAAGGTGGCCAGAGCTAGGCATCAAGTCATCGTACCAGTTCCTCAGGCGTCTGCTACAAATAGGCTCCCTCGATTTCGAGTCACAACAGGTTGACATACCAATGGCCGACGTCTCGATGCCGGCAAACACGCTGGAGCACTCGCTCGACTATTCTTGGCCCCTTTTTGGGGCTGGAACCCAGAGTGTTACCAGTCTCGAGTCGAAAGGCAGCACTCCATCCCGGCGCTTCTACGGCGGACATCGCCATGTCAACTCCATAGGAAGCCAATATTCCATGTCAACGATGCCTAGCGTTTCACTCGGGAGTTCAGAGAGTTTGGCCCGCACTCTCGACACGGATATCACAAGCATTTTTGAGAGCATCTATGAACAACCCTTATCGCCAACCAAGTCATTGCTGGCCGATGACGGCTCCAATGCTATACGCAAGGACACGGACGTTACAAACCCTTCGATTCTTTCACCAACTATCCAAGGTCCCTTGGTGGAGCAGTTTGGTCAGGTAATTTCCAACACCGCGGCGGCAAACACTCCGATGTTGGGACCTTCAACAGTAGACCCCGTATCGCTTTTCTGTCATTGCTGTCCACGGAACCCGCGGAGATTCTCCACTCTTGAAGAGTTGACGTAAGTCCCAATAATCCTTGTTTTCGGCAATTACTCCCTCGGTCCACTAATACTAATCGGTATTCTCAGACAACACGAGGCGGAGAAACCTCACCCATGCTCCCGCTGCAAGAAGAGATTCAAGAGCCCTACGGAAGCCGAACGGCACGTGAATGCCGTTCATCTCAAGAGGGACTTTTGGTCCTGTCAAGCTCTAGCCAACCCGCTTGACGCATACCACAGCGAGACATTCAGCGGGGTGGTGTATGACATTTGCGGGTACTGTGGTGGCGAGTTCGGTCGGCAGTCTGACGATCCGCCAGGCATAGACGTCGCCGGGCTTGTCACGCACCTCGAATCGGTGCACAAGCACGGCGAGTGTGACCGAGACAAGAGGTTCTTCCGGGTCGACAACTACCGGTCCCATCTCCGGATAGCGCATATTGCGAGTCCAGGCAGGTGGCTAAAAGTTTTGGAGAAAACATGCAAGATGGCTCGAGACGCCGAACAGGCGTAGTTGTCGCACATGATGATAGTGGAACATCTCCCTGAATCCACATACCCACGCTCGCTTTTCTGGTCAGAAGCTACCGTGGTCTGAATAGATGGATTGGTAGTGTTGCAATATAGCTGGCTTCAATTCTGGATATGTCGAGGCTGTCCTATGTTTTTTTTTTCTTGTCTCTCTCGGAATTTTAATTATTTCTTTCACTGGCCACTGCGGAGGCTTGTTTACTAATTATCGCAACAAAAGTATTTTACCTACTTACCTATTAATAATTAATTTGAACTCACTATAACGGCTCAATCTCTTGCGTAACCCCCGGATCTATAAATACTAATTAGACTCAGACCCGGGTATACTAACAGCGTAATTAAGCTAGAGAAGTTTTCGATTACGTAGCATATTAAAAGAATGCGTAAAATGGGAGTTGAAAATAAGAACAATAGCATAATGATAAGACAAGGGTAACGCTGGTCTGGAATGAAACATGGAAGTCGGTAAAAAATGAAAAAATACCGTGGCATGGCCAGTCGCTAACGTTAGTCGTTCCACCCAGACAATATATGCCGAGGTTTGGGCTGCTGATTTCGGTGCGCGCGCAGCCAGGAAACACTTCATTCTAATTGTCCAACTTTGCCTCAGCCATCCTCTCTGCTAACTCGCCCTCTTTATCAGCTTGATAGGCTGCTGGTTTTCCCATATAGAAGTAGACCGTCTCGGCGTCGTGTCCAACCCTCGCATCCCAGCCGGGAAAGAAGACGCTGTTTCACTGATTGCTGCATCCTGAATGCCTCGGCTTGCAAAACAGTCTCCTTTAGAAACAAGTTCAGTGGGTCATGTGTGCGCAGCCAAGGCAAATCAGGCCATATCGAGTCCTCGGTATCAAAGTAGTCTTTGGGAACTGGGAATTTGTTAGACCACCACTTGCCATGATCGTCGTCGCTCTGCTCTAAAACACCGAGGCTCGCCCTTCTTTGAAATTCGGTGGCGTACGGAGAGCCGGCGAACAGTAACTGGTGTCGGTACTCCTCAAATTTACTGAGTCCCATAAATTGGACCTGGTGCTGTGGCTTGCTGAAGCGGAGAGCTAGCTGCTGAGAAATCGCGGTTTGCAGCACCTGACCCAGATTCTGCCCCATGTTGAACTAGTAGCTTGATGACCAGCCTCAGCCGGGTGTCACACTTAACCATCTCCTGAAGTCCTCCGTTCCTGATGCGCCTGGGAGGCAGTCTCATGAGGGCCTCAGTAGCCAGGTTCAGAGCCGTCCGACCAGGAAAGAAAGGCGGGTCGAGGCCTGGGTCTCTCCGTATTGTCTCGCGGTTAACATCTGCCTTGTGTTTTAGAAGAAGTTCGGCCGCCGGGACGTGTCCATTCCAAGAGGCAAGGTGGAGTGCACTCCAACCTTTGGAGTCGTATGGGTCATGTTCGAGTTGATAATATCGCTCGAAGAGCGTCTGCAGGAGCATTCGATCCATGAGTAACTGGTCGGTCTCACAGAGCCAAGTTTGCGAAATATGGGGTACCAGACTGGCAAATATTCGGACACGTTGTTCGGAACTTTGGGAAGATTTATCGGCTTTTGTCATCCTCGACTAGATGCTTCTACGTCTCGTAGCTCGTCCCCGTATGCAGCGAGTAACATCTTTGCCGTTTCAAAACTCCCCAAAATTGCGGCGATGTGCAGCGTCGTTCTCTGCCATGGTTTTTGTCGAGCCAGTGCTAAGGAGGGGTACGCGGACATCAACAAGAGGATCCGGGGCCCCAATCACAAAGTCGAAGTGTACTGCTGCATCTTCCAATGGGCACAGCTCCGGTCGCGACGCTCCTAGTTCAAGCATCTTTTGCACGATGCTAGAAAGGTTGGTGTGAGCTGCCTTGAGTACAGCGCTATAGCAGTGGGGGATTGCCACGTTTTCAGACTCGTGTAATCGAGAAGGGTCAGAGCCATGGCTACATTTTCGCGATCTATGGCCCATTGCAGCGGTGATTCTCCATGCCCTCGAGAGCGGTGGCCCGATACGTCGCCGACGGAGGCTAATTGATCGAGCTTCGCCCCCTTGTCAAAGAAGGTCCTACAAAGCCTCGTCACCGCCGGCTCGTAAATATAACTGAGCCAGTGCAGGATGTTGGTTCCATCCCTGCTTTCACCAAACTGCTTAATCGAGTGAATAGCGAGCTTGTCAGGCGCACACCTCCGTTTCGCTGCCTGACTGCTCGGTGGCGCGAGCCCGCCGCTGGCTGGCTGCACAAGGGCCTTCGCAGCGATCGCATTTGGTTCTTCCGCGATCTGAAGTCGGGCAGCAGGCACGCTCTCCCGGACATCACGCGGCCGTTCATCACCGAATTCGACTTCGCGCGGCCGATCGCCAAGGAGTCCATCTTACACCGGCAGCAGTTCGAACCTGATATAGAGTACTACTACCACTCGCGCACAGTACAGGGCTATACCAAGATCCTGGACCTATATAGCCTTGGCATCGTCATGCTCGAGATCGGGAGGTGGGGGATCGCGCGCAAAGGCATGCCGGAGGAGCACAAGAAGTCGGACGAGGCATTTCATCGGTACCTAGTGACTCATGGCGCCGCGGATATGGCGTGGCGCGTCGGTGGGCTGTACCGAGATGTTGTGAAGACTCTGCTGGAAGGTAATCTGCCTGACAAGGACGATGAGGCAACGGCTCAAGGGTATTTCATCACGGTTCATTTCATCACGGTTCTCGAGGTATTTCTGTTTAGAGAATTGTGCACAAGCAACTTTGCGCTGTAGACCCTCGAAGAGAGCAGCAGTTATAATTCCAAGCCGGCTACTGCCGTCACCCTACTATCTTCTTACTGGGACCTGCATAATCTCCTTTTCGTAATCTTAGTCTGTCGTGCGTACCTGCCTACCCTCGGACTAATCTATTCTTCCCTGGCCAGCCCCCCAAGGTAATCTGCAGCCTCTTACTCAGGAGATAGGAGAGGGTCAGAGGTGCTGCCCCTCGTCTAGGCTTTACAAAAGTGCGCGGATGGAGTTTCAGGGACTGTAGATGGGCAGAGGGGTTCCAGGTTGTCCCCCAATAAAATAGTAATAGCTAAACCCGGAGAGAATAAAGGGGTCATCTACGTGGAAATAACCTTTCAATTGGCTGATTACCATCGAGTTATGTTGAAGCAACTACCTTACGTGGATAGGCGGGAAACAACGGCTTAAAATACCGAATATAAGGTGCTTGCCATACCCTAGCCGCCTATTGTAGCCCGCGCTCTGTCCTGACTAGTTCTACTCGAGAATAAACTGCTCCCCTTAGTGCGTTCCGTCTAGCAAAATTCCAGAGCTTCTCCCGCCATAAACCCATAGAGATACACATCACGCAAAAAGACGCTACCGCCCGGACTGCCGCCCTTTCGCACCATATAGCACGTCTTGCCACCGAAGAGAATGCAGACCTGGTCTCCTGCCACAATCTCCGCTGGCCCAACGCCAAAGTAGCCTTCTGTCAGAATGGCCATACTATTTTAGGCATGGTTCCGGGAAGGGCCCGCACAGGGCACCTAATTAGACCACCTTTTCACAGGGTCAACACGGCTCCCTGCCCTGCGGGCGAAGGCCTTTTCTTCTTCCCTACATCAATCGATACACACACTGCGAATACCCTCATTCTTGACTGCTTTTGCATGCTCTGGCTTCTGAAACCTTCCTCAGTCGAGAAAAGACAGCGGCCGGCAAGCACACCGCGGATCAGCCTCAAAGCACCCCACTCGCAATACTCCCATAGCTTAGCAGAAGGATATTCCAGTCGCTTAATGCGAACCCCCGTCCAACGCCGGATTGCTCTGGCCAGCTTCGCATAGTAGAGCGATCCTTCAAGGTCGACAAATTTGCGGGCCAACTCTAAGTTCATGGGCCCGGAGTGCAGTGGAAGGGCGAGCCTTTTGCCCAACGCCGTCGGGCACATGGGGATTTCGCTTTGTGGTTGTTGAGCTGAGACCCACAAAAAGGTGGGTTTGGCTGGGCAGAGTCAACTTACTATGAAGTTATGCAGCCAAGACTTGGTGGCTCTTACAGGGACGCCGCTCGACAAGAACTCGGTAACAGGCGACGACAACGCTTGGCGACTAAGGCATTATGACAGGTCCAATACGACACCGCTATCAATACTCCCAGGAGGGCTTAATTGATTTTTCCAGGCAGCCTTTGTTCCCAACCGTAGATAAGCGCTTACAGTAGCTTTGACAGAATGTGTGGTATTCCGTACGCAAGATACAAATTGGAGGGGTGCGAAAAGTGGGGCCTGAGACCAGCGGCTAGTGTACAGTGGCACGTCATCATCTGACATTTTTGAATGTGACCTCATTTGAAACCGTAAACGCCGCGTTGCATTCTCCATCCTCTTTGTCCTCTTCACCCCATTCTTCTTTTGTCATCTCCGTCACGTCTGGGCGTCGTCGGTCTGTCAACTCCTGCTCTATACTTCTCCAGTGCCCCGGTGAGGCCGTCGTCTCCTACATTCGTTATCCAGGCACACACGAGGAGGTACGCTTTTCTGATGGGGCAAAGCTTTTACCTTGTGGCCCCTCGAGCCAAGAAAACGTTGGCTTGGGGAGGCAAGCTTGGAGAGATTCTCTTTGATGGGTCAGCCATGGAGCTCGTACGCCTCCTCGCCGTCCCTGTTCGGCCGCAGAATCCCTCCGAGACAGCCTCCTCTACACCGGCACAGGCCCGGAATGGCCACTTTACTACTACTACCCAAATTGCCTCCCACGGCGCGGCCAAGGACATGGATGGGATGAAGGAGCGCCCAAAGCGTAAAGCGGAAAGCGAAGTGATTACCAGCTCCTCACAACGCCACAAGCAAGCAAAAACCAAAGATGGCGATAACAGGGCCGACACCGACCACTCCGTCACCGACCACTCCGTCACCGACCGCCCCGTCACCTTTTCTACGCTTCCTCCCGAAGTACATCGACTCATCTTTACTTGTATCGAATGCATCGAAGACGTCTTTCGCCTCGGTCTGGCGAATCGATACTTCTGGTCGATCGGTCGAGAATGCATGCACGACTATTTCACTTCGTCCCTCGGAGGATGGGCCAACGAGAATATTGTCTGTGTGGGAGAAGATGTCAAACCGGGCGACTATCCTCCCGGCCTGTTTTCGGCCGAAGAGCTAGACGTATTGCGTCAAAAGACGAGCGACATACCGTACGACTGGGACGATGACGACTGGGACAATGTGGCAATTGCGAATGAGCCGTTCACGCTCTACCACTTCACTTTTCCTAGTATTTCCACCACGGAAGAAAAATTTAGTCTGTTCACCGAGTCGAGCTCTTTGGTTGGCCGCTTCTCCGACTTGGACATCTCCAAGGATCCCGCTTACGATTATATACGTCGGGAGATGTGGGTCGATGAGGAGACCTACTTCCCCCAAGACCAGCAGTGGATTCTTCGAAACTTGACGACAAAGCAGTTCGTCCGCTCGGAAGCCATCGCCCTGAAGCCAGAATTCATTCACGGCCCCAGCATCAGGGTCTTGGGCTTCGGTGAAGTCGTCATGTCGCGCATATGCTGGTCGACATCCTCATTTACTAATATGAGCGATACGGCCAATATTTCGAGGGGCGTATGGGCAGGGCACCGCCTCGACATCACAACGCTCGCGAGACACCGAGACGAGACCAACGAGGTGGGATGGAGCGATGTGAGCGACGAAGTGGCGCGAGAGATTGCGGCTATCTGGGAGAGCGAATTCGGCACCGATTGGCGTGAGACTGTCTGTAACTACTGGTACCAAAGGTTCGGAGAACGTTCTCGCCCGGTGTATCATTAGTCTGGGTACATCCCGTCGTTGAGAGCGGGTGCACTAGCGCTGAATTATTACGCGCGCTCTCGGGCGATCCGCTCAGCAAGGGGGCTATGATACCGGGTCACGGCGGTGACGACTTCTCGATGCGCCATCTCGTCCTTCAACGTTCTACGCCGTCGGCATATCCGGTGCTCCCCTTCCAGCGCGTCTTGCCAGGGATTCTCACATTTCTTGCCTTCAACAGCACCCTCCCCGACCAACAACACCACCACATCCTCCTCCTACACCCCCGGTCCCTTCAGCAACGCAACTTCTACCACTGCCAGCGCAGCCTGCCAGCCCACCCCTCACAGAGCATCGCATGATGATGTCTACGTCCAGACAGCAAGATGTCATCTTCACCGTCTAGTGCTGTGCTTCGGATGTCGTGTTACCCGCCGCCCAGCGGAACGCCCAGCGGAGCCGGCATGTTACCCATATCGTGGGGCTACCCGGAGGGCTCTGCTTGTTATCGGCGGGTGGCGCGGCGCGGGGACCCGTAGTATTCTCCGAGAGCGCCGGCAGCCCGGAAAGATGGCTCCGCCGCTATCTTTGCTCTGGGGCGGTGCTCGGGATCTGTTATCGTTTAATATCCCTCACTTTGAAAAAGTATTGCACTATTACGACACTTACCTCCGCCGGGTTTCGCACCTGCAGATAGTCGACAACGCGTCTCACAACCCAAATAGATATTCAAGAGCTGCCAGAAACTAAACACATATGTGCCCATATCGCGGCCCAAGATTCCAGTAGTCTACCAAACATCAAGCCCTATGTTCTCCAGCGCTAGCGTCCACCCAAGTCCAGTCCCGTCTCTACCTTCTCCCCTAAGCCCTGCCGCTTCTCGATATACGAGTAGAACGCTATGATCTTCCTATTAGGTCAGGGTGGTCCGCTTACCTACGAGGTAAGGGGGAGATCCAAACCCAAGCCTATCGGCGTTTGAACCGTCGGCCCACCGCCCGGTGTCCCACTCGATTCCTTCCCATTCTCCTCCAAGCCCACACGCGCCGTTGGTTGAAAGAAATCGATAATGCCGGCTTGCTTGATGCTAGCGGCCCAAAGGGCGAGCCCACTATCAATCGCGCCCTTAACTCCGCGCCGCACACGCACCCGTTCGAAGTGATATTTCCAGGTACACTAGCGGTGTAGGTCGCCCCCGTAGTCTTTGACGAAGTAAGGATAGCGCTTCTACTGGTGAAGCCTACGTAGTTCCGAGTCTATGAGGATGCCCTTACTATTTGGAGCCGGGACGTAAGTAATACATTTCTCGGCCCATATTAGACCGTAAGGCTCCTAATTACCCGCGTTAAAATACCGTTGGGTCCCTCCGGACGTGCGCTTGTACTGGATGAACCAGCGAGGTCTGGGCTTATGGCAGGCCTCGAACGGAATAGCTGTTCTCCTGAATGGCAGCCGCCGTTTCTTGAAGATATGGGAGTCGGGTATCGTGAAGTAAATGCTGGCCTGGGCTCGGAAGTGGTGGTTGTGGGCGTCGAGATAGATGTAGGAAGCAAGTTATCGCAGCCGAGAGGGAAGGGGGGCAACCGCTCCTTTTATCGACGAAGCCCTAGAAGCACTACGCCGCCACACGGACGGACAGACAGAAACGCCGACGGTGACGCCTATACCCAAAAGCTTTTTCATACCTCATGTAGCTCTGCCAACCTCACACACACATCGGGTCCTTCAGACGGCAGCCTAGTTTCCACCTGCGTGCCGGAGGATGCCAGCGTAATGAAACTCAGGGGCTGGGTCGTCGAGCGCAGCCTCCGCCTGGGGGGGTTACGCAGGACAGAGGCCATCAACTTAGTGTCTTCACAGAGGCGGGTTCAACCCGGTGCACTACTTCAAGAACCCTTATTTCGCAGGGCATCTCCACTCTGTGCAACCCATCAAATCCTCTTACCGCCTGTATAAAACCACGTCCCCAGAGCGCGCTCGAGTAGTACCCGTCATGTCCCTTGGCAGCGTCAATATGCCAAGCGGACAAGGGACGAGCTTGAGGTGGATCTTAGATACCTCAAGGATGACATTGGGAAGAAGGCCAAGAGATTGAAACCGTCCACATCCTATGATTCGGACTTCTGGACTGCCAACGCCGAGATCAGCCGCCTCTGCCAACACGGGGGCGGGGATGGAATCCCGCCTCAAGTTTCTCGAGTACAAAGAAACTAGTCACACGAATCTATCCGAGGACGACTAGTTCACTCTTGAGCAAGTACGGAACCTCGAGCGACAGATCTTGGCATATCGCCAGGCTGAGGACATTGCGAAGAAGCAGGCAGACAGGATTGGAAGAGTCGTACCGGGCTCAAGGCGCTCTTCTTCAAGCTGTTTATCTCCTCTCCCCAAGGCTTGAATATCAAGAACTCGGGGGCTGGCCGCCGCGATACTCGCGACCAGTCCAACATGGTACGACAAATGCGAGAGGAGTACTGCCCTGATGCCATGGACCTAGTTTGGGATCCCATCACGGGACGATGGGAGCTAAGGGGCAACGTCCACGCCGCACACCTGTATAGCTGGCGCCAGGTTGAGTTCATGGAGACCATTTTCGGTCCTAGTACTAAGGATGAAATATTCTCTCGGTTGAACAGTCTGTTTCTCACGCCGCAGATCGAGGACGCATTGGACAAGGGGTACACTGCGATTGTCCCGGACATTCACCTCGATCCACAGGACAACCAATTCCCACGCAATAATCTTGAAGAAAGGAATAAGGCTTTTCGAGCTTGGGAAAACTCCAAGGTTAAAGAGTACAAGGTGGTGGTCCTTTGCCCGAAGCCACGAGGCCGTCAATACCAACCCATGGATTGATGAAACATGCGCAACTAAGACCGATATTTCACCTACATGGCAGGCCACTCAAGTTTCGGACGACTAGAATGAGGACAAGGATGAGGATACGCTGGCTTGATTGGGTCCTCTTCGCAGCCAAAGCGCAAGCAGGAGAATGGTAGCTGCGCGGTTGTAATTATACCGATTGGCACGATTTAATTTAATTATTTAATCATGGCAATTGGCATAATTACACCCTTCGATTGACGCAGTACTAACAGCATGACAGATGCCTATATGATGCACCTACTGGAGACCGGCCCTTTGCGCGGCTGGATGTTGATGAATGAAGTGGGCAGTGGCAAGACTTTCACTTACCCCTTCGCTATCTGCCTCGACATTGCGGAGATCAAAAAAGCGCATGCGCAGGGTAAAAAGGTGCCAGCAATGCCAACCCTTGTACTCCTGCCCGCCAACATTTAAAGAGGCGTACCTCTAGATACGGAGCAGTCCATTACGAACGAGCAGAGAGAGGTGACGAAGTCTACGATCCGGTATAGCATCGGCTTATACTTTGAGCGATTCGAAATAGACGAGACAACCCACACAGTCTCAGACATGAGAGTCTGGCCTTTAAACGCCAAGGGAAAACCAATCCCAGGAGCGACCAGGCCACTTCCAGCAGAGGAGAGGGTAAAGACGGAGGTGGACACACGCCGCTATGACTCTGAGATTACAACTTCCGTGGGCGCCTGCCCGCCCGAATGCCCTTGATCGGTCCCGATCCTCTCCTCCCTTCTTGCCACTGGTCCCGGGCTTCTTGACCCCAGATTGCTCCCGATTCTGGCCCGAAGCTTGCACCTTTGCCTTCCACTTCGCGACCAGTTCCCTCATGTTTGCCAGGTTGCCTTCAGGTTCAAGGGTCGGCTTCCAGACGACCATGTAGTACCACTCCCCGTGTATGATCTCCTCTCCCACGATGACTTGGCCCTCCCATCCGCCGGGTGGCACTTCCTCGCCTTCGGTGACGTTTTCAGCATCCCCCAGTGACGACCTAGGGCAGGTGCCTCTGCTTGGGCCCGCCAAATCGAGGTTCTCAGCGGCAAGCTGGGTGGTGCCGACGTGGGGGAAGGCTTCGGTGGACTTCTCGCCGCTTTCCGGGCGGGGCTGGGCTGCTCTTGAGAACGCGGTCTGTCGGAGGACTCGCTACATCGTTCGGCCGCTCCCTCCACCGAGAGCCGGGAATGGACTAGGGCAGGGCAGGGCAGGGCAGGGCAGGGCAGGGCAGGGCTGACCTCAGGCGCGGTAGTTGCCTTGTCCGAGTAGAAACTAACCATTCGGTCCCAGCTGCTAGGAAATTCACTGTCATACCACGATCAACGCCACAAGTGTTAGTCTGATGAGGAGAGTCTGGCAATTCCGGCGATGGGTCCTGTTTCTCGGTAAGGTCATATACCTCCCGCAGGAGCCAACAGATCCTCGATTGGAGGAAGCGTGATGTCGTGATCCGCCTCAGCACAGAAGCTGGTGGCACAGAGAAGAGAGGAAATGAAAATGGTTCGACAGCAGGTAGAAATACAGAAGCGGTTCAAATACGGCAGCGCCTGCTGCTATTGTTCTAAATAGGTCCTATTGTGTGCGCATCTGATTAATACTGCTTATTGATCGGATGAACCCATTGTTCTCAATCTAAATCGCACCTGTTTTACACTATCGCTAGTCAATTAGATGCCGCGCCGGTACTGGTGTGGTTGGTTCAATCGGCGACCTAGGTTGGACCAAGGAGAGACCTAGGCCTTTCCTAGGCGGCTCCTTAGGAGGATTCGGAGCTCATGGCTGTGTGATGCAGAACAGAGCTGTTAGAGCCCTCATCTTCGCTCTCTCCGTCTTCTTCAGTGCTAGTGTGTCGTTCAGTGCTATATCGAACACGGTTTCTTTCTCGAGGTTTGTGGTAATGCGATCACCACTTCCGCCACCGTGCCGGCTGAGACGCCATTGGCGAGGGCATCTCTGTGCCGTGTCGGTGACCGTCGACTACCGGCTGGCGCCCGAGCACAGGGACCTCGACCTGGTCGAGGACTGCTATGCCGCGCTGTGCTGGGTGGGCGAGAACCTGACCGGGCTGGACATGGAACCGGCACGGCTGATGCTGGCGGGCGCGTCGGCGGGCGGCCGAAGAAGAATCCCTTGAGGAACGAAGGTTGAAAGAGAAGAGCAATGTCTCCGCGTTCGGATCGCACGCGAACGACAACGAATATAATGTACAATGCATGGGCCCACATTCTGACATTCGTGAAGGCCAAGAAACTTCGGGTATGAACGCAACTATCCCCTGAACTATATCGGCCAACCCCAAGTTGGCAGCTTAGGCCTCCCCATGCCGCTGGAAGCGCGTCTTCCAAGCCTCCATTGCTGGATTGTGGCCACAGGAATGGCTAGCTTAGTACATTAACTGCTGCAAGGCGACGGCGGCCGAGCGCCGGGAGAGCCACTTCAACAACGTTGTCACCACCAGTCTCCTTTCCATCGGCCTGTAGCATCTGTGTCAGAGAACAGCTAACAGAAGTAGGGACTATGAAATCTAGGGAGATCTGTGGGGGGGGGGGGACGTGTTCCCTCTGAGTTCCATCTAGTACTGCACAGCACTGCGCATCGTGGGCGGCGAGAGTAACGTACTTGGGGATATAGCCGTCTATGCCTTTATCAAGGCAGAGTACGAGGTCGCCTTTGAGAGCATGTAAAGTCATGGCCACAATGGATACGTAGATCCCGGCGACGCGTATTCTCATCGTTGCCTCGCGGCCGTCCATGGTGGGCATATTGATGTCCATGAGGAGGAGATCAAAAGAGGCGGCTTCGGCGCACACCACTGTGGCATGAGGAGTCAGTCGAGTCGTCTTCCCGGAACCGCCTCTGCGGCTCTTGCCCAAAACAAACGAGGAATGCATCATGGTTCTTACTAACAACGGCCTCGGCGCCGTCCGCCGCAAGCGCAATGCGACTAAAGCCGAGAGTGTAGAGAGTCTTGACGAGAACCTTTTGGTTGATTAAATTGTCCTCCACCACCAGGACCCGCTTCGCCGGCGCTAGGACCTTGGGTTGCTGATCGGGGTCACCGGTAAACCCGGTGGGAGTCGTGGAATGACTCTGTTGGCGTAGTCTCAGGCTTTCTCTGAGTGTTTGGACCTGGTCGAGACTCTTGATCTTCTTAAATCTGGCCGTGAACCAGAATAAGCTGCCCCGCCTATCCGGATTCGGCCGGTGCCCGATCTCGCCACCCATAAGATGGACTAGAGACTCGGAGATGGACAACCCGAGGCCGGTACCCTGGTAGTGCTTCCTAGTCGTCTCCTCCAGTTGTGTGAACGGTTTGAAAAGGTTTGCGGACGAGGTCTCCGAGACGCCGATCCCAGTGTCCACCACCTCGGAGAGCATCACATAGCTATCCTCATCCTCCTCCTTCACCGAAACCTTGACAGATATGCTTCCTCTGTCCGTGAACTTAGCAGCGTTCCTAATCAACTGCGGCCTAGAGCATCAGTATTCGAACTGAAAATCGCCGTCACGCTCGGGCTTAGAACAAGGGAACTTAGGAAACTGAGTACATTCTGGATGACCTGCCGGTACTTGAGGGGGTCACCTTCGACCGCAGGGTCAGCCCCGTCCACTCTGAATCTTCTTCAGTGTCTGTGCCGACTCACCTTGGACAGATTTGGGAAGGTACTGGCCGAGCTGAAGCTCAAAGTGCACCCCTGGAGAGAGAGTCGGCCGCTCGCTGCGGACCACTGAGGTTACGATAGCAGCAATAGCAACAATGTCAGCATTAATAGAGAAGCTGCCAGAGGCCAATTTCGAGTAGTCCGAGATTTCGTTGATGACTTGAAGGAGCACCTGGCCGGATTCCTCTATGATGGTAACTGTCCCTCGATGATCCTGCGTTAATGTTGTGTCTAGAAGCAGACTACACGCCGACAGCATCCCGTGCATTGGAGTACGGATCCTAGAAAGCTATATCAGCGTATGCGTCCAAATATGCCGCGTATCAGGGGCGGACATGACGATTCGCGGACCAATCACTGTCGTCAAACCACTTGGGAAGGACACTGCTTACTCGTGACTCATATCAGCCAGGAAATCAGACTTGAGCTTCGCGCTCTCTTCGTCTGCAACACACGGAGTCAGCTATCGCACCAGACCACCGGGGGTGGGTAGGTGCGGAGCTATGACGACCAAGGCGGCCACTTGGGATATCTCGAAGTTCCCGGGGATGTGGGGAGGGGAGCACGAGAAACTGCGAGAATAGCCTACACGCCGCCATGAGTCGCTGTTCGTTGGCCTTCCCCTCCGTGAGATCACGTGTAACCTTTCCAAAGCCGACGTGGACGCCGTTCCTCATAATCTTGGTGATAATGACATTCGCCCAGAATCGAGTCCCGTCCTTGCGATAGAGCCAACCCTCGTCCTCGACGCGGCCATGCTGCCGGCAAATCTCCAGCTCCTTCTCCGGCTTCCCGGTCCTGAAGTCCTCGCCGTAGAAGACCGAAAAGTGTTGCCTAATGATTTCGTCGCGTGTGTATCCTTTGCCGAGTTCTGCTCCAATGTTCCAGGTCGTGACGTAGCCGCCCGTGTCGAGGAGAAAGATGGCGTACTCCTTGACCGCATCGGGAAGAAGGGATCGGTCCTCCGAATGGCCCTGCTTGTCACAGCCTCAGCTAGGTCACAAGCCAGTCGATCCGTGTCGGCGCCGCGCCGGAGCTGCCCGTGCTGCCCGAGCAGTTGCAATAACTGTCGGCCAGAACATTGTTCGGAAGGAAAGCCCCAGATGTCCAGGAGGCTCTGAGACACCTGGCGAACGCGATACGACGGAGACAATATCACGGTAGGGACCGGCGAGAAGTGAAAGATGTCGTTCAAGTCGGGTGTCTCCCGGTCTTCTTGCTGGTCACAAGAGCCGTCGCGGCGGCAAGGCGGTTGCGATTCAAACCAGGCCTTCCTCGCAGCAACGTACCAGGCATGGATAGCTAGTGGAGAGTTGTCCTTGGGTCGTTGTGGCGAGGACGACGGTGGACCAACTGAAGGCGTGGAGCTGTGAGCAGGTGATGCAGCAGGTGGTTCCGCGGCCTCGGGAGCTGTCTCGGAGGCCTGGTAGGGGGCGATTACCCGCCTCTTCCATTTCCGGGAGCTGCTCCAAACCCCCCGTTGCCTTGGTCGCGTGCGTCTAGTCCCGGGCTCCTGAACTTCCGCTTTCGGACCCCGGGTGCCGACCTATCGTCGTCCCGCGTCAGATCGATGAAGATGACATCGCGTCCAGGTGGTTTGCGCCCGGATGTGGACGTGGATGCGGGTTTAGGGGTGACTGGGTCGTCGATTGTGCCATTGCGTCGTGGACACGCGACCTCAAGCATTCTGGCTGCCTGCGAGGGGGCTTGGTGGGCGAGGGGCGCTTGAGAGAGAGAAGAGAGAGAAGAAGAGAAGAGGAAGAAACGGGGACTCGAGGCGAAGGGGTGGGACGGCCTTTTAAGTGCACGGAGGGTCCCATTTCCGAGCCTCCCCGTCCCCTTCCCTTCCCTCCGCGCCTCCCCCTTCTCCGACCTCCCCTCCTTCACCACCCCTCCACACCTGCCTCTCGCCACCCCTACCTCCCCTCCCCCCTCTCCCCGCCGCGAGGCGGTCCTCCGAGGAGCAGCCGATGAGCCCTCAGGAAAGCATCACCGGCGACGTGGCGTTGGTGACGACAGCCGACCTGGCCTAGGCTGCAGTGTAGCCGGTTTTGTCCCTGGAGCTCGCCGAGCGGCGATCTAGGTGTCATAGGTGATCCAGACTCGGATAGATGTTGCGGAGCTCCGTAGCCTGAGCGAAACTGAGCCGAGAATCAGATGTTTCTTGCCGCGGGTAGAGCCATCAGACCGATGAGCCAACCCGAAGAACATTCCTCAGGCTAGGTGTAGGCTTTTCCCCCCCTTCGTGTGAGAACAATCTTCGGTGTGGGTTTCGGGCTCTCAGGGAGGTTCGCCGCCGTCCTCGTCCGTATGGTGATCTTAGGCCGCAGGTCCCGTTCATGGACAACTTTGGCGTGATTCTTAAGCCGCATTTCATCCTCCAACACGATGCCCTTGGCCTTGCAATCTGGGACGAGGCATGGCACGGCCTCGGTCCTGTGCCTCAGGAGATGCCGTTCTACACAGTTCCCACATCATCCCCTTTCGAGTGAAGCGTCTCCCGCAGAAGATACACTCGTGCCGCCCCTCGGGAGTCAACTCTCGGAAGACCGATTCCTGTATCATGGACGCGTACCACGGCTTCGACGCGATGGTAGGTTCACGCGCTGGGAGCCCACAAGACGCCTCACCTTGCGCGGCAACGTTTTTCCGATGATGTCCGAGTCCCCATGCGGTTCTACGCAGACCTCAGCTGCTTCGGCTCGATTTTCCAGGCGTAATCGACCCAGGCGTTGATGGCGTCAACCTTCCTGCGCACGATCTCGCCGGGAGGTCGAACACTCCGCTCGAAAGCGACGTTTTCTCGCTGAGTGGGCCGGCGGGGAATCCGTCAACGGTCAAGCTCGAGCCCGACGTCGGATGGCTCTGAGACAGACGCTTCGATAAGACTCGGGCCAAGGCTTCAACAAGTATAAAGGGGCGCCTCCCCTCCCCCTCGGCCTTCGCCCTTGCCGTCCATCTCTCTCCCTCGTCCAACTCTCCCCCCTTCTAGCTTCGAACACAAATTCGGACATGCCTAAGCAGAGAGCTCCCACGAAATCTCGCGCCCCGCGCCATCAACCATCAGGGGCATTAGTCGCCTCGACTCGGTTAAGCATGACCCTACCGACAATAC
Organism: Lasiosphaeria ovina; assembly: GCA_033439765.1. Taxonomy (NCBI): domain Eukaryota; kingdom Fungi; phylum Ascomycota; class Sordariomycetes; order Sordariales; family Lasiosphaeriaceae; genus Lasiosphaeria; species Lasiosphaeria ovina. The sequence goes on from JAULSN010000009.1 coordinate 1,745,437, forward strand.
CACTCGCGCCTCGATCAGCTGAGGTCAACCGGGCGAGCTGGATAGGCTGAAGGAAGAGCTTCACACCAAGAAAACTATTGTCCTTATTGGAGCTGGCATCTCCACCAACGCGGGTAGTACGTCCACCATCCCTCCGTCGCTATGGCTGTTCTAACCCGCACACAGTCGACGACTTGGAGATAACGAACGCCTTCAAGAACGTTCTACGGAAACAGGTGGACGCCGTCATCATTGTGGGAACGAGACTTGAGATTCGTCCGCTGAAGGAATTTGCGGAGAAACCCTTGAAATCGGTCCAGTCACGCAGTTCCGAAGGCACCACTGTGTGGGTGAGTACGGAGGAGCCCAAACTTAGGGATGAGTTCGACTCTTGTATCAAGTATAGGGTCATTGGAGACTATGACGCTTTCGCTTCTTTCATCAGATAGCTAATACCACGAGGGTCGGTCGAGTAGACCGGATTGATGTGAACCTCGGGAGGTAACCTTGCATTGAGAATGATGACGAGCCCATTCGAGGAACCGGGTACGCCCACCGCCTACCGGTATACGCTTGAAGAGGACTGACTACTCCGTGAAAGCAACCACGGTGCATCGCGTTCTCGTGTCGTGGTACTAGAACGGAGACACGCACGCCGTCAAGTTGAGACCAGAGTCCAGCCGGCGGGTCTCACCGTGTGCCTGCACGTATGTTCGTCAGCAAACGGTAGGATCCGTAAAATGTCTTGCTCGACGAGTGAGTCCCATGAATCCACGGCCTGGCTGCCCGACGAGGCGCTCCACGGAAGCACACTTCGGCTCCATCTCCCAGAGCAGGAGTGCAGGAACAAAAATCCGTCGCATCGAGCCCGGTGTTAGTCGGCGCACAAAACGGCGGACGTTGATGGAACGGAGCGCGGCCGTGTTGGTCGGCTGCAATCTCCGCAGCGGAGAGCGACCCACGTGGAATCACAAGACTATGGTGTGCAACCGTGAATCGGGGTGCCCTTTTGGAGTTCCTGAGCTGAAGAGGTTGGCAGGTACTCGGTGGCCCGAGCTCTGGGTACCTCTGGAGGGTGGTTAAGGGTGCCGAAAAGAGCGGGTCGGGGCTAGCACCCAGGACGGCAAAACATAACTTCAGAGTGTAATGACTTTTAGCCCCATGCTCCGTATGATGATGGGATGGGAGGTAAATCGGAGTATTGTGGTAATTGTGCCACATGGAAGTACAGAATCAAGCACGTATTGTCACCACGCGCTAGCAGGCACGAGACAATAGCAAAACATCATAGGAGAGGGAATGACAATGATAACTCATAATTCTCTTAATCGCTTTCTTGGTCCCCTTCTTCTTCTTCCTCGTCGCTGACTTCTTCCCCGGCCTCTATGGCCTCCTGTCTCTTGCGTGCAGCCCGCTCCTTCTTCTTCTCGAGCAGCTTCTGTAGCTTCTTGGCCGAGTTAAAGACGCCGTTGGTGCCCATTCCGCAAGCCGCGCACCCGGGATCGCGGCGATACCTGTTGAGCGCGCACGCCTCGCAGAAATAGTGCCCGCACCGCGTAACCACGGGAGCTTTGTACGGGCCCTTGCATATGAAGCACGCAAACGGTATATTCTCGAGCATGGCCTCCTCCTCGGCGTCCCGGTCGTCGTCGTCGTTGTTGTTGTTTTTGTTCCGCCGGTCCGCGCTCGCCACAATGGTGCCCCCTATCGTCTTCTTCCCCTTAGTCACATTCTCCCACTCCTTGTCGAGCTGCCACCCGTGTAGGTAGTTTTCTCGAGCGTGAAGGAATTTACATGACTGTGATCCTTTCATGTTAGCATTGGCTAGGTTGTGAGGTTGGGTTGGGTTAGGTTGGGTTGGGGATGATGAACTTACGTCGCCAAAGCCGCAGAAGCCGGTTGTTTTGTAACTGCAACATGAGGAAGATCCCAAGTCAGTATTTGCTTTACCTGTTCGGCCAGGGCAGCCAGTGTAAAGACGGGCAGCTATGGGTGGGGGGTTGTAGAGGGAAGAACTCACTCCTTGCACACATCAGGCGCCATGTCTGTAATTGTAATCGTGCGGATGTTTGTAGGCGCCTTCACGGGCCCGACAGTCCGCGAAGGTGCGTTCGGGTTCTTCTGTATATACGAGGTCTGGTTGGCGAGGCCCTTGTAGGTGCCGTCGGGGGGGTCCTGGGCGGCGTCTGCGCTGCTGCCGCCAGCAGACTTCTTGGACGGCAGGGCGCGCGTGGAACCGAGCAAGCTCTTTGCCGAGAGAGCGCCATCGACCTCCTCGTCGAACCAGTTGCTCGACTTGGTCGCATCCTGGTTGCTGTCTAGCCCGAGGCCGCGGTCGGCTTCGAAGACAGTGGCTGACGAGACGTCTGTCGCAATTGCTGCTGCGGTCTTGTTTCTGGACGCCGCTGTCCCAACACCCGTGTTGTTCTTCCTGCGCTTGACCCTCAGACCGGAGTCGTCCTCGGAAGATGAGAAATCGCTCGAGTCGTCGTTGGCTGCTGGTGGGGGAGTCGTAGGTCGCTTTCGGATGTTTGCCTTGCCCTTTGCGCCGCGCTTCTTGAAGACGGCAACAGGCGCGGTGGTTGCGCCAGCTGCATCTCCAGACGCTATATCGACATCCGCCATCTCTCGGGAGGTGGTTTGGAGTTAGGAGTTTAAAGATGGCGTCTCTAGATCGAGTTGAACAGCGGTCTTGAATGCCCAGTGACTGGCTGCTGCACTTGGCTCGATTAACAATCAACGCCACCGTACAGTATACGCACTGTGTACCGCACTGGCTTCGGCCCGTTCCAAATAAGTCCAAATAGTGAGAGTCTTGGAGCATTCTCGGTGCACTGTAATTCACCACATATAACCCTAACCCTAACCCTGGTGTCACACCTGGCCTACGATACATCCAAGATTCTGCCAGGTCGTAATTAACCACTTTTTACCACAACATAACCTGGCCCATACCTTTCCACCCAACTGCAACCCGTCGGCGCCGTTGTAAGGGCCGTTGACGACTCAGTCAACGACGTGGAATACAGTTGGTTGCCCGTGAAGTCCTTACTCGAAGGTCCTCGCGGTTGCCGTCTGGAAGCAACAGACTGGCAGGGCTGCCTGCAGCAGGGTTGTCAGTCAGGGCAGTCGAAGACTCCCGAGAAAATGCGCAATTACCAACGTTGGCGGCGGCGGCGAGGTGCAATTGCTGTGCAATTGCGTCGCCAGCGCTTGGAGCGGTGCAGCCAGCGAATGTGGTAATTTTGGCTGTAAAATGTGGTATTTTCCTGGGCGGTGAGCTGTAACGCTTGGACGCCTATGTACCTACGGCGACCAAGACTCTCTCCCAAATAATTGATCAAGGTGCGTATTACATGCCACAGTCTCTTAATCTATAAAACTTAATAATTATGTATTCTAAATGCGATATGGGTACGCTAGTTTAAACATACAAGGAAGTCTGTTTTGTCTGTTTTGTCTGTGAAAGACATCTGCCTACCTAGACTGTAGCCCATAGAAAAGGCACATTTGGTAATCGCATCTTGGCCTAATACCGAAGTCGAAAGCCCTCTCTAAATCCCTACAAACGCCCTTGGAGAGACTTTCCAGGCCAATGCGGCATACCCGAACATCTGCCGTTGCTATCCAAGTACGAAGAGCTAACAGTCAGTCAGGTAAGCTCCAAAAACCAGTCAAAGCAAGAGTCGTGAGATTTTATGAGCATGCCGGAAGCGGTGCTTCCTCCCTTCATTTACTCCATTCGTTTGGAACAGTATGCCGGCACCGACTGTCCGAAATACGGCGGTACACAAGGCACTTAAAATCCCCAGAATTCCAATTTAGAGTTTCTCATTCAGTCATCGCGACACTATGATAGACAAGATTCGCTTTTGCGAAAGCCGCCACATCGTCAGACTGTGACGTTCTTTTCTTTGAGCCAGGAACGATCCCATTAACGAGATATCTCGCTGACAGGCAAATTTCAAAGTAAATCGATATTAAAAGCGCACCCATTTTCCCCACCGAAGCCTGTGTCTTTTTTTCGGAACCACGATTCAAGAAAGCCAACTGGCTTAACGGCTCAAACAAAAATCGCAAAAGCAACCAGCCGCCTCAGGATAGTCACATCTCTTTGTCGACTACTCCACGGACATGCCCAAACCTCTCGTAAAACATAAGTCAATGGCCTGGAGCGACCTGACGCCGTAACACACATATACTGAATAGACAAGAGGAAAATAGTGGCAGATAGACAGGTAAGGAAATTATGACAGGCTGTGCCTCGATCGCCCGGAGTGGCTGCACCTCGACGACTCGGGTCCTCGATTGGTGAGTAGGGCGAATATCGCCATCCTTGAGGGTTGAGGAGCATGACGGCTACCGGATGGAAGGGCCGAAAATCGTCAACATCGTAAAGAAATACGTAGCGGATTGCTGGGTGTTCATGACATAAAACTGAAGTAAACAAGGCGGTCGTAGCGATCAATGAAAAAGGAAATATTCGAGCCATTACAACGATGGCAGTACATGGATTGTTGTCAAAACATGCCCAATAAGGCCAGGAGATACAGGGCTATCATGCCTGGGATCGCACAGTACCGGCTGGGGTTTGCGTAACCGAAGTGCCCGAGTGGCTATGGGTATGAATGTGTCCTCTTGCGTGGCGACTGCTCTTAGAGCCGCCCGTCAAAGTGCCAACATCGTGTTTTCCTAGCACGAGGTTAGCCATCATTGTCACCATGGACTATTCATTATCAAGAGAATCGCTCACCTTCACAGCACGCTCGAACATTCTCCAGCCTATCGGCTTCACGGTCTTGTCTTTCAATCATCTGCCTCAGGTCTTCGGCGCTGTCCTGAACTTCGCTTGCCTCATAAATGTTATGGGCGGAGTCACGGCCCGAGACACTTCTGCTTCTCAGGCTGCCAAAGGTTCCAGAAAGAACTTTGCTGTCTTTCCAGTAACCACTGATCCTGCTGAAGGTGCCATAGGGTGGACGACCCTGGGCAGGCTTCTTGTGGGTAGGTGTAAGGGTAGGAAGCTCCATAGACATGTCGATAGCCGGAGAATCGTTGCGTACAGTCCGCGAATTGTACGAGGACAGCGACGCCGCCGCCCGGTTACCCTCTACAGGGCGTCTCCCAAACGATGGATTGAACTCCTCGACATCTTCCCTGGTGATATGCCCGGCCATCTCTTCTGCGTCGGTCTGTCCTTCGTTGTGCGTCCGAAGGAGAAGATAGGAGAGCGCGTTGAACCAAGTCTCGTGTCGCTGTCCCGTCGTGCAAGTGAACTTGATCGTTCGACCGGGCGAGATGATTACTAGACTTTTACGGTGCAAGCCAGGCGGCATAGGGTTGTCGTCCGTAACAACACGCACTGCCTCAATCGGGACACTTTTGGCCCGTAATTCTCCGCGGCCTGCGACCGAGGGATCGCGATCACTCCAATACAGCGTTCGTGTGTACGGGTGGACCCAAAAGTACCTTCGGTGTCTGTTCCCGGAGAGCTCGCCACGGCCCGCTTTCCGGGTGTATTTCCATAGGTACTCGCCGATCATGGTTTGGGTAATAGCCTGTATCATGCGTGGATCGGTGTTTGGTCCAAAGCCCTGCGCGTCGAACCCGCCCGCATTTTGCATGTTGAAACGTGAGTCGATCTCAGAAGCAAATGACGAAACTGAAGATTTCCGGCTGAGATGAGTCGACCTGGAGGGCGAATGCACTTCGCCAGCACCATGGACTGAGCCGCTCCTAGCGACAAGCCGCGGTGTTGGGGTCCCCCGACCAGAGTTCATGACAGAGTTGACCGAGATAGGAGACATCGGCCGACGGGACCCGTTAGGAGTCCGTGGCCGCAGAGCCGCGTTGTGATTTCGGAGAGCTGAGGCCGAGAAGAGTGGCGGTCCCATGCTTCCAATCGCACCCTGGCCGCCGCCTGAAGAACCAGTTCTGGCTGCCTCGATGACCTCCTTGTGGTTCGCTGGCAGGGGCGGAACATCTTTGATGGAGGAAGCCCGGCCGCTTGCAGAGCTGCCAGGTCGTCGAAGTACACTCTCGGGCATGTCCAGGGCAAGTTCTGCAGCCTTGCCCTTCGATCTGACTGGGCTGTCAATGCTAGCCTGGCGTGGCCGATGGACTCGGACCGTGGATGGGGTGCCCATGCTACCAAAGGAGTTAGACCTCTCAAGACCAGGAACCACGAACACTTTGTTCTTTGCATTCAGGATCTGATCAATGGCTTCGGATGTCAGTGACGTCTGAGCACTCTGGTCAGCTGTTGGCTGCAGGTGCTTCCGGACAGAAGCAGGCTCATCGTCTGCTGACAACGCCGTGGCGTCCCATCCCTGCATGATATTTGGTGGAGATTGTGGGCGTTCATATTCATCCCTAGCACCGGCTTCAACATCACGGGGGATGATAAACGCGTTCCTCTTAGGACTGCGGGGTTCAACCGGCTCGCTGTGCAGGGCCCCAATCGTAGAGAAACTGAGAGGCGGGGGGAAGACAACAGCCTCGTAGGGCGAAACAGGTTCAATATCCTGGCACTGAACGCCTGAGAGAGACAGTACAGGAGGAGGACTGTCGGGAATCTCTTGAGGCTCAACATCATGGGTGTAGATTGAGGATAGAGAAAGCATGAGCGGCGTCTCTGCTTCTTGAATGGGCTGGACATGTTGTGACTCGATAGTGGAAAGAGACAGCGCAACCGGTTGTGTCTCGGGTTCACGGAGAGGTTCCAGTTCCTCCGCGTTAATTGGAGAAAATGATAGGCGAGTTGGAGAGGCCCTTGGCTCGCTCAATGGCTCAATATGCTCTGACTTGACGGGGGAGAAAGAGATGCCAACCGAGGCAGGCGTTTCTACAATGGCCTGAGATCGGTTTTCGACCAAGGGCGAGCTGACTTGAAGTTCGATAGGCTCGACATTCTGGGCATGAATGGTTGAAAGCGATAGGGCAATTGGCGAGGGAGGAGGAGACTCCGGTTCAGCAATCGGCTCAACATATTGCGAGAGAATCGCAGGTATGCTCAGGCTGGGTGGTTCAGGTAGTGGTGGTTCTGGCTCAGCTTGAGGCTCGATATTCTGAGACAATAAAGATGAGATGCTGAATGCAGGTGTCTCGGGAGGCACCTCGGGCTCTGATATCGGCTCGGTCTGCTCGGAGAGAATAAAAGATACCGATAACGATGGTGGGGTGGAAGGAGTCTCTGGAATAGCTTCGGGCTCGATCGCCTCGATTTGAATGTAAGACAGGCTCAAGTGCTGGGGAGGGCGAAGGATAGGGGTTGGATAAAGCCCGCGTTTAGGGGGCGACGTAGGCGGTGACGGGAATTGCGCCAACTTAAACTCCATGTCCGTGTCATGCTGAACACTGGCATCGCTATAGGAGATTTGTGAGAGAGGTCGCGACAATTCCCCGTCTTTCAGTTCGTCTCCGAGCCAGTGGGTCGAGGGAAGTGATCCGGTAGGCCCAATAACAGAATCCATAGACATCGGGCGTTCGCCGAATATCACACTTTGACGGGATGTTACTGAATCGTCGATCTCCTCCGGCGCATGGGTAATCTCGCTGTCTCCGGCTGGCGATTCGAACAAAGAGGACAGAGGCTTGACCTCCACAGGCTCGGTCATTGTGCCGCTGTCGATCATGATCACCTTTGGTAGGGCTGGAACCTCTGGAGGCGGCGAGGCGCGTCCTCGAGCGAAACTGGCTGGAGTGACAGATCGGATGCTTCTCCTGCTGGGAGTAGCGCCACCCACATACGAATCCTCGTCACTACCTTCGAATTCACCCAATTCGGCAAATAAACTCTGTCCTGCCTGTTGCGGAGTGCCGGCAGCACTACTGACAGCAAAGCTCGCGGGGCTGCTCTGGAGAGTGGGCTCCTCGCTGACCTGTCTGGAACGACGGTTGAGAGCGCCACGGCTCACACGCAAGCGCATCTTCTGAGTTGGCTGAGTTGTGGGGGTCCTCAAATCAGTACTCATTCCGTAATCGTCCTCATCGTTGGAAGTTGATGCAGTGCTCTCGAATGAGTACCGATTGCTAGCTTGGTTCAGGGGGAGGACAGGGGGACGCTTGATCCGACCCGCGCCCTTCGACGGGCTAGCCTCAGTTTCCGTTGCTGCATCGTCATCCGACATATCCTCAGCACCGGTTTGGAAATCTTCGGTTTCGGTCGCCCGCTCATGGGCAGTCTCAAAGGCAGATTCGCTAGCTTCATTTGCCGTGTCGAAGTGGTCGCTATTAGACTCTGAAATCGGTGCAACGTGTCCAGATGAGCGAGGAGTTGACCCAGAAGCTGAAAGAGAGCGGGGCGACTGGCCTTCACCGTGATCCTCCCATTCGGGATCGTCGAGGTAAAGTTCAGTCCTGCTCAACCTTGCAGTGCCGAGTTGGCCAAGTCTGAGAGGCTTCTTGAACTCCTTGGAATCGACCTTTCGGCTCTTCCTGTTCGCATTCGGGTCGCCCCTAGACCTCTCGAGTTCGTCCCGCGCGTCCTGAAGCATGCGCCTCAGCTCCAGCTTCTCAGTCTTTTCGCGGTGAATATTGGTTCGGAGGGTCTGAATGGTCCGTTGAGCATGGCCCAGAGAAGTTTTGAGAGTTTCGGATTCAAGGACAGAGTGCCTAGGAGTCCCCTTAACTGGCGACGGCGGCGGGGAATGTTCAGGAGTACCATTGTCAGTCGCTGTTTGAAACTCGTCGTCGCTCATGCCAAAACCAGACTCTCTCTCGGTCGTGCGTCCGCGCTGGAGTGAGAATGCTTTAGCCAGCTCCTGGTTTTGGCTTGTCAGTTCTTCAACCTTCCTCTGCATCACCAAGCGCTCGCTTTCGGCGATGGCCGCGTTGCGTCGACTCGTCCCAAGCTCAATTTCAAGGTTCTTCGTCGCGACAGCGTGCTTTTCGTCTTGCTTCGCAAGCTTGTCCTTGACTTCCTCGAGCTCCTTTTGGGTCGCATTCTTATCGGCCTGGAGAACATTCAACGACTGCTGTGTTTTCTTCAGACGTTCCGCCGCGTCTGTCTGCTCCGCCTCCAGCTCACGGATTCGAGTCTCCAAGTTCCAATTCTCCTCGTTGTAGCGGCTTTCACTCTCGTCAAAATTTTTCTTACGCTGTTGAAAAGCTTCGGCCTCCACTTCGAGTTTGGATATTTCGTCTTTGGTCTTCCTCAAGTCTTCATCCCTCACGGCGAGAAGGCCTTGCAGATTCCGAACTTGGGAGATCAGGGACGTGCTGATTTCGGCAGCGAACTCGATGTCGTGAATTCGACCGGTCGGCTGGTTGCGAAGCTTTCGATTGGGAACGCTGAGCTTTGTCGGGGAACCTGTGGCCAAACTCTCAAATTTCGACGGGCTAACAGAGCGCTGCGCCTGGTTGTCAGTCAAATCTTCCAAAGTTGGAAGACAGAGATTAATCGTACCCTGCCGCCTTTCCCTTCAGGGGCAAATGGAGAGCCTTGAGCAGCTTCATTGCTAGGAATCCTTTGCTTGGGAAGAAGAGCACGCGCGCTCTCCCTGGCCACATCATTGTAATCCTTCTCGATATCGACGAGTCGCCGCCGCAGATCTGAATTCAGCTCTCCCTCGGATTGCAGCTGTTCGACCTCTCGCAGACGGTCTCCTAGTTCCTTCCGCTGCTGCACCAGGGCGGTGCCGAGCTTTCCTGCTTCCTCCATTCGCCGTTCCGTGTCTCTCAGGTGGGCTTCGATGGCGCGTTTCACCTGTTCGGCAGATGTCCCAGGGCTGAGTGCAAGAAGACTAGTGTCGAAATTTGAGTGTCGTAGGTGCGTTAGACCCGACGGGCTTGTCACGAAAGGGTCAAATGCTTCGCCGGCAGCCGAGGCTGCGACGGGCTTATCGGATGCAAGTGACGTCGCCATCTTCTGAGCAGCGGTCGGACAAGGCGCCGACCCTCTCTGCTATGACAGCGCAATGTACCTCCCAGCCGCAAATTGGCGGGACCGGGAGTTTCTTTCAGACGATAAACGGACGATCCCCCACTTAATGTCTTGAAGGCGGTGTTTGTGAGGGGATAAAAGAGTTTGGACAGCCCCTGCAAAAAAGTAAAAAAAGAAAGTTCAAATACAGAACCGAGGTCTGAGGGCTGCGCGGAGAGAAAAAAGAAAAGCCGAAGGAGAAATGGGAGACAGAGCCGTGGCGATTATGGGAGGAACAAGGAAGGGCGCATGAAAGGAAGAAATGGCACGTCGGTAAACTGCTTGGCCGAAAGTTTTGTTGTGCGTCGGTAGGTAGGGATTACGCGACGCAGGGAGGCTCTTGTTGACTTTGAATTGCTGGCTAGAATGGGGGGGCATTGATTTGACGCGCCGAGGCCCTTAGCAAATCACAAGCCGAGACACCGACACTGGCCAAGGGTACTCTGACAAACGCCGAACAGCGCAATCTGGAAACCCCAAATAAAAGGAAGGAACACGGTGATATTTTTTTCGTGTGCCGGAATCAGAAAAACTCTTTGCAAAGAAAGAGAGAGACGAAGGTCGGACCCAGCGGCGCGGAAAAGCCAGAACGCTGAGCTACTGTCCTGTCCTGACACCTTGTTTCGACGGGACGAACTGGACTGGGAATCGAGCGCCTGCCAGAGGGGGAGGTTTGGCAGTCCCCTGCCAAGCCAAAGCCGGATGCTGTCTGATGCCTAAGGCAGGAAGTGCACAGATTGCACATTCCCCTCTTCCTGGCACCTTCCCAACTGGAATCGCGTGCGCACAATCGCCATCTCTGACTGATTTGGCTGCTAGCATAGGACTTGCTTTACCAGACGTGAAAGGCGATCGCTCACCCTCATAGCTTTCTCTGAGGGAGGTGGCAGTTTTAGAACCCCCAATGCTATAGAATCGTCAAGCCCAATCTCTCTCCTGGGGACCCTCAAAGGCTTTTACAGCCCAGTTTTGTATGTACATTAGGGCCCCAACCACGCTCACTCCAAGTACCGTACTAACAATCATCAAGGGATTGGGGCTTTACGCACGGGCTTTCAACCCCGCCGCTTTTGTGCCTCTCCGATCAGGTCCAGAGGTCGGCTTCTCGGGCCAACGCAGTCTCAAAGCCAAACCCAACTGGAGGCGGCTCAGCCCGTTTCTCACGCTAACTTTCCCACCTGTCTTTTAAGATGCAGCAAGGACCACATCCCTCGCGTGCTATCCTTCTTTACGTGGTACTGAGACCACCAGATTCACCCAGGTCCAATCTGCGTTGGAGAGAGACAGCCTCGGGCAGCTAGATGCCACTTCACTCATGGACAGTTATGCGCTCGCTCCTTTCTTCAAGGAAGCCCAACTCCATCTTGCTGAGGGGACTGAGTAGAACCCAGTCCCTCCACAAAAGCCTCCATGTGCGAGCCATCTAAAGGTAAGGATGTTGATACAGCTACCGATCTCTTCTCTTGGCCAGTCGCTCACACTGGATGCTTACAGGCAAGGAATGTCGACGACCATGACATTCCTCCCGACGGCCCCATATGGGCGATTTTCAATGACATTGACGCTACTGCTCTCGAGCCGTTCCCCTTCACCCTTCCCAACGACAACATCCCCGGCGTCCTAGCCGTGCAAGCAGGCGACAGTCAACACTGCGATGAGGTGCATTCGTCGAACGCTCCAGGCTCTCTCTTATCATTCAGCCCGCTGGTCCTGTCGAGTACAATAACGACTCGGACAGTTCAACACTCCCAACATGTCCGGCCACCTAGCGACCAGTGTCCTACCCGCGGCAACAGGACATGCTATATCTCGATGGCACCAACTGCATCTTTCGGGAGATCGCAAGTCGCGGCACATATGCCAATCCGACGGAGCCTGCACGACAATTGGGGGTCCACCCATCATATTATGAACAAGAGCTCGCAGCGTTGTATGGCGTCAAACGGGGCAGAGCCGAGATCAAGATCGCAATGGTCCGGGGCTTGCGGGGCGCACGGAGCTCGGGAACATCAGGCATGGTCCACAGGGCTCACGGAGTTGATGAGGCCAAGCTACGGTCATCGAAGAGCTCCAGGAAGCCGAAAATGACAATGAAGGTGCCCAGGAAGTTCCAACACAGCCCGCAAGACAAACCGAGCGGTGGCGTGGCGAAACCGACACGGCATCACTCTCAGGCAGCCATCCAAGCCAGATGTTCTGCAAACCGACCAAATCGGGCTGCTGTACGGTTGCACCTCCTTTTATTGTACGCGCACTTGGCTAACAATGTCTTGATAGTCTTCCCTCTCGGCAAATGCCAAGTTTGGCCAGCTGGGACGCAGAGCAGGCACGACACTGCACAGAACTCAGCCCTCGCCACTTCGATATGATTGACGACCCAAAGGGACTACTGGAAGACCAATGGCCAGGGGACATGTATTCTAGCTTCACTTTCGACGGTTCTACACTGTGGACTTCACAGCCGTGGCAAAGGCCTGGAGGAAGTAGTGGCTGACTTTTCCTCGCTGAGGCAATTATGTAGACAAGTGGAAAGGAGCATGATATCCACTCATGCAATGGCCATATCATTCTGTGGTATGTGTTCTGTGTCGTATCTCTTGTCGCCCTGAGGCTCACGACGGGAGTTGCATTACAGATTTGCGCGCTAAGTTGACCATATCAAGATCCTACCGCTGTTGCCCCAGTCTTGTGTTCTTGACTATGTGCCTGAGTTCTTGACTGGCATACCTTTGGGTGTGTGCCCACAGGAAAGAAGCACTGCCTCGCTCCTTTCGGTCAATGGCGTCACAGATAAGGGAGCTTGGGTTCTGGTCAGCACAGAAACTCGTAGGCACGTTTTGCGACTTCATCACAGCCTCTGACAGGCAGAAGTCAAAAGGGTGTGGTTTTCTGCCATTGCGCCCGCCTCTGCTCGGAACCCGAACTCGATCACTCCAAGGCGAGAACATGACCGACAGTTTCGCCTAGAGGAACTTCCAAGCCTACCTACCTATCCACAAAGCCAGCCACTTTTATAAGCTCCAACTGCAAAGTAAACTGTTCCCGTACGATATGGGCAGGTGTTCGGGGAACGCTGGTCTGACCTGATGGAGGTCAAGATCGATCTTTGCCGCACTGATGAGTCTTGGTTTTTTCTTTCTTTTTTTTTTCCGAAGCTGTCTCAGAGATGGCTGAAAGCCGGGCGCAAGGGAAACAAGCTGGCCAATCAACCGCCTCTGCTCCGCCACTAACAACACCCCTCCGCCCTGATGCACGAAAAGCATTCCCAACACCCATTACCGTTGTACTGTAGTACCGTTACCGTTCATTTGTTTCCATTCCCTCCATCCCATCCCCGCCTGCCAGGTTCTTTTTTTTCGGACTGTTTTTCATGCTCAGTGTCCTTTCAGCATCACTTGGTACCTTTTTTTTTTGTCGGACTTGGCCCACACCACAGGCATCTGCTTGATGCAAGTTTCCTAAGGTCCTTAAGGCACTTGCCTACTAAGGTGACGAGCAAAAGTTTTTCCCCTGCCCGGGTACCAACAAGGCCCCCAGCGCGCCACGATTTCAAAATTACAGCGCCCATTCAGTTCGCAATACAGCGCTAGCAGGGACGGCACTGGCCAAGACATGGTTGCTGGTACTGGACAGGGAAATAAAACTTACCCTAGACCATAGTAGGGAGGGATACCGTAACTCGTTCCAGGTTACCTACCTCTCCCGAGGGACCGCTTACCTTACCTGTTCCTGTGCCGCTCCACCTCAGACCTCAGGCGGCCAGCCGGTCGTCAGACTCAGATGGGTAGCATCACCCGAACCTCTTCCTCTGGCAGTCCGTCGAAAGAGAGCCCCTGCCTCTATCATCGCAAACGAGCCGTCGTTCCGTCTTGACTCTGGGTCCTGAGGCATTTCCAAAGCCCCTTTTAGCCTTGCATGAGAAAGAGAACAACGATGGGCACTATCGCCTGCACTCTGCAGCGTGGTGTTTGTGGTTAGGACGCAAAGGTTCACAGTCTGAATTATTGCATGATTTAGATACCTAGGTAGTTGATACCTAAGGTAGTTCAAGATGATCGTCGATGTTCGATCTTCTTGCCAGTGTTAATTCCAACCCCCAACGTTTCTTGTCGATTGCCACACCGCCGGCATTTTCCAAAGTCCAGTTACTACTAGTCGACCGCGCCATTCAGGGGAGAACCGTCAGTGATGCTTACCCTACCTAAACCCGAAGCTGCTTCCGCCAGCTCGCCAGCAACGCCGGTTGAAATTGGGTGCCCTTCCGTGATTTCCTTCTCCTCGCGACCTTTCCCGCGCGAAGAAGCCAAAGCCACGATATCGCCCACGATACGCCTTATGGTTTCTACCCCGGTCGGGTGGCCGCATAGGTCGAAGGACATAAAGACCAGCTTCTCGAGCCCTTCTGGTCCCGTGGGACTGAGACTGTACGCAATGGACCGCTCGTCCCATTCCCCACGAGAGATTGCAGCGAAACTCGATTGGCTCAGAGCCTGGTTGAAACGGTCGAGCTGGGGATAAGGCTTGTCCACATCCAACTCCCGTGGCCAGAAGCGAATGCGCTGATGTTTGGAGTGGGCCAGCGATTGCGAGTCGAGAGGGGGCTCCCCATCTTCAGGCAAAGTGCTGCCTGAATCCTGTAGTTCCCTATCGACGAGAAACCGCTGTGAGGCTCCTCGGAGGCAGAATCGAGGAGGGCAGTAGCAATTATAGCCGAGACGGTTGTCGACGTCCACATTCCGGAGGCAGCTGCGATCACAGGTCTGGGAGCCATTCACAACATCGATAAATGTTTGACACTCTGGGAAATAAGCGCGTACGCGTGGTGCGTTCAAGGTGAAGAAATCGGCCGGCGAGTCGTCAATGTGGACCGTAGGAGAAGCGCTGCTCGCCGGGCATCTCTTCAACCAACCAGCCACCTCGTTGCTTTCACTGAAGTTGATCTTTTCTTTCATCCAAACAGCCATCTGACTTGGGTCGCTTCGGTCGTGTTCGTCCTCGACGACAATGTCACTTGTGTAATAGGCACGCCTTGTGTAATAGGTACGCCGAGTGCTGCTCTTGACGCGGTAGTCCAGCCTTCCCTCGACAATCTTCAGCCGGCCGGTCTCCTCATGTCTGAACATGCGAACAAACGGCCAGTCAGGCCTGGCGGTGTCTGCTTCCGGCGCGGCTCGCGGTACTGCGAAAGCCTCCATGTTTTCGCGTTGGAATCCCTCTCTGTTAAAGGGGATCCGAATTCCAGTGTAATGAGTCTCTTGGTTGGGGGGGAAGAGAGGAATGTCAAAACTCACACCCTCCCACCATGGCGCAGTCGATATGGCGTACAAGTACCCGTCGAAGACCTCAAAGCAGGTGGTCAGTCCGATTTCAGTGCCCATCTGCTCAGGCAAACCGAACCAGTCCCCAACCCATCTCCTGGCGCGAATGTCGTAACCTTTGAGATACCAGACAGGTTGCACAAATTGATGAGTTGTTTCACACATACCGATGCACAGAAAGTCGCTGCTGCATCGCGCAAAGACGTTGGAACATCTGATTCGGGGTTGTTGCAATGTGAGCGATCTGTCAGATCGGAGATCAAACACGACAAAGTCACGTCCTTGATTCAGAGTGTCGATGAAGGTGGTGATCAAAATACCGCCGCTCTGATAGAGGATCTGGTCTAACATCATATTGGACCCGGGTGGAAAGTTGCTGTGTGGGAAGGCGCCGATATCGATCCCAGTCTCACCTCTTGACGGCTTGTCCGTGTCCCGGATCACGAGCAAGCCCCTGGTGTAGTAGCAGAGAACCCGGTTCTTGTAGATCCATGTCTTTGCATCGGGAATGGTGATGAAGCTGAGGGGATGTACGGAGGAGACAGCACCATGCCGCTTGATGAGGCGCATCAGCTCGAAGATATAGAATCCGGTTTTCTTAGCAGTTTGGGCCTCGAGTGAGTTTGGAGCTTTGCTCTGTTGGATAGAAACAGTCAGCTCTTGGTCTAGACTCTGGCTCGCTTTTTCATCTTGGGCGGGGGTGCTGGGGGGTTTAAAAAGAAGCTGAGGGAGGCTTTACCTCGAGAGTCTGCTTGGCGAATTCTGGGTTCACAAGCAAGAGCCGAAAACCCACGGAGGTGCAACACAGAGTGTAGGTGTCTGCCAAACTGAGATTGGACATGATCATACAGATCAGTTCAAACGGCAGCGAGGAGAACATCTCTGTCAATCCTTGGAGTGAAAATCATGTACTGTCTGTGCGATTGATGCCCAAGGGGCGAAATTCCGGGTACCTAGGTAGGCAAAGGAGGATGTGAGGTCGTTGCCGTATATGTGCTGGCTGGTGGTGAGGTGGCCGACCAAGCACGAAAACTCAGGTAGGCGAGGTGTGAAGAGACGGAGTGCGGTGCGTACGACTCTCTGTCTGCCCGGGTGCCAAATGCTACGTTTGTCGTGACTGAAGAGCTACGGTTGTAGCAAAGACTGTTTCATGGGAGAAGCAACGGATCCAAGTTTCCCGACAATGGGAAAGCCGATCGCTGCTTTAAGCCGGAAAAGAGACACAGTACATCCCTTACATTGATGGAAGTGAGGGGGCCCAGAGACATGCCACTGCAGCTATGTCGGCGGTTGGCTTCTGCCCGCCCGCTCAGAACCCCTATTGCAGAACCCTAGAGGCCTATCCCGTCTCTAAAATTACCTATTAAAGGCCTTTTCAGATCTTCGAAAGTCCCCCGCCAATAAACGTACAAAATAGAGATCGTCTTATTACCACGATATTTACTACGTTCCTATTTAGTAATCGGCTATAGACAAAACTTCTTTTCTAGAAGCTAGGCTTATCGGACTACGCCTAGAATATACTAGCCGTTAATAGGTAACTATCCGTACTCTATATCATGTACAATTATAGTATGGTAAATACACCAGCTAGGAAAAGTCTTTCAATATCTATGTATTTTTAGAGAAGAGATAGGCCTCTAGGATTCTAAAATAAGGGTTCTAATAGCTTTTTACCTCCCTCGGCGAAAATCCTTTAGGCTTTTTCAATTTTAGATAGTCTCCCGCTAACAAGCATTCAGGGATTGGATTGTAAGAGGATAACAATCCTGTATCCGTGCTGACAGCGTTAAGCGTCCGCCAAAGCAACCGCTCAGGATTCATGTAACGAGCAACAGTCATCAGGAAGTGCAATTGCCTATTCCCTTGGAAATAGGCTGCGCATCTGGTAGCACGGACTATAACCGAATAACCAAAGATCTCCCCGGTGCACACAGTATTGGAGGTCTTCCCGTCTCGACTACGTAGTAAAAGAGGCCTAGACCCTACGGAGGAGCACTAGTGCATTGGGCTAAGCAGCGGCTGAAGTTTAAAATACGGGTGAGCCTGGCAGCGACGCGAGTGCCGAGCAAGTCCTTTCCCCAGTCCAGGCGTCAAAAGAAGAAAAAAACCCCCCGAAAAAAACCGCTGAACCAGCACGACACCCGTTTTTACCGTTCATCTTCCTAACGAGAAAGAAGAAAGTTCGCCAAAGTGACAAGGATGAACCCCCCGATGCCCTGCGTGGTGCCGATCCTGACCTACGGTACTTGTGTTTGGCCAAACCCCTCCACCACGGATTGCATCGTTGGTGGAGAGGGGGAACCGCCTCTCTCTACGTGACCAACCTTCCCGTCAAGCAAGCTGTCTGCTGCCTCATTGCTTCTAAACTCGTCGAGGTACAATATATACATACGCGTCAAGCACAAAAGCCACCAGCCAGGCGTCGTTTCTGAGCAGCATGAAGCGACCAAAGCGGGATGAAAGAAAATGACCTGTCAAAGATGACAGCAGTATCTACATCTGACAATCGCAGTTTCGCAGTAGAATCTACGAAAACTACCACCTCCGGAGTATGTACAGTACACACAATTGTGTACAGTACTATTCAGTACCTTAGGTACCGCATGTATTGTACATGCATGTATGTATGCACCTTCAGTATTGTCCATACCAGACCTCCATGTGGGTGACAGGCGCTCGGTGGGAAAGAACAGAGGGCGCTTTTCACTTTTCGAGTCCCTTCTCCTTCCTCCCGCCTCGCGTCGCCGGCCCACCTCCGCAAATCACATTTTCGACAGCCTCGTTCAAGCAAACATTTCTCAACGGAAAGAGGGCCGGCTCGCATCCGAATCTCTGGCCAGAATCGCCATGGACAGAGGTACATCGCCCTCTTCCGATGTCCATGCCCATGCCCATGCCCATGGATGGCGAAGCCCGGACTGTGCCTAGGTAGGTAAAATGTGTAAGGCAAGTCGCCAGAGGTGTAAAGTGTCCACGACACACGTTCTACGCCGACTTCAACGACTTCCCGATGAGTTTCAATTTTCACTGCCTACTCGCCCACCCGTCCCGAGCATTACTTGACACAAGTTCTACG
The DNA here is from genome assembly GCA_033439765.1 of Lasiosphaeria ovina. NCBI lineage: Eukaryota > Fungi > Ascomycota > Sordariomycetes > Sordariales > Lasiosphaeriaceae > Lasiosphaeria > Lasiosphaeria ovina. Next base: position 1,763,735 of record JAULSN010000009.1, read on the forward strand.
ACGCCTTGTCTTGGCTTGTCTTGACCTTGGCTTGACCGGGCATGGAAGGGGGGCAATTGCTCTCACCTTACCTATTTCTGTCCATCGAGTCTCCGCTGCGATTTAGCAAGCGCAATTCGTGGGCCGCCTGTCTCCTCCTGTACCGCTGTGGCGCGCTGCTGCTGTCTGCCAGAATATCCACGACACAAGACGGACAGCCTTAGGGAGTACATTTTAGACACGACCGGGGTTGCGCCGAAAGCAAACGGAAGGCAGGCAGGCCATTTGGGGATCGTTGTGATCCAGGGCACCTGGGGAGATGCACGGCTAGTTACAATGTCTACGGCTAGTCACGATGTCTACGGCTAGTCACGATGACAAGGTTGTTGAATGACTCGGCCGTCTTCTAACGAAAGGGTCATTCTGACTAGCTAAGGCCGTAACGACCAAAAAGGGTCATCAGGGCTAGGTAAATAGATGACCAGGTTCGTCATGAACCGCTCTCGGCATTAGGCTCCCCCCATTCACTCTCGGAGCCCGGTATACAAGTGTGCTGCTTCCTCGAGACGGCAGGTTCATGATCTGCACTCGGCCCAGCCAGCTCTACACAACACCCTCACACGCTGCCCCCGGGACGATTTACGCACTCCTTTCACTATTTCGTCTATGGTGCCATCATCCCTCCTATACCTTGCCCTCCTATTCGCCATTCTTCCCTTTTTGTACTTTGGATACGATTCTCACCTACTCGTCTATCCTATTTAGACCCACAGTGATGGAGCGGAACGACATCTTCCTCCCCGGGTTCGCGAAGGACGCCCATGTCATGACTGAGGCGGTGATGGCTCTCCGCTCCAGGATTTTGTAGCTTGAGACGGCCTATTATCTGCACATACTCGCTTACTACCTGAAGACTGCTCTTGAGACCGATTTCAACCGCTGGCCACGCGGGTTGAAGCAAGTAATCCGGCTTCACAGGCTGGGTATGCCCGGCCGCAGCTCGGTCGAACACACGTTCCTCGGCTACCTGGGCGAAGCCGGTCTGGTTGCGCTTGCACGCACCAGGCTGCAGCAGAACATGGAGGATCTCACGGCCGGCCGCTAGCTTCAAATCGCCAAGGAGCTGAGCCAAGTAGAGGTGAGCCCGTCCATTCTTCTAAAACTCCGGGCCCTCTCAGGTACGGAATCATTCTGCCCCCAGTTCGTTCCGCTACCTACATGTGCGCCCAACGCGTAGTCTGAACTTGTTGTGTTCTTTCTTGAAGTCGGCCATGTTAGCAAGCCGCTCTCCGTTCGGCCTACGCCCCGGGCTGATGTCTACGGTACCGGCGTAGTTTCCGGCTTCGATGACTATCTCTGTGAGGCTGTTACCGTGGATAAATCTGGGGCGCTGGACCCCGAATCCGGCCCGTCTGTACCGCCATCCAGCTCGATGCCATCCAGCTCGACGTCAACCCCCGGCAATCAGGCATCTGCTTACAGCCTGGCCTTTATCCTCAACTAGCAGGTTGATGCTACGCCTCTCGAGTTCTCCCTTGTGCAACCAGGGCTTCAGGGTGTTTGTATACTGGGACTTGCCGCGAAGATTACGGAAAGGTGTATTTTAGTTCCAAGAGGCGGATGCACTTGTTCCTAGACAAATGGGATTCACATCTAGAGGGCTGTCTGTCTGTATTTGTTAGTTTACCGTACTTGGAATCACACTCTTTCTTTCCATATGCAAATGCCCTACTTTCACTGGACAAAAGGGGACAATAGAACAGCATGTAGCCTGAGCAGTCAGGAAGAAGAAGCTTATGTTTGAGTGCTAAAACAAGATGGTCCCTAAACACGCACACACACACACACACGTCGACCTCCGTCCTGCTGTAGGCCCGCAAACAAGCACCGGATATGTTCCCCGCTCTTCTCATGTGGAGCATTGCCTTTGCACTCGTTCGTGGCGAGAACCCGCAGGAAAGGCGAAGCAAAATGACGAGGAAGAGCACGACATCTCCGATCCGTGCTACGTAGCAGGAGAGAGGTCTTCCTCGCAAACACAGGCTTCTTGAGGCGTTGCCTGTCTATTCTCCACTGTTCTGTTTCCCACTGCTGTAGATCGGGTGACTTGTCTGTGATTTAGTTCAGTCTATCATCCGAGGACAGTTGTTCCCAACGTAACGTCCGATTATTTTGCTCACCGTATCCCTGTTGCGTGCGTGCGTGCGTGCGTTGCTAGTTTAAAGTTCTCGGTATCGACCGACCCGGAAGTCTTCAGGGGCTGGGTGGTTCGATGTGAAAACTTAGCAGTCATGAACTTCCCGATTGGGAAACGGCGGATGGCTCTCTTGCGTGCGGCATCCGAACGGCCGAACTTGGCTTCTTTCTTGGTGGCGGCGAACTGCTAGGCCATGTTCAAGCCCGGCTGGCAGATCGGGCGAGACTAGCATCCGACAGATCCGCCCCGTTTCACCACGCGCAACCGTCACCCACCCCCCGCTCCGCATACACGGCCGTTGACATGGTGCGTGGGCATCAGAGCCGTGAGGAAGGAGACGTGAATCGAGCGAGTGGGGAAGGAAAGTCAGATAGCAACTAAGAGACATCTAGACGCCTTGAAAACATCATTCTAAGGAGACGCAACCCGGGAGACCGCATCGAAGGCCACTCGGTGGCCCAAGAGAGAGAAGCTGTTCAAGAGGCCTGACTAGCTAGGCGGGCAACAGATAGGAAGAGATAAATAGCAAGCACACCAGACCTTCCTCGGTGTCCGTCCTCCAAGATGCGTTCCGAGACAGCCACACCAGCCAAGCCGCCCGCCATCCGCCCATTCCCATACCCAGCCCGCTCGAGCCAGATGCGGAAGCAAATACGGACCAAAGAGACTTCCTCACTGCCACCACCATTACGGACAAGATGCAGTAAGCTCACGCACTTGCCTTCCCCCAGCTGACAGGCCATCGGGTTATGCTCACTGCCTTTGCCTACCTTACCTTAGGTACTGTAGCACGTGCGAGTAACTCCACAATTTCGCCATGGTTGCGGTCATCCAAGGCCGGCTCCAGGCCGGCTCGACCTTGTACGATGGCATGCGAGGCAGGGTCCGGCGCATGAAGGCCGCCTTGGCCGAGTTTTTCCGGCGTCATCCGCCATCGATTCGGCTGCCTGACCCGCCGAACGGCGGCGGCGGCGGCGGTATCTGGGCCAGCCCTGGCTGGGTGTGTCTGGACCGTCTCTACGTGGACATGGCCTGGCAGGAATGGACTGATGATGATGATGATGATGATGATGATGATGATGATGATGATGATGATGATGATGATGATGAGCTCGCCGGTATTACTTTGGGAAATGATACCGGCACCGCCGCCAGCGTTTCCGGTCCAACGTCGGCACGCGGCTCGTCTGGTGGCGAGGGACAGGGCGGCGAGCGAGGAGCCGGCGAGCCGGGAAACTAGTTAGACAGGGATCTGGTTGCTGGGGAACTTTCGTTTTGTGTGTCGAGTGTGAGATTGAGGTCATCCCCGGTCTGCTGGCAGCCCGCAGAACATAGGGATACTTCAAGGACCCCGAAGGGAATATGTACACGAGGAACACTGAGAATGGACATATCACGGTACGCATCAGGGCTAAAAGGGTACTCAGAAGATTAAAGAGCAGCAGGGAGCCGGACTCCCTGCGCCCAATGTCAATACTGTCGAATATATCATATTTTGTTCATTTGTGGTCGTTTTAGTCAGATGGAGGGAGGAAGTGTGTACGGCTTCAGAAGCGGTATGTATTGTATACCTAACCTAGGAGAGATACCTAGTGGTGGGATAGGTACATGGGGAGATGGTGGTTCAGGAACTTCCATTGGTAATCCCACTTTCCTTTGCTCCATGCAACATCTGCAATTAACGCTACCAGAAATTGTGACAGGGCGGTATCATAAAATATCAACGCCCGGAAGTCGCGGCGACGATGAAGTTGGAGGAGGAAAAGGTAGTAGCACAGCACCCAAGGGGCAAGCGATTTTAGGTTGTACTTCGCTTAGGCATATCTATCCGAAAAGGGAACAAGGATACGGAACTACCCCAAGTCTTTGGGGCTCTTGGGGTGTCGAGAGGCGCACCAGAGGTGTCTTTCATTACAAAACTTGAAGGAACTCTTCTAGAGAGGTGGTAACCATTTCCCTATTTCGATGCTGCCACCCTTCTCCGTTATATGTGGGTTTATAATGCCAAACCGTTCATCTCACCCATACCTATCCACCCATTTCGTAATCGTCACGTACATGTACATACACATAGACATAACCCAGTATCCCCGTCCATGAATGCCGACCCGCCAACGCTCCAACCCTATGCAGTATAACACAGCCAGAAAAGGAGAGGAAAAAAAAAACGCCAAAAATGCCACCTATGATCACCAGTCCAAGCTCGGTGGTCCAATCTTCTGCTCCGCTAGCTGCCGGACAAGCGGCTCTACGACAGTGCTCTCGGTGCGGAATTTCCGTGCTTGTTTGACGCGCGTGTAGAACACGGGACAGTCTCCGCTGTCACATAAAACATCTTCCTGAGGGGAGAGTCCAGCACAGGTCTGGCAGACCTTGATGACGTCGGTGAGCTTGCGGTGCTCTATGTTTAGGCGCATCTGCAAATGGAGCACCGACTTAGCCGTGTCTTCGGCGCAGCGGCGGCAGATGGGAAGATTCGCCGCGTTTGTACCTGCTGATCCTGCAGCCCCACCAGGGCCGCTCTTGATCTTGACAGCACAGACAATACACGACGACGCGTGCAAGAACCATTCGAGCGTCTTTTTCTTGGTGTTGTTGACGCCACCACTGGCGCCATCACCAGCACGCCCCCCTGGCGCAGAACCCACAGAGGCGTCAACGCGACGGACGAGCTTAACCTTGGGAATCTCGTCGTACCATGCGCGGACGTTGGCGCCGACTAGGTTAAAGATGCGCTCGAGGGGCGGGATGATGTTCTTGGAGATGTAGTACTCGGCGTCGAGGGAGGCGTCGGGACTGTTCAGCAGGTCCTCAGGGGCGACGCAGCGGTCAATCAGCCGCGCGCCCGGGGCTCCTGATATCACCACGTATGAGACTCTCTCGCCGTACTGGGGCTCGGCGCGGGCATCCTTGAGCATACGCTTGGTGCTGATGAGCGCACCGGCCGGCCCTGGGCCTTTGGCGCTGTATGTGCCGAGCTTAACCTCCCTTGCGAAGCAGAAATCTTGGACGGACACGGTGCCTCGCATGATCTTGGCGCACTGAGCCTGGAAATACTCCTTGACCTGGCTCAAGTCGGCTGTCTCGAATAATATCTTGAGCGCCTTCTCCTCGATCTTCTGCTCCGCGGGCGTGCCGTCGCGGCGGACAGTTTCAATGCCCTTCGCGTCGAACTCGGGGACAGTTTGCTCGCGGCTCTCGAATTTGTACCCGACATAGCGCTTCTTGGCGAGAAGAACGCAAGGATGATACACCTTCTCAAACTTGAGCTTGATAGGTCGCGGGCTCATGTCTGTGATCTCCTTGGCTATCTCGGCTCCGATGTCGAACGCCTGCTCGCGAGTGCGCCCTTTGAGGTAGATGAAAAGACTGTCGGTGTCGCCGTAAACTACTTCAGCGCCCCATCGTTCGACAGAGTGGATGAACGCAATGGCGCGCTCGAGTGTCTCGCGCCCCGTCTGTACGATGCTGTCGGCGATCTCAGAACATGGCATCCTGCCCGAGAAGGATGCTGACGTGTAGCCATACGTGACATTGGCAAGCAGTTTGAGCGCCAGCTGCCGGTTGTTGAGAAGACGCTGCAGAGTCCTGTCATCTTTGTCCTCTTTCATGCCGCTTTTGACCATGACGCGCGTCTCCAAGATCTCGGTGAGCATCTTGGCGAGGAGAGATTTCCGAATCTGGGGCTTGGTGAACATTACTCCGTTGGGAGCTATGTTGATGTATTTTTCCAAGAGGCGGAGGAGGCCCTCCCTTCTCTGGTATTCGGCAAACCCCATCTTGTTCGAGCCCCGCCAATTGACAATTCGACCGAGGAACGTCGAGTAGCAGTAGTTGTACGCAATCATGACGCTGGGATACAGGCTCTGAAAATCCAGAACCACCAGGGGACTGTTGTAGAATGCGCTCTGGGGCTCCATCACCAAAGGGAGACATTCCAGGGCATTCTGGCCCCCGACCTGCTTCCTGCTGGGGGACACAAGGATGAAGTTCTCCGGCTTGGCGATCCTGAACATGATTGACTCGACTTTGAACTGCGAGCCTCGAGAGAAGACGGAGAAAAAGTCCACCCCGAGAAGCCTAGCTTGCTCGCTTGTGCGAGCAATTAGCTCGTTGGCCTCCAAAATCTCGAGATCTAATCGGGTCCTTGTCAAGTAATGTCGGACAACCTTGCCAAGGTCTCTGGGACGTTTGCTCTGGTACCAATTCGTCAATGTTTGCCAAGGATAATGCGGGATGCGGCGGTGCAGCAGATGCCAGACCACATTCTCCATGGTATACTGAAGCAGGTTCAGCTCGCCTCGCATCGCTCTCCAGATGTTGATCATATGCCTGCCGGTGACGCGAATTGCCGATGTCGTGTTGAAGCCCCATTTGTCAGCTTCCCTTCCCTCCCTCCCGTTCGACGCTGACTTCATGCGAGAGAACTCATCACACAAGTCGTAGTCGTATTTGAACCTTGCCCGCGCAATGAGGTAACCCCAAGAGCCACCATGAACTTCGTATCCTGTGAGAATGTCTGGGTCATGGGACCGCACGATTTCTACTATTCTGGACATGACCTCTAGCTCCGAGGATTCCTGGACGACCTCGACAGTGCTTCTCTCATGTTGTATTCGTTTGGAGAACGACTCATCTTCGGTGAGGACAATGATGCCAGCCTGGATGTTGTCTAGCAACTGGTTACTGCGCAGAGAGTTCTCATCGGACCTGACAGACCAGAATATGCATTGGACTTCGTCTTCCTCGGGATTTGGCACTAATTTGCCTCTGGTATTGACATGTACCTCAAGGCTCATAGTACTCATATATTGTGCCTCGTGCTCAACACCTGTCGACTTCCGTTTCTGGGAGTACTTGAATCCGCATTTGTTTTTAGGTGTAGGTCCGACGATTTGGGATAGCTCAGGCCTCGCAGCCTGCGTTGCCTGTTGATTGGCAGAGCCAAGTTGTTTCGCCTGACGAGGTCTTTGTTTATCAGTCCACCATATACTGACTTCGTTATAGGTCGGAGGCAGTTCGGCTATTTCCCAGCTCTTTATGGTGCATAATTTCCGTTGCCTCGAAAACCCAAACTCCATTTTAGAGGCATCAGGAATGAATTCTGGTCTTATACCGAATGTAGCTAGAGATTGGCCTGTGGCATCGAATTCGGGTAGGTACGGGACACTTTTGCCACCTAGTCGAAATTCTCGCCCTGCGTACTCTCTGGGTCGAGGGGGAACATCTTTATCCATGCTATAAAATGCATCTTGATAGGTGACATCCGGTAAGTTGTTGCTTTGCATTGTGGCCAAGACCTCTGTCCGCGACGGAGGCATACAACCAAGGAAGAACATCTTGGTTGAGCCATTCCAGACAAGTTGCAGAGCCGAGGCAGGACTAGTTGAAGCTGAGTTGGAGAGAGAAGTTCGTGATGCAGACGCCTTCGTTGACCCATTTTCGGTATTGGAACCGGCCTCCTGAATGGATATCAGCGGATCGAACGACACGTGCATTTCTATCGCATCTCCCTGACTGCGTTGTGAGCCGCTCTGTTGGCTCAGTCTTAGTTTTGTGTTGGGATTTTGGGCATCTTTGACAACGGGAAAGCCGAGTGTCTGGTTTCCAGACTGCCTTGTGAGATCGCTTTTGGTAGTATATGGCTTGGCCAATTCCTCTTGCTGCGATGATTTCCTTGGCTCGGTCTTACGACTGTCATTCCTCGCTTCAGGTTCATGGACCGACTTGTCCTGCTTCTGCCGCTTCGGCGGCAGGCCCTCTTCTAGTTCTGATCGCTGACGCTTGGCAGCGAATACCTCATTTGTGTCAGAGTGCCCGGGACCATCCAGTTTCGTTGTGAGGCCCATTGCCTTGGCCTCAGCAGCCAGACCATTGTATAGTGGAATTTGGGGCCGTATTCCAGAACGTAGACCGCTGATACAAAAGCCACCAAAGCCGTTGACGGTCCTCATCAGTTCGATCTCTGTTTTAGACGTCAGATATTGTTCGGTTAGGTTTTTGTTGGGCTTTAACTCTCCGCCGATTGCATCAGGGACATTTTCCACAGCAGCCCCGTCCAAGTTCTTTTTGCGCTCGGGTTTCAGCTCAGCAGCTTTGCCAATGACTTGGGCCTCGGCCGTCACGTCGTCATCCAAATCGTCCAGAAAGAGCTGCCTGGTTTCTTCGTCCATCTCAAGCTCGAGGATCCCTTTCTCATTCACTTCGATGCTACTATTGACGACATTCAGGTTTGCGCCTAGGAGCTTGTCATCGAGGCCAAGGGCAGGCAGCAGATTATCCGGGAATAGATCTTCCACAGACTGGAACACCGTCTTCACACTGGCTCCAAGGGGGTCCGGCTCGAGGTAATTGGAGAAGGAAAGATCGGCCCCATCCGCCAGACTTTCGTCTTGGATCAAGCGTTGGATCTGAGCGTGGTATTCTTCCTCGTGTAACCAACCAGGAGGCTGCGAATCTCGCGGATTTGCGGACATGGAGACCAAGGCCTCTGCGGGGAAAGGAGAGCCTACGGGAGCCTTGACGGGCATGCGCTTCTTCCTCCGCTTCGCTTCGTCTTCCCACAAGCCGGCCATGCTGGGAACGAGTTTGAGATCGGTGGGCAGGGGGTACTGCCGTTCGATAAAGTCGTGATGCAGAGGCCGCTCTCTCACGGCTGTACGGTTTAGAATGTCCTGAACGCAGAGATCGACCTCCAAGGCACAGTGGCTAACTCGTGGGAGGCCGTAGTCTTCGGTGATGATATCACGGGGAATAGAACTGCGATCCCAGGTGGGCCCGGAATTCTCCACATCTTGGTCAAAATCAGGAACAGGGGCACGAAACCGGACGTATGCAGAATCTAGATAACCGCAGCCGTAAAGATTGTAGTCGATCTTGAACTGGAGGAGATACTGCAGGTGGGCTTCGTAGGGCTGGAACTTGCGGCCCATGATGAGGCCCTGCTGCAGGATGTCTGCAAGTCGAGTCATGACAACGGGGTTGAGCATGTAGATCTTGAGGTAGAAGCGGTAGCCGACATGAAAGCCGTAGAAGGGGACGGCTTTCACGAGGGTGATGCGCGCAACGAATTTTGGCCGGGCGCGGTTCTCATCATGCCTCCGGTAGCTGACGGCCAGGGCGTGATCAATGGAGAGATGGAGGCTGCATATGTATTCGCCCACTGCAGTGCCGGGGAGGTGAGCTCGCGTGCGCATGGACATGGGGGGGGAGGGCGAGTATCACTCACCTTCGCGTTTGTCCAAGCTCCCGCGATACTCGATGTAGAGATAGGGGAAGGCGCCATGGATGTGGGCGCACACCTTCTGGCCCGTCTCGGTCGACCCGAAGACGCGAATGACGGGCACCTTTGGCTCCTTTGCGATCTGCGAGTCGTGGACATGTTTGCGCAGCTGGGGATCGTATCTGGTGGGGGTGGCTTGGTAGTGGTCGATGCAGTTCAGTCGGAGGCGAAAGACTTGCATGCTGCCCTGTTAATGATGGCCGCCGATGACGGCACCTCCCGTCGCGCGGTGGCAGGGCAGGGCAGTTCCAATTAGGAAGCCAAGGGAAAAAGCAACGAATGGTTCATTGCACGCACAGTGGGAATTAGATAGGTATGCCCAACAACCAAAAAGGGACCTAAAATCAGGCAGGCGCAAAGAACATGATTGCAACTAATGTCTGGTGGACAAGAGGACGTCTCGAAACACTAAAAGGCCGCGTGCGGCACGCCGCGTTTCTTAGGTACGGGCTACATACATTGCAATTTACAGTGGCAGGTCGCGTTCCTTTGTTGCGACCTGAGGGCATTACTCCAGAGACTCGCCAAAGCACGTGACGGCGTGAAGGCCCCTCCACCCCACCAGAAAATACGGGCCAAGAGATGCTAAGGTCTGCGAACCTGTAACTGTTTCTGGCTTTCCGGGCATCTTCACTTCAGGCAGGCCCCAGCAGGTGGAGCAAGTGTTAGTCTTCTTTCCAAGGTAGACTTGATAATGCAAGCATCCAATGGGATCACTTGTTAGTGTGTTTTTGCTTTCCCTACACTCTGTGCGTCATTCTTATGTCTGAAGATTTTTGGATTTTGGGTTGTTCCAGCGTACGGAGTAGGTTCGGTGCATATTACTCAGGGTAGAATTCAGTTAATAGCAATAAAAAAAGGGGGAAAGCTCATTGAATAGTGTACACTAATGTATACGGGTATTTGATATATCTCAAGGTATTTGGTTGGAATTTTCAAGAGTTTGGAAGACCTTCGTGACTTCCATTGGTACCTGCTGTGAATCGGAACATCAGAAAGGCCTGCAGCGGACAACGTTACGGTTCACTGTAAGGCTGGTCAGTCACAGGTCAATGAACAAGGGTGGGGTGGGGCAGGGGCAACATATCGTCCGCCAAGCCCAAAGCAACCACTCCCCGTCCATGGTCGTCTCGAGACTGGGCTGCCGTGCAATTTTGACAATATCACCACCACGTACTTATCATTTGCACCTCAACCCACACATTCACTTCTACAGCTCTGCAACAGTGAATCTTCCAGCCCAACAGGCGAGAAGTAATCAGAAAGCACCAGAAGGAGCCACCCCATTTTGCTCCTCCCTCCACGCCTGCCATCGAGTTTCCAAAGACCGACGTCCTGCCGCCACCAACTTCCCTACAGCATAAACCACGGGATAGCGTGACGCCAGAAAAAGAAAAGATGCCTCCTCCAAACCGGCCAGAGCAGCAGGTGGCTTCGGCTCAGTCTGCCGCCAGCGCAGCGTCCGGCGCGGGTGCCGCGCGCAAAGAAGACAACATCTACATCCCGGCGTACATCAGCAAGCAGCCATTCTACGTAACGGGGCTCGACGACCAGGACTCGCTGCAGCATCAGCGGTCGCGCGTGACGGGGGAAGACGAGAAGGTGACGGTAATCGAAAAGCGGACCAAGGCACCGGCGCGGACAAAGTGGATCAAGGGGTCGTGCGAGAACTGCGGCGCCATAGGCCACAAGATGAAGGACTGCCTGGAGCGCCCGCGCAAGGTCGGCGCGCGGTTCACGGGGCGCGACATCCAGGCCGACCGGGTGGCGCGCGACGCGAAGCTCGGCTACGAGGCCAAGCGCGACGTCTACCAGACGTACGATCCCAAGCAGTACCGCGAGGTGCTGGAGGAGTACAACATGGTGGAGGAGGCGCGGCGGCAGATGCTTCAGGCGGCAGCAGGTGGTGGTGGGGGGGCCAAAACCAACGGCACTGGCGACGACGACAACAGCAACAACAACACAGACGGCGGGAATAGTCAAGAGCTAGTACCACGGAAAGACGGCGAGGAAGCGTACGAGGAAGGCTTCAAGTACGCCGACGAATCCGAGATGGGGCGCAACCGGGCGATCAAGCAGTCGATGCGCATCCGCGAGGACACGGCCAAGTACCTGCTAAACCTGGACCAGGACTCGGCCAAGTACAACCCGAAGAAGCGGGCGCTGGTGGACCCGGGCGCAATCGCGGACAAGTCGTCGCAGATGTTCGCCGAGGAGAGCTTCCTGCGGGCGTCGGGCGAGGCGGCCGAGTTTGAGCGCGCGCAGCGGTACGCGTGGGAGGCGCAGGAGCGCGCCGGCGACACCGGCCAGCATCTGCAGGCGAACCCGACGGCGGGCGAGTTTGTGCGCAAGCGCGAGATCGAGGAGCGCGAGGCCAAGCGCCGCAAGCGCGCCGAGCAGCTGGCGAGCCAGTACGGCGAGCAGCCCGAGGTGCCCGACGCCCTCAAGGCCGCCATCACCGAGTCTGAGACCTTTGTCGAGTACGACGAGGCCGGCCTCATCAAGGGGGCGCCCAGGAGAGCCGCTATATCCAAGTACCCAGAGGACATCGTGACAAACAACCACACGGCTGTATGGGGTAGCTGGTGGTCAGATTTCAAATGGGGCTATGCATGCTGTCACTCCATCATTAAGAATAGTTATTGCACGGGAGAGATAGGAAAAACTGCAGGGAAAGAAACCGCGCTGTGGGATAAATAGTGGTAACTGTGGCAAGGAAATTAGAATGATACCCCCAACCGCATTTGCTGTGATCAATCTTCATACTGTTTATTGTTTGTTTGCCAGGTTCAAGATCCCTTGACTAGGAGAACTTTCTGAAGAAATAACGACGCACGACAGTGAAGACGCCATGGACGTAGGGTATCACTATCGAGATGTGCAGTTATCTATGTCACGCTACATGGCACGCACGCCATGCACGACATGTTCACGAAATCAGGAGGGAAGACTGTAGCGGAGTCGGAAGGCCTTGACTTTTCAGACACATCTGTGCCTTTATTTGATGGATATCATGTCTGACTACAAACGCCGTAAGAGCAGAGGCAGAGACCCAAATGAACCCACCGAAACCATTTTCGTAGACCATTCCATAGCCGTTCCCTGATGGTGAGTCTGTTAAATCTACTCCTCATCCTCCTCCTCGGCGTCGTCGCCCTTCTCGGCGGCCTTGGCCTTCTTTCTCCGCACACGGCCGGGGCGGCCACCACCAAAGGGCGAGCTGAGAGCAAAGTCGATGTGCTTCTGGGAGTCGAGACGGACAACGAACGACGGGACGTTGACGATCTGCTTGCCGACGCGAATGTGGCGCTGGCGGATCAGGACACGAGCGTGGTGGATGGACTTGGCGAGGCCGAGCTTGTAGACGCAGGTCTGGAGGCGGCGCTCCAAGAAATCTTCAGCCTTCAGGGCCAGGACGTAATCGAGCTTCATGCGGGACTCGTCCAAGACACCAACGCGGACCAGACGGCGAATGAGGGCATTGCCTTCGAAGAGACGCTTGGGATCCTTCTCGTCGAGGGTGAGAAGCTGACTGCGGGGAAGTTAGTCCTCTGAAACTGGGATGCAAGCAGCTCCTCGTCTCACGCCAGAAGCGGATATAACCAAATTGAGCATTGCTAAGAATTGGCGCAAGGGAAAACGTACCGGGCAGCACGACGGATCTTGGAGAGGGTGAGGAGGACACGCCAAACCTCACGCTTGTTCCGGAGACCATACTCGCCGACGAGCTTCAACTCGGAGTCCCTGAGAATCCGAGAATTAGTCCATAATCACAATCGACGTAAGCAGAGGCAAGCTCGTGCTCAGTGGCCGGTGATGTTTGTGAGCATGCGGCAGGAGCTCGAATCTCTTCGAGTCTTGCGCGCAGAGGCTACTGAAAAAGGGAAATAATCCAGGTTGGATCAAACGCACAATCGAGCGGCCTCGAAGGGACGACGCGGGACCTTAGCGGTCTTCGAGTAAGAAAGGGGCGCCATCTTGTCGTCGTTGGAGGCTTTCTCAAAAGTTCGTCGACGGGAAACAAGAAATTCGGAGATCTGGATCTTTTGGAGGGAGTGGAAAATTGAGGGCCACAAGAGGGTTTGTGGTGGTCCGTGCGAGCCACACCGCACTTGCCCTAACATGCGCGGGGGCGCAGGATTGGTCAAGTGTCCCCGGCAATTCCCCAGCTTAGTCAGGCGCGCGCGCGGAAATCCCAACCTAGGTTTTTGCTTCACACAAAAATCCACCAAGTTTTTTGAAGCCTGCTACAGCCCATCCACGACTTCACCTTTTCGATCGACGCCGTCAAACCTCACAAACAGGCAAGATGGGTCACCCTGCAGGTCTCCGCGCTGGTACGAGATATGCCTTCTCTCGGAATTTCCGGGAGAAGGGTATGATCCGTCTGTCTACCTACCTCAAGCAGTACAAGTACGTTACAGGGTTCTGTTGCAGCGAAAATACAGCTCCGTCGCTAACTAATTGATCGCAGGGTTGGCGACATTGTCGATATCAAGGTGAACGGTGCCGTTCAGAAGGGGTAAGCGACACAATCCCTATTTGCGATTTGCGGCTGTTGGGCGTATTTGGGGATGCAACAACGAAATTCCGCTTCGACAGCGCACCCCGCAGAACATTGGGAATGGAAGACTGACCCGGGACAACAGTATGGCCCACAAGGTCTACCACGGCAAGACCGGTGTCATCTACAACGTCACCAAGTCCGCAGTCGGCATCATCATCTACAAGAAGGTGAAGCACAGATACCTCGAGAAGCGCATCAACGTCCGTATCGAGCACATCTCGCCCTCGCGGTCCCGGGACGACTTCCTTCGCCGCGTCAAGCAGAACGCCGAGTTGAAGAAGCAGGCAAAGGCCGGCGCCACGGTGCAGCTCAAGAGACAACCCGCCATGCCCCGGGACGCACGGACAATCTCATTCAAGGAGAACAAGCCCGAGACAGTGGCACCGATTGCCTACGAGACCACAATTTAAGGGGGACATTGGCGCAGTGGGGGGGGGTGGTGGATGATATGGTTTGATTTATTCTCTGCACGGGGTTCATCGCGTTCGGCACGGGAAAGAATTCCTGCATGGATTTGGTCTGGGATGTGGGAATGCTCATAGGAATCAAAATACCAATGGCATGACCCAACAACAGCCCACGCAGCGCGCTCCCTCTGCGCCTTGGCGAACTAAACTGATGCACTTTGGAGTTTTGGTCTAGCAACAGAACTAACGGAAGTGATGAGTAGTATCTGCATACTTTCGGGACTGGCATTCTTGTTGATCAGCTGCCCATCTGGACCGAACGTATCCGGTCCTGTCCGACTCCGAGCTCGGTTCTGTACCGGTAGTCCGGCGTATGTTCCCACACGGGCGAGAAATGTAGATTAATTCAGCTCAGCCATCAGCTACCGCGCCGCCGGATATAATTCGGGTGTTGGTTCCGTTTCACTGTGGAACAAAACTACGAATACACCGGGCAACGTGGCTGGCTTGCGATGCAAGGTGCAGCAATCACGCCAAACATCTCAGTGGCTAGTACGGAGTAGGAACGGTGAATAGTATCATTAACGCATCATAATTACACTTCGCTTAAGATTGATACCTAAAGAGGAGAGTCAACAGCAACTCCAACCAATGAAGCGCAATGGACTCACAAAGAGAGCGGGCCAACCAACTCCTGTTACGGCGGCGAGGGAGTATTACATCAGAAGTTGGATGTGCTGCAGTGCAAGGAAGAGGTGCTGTGCCCCAATTCCAGGAGCCGCCTGGGTCGGTCTGGTCTCACCAAAGACAACAACCTCTGCGTGCTGAACGGATTATACGGGATTTGCGGGATATTACCAGTGCAGTGACCAATCTGCTCTACAGGCTCTGGATTCCAATAAAATACAACCT
This sequence comes from Lasiosphaeria ovina, assembly GCA_033439765.1. Taxonomy (NCBI): domain Eukaryota; kingdom Fungi; phylum Ascomycota; class Sordariomycetes; order Sordariales; family Lasiosphaeriaceae; genus Lasiosphaeria; species Lasiosphaeria ovina. The sequence goes on from JAULSN010000009.1 coordinate 1,779,079, forward strand.
AGGGGCTTTAAGGTACTAACATATCGGTAACTTTGTAGACAATGCCTACCAATGTACAGTACCTAGACTTGAACCTTGATACAAGGAGGATGCTAGGTGACTACTCATCAGTCGAGGTCAGGTGGTTGAGCTGAGCCTTGGCCACCCGACACTACCTGAAACGTTGAGCTGGGCGTCTGCAGTTGGCCAATGGTCGCCCCGCGGGGGAAACAAGGCTGCTGCTTGGCTGTGGCTGAACGCTAAGGCAGCACGGCCGCCCCGAGTCGCAGCATCCGACATTCCGTTCCGTGCCTTGTTCGCTGTCCATTTGGATTTGGATCTCAAGGTTACCTAGGTTCCTGGGTGCCGTGCCGTACGCAGCGGATAATCCGTAGTCAGTTGGTCCCGCCACCTAGGATACTTTTTCAACATTTCTTAGCAGCTCACGAGATGCAACGGTCGAGGCCGAATTGCTGCTTGGATCGATGCCATCAGGAGCGTTTCTCTGGCTGAGCAGGTAGCAGAGCCATCCCTGCTGCCCGCACCAATTGCAACCAAACTGCCCGAGCCGTGACCATGTCCTGGTTTGCTTTCCTCCTGGCCTACATTGTCGGCGGCATCACCTTCATACCCCTCGTCGTCGCCGCCGTCTTGACGCACGCCTACTTGACTTTCCCCAACCGCGACGATGCCAGGCAGAAAAACGACGCGGCGGGCGACGGCAACCTCGTCCAGCCTGGCGATGACGTCGACGGCCTCAAGGCAGCCCAGAAAGACGACACCAAGAGCCCGCGAACCAACCACCACGACCCGGACGTAGCCGCTGGCTATTTCGCCGTCTGCCGCGAGTACACACCTATGGGCATCAACGCTAAGCCGATAGAGCGGTCCACGCCCGTCGGTTCCGCCACCGTGGCAGCCCCGAGCCCCAGCGTCTATCAGACCATGTACCGCAGCATCTTCGATCGAAAACCTGGGCCAGGTCCCCTGGACAGCAAAACGAGTGGTAGCCAGCGCCCCAAGAAGGCCGGTAATGTGTTCTATGTGGTCCTAAGGTATGTTGTTTCACCTGTATACGAAAGCTCCAGTCAACAACTTGTCTCGTCTAACGCAATTTACAGGCATGGCCACCTGATGCTCTTTGACGACGACGAGCAGCTCGAGGTACGGCATGTCGTATCCCTAGCCCACCACGATGTCAGCATATACTCGGGGGAGGCCAATATGCCAGAGGGTGAGCTGTTCATCAAGCGGAACGCCATCTGCCTTTCGCGGAAGACGGATGGGGCGGAACTGGGCCCAGACACGCAGCTCTCCAAGCCCTTCTTTCTGTTCTCGGAAAACTGCTCCGCAAAGGAAGATTTCTATTTTGCGCTGCTGCGAAACCAGGAGCAGTCATTTGCTGCAGGAAGCAAGCCGCCGTCGCCTCTCGGCTTTGACGTCAAGAACATAATCTCGCTGGTGCAAAAGCTTCACTCGTCTGAGGAGCATATGCAGACCAGGTGGCTGAATGCCATAATTGGCCGGGTATTTCTAGGCGTCCACAAGACGAAGGACATGGAGAACTTCATTAGAGAAAAGCTCACCAAAAAGATTTCACGAGTCAAGCGGCCAGCATTCCTGTCCAACATCGCAATCAAGGCGATTGACACGGGGGAATCCGCGCCCTACATTACGAACCCTCGCCTCAGGGATCTGACAGTCGAGGGAGAATGCGGTGTCGAGGCTGACGTGCGCTACACCGGCAATTTCCGCATCGAAGTTGCTGCTACCGCACGCATCGATCTAGGTTCCCGCTTCAAAGCCCGAGAGGTCAATCTCGTGCTTGCTGTCGTTGTCCGGAAGCTGGAGGGACACATGTTGTTCAAAATCAAGCCTCCCCCCAGCGACCGACTTTGGTTCTCGTTTCAGCAGGCTCCGAAGATAGAGATGACTATCGAGCCCATCGTCAGCACTCGGCAGATAACATATACTGTCATTCTTCGTCAAATCGAGAACAGGATTAAAGAGGTGATCACCGAGACGCTTGTGCTGCCATTTTGGGACGATATGCCCTTTTTCAACACTGAGCAAAAGAAATGGAGGGGTGGCATATTCCACGATGACAAAGTCGACACATCTGTCGACCTTGAAACGGCTGTCGCACAGGACGGTAACTTGGATGAGGTAGACCGATTGGAAGAGAACCATGCTATTCAGGAAAGCGATGTACCGTCAAGGGAAAAGAGCCACAGTGTACCTGTTCTCGAAAAGAGGGCGTCTACGGGTCTTTTCTCGAGACTGTCGACCAAAACCAGACCTGACCATGCGTCGTTCCATTCGGCATCCTCGACGAGTATCGATATAAAAAGCGAGAGAAGAGCCGAGAGCAAGACAGACACTGTGGTGTCCCCGCCCATCTTCTCTGGCTCTTTTGTTCAGCCGTCAACTCCCACTGTCGAAACTGATACCATCCATGCTGATCTTTTTAAACCCTCGTCGTCACCCCCTAATGAGAGTCCAGCTGCGTCTGCCATGGCATCAATCTCAGCGAAGTCTCTGTCTTCATCTCCTGCTCAAACACCCGGCCTAAATCCCTTCCGACCTTATATTACCTCGAAATCGTCCAGCCAGTCGTCCGCTTCGTCTCGGGAAGCAATTGATACAGACGACGTGGACCGGACGCCTCAACCACGACGTAGTACTGCCTCGTCAACTGAGAGCCGGGAAGACAGCGGGGCAAAATCCCCGACACTCTCTGCGAGGGGCTCTGTCAGGGGCCATACAGAGTCTCACACTCACAGGAAAGGACTGTTTGTCCATCACGATACCTCGCCGAATCCTTCCCCGGTGGGCTCTCCAGGTCCCAATGACCTGCAAAAACGGACTGCTCTAGCTGCTGTTACGAATGCAGCCGCATCTACCGTCAAGCGATGGGGTCTCAACGCCTTACAACGGCGGAATAATGAAGGAGGGTTGATCAAGAACTCACCGCCCATTGGAAACGAATCTCCTGTGGACCTAAACCAGCCCATGGGGCGCGGGCAGCCGCTTCCGCCACCTGGGATGCCTCTACCGATGCCCAACAAGAAGTCACAAACCGCTCCAGTTCCAGTACCCAAGCGGAAGCCCGTCCCTCCACCGTCGCCGAATTATCAAGATGAGGAAGCGGATCACAAGGTTGAGCGTCGCCCCGTGCCACCCCCACCTCTTCCCAAACGACGCCAGCTTCGGAGCGAGCAGCCGGACGAGGACAACATGCTCGTGGTGGCCGCTCCTGCAGACTCTGAGCCGACAACACCGCTCAGTGCGTCACACAGCCCTTCGTACATTCAGCCGTGGGTTGAAGACATGGAGGACAACGGGTTAGACGCACCGACGGGCGAGGGCGGGGTAACAGCTCTGGGCCTTGTCAACCCAAAGTCGTCGCTGCGTGTTCACAACCCGCAGCAGGAAGAAGAGGACCAGGAATTCCAGGCGCAAGAACTTTCCGCGGGTGATGATGATGAATATTCGGCGTGGATGGACGGCCTGGAGCCCGAGAGCGAGGAGCCTGAGGGTGAGGATACTGGTCATCCAAACCCATGAACGTTTTAAATGGCATTTTCCTTTCCTTCGTGGCATTCATGCCGCTTTGCGGCGGGTTCTGGGTTGGGTTGGGCACGCCCTTTTTTTGCTGGTGAGCATCAAGTTCATTCGGCTACTGCTACTCCGGATCGAGCTGGATAATCGTTGGAGGTAGGCGAGGTTCTTAGGTAAGTAGGTAGGTAGGTGGGTGGGTGGGTATAGCACCTCGGAATATCGGTAGAGAGGTCAACTTCCCCTTTCACGGCGTTAGCGTGGCGCATCGTTTTGTTTTTTTGGGTATTTGTTATTTTACGCATGGTTCACAGTATTATGCTTGCGACGGAAGAATTGGTTAGGGGCTGAGGCTCGGGTCTAGAAATATATATAACCAAGTCCACTTGATCGTTTTCAGACCTCGTCCTAGGACCTCGGGTCTGGGGTTGCTCGCCTGGGTGGTTTGTTTAGGTTGGGTACATTGGCTTTTATTGCTTGTACTGGTTCTCTTTCGGAGGCGTTTAGGTCATAAAAAGATCATGAATCACTCACCACAAGGCAGTCATCGAGTTGAGTAACAGTCGTAGTCCCTTCTGACATTTTATCTTGTTCTCGGTTCCATTTTTTATCTCCTAATCGAGTGATGGGAACCAGAAATTACGCCCTTTAAAAGAGAAGAAACCAACAAACTAATGAAAATAGCCCTTGATTTAGCCCGACTTTTTTTTGATTCGCTCAGCCTCTGCTATCTGACTTCTAGACTGCCTGGCTGCCAGCCAACTGTTTGTCTCACACCAAGCGATTGCTCTATGCGACGATCTCCTCATCGCATTGAATGCCGTATTTCTAAACAGGGTACGAATGATTAACATCTTGGCCTTTGTGCGTGGATTTGGTAGTGATTTTTGTTTTTACCTTGAGCTCCTTGATCAAGGGATCGTTGATCTTGCTGTTCATCGGAGCCAGAACGCCCTTCTCGGCAATGGTTCCGTCCAAAACTTGCTTGACGGCAACGGCGCATGGGATGCCAACTAGATCCGATTAGTCATTAAACAGTTTTGGAAGCTATGTGTCTGGGAAATTGATGTCTCACCAAGCTTGGCCATTGCCGAGTAACCGCCGGGTTCCGTGCTGCCGTACTCGCAGAGAGTCGACAATCTGGTCTGCTTGCTGCCATCCTTCAACTCAACCTCGAACTTGTGTTGCAAACTTCACGGTGTTAGCGTACAGACAGACTTGGCTGTGTGAGAATTGGCCACTTACATGACGAGGTCGCGTTCTCCTTTGCCAAACTGCATCTTGCTTTCGAGAGTGGCGCAGATGGTGTCCAGCGGGTTTCCTCTCGGGATGATCTTCAGCCGCCCAGTGTCAGTTCAGTGTGCCGTTACAGTGTCATACCAAGATATTATGTAGGCAGTGGGCCTGATATCTGCAGCCAGGGCTTGAAGTTGGGAACGCAAAACCGTTGATGCTTACCTTGTCTGATGAAAAGAGCCCAATCCACTTCAAGCCGCCCAGAATATGATCCCTTTGCTGGCTATCCTTGAAGCTAGCCTTGGAGGAGATGGCCTCGATGAGGTCCTTCTCGTCTGACGACGGAGCACCGAGGAGTTTCTGGGTGGCCTCCTTCCACTGGATTGGCTCCTTCCAGTAGTCCTGCTCGCCATCTTCGAGGAAGCCGATATCGACCAGAACCTTGACGAATTCTGGGAAGCCCGCGTATCTTAGAGTGCCTCTGTATGTATGTCAACACTTGTGTATCTTTGAAGCGCCGAAACCTTGTCAACGCACCTAATGATAGTCTGCGCTTCCGGGATGTTGTAGCGCTCCTTGTATCCAGTGGAATCCCTGTTCGGATACGCAACAAGAGCGAATCCTACAGCCGCCTTGTGTCAGTTTACAGGTCAAATGCTAGGTCGGCGTGGTGGAATACGGCCTCTTGGCTAAGACCACGCATCCAACACACTGTAGGCGTAGGGCTGTATGGCTTGCCTGGGTAAATGTGGTACGGCTGAGCGGTAGCCATAAGATCTTTAATATCATGTTAGCGTCCGTTCGTAGAGATCAGCCGGACACACCCTCGGGCCATAAGCGGTCCAATATGACCATGATCTAGCACGAGGATATCTTACCTGGGCCTGCAACGTTGACAATCTTGCCATCCTTATAAAAGCTAGCCGAGTTTCTCAGTGCGAGAAGAACGCCGCGGGGGGACCTTGAGCCCTGCCATGTTAACATCACGATAAAAAGACAGCAAAAACGGCCACCGTCAGGTTTTTGGTGCAACCAGGCGTGGAATTGGGGTGACTCGAGGTTTGGGGTAAGAGGCTTCTCACCAGGAGAATTTGTATCCCAAAGGATTTCCGGAGTTCTCGGGCGCTGGCAGACCTCCGCAGTACGACAGAAACGACGTGATTTTCCCTCCTTCCTTATGGACCTCTTCAATCGTCTTGACGGCGTCTTGAAAGGATCAGTTTTGTCTGCCCAATTAATGTCCTGCGTAGATCCTTACAGAGATGGTCAATGCCCGGATCTTTAGGAGGTTAGCTAGTCCCCAATTGACGCGAGCAAGAAGCTGGAGGAGATAAACCCACCCAGTCCAATCTCATTCATGACAGTGATGCCAGCGTCCTTGCACTGCTGGTCGAGCTCCAGCATAGCGGGGGAAACGTAGCTCGTGGTGACGACATGCTTCTTCTGGCGGATGGCGGACTTTATGACGAGGGCGTGGAAGGTGTAGGGGATCAAGCTGATGACGAGGTCGTGCTTTGCGAGCTCGGCGTCCAATGCCTGGTCGTCGGTAACATCAAGCGAGATGGGGGTGGCATTCTTGACGCCGGCCGAGAGAGCCTTGGCGGATTCGAGAGTCCTGCAGGCTGCAGAAGCATCAGCGGGCTAGCTAGCGATCAAGTAGAGTAGAAACCCATACCGACAGTCACCGGGATTCCCGACTCGGCCAGGACATCGAGGGTCGGTCTTGTGACGAAACCGGCGCCGAGCATCAACGCCCTACGAGAATGGGTAAGTACAAGTGCAATTAAATGTGGCCTCAATTGCAGAAGGGTCGGCTGCGCCTTACTTGTGGGACGCCATTGTTTGTTTTGCGGTACGAGATGAGAGGGATAGCGGTATGTTCAATGGCCCCGTGTTAAAGTCGCGGTCGGGTTCTAGGTGGACGATAACTTTTACTTTGTTGGAGGGGTTATTGAGGTACCTTCCAGGTTACATTTCGCTGGTGACTCAACCCTGTTGAAGCTACCCCGCCATACCTGAGTTTGGACGGTTTCTGCGTGCATCCGATGTCGGCAGCGCTTCTAGCGGTGTCAGCACGGATACGGGTTGTTATCCCCGCCGTATTATTTACCTCTTATTTCACGACATAGAAAAAAATGCTTGTCTCTTCACTGTACGCCAAACCCAGAGGCCTGTCACATTATGCCGTTTGCCTTCAATTCAACTATCCAAAACAAAAATCGTACAGCTCGCCTAATAACTGCTGCATTCCTGTTTGGTGATCGGCCATGGGCAAAACTTATTTCTCAAAAACTGGGCTTATCGGACTACGCCTGGAACATGCTGGTCGTTAGTAGGTAATTATCCGTACTCTGTATCCGTATTTACAACCCAGCCCCTGAATGTTTATTGGCGGGGGACTTTCGAAGATCTGAAAAGGCCATTAATAGGTAATTTTAGAGACGAGATAGGCCTCTAAGATTCTGCAATAGGGGTTCTGACAGAAATTAGCCCCCTCGGCGAAAAACCTTGAGGTCGAACCGTGAAGTGCTGGGGCCTTTCAGATCTTCGAACGTCCAAAAATTCAGAGATTCTGAGCGCACTTGTAGATTCTGGAAAGGACAGCTCCGGACCCAGTAAAGCGATGGTACTGTATCTCAGGAGGGTTTGTATGTGGCCCAGGAAGATAAACCAATTTTGAACCCGAAACTAGAAAGGGTGCACCGGAACCCAAACAGAAGTGGTCTTGGCAGAAGTGGAAGACTATGACAAGGGCTATGGGGCGAGGCTTCCGAAGCGTCCTGGATGCCAACAAACATTCACGGGTTGGAGAGGTGTGTATGAACTTTACATCCATACAGATACAAGCCTACCTCAGGGACCTATCGCTGAGAACCTATGGCATCCTTACACAGAAAAGAAATCCGGTTTTCCACCCGAGCAGTATGTATGGCAGGTACAGCATGTATCATGTGGAAGGACCTCTATCAGAAACTGGATGCACTGCCATTAGAACTAAAACCAAAAACTAGACGGGCAAGCAGGAGCACATAGGTTATTTCGCAGTACATACATTCCCGCGAGTTTGCGGATTTCTCGCTAACAAATTTGCCTGGGCGCGAGAACGAGCGCGGCTACCAAGCCCCTATTTTCTTGACCTTGCACAGAAACCCATCATTAGCTCAAATTGTTGAGCATCCTATAACCCATTTTGTCTGAACGGCTGTGTAGATTTCTCAGTCTTAACTGGCTGCCTCTGGTGTTCAAGTCTTAAACGGAATTTGAAGCGAAATCTAAAACTGAGCGCCGGTGGACGAGATCAGGAGTCGGATATGACCACACCACACCGTATAGTGATGCAAACATTACGTCCAAGTCTTCCAGTAGTCTAGATCGAGCAGCTCCCTAGGTCACAAAAAGTAACCCAGGAGCTGTCTTGGAAAGGGGTTGTCGAGGAGGGCTAGATGCGGTCTCTTTTTCGTCGCCCCTGACGTGTGCACTAGGAGTTACCCAGACTTATTTACCGTGTTGCGACAGCCTTGTATACATTGATAGCCATTGCGTCCTGTGTTGCCAGCTGCGATGATGTGCGTCACATGCATCTTATTTCCCCCTTCTAGATGAGCAAGTATATATCAGGTTTGAGGAACACGGAAGAAGAGAGAGGCAAACGATCTGCAGCTAGCTATTTTTAAGAGCTGCAGGAAGACCGAGACGAAGAATTATTATCTAATAAATCCTGGAATAACTGGCAAACGGCTGTATTGACGAAAAGAAAAACTTGATTTGTGCTGAGGTTATTGGAGGTTCACAGGCTAAAGGGATCGGTGGGTGAGGAGGCTCAATCAACATGCCATCTGGGTTTATCTACTACACTATACCCATCAATGGGGCGGAATCATCCCGAAAAGGGAGAATCCGTGGTTTTTATTGGCCGAGAGATCATGACAGTTCTTCTACCTTCTCTCCCTTCCCTTGCGGATGCTCTTTTCTCCATCCACCATCTCTGTTCTTTTATGGCCATTGAACGAAATGATTATTTTTGGACGTGTAACTTAACCGATCTTTTTTTTTTTTCGTGAAGTAAACATCAAGCTTCAAATAGATAATTTGCTATTATTCGGCAGTGAATAACGTGACTGTGTGTGCTACCTATAGGAATTTTGTATATACGCCAAGACGGCTCGCCAGGTGCCAATTAGCCAGGGCAGTATCTCGCGGCTTTGCTTCCAGTTCTATGACCCGATACCACGCAAATTAAAAAGAACAGCACGCGGTCAGAGGAACTACAAGAAGGCATTCTCCAAAGAGCACTATAGAAGGACGTATAGAGATCCACATAGAACTGATCAGCCCAAATAGTCGAGGCGATTCCGCTCCGGATCTATAGCAAGGAATAAGACAGCCGACACCCAGACATAGGTATATTCGTATCTTGAACGACTAGGAAGTCGTCCCATTTCGATAATACCCCGCAAACTAGACCTGAACCCTTGCCACATATATAACTGGGAAGTCATATGCAAGCCTCCTGCCAGCACACGGCCTGAAATAGGGTGGCGTACGGAGAACATACCGACCATAGAAGCCGCTCCGAGACGATGAGCCTTCTCCAGGTATCTCTATGATGATCGACAGCATTACTAGAAGATAAAACCTCAACTTCGGGCAGCGTATAGTGTAGTTCAGTCATATGACCCGTCGTGGACGTAGTTGTGTGGGACATGGATCTCCTAGGCAGGTATTGCTAGACGGGTGCCTCGAGTTTCTCCCGGGCACGTTGATTTCTTGATCTTAACCAACAAATTCGAGCCAGCGGCCCGAAACTAAAGGGGCAGATCAGCCCCATGCCATTAGCAATAGATCTTATCCTGTCTACCGGGATAGTAGTTCATTAGCCATCAGACGTTATTCACAGCGCATCTGAGAGCATCCACAATGACTTTGTATGATCCGGGGTGTTGATTGGCAACTTTGAACACGCCTATCCTCGCCGTCCAACCACCATCTCCCCTTTTAAGTAGCATTAGGGAACAGCCCACTCAGGAACATGGCAAATTAGAACAAAGTTCATCCGGCGATCGGTACGACGTAATAGTGTCGGGCCATCTAGGAGACTGTAGAAATCACCCGTGGTGTGGACTAGACATTGAAGACGGAGGCACCGAGTACGCCACCGACACACGCACACACAGATATATCTATATATATGTGGAACAAGCCCAACTGAACGTTAGCTGCCTTCCAAGACCAAGCTAACTGAACTCGCCGAAACGACCGAGCGAGCTTTCAGTGGTCCAAAGAAAAGCTGCCGAGCAGGAGACACACTCAAAACTCATACGCCATGAAGTTCCTCGTCACCACCATCCTCACGCTTGCAAGCCTTGCGCTTGCCCAGACGCCCGCCGACCTCGACTGCCCCACGGCTACGAAAACAACGCAGCCTCGACGGTGTAGCAAAACGTGCGACTACTCGGACTGCAGCTTCTTGACAACCATCAAGAACCCGTGCGGCTGCCCAGCCAGCATACCGACCGCCACGCTGATCGCCCCGTGCGCGGCAGACTGTCCCTATGGCGGCTGCGACATAGAGTTCCGGACCAGCGCGCTCGCCTGCCCTACGACGTCGTCCACCAGCCGGCGCCGGCCGCGCCCGACAACCTCGAGCACCACGACCAGCTCGATCCCGGTGGTGACTGGCATCACGACGCTGCCGCCGCCGATCCGCTCGACTCCGTGTCCCGTCATCACGCGCACGACCAGCCCGGCCGACTGCCCGGCAATTCGCTGCCCGGTGCCAACGTGCGTCGCTCAGTCGACCCTGGCCATCCCGTGCAATTGCACGCCCAAGACGCTGCTTTACGTGCAAGGTTGCGCCTCGACATGTCCTGGCGGCTGCTTGACCCGGACTCAGACCATCAGCCAGGTGAACTGTTAGCGAGAGGAGGATGAAGAGTAAAACGCGAGAGAGGCGGATATATTGGTGAATACCTTTTTGTTTTTTATTTATTTGGGAAAATCCGGGTTATCGGGAAAGTTCCATGGATGTCTTCGGCTCCCTGTGGAAGTGGGCAAAAAGGGCAACATGCCATTTCAATCTCAATCCAGCTCCAAGGCGGTGCTGATACCTATCAATGCGCCATATAAATATTTTTAAGAAGACCACTTGAACTTCCTTGGACGTCCTTTTTCTCTAGGTCGACTTTCGAAAACCTGTATGTCAACTGTGAAGAGCGTTTGCATTAAATCACAGTGGAAACTGAGATGGAAGTTTCTCCAGAAGTCACAAGTCCTGAGGCCTGTCGCAGATGTGGTGGTTGGGGAAAATGGTGCAGGCGCCAAGATCCTAGCTGCAGGAGGGGCCAGGGGCGCAGCCCAACGCCCCAGTCCCTAACGGGAATGACATCACCTGGGCCCGGGTGACACCCCCGCCAGGTGCCCCGCGTGAGCTCCAAACAGCACTGAGCTTCGGAGGCTACCGAACGCTATGTACATCGTTGTAGGTGTCAGCGGACCTTTGTTTGCGTGGAGCGTTCCTGTCCCGCTGGCCTGGTGCAGACCGGTCCTTCCGTTGTTTGCCTCCCCTATCTCGCCATTGCTTTATTAAGGTTCCGTTTCCCGTACCTAGGAAGCGGCGACTTTGCATAGTGTTAAAGGCTCCTGTTGATTTTCTACTATTCTGACACCCGACGCACTGCGACTAAGTAACGTGCTCTGCTCCCGAGTCGTTGTTGGTCGCACAGAACGATCTGCCCCACACAATGACATCGCGGTACCGGGTTGAGTGTAGGTCCCAAACTCTCTGCTCCCGGTCTTGTTGCCCACGTGCTTGCCTGAATTCTAGAGTGAGATGAGCTGACCAGGGCGCAGACGCTCTCAAGACTCACCGGCGAGATCAGCTCATAGGTAAGAAACTGCCGGCCGCTCATTCTGCCCGAAGTCGGGCTGGAGATGGTTTGAGGCGTCTTGGCTATCGAGCCATGTTCGCCGCTCACCGCCACTCTCACTAATCCTCGCTGGAGGTCGTACTGACTCTGACGGTGATACCAAGACCGTTTGGAGCAAATGGCTTTGTATTTTTCTAGTTTCGTGAAACCTCGCTGACGGAAATAGAATGGATCAAAGGCCTACTCGCCGTTCCGTTCGTCCTGTATTCGCAGCCCCAAGGCGTCTTTGACGGGCAGGGTATCGCTAGCAACACCCTACTGCAGACTCGTGAGGAGGCGCATCGACGATACAGTGAAATTCTACGCGATGTCGAAATCATGGTGGACGACCACAGTGAGTACTTTGTGACCTGTGTCTCGTCCCGCCGGGTTCCGGAACGTCGGAGAGGTGGATAGGTAGAGACCAACACACTGACACAGTTTCCGGTGAAAGTTATGCACCAGAACGATGCCGAGAACCCCTTTCCCTCAAAACTCAAGCTCCTAGTGCCGAGCATCGGCCAATTCTTCACGCGCCTTCCTCTGGAAGCCGCCTTCAAGCTGCAGGACCGAAAACGCTACATCTCGTCGCGTCGCTTCGTGTCGCCCTCTTTCAACGATGTCCGGCTGATTCTCAACTCGGCCCAGATCATGGCCGTAACGACATATGGAACCCTGCAGCTTGCTACTTTTGACGGAGACGTGACCCTCTACGATGACGGCCAGAGTCTGGAGGACAACAGTCCCGTTATTCCCAGGTTAATCGGTCCGTGTTGAAAATTCTATGCCACTTGCTGGTTTACTTCTCTTTTTTATACTAACGCAGTCACCGCTTTCAGACTTGCTTCAAAAAAATGTCAAGGTTGGCATCGTGACAGCTGCTGGATATACCACGGCGGAGCGGTATTACGCCCGGCTGCACGGGTTGCTAGATGCCATGGCCAACTCGGCGGAGCTGACGCCAGCTCAAAAGCAGAGTCTGGTAGTGATGGGCGGAGAGGCAAACTATTTATTTGAGTTCTCTGCCACGTCGCCGCACCTTCTGGCACCTGTGCCTCGAGATCAGTGGTTGACGCCAGAGATGGCTTCGTGGGACGACCGCGATATCACAGAGCTTCTCGATGTTGCCGAAGTAGCGCTCCAGAACAGCATCAAGTCGCTGAATCTGCCCGCCACTTTGATGCGCAAGGACCGCGCCGTCGGTATCATCCCGCTTTCGCCCGATATCCGAATCCCGCGCGAGAGCCTCGAGGAGACGGTTCTAGTGGTCCAAAAGATCCTTGAGCTCAGCACGGCCGGCCGCGGCCGACGCGTACCATTCTGCGTCTTCAATGGCGGCCGAGACGTCTTTGTCGATATCGGCGACAAGAGTTGGGGTGTTACGGTTCTGCAGCGTTGGTTCGGTGCCGGTCTGCCGGGCGGCATCATCAAGGGTGAAAACACTCTGCATGTAGGCGACCAGTTTCTGAGCGCTGGCGCCAATGACTTCCGTGCCCGAAGTGTGGGCACTACGTCGTGGATCGCAAGTCCCGCAGAGACGGTTGAGCTGTTGGATGAGCTGGCCGAACTGATGGGGAAGAAGATGTCTTGAATGCTGGGAAAGCGGTCGATATGGGTTCTCAAATGTAGTTAGGATGATGATTTAGGTGCAGCGGCGTTGATTTGGCAGCGTTTTGCCTCACGTAACTTGCATGTTTTCTTCAAAAAGAGCCCTTGTCCCCTGATCGTAGACATCAGTGTGATAAAGAATGCTCGCAACATACAATCGGGCTGGAATACGCTATATCACGTTGCTGTCCGAATGGAAGAACACTTTAATAATTATTGGTCGACCTTTGCACCATCACCGCCCTCAGGCTCCGCTACCTTTTGCCCTACGGCACCATCACGGTTCGCTCGCCACACGCCGCCCTCGTCGCCGCCAAACTCCTCGCGCTTCCACACCTCGACACGGGCTTTGCACTCCTCGAGCGCCTCCTCGCCCGCACGCCACGCCGCCTGCCGGTGCGCTGCCGACACCGCAATCAGAATGCTTTCCTCTCCGATCGGCACCACCCCCAGCCGGTGCACCATGGCGATCCCCTTGAGGCCGTGCTTGGCGCGCACCTCCCGCGCTATCACCAGCATGGTCCGCAGCGCGAGCGGGTTGTAGGCGCTGTACTGAAGCTCCTTGACAGGCTTGCCGCCGAAGTTATCGCGCGTCGTTCCTGTGGAGTCTGTTAAAACAACGTAGAGATTCTAGGTAAGTGTAGGTAAGGTGGTTGTGTTGATTTTAAAAAAAGGGGGGGGCGGGGGATGGGTGTCAAGTAAGTGTAACTGTCTGCGGTGGATAATAAGGCCAGGGGAAAACAGAACGGGGGAAAGGGGACTCTTCCTAACCAGCAAAAAGCACAATAGCACCCGCTTCGGGACTGCGCACCCGATCCATGATGGCTGGGATGTCCAGGTGGGCTTCCGTCAGGGCCACGAAGCAGCCATCATCCTCTTCCTGATGATCTGCGGCCTGAAGCTGAGAGGACGGGCCCATTTTAGCGGAATCAGGACCCAGCTGGCAGCCGGATATTTTTTTCTATGGTAGATGTCGGTGCTGCCTCTCTCAAGTTGGCCGAAATACCCAGTTCTAGGTAGAAAATAAGCAAAGCCGTTCACCGAAAAATAAGGGCTAGCTACAAGTTCGTTCTTCTCAGCAGGCGACGGTCCAGTCCAAGCATCTGGCTTTGCTGGAATATCGCTCACTAATAACCCAAGGTAAGCTACATAGGTACAGTACCGTACCGTACCTTATTAACAGCCAAATTGGGGGGAAGTTGCGAGGGACTTGAGATGTTTGTGCTGTTTCAGATATCTTACAGTCACCGTCAATGACACAATGCAATCAGGCTTAAGGATGTTCCAATAAATATAAGACGATTTAAAACCCTCCCGTCATCACTTTCTAGCAAGGAGCTCGTGCCAGTCCGCGCCAATCTTCAGTGACCGCGGCACACTAAAATACAGGCCCGCACTGCGCCGGCAGAACTTCGGAAGCTAATTATCTGCACGACGCTCGAGGCCCCACCAACCCTTTGCGGGGAGCTCTTTAGCACGTTCTCCAACTTCGCGAGTCCCTAAAGCTCGGCAAAGCTCCCGAACGCCCAAAAGTCGCGAAACCTCGTCCCCAAATCTTTTCTGCAATATCTTGCGCGGATGCACCGCGCAAAACAACCCGTATACTCGAAAGGACCCGCGAAATAACAGCGTTCCCTTGGAAGGAGATCGACCAGCCACCAAAATGTACGACGGGGGCTACCAGCCCACATCGCGCTCCGCGTCGCGAGACGGCGGGGGCTACCGGCGACGCGCCGACCAGAGAGAGGGCGAATCCCGCCGACAATCGAGCATAAGTACCTAAACCTAACTACCACAAACACCGCCATAATATCGCTATTTCTCGCTTTGGACACTCTGGAAGTTTTTGCATGGCTAACCTGCGTTGTTGTCAACCCCGCCCCCCTCTACAAAGACCCCCATAGTGAATCAAGAAGCTTGAACTACGATGACGAGCTCCGCTTTGACGACTACGGCAGAGACCACCACTCGAGCCGCTGGAGCGATAGAGGAAGAAGAGACTCGTATTCGGGTGCCCCATCATACGACTACAGGGAGACCTCTTCTGGCGGACCGCCCGAGGAAGGAGAATGGATCGAGAGCGAACAGCCAGTCCAGCGTGACAGAAGAGGGCGTGGTGATGGCCGTTTCTACGATCGCGAGCGCAGCCAGAGTCCCGGAAATTACCACTCTGCGAGCCATAACGGCGGCGGACATCATTTGAAGGGACACCCTGGCGCGCCAGCAAAGACCATTATCTTGGAGGGCCTCCCTCAAGAGGCGAACGAACAGTTTGTGAGTCGGAATCCCAGTCGTTCGCTACAACGAGAAACCACCTGAAGTCCTCCTCTGATGCTCAGACAATTCGAGTTGCTCATGGATACATACAACCTACTGACTCATGCTTCCCTACCGTCTTAGGTTTTGCTTGGGCTCGACTTTGTCGCCCAAGATCAACGTTTTTCGGACGATAAAGTGAAGATCGCCCGATTTAACTACGATGACATCGGTATGTTCATGATCATATCACCAGCCATCCTCGCTCTTCAAACAAACTGCTGCTGATGTCCGGGCTAGGTCCTCGGATCGCGTACGTCGAATTCTATCGCGCCGCGGATGCGAAAGAATTTGCAGGAAACCACCAAGACGAAGTATCATTTCCTCTAGTCCCCTCCCGGGGCCTCGAGTCTGAGTTTATCAAAGTTCGTGTGAGCCTCAGTAGTAACCGTAACCAGGGAAGAGCAGACGACAATTGGGACTGCACTCGGGTAAGAAGCCCCCTTCTTTGAACTCTTGCAAAGCTCTCTAATTAATCGTGTGTAGTGCCATGCCAGCAATTCCTCCCATCACACAAGTTGCCACAGTTGCCATTCAGTTAGGCCCGGTAAGCCCAAGCGTTCCAGCAAACCACGTGGGCACCAAAGAGGTCTAACACATTCAAAAGATAATTATTGGAATGATGATTATCATGGTCAGGGCCACGGCCGTACCGAATATGGGTATGAGCAAGACACTACCTCCCAAGGTCGACTCTTAACAGGCGAATCGGATGCGTCGCCCGAAGCATCTCCGTTCCTTGTACTTATGGGACTTGGAGTCTCTATCACCGAGGATGTCCTCGCCGATGGTGTCATGAAATTATTCATCGACCCCGTCCAGGATCAACCGAAAGAGGCTTCGAATCCAACAAACAAACTCAAGTCGACAGCTCCAACCAACAGTACCGTCGGCCTCGGCGCGAAACCCGGCTCGTTGCGGCGTGTGTTCCTCATGCGCGACCGCAAAACAGCCGAATCTCGGGGATATGGGTTTGCTGAATTCGCATCGAAGGAAGATGCTTCGGCCGCGATTGCCAAGTACCGCGCTTCTGGCAGTTTCACGATTGCCTCAAAGAGCGTCACTATTGCGTTTAGTCATCTCGGTGCTTTTGTGCCACCGTCGCCGACCGAACCCCAAGCCTTCACCTTTCCCAATATATACAACCCAGATCAACCACTGAAATACTGGAATAACTTCCTATACCCAGGTATCAAGGTGGTTTCGGAACCCCCTGTTTTGGAGGCCCCAAGCCCCGAGAAACGGGCGGAAGACCAAATATCGGCGGGTATGGGTGCAATGCGTGGAACCAACGCAAAGAAGCCCAAGAAGGATAAGGAGTCTGTCAAGGTCAACATGATCCCGCAAATTCAAATGTGGACGAAGAAGTCAGCCGAGTTGCACAGCGCCCACAAGCAATCCACCCTGGATGAAAAGGCCACTGATAAAAGCGCCGATGCGCTCATTTCTGCCGGTCCAACTGACAGCACTGATGATGTTCAAGCCGATGGCCCGTTGGATCCTCATTGGAATGACAAGTACATTTCTTATGCGGATTGGGATACGCTAACGTGTCTCGTCTGCGACTGGAAGCCCCTGCCAGAGGAGACCATGGTTGAGCTCGGATATTCCGCGGCCCACCGGGAAGACTTCCTAAGGAGCCATGAAGTTCGAGTACACGACCATTACAAAGACCCCGAGGTCAAGGAAAAGGCGGCCGCGAAGCTCGCCGCTCTAGGCAAGCAGCCACGAACTATTGTGCGTCGCACCCCGCGCCTCAAGTCCGCGCCCCTCCCTGTCTACGTCTCCTACGCGGATTTCGATGCGCTCCGCTGCCATCTCTGCCGACGTAACTTTAAGAATATACCGACCATTTGGCGCCATGAGCAGGAGAGCGAGCTGCACAAGCGCATGCTTGCGGACCCCAAAAATAAGGAACGCGCCACCGCCGAGCTCCTCGCAAAAGGGAAAACCACGCCTACCATGGTTCCGGACAACAACATGAAGCAGCAGCAGATGCAGTACCGCGACCGTGCCCAAGAGCGCCGCCAGGCTTTCAGACAGCCAAACAAACCAGCTGGTCAGCATCAGGCTGCCGCCGAGAAGCGCAAAGAGCCACCATCCGAGATGGCAGTGGAAGAGGGTTCAGTAGCCAAAATGTCAAAAGGCGCCG
Source organism: Lasiosphaeria ovina (assembly GCA_033439765.1). Lineage (NCBI taxonomy): Eukaryota > Fungi > Ascomycota > Sordariomycetes > Sordariales > Lasiosphaeriaceae > Lasiosphaeria > Lasiosphaeria ovina. The sequence goes on from JAULSN010000009.1 coordinate 1,796,833, forward strand.
GCATCCTCGCCAAGATGGGGTGGACGGATGGCGCTGGTCTCGGTGCCGAGGGTGCAGGCATGACCCAGGCTCTAGTCACAGATGCCTACGCCCCCGGCGTTGGCCTGGGCGCCGAGGGCGGCAATCTTGGTGACGCAGCCCAAGAAGCGGCGCGCAAGACCCGCGGCAACCCCTTTGACTTCATTGAGAAGACTCGCGACAAGGCGCGGGAGCGATACTACGAGACCAAGGAATAGATGGGTATCAAATACAACGTGTATGGGTATTGTACTTTTTGAGTTGGGCGTGGCCGGGACTGGGATGGGGTGGTGTCTGGAATGATCTTGTAGGAGTAGTACTGGTGTTTTAATGGGTAGGATTAGTCGTTGCAGGCCGTTATATACCCTCTCATATTATAATTTGGCATTTCCCACTCGGTTGAGGCCTCCTTGCGCAAGTATTCCAAGATACTCGGAGTGAATATGGCAGTGAAATAAGGTGTCGTGACTGACAAATGTTGGAAGTAAGAATAAGAACAAGTACGGAGTACGGAGTACCTAGCTCGACTAAGGTACCTACCTCATCCAATGTAGCGAGTCTGGGGCAAAAGAAAACATACCTAGGCACTTTACTTACATGTTGAATGCAAAACATTACGCAGACACGTACGAAGCCGACAGGTACCAGCGAGCAGTGGTCGAGGCTGCGAAGCTGAAGAATGCTTACAACATATATCTCAATAACTTTTGTGATAAATCCAACTGTGGAAGTCCCTCATTGAGTAAAGCCTCATTGAAGCAGACGAAATATAACCGTCTCAATAACAATAAAAATTATGGAATAGAGTTTACTGCTGTTTGGACTGTTTACCTCCTCACCTTTTTGTTCTGCGCCTCTTTTGCGCACCTGGGGGGTAGTAATGACTTAAAACATGGCGAATGCAAAACAAAGAATCCATGCCGCGACCACCGCTGCTGCCAATGGCGGTGCCCCAGTGGTGGTGCTTCCAGCACTGCGGCCCGGAACGACGACCGTCACCGTGGGGGTTGGGCTGTTCTCGCTGCTCCCCGTCCCGGACAAGCCACCGCCGCCGCCATCCGCCGCCGTCGTGCTGCTGCTGCTGGTCGTCGTCGTCGCGGTGGTGGTGGGGGTGGATGATGTCTGCTGTGCGGCGACACCGGTCAAGCCAGACAGGCCGCCGGTCGCGGAGCCGTTGGCTTTGAGTTCGGAAATTTTGGAAGTGGTGCTGTTGAGGTTGGCTTGGGCGATGCCGATCTGCAGGTTATCCATATCGTAGACCACGTACGCGCTGCGGAGGAAATTTGAGCCGATCAGCGCGTAGTTGGGGGCCCGCCGGCTCGCCTGGAAGCCGGCGTTGGACTGGATGGTGAAGTAGCAGGACCTCTCGAAGGGCAGTCCAGGGATCGCGGAGGCGGAGGCACCAAGCAGGTCGAGCACGAGGTCGCGCACGGGCACGGAGATGGTGGCGCTGCCAAAGGTGAAGTTCATGGTGAGTTCCGGTTGGAGGTTCGGAAGCTCGCAGTCCACGAAAGCCAAGCCCGAGACGCCGTACGTTTCGGCGCCGACCGCCCTGAAAACTTGCAGCGCAAGATTGTTGGGTAGGTAGGTCAGGGTGGTGCCTGAGTCGAGAATGGCGGGCAGCGAAGCCGTGAGGGCGGGCGAGCTGAGGTCGGTCTTGGTGCCGTTGGTGAACCGAAGCGACAGGGCTGATACCATCACCTCGAACTGCGTGAAGTTGCCGGTGAATATGCTCCTGACGATGGGTAAAACCGTCAATGGCCCAATGAACTTGTCCTGGTCGACGCCGCCAAACAGGATGGTGCCACCTTCCGACCGCACATCGTTCAGATACAGCGAGAAGGCCTTGGATGTTATCAGGCCCTGGCTGGACAGCTGATCCATGATAGTCGGGTATTTACTCAGCGTGGCAACGTTGGAGCTGAAGCCAAGGCCCATGATCCCATAGGCCTGGGGAACGACTGTAGCATAGCCCATCTGTAATTTCTTGATGACGGCTCCCCCAATACTGAGGTCATCTGTAAAATAGTCGCCAAACGCACCAGCGCCAGCGATATAGCTGATGTTCAAGCCTCCAGTCTGAACCAGGCTGTACGTCGAGCTCTTGGCGGGATCATATGTGTCGAGGCACTTGGAATTGAGTGTTAGCTGGACGCTCGGATCGGTGCACAAATCAGCGCGGTAGCTGATGACCCATGTGTCGCTACTCCCGGTATCGAAGAGCAGAGAGACCTTCTGCCCAGGCGAGCCAACTTCGACGTCGACAAAGTAGGCCGTGTCTGTGATGTTGTTGATGAGGTCCTCTGTCAAGGTCGCGCGCCGAGCCAGAGGGGGTAGGCTGAGGCCGGTTCTCAAGACTGAACCCCTGCTGAGGCTGAATTCGACGACATGGTCCTCGGCTGACGATGTTCCAAGGGCGAGAGCCAGCAAGAAGATGGCTGATGCCGCCTTCATCTTCGCCTGGTCAGAAGCGCGGTCCTCGGGGAATGTCGAGACGGCGTGGCGTCCAAGTCCTGGCCTGTCGCCTCTCTTTGGAAGGACTCTGCTTCTTTGGCTGGCCAACCCCAGCTTCCCGGGGACCGGGTGATGGCGAGAGCTGTCGGATAGCCTGGCTCAAAGAGATGTTACGGGTATGAGGCAAAGAATACGGGAAACGGAAGGAGAAATTCCAGCCGGGCAGGCATGCGTTCAAGACATGTCTCGATTCCGTGGTGGCTGACTTCTTCTTTGGCGGCCAGAGACAGAGAACGAAGTAGTAACGTAACAGGGCTCCGAACAGCAAAACACAAAGCCAACCCCACGTGCGCGCTGCCGCACAAAGATGTCGAGTCGGGATGGGCGGCGCCCCAAGGAACTTGGCGACTTGGCGACACGCGTTGAAGTTGGCAACGAACGCCTAGGTCGGTCGGGGGGAAGAGAGAGCCAGACCGTGGTCAATTCCATGCTTGGCCGTCTTCTCCAAATCTCCCCGTCTTTCGGCCGATTATCATTATTCCGCAGGAGGCGCAGCGGGGAGGGGTAGCCGTGACCGTCGTCAGCTCGAGGCTCCCCCAACGGTCGGAGCCGAATTTTCGTAATTTGGGGAAAAGCGCCGCTTTTTTGACGCCTCGTGTCAGTGCAGAGGCTGTGTTAGAGTGGTCCGTGCACCAGGGTTAGGGTTACATATGTAAGTAAACACACGCATTGTTCAACGAACAAAGAACCATTTTTTATAGCGGGTCCGCAGCGGGCCAGCAGCGTACGGGTACGGAAAAGCCGGTGCGCTGCGATCGCTACAGGCGGGGCCGACCGTGCGAACCCCACTCTTCCGGTGTACTACGGAATAGATTTTGAGCCACAACTCCTCACGAAATGGACTAATCTTCGCGCTCTTTTTGGTATTAAAAGCCCTAAATGGCATCATTTAGTTCTCCAATTCGTAGCTACGCGTATGGACGTGCTGTTATAGGAAACGTAGTTGAATATACCTACAGAAATAGACACACACTGCGTATGTAACAACCAACCACTAAAAAGAGCGGGGGTTTCTTGATCATTGGCTGGCCGTGTAACCCAGCCAACTCACCCTTTTCCAAGTAAACACCACGCAGCCGCAACTCATATGTCGCCGTTGCTATGTACGCGGAAGCCGCCTCGAGAGGCGGTCGTCCGACTCTAGAGAAGCAAGTGGTCGTAACATCACCCCGCTTCCCAAACCGGCCCCCACCTTCAGGCGTGCCCGTACCGATCATTCAACCGCGCGGTCATCACTTTAGCAAGCGGCTTCCTTCCTTCCCCTCAACTGTCCGCGGGCTCCGCTCATATTAGTACGGAACTAACTCAAATGTGTTTCAACGTTCGACCAACTTAAGACGACGGCAACTGCCTGCAAAAATGCGGTGGGGCGTGCAAGCAAGCCGTGAACAAGCCGCAATAGGGGCATTAACCTGCACACCCCATTTTTACAGGCAACTCGGGTAGCATAGCGCCTCGGGAGCGCCCGACAAGCCTGTGCCGCAATTGCGGCGCCCCGCACGACTGTGCAGGTTGGATGGCAAGTGCGTCTACGGCGGTGCCGCTGCTTGTATACTCCAAAAAAAAACCCCCCGAATTCATTCCACTACTAGACGAATACAAAGCCGTGCCATGATACCAAACGAACATCCGATTCCCGACCTCGACCCCAAAAGAGATCCTCCTGATCGAGGCATCCCGGCCGAAGCGGCCGCCGTGCCACAAGACCAATCAAACATCGTACTTCAAAGTGGCGGGCACTTGTGAACCACGGCAACCACTTATCGCGTGGAAACCCCCAATTAAATAGAAGCGGAGCCACGGTTGCCATCGGAGGAGGCAACAGAAGCGGAGCCTTGGCTATCCTTGGTGGTGTCCATGTTTGAGAGGTAGAACAGCAGAGGCGCTTGGTGGTGAGTATGTTGGAGTAGGTGGGATGTTAGGAGGGTGAAAGACGTTGAAGAGAAGTATTATAGAGGGAAAGAGAAATGACGAAGAGGGAGAGGCAGGAGGCGGTATTCATATCCTACCTGGCCGGGATATTCGGTGGCCGGAATATTCTCCAGCTGTGAGCAAGCTTGTGGCGGATGGCAATATCGTTTTCGCCATTACGATGTGGGAGCCGGCAGCGTCTAGTGCGCGTGATGATGTGGGTACAGACACGGAACCATACATTAGTGGGCGAAGAAGGCTGGTATATGAGCTGGCCGCTCTCTTCCGATCACGGCGCGAGACGGCCTCAAGACGGTCGACAAATAATTTGACCCGGGGCGTGCATGACTTATGAGCTGCGGGGGGGGGGGGCTTCTACCCAACTGCCCAGCTGCCCAAGCTGAGGCTCCCTGGTTGCCAGGGGAGGCTCTTGAAGAGGGGGTTGAGGCTGTCGGCCGACAGCCGGGGGTGCTGGAGACTGGAGGCTCGGAGGGCAGCCCGCCTTCGGAGAACTCCAAACGCGTCACAGTTCACTGCCAGATGACCTGCTCTGTGGCTTGCTTCTAGATGCGGATGTAGACAAAATAAGATTCATTAAGTGACTAATAATAAACACAAAGCCGTGCCACTAGACCAAAGAACATCCAAATGACCGAAGCCGAGATCCTCCCCCAACATTGACCGAACCTGAGAACTTTCTGCCGTCCATTGGCATCTAGAATAAACCGATCGCCGCCAGACGACCAAGGAGCTATTGAGCAGGTTAGCTGTTTACGGCCAGATCAGACAGAAGGATACATACCTGGGCATGGATGTCGCACGCGATGTGGCGGGCAGATGTGAACCTACCACATCGCTCAGTGCTCCCAGTCAAGGTGTAACCACATGTATGGAGGCCATACTTCAAGAAGTCGGAAATAGTAAGGCATCGACAATAAATAGGCCGCTGGGCAAAGAGCGACTCCTAATTAGGCGTCGTCAGTTAGAAGACCGAAAACCGCGAAAGAGCCGCGCATACCGTCAAGACCAGGGAGCGATGATTGCAGAAGAACCGGCCGATGTTCCTGCGATGACAATTGAACACGAGGCACTCATCGCGCTCGTGCCCAAGTCAGCCGCATAGCATACGTCACAGAAGAGGACGCCGGGAAAGGCTAGGCGCGGACATCCAAGCTGAACACAAGCGCGGCGGCGCGGGGCCAGCATCATCCAGCGCTCTACGAGGGGGGTTTGTTCGGGGTCGAATACGACACAACGCCAATTGAAATGGCGCGAGACCTTGTCGATGTAGGACTGGGGATTAAAGTTCGTTAGCTCGGTACGTTTGACGTTGATGAATATATATACGAGGTAGAAGCGAAAGTGCTTCCGGCAAAGGCCCTGGCAGCGCGTAGGGGCTGGTCGGGAGCAGCCTTCAATCTCGCAGTCCGGGGGGGTTCTATCGCTAGGTCACCCGGGAGGTCGTCGTCAGACATGTTAGAGACGGTATCAGAATTGGAAGATAGCATCAGAGCCAGAGCCAGAGCCAGAGCCAGAGCCAGAGTCAGAGCCAGAGGGCGTGTCAGAGCCAGAGGACGTGTCAGCGTCAGAGGACATCTTGTCTCCGCCGTCGTGTTGCGCGTCGTGATTGTCGGCAACAGAGACGTCCGAGCCAGTGTCGGAGTCAGAGTTAGAAGATATATCAGAGTCAGAGGACATGTCAGCGTTAGAGGACATGTTGTCTCCGCCGTTGCGTTACGCGTCGTGAATGTTGTCAATGGAGACGTTCGAGCTGTGCTCTAGCGTACCCATAGAGTCCATGTTGATGATGACGAGGCGTAGGTGAGAGGATTGCGGAGGAAAGGACTAAAGAGGTGCATCAGAAAGATAGCTAAGGTGTGGTGGAGAGCCGGAGAGGGCGGCTTTTCTAGCCAGAGCATTAGACAGCGAAATTTACTCAATCACCGCTGAAGTGTACCAAGTCCTGTGACAATACCCAATGCTTCTACTACCAGGCCACGGTATTTCTTTCGGGAAGAATTGACAAAGGGAGAATTTGTCTCCTCGGCTTACATAGTACTGGAGATGTCCATGTGGCTGGCAGGGTTCTAGAAGCCCCAACCCGCTTCTCCCGCCTCGGGCGCTTGTTAGCGGCCAGCCGTGCAATGGTGCACCGGTAGCTGTCCAGTGTTGTCTAAAACGACCAAATTGTCAATTGTCAAGCCACTGATGACTCGAGCACGCAAGCACGGACACACGCGCGCCCTGGCTTTGACGTCACTTTATGGGTCTAACTGCTTAAATGCAGGAAACTCAATGAAGCATTCGCAGCCACCTTAAAATGAATACCTCACTATGACTATGTAGTGTAGGCATACATGGCTCTTTCCGCACCATCGGGGGGTTATTTGCTGTAGTTCCCAGGTTGGGTTACCTCGGGGCGGGCAAGGACTGGGGAGTGACAGCAACCCAGGAACGGGCCTAGGTACATATATACATATATACATACGTACCTTGCAACAATTGGTGGGGTCAAACGCTCCGTCACGTGATACTCCCAGTCTCGTCATGACCGTACCTCGAAACAGCCGTTCTAAATCCTTACAAGATTCCTAGCTGAACTTCTTGGGATGAACCAAAAGCCACAAGGTAAGGATTAACTACCTTAAGTTCTGTTAAATTCTGCGGCAAGCACAAAAGAAGGATAACTACTAGGTACCTAGGTAATTTTTAGTTTCTTGCCCTCTGGAACCTTTAAGTCTTGGTAATCTGTACGCATGTAGCATGGGGGTGGTAACTTGCCCCTCCCAAAAATTGGATCCCGATGTTCGGTCGCCAAAACTAAAAACCGCTCTCCCACCTTACCTAACGTCGTCGGCCCTGACCTGACCTGACCTGACCTGACCTGACCTGACCTGACCTGACCCTGACCACGCATCGGCAACTGCAACCGATCACGGACTTTTCCGACACGGAAGGGAATAAAAACTGCAAGGCAGGCAGGCTGGATAAGATGGCGTCTCAAGTAGTGACCAAGATTGAGCTCAGCTCATTGCCCAAGCTGGCGAGCGGCAAGGTTCGCGACCTGTACGAGATCGATGACAAGACGCTGCTCTTCCTGACCACGGATCGAATCTCCGCCTTCGATGTCATCATGGCCAATGGCGTGCCTTGGAAGGGCGCCATCCTCACTCAGCTCACGGCTCATTGGTTCGGCGTTCTTGCCGAACGGATCCCCGGCCTTAAAACGCACTTTCTGACCTTGGCACCCCCGGCTGGCCTCAGCCCCCCCGAGACAGAGCTGGTCCGCGGCCGCAGCATGCAGGTGCGCAAACTCAGGGTGTTTCCCATCGAGGCCATTGTGCGCGGCTACATCACGGGTAGCGCGTGGTCCGAGTACCAAAAGAGCGGCACGGTCCATGGCCTGCCCCAGCCCGCCGGACTCCAGAGGTGCTCGCCCTTCCCCAGTGCCATCTACACGCCCAGCACCAAGGCCGAGCTGGGCCAGCACGACGAGAACATTACGCCGGCACAGGCCGCCGAGATTGTCGGCGAGCGCTACGCTTCCCGCATCGAGGCCCTAGCTCTGCAGGTGTACAACGCTGGCGCCGCCTACGCTCGTGAGCGCGGCATCATCATCGCCGACACAAAGTTCGAGTTCGGCCTGGACGAAGAGACGGACGACATCGTGCTCATTGACGAGGTGCTTACGCCTGATTCGTCGCGGTTCTGGCCAGCCGATGAGTACGAAGTCGGGCGCGACCAGGACAGCTTTGACAAGCAGTTCTTGCGCAACTGGCTGATCAAGGAGGGCCTAAAGTACAAGGAGGGCGTCGCTATGCCACCCGACGTGGCCGAGGCCACCAGCGCGAGGTACAAGGATGCATTCAAGCGCTTGGCAGGAAAGACGCTGGACGAGGCGCTTGCGGAACTGGATGCCTGAGTTTGATCACGTATCATGCGGGTATGGGGTGAGTGAAGCCACGGCATCTGGTGGGCTGGTCGGCGCGCAATGGGTCCAGGGAAGCAAGCAAGTGGAGGATAGGAGTTGGAGATGCGCCACCCGCCGACAATCACCACTCTGCCGCCCTCGTCGTGGGCCGGCTTCCACGAACTAGGCAAAAGAGACAAGAAAAAGACCGGGCTGTGCGTCATGGTAGATAGACAATGAAGGTCGATCAGTCATTTGGCTAGAGACATTGCGGCTTCTTGGCTCACGAATTCACCGTAGGGACCTCTCGGGCTACGAAAACGCATGTGCCAAGGTGATGCTCGATATGGTGGAATGCCCCTGCCTGCCTGCCTGCCTGCCTGCCTACCTACCTACCTACCTACCTAGGTACCTTACTCGCCGAGGTTGAGTATTGCTATTCATAGTATCCTAACTCGTCTGCAAGCGGTGGTTAACGCGAGACAGGTAAAGGCAAAAAGCACAAGGTAAAAGGCAAAAGATGTCTATCCTCAATTTTCGCCATGTCGCTCTGTCCGGGCATCACGAGTCGAGAGCATCGGATGATGCCTGCTTGCCGGCAAGCCTTCAGCCCTCTCGTCGACAGAATGTGCGTACGTATTAATGTGTGTGGCCAAGGAGGAGCAGGCAATCAAAAGGCGACTGGCAAGCGGAAGTGAGACATTCAGATGAGCCGGTCAGTACCAAGATAGACATTGGAGTCAGGTAGTGGTGGTGTGAAGGAAGGCAGGCAGCCAGAGCGAGCGATCTGGAATGGATCGGTCAAGGAAATACCAGACGCGGCTAGCAGCCGCAGCCTCAAATAAGGTTCACAGGGAGAAACCGATTGGCCGGTTGCTTGATCGGTTTTGGGGAGCTAGAGCCAGCTGGGCGAAGCGGTAGACGAGATGGGAAGATGGGGGACATGGGTTGTCTGTTGCCGTTGACTTACAGGTTACCTTTCGTGCGGGTCCAAAAATACGTGTACAGTACAGCAGCACTTGGCATGCAGCTGCCGTGGACTCAGGGAAGAGCTCCAGTACATGTATGCACATACATGTACAAGTATACATACGAAAATTACCGACCGGGCTCGGGTATTGGCCAAACCCAAGATCCAATGGGTTCGAGACAACCAACCTAGCGGGCAGCGAGAAAGTGCCCGTTCCCGCGCATATGCATCAAGATGCGGTTTCAAAAGGAAGAGCAGCCAAACCGCCGACGCCCCCAGTTTCGATCTGCTGGCCTGGCGGAGCTGGGGCTAATCGAAACCCGGAAAGTAGAGGCGCCAAGCTTGCCAAGCCCAATGGGGCAGCTTTCCAGAATGGGCGTAGGCACGACGCCACTGGCACAATGGTTCCCGCTCCCCGATCGCTGATTCCAAGTCGAGGCAAGATCGACCGAGCTCTGGTCGGTTTGGCCCGCCCTGGTGCCCAAGGCCGCAGGGCAAACTGCCAGCCTCTGTCGTCACACCCGAAGTCGAAGTCTGGGAGCGAGCACGAGCACTTGCGCTTCCATCAGTCCACCTACAGTGCTGCAACCCGGAACCCCCCCCCCCCAAATTTCCAATGAATGCAGCTCGGGAGAAGCTTACCCTGGTCCGGCGACAACCTCAGTAAAGCGACAAAGCCAATTAAGTCCAATAATTATCATCGTCAAGCGAGCCGCAACCTACATACGGATTCGCCATCATACACACCACGGCTGATGGTCGATTCCGGCTCCTGGGCTCCGTTGCATATAGGTGTCCCGGGCGTCCTACCCTGCCGATGACGCATTGCGAACCACCATCTCGTCCCTCTTCCGGTCCACTACTTGCGGACAAGCCAAGCCAAGCAAGCACCTTGCGTCCGTCCGACTCTGTGAGCGAGCCGATTTGACAATGCATACCTCCTTTCTGCACACGCCCGTCATCCATCTGCTCAAGGCCGATCCGCGTCCATCCTTCGTCGTTGCCCTGGCCCCGCACCCCGCGGCCGTCGTTTTCACGAACCCGGCCCTCGATGCCGATGCGGCTATCTCGGACCTTGTTAACGCCCGCAACGAGGACCTTTGGGACTTGATAGCCGGCCGAACCCCGGCCTCGCCGTCGTTCTTCGTATGCTGCGGCATTTCGTGGACACGCTTTGTCGTCGAGGAACAATGGGCCGTTGTCAGTGCAAACGGGACGCCCCCCGGAAAGCTCTTGTCTGAGCCGCCGCCACACACGACACGGATCCGTGCCATTGATCCTACCGGAAGCCCGCTGCCCCCAGGGCGTGATGTACCCACCGTCGAGCCTGTCGGTCTCGGGAGCGCAGCCCCCGTGTCTTCTGCGCAATCCGTCTCGCGCCCCGACTATGAGGCCCTCAGCCGCAAGATCAAGTCTACGCCGGGCGTCCTGCCACAGAGCCTGAAGGAAAAGCTATTGACGGTGCCTGAAGCTGCTGTCAGTTCTCTGTCTCGCTCAAACTCGGCTCCGGGTTGGATTTTGCCCAATGAGTCACCAGGTTCGTCCTTCTCGCTTTCCTGTAGCCATTTTCTGCCATCCAACTTGCTAACCCTGCCGATATAGAGCAACCTCCGTTCCTGGAAGTCATCAACGATGTCGACTGGGCGGCTACCCCTCTGGGCGAAATGAAGTGCTGGCCTCCAAGACTGGAACAGACGTTCAAGCAAATCCTCGTTGACAGCCGCCCAATCGCCATTTATTGGGGACCGTCCTTTACAACCATCTACAACGAGGCCTTCAGCAAGCTTTGCGGTTCCAAGCACCCTGCGATGCTCGGCATGCCAGTGGAAGATGCATGGCAGGCGGAAGGCCAACGCCTCAGAGATACGATGCAAGGCATTTCTGGAACAACGCAGATGACGGCCCTGGAGGACGAATGGAGAGTCTTTGTTGAGAGGGAGTCTGCCGTGCCAGGACAACCCCACTGGCTCGAGGAAACTTATCTCAACGGGTCCATCATCCCCATCCTGGAGAACAGTGAATGCCTTGGCTTTCTGCATCCAGTGGCGGAGACGACAAGCATACGACTCTGGGAAAGACGGATGGAGATGCTCATCAGCCTCGGAGAGTCGCTCGTCACTGCTCGCGATGTGAAAAGCTATTGGGAAAAGACCCTCCAGCAGTTCGATGCAGTAGAACCCCGCTGCGACATCCCTCTGGCGATCCTATACAGCGTCGGGGAAGATCCAGACACGATAGGAGCCACGCCTCCTCGTCCACCCTACCCCTCGACTAAAGTCTGTCGCCTCGAAGGAGCACTTGGTGTCCCGGAACACCACCCGATTGTCCCCAACACGCTCAACTTACAGACCGGCAGCGAGACTCTGTCATCCTTATTCAGGGAGGCAATAGAAGCCCGTCATCCTCTCCTGCTGCAAACAGCAGATGGAACTCTCCCCCAGGCGCTTCTTGAGGGGCTGCAGTGGCGAGGATACGAAGCAGATCCATGCAGAGCTGCTGTAATTTGCCCGATCCGGCCGACAAGGGAGGAGAACGTAATGGGTCTTCTTCTCCTTGGTCTCAACCCCCGGCGTCGCTATGACAACGATTACCGGCAATACATTTCGCTCCTCAGCCAGAAGCTGACGACGTCTCTGGCCTCGATTGTTTCACTCGAAGAAGAAGCCCGCAGGGGGCGCAACGCAGCGGAGCAGGCTGCGCATGATCGTGCCACGCTCAAGGAAAAGTTGGCTGTCCAGACTAGAGAAGCGACCGAGTCTGTCAGAATGTTTGAGGCCGTGGCTGAATTTATTCCCGTTGGCATGACGTTTGGCGACGAGCATGGAAAAATCACGTTTGCAAATGACGCCTGGTACAAAATAACTGGAATCCATGGGCCAGTCGGGGAACAGGACTTTCTCGCCTGTGTCACAGAAGATGATCGCCCGGCCGTTGCTGCCGCGTATGAGAGGCTCAAGACCACACACAACGTTGAGTTTGAGTTCCGCGTCAAGAGTCCCAACGGTTCGGGTGTTGATGCTTCGCCGTCTCGGAACTCTCCTACCTTTGACAAAGCCGGACCCGATGTGGGCTCTGTCGATGACGTGAAGGGGCGCCATGTCCTGGCTATTGCTAAAGCAGAACGGGCGTCTGATGGGGGCATTCTCCGGGTTTTGACATGCTTGACCGATGTTACGGCGCACAATCAGGCAACCGCGGAAGCCGTGCGTCGAGCACAACAGGCTGAGAATCTGAAGCGCATGACCGAATTCGCCACGGTCGGCATGTGCGACATGGACCTTGATGGCCGGTTGCTTGAGGCCAATGATGTCTTCTTTGAGATGTGCGGTCTTGAGAAGGTCGATCCAACCAAGGCCGTCATCAAGCCCTGGGAGACGTGTGTACTCGAGGACGATTACTCATTGCTTACCGATAAGATCGGCAAGATGGTTTTGGAAGACAAGGTCCAGATGGTCGAGTTCAGGTTCAAGACAACATGGAGAACTGAAGATGTCGCGGGCAACAAGGTTGCCGTCCCGCGGTCAGTCCAGGCGACGCTAATGCCTGTCCGATCAACTGAGGGCATCATTCAGGGCTTCGCGGGCTGTTTGAGTGACGTCTCATTGCAAAAGTTGCAGCTGGACAGAGAAAAGGAGCGGAAGGAAGAAGCAATCGAATCAAAGCGCCAGCAGGAAAGCTTCATTGACATGACTTCTCACGAGATTCGGAACCCGCTGAGCGCGATAATCCACTGCGCAGACGCTATTACCGCCACTCTAGCCCTAGCTCGGGAGCTCGTTTGTGGCGAGGCTTGCAAGGCTGTCGTCGCCGCCAACGCCGCCAAGGCTGCCAGCGAGACATCCGCGTCTCGTGATGGCAACGCTGAAGCGGCGGGCCCTCCTGATGGCGATGCTAAAGTGGCGGGCTCTCGAAAGGATGAGGATCATTCAGAAATCTGCAATCTCGTGGAGACCAGCATTGACAGCGCCGAGACGATTGTTGAGTGTGCATTGCACCAAAAACGGATTGTGGACGACATTCTGACAATGTCGAAGCTCGACTCGAATTTGCTTGCCATTACACCTACCACGGCCAATCCAGTCCAGGTGGTACAGGAAGCTCTCAAGATGTTTGGGGCTGAGGCGCGCAGAGTCGAAATCAACCTCTCCATGTTTGTCCACCAGTCCTACCGCGACCTGAGCGTCACATACCTTGACTTTGACCCCTCTCGGATGAAACAGGTGCTCATCAACCTCCTCGCCAATGCCCTCAAGTTCACCAAGTCAGGCCCGACTCGAGACGTGTTGGTGACCGTCAGAGGGAGTCTCACGCGGCCGACTGAAGCGACAAGCTCGGTGCAGTTCATACCACGTTCAGAAGAAACTGATCAAGACTGCAGTCAGCCAGCTCTGCAAGGTCGCGGGGACCCGATATTTCTCATTTTCGAGGTAAAGGACACGGGACACGGTCTAAATGAGGAAGAAAAGAAGAGTCTTTTCCAACGCTTTGTCCAGGCTTCAACCCGTACTCACGTCATATACGGCGGGTCAGGCCTGGGGCTCTTTATCAGCCGCCGCCTCATCGAACTTCAGAATGGATCCATCGGTGTTACTAGTGAGCCCGGCGTTGGCAGCACGTTTGCTTTCTACATTGAAGCCTACGTCCCGACCGCAGGGGCCATTTCTGACGCCGAGGCCAGCATGTCCCCCTCCAATGCCGCGAAATCGGCGCTGAAAGGGACTCCCAACGCCAATGGTTTGGGCAAGAGATCCTCTCTCAGCTCAGGCTCAGGCTCAGGCGCACCGGTGGAAACCCTGGTTATGAGACCAACGAACGAGCTGGCCATGTCGTCCCCACCAATAAGGGGTATTCTGGCAGTGGAGGATAACATCATCAACCAACAAATCGTGCGGCGGAGACTCTCGGCCCTAGGATTCACCACCGACGTTGCAAACCACGGTGCCGAGTGTCTGGACAAGCTGCGCCTTTCAGATCGCTATATAGAAACCGAAGACAAGGGCACTGGAGCTGGAGGAACGACTCAGGGGAAATTTCCCCTCTCGGTGATTCTGATGGATATCGAAATGCCTGTTCAAGACGGGCTGACTTGCACGCGACACATCCGTGAGCTTGAGCGCAAGGGCAACATCACGGACGGCCGCATTGCGATCATTGCGGTCAGCGCGAATGCCCGCGATGAACAAATCGCAGAGGCTAAAGAAGCGGGGTGTGACGAGGTTTTGGTGAAGCCATATCGAATGCGGGAGCTGACGGACACGATGCGTACTATCATGGAAAGGATAGCAGCGGAAAGGATAGCAGTGGAAGACAAAACGGCGGAGGCAGAATGACTGGGTAAATGGACCCTGTGCTTTCCGAGAGTCATCGAAGGCAGGAGAGCACCCTTTCTGGAGGCTTTCGAGGCAGCTCAACCGGGCGGATATTATTTTGTAACGTCTGAATCGTAACGAAGAATACCCATACGCGTTTTGCCCCTAAATGATATATATCTCGCTGAGAGGGAGCCGAAACTAGCAACTACAGGCGCTTGGTACGGAGGCCGCTACGAGCGACCCAATCGCCCAGCGCCAAGAAGATGCTCTTCGCCGCCGTGTAGGACGCGCATTGTATGCTGGCAATTGCTTCCAAACCCGAATTTCATCGTTTCGGCAGAGCAAGCGGCTGCCTCGAAACTGCAGGGTTCATGTGTTCCCGATTGCACAAACCCACCCAATAAATACCTCGTGTTCATCCAACTTGCAGCCCCCAATTTCAGATCAGTTCACTACATGCCATTCCAAGCAGGCAATTCCCATCACAATAAACTCATTCAGTTCCCTCGATACAATCTCATCAGTGGCTATTTTCTCCCTCCACAATGCAAGCCAAGACCCAACAACTTTGTGGACAGCTGTCCCTTCAAGACGGAGAAGGACAGCGGTCGTAGGGTCAAGACCAGCGAACTGCGTCTAGCAACAAACACTACTATGCAGCATAAAGAGGGAAGATGGATCAAGCAGGGTTGGAAGATTAGCGAAATATTCAACCATGTTTCTTTTTAAACTTGTCTTGTTTGACCCCACCTTCCAGACTCTCTCCTACCTACCTACAAGAGCCGAAATCAATGATTACCGCCTCGTCACCGTCGAGCATTATATATTACTTGGGTTGATATCGTTGTGAACCAATCCCAAGGCATGAAGATGCTTGACACCGCTCTCAATTCCGGCCAGCACACGGCTATAGTCCTTGATTCTCTGACAGTCTGATCTCGGTTCTTTCTCTTCATAAGACCGCCGGGGTTGACTTCTTGCGTCAGGGTGCATTGGTATCCTACAAAGCAAAGGCCAGTTATTCTCCCATCGGAAACCTGGCAGCCAAGGGAAGTGGCAATGTTGGGGTGCGGATGATGCTTCAAAAGTTCGCAGACTGCGGCTTCTAGGAGAACGGACTCTGCCGATATGATTCGGCTGGGACCTCATCCAGACCAGAGAGAAAAGAAAAAAAACTATTAGGAGCAGGATGGTGAAAGCGGGCGCTACTTCCACGAACACTCAAATATAATGTTGCGCCACCAATGCAATGCCTGAGTAACAAAGCGAGGGTTGGGATGGTGTCAAAAGATATGGCTATATACATTGGAAGGATTTGTGATTTCGTACTTGATTGGCTTTCGACCTTGTAGACGACTCGAGAGCAGCTGTGGCGGGAATATGCAGGGATGATGGTCTCGCAGTTCTGTAAGGGAAGCACGGGCCAACCGAGGATCGGGCAACCCACCTCAGGCCCACTTTTGATTGTGTTGAGCCGCTCAACACAGCGAAGCGTGGGTCTCTCATGGGACGCCAAGATTGGAGGACGTTAGTGGAATTGGGCTTGGCATCGAATTCGACAAAGACTTGTCCTGAGGATGATTTTTTGCTGGATGAAGACCAAGCGACGCAAGTTAGCGAGTTTCGGCAAAAGCTCGCCCTCGCGTCCGATGAGCAGTACCGACTCTGTATTGAGGAGCGAGATAAGCTGCTGGGTCGGGCAACGGAGCTCGAACTTCGGATCTGCATGTCCGCGCGCGTCATGGGACGCTATGCCGAGTACGAGCGCCGTAGTGACGAGCCGACATCTGAGGACAACACGGAGCTCTGGAAGCGCATCCATCTCCCCGGCATGCTAGAGAGCCGCATCCGCGACAAAGGTATCGACCCTGCATCCCCGGGCATCAAGGAGTATCTCGATGTTTTCAAGTCAGCGGGCGTTCCACCGCACGGCGGTGGTGGAATTGGCCTGGACAGAGTTGTCGCTTGGTACCTGGCTCTGCCTACAGTGCATCATTGTGCATACTGCCCAAGAACCCCGAAGAGGCTACTCCCGTAAGTGGGATAAGATCAAGAAAGGGCACATGATCCCCTTCCTGTTGATCTAGGAGGGTTGGCAAGTAGGGGGCACGGGGGGGTCTTGGGAAGCAGCCCCTTCCCCCTTAGATGGTTAGAGACTAATTAGTCTATTCGTGATATTCAAGTTTTCTTGATACGAACCCCATTGCACAAATTTAACCCTGCCCTCGGCTCTCTTCAAACCTCACCCCATCTTTGACTAATCGTTAGGCCCCCCCACCCCCAAATCGGCCGGTCTGGTAAAAAAAAATTGCAGATTTTCCCAGCGCCTCTCTAGAAAAGCAGGAGGGAAACAAAGGTCTAATACTATATACTAACGAGGGAGATGTTACGCGCCAATGTGTCTATGGCAAATATGCGGAATGGAAAAATCAAAATCCACCCCACCATTTATCACAATGAGGAATGTGTCCTAGATCTGCTGTCTGAACTTGCAATACACCAACTTGTCCATCACGGTGCCCAGCTTCTCTACTGCCTTCTTCTGTCTCCCCTCAAAGTCGAAGCCGGCTTTCTCGAGCACTCTCCCGCTTGCCAGATTTCCCTCGAAAACTTCAGCCTCGAGCCTTATCAAGTAGTCAAATTCGTCAAAGGCCCAGTCTGAGAAGGCAGACACGACTTCTGTGGCTATCCCCCGATGCCAATAGTCCTCGCACAACCAGTATCCAATCTCCATGGTGCGGTAATATATGTCGTCGCGTGCCTTGAGGCCGATGCCGCCAATGACGGCTCCCGAGTCGCCGGGCTGGCAGATGGCGAAGTCGCGCTGCGGCGACGCAGCGTTGGCAATGGAGATCCACGCCTTGGCGTCATCGGTCGTGTAGGGCTGCGGGAAAGCGTTGCGCATACGACACGCGATCTTGGGGTTGTTGGCAGCTTTGGCGAGGGATTGAAAGTCTTCTTGTGAGTAGGCGCGCACTACGCAGCTGTGGAGCCGGAGGATAGGTTCGGCGGGTGGTGGTAGTGGCGGTGGTGGTGGTGGAGGTGGTGGTGGGGACATTCGAGCCAGGGTCGTTGTTTTTGTGGGTATTTTTGCTATAGCTGGGGAAGGGATGCTGCGGGGAATGGATCCGATCCTTGCACTACGGAAAGACCAAAATTGCTGCTACTGCTATTGCGGGGATTCGAGAAGAGAGGGTTGACAACGTCAAAAAAGTAGCGTGTCGGATGCAAGAAAAAGAGAAAAAGAAGATGCTCGGTAGCCCCACTGCCACGTGATCTCCCGTCATGCCGAATGTTGGCTCGTTGAACTATTGAACTAACCGCATCTTACGACAACAGGAGACCCTGAACAGCGTCAAATTTCGGGACTTGCGTGCAGACCGCAGCAACATCCCCCATTGCTATTTTTGCTAGCCGACCAACAATACCTAGGTGCCTGGATTATCTAACCCTCTCAATCTCCCCGTCTTGGACCTAGACGGAAACGATTACCAGGGCGCCGAAAGGGCATACCGCCAAAATCTACGAGGCCTTCTCCACGAGGGATATCAGAAGTACAAGCATGGATTTCATCAGCTGTTCAGCCCTATCGGATTCCTCGTCATCGCTTCCGCAGATCATATCCAAGAAATAAGCCAGGTTCCCGAGGGAGCGCTTGATTTCCAAGGGGCTACCCAAATTCCTCGGTGTCTAATGACCTCGGTACGAAACATAATACTAACAACTGCCCAATATGCTCTTTCCGTAGCGAATGATTAGTGACTATAGTTAGTTGCAAGTCGGCGATCCGTTGCTAGCTCATACAATCCTCACCGACTTAACTCGGCAATTAGGTCTGTCCAAGCTGGCCCCATCTATATGTCATGAAAAGGCTTGCACTTAAAAGATATATATGTGGGCTAAGGAAATCTGCTTCCCATCATTCACGAGGAAATAGAATACTGCTTCCAAAACGAGCTTCCTGCTTGCGAAGGTCCGTGTGTTCTATTCGAGTCCCCTCCCCCGACTCCCCTTTACCCTCACCCTTTTCCCCTGAGCTTCGACCTCATGAATAACAAGAACTCTCCCCTACATGCATTGCAATCAAAGCTAATATACCGGAAGCGAACTGGACACCTGGAAATATTCAGAAACTAGCACCAAGGCTGATTGCTATCATCATGGGTCGTGTGTTTGTTGGACCTGGCCTTAACCGAAAAGAAGAGTGGATCAACAACGTCACTCAGTTCGTGGATGATGTTTTTGCGGGTGGGTGGAAAATCAAAGAATACCTCCATTTCGCCAGGCGGTTCGCTGCCCGCTTTCTCATTCCCGAGATCCGCCAAGTTTAGAACCAGCAAGCCATGGCAAGGCGCGAGCTGGTGCCCATCATGCGAGAGCGCCTGGCATCCCTGAATGCGCCTGGCAGTAGTGAGGGGGTGGAGCTGCATCTTGACCTCCTCCAGTGGTTACTGGCCAACAATGCCACACTACCTCAACCTAGATCACTCGAGAATCTGGCAGAGCTTGCCCTGGTGGCCTTTGTCGGGTCCACGCATACAGCTGCAACGACACTTACAAACGTGCTCCTCGACCTGGCTGCCCGACCTGCTGACCTAGAGGTGGTCCGAAAGGAAGTCAGCCAGATGAACCTGAAGGCCACTGGGCTGAATTTGAAGCAGAGCTTCTATATCAACCAGACAAGCAAGCTTGATAGTTTCATGAAGGAGTCTCAGCGTCTTAACCCTGCTTTCCTCAGTACGTATTTTCCCTTATCTCTGTCGTTCTCCCATCATTGTCTTCGTGGGGTTATCTTATTCCAATGGATTCAGGTTAATATATTTTTAACGAAAATAAAAACATTTTGCCCAAGAAGTTAACTAATTTGTTAGCTGTATTATAAAGTGACGTTCAGCCGCATCGTGCGCAAACCGTTCATACTCTCCAATGGGTTAACCCTACCATCCGGAACCCACCTCATTGTCCCGGCATGCATGATCTCACTCGATCCCGAGATCTACGAGGACCCGGAGGAGTTTAAGGGGTTTCGCTTCGCCGAGCTCCGCGCCGAGAAACCCGAGAACATGCGCAAATACCAGTTTACGGGCACCTCGCCCACGGCCATGCATTTTGGATACGGCCGTAATGGCTGCCCTGGAAGGTTCTTTGCGGGCACGACTATAAAGCTGTTTGTCGCGCACCTTCTCGTCAAATATGATATCAAACTGTTCAGATTTCGGCAGTGAAGGAAGTTAGTGTTTTGTATTAGAATGTTACTTGTATTAGCCTGCCAACACCCAATGTCGCATCCCCCAATGTTGTGAATGCCTTGGAAATAAGGCCCGAATCGCACGGCTAGACGCTACAACTCTATAAGTGATGAAAAGTGTCTAAAAGGCAGTATTGTGGAAGAGTCTGGGACTCTGTATGTGGAAAAATGAGGGTGCAAGTCGATGAAGAAGATTTGCCGTAGTCAGGGACTTCAAGAGAGGATTGTAGGCCCCACAGTAATCACAGGCCTAAGCCAATAATACCGTTGGAGAGAAGAGATCAAGGCGGTCAGAATGGTATGTTGAAAGTGAGAATCAAAGGAATGGTTGAATTGTTGATGTAGAAGGAAGAAAGAAGTGTGAGTAAAGGAGGGAGGGAAGCTCCCTATCAATACACAAAAATCCACACACATCCAAAAATTCCACATGTTCCAAAAACAAGCCCTATACGCCAGTTAGCCTTATTTTCCTTCGGTCATTAGAAAAAGTATATTATTAGCTTTTTTCTACTTTATTCTTAACCTCGCTTGTAGACTTGGAGCTCAACTCACTTCAGAGTGTCTCTTGACAGGTTCCATTTGTCCAACCCAAAACGCAGGGAAACCTGCTGGACGGATGGACGACAAGGCCATGATCCAAGCAGGTGAGGAGTATTCGCCGTGAACAGGAGACGGCGGCGTCGAGGCCGCTGTTTTCGCTGCCATATCTGAACCCCCACGCCGTTCTTCTGTTTCTCAAACTTGTGTAACGACGCACAACGAAATATCAAAATTTGTGTAACGAAGCACAGCATAAAAACCCCACGGCTGCTATCTAGGCCCAATGGCAAGCAACGCTCGAGATGCCATTACGTTTGGGAATTGGGGGGGAAAGACAAGGTGATGTCTCGAAATGTCATCATATCAGAAACAAAATGAGCCCGGGAACGGGAGCCGAGCCCGGCGCGGGTGCGGGACGACCGACGCAAGCAGCCCCAATTTTAAAAAATTGTTGACTGGCCAAGCTTACCCGGCCGAGAATTGGAGGACCGGCAGGCGGTACATACGATGGGCCAGTCAGGCCTCTGGGGAGACAGACCGGTCTGGTTACTGCACAAGACATTGGATGCACGCAACATCAAAGTCGTATGTATCTAATAAGACAGACAGACGAAACCCACGCACTCGCACATTCACATGCGAGAGAGCGCAGAAAAACAAACCCGCCTCGGACAGTATGCTCCAGCGGGAGTTGGAATATTGAACCCGGCTTTCCTTGACCGACGTGCTTGAGTACAGAACTAGAGATTCTGGTTTGAGATACTTAGGATATGAGATACTCAAAAATGCGGCAAAAAGGAAATGATAGAGAGCTTGAGTTTGTTGCGCATACGTAGTGCCCGCCCGTACCTTCAATGTCTGACCCGAATTGCAAGAGCGTGAGAGATATCAAGTCTATCGAGCAGGAAACAAACCAACCACAGAGAAACTAAAAGAAACAAACGACCAACTTGCCGCCTCCAATGAGCGATAAAACAGCCGTATCATGACACCAAACGGCCAAACTCCCGTGCATGTGCATTATGACACTGGGGGAGATCGAGATGCACGCCACAAACCTAAACCCCAGGGCTGCTCCCTATCCCGGGGGTCACTGCCGGTGACAAGTTGGGGAGAAGCGCGGTTCGGAGCCGAAATCTCGATCAAACAACAACAAACAAAAAAAATCCCGCGCACACACAAGCTAGAGAGATACGCATATGCAACCCAGCCAGCCAGCCAGCCAGCCAGCCAGCCAGCCAGCCGGCTCCATGGATTCTTTATACGGCGGGCGCTGGACATGCCAATATTTCTCACTGTCTCTCGGCGTGTCTCTCACAAAAAGGGGGTGGGAGGAGGGATGGGATAGGTCGACATAACATTGGCACTTGTTCGGAAAGTTTGGATGCAATATCTATCCTCCAGAACAGCGGCGGAGATTGGAGGATGCGCAAGGAGGTGTGGATGGCGGCATGATCACTATAACAAACGAGAAGCCAAAGAGACCAAGCACATGCCACACGAACCGTCCTTAGAGTTTGCCGGGGCTCCTCTATGCTTTCCCCGGCCGAAGGGCCGCAGAGAAAGAAACTTGGAGATAGCATTATGCAGGATTGTGGATGGATGGATGGATGGAACGCCGCGCTTGAGAAATGCAACAGCAACAACAAAAGCAAACTTCAAGAAAAAAAAAACATAAATCCCTCACACACACACGGCGAGGGGCTGCACCGGGTCGGAATACCTGGTGGCAGCCGCATGGATGTATATATATACATACATATGCAGTAGGTATAATTTGTGTTTCTTTCTTCCCGGTTTTAGAGAGAAAAGAAAAAAAGAAAAAAAAAGGCCAAAAATTCCCGAGACTAAAGCCCAGCAGCGATAACCGGCATCAAGTTGTTGTTGGATGTGTTCTCGTTTAGGAAACCAGTTCGCGAGCTGGTTGGAGGTACGTACAGTACCGGCCCAGTCTGAGTCAACATAGTCTCTGTCCCCACCGTCGATACGTTGGGCCCATAGTCATTCCTCAGTCCCTTTGGCATTGGCAAACCTAACTAGATATGTACCTTTGGTACACTGTACTCTCAAGTTTTGAGTCGTTCCAAGGCAACAAAGGCTTTCTCAAGAGCAACAGCTGTGATGATGGGTTCTCTTGAAAATTAAACAAGGCGTCATCAGCTTAGTTGCCCTCGAACCTCTCTCATCACGTGTAAGGAGAGAGAGAAACCCGCTGTTCAAGGCGTCGTCGGTTTGGTTTCCCTCGAGTCTCTTGTACCCAGGTGTAAGGAAAGAAATCCGCTGTTTACCCGTGAAGTGGGGCAACGGAGCGCAGTTTGCTGCCCTGTGAAAGTCTATGAATCATCAGTCTGTTCTTTTTCTTCTCCCTGGGGTAGTCTCGCATGTTTGCCGCAGTATGGTACGTAGCTAAGGCGGTGAAGTCCATGGTCCGGTCTCCTTTTTGCTTGCCGAGGCCGGGCCTCGGGGGTTTTTCGTGGTCCCCCCTTTTTTCCTTCGACCCACTCACAAGAAACAAAATGATTGATAATGCTCGAAAAAGAGGAACCTTTTTTCGTCCCCCTTGCTTTCCGATCAGTCTCCCAATCCTCAGTTTGCGTGCCTATTTTGTTTCTGTTGTGTAACTATGCAACGAAAGCTGGAAAACGCCACAGTTCGCTTCCGTTGACCAACCAAACTTATCAGCCTGCAGCAGGTCAAGAGCAAGAAAAACTTGTCGACATGGCGGCCGCCGATCAAGGAGCCCGCGTGCATCGCACCACCATGTTCAAGATTCCGGATCCGGAGAACCAAAAGAAGATGCTGCAGGCGTACGAGGTGCTGGCCAGAGAGCAGAGCAAGGTCCGTTCGGCGTTTCCTCCTTTGCCTGATGTCTCAACAACCGAGTGGAAGTTTCCTGGTCGTGTATGTGCATGTGTGTTTGCTGTCTTTCATGTCCTTACGCCCCCCCTTTGAACCCGCACGCTTCAAATTAGCCCCTTTATTATCTTGTTTTTGTTTTCATTACCTTTATCCGTTTGACTCGCCAACACTGGTGCCTTTTTTTGTATTGGTATGGTAGATTCCCCTTTCAGTGGACATCCCAAAAAATTGGACGGGCGGGGGGCGTGGGAAGGTAAGGGAGTCCAGACAAGCTGCCACATCCCTGCTCCTCTCTTCCGACGCAGCCCTTTCGGAAGCAATACAGCCACGGCCCCAACATCGCGGAGAACCTAGAAGGGTTGGCTGGGATCGCACTAAGTTTCCCCATGGATTCGTGCCGAAAAGCTTGGCCAGTTTCAATTTTTGAAATGTTGGCTCGAACACAAGTCTTGGCCGGCCTGCGTTTCGAGAACCTCCCTAATTCCGGGAGGGTAGTGAGCAGGTTTCCAGCCACGACGGCCTCGATGCCCGAAACCTGGGCTTCGGTTTTTCCACATCTGCCCTCTTTCCTTCCAATGCGCTTGCGTTCACTTTTGACCGACTTTATGCATGTCTCAATTGTTTTCGTGCCCATGTTTGTTTGTGGCGTTTAGCTTGCGAGCCCTTCTTGTGATGGCACCCCTCTGGCTGGGCACGGTTTGCTTCGGCTGCGTTGTTGTTGGTGTTGTTGTTGCGTCGGAAGGGAGGGGAAAAAAACTGCAGCTTCTAACTGGTGGGCTTTTCTGCATCCTGTATAGGACGGCAAGCCATACATTCTCTTGTAGGTCGAGTTCGCGGGATTCCAACACAACAAATCTGGCCCGAACTGCACGGATACGTGCTGTGATTGGGATTGGTTTGGATCCAGCCGACGCTTTCCTATCTCCTAGCCCAGACTCCCCCAAGTTCATCTTCCTATTCGCCCGGTTCTTAGCGGCAGAAAAGCTTGCTGATCTTTGCATTTGCATTTGTAATCGTTTGCTATAGCATCATTTCCGGTATGGCTGGGGACGACCCTCGATCGAAGGGATATACCGTGGTGGCGCACACGGCATTCGCCAGCATCGACGACATGAACTATTACGACTCCGAGTGTGCCGCACACAAGACGCTCAAGAAGGCGGGTGCTTCTTTGGGTGTGGCAGAGCCACCACTTGTTGTGTACTTTGAGGGACAGCCAACATTTTCGAAGTGACGGGGCGCGGGGGTGGGAGAGTGAGGTTCCAAGGGATAATAAGTAATGGTAATGGATCTGTGACTGACTTTCTTGGAGGAGACTCTTGCAGAGGAGACAACCATGAATACAGAGTGGCTAAAGTCACTTTCCATGAAGGTTTCTTGACAGTGACGTGAGTGACACGGCGGTTTGTTGTTGACAGACGCCGAGAAGTCGTTGACAAGCCTTCGAAAGTCAGATTCAGGTCTCCGACAATCACACATCAACCTGAGTAGCACAGGCCGTGACCCATCCTCGCTAGGACCGGCCTCTTCCTTCCTTTGTGTGGGGTGAATATTGTATCCTTCTCACACACATAGATTGAAGCTGGCTGTAACCCGACTGCGATCTTTGACATCATGCCGGGCTATCACATCCTAAAAATGGTGCAGCGGAGTTCATGTCGTTGATGGGATTCATTTCGGGGCGAGACTCCAAACTGAACCATTGAGAGCTAGAGTCGGATCCTTATTGGGTAGATTACCAGCGTGGCCCCATGAACCAACATTGGGCGGACGAATCACTGTCTGTGACAGACCAGCGCTGGGTAATCACAATGCGAAATGTCTCAAGACGGCCTGGCCACGGCACGGCGTAGCACCACGGCTAAGGATTCCGCATATCAGCTTCGCTCGCTGCCTCCGAATGGAGGGATTGTTTCATTTCCATGCGGGCCGTCGAGCAATATTGCTCGTCTTAGTAGCCGGTCTGGCCTCCTTCTCCGGTCGTCCTCTCCGGTCGTCCTCTCCGGTCGTCCTCTCCGGTCGTCTCGGCGCCACAAAAGGCGAAGGGTGGGGGGCAGGGATAGCCAACCACAGATCTGTCCAGGGCTTGGAGGCGTTGACAACTGGCACTTTCGCCTGGGGCCCGGCCAGGGCCGTGTTCATGCGCTCAGGTTTAGTGTTCAAGTGACGATGCCCGATTCGCCGGCTAGATGCCCGTCATTAGTGAGTTTCTTGCATAAATAGTTCCAGAGCAAGTCACGCAACGTCGCAACCAACGCACTCAAAAAAACAAGAGGATGTGGGGAAGATGAAGCTGCCATCCCAACCGCAGTAAGGAAAGGATTAGCGGGGGCAAGTGCTAGCGCGTTGCCGGAAATGGAAATGGAAGGAGGACGGCGACGGCCTGGATGGCAGGGCTGAAGGCGGAGGTTCCGACTGGCTCTTTCAAGGTCAGTGTGTGTGTGTGTGTGGGCATGTCAAGCGTCAATAATTTCTTGGCTTGGAACAACACAGACGTGCCTGCCAATTGCCTGGCTTTCGCCAACCACCTTTCTGCCTGGCAAGACATGGATGGGTTTGAACCCTGCCTCATTTCCGCGATCTCGATCTTCCCTGACAAGGTTGTTGTTGCACCAGGATCAGTTCTTGAGTGCGGGAGGGAAGGCAGGCTGAGATTGCCGAGTTTCCTGATGCAAGTTCGTCCTCGCTCAGCCCTCCTGACGTGGAAGGCGCCAACTGGCCAAGACCCGAGGGCAGGGCGGCAGGCACTAAGGAGCACGCACGACACGGTCTAGAACTTACCCAAGGTACCTTCCTCCTTACTGCCACTTACGTAGCAGGGAATTTCTCCCGTTGACAAACAGCGGAATCTAATTGAGAAGGTGCGCTTTGTTCGAACTTTTCACAATGACAGACACTCTGTTAGTGAAGTTTAACTTATTGCTGCGATAATTAATCGCTCGACTTAGGCACCATAACTTAGCCCTCTTGATATACCATGGTCTGGTACGGAGAGTACAGGACATCCAGGACCTCGCCCCTGGTGTCTCGCTCAAGCTTCCATTGTCCACTGCAGGCAGCATGCCAAGATGCGAGAGAGCCAAAAGACAGAAGGCGCATATGCGGGCGGCAATCACTTGACATAAAACCCCACCTCGATCAGCCTCCCCTTTTCCTCTCTGCCTTGGAAGCGACGGCGGCGGTCGAATGGCATTTCACTTCGCGCGTCGCTCAGCTTGCATTTCACTGAGAAAAACGTCAGCTGAGCTGCTCTGTCTGAGACCTCTCGACGCAACTTGAAGCCTTTGCGTCTCCTTGCATGCATTAGGTCCTTGACTTTCTCTGCCATCTTTCCAATTGGTTGTGATCCGCGTCAGCCCTCGCCTTGCATAGTGTTGAAAGAGTCAGGCGAACAGTCTTCCGTGTGGTCTCCAAGCCGACAACGCCGGCAGTACCAATCCCGGGCAGGTGGGCTGCCAGGGACCCGAAATTGCGAACATCCTAGGTACCCGACTGCTGCGCGAATGGAGCCGGTTTCCGGCAAGCCGCAACTACACAGTGGTGCGGACGGGCATGCGCCTTTCAGCGGGCAGGAGCTTATTAGACTCCCATCTGTGACAGCTTGACAGGAGGCATCTTGCCCTCGAGCCTGGACCGTGTTGATCTCTTATCAGAACTGGACGCTTAGAGACATCACCGCCTGGCGACGTGAGGGAGTAGTAGACCGGATCATCCCCAGGTTATAAATGCAAAATTTATTTGTCGAGTTGGCTGACAGATGCCTCAATCCTTCCTCTCCATTTCTTCCTGCGTCCCACCCACCCAGTTTACGATTTCTGAAGTGCAAGCGAACAGAGATTGACGGCGATCTAAGCACGTACTGAGCTGGCACCCGACTTCCCCTACTAGTACCTGCCAAGGTTGGATAGTACACAGTATCTTGCAATATGGCCGCCGTTCGCTGGGAAGGCCCGCTTCCCGTCCCCGATTGGTTCATTCCGTTGGAATCTTGGGGCCAAACTGGCCCACCCCCAGGACGCGTTCCCAGGCGGGATGCTCTCACGCCCGCCAGTGCTCATCCTGCCCCTCAAGGTAAGCGCACACACCCAACAACCTGCAAAAATAGGCTGTGTAGATTATTGCGGAACAAGGTGTACTTTGTTCATAAAGCTACACACCTCAATTTTGCAGGTAGTTGACACTGTTGCCCCAGAGCCTCATTTCCACAGACGGGAGCGGTGCTGACAAAAGCTGATTAGCGGAAGCTACCCATTTGGGCCACCCGACACCCCCAACCCACCCGGCCAACTCTACCCATTCGGCCGGTCCGAGCGGCAATGCGTCGCCTCCCAGTCAGTCTGGACCTCGGGCCGAGCCGCGCCGCCACTCCAAGCGGGTACGAGCCCGCAAGAAGTCCGGCTACCCGGAACACTATCTCTTGATGTACAAATCGGCCGCTGGTGTCATGAAGGCTGTCCTGGAGACTGATATTGACGGGGAAGTGACGCACCGTCGCGTGCAGG
Organism: Lasiosphaeria ovina; assembly: GCA_033439765.1. NCBI lineage: Eukaryota > Fungi > Ascomycota > Sordariomycetes > Sordariales > Lasiosphaeriaceae > Lasiosphaeria > Lasiosphaeria ovina. The sequence goes on from JAULSN010000009.1 coordinate 1,824,617, forward strand.
GCCCGGAGCTTATGGCATTTCTTAGGTCTCCTCTCATGGTAGGGCGCATCAGTTGGTAATCATGCCTACCTACCTGCCGCCTACATTCTATTGATGATGTATTTGTTCGAGGTCTGAGGCAGTTCTGAGCAGCGTGTCTAGCCTAGTCTTTTCCTTTCTCTTTCTCTATTTCTCTCGTTTACGGAGAGCACTTTGCAAGCTCACACACACACACACACACACACACACACACACACACACATAGTCATTACACTCTCATCCCTTGCTCTGGGACGGGACGGATCATCAGTGGCTTTTGGCGCGTCTCTAGGCGGTAAAGGGATGGATGGCGATGGAAATAGCCGAGGACAAACCGGGCCTTTTGTTTCTTTCTTTCCTTATTTTCTTCCCCCTTTGCGAGAAAGGATAAGATCCGAGTTTTCTGCAACAAGGGGTCCAGGTCAGGGGGAGAAATTGGTGGAAAAGGAATTGGAGAAGGAAAAGGAAAACCAACGTCGCGTGATGTTGTCGCATAAAGTCCATCTTGGGACTTTTGGCGTTTGGTTTGGGAAAGATAAAAGATGCGCATGCATTTGTTTGTTTATTATTTCCTATATTGCTTGCTTGGTCTGGCTCAGAAACGAATTGAACTCTTTCACGTTCCTTCGCACATTTTGTCCAGTTTCATACGTGAAGCCATTCTGCGCCCGTAAATGTGCTGCGCATTCTCAGAGTAGTGCCTCTGTTTCTGCCAGTCCCGGCAAGAAAGAAGGGGAGTCACCGAAAACGAAAAGCCACATGGCAACTAGCTTCTTTCAATATTTCCCCTTTTCCTCGTCTTTTTCCAGACCCAAGCTCAAATTTTAGGGGTTGTTTTATAGTTGGCCTGACAACGAGCATTCCTTGGTATTTACTTCTATGGACCTGCGGTAAGGCAACCCCTAAAGCCCCTAACCTTGGCCAGGACCCACATGACGAATACCTTGGCACCCACGGTAGTAGGATTGCACTTCTGTGAATCAGATCATTAGAAAAGATTAAAAGAATGCATTCCACGAAATAATCAGCACCTGACTATGGACGCCGATTTCCAGTACTGAACAAGACCAGTGAAAGAGAGCCAAAAAAGAAAAAGTTCAGAAGGAACTGAGCGCGGGCTACAGAAAGAAAAATAAAGAAAGAAAACGAAGCTATCCTAATAACTTACCGGGTGAGTGTAGAATAAGACAAACAGACCCTCAAGAGTTTGCGAGAAAAAGCCAAAACGATCCTCATACAGGCATACACAAGCTCGGCAAATTATACACGAATTCCCTAAATTGGAATGCCAAAGAAAAAGTTACATCTCCCAGCAGCCACAGAAGGCAGAGAAAAGAAAGAATGAAGAGACGGGGTGTAGGCGGGGGAGAGCTAATCAGCGTATCAGAGAACGGACACTGCTCGTGGTCTCGAGCTCGGTATCGCTGGCGCGGGAAGCGGACTCCTTGTGCTGGGCAATAGTCTGGGCGACGAGGGCGGGCTTGGACTTGTACGTGGCGAGGCTGACGACGACGGCGACGCCGGCGAAGACGGTCATGACGAGCATCTCTTCCTTGAACGCCGCCAGATGCACCCGTCTGATCACCGAGTCTGTGACTCCCGACGCCTGCGGCGCCAAGACCACGGGTCCGTGCTGTATCTGGCTGAGCTGCTGCTCGTCGGTGAGGCCGCCGCCCGACGGCGACGACGAGCCGAGGGCGCGCCGCAGATTCTCGTTGAAGATGATGGTGCAAGCGGCGAGGCCGAGCGCGCCGCCGAAGACGCGGGCCTGCGCGACGGCGCCCTGGGCGGCGGCGAAGTCGGCGAAGCGCGCCTCGATGGCCGCGATTATGGTGCAAGCCGAGAAGCAGAGCCCGACGCCGAGCCCGTAGATGGCTGTGAAGCCGAGGAGCAGGTGGAGCCGGGACTCGGGCTGGGCTAGCCCGTATACCAGGCCGATGCCGAGCGCCTGCAGGGCGCAGCCCGCGATGAGCGTCTGGCTGGTCAGGTTTTGCTTCTTTGAGAGGACCCCGCCCAGAAACGAGCCAAAGGCGCAGGGGCCGAGCAGCGGGAGGAGATGGATGCCGGCCTGGAGCGCGGTGTCGCCGTATATGACCTGGAGGCGCTCGGGGATCTTGATTACGAGGGAAATGTACACAAATCCGGTGAGGAGGGTTACGCTGCGGTTATATCCGGGTCAGAGCTTTCTTTCTCGGATTTGCGGAGAGGGCAAAGGGAGGAAAGGGAGGGTCTCAAACGGACATCAAACCTGACAAGTAGACGCGGCCCATGGCCAAGCGCAGCGGGAAAATCGGCTGGATGACCTGGCATTTCCCGTAAAAGAGATACGACTCCCAGAGGGCCAAAAGCACCCAACACACACCAGACACAACCAGGGACCATATTATGACCGGGCTGGACCAACTCCAGACAAACGATCCGCCTTCCTGGATGGAAAACACCAGCAGGATTGACGCCACGACGAGCAGCATGTTGCCGATGAAGTCGATCTTGGAGATGGCCGTCCAGGCGTCGTACTTCTTCCGCCGTTCTTCGGGCCAGAGTGTGTAGATTCCTATCAAAGCCACCGTGCCGAAGGGTACACTGGAAGTTATCTTGTGTCAGAGAGAGTCTAGCCAGTGGGAAGGAACAGGGGAAAAGACAAACTTGATCCAGAAAACACCTCGCCACGTCCAGTTCGAGATTGCACCTCCGAGAAGCGGACCGAGGATGTACGAGATGGACAGGGTGATGCCTACCAAGGCGCCAACGACTTCGGGCCGGTTGGGTCCCTGCTCGATCAGGCAGACTTGGGCTAAACTATATAGGCCCGAGCCTCCGATCCCTTGCAGCGCGCGAGCCGCAATTCTGTGCAAAGACGTTCTATTAGCTCCAACTGGCCCAAAGATATTGACACCACCCCAATCGGTAGAACGTACAGTTGATTCATGTTTCCTGCGAGAGCGCACCATATTGAGAAGCCCGAGAAGAGCACCCAGGAGACAGCAAGGAGGTTTCGTCGGCCGTAGATGTCGCTCAGTTTTGACAGGCCCACGGCAAAACCTTTGGCAAGGCGAATCAGATACTTGGACCCATCCACTCTTGGGGAACTCGGGGTAGACGGATGTGAACGAGACTGCTCGGAATAGACTCACTCATATAAGTTAGAAGATAGCCCAAGATGGTCCACGGAGCGTCCTGATAGTTGTCAAAGTCGACCGAAATAGTAAAGAGGGCGGTCGAAACGATGGAGGTATCGAGGCACGAAAACATGAGGCCCGAGAGGATGCTGGTTGGCATGGTTAGAGACGATAGTGGTGGACGGAACTATGTAATTGGGGGTTAAATCATGTACATACATAACTGTCAGTAAAATCCGGCGGATAGGCGTGCTCATGGACGGACTCGGCGTTCCTGCTTGCTCTTGAGATGCCTCGTTGATCGTCGACCCCAGCCTTTCACTGCCCTCCGCCATTTCCGACAGCGACGGATTTGGATAGGATAGCGTCATCTTTGACGGGAGACCTCCAGAGGTCGTCAACAGCAGCCAGCACAGAAAAAAGAAAAGAATGAATCTCAAAAGAATGTGGCCGGCCGGCAGTAGTTGGCTTTTTTATGAAAGAGAGGGGGTGGGTAGGGGCCGGCTGCACTTTATGGTTTTGGGCCAGGAGAGAGGGGGTGGTGCTGCGAACAGCTATTCAAGACAACTTGAACCGAAGTCTGACGAGAATCGGGAACCCTTTCCACCAGAAATACCTTATTCAGGTGGGCGGCTGGTAACGAGATCCGCGCCTGCTCCTTCTATTTGTGCAGAAAGGATGCAAATATAGGGTACCCGGGTACCGCATGTAGCCTTCCAAGGCTCATTCCCTTGGGGACAATGCGAAATGAAAGGGGAAGCCGGAGCGGCCCGGCCAGTGGTGTCAAAAACTTAGAGGGGCTTCGCCTCCGTTTTCTTCGCTCCTGCCCTGCCTGGATGGACTACCTTAATCCAAATAGTCTGTGGGGTGGAAGACGGGGAGAAACGAGCAACCAGAGTCGAAGAATGCCCCACGGATCGGGGTGGTCTAAAGGTACGATCGCCGGGTTACCCAAAGGTAAGGTAGGTATGGCGACCCCGTTGACAAAAAAGGCACGGGCATGGCTCAGTTCGGCTGGATTTGGAAAGCTGGCTGACTCTGAAAAGAAAAAAAGAGCCACTTCGACCTTTGATCTTGAGACACGCTTGTGACCAATTTACTAGTCTGCTGCTGCCACCAGGATCGCCCGAGGGGAGGCAAAAAGAAAGAAGAACGTAGAGACGAAGATGGTGACAAGGACAACGGACCGCAACAAAGTAGCACGGGTGGCTCAAGAACGAACGGTAAGGTGCCCCTAACCCGGCTTTTGTCTAGGCTGATGGGCGGATGGTGCGGACGGACGGCAAAGAGAAGGCGACCGATATACCCAGCCCGTCTCGCAACGGTGGCACAGAAGGGGGGCCGCCGTTGGATCTTTCTTTTCCCATTTTGGAGAAAGCCTGCATACTTTCAACTCTGGCCCTAGAAACCATAGTGCCCAAGAGGGTAACACGCCTACTCTTGGAGACGAAGCACAGGTGATGCCACATCCAATGACGGGTGTCGTGCAATGTGTGACTACATTTTTTTGCAAGGTACACTGTTGATGGGATCAGCTGGCATGCTGTCCCGCGGTGTGGTGGCAGAAATGCCATCCCCTTTCCCTCATGGCAGCCACTTTGCACGGCATGGCAGCCCCCCAGGAGAGCGGCTTCCGGGGGTGGCTGTTTTGCTTTGGTTTTCCCCCCTTTCTTGATATATATTTTGGGAGGATATGGAGCTAGACCGCTGGTGTCCCAACCAAAAGAACGACGGACTTGCTTTGATGGACGGACGGACTTAGAAAAGAAGCACGCCAGCGGTTGATGCGATGCAGGACTGCTGGACGGGATCGACTGAACACGCTTTAAGTGAATTCTGCCCCCCCGACTTGGACTTGCACGCTCTGTATACAGCGAGAACACTAACACGGTTAGGTCTGTGTTTAAGCCTGTGTTGAGCCTGTGTTAAGTAGGACAAGAGAAAAACAATAGGTCTCGGGGTCCGAGGGTGATATATCGAGGGTGTCAGAGCCTGGTGGGAGGTGTTCCAATGATGCTGTAGCTAGCCGGCTCGTCACTCGTCGCACCGACCGCATCTTTGGAGGACGGAAAGGGAAGAGCAAGGAGTTGTTGCCACAGCTGCGGTTCCTCAGCAGCAGCCTTGGCCAGCAATTTCAGAAGCAGCGGGCCGACACACAATACTGAGGGAGGGCTGCAGGGACAAGAGCTGCGTTTTGGGGACGAGGCTAGGCCCGCCAAGAAATCCCGGGGAGCGAACAAGAATAGAAGTCTCCATTCCGGGTTCCAACCACCAAGTCAGGCGCCTTGGGTAGTTAGGTAGGTAAGGTAGGTAGGCAGGGTAGGGCAGAGCAGGCAAGGAAGGCACCCATCTACTTTACCAAAGGTGTCACTGTGCGCGCTGAAGCTATATCCCAAAGCAAGTATTGAGACATGCTGCTGTGCACACACACCGGAGCCAAGTTCCCGTCCATTGCCTTGATGTTGCGACAAAAGCCCTGCCTCACCTCACCTTTGGTTGGATCCCTCCGGCTTCTTTTTGCTCGCGCTTCCGTCTATTTCCGTTTCGAGACATACAGCCCGTGCGTGAATGCAGCGACCAAGTCATCTTACGTATGGTCCTGTACGTAGATGGGTTGCGGGCCCCCTCGATTCCAAGTTTGGTTGCAGGTTCGGTCTGTCCACTTTCCCCCGTGTGACGGCCAGAGCGGGGGACCATAGCCCGTAGGCAGTGCAACGAACGGGCAGCCACCAAGAGTGGACGACAAGATGATGTCTGCTTTCTTGCGATGGCATTTAAAGGCACGTGACGCTGTGTCCATGCCGGATGGCCAAGTACCATCAGCCCGTGAGCTCAAAATGGACGCCCGTGATTGCGGTTGGGTTGAAACGGGGAAACGAGTCGCCCTGGATTTGGATGCTTCAGGTTTTCAGTGGAGTGCGTGCGCATTTTAGCTGCAGATCATAGATCATGCGTGCATGCGGTCATGTCCGCATTATGTAATCAGCTTGGTCACTGGCAGCGAGCTACCACTACTATGGCAGCGACGACATGTCCCTATAGGCAGGTACCCGCCTGAGCATCTCTGGTCTAGCGCAGGATACCTACCTTATGTGCGCAGGAAGGAGCGATGGCTGGGAAGAATTTGCATTCGGTCTCACGTCGTGGAGACTGACTGCCATCCACCAAGCTCCGAAAGTAAGGTACCTAGCTCGAACAGTCGCTGCAGTCAAGTCATCCAACTTCGCGTTAACGAATTGACGACTCGGACGTGCAGGCTCCCCCACCCTGTTTCTCGCCAGATTCAGCTCAATCCAGCTGCGATGCTGCTTTGTTGATCACCTACGTAGGTATTCGATTCGGCCATATGGCATATCGGTGCTTCCAAGTTCCATGCAACGCATCGCAATACGGTGAGGAGATGCAAAGATGGGATACGGTAAGGCCTGACTGCAACGCGTCGCAAGGCTGTCTGACTGCAGGCTTCGCTAGGTATCATCAGGATTACACTCTTGCACTCCATCGAAAGGACCCTCTCTAGAATTGGTTGGACTGGCCACGGGCGCCGGTTGAGAGGCACGGCCCCGAGCCTGAGCCTGAGCCTGAGCCTGAGCCTGAGCCTGAGCCTGAGCCAAGAAGACGGAGCAGGAGCCCGGGACCTTGCCCTTGCCCGTTCCCGTGCCGAATACTGGACGGAAAGCAGACCCGAGACATGTCCTCCGTGACTCCCCCGTGAGCCCTCCGTGGATCCTTCGAGTTGGTTCTGTGATAAGTCTTTGTCCGCTAGCTGTCACATGATGTCGTGACCAGGCCTCGACGTGTCCGAATCTACCAAGCTGCGACGTGGTTTTCTGGTCGCGCCAAGCTTCCAATGTTGTCCCGATGCATGCATAAAAAATGCAGACCGGATGCTGAACTCGCTCGGGGGGGGGGGCTGCCTCACGCTGAGTCCGAGACCGCTTCCCACTCTGAGTTGGGTACGCGTACTAACATGCATCTCTTCCTCTTCATACGTCGTTTTGGACCCGCGCTTGAACGACGTGGAGATGTGATTCGCATTGTCTATCTTCCAGATGAGAATGTTGGAAGAATGCGGAGCCGTAGGTACGTGATACCTGGCTCCTGATCACAACTCAGATGAGATACCGAAGAAGGGACAATGGGATCACATTGCACTTTCCATTTCCATCACGGCCATGATTTGAGACATGCTCCCGTTGGGCGAGGCGCGCCGCAACGTGCTGATGACGACAATGGTTGGCTGCGTTCCGACATTGCTCAAACTAGTCGGCCAGAGCCTCTCTGACAATACATCGAAACCCGGCATTCGGTCCCTTCTTGCCTCATCAATCCATCAGAGTTAGTCTGTCCGGCTGGTGCCATGATAATATGGCAACATGGAAGTGGGAAGGCGCGGTCCCGAGGCATAGCTATGTCCAACGCTCACACCAAATGTGGAGGCTGCTGGGTCAACGGCTGCACCAACTCCGGGTCATATCCAGGAATAGAATCAGACACACGGGGGCATCATAGGACGGCAATACAGGGTTCGCATTATTGAACTTCTCATCTCGCATGGCCAACTTTGTGTTTGCCCACCGGCGCTCGTTTCTTCTTTAACCCGGTTCCCCGTTCTCACTTGGTTTCGCCGCCGCAGCGGGCTGTCTCGTGGATCTGATAATCACCGCAGTGCCACTTCACCATGACACGCCCGGCCCTTCAAAAGTTGCCACAGAGGCAACCTGGTGCATGGAGTCTTACAGACGAGTTTGGGGCACGCCTTACTCGCAAGCGCGACTTGCTGTGTTGTGGTAAGAGAGAGAGGCTCTTTCTTGCTGCTAGAGGCACTCGACGTTATTCGATAAGATATCAGGTCTATATTTGTAAGCCGCTCGGCCAGAATGTCCCTTCCATCGATCTGCTAAGGCGTCGTTGTTCAATGGCGCCTACTGTCTCCCAGCTTCAAGTATCTCTGTCGAGCCTCGTTCCATATATTCTCAGTCTCGCCTTCCAGTTCTGGTGAGCACAGGGTGTATCGCAATAGCATCCATGCGCCCTCGCTGCCATCGCTACAGCAACTCTCAAACCACTGCCCAAACTTGCGGCTTGCCCGGACCGCAATTCATCCTGTCACATTCGACATTGTGAACAAGTTTTCCCTGCCTCACTTCCAAGGCAAAACAGATGGTTGCCCCATAATTGTGGCAAAAATTTCGCACGGCTACACTCCTCGAAGTGTATTAATAGATAATTCGGAGCTTCTCAGTCCATATTCTACGATCATCTCCCGGAACACCGCAACTCGTTCAAGCCTGACCGGCTGAGCTTGTGCCAAATTCAAGGGTTAGCACTACCTTTGGTCACCATGATCTCCACCAACGAGAACACTTCAAGCCCCATCGCCGTCGTGGGGTTGGCCTGTCGTTTTCCTGGCGATGCCCACAGCCCATCTGAGTTCTGGGATCTTCTCGCCAACGGCAAGAGCGCGTTCAAGCCGATTCCTCAAGATCGATTAAACATCAATGGACATTACCACCCAAACCCCGAGCGACCTGACAGTGTACGTGACAGGCAATATCCTCCTGCCGCGGTTCCATGTCACTAACGAACTGAATAGTTCAATTTCAAGGGCGCTCATTTTCTCAACCAAAATGTTGGGGGTTTCGATGCCAAGGTGATTTCTGGCCCATACTCCCTCAATCTCCTCGTACTGATCTCCTCTGTTTCATAGTTCTTCGGTGTTGCACCCGCCGAGGCAAATGCTATAGATCCCCAGCAACGTCTTCTTCTGGAAGTGACATACGAGGCTCTTGAGAGTGGCGAGTTTCTCTTTTTCCTATCTATGCGTCTTTTTACTGACCTGCCTCCAGCTGGACAACCAATGGAGTCGACAAAATGCACGAACACTTCGGTCTTCATTGGATCGTTTGTCAACGGTACGTACCCCCCAGGTGACACTTATGGCTCGCTCATTTGACCTTGGTTATCTAGACTACGAGCAGATCTCGATGAGAGACCCCCAAAATATGGCACCGGATTGTGCGATTGGTAACGGCACTGCCATTATGGCCAACCGGATCTCATACTTCTTTGATCTCCACGGTACAAGCCAAACTATAGATACGGGATGCAGCGCCAGTCTTGTGTGTGTTCACCAAGCTGTAAACAGCCTGAGAAGCAAGCAGTCCGATATGGTAAGTCAGCCAAAACATGTTACAAAGCATTGTGTAACTAACTCAGACATTGTTGTTAGGGTATTGCGGGCGGCGCGAGTCTAATCTTGGCTCCTAACACAATGATGCCGATGACAACCCTCCCTTTCCTCAGTGAAGATGGCAAGTGCTTTACATTCGACTCTCGTGCCAATGGCTACGGCCGAGGTGAGGGTGTTGGTATTGTGGTGCTCAAACGACTCGATGACGCAATTAGGGACAACGATACTATCCGCGCCATCATCCGAGGCACCGCGAGCAATCAAGATGGGCGTACTCCTGGTATGCCCCTTGTCTTGATTCGAAATCTTGGGCTGCTGGGTTGTGAAGTTGACTGTCGTCTTAGGCATCACCGTACCTAATCCGGATGCACAAGTCCGCTGCATCAGGTCGGCCTACCTTGACGCCGGTCTCGATCCTACCGAAGCATCGTACGTCGAGTGTCATGGGACAGGAACTAAAGCTGGCGACTGGCGAGAATTGAAGGCAATATCCGAGGCTCTGTGCAGCAACCGTGGTGACGGGGAGCCGCTTTTCGTTGGCTCAGCAAAGCCAAACATTGGCCACCTCGAGGCTGCAGCCGGTATCTCTGGCTTGATTAGGGCTATACTGATTGCGGAAAGGGGTCAAATCCCACCCCAAATTAATTTCGAGGCATGGAGCCCCGACATAAAGCACGAGGAATGGAAAGTAGATGTCCGTTTTCACCTCAGAAGAACTTACTGGTATTCGTCCTTTCTGACCATCTCAGATCGCGGCAGGTCTCATGAAATTTCCGTCCAGTGGTTTGCGTCGCATCGGTGTCAACTGTTTCGGCTTCGGCGGGACAAATGCTCACGGAGTACTTGACGATGCGAGAAGCTTCCTTGAACACCGGGGTCTACAGGCTCATCACAATACCGTCAAATCCTGGAGAAAGTACAGCCTGGATAGCGATTCGATCTTTGACGTTACCCCGGCCTCGTCGACCCGGTGCAGTAGCTCTTTGGGAAACTGGGAGCTTGCCTCTCAGTCCCAGCTTTCCGAATTCTTGGGCGACATCTACACCATACCTCATCTCTTTGTCATTTCAGCACAACACCGCGAAGGGCTTTCCGCAATAGCGTCCTCCCATCTTTCCTACATCGAGAACCACGCCACAGACCCTGATTTCTTTCGCGACTATTCCTACACAATGTACGCCAGACGGTCTCATCTGCAGTACAAGTCCTTCATTGTCGCAAAGTCGGTCGCAGAACTGACTCAAAAGATGGCTGCCATTGACCAATCCAAAAGCATCCGCTCAGACTCACGTCAACAATTCAAGCCCGCTTTGGTCTTCTGTGGGCAAGGCGCGCAATGGTCTCGAATGGGCATGGAGCTCATGGTATTTGACGTGTTCCGCGAGAGCATTGAAGCTGCAGATGAATATTTGAGGGGAATTGATAGCGGCTTTAGTCTTGTTGCTAAGTTGGGCAAATGCAAAGAGTCGGCCGAGATCAATTTACCAGAGGTTGCACAGTCGGGAACAACTGCGCTGCAAATCGCTCTGGTTGATCTCTTGCGAGCTTGCCAGATCAAGCCCGTTGCAGTCGTCGGGCATTCGTCTGGCGAGATTGCCGCGGCTTATGCTGCCGGCTTCCTAAGCCGCGAGGACGCGTGGAAGCTCGCCTTTCATCGCGGCAAGTGTGCCGCATCTTTAAAGCACCTCCGAGGCCGAATGCTTGCCGTTGCTCTGTCAGAATCCGCGGTTGAGGAGTATATTGGTCTGGCACGACCAAGCTCTGTCGCAGTGGCTTGTGTCAACAGCCCGCAGCTCGTTACTCTCTCGGGCGACGAGGACTCGATTTTTACTACCAAGGCAGAGCTTGACAGGAAAGAGATCTTCAACGTTCTGGTAGCTACCAAGACGGCATACCATTCGCACCATATGAAGCTCGTATCACAGCAGTATCAACGCTCCGTTTCAGACATTAAGCCTCGCACCGGATCCGGGATCGCGATGTATTCATCTGTCACTGGCGCTGAGATTTCGGCGCTTGAGCTTGACCCCCTATATTGGACCACGAACTTGTGTGAACCGGTACAGTTCAGTAAAGCCGTCGCCTCTATGATGAAGCCATCAGTGCCAGATCGTCCTGTTCCGAACGCTTTCATAGAGGTGAGCCCCCATCGGGTCTGGCCGAAAGCGCTCAAGCAGATATTAGATGATATCGGCTTCCGAAACTCGCCAGTGCCTTACCACTCGATGCTTGAGCGCGGCAGGGACGCAATTGGATCTGTGCTGCAGCTTTTTGGAGACCTCTTCCTTTGCGGGACGCGGGTAGACTTGGATTGGTTTTTTAAAAGGTTCGTGTACCTGCCCTGTCGTCTTGTCGAGTGTGACTAATGTGTAATAGCCACTTCAGTCCTGCTAGGCCCAAATGCCTCGTCGACCTTCCAAGGTATCCTTGGGACCATTCAAGGACTTATTGGCAGGAGTCTCATATCTCTCGTGCCAATCGCTTCCGGCAGTACGGGCGACGAGACTTCATTGGGTCCCTCTCAGATGACGCGGTTCTTCCATTCGAACCACGGTGGCGAGGACACCTCCGCGCGACGGAGAATCCCTGGATCCTCCATCACAAGGTGCAAAACAAGATTCTTTATCCGGCGGCTGGGATGGTTGTCATGGCCATCGAGGCTGTTAGGCAGGTCATCCACGACTCCATCGATCAACCGTCAGATGTCTTGGACTTTGAGGTCTCGCAGTTCCAGATCAAAGCTCCAATGGTCATCCCGACTGATGGGCGCGGACTGGAGTATTTCTTGAACGCAAAGCGAATTGCAGATTCGTCTCTGCGCAGAGTCACGACCTGGACCTACGAGTTTACCATCTTCTCGAAACCGTATCAGGATTCCCCGTGTCTGGAAAATGCCAGGGGGCTCGTCAGTGTCCGTTTCCATGGGCGTGGTGCTGAGAAGCGTCAGATTGCCGAGTTGCTCTGTAAGCCGCTCGAGGAGAAGTGGCGCAACCAGAGCATGCGCCTACAGAGCCCTTTCGAATTGTACGAGAGTCTTTGGGCAGCGGGGATGAATTATGGGCCCTTATTCAGAAACATCATCGGCGTTGGCCCAACCAGAGCTTCTGGCAGGATCAAGGAATGCTGGACGTCAATTTCGGTTCCGAATACCAGAGCAAAAATGCCCAAGCAGTTCGAATTCGACCACATCATCCACCCAGCCACCCTTGATACCATATTCCAGACCCTCTTCACACTCGGAAGCGAACCAATGGTTCCCTTTTACATAGAAAGAATCCGAGTAGCTGCCAATATCCAGCACACGGCCGGCAGCGAGTTTTTCGGCGTTACAAAAGGATCTGAGGTTGGACTCCGGGAAGCATCTGCAGACATCGACATGTGGCAACACGAGAAAACTAGAGAGAAAGTTGCAGGAGAAACTCATGTCGTCGAGGTTACCGGCCTCCGCGTCAAGTCTATCGTCTCTGCCACGTCTGGCGGGCTTGGTTTCTTGCCAAGCTACCGAAATCTCTCGTCAAGTATGGTATGGAAAGAGGACATACGGTACGCTGAGTTTGAGGACTTGAGAAACTGGCTTGATATTTTTGGCCACAAAATTCCGGGAGCCGCTATTCTGCATGTTGGCGAAAGCCTGCGGATGGTTTCCACCGTCTTTCAGGTCCTCGCCGAGAACGACGGTACACCATCCAACAATCCCCGGCTTGCAAAGTACACAATCAGCTCCCAAACGGACAATGCCTATATTGCAGCTTCAACCTCGGTGGCTTTAAAGCATCGGCCCCTCCTAGCCTACGAGCCTTCGCTTGAGCTGTCGAAATCGGAAATTCTCCGCCAGTTCGACCTTGTCATATTCGAAGACACGACCTTACAGGACCGGGAGGATATTGAGAAGCTTGTCAAGCCATCTGGCTTTCTCTTAGTCTTGTCGGAGCAGCATACCGACAAATCCCCTGTTCAGCAACTTGGCTCTCTTCTACATGCGCCAACACCGCCCCGTGAGACAGCAGACCCAGTCAGCGCCGCTATACATGCGGAAGATTTTGGGTTCCTGCAATTATTCAGCAAATCTGGAACGCAGCAGTCCAAGAGCGAGAACTTTGACGATATCGTCATCCTCACGCCTTATCCAAGCGAATTAAGCGCCAATTGTGTCGCACATTGTCTGCAAAATGTTCTGTCTGAGGCTGGCTTCAAGGCCGGCATCAAATCTACTTCGTGGTTAAACGAACTCTCACGGGCGGACAGCAATTTGCTTGTTATCTCCCTTCTGGACCTACTCACTGAGGACGGGTTCGTGTTCAATATGGACAGCCAGCAGTTCGACCTCCTGAAGAAACTGCTTCAGATTACTAAGGGTCTGCTGTGGGTGACCTGTGGCGCGCAGATCCAATGTGAGCGTCCCAAGAATTCTCCATTCCTGGGCTGGGCTCGGACACTGCGCTCCGAAGACCCCCAAAAGCACATTGTGTGCCTAGACCTCCAGCCTCAAGACTGTCACGATGAAGCGATGGCAAAGAAGATACAGGCCATATTTTTGAACTCCTTTATTGCTCCCTTTAAGGCCCGTGTCCGAGAAACAGAATACACGGAGCTTGGGGGGCGGCTCTACATCCCGCGTCTTTCACCCACCGAGGGCCTGAACTCGGCCATAGAGCGGGGACCCAAGGGCGGCCGGCATTTCGAAATGCGAGCTATAATTCCCGGTCGTGATGCAACGAAGTTGGAGGTCGGCTCTCCCGGCAATGTAGAGAGTCTCTATCTCGCGACTGATACTTCGGATGCCCCTGCCCTAGAATCGCACCAGGTCCGAATCCAGGTACATCAGACCTTTCTCCTTCCTCACGATCTTGAGACGGTCCTTGGGAGAAATACACAGACTTCGATCGGCGTCGATGTCGCTGGGACGATTGTCGGGCTGGGTGACAAAGTCACCAGGTTCAGCATCGGCGAACAGGTTGTTGGCTTTGCCAATGGCTCTGTCCAAAGCTCAGTCGTTGTGTCCGAGGATTGTGTGACACTCCGCCCTACACTTCACGGTTCTAAACCAGTTCGCAGTCAAAACGATGGATCTCAGTTGTCTCGTGCATCGGACGAGCCCTTGCGGACCTGGGATTCGTCAGGGCTGCTTCCATGGAGTATGGCTACGATGCTCACAGCCTATTACTCGATCAAGGGCATCAACAAAGGCAGCTCCGTCGCTGTATTGGTTCAAGCTGCCGCAGGGCCATTTGGACAGGCGGCAATCGCCGTTTTCCAGCACATGAAGTGGAGAGTTATTGCAGTGGTGACAAACGACCAACAAGCGCAGATAATCAAGTCAGTGTTCGGCCTTGAGGATAGGTATATCGCCCTGGAGAGCCCCCGTCTGTCTGAGCGCATCCGCGAGGTGTTGGAGAATTTGGACCGGTCCCGCAGCTCCGTCGATCTGGTGTTCGACTCTCCAGGCCGTGGCCACATGGAGACAAACTTTTCATGCGTGGCCAGCTGTGAGTCACTCCGTACTTTCGAGTTGAATAACCTAGAAGCTAACGCAGGGTAGTTGGTCGTGTGTTCCAAGTTGCCGCGCGGTCGGCGGACTGGGAGAACACGCGGTTTCCCCGTCACTGCTTCGAATTTATCCGATTCGACCTTCACGAGCACCTGGGGAGGGGCTTGCCACTGGAGAATGACTTCCTTGAGCTATACGACGCAGTCAGCCAGCAGTTCCTCCCGGACAAGATCCCCCCGTCTTGTCATGTCTTCTCCTTTGGCCATTCGGGCGACGCTCTGAAGCAAATGGAGAAAGATCTCGGCGCGGGCCAGTATATCCTCGAGGCGAGAGCGGAAACTGCGCGAATCGCGGTTGACTTGGTACAGCGCCGCATGGCTCTGGATCCCCATGGGATATATGTCATCATTGGCGGCTTTGGCGGTCTCGGCCTCAGAATTTCGGAGTGGCTTGTCGAGCGTGGCGCAGGACACGTCGTCTTGGTTTCTCGCACGGGAGCCCCGTCCGACCAAGCATCCAGACGACAGTTCGAAGATCTGAGCTCCAAGCCAGGGGCCCAAATATACTCGTACCGGTTGGACATCTGCAGTTCCACGGAAGTGAATGCTTTTATAAAGTGGTTGCAGAGAAAGGGGCCCAAGCTAAGGGGGGTTATCCATGCTGCTGGTATCTTGAAGGTCAGTATCAAAACTGTTCCTGACCCTGAATAGGGTGGTGCTAACTAATCACTAGGACGTTTCGTGCAACAACATGGAGTATGAAGACTGGACCGCGGCTACAGGGGTAAAGACGACTGGATCGTGGAATCTCCACAAAGCCCTGCCACGAGATCTGGATTTCCTGATTTTCCTGTCCTCGGCGGCCGGTGTCATTGGCAACCGCGGCCAAGCCAACTACGCGGCTGGCAACGTTTTTCAGGACGCGCTTGCCCGCTACAGGACTGCGCAAGGAATGCACACCGTGTCTCTGGACCTCGGCCCTGTCGTTGGCGCCGGCATGGTCGACCAAAAGATGATGGACCACCTCCGGATGATTGGCTTCTTCGGCATCCGAGTCCAGGACATGCTCTTCATGCTCGAACGAGCAATCTCCGGCTTCGGCACTGGAGAGACACCAATCCTGCCCCAGGTAGTGATGGGCGTTGGCACTGGGGGGCTTATCCGGCAGAACAAGCCGGCCGACGCTTTCTGGACCGAGACGGCTCTCTTCGCACACCTCAACCGCGTGGATCTGACTGCGGAGGTTCTCGAGGACGTTTCGGGATCTCGAGGCGGCGATGATGTGAATCTCCAGCACGTCCTTGCCATGGTGTCTACGGTGGAGGAGGGCGTCGCGGCCCTCATGGGCCCACTCGTCGACACCCTCGTGGCCGTCATACCGGGCATCGACGCTGCCGACGTCAGGCCGCACATGACGCCCACGGAGTGCCACAGCGACTCTATGCGGGGCGCCAACATCGACAACTGGCTGAAGCGGGCTACGGGTGTGTCCATTGGACAGGGTCTCAACAGCATGCCGCTGCGCAAGATTTGCGAGGAAGTGATGCGTAAGGGGGGGTTCTTGGGGGGTGTTTGAGTTGACGTTGAAAGAGCGTTGGTTGGTAATTGGTAAGAGTGAAGAGTGAACAGTGTTAACTACTGCGGAAGTAATGCGGGCTAATACGAAAGAGGCGGGTGTTTACTTATTTTAATTGAGGAAGCTAGTTTCTTCCCATAGCCATACACTCATTTCCTGCCAAAAGTCATGATGAGTGTCATCGCATAATTGCCCACGGCAAACCCAGAGCAGCGTTCTTAAGCTGTCACCTCTCTGAGGGATATCAAGCCTTTCCGGATGAGGTACTGCATGTCCATGTTCAGCTGTTCCTCTTTCTGCATAGGACCGGCGCGTCAGTATTTCCAGTTCCAATCATAATGCGTGGCTGGCTCATGACATGAGCGCTGACGCGCCCAGCATGCAGTGCACGAGGCCAGCGTGGGCTTGAAGGTAGAGGTTATCTTAGGTATATGCGCCGGAGCAAGCGATATATCTGTGTTTTGCCTTTACCCATCCTAAATAACGTCGGGGGCAACTCGCATCGAGACACACTCACCTAGATCACTACCGACGAGGTCCGAGGCCTGGCTGGCCTCTTTGCGATCCAGAAGCCGCTGCTGGATCTCCCGCAGGCTCAAGTCCTGGAATCCGAGCTGCGTCGTGATCGTTGCGAGAGTAGAATCGGCCAGCGTGAGGTCGCCGGTCACTCTGTTGGCGTCAAGCTCTGTCTGGGCTGTAAAGTCCCCGCCAGTTCTGGGCTGGGCTGCTCGTCTAGGAAGCCAAACACTCACTGAGCCGAATTCCCAGAGCCGTCGAGAGACGCTTGGTCTGCTCGCGCCAGCTGTCGAAAGTCAGCAGCAGCGCCTCAGCGCTCTTGACGCACTTCTCAATGACGAGGACAAGGCTTCTCCTGTTCGCCGCCAGCTCCCTGGCAATGCCCGGCGTCTGGTTTTTGAGAGCATATCTGGTGATGCGATCAATCTTTTGAAGTTTGATTGAGAAGCACACACGGCAACGTTAGTCGAGGATAAGAGGTAATAATCAGGGATGCTCGGCCTCCGAGCCAGCACGCTTCTGGCGATCAAAACGAGGCTCGAGGCCGAGGGGCTGGCGCTTCAAGAGAGGGAGAGAATCTTCCCGGCTCTCCAAGAGACCGCACGGAGCCTAGGCGCTGCATACGACCACATCAAGCCGGCCGCAACGGAACTCGAAAGATCCTGTCTCGAGCAGCACTCGGCCATGGCAGTCATGTCGTCGAGGGTGACAACAATCATGGACAATGCCTCGACCCTGAGGCTCTTGGCGCCACACGAGAACCTGGTAGACCGCGTGTCCGATATAGTCGCTGCCTTTTCGCGAGGCGGTGCTGCAGGTGCCGCTCCGGTCAAGGCTGCCGTTGCTCGACTTGCTGCCGCGCTGGACAAGATGAAGTCCAATGCAAAGGTCGTGGACGTGTTGAGGGGTTTGGAAGACAGGGATGACTACATTGAGATGCTGGAGGCGACGGATGATGATAATGATGGGGCCTATTATTGCCTCGTCATGTAGTCGCTCTCCTTTTCGCCAATGTTTCAATCTTGACCCTACACATGCCACTCACAGCACTCACTCCCCCGCAACAAAGTCAAGCATCCAGGTCACTTCGTTCTTTCTCAGCGATGGGGCCAAAATCTGTGAAGCCCTATTTTCCTCTCCAAGCGTCACACATCTCTCCCCTGCTTCTTACCAGCTCCGACCCGACCCAGATCTGGTACTGTACTGTACCTAGGTAGCCACCCATACACACACTACGTAAGTACGCGAAGAACTGAGTCGTAGTAAGAGACGGTACTGATACAAGTAAAAAATCACAGAGCTACCGACCTAAGGTACCTAGGTATAGTACATGAAAGGGGGGAAACCAAAAAACGTTACATGAAAGTGCATGTTTTGCGAACGAAGGCCGGGGAAAAGCTTCCGGCGCGAGAAGTCTGCACTGCATTATTAGGTACTGTACCTCTCTCAAAGTCTACGCCGGAAAACAACTGCAGTGCACCACACCACACCCCCTTACCTATTTCCCCCGTTCAAGTGGTTACGTAACTACGCAACGCAGACCACGAGAGGAGCCAACGTTGGAATGGAGGGGGCTGTCGGCCTAGGCCCTCGGAGGTACGTCCATCCATCTACATCTACATATACATGTCGAATGGTTTTTCTTCTTTGCGGGCGTCGTGTCAGGCGGTTGAGAGGAAGGATAAGGAGGAGCCTCTGTCCGGTGCGGATATGTGCGTGTGTGCCAATGCAAGAACTTCTTCTTTTTTCCCCCTTCCCCAAGCCTCATTTGTCCAGTTCACTCATTAGCTTATTACCATATGACCTCGCCTAGATTGTTCCAAGTACGCGGGTTGCGTATTCCGAGCGGGGGAAGCAGCTGCAGGTGTGTGTGTGTGCAGGCCGAGTTCGAGCTCTTGAGTTGGGTTGGGAATCTGGAAGGGCGTTCGTTGTGGAGGGTTGTGTTGGGCTTCTTTGGTTGAGGGGCACGCAAGTTCGAGAGAAAGAAATCCTGCTGCCCGTCCAGTGTGTCCATCCATTCAGGTGCCACGACCGCCTCCTTTTTTTGCTTTTCTTGAAGTCCCTCTCTGGAAAAACGTGCATATACGGGCCCGAAAAGCTCCGGTGTGATGAGGAGCCGCTGCCACTCGCGGAATTACAGGAGAGACTTCCGGACCAACTACCTCTCAGGGTCTCTTCGACTTGACCGCGCGACCAATCACGAAACGACTTCAAAACAGGAAATGCACATGCCTTAAAGCCAAGACCTAGCTTTGCCTAGTGGGATATTTCCGAGAGGAAGGGAAGCAAAGGGCTTGCCGACTTCTTGCCTTTCAAAGAGCCGACCACCAACTGTCATGTCTATTCGTACAGCCATCTATGTCTGGACAACAATACACACTTCGCCCCAAACACTGGCGTTCGCTCAAGCTCCCGCCGTGAATGGGTTTCTCTCTAACGCGCCTTCTTGCCCTCCTTGCCCCCCTTCTTCGACTTGAAGCCGGGCTGGATCCTGGCCATCATTTGCTCCTTCGTGATGAGGTGGTCGATCCTCTCGAGGAGGCCAAGTAGGCTCTTCATATTGAAGCTCCACTCGTTCAGGATATCGTCGGCATCGCGGGGCTTGGCGAAGCTAACAACGCGTGCCGGACGGTCGATCTTGGCGTGCACCGTCTTTGATGTCACCAGCTCGCTGATGTACTTTTCCGTCTCGTCCTCGGTGAGGTCCAGCAGCCGTGTGAGACGCGCTAGCTTAATCCGCGTGTAGTACTTGGCCACAACACGTACATTGTGCTCAATGACTCGCTTCCGCAAATCCTGCCACCGCTCAAACGCCTTCTCGTCGCTCGACTGCCCTTCAGCCGAGTCGAAGATCTCGGTATCGCAGAGGTGCGGCCCGAACAGCTTGGACACCTCGGGCCACCGCATCAGCTCGTGCACTGTGAACAGCTCAAGGAGCTGTGCATCCTCAGTCACCTCTGTATTTCGCGGGTCCTTGTGGACTCGGTGGAGAAGATCGTGTTGCTCGTTGTCGTGCGGCGCTAGGATGACGAAGTAGATGATTCGTTGGAGGACCTACGAGAGCGGTCAGTACGTGCTCCGGCTGGGCGCGGTTATCATTAGGAGACATGGGGGAAATGGCATACCGCTTGAAGCTTCACTGGGTCCTGCTCTACAGCTTCGGTGTCAAGGACCTGTCTGTAGTGCTTGCAAGCGTCGAGGTACTTGACGTCGTGCTTGGCCAGAACGATCTGCTGCTCGTAGTATCGCAGCTTGAGGTCTGTGACGTCGTCCTCCTTGACCTCGGGCACCTCCTCGCCTCTCGCCTTCTTCTTCTCACGCTCAGCCTGCTCCTTTTCAAGCTGCTCGGGCGTCTTCTTTGGCTTCCGTGACAGGTATTTGGTGCTGATCTTGCGGCTGAGGATACCAGCCTGGTTCCAGTCACCGCTCTCGATGCAGAGCGCCACCTGAGCCAAGATGAATTCCGTCTTTTCCCGCCGCTCCATAGAACCAAACGTCTCAACCTGAAGCTCGCAGAGAATGTCGGTAGCCGCCTTGAGATCGCCTTGTCCCTTCTTGATGTCGGATAAGATCTTGGTCACGCGTGCCCGCTCAACCTCGACGAAGATCTTGCCCTCGGTAACGGTCCGCAGCGTCTCAATGACGGAGAGTTTGGTTTCCAAGTTTGGAGTCTGGTCGAGAAAGCCCATGATGGTCTGCACCATGCGCGTGACCGCCTGTTTCAGCTGGCCATGTTTCTTAGACAGAATGAGGGTCTGGTCGTTGAGGAGGTCCCATTTGCCGGCATCTTTGCAGACGGTAATTATGGTGGTCAGGATGCGTGATGTGGATGCGAGATCAGATGCCTATTGACAGTAGTTATATGTTAGATGTCAATCTCGCCGCCCGACGCTTCGGGGCGCTTACCTGGCGCGTCTGTTTCTCGAGCACGGAAAGCTTCTCGATGGCGGCCTGGACGTCTGTCTGTAAAATGCGGGAGTTGATGTCAGCACAAGCTTGGAGTTGGCATGTTCAAGGTCGGGCATTGATAATCAACACGATGCGCGCACCTTTGCGAGCTGCTCAGCTTCGGGAATCTGCTTGTCGGCCTCTTTCGAAAAGTCCTTCTCGGGCTTCAATGCGGCGTCCGCCATCGTGAGGAGCGTCTGACCGTGGTAGGCAAGCGCCGGATTTGTAGTGCGGTTGCGACGTGTGGGTTGTGATGCGTCGTTAAAAGTTGCGGTTGTGCGGGTGGGATCGAGGTTTGGCAGGCGCTCGCGTTGGTCGCTTGTTGCTGATGATGCCCGGCCGGTTCCACGTCAGTTTGGCTCTGCCTGCTGTAAGGCACGTACACTTACCGTAGCTAAGCCAAGGTTGGGGCTGATTGAGGCTGAAGCTAGACTGAAGAGGAGAGACCCACTATTGCCTCAGTCCTCAGCCACTAACGCCACGAATCTACTCCGTGCTCCGTACCTTCCTCCTCCATTGTCCATACCGGTATTAATACTCCGTCCATACGTCAATTTTCGGCGAAGCTGTATGAACCGAGGCAGCTAGCTTTCTTGAGCCCCGCATCATGGCAATAGAGTGTCTCCATGACAGCCGTCGCTTACCTGAATTTACCTCATGTTCTCAAGCCTCACACGTTCCGTCCCACCATTTTGCACTGTTCCAATTGCATTTGTGGATTCCGATTATGTCGCCTGTGCCAACCTGCTGACCATCAACCAGTCAATCGAGCCCCAGGCAACTCATGAACGAAAGTGGCGGCCGGAACTTGGGCTTCTCCATTGGGCTGACTTGACTGGGCATTGCTTGCAGCAAGACAGCTGAGCACATGCCTGCCCGTTGACCAAGAGCCTCTCGGGCGCCAAGCGGCGGTGGGCTCCAGCCGGCAAGGTTACCGTACATACCTTCCCTACAGGTCATCGAAAAACGCTTTTTAACTGGGCAAGAGCCATAGCAGGACGCAGCTAGACCGCTTGTACAGACTGCGAGGCAGGCTTCGACGTCTTTGGGGGAAAGAGTTTCCGATTTCTCTCTCCAACATGTCTCCTTCCCCTCCACAATAGTACCTTCCAGCCTCCCCAACATTCCATCCTCTTGCGCAGTCTACGATGATGTCATTTCCCAGGGCCTGTGCTCGTTCTTCTTCTCGTAGGTGATCAGCCTGCCGGTTGGCTATTAGCCTCGGGATCAACAGCGCGTGGGTGGTCATATCTTCGGCCCAGAAACGGATCTTCTGGCCCGACAGTTGAGGGCTCGTTGCCACCCATTTGTAATAGCTCGGCCTCCCGTTAGCTTACCTTACCCGGCAGGTCGTGTAGGTAACGGCTTCGAGGCCAGCACTTGCGGCAGTCCGAAGGCGCCCGGGATCCGATTTGTTCTTTCCGGCATCTACGCTGCAATCTGTCTCTCTTGCCCGCCGTCCCAACCTTACTTCTCCTGTTCAACCGCAGTTCACCTTCTCCCTACCACAAAGTTCCATTGACCTGCTGGATCACGTCCTCCTATTAGGAATACAGGAACCAAGTGAGCAGCCATGTTCGCCCCTCTTCCGTTTGTGTAACCATCGGGAGTACCTCTGGCAGCTGAGACCGCCAGGCACAACACTTGTTCTTGCCTGTTTAGAACACGAGCAGTCCGGTGCGACGACACAGCTTGTCGCCGCTTCAGCTTACGTGCCAGCACATCTCTTTCCTCGGTATACCTCTCCTTTGTCAACTTGATTTGAATAGATGCTGGCCTATGATTCTTCATCATGGAGCGCCCTCCAATTGAGTTGGCCGTATCTGGGACCTTAGTGCTGCATCAGAAGCAAAAACCACAAAACTCTACGACCCCAAGTTCAAACACAGAGGTCGTGTCGCTGCCACCTATCCAGTCCTTGCTAGCATCACTTTCAAGTGGTGCAATGGAGGAGGGTCGGCCCGCAGGAAGCACAACAGATCCAGCTGCCCCCGGTCACACCTCGCCCGAGCTATATCGGCCCTCGCCAGTAACCAACCACGCCTCTCTCGTTCCCAATGACAGCTCAAACTCTACTCTCGGCCTCCCAGGCATGGCTCTGCCAGTGTCCGTCTACCCGTCGTCCCCGCATCCGAGTCAGTGTCCCGCATCTTTTCCAGAGTCCCTCGATCCTTGGGGAATTTCACACGGTCGCGAGAACCTCTCGTCTCCATACTACTTTCATGGTTCAATCCAGCCAAGAAATTTGTCATACAGCAGCCCGGAAGACAGTACTGAGGACCGCGGCAAGTCAGACGAGAATTCGGAGCAGGCTGCAGCACAACAGGCCGAAGACGGCAACATCATTGTCGACAGCCATGATACAGCCACGGATGCTGGTTACAGTACGGGTTCCGACATTTCTGCCTCGACGTCGGTTTCAGAGAGCGTATCCGACTTCGTTTACGAAAATGGACGAAGATATCACAGTTTCCGTGAAGGCCGCTATAATTTCCCCAATGACGACGTCGAGTATGTATTTGCAGATCATACGTGCATTTTTCTTCCCACCTTTGCGCCCATTCACTTCCCAGGGGGTAAATAAACGCTAACGCTAAACCTAAAGGCAACAACGCGAAGATCTGAAACACATGACATTAAAGATGCTTTGCGGTCGTCTTCACTTCGCACCACTCGGAAACAGCCCGCAAGAAGTCTTGGACATCGGCACTGGGACCGGGATCTGGGCCATTGAGAGTGAGAGTTCCATGCCCATCCACACCGTTGAGATAGCACGGGGCTAACTATTCCCGGTAGTGGGTGACTTGTTTCCAGGTGCAAGCGTATTGGGTGTCGACCTCAGCCCGATTCAGCCGAGCTGGGTGCCGCCAAATGTGCGATTCGTGGTCGATGACGTTGAGTAAGTTGGGTTTCGCGAGGTTCAAACCCAGTCTTGATCTCTTGTCCGAAACTATCTACGGAAAGCCGTGCTGACTTGGATTTCTTCTAGAAGCAAGTAAGTGGCAACTTGTCCGGTTTCGATGAGCGGTCCATTATCCCAAGCCGGAGCCTTGGCTTGGTGGGGGGTACAATAACTAATACATGGAAGATGGCTCCATCCTGCAAACCATTTCGACTATATTCACAGCCGGCACACCGTCATGGCAATCAAGAATTGGCAGCGTCTAATGAAGAGAAGCTTAACGTATGTTCAATAGTGCCATTGCTAAGAGAGAGCAGCCGCTAATAACTGGCCAGACACTTGCGCCCCGGTGGCTGGTTTGAACTTCAAGAGGTCCACCACTGCCCCATATCTGCTAATGGGACCATGGCTATTGATCACCCCGTTACAGAGTACTGGCGGTTAATCAACGACGGATTGGCTAACCTCGGAATAAATTTCCACGCGGTGTCCGAGGGACATCTTACCAGTATGATGCGAACTTCCGGATTCGTGAACGTTACAGAACGGGTGTTTCAAATACCCATCGGCACGTGGCCGAAGGACAGCGTTCTGAAGAATGTAGGGCAATACTGGCGTTCTGTTCTACTGGACGGAGTCCAGGCTATTGCTCTGGGCCCTTTGACAAGAGGGTGTGGTTGGACTCGAGAAGAAGTTGAACTACTGCTGGTAAAGGTGCGTAAGGCTTACTATGACAACAGTTGCCTGATGTATATGCCGCTACATATCATTTATGGGCAAAAGCCTCAGGACGATTGAGGCTACATGTCGTCGCCGAATGCCCTGTTGGCCGTCAGGTTCCTTTTCCTCTTCTTTGGAGCTCGGGTTAGCTCGAGGTTTGTCGTTGATGGATGAGTGATCTGAGCAACTCACTTTTACCAGGTTTTCTTTGTGGCTTATTACACATGTCTATGATACCATTTTCTTAGCGCATGTGGACGAAGATGCTTAGATTTTTAAGGCATGGACTGAGCTCAAATTATCACGCTCGCCTATTTCTAATCTTTTCTTCGAGACGGCCAAAGACTTTAATGTCTATTGATGGGTGAGCCGCCAACAGCCTTGAACTATTGGTGAGTACAGTCAAGTCCCTGAATGTTTGTTGGCGTGGTGCTTGGGTAGAATAAATACCGTATTCTGATGGAGCTTACCTCCCTCGGTGAAAAGCCGAGCCGTAAGGTATTGTGGCCTTTCAGATCTTGGAAAGTCCCCGCTAATAAACATTCAGGGATTGGATTGTAGTTTCTCCTTGCCCCCTGCCCCTTTTGCTTGTTTGGGCCTGGGCGAAGGAGCGGTGTTTTCTGCCGCCACAGGCTGCCTTATCTTTTCGGTTTTCTTCCAAAACGACGACCACACCGTTTTCTCCCGTCACGGGACACGGACGAAAAGAACGGGGACGGTCGGAGTACGCGCCGGTGGCCTGTCAGTGAACATGACGGCACCTTCTCTCCCAATTTGCAGGTCTTCTATCAGGCCCAGGGCGCCGGTTGCATCTCCAGGCTAGCGGCACTGTCCTTGGTCACGGTCGTGTACGCTCTCTGCGAGAGCTGCATGCATAAAATGGGTCCAAATCCCCCTTGTTGCTGTGGTCCATGCCGATGGAGCCCTGGGCGTCCGTGCCGACGATGCTTCGGGAGTGTGCCCAGGTGTGTAAAGTGTCATGACACCGCTGTACTCGGGCGTATGTGCAAGGCTGCGAAGCATTCACACGGGTACGCCCGGCCTCGGAATTCAGGGCGGTCATATAGTACATACATACGACATAGCCAATCAGAATCAGATCTCGCTCGTTCCAGCCTCGTCGGGTAGGACTTACAGCCGGGTGAATACAACCACATTAGTCGGGCGTCTACCAAGCGCGTATCGTCGTCAGGACAGGGCTTACAAACTGCCTTTCTTCGTCGCAAGGCGAGCGTGACGATGCTTAATCCCGTGCCAAGTGCACAACGTCGTTGGATGTATTTATATCCGAGTCGGTTCCCGCCATAAGCCTACTGCCATCCTCGCGCTCTTCCATGCAGCACGTCCTAGCCCATCGAACCGTGAGCAGTCTTGTGCTTGAATCGTTTTGTGCCCTACTTTTCCTGACCTTTCTCGTTAGCAAACAGAACCATGGAGCGAGAGCCTTCTTCGCGAGTTGCGCAGCCCGGAGGCCCCCCTGGCCCCAACAGAGGCTGCGCCAGGGCCGAACAAGGTTACGCTGATGACGGAGACCCTCGAGGTATCGTCACTGGACGATCGGTCCTACCGCGTCATCCTGCTCCCCAACGGACTTGAGGCCCTGCTCGCCCACGATCCCGACGCGGACATGGCCAGCGCGTCGCTCAACGTGGGCGTCGGCTCATTCTCCGACGACCCGGACATGCCTGGCGTGGCCCACGCCCTCAAACATGTAAGCCATCGAAGTCGTACTGTGATCCTGCCGCTCCGCTGACAAGCAACCTTGAGGTCTGTAGACTCCCTCGTTCCCTTGCTGGGACAATCCATGGCGAGCACGGCTAACGGGACACGTATAGGGTCTGAAGAACTACTGGGAAATTGTCGTGATCTTCTTCCAGTATCTGTCGCTTCTTCGCGAGGCACCGGCAACAGCTCAAGCCCGGATATTCGAAGAACGAAAGCGTATGGGGGATATCAACTTCAACTTCGAGAAGAAATCGTCGCCCGAACAGTTCACAAGGGAGGTCAGCGATTGTATGCAACAGCCTGTTCCTCGCTCGTGGCTGCTGAGCATCAACAAACTCCGCAATTTCGACCCCGAGGCCATCCGTAGCTGTCTCGACAGCTTGCGACCGGACAACGTCCTCATCACCGTCGTGTCGCGCAATATCACCGACAAGTGGGACAGGAAGGAGAGATGGTGCGGCACAGAATACTCGCTCGCGCCGATCTCACCTGACAAGATAACCAAGATGCGGACTGCGTTTTCGGCCACGGCCCGCGATCGGATGGCGGCACTTCGCCTACCGCCCAGCAACGGCTTCATCCCGGCCAAGTTCGAGGTCAAGAAGACGCCGATCGCAGTACCGGCCGTCGCCCCGCGCATCGTTCGAAGTGACGACCTGGCCCGAACGTGGTTATTAGGTGGGAGACTCAATTGGTGTAGGAAGCATGATTGAACTAGCTACTGTGGTACGAAGTGTGCTTGTACAAGTACAAGCGCACTTGTACCACTTGTGATCACGTCGTGACTACCATACATTCGTCCGCCAACAGTAGTTCAAGAAGGACGATTCGTTCTGGGTGCCAAGGGACCACGTAACCGTCTTATTCAGGGATCCTCTCCCGTCAGCCGCGAGCACAGCCAAAGCACGTCTCTTCCGAGATCTTGTCAATGACGCGTTGGCAGAGGACTCATATGGCGCCACGCAGGCGGGACTGGACTACAAGCTGCTTCTGGACCGTCGAGGGCTCGAGCTCCACGTGTCGGGCTATCACGACAAACTGCCCGCCTTGTTGGAGCATATCCTGATCCGGATGCGAGACTCCGACCTCGAGGGCCGTTTTGCCATCGTCAAGGAGCAGCTGAATCGGCATTATCACAACCTGCTGCTCGAGGAGCCGTACCGCCAGCTGGACGGCTTCAGGAGGTGGCTCACGACGGACAACTACCACGTGCCGGAGTTGCTGGCGGAGTTGCCTGGCATTACTGCCGAGACCACGACGGAGTTTCGGAGGAAGCTTCTTTCGCAGATGCACATGGAGATTCTGGTCCACGGGAACCTAGACGAGCAAGATGCATCGACGTTGACAGATGCGCTCCAGACCATATTCAAGCCACGGGCGCTGGAAAAGCCCCAACGGCCCACGCTACGGTCGATAGTATTCCCGCCAGGCTCTAAATACCTCTTCGAGGACGTCTTGCAGGAACCCGGCAATGTCGACCACGCCACCGCGGTCTGTGTCTACGTCGGGAACTGGAAGGATCACAGGGCCACGCTGTCAATCCACCTCGTGGCACAGCCTCGGAGCGATGCGGGTCGGATCTCGGAGCTTCTCAAGGGGCTAGACCTGGAAGACGAGGCGGCGACGCGTGCGGCAACGGAGGTGCTGCAGGCAGCCTTGTCAGCGGAGGCGCACGGCGACGGAGCCCAAGATACGGAACGCGCTCGCGCGTCGCTCCTGAGTCTGGCCATTGCCGAGGAGGGCAAGGTCGCCGTCCTGATCGAGGCACTACTACCGAAGGAACACGACGGCAGCAGCGCGCAGTCCGTGCCAAACAACGGCATCACACCTGTCTTCATCAAGGACGTGCACGGATTCAAGGCCGGCCTCCAGTACACGCCAGCCACGGAGCCATTCAAACAATCTGGAATGAGTATGCGTTGGAGAAAAGCAAAAGGAGGGACAGAAGGCATGAAGTCACCTTGGGAGGATACTCGCAGATCATGGCATTCAGATGGACGTACGTGTTAAGAGAGTAGAAAGAGGTAACTAGGCAGATTGACGGGGTTGGAGGCATGGTGGGTGGCAGTTGTCGACGATCGATTTCTTTCCCCGGCAACGTGGAAAGATGTCATAAGCTCAATCTTTGCTAATTCCTCAAGTGCCGGTTCATACTTCGGCCTGCTGTGGCGGCGCTCTGTTTTATTTGTCTTGTTTCTGCTTGGAAGGATATATATAACTTCCCGTCTCACTCCCGCGGGCTTGCATGCATGTTGAACGAGCTCAATCTTGAAGCCGGACGGCCAATCTTGGCTCCAACTAGCAGCAGAAGGTAGCAACCATAGCCGAGGACACCAATTTTAGGGCCGGATAGTGGCCGAATAGAGCATCACAGGGAAGTCGATTGGTCAGTGTTTTAGTAGCATTGAGCACGATATATCCAAGTCTTCTCTTTCTAATCTTGGAAGTTTGGAGGCATTGTACATGTACGCCCCAACGAGACAAGGCAATCCCGACGCGGCGTCGAGGCAAAGCAAACTTCGGTCAGCAAGCGTCCAATCAATTTACAGGCAGGGGTGATAGGCAGTGCCCATTGACTTTCAGACTTCACCACTCACTCCCCCACACCCACCCACCCTGCAGTCGTCTCTCTGCTCTGCCTGCTGCCACTGCGCACGACATGAGACTGGCCTGTTAATTGCAGTGCTGTGTTGTGTTGGTTGTGTGCCCTTGCCTTGTTCCCGATGCTATATTGCTATTCTATTGGTAGACCCGAGGCCAACAACATGCACGACATGGAATGGCCCAACGGGGCCGGCGGCCGGGTTTCTCTCACCAATCCGCAGTCTCCCATTTCTTTTCTGGGCATCTGTTGTATGGGCGAGACTTGTACTGCCAGTTCCAAAACGATAAAAGCTGTGCTTTGAACGGCAACCCCGGCCCCCGAAAGATATTTCACCGGTCCTGTCCTTTGGTTTTCCTTTTTGCTCTGTATATTGCGTCCGACCCGCCTCGCCTCGCCTCGCCTCGCCTCGCCTTGCCTGTACATACGCAGATACCTACCCATTGTAGCCGAGGGTTTGTCTCGGATTGGTTCCGACTTTGGTTTGCCTCGACACAGCATAGTGTACATGTACTTGGTTGCCTTGACTTAAGACTGTGCTGGGCTTGCCAGGAACCAACTTCCCACGGGCTCCCCGGAACGAACTCTTCGCGGCCCCGAGAATCATCACCAGAGGCCCCTCATCCGCCAAGCTAGTTCTCTGGGTGGTTTTGCACACAAACTACCACTATCCTCGAACAACGTCCCTCTCACTATATATATATGTACCCTGTGTGACTGACGCAGACAAAGACAAAACAAAACATCTGTCACTGTCGCATTCCAGACGAAGATTGCCCTGCCTGCCGTACAACTGGGCCGAGACCCAGTGGCCATCCACCCGGAGCCCCGTGGCCCTTGTCCCCCGTGTCCGACGCTGGGTCCACGAGGGGAAACCTGCGTGTGGCTTTGTGAAGCTGCTGCGGACAGGACAAAGTCTACCGGAGATTATCTATCAGCTTGTTTGGACAAATAGGTTGAGAGAACCCACGGCAGTTTCTCCCTCCTTACTCGGTTTCACCTGGTCTGTTTTCTCTCACCATCATCTCTCGCAGGACAAAGGTGATTAGTCCTCCTTTGTCTCCTTCCTGTCCTCTCCCTCTCTCCCTTTTCTACTCGTTCACATCTTCCAAATATGTATGTGTACGCCGCGTTTGCGTCTCTTTTTTCTTCCCACCACTGTCCATCTGCCCTGCTCTCATCAAATATCGGTATGGGGTATTAGGCCTGTCACTACCCAGGGAAGGGAACTTCCGCGCCGGCTTCGTCGACCGACCGCTAACGCAACTATAGGATATATATATAGCGATTACGCTGTCTTTGGAACACATCCGAGTGAAAGCTCACTCCAGTCTTTGCCTGTCTTCACGCCTCACCCGAAGAAGAAAAGTCTTCGCAATATCCCCGTCATATTTTTTCTCAGCAAGACCATCCATTAAACGGCAGCAGCCACAGCGACACAAGACGACGACAAGATGGCCGAATCCGACTTCGCGGCTCCTCCCGACCCTACGGAAGGATACCAGTCCACGACGGGTCTGGTTGCCCTGGCCAAGAAGATTACCCGCGAAGCGGAGAAGCTCGAGGCATACATGCGAGAGAACAACCTGGCCATGCCGAGCTTCGATGTCGACGCGCTGGCAGACTTTCCAAAACTGCCCGAGCATGTCGCCCAGAGCAGGCGCGAGATCATCTATGCTACCAAGGAGCTGGCGCTGCTGGCCCATGGGCCCCGAGAGTCCCTTAGGTGGGGAGTCTGGGAGGTGAGTTTCACACGACCATCTCTATCGCAGTTTTTAATAAGACAGACGACGAAGTACCAACAATCTTTTGTTTTTTGTTAGTTCCTAGACGTGCTAGCTGTCCAGGTTATAAACCACTTTGGAATCGGTAAGTCCGCCCGGTTCTTCCTTTTAAACTGCAGGACCTTGCCACACCTATTGTCCCCTTTTTTTTCTTTTATTATTCCCACTCACCCATACGTTTACCGCAGCAAAACTCTTCCCAACAAATTCCACCATCACCCTCGCCGAGCTGCAAGCCAAGACGTCGCTGGACGCCACCAACCTCGCGCGGCTCCTCCGGCTGGTCATGACCAAGGGCATCTTCCGCGAGCCGGCTCCGGGAATCATCGCGCACACGGCGGCGTCGCGGCTGCTCGCCGAGGACGGCGACCTCGAGGCGTGGGTCGGCTTCAACACCGAAGACATCTTCCCCGCGGCGGCGCACGTGCTGCAAGCCCTCAAGACGCACCCGGAGGCGACCTCTCTGGCGCGCTCGGGGTTCTGCTTCGCCTTCGACACGGTCGACAAGGAGCCCATGTTCGTGACGCTCGGCCGGGACCCGGCGCGGGCGCGGCGCATGGGCCGCGCCATGGCCAGCCTGACCGGCGGCGAGGGCTACGAGGTGTCGCACTTTGTGAACGACAACAACGACCTCGGCGCCGTCGACGCTGCCGGCGGCACGTTTGTCGACGTGGGCGGCTCGCACGGCTTCGTGTGTGTCGAGTTGGCGGCGCGCTACAAGAACATCCAGTTCGTCTGCCAGGATCTCCCCAAGACGGTCGAGAGCGCCCCGAAGCCCGTGTGCGCCGACCCCCAGGCCGCCGGACGCATCACGCTCCTCGCGCACGACTTCTTCACGGAGCAGGTGACCAAGGGCGCCGACGGTAAGCAAGCCCCTCCCCTCCCTCCCCTGTGTCTTCTTCTTTTTCCAAGCCCCCCCCCCCCCCCCCCCCCTTCCCATGCTAAAACTAAGACCCTCCCCTATTCCCCACCACCATCCAGTGTACTACCTCCGCTGGATAATCCACAACTACTCGACGCCGTACGCGGTGCGGATTCTCCGGAACCTGATCCCTGCCCTGAAGCCCGGCGCCCGCATCATCATCAACGACCACTGCCTGCGCGAACCCGGCCGGGAGAACCCCCACGACGAGGCCGTGATGCGTCGCATGGACATCGTCATGCTGGCTCTCCTCAACGCCCAGGAGCGCACTGAGGCCGAGTTTCGAGAGCTCTTCAGGACGGCGAGTGACGGCTTCGTCTTCAAGGTACCTATATCTATTCATCTCCCCCTCGGTGAATTATTTGCATTGGACAATACGACCCCTATATTTCTTGCACGGCGGTTAATGACATACAGGGGGTCACGCGGCCCGACGGTTGTCGCATGAGCATTATCGAGGCTGTTTGGCAACCTGCGAATGGCTCTGCCGCCAACAAAGTTTCAGATCAGACATCATAGTTCTACCGCCCAAATTTGAGTTGAGAAATTGTGCTGCATAGCGGCAAAGAAGTCAGTGAGGCAAACTAAAGCACATGTCTGAGCATAACCCGTCACCATCAACACGGCGGAAAGTGACAGATTAAGGAATCACCAGCTAGTTAGGTAGACAGCTGGGCTGAGGCTAATAATCAACTATGAGACATACAAGCCTAGGGGTTCCTACTACAACTGCCCTACCTCCTCGCCTACAGTTAACATCTTAACTTCATCACTATCGCCTTATCTCGCCGAGATAGCGCCTAGACAGTCAAAATGCCAAAAGCCGCGTTCTGAGCCTTGGCTTATGTGATCTCAACCCAAATCAAACTCAGACCGAAGCGTCTCTGCTTGGCATTACCACTTCACATGCGCCCAGAAATCATCTCCTGTGGCCAGAGCCTTGTCGGGCTTGGAAAATCCAGAAGATTCCACAGTGGCGTTGGGCGCCTGGGCCCGAGCCTCTGCTTCCTGAGCAAACTCCTCGCGATGTCCATTCTCCTCGAGACGGTTGTTGATCGGAGTTCGACGAGGGGTCAAGCTGTCGGAAGGCTGGTTGTTGGCTTCCTTTAGATCGCAAGTCAAATATTGGTTTTCCGTCTCACGAAGAGAAGTGCAAACACCGGTGGAAACTGTAGTCTTGTCATGGGCAACATCCTTACCCAGCTCAGTAGGAGCATCCTTGGTCTCGGGACTCGCACTATTGGCAGTCTGAGCAAGGGTAGCTGGAACGTTCACTAGTCCCTGATTCTGAACAGCTTGTACAAAAAGTGCAAAAACTTGTTCAATGCCTCCCTGGCCCATGTTCAACGCTGTGACTAATTGGGACATGTCCACAGTCCCTGGGAATGTCGTGTTACCTTGGGTAGATACGGGCTGAATGGGCGAAGATGTCACCGGCTGGAAGGCTGGCTCAGGAATCATGAGAGGCTCTGGAGC
Organism: Lasiosphaeria ovina; assembly: GCA_033439765.1. Lineage (NCBI taxonomy): Eukaryota > Fungi > Ascomycota > Sordariomycetes > Sordariales > Lasiosphaeriaceae > Lasiosphaeria > Lasiosphaeria ovina. The sequence goes on from JAULSN010000009.1 coordinate 1,857,605, forward strand.
GGGTCCGTCCGCCTTCACCTCGACTGCCTCGGTCTCCACTTCGATCGCCTCGGTCTTCACTTGAATTGCCTCATCTTTCTCTTTCTCAGGAGCAACAGCAGAAGTAGCAGCTGGTGGATGAAACTGCGGGGCAACGTCAGTATTGATCGCCGACAACACAGTGGTAGCTTTTGTGGTTCGTTTGGCGCGACCCGATGGGAATGGCGACAATGAGGCAAACTCATCCTGCGGCACATGTCCAGAGTCCACATGCTTGACCTTAACAGACTGGAAAACCTTCAAAGTCCCTTGATCCTTAGCCTTGACCGAGGACACGGGTCCGATTGTGGGCTCTGCAACAGCCGATTTGGTATCATCAGGTGCATCGGCCGGGCTTGTGCTATCCGGACGCACAGGTTCAAGAGGGGTCTCTGCAATAACCGACAGGGGATTCTCAGTTACCTCAACGGGTCTCAAACCAAGCCAAGCAAGCCAAGCATTCCCAAGGCTAGTAACAGACTGGTCGCTCAACAAGAGAGTAAGTTGGGTGTCGAAAATCTTTCCGAAAAGAGGCCTAACCTCGTTCGACATAAAATCTTGTATCTCTTTGTCAGACGCATCTGCGAACCTCATGGCGATGGCAGTAGCGAGCCAGCGAGAGGCTCTCCAGAACCGTACGGTCTTGTATTCGTGGCGTTTCTCTCCCGGAGGAACTGCAACTTGGTCGAAGAGGTTGTGGATATCGCCAAATGCAACCGCAAATTTGTGCTCAAGAGCTCGATCAAGGGGCTTTTCACTCCAATAGCGGCATCTGACACCATCTGGTTCGGGAAGATCTAGGAATTTCGCAACAACTTGGGCCAAAATCATTGATGAGGCACGAAATTCGATAGAATCGAAAACGCGTTTGACAAGAGCCTCTTCGGGGAATCGAGTAACCAAAAACCCAGACAGAAGCGAGTGAGTAATTCCAGTCACTCCTTTAGTCCAATCTCCGGGGCAAGTCTCAAGCTCGATAGCTGCGAGATACTTGAGGTGGAATATCTGTGAGGCTCGAGTACCTCCAAATGCTTCTCCGAAAAACTCGAAGCGGTCGATGTTTTGGTTAACGGCTACGGATGGCTTGTCCCACCGCTTGGCCCAGAACCCGGCAAGAGGACGACCAGTGCGAGGAGCATAAGTTGTCCAGGCATCTCTCGATTCTTCGAAATCCAGGGTGTGATGAACGGCGAGTCCCGAGAGTCTCTGCTCCAAAACTTCGTGAATCTTGCGCTGGAATTTATGCAGAAGCTCGACCTGCAGGTCCGTTGGACGAAGTGGCATCATATCGTCGTACTCCACCATGATACGCTGGTCGTCGGTCAAAAGGGGCGTGCGTCTCGTCGTGCAGAGGTCGATGAATCTATTTGCAAACGCGGCTCCACAAGACTTTGACATGATGTTGAGGACCCGGTCGGACACGGTGCAGGTGCCCATGATGGAAGGATTGCAGGCCCAACCTCCGGTGAAGGGCGATGGGGTCATGAGGATGACTGGCTGGTCGGTATGATCAACAGCCTCCCAGATAGCTTGGCTGATTTGATCAGCCGGCAAGTAAATCTTGTCTTGGTTGCCGAAATCAATGCAGATATCTTGCTCCGGAGTGACTGGCGCAAATACCATGATGAAGAGCGTTGTGTCATTCTCTTTGGCAACACGGGCACGGTCAATGATGTGTTTCAAGACGCTCGCCTTCAGATCCACGGCGTCTGTCGGAAGGCCAACGATGTGGTCGTTTTTGCCGCCCAGAATCTTCTGGGCCGCCTCGTCGGAATTATTGATGTCCAGTCCAGCAACACCTTCAAGAAAGGCGGCAATATCAAGAGAGCTCAACCAAGTCTGTGATAACGAACAAGAGACCATTAGTGATTTGAAACGCATGCTTGGCAATAGAGTATGATAGACTGACCTGAGCCGCTTTGTTTCCAACCCGATGGAAGAGTGTCTTCCAACGCAGGAAGTCGGCTACGATCCAGCCGTACTTGTTTTGGTCCGCATTCTCCATCGAGACCGCACACACGCCGAGGATCTCGGCCTTCGGCGGGATATCGGGCGGATTGTGGATAATTAGCGACGACTCAACCACCGCAGCTTTGAGCTTGCGGGACTCGGCAGGGTCGCCACTCGGGGACCCGGTGTCGGGGGTGCCCATAGCGACAAAGGTGGGCCACGTTATGGCTAAGGGACGGTTTTGCGTTAGCGGGGTGTTGCTTCAATGGTTCAGACAGTCTTGAGAGGAGATGAAGGTCGTGTATGTAGAGTGATTGAAGGTCAGAGAGTTGCAAGGATCTCCGATGGTGCGTCTAGAAGTTGATATCGCTGGACCGAGCTCCTCGGTGGGTATGGGTACCTTAGGGAAGGCCGTCGGGGAAGAGTGAGGAAATGGCTAAGCAGGTTCATCTGCAGACTAGAGAAGACATGCAATGCCTGTGGATAGACACTCTGGGGGAGTGTGGAAGGAACGAAACGCGTAATGCAGGCATGTTTGAAAGGAGACACACTCAATATTTTGCACCGTACCCGTGAGGGAGGTGTGGGAGGAGCAGCCCGTTCACCGCCAGATCTGAACACGCGTTCGCGTCTTCCTGCGGTAGGAACCAGGTACAACCAAGGCGGACAATCAGGCGAGGAAGGCTTTTGAGATGGGCGAGGGGTTGTATGAAAATAGAGTGACGGATATGAGAGAGCAGTGTCGTTGACTTACCTGTCAGTCTTGATTTGTGTACTTCCGTTTAGTGCGCCGTTCAGTTGTGATGCGGTGGACGAGGAAAGACGATTGCAGAGATAAGGTAGGTTCTGGGCAGAACTTGGGATCTGTAAAGAAGATATATTGGCAAGAAAGGGCAGCCGGTCAAAGTGGGTCCCTCTTTAGCGCCTTCCATTACTGCAAGAAATACCGGGACGGAAGCTGCACAACGGGTCGTTCATTCCAAACTAAGCAAACAAACGTCGGTACGAAAGATTGTGCACTAAGTCCGGTACCTGGATTGAGAACCTTCCTAATCCTTTCCAATTTGAGGTGTCTTTGGCATGCTGCGGTCCCTTTCATTGCTATCTTTTTTCCACAGCACCCGATATGGTTCTCCCCCCTTTTCTTTCCCAGGCCTGGTCGTTGCTAGGGGCAACCATGGTGACACTTCGGAGGCAACTCACTCAACAGAGCGTGACCTCAACCTTGCCGAGGCCGAGGGGGTCATAGGCCAGGCTGTTGGGGCGCTCATCTACCTGTGGCTCAGATGCATGAGAATATCCGACAATCCCAAGCTCGTCGGGGGCTTCAGGATCGCCCGTAAGCTCAAGAAGGAAGCCATCCACGAACCCAACTCTTCGATAGCGACCATCGGCCTCTTTCACCACGATCAGCCCAAAACAGTGTTCAAGAAATCCGTCCTCCAAAATATAAGGCAGGCGGGTGAGCAGGATAACAGAGACTTGGCCGTCGACCTTGATATCTCCATCGGCGGGCCTGTCAAACCCCCCTTCAATCCAAACTTTCTTTGTCGCGCCCTCCTCTCCAACCTCCACCTCGATGGCAGTGTCAATAGCATCTGGGCGGCTCGGTTCCTGGCCAAACAAATTCGAAATGAGAGGAGCGTTGGCCTGGCACGGCCTCAGCGAGGTGACAGCAAGCAGCGGCGCCTTCACGGTCAAGTGCCCACCCCGCAGTTGCCCATAGGGGTCCAAGTCCTTCTGCTCTGTCGTGTGGTTAACATATTGCGCAAGGGACTCGAAGTCTGACATCTCGGCCTTCCACCGAGCCCTTTTGTGGTACCAGCTGTACATGGGGAACTTGATCGACCCGGTGACAGATGCCCAGGACCACGAAGGAGCGACATACTCAGGCGTCACCGCCAGGACACTTCCAGGCTGTGCTCGATACCACATAAGCCCTTCGAGGAGACCTGACTTCCAAAGACCAGCCATGTACTCCCCTCCGATTTTGCGGCTGACAGCCTGGGCGAGGCCTGAAAGTGCTGGCAGGCGATCCGTGTCCTTGGTGATTTGCCGCGTGCTGTAGCGCTCGATCATCCCGTACCAGTCAACCCAGTTGACTTGGTCACTCTCGCTCCCCGTTCCCCTCTGTGGCCGAGCAAATACAGAATCTCCTATGTTTCCCGTCAGACACAGCTGCATCAAGTGGTTGCCCTGTTGTGTCACCGCATTGCCGTCCTCGCTTGCTCGCATACGCTCACACTCCCAAAATGCCTGCTGGGAGCCATAGTACAGAGCCCTCATGGGAAGCTCGCGCTCCTGGAGGCACCACGCCCTCGCGTTTGTCGGTTCGAGAGATAAAGGGTCGGGACCTGCACGGTCCGTCCAGCGCCGTCCTTTAGCAGGTAGCAACTGGAGACAAATACCGCTAGGCTCCGCAGAGGACTGTTCCCACCGCACCAGGTCTTGAACTTTCCGTGGTTCGAGGAATCCGACAGTGTCCGATGGGCCATTCGCGGCTCCGAGGACAAGGTAGGCCTTGCGGTAAATATTGGCCATCTCTGCGGCCTGGGTCTCCCAATCACGCATATCATCCTGGATAATGCATAGACTGTCTATCCAGACATACCGAAGTCCCAGACTGGCCACAAGGACTACTGTATCCCGGAATGTTCTCGGCAGCTCTGAAATTTGAATGCCTTCCATGCGGCCTTGCAGGGTCTTGTGCGTTGTTGTGAATGGTGTTCCGTCTCGGCCCCAGCAATGGCTAAGGGCAACATAGCGGGAATCTGCGGGCCAGGTCACCGATGGGACTCTAAGATATACCATGGCGCTGCCTGGGACAATCTCCAACACGCGCGTGGGCATATGACGCCACGAAGGTTCTTCATCTGGGTACACGGGGCCGCAGGCCGATCCGTGGTCTTTCAGGCATATACTGATCCAGCCCCTCACAATGCCGAGGCTCTTCTGGGACAGAGGGTTCGGAGACATGAGCTCGTCAACTACGAGGGCGGACTCGGCCCCTATTGCGGTCGTATTGGAAGTTTGCTGCCATACCTCGGAGGCGACGCTATTCCGATCGACTGCGGGTCCTTCGCCGTCTCCGGACTCCTTGAACACGCGCAGTTCCGCTTCGACTGGGTCGTGCGCTTCGTACGAGGCCCTCAACTTGGGCCGGCACGTTGCTCTCAGGTAGACGCCAAGAAGGTGACCATCGCGTCCGTTGAAGACTGTCATGCGCCGCCTTGTGACCTCGAGCGTCACGAACGAGGCATTGAGATATGCCCCGATTTCTATTAGGGGGTCGTGTAGGTCCCGGGGCGGATTCTCGGCATCAAACATGCCGTCTCGTTCATTTTCCTCGACCACCTGCTCGCGGCTCTGTGCCCACCCTTTCATGATAGCCGCGCAAAGCACACACGAAGCCGACGCGTTGTGGATAGCGCTCAGTTTTGTGTGCCATGGTGACTGTATAGGCACCCCCGGGAAGTTCGTCGTCTCTGCATTTTCCGCCACAGAATGTGTCCCGTCGGGCAGCGCTAGCCGCTTGATCGCGTCCCGTAGGTCGAGCCCTGCACAGAATTTGCAGAGCGTCTGCTGCTGTTTCTCTCCCATTGTCTCTTCAGGGGCGTGCGCTAGGTAAGGCGTTGATGAGTTTCGATATATTATTCTAGCTCCGGCATCATCTAGCGGGTTGTCTAACGAAGGATTTATGAGGTCATTTCATCGTGCTATGGAGTCGGTCAGCAGCTCCCTAAGGCGGATTGCTTAGCGATAGACTTGGAAATTGTTTCAAATGGGCTGACAGGATGGGCGGATCCCCTCCCCTCCCCCCTGAATGCCCACACCAAAGGAAAAAGTGATGCATAGCTTGAGTCCATAATCCTGAATGATCGAGATATTTATATGTAATTTTATATATTAATAAGAGCTACCCACATCCTTATTGTATCTACACAACTCAGTAGTTCCCGTGCTCGTGCATACCAAAACTTTCCGACCAAGTCATCCCCTCTCTTGAATAATAGTGTCGATTATTACTCCGTGATATTATCAGGAAACAGAATGCAAGATTATCGCGTTCGCGAACCGCTCTATGCACAGAGGCTGGTCCGAAGCCAAAACCACGAAGGGTACAAAGAACACCATACAAAAATTTCCCCACAGGCGTTGAGTTACGCCCTACCAGATTTCTGCTAGGAAATTGGGAAGAAAGGCAGTAGCAAAGAAATGGCAGAAGAACGAGGTATCAAATGCGAGAAAGACGTGGTTATTGCGAAGGAATATAATACGAAAGACGAGAAGGAAACAAAAACCGACACAGCCGAGTGGCTTGGTTCCTCAATCTCATCTTTCTTTGTAAAATCTTCCCCCTGCTGTCCATCCCGACCATCTCCTTGCCCATGTAAAAACTTATACCCATACCATACAATCCATACAATGTTAGTATCCTTTACTTTTATTTTCCGATTCGCCTAGCCGTGCGTAACGTAGTGAAACCAAGGGAATTCCCTCGTAAACCCCCTTTCGTCTGCCATCCCCCCATTTCCCAATGTCGAAGAACGCGCCTTCCGGAATGGCTGGCACGCAGAGCAGGGTTACGCTCGGGTAAGTCGATCAAGCGTCTTAGTCTTTCTTGTCACCGCTGCCGCCGCCGCGCATCCGCTCGTTCCACCGCCGTTTTCCCACACGCGTTTCATAGTGCGGGACCGATGTCCTGACATCCTGGGATACGGATTCGATGGCGCTTCTGGTCTTGTTTCTATAAGAGTCCACTATTTTTGGTTGTTAGAATTTGCCGTAGGGCGCATAGGCGAAAAGAAAACTCACAGGCTCGTTGTAAGAACACCGTACGACCAGCAAACACACGGCTCTGCAGCCAAGCCATTCGGTAGCCCAAGTCGTTAAGACGGACCTCTTTACCACGGAATGTCCGGCGCATCCGCGGAATGGCCACTTCGCCCTCCTGGCCGTCGCCCATGGGCACCTTGACCATGGCCTTGGCGCCTCCTCGGCGAACACTGCTGCTGCTGGCATTGCTACCACGACCAGCGCGACGACCTTCTGTGTCGGTGATGCCATCGTCCTCAACGTCGCTTGTGTCATCCGTGAAGAACTTGCTGCCCGTGGCGCTCGGCGGAGGACTCTGCATCTCACGAGGGAAATACGAGCGTGGATAGACACTGCTGCCTTTGCGGAAACTATCGGGGATCTCGCGCGTATCAACACCGTCGAGCGTCACCCGAACGCGAAGCCGACTCTGACGATCGCTATCTTCGACAAGGATGAACTTGCGTTTCTTGGCTTCAGGGATAACCGGGAACAGATCATCTGGCTCGTCGTTGCGAGAAGACTGGGCGGGGCTGGCACGACGCGCGGCAATGGCACTGCTGCCAGCATGAGGAGAGCCGTTCATAGTGTCATGAGCTGACGGCATTGATGAGGCACCGTGGGGCGCGCCGCTTGGATATGAGCCATAGCCGGTGAAAACTTGTGCGGGCCGCCCCTCGGAACCTGACTGCGAGGGAGCCTGGTGGTGGTGATGGTGAAGCTGTTGGTCGTCGTCCATGTAGTCTTCTCCGTCATCTAAATAGAAACAGAAATCGAGGTTAGCTTATCCATCCAGCTGAGAAATTTAGCGGGATTACCGCCTGCTCTACAGCAGGGTGCGCGTGTGCGATTGTGTGAAGCTTTCAACCCGAAAGAGCGCAGCAAAAACCAGAACTCGCCCAAGAAGAAAACCAATAAGACAGGCAGCAACAAGTACAGAGTACAAAGGACTCGCAGGCAGCCTCGGTGTCGAGCAATTCATGCGAGACACCGTTTCGGGCCCACGTAAAATGGTGATGACGGTGTTGGTATGTGACGAGCGATGCTGTGAATGTGCAGTGCAAAGCGAAGTGCAATGCAGCGTTTGCCAGCAGCCAGACGACTGAGCGACGACCGAAAACCAGCAAAACAGACTAACAGCAAACGCAACTATGGGTAATGTACAGATCTTTCTTTCGTACCAGGTTCCTGTGTTGCCCAGGCGCCCGAGAATTGATGGTCGCGAGCCGGTATATAACAAAAAAATGGGACAAGCGAATATTTCCCAAAAAAAAAATCCATAACAACCAAAACAAGGTAGGCCGAGGTCAAAAAGGTATCACACTTGATCACAACAACGCGCATTAGGCCATCTGGTGAAACATACCGACTTCATCTCCACCTCCCTGAGCGTTCCCGTCCGAGTGGGCGTGATGGTGGTGCATCTGCGTACCCATGTTGTTCAACCCGGGCTTGCCCATGGCAGCTGTGCTAGTAGGGCCCATGGCGGTCGGGGTTGACATGCCTGATGAGCCAGCAGGACCAGCCATATGGCTGGCGTGTGGAGTCGCCGAACTAGGCTTGCGATGGTTCATCTTGGCCATCCGGCGGACACGGCGGCTCCTCAGCCGGGGGTCTTGGTTGCTGTTCCTCCAGCTGTCCACAGCCCTTTGGATCAGTCCCCTCTTGCCTCGAAGGGGCGGGTTCAGCTGTGCTAACGCCCATCCGACAGTATTGCACTCGGTCTCGTATTGTAGACGGTTGCCTCGGTATTGCTCCTTCGGGCAGCACGCCCGGGGATAAACGCAGTTTTCCGTCTTGAAATCTGCCGAGAGTTCCTCGTGGTTCACAGACTCGACATCGCAGCGGATTGTGTACTCCATCTTCACCCGGTCGCGGGAATACTCGAACGCAATCCATTGCACGCCGTTCGTATCTTGACGGACGACAAGCGGTGTTGTGGCCGGTATGGGACCCGGGGCGGCATTGGGGTTGACTCCAGCTGCAGAGCCGGCCGGCGTCGAAAGCGGAGCACCGTTTTGGGGCGGATTAGACGATGCGCTACCAAGCGGGACCGGTGCAGCGGCTCCCGCTATCCGGTGGTTCAGGCTATGCGCCTCAATTTTCCCCTGCCTCGGGCTGACCGTCATTCCCGCCTGTGAGTGCTGAGATGGGTGTTGGCTCAACTGGTGCTGAGGAGCAGCGTGAGACATCATCATGTTAGGCTGCTGCGAAGCCATAGACTGATGTGACTGTTGCTGTGGATGCTGCGCATATGGAGATGGTGCCTGGTAAGGTTGTTGAGGAGCAGCATAGTATAGCGACTGCTGGTGTTGGTGTAATTGAGAAGGAGGCTGCCCATACATTGTTCTCTGCTGGTCATGAGCTGAAGGCGAGGCTACTGACGCGGGAGAATTCGATTGAGGAGTATGATAGGACATTGGGGGGTATGGCGGTCTCGGCATCGTAGCAGCCATCATTTCGCCGGTGTCTGCGCAAGTTGTTAACGATACAGCGCGCGAATACCCCACCGCGTTGCGCGAGGGACACGTAAATGACAAACTTACCTGCGGATGTATATCCGCTCGTCGCCCCCGGCGTGCTGTAAGGGCTCGGGTGCGCGTAGTAGGGCAGATTATGCTCTTGCGCGCTCGTCGCCTGAGATTGCTGCTGGTACGAATACGCGCCCGGGTGCTGCTGCTGCTGTTGTTGTTGCTGTTGCGGGGGGGCCTGGCTGTGATGTTGCTGCTGGTGAACAATACTTGGAGGTCGGGAATGCTGCAGGTGAGGAGGAACGGAACCCTGTTGCTGATGATGGGTGTGATGCTGCATAGAGGAGACAACCATTAGTCCTTACGGTTCAGGGTTCTTTTTGAGAGACGTTGATCATGCGTGTGGGAGCACCCGTGAACGCGTCTAGGAATGTTGTGTTTTTCCCTTCAACGGTGTGCAAGGTCTGGGGAGTCGGGAAGTTCTTTGGGCCCCCTGATAAAGACGAGGATTAACGGATGAGGTGTACTAGCCTCGGGATTTGGGGTGGGATTTGTAGGACAAGGGCACTCCCTTACGGCATGCGAACCGAACAACCAGGAGGGAGGGGGAGCTGGAGAGCCAATGCTGGTCGCGTTCAAGGATCAACGCGAACCAAGAGTGGAGCGAGGAAGCCTCGGAATCACCTCCCGAAGTTTCGAGATTTCCACTAGGTTTCTCGTGACGGCAGAACTGGAATTGCGCACCCCAACTTGGGCAGGCCAAGGAATTGAAGGACCAAAACACAACAAGACTACTGACCGAATTTGCCGCCTTCTTGGTAAGGAGGAAATAAGGAAAGAACAATGTTAGAGAACGACAAGGGGCGGGGAAGCTAAAATTGGGACTACAATACAGAGGAAGGCACAACGAAGAAAATCGCTTGGTAGTAGGTATTGTGGGATGATGATTTTGGGTGGAGTGCAGGCAGGGTATTATGTAGAAGACGGGGGGCAGGCGCCCAGGAAGTCGATCAGATAACAAGATTGGGCAAGGGGTAATAATGCTTGGTCCATCTACTATAGCTTTGGCAGGCAGATGGCAGTGGTCTAACGCGTCCCCCCAGCACCGAGCCGTAGTTGCAGCACTGGCGAGATGTGAAGCCCGCAAGGCGTGAATGGACCAAGTGATTGTGGGACAACGCATGGTAGAAACGTGAACAAGGGGGGCGACAGCATCCTAGATGAAATGACCAATGACGGGCCGCGTGCTAAAGCTAAGTAGCACCACTCTTGCCTAACCAAGTACCGGTGACCCGGAGCTAGCCACTGAAGGGGGCAAGCACACTTGGGCCCACTGGGCGGTTTCCTTGCAGGGATGCTTTTTTTTCTGGCAAGGACATGGACATGCATGGGCGCCCACATGCATGGGCGGTGTATGTGTGCGGGCGGGTCCCAAATGTTGCCGCCCCCACTAATCGTCCTTGCCTTTCGGAGAACTCAGCCATACCCTACACTGGGGACCGCCGAAGCACCCAGAAGTACTTGCCTCGTCTTCCACGCTGCATCGCTTGAGGCATCCAGTTGATCAAGAAGGCCGTGGGCCACAGTTTCGGTAAATGAACAAGAATATGCCATGGCACCCGGGTATGAAGCACTTGCTCTTGAAGGACTCGTCGCCGTTGCAGAGCGCGTCTAGATCGCCATGCCCGTTGCTTGACCCGCTGTGCGATGCGTCCCATTCCACCTGGTCGGACGGTGGGAGAGAAAGCATGCGTCTCCCTCCCACCTCTCCACTCCAGGCGGCTCCACCACTTGGTTAAGAGAGAAAGTTAACGGCAGGATCCCAGCACATATTGCCTCAGATCTCCACCCGCTAACGGCTTGACTGACTTGTGACAAGACTCAACAACGGTCCTCACATACAACTCGTGGCTCACTTGAACTGGCGAGACCGTCGCACGAGTGTCATCAGCGTGCACTGACTAAGGACGATTGCGCACGCCTAATGCTAGTGGGCAGATCGCTGGATCTCATTGCGATTAATGACGTTGCGATAATTCGCTAAACGACAGACCCTCACAGTCCATAGCCAGCCGTTGCGCTCCCGTACCATATTCGCTCTGACCCCACCAAAATGGGGTTCTGGCAAGTCCACTAGCGTTTGATTGTGACAACCCAGCGGCCATGCATGATGGAAAATTACAGTGTGGCTGGATTATGGGGAGGATGATGGCGGAACGGGCACGGAGCCAGCAAAAATCATCACGATTGCCATAACACGCTCATCGCTCTGCAGCCGTCCGTTGCCAACTCTGGCTCGGCGGGTTGGCAAGCTTTTGCTGTTGGAACTGCCCTGGCACCGCGATGCAAAGGCAAGGCAGGGGAGTAAGGCAGGGGGGATAACCAAACAACAAGGCTTCAACTTTTGGTGGTCAGCGCGCGACTGCAGGTGCATCTTGTTTAGAGCGGAAGCGCACTACGCAGCCCGGCAAGGCCCCTGTCGCATGTCTCCCGGAGCCCTGGCTGGGGTGAAACATGATGTCCCCCTGTAATTCCCAAACCCTGACCATGCGATTCCGCACCGGCCAAGCTTGCGACAGGCATAGGATTTTTCTGGAACAATTCAAATCTAGGACCCTTGACTCGGCCCCTGGTCTGCTGTTCTGCAACTCTAGGAAATGAGGGGACGGGCCAGGATTCATGGTTTTTTGGACTCGAAGTCGGCGCGTACCGAGACGTTTTCACAGAGGCTGATAATCAGGTAAATTCCGAATGCACAGCCCTCGAAATGTCGAAGCGCTGCAACTGCTTGCGCAGTCGGACGGAACTACCGTTGCAAAGTCGCTGGACTACACATGACAACGTCCAGCTCGAGTAGGGAAAGGAGTGTAGGGAATGGTCCACGAAAAGGTATTGCTTGATTCTGGGTTGGCGGAGCACGAGTTTTAAAAATTGGCACTCACCGAATCATGGCCGGGCTCTTCCTTGAATTGGCTCGGAGCCTGACGGTGCTGGGCCATTGTCAATCCCATAGATGCCGATTTCCGTTGATACGTCGAAAATCTAACACTCAATATTAGCAAGAATGATCCCGTGCTGGCTGTGTGATGATTGTCTACTGGCAGTAGATATTCTCGATGTTGGTTTGCCAACTGTGTGACAGCATACTGCTAGAGGCTGATGATCATCGCAAGGAAATCACTGGGGTTGATAACCAGGTTTCCATCGACATCTGTGCGCATGCGCAGAGCGGGCAGGACACCGGAACATCCACGCTGCAAGTTCAGAATTGCAATGTCACTCACAATGCTTTTTGTTCAACCTGAAGAGGACAGCTGACCAGTTTTACTCTGGTCGCGGTCTAGCGGTTCTCCACCAACAAAACGTGCGATATTATATCGTCCTGTGCTCTTGAAAAAAAACACTTCTCAGTATGCGCAAAGCGTGTTTTGAGTGAACTGCAAGATGAGTGTCAGCATCATGTATGCATTCAACTCCGTGAAGCCAAAAATGTTTCCACTGGCCCCAGGGACTGGGGAGTCATGAGTTTTTAAAAATAGCCCCAGGTGCACTGGAGGATGTTGAGTAAAATTTCCACCTCATGCAGTACCAAAAAAGGTGCTAGGGTGGAACGCTGCCGAGATTGAAACGGGATCGCCTTAGCTTTGCGACACCCTTGCTCGAGTCCCGAACCAGTGGTGCATCAGAGACGCTTTTGACAAATTGAACCCTTTTGGGCTCGAGGAAAAAAAGAGAATCCCTTGTCGCCGCCAGTAACAATTGCCGCAAGTGCATAAGAAACGCGCTGTGACGAACTGAAAGCACGTACCTCTGGATAGTAGCGAACCAAGAACCAGACAACAATTCGACTAAAACGCTTTTCAAAGTTAGAAAAAGAGCTGAATAAATGTTGGCCGTTCGAGCCCATCGTTTGCTGGTGTCGAGACGGGAACCATGCTCCTGGGATCATGTTTCGGAAGCCACGTGCGAACCTTCGTCCATACTAGTAGCAACGGTTGCAATGTCGTACCTTACCAATAAAGCCCCACCGAGGCTTAACTATAGTAAACTGTTGCTCTGAGTTAGCATCAATGACCACAACACTACCATATGGAAATGGCATGCTCAGAGTTAGGCGTTGGCGCGGTAGTGTAATGAAAGGCCCGGACCTAACGCAACATGTATGGGAAAGCAGGCAGAGAGTCTGGTAAGAGAGACAATCGAGACGGGGTCATGAATAATCCAGCAGCAGCCACGGTTACCAATCCCGGTCGTGTTGGGTGGTAAAAGGGAAAACAAGCAGAGATGTCCTCATGGTCCGTATTATCCGAGTCCGATGTTCAGAAATATCAAATCTGGAGATATTGCTTACCTAAATGAACGAAAATGGGTGCCACTCGAAAGGCTGAAACGATTTACTATTGAGATATGTTAGCAATGATGTTCAAGAAGACATACACGGGTCATCATGGCCATTTGTGAGGTGGAGTCCTGCCACAGGGCCCCAGGGATGCCGAGGCACCAAGGAGTAACGCCAAGAAAGCATCCGTGGACAAATACCACGCGTTCGCGAGGGAAGTGTATAATATCGGCGACTGTGAGGGTATTCCCGGAGAACCCTTACCTGAAATGAAGAACCAAAACGACAGGAGAAAACGTTGGCGCCGGATATAAAGGCAAGTAATGCACGGCGACAACAACTGCGGGACGTGAGGCTTGCTTCTTAGGCCAATAGGTCCTCGAGAGGAAAGGCCTGTATTTTCTGTTCTGCTGGAAGAAGCCGGCGAATTGCTTCAGGAACGTTGAAGGTAGGGATGATCGATCGTAGGAGAGCGAGCCGTGGTGTCCCTAGGTTACACGACATTCAGAAATCAGCAACTCTTCTCATACCAGTCATCGGGGTCTCGGAGAGCGGGGCATAATCCCAACTACGAGGGACAGGGTGCGAAGAAGGCACGATCCGCTGGCTTTGGCTTCCACTATTGTAGTGTCGCCAAATTGCCGGTAAAGGACCTGGCTATGGAGGGTGGAATGCTCAAGCCAGAGTCTAAAATCCGCGCGCTTGCAACGGGCAGGGATGCAGAACCTGCCATAAAGCACGGCCCCAAAACGAAAAGAGAGAGAAAAAACACCAAGGAGACGCGACTCCAGAACAAGCTCGGTGTCGCCATACGGACAGCGCGAACGTCAAGAGTGATCCGACCACCGAATGAAAATGAATAAAGTTGCTCACCAGTATTCGGAGTCGATTAATGATATGCGAACACGTCTCTTACGCGCTTGTTGACACCGTTCGATTCCAGGCACTCGCGAAGGTCAGTCTTTTGACCTGGTGATTCAATGCGCGAATAACTTTGAGCTGAGGGGGCCAGCTGTCGATCTCGTGGTTGCTGAAATGGCCGCGCGCGACTAATGCAGATTGCTGAAGGCTCCCAACGGACTGGGAATCGTTGGCTGTTGTAAAAATGCAAGTCGCTGCACGATCAAGCACAAAACACGCCTCTCGAATTGTTAAGCAGCTCTCCTGGGCGTTCGTAGTATTTTTTTTTTAGAGTTTCGCGAGACTTGGTCGCACAGGGGTCTGTGTGGAGAGTTTTTAAGACACGCTGGCGCACGCGAACACGTGAAATGGCTTCTTGGCGGCCTTCGGGAATTATTGTCGGGGGAGTGGCATGGGTATTTTCGAGACCGAGGGCGCGGCAGCTGTCAAAAGTTGTCGCATGAGCTTAAGTACAATTTGCCGTGCACAGCGGTTGCGGGGGCAAAATTATTGATCAGGTTATTGAGCAGTTGTGTTGCAAGAGGTAGGTGGTGGGTTAAGAGGTACTCGGGCTGTACCGCGAGAGGAGACCGGTACGTCGATAGACCCGTTAGGCGGCCTGGCTGCGCGTCGACAAGGTCGCGTTTTGGTCGCGCTGTCGGGCCTTTGGGATGGAGGCGCTAGCAATCGAGGCAAAATGGGCGTTTCTTTTTGTTCATCCACTTTGCAGCAAGCAGACCGAAAGGGAGCCTTGCTGCAGATAGCGTATTGATGAGATAAATCCCGTTTCGAGCCGGCAGGACAGAATCTGTCTCGTGGGACAATTACTGGCGGGCACCAAGGCAAAACAGAGTTGCAGATACGGTGGGCTGCGCGCCAAAACTCAATTGGTATCGGTGGAGGGTGCCGAAGCTATTGCTGGTTCTCGCACCGTCTGCCGTCGTCGGCGGCCACGTACGGAATATGTTTTGGCGACGACCGAATGCGCAGTGCCAAGTAGTGTTGCTGCGAGGTGAAGAAAGCATGCAGCAATCGAGATACTCGCAGGGTCGTCTGGTGTTCCTGAGCTGGGGGTGGGCAGCAGGGGGGGGAGGAGAAATGGGATGCGATAACGCGCAAGGATTATCTTGTTTGTTCGACCGTTGTGGCGCGCGTTGGAGAAAGGTGGGTGGGGAGCGGCCTTTTTGCGCGCAAGCACTGACAGCCCAGGCAGGAAAGAGCGAGGGGAGTGAACTAGGGGGTGGGCGTTCTTGGGACGGCTTCTGCCCACAAGCCCGGTGTCTTGGTACTTGCAGGTGTCAGAAGCCCTGGTCGGCTTCTGGAATCGTGCGGTGCACAACGTTTAAAAATTTGGGGGAGGGTCCAGAGGCTTGGTGGCTGCTTTTCTGCACGCCGACTGGGTTCGCCAAGTGGGATTAAGCACAGAACCAGGGGGGCGGGAAGATGACAGGGCAGCCAGGTGAGTGTCGGGGCGGTGCGAACAAGACATGGGAGGTCAACCAGGCAAGCCAGCAGGGTGACGACTGGAAGCAGAGCAGGAGACAAGAAAAGGACACCAGGGAGCGGTTGGCGGGATAAATCGACCCTTTTAAAAGCGTGGATGATTCCGCCCGGGATGGCGAGGTGCCCTGGACAGGGACTGGGAGCTAGGAATCGCCCGAGCCCCGACTGCGGGGAGAACATGGCAAGAGTCGATGCCAATGGGCAGACAGCTTGAAACCTACATTGTACGTAGGTAGATGTATGTACAATAGGGCCGGTACCCCCTCAACAAGCGCGGCCAACCTACCCAATCGTCATCCAGTGGGATAAGGTAGATGGGGCGTCTGGCGGCTTTGGCAACTCGCAGTCGGGCGGCGAGACCAGACGGCAACGAAACACCAAGCACGACGGTTTCTGGCTCGCTTGGACCAAGCTCCAGCGGCATGAGCGATCCCTATGAACAAAACACCCATCAAAGCACTGCAAAAAACAGACAGCAATGGAGGTATTCGTGGTAGCATGGCAAACGTCCGAGCCGCTAAACTCCATCTTCTGGCACAGACCTTAGCGAGCAGGGGGAATGACATTCCCAAAGCACCTACACTAGACCAAGATGAACCACAAAAACTTTATACGCTAGGTACCTTAATTATAATGGGGAGGTTGATGCATGTACTGCGTAGGCCGGCGGAATACGGCTACCTTACTTTTTGGGGGCGCAGGACCAGCAATTTGCGACACCTGCAGCCGAATGCAAGAGGCCTGACTTGGTGGGATGGGCATTGATACAGCTCATTGGGGCTTATTTCGAAAGGCAATCGAAACCGTGGAAGCTCCTCCATGCATGTAGGTCGATGCATATGGAGTGAATTAAACGGCTACATTTGATCGGGGAGAGCCAACGCTTCGTTCACACTGTATTGTATTGTCATCGCATCACGGTTCCTACACAGAGCAGTGGTGAAATATTTGCTCTTTCTGGGTTGCGGGTTCGTTCTGAGGGGACGTGATGTGAGTGCAACGGCGAGCAAGGTGGAAGAATCAAACCAACCCCATGGGCGAACGCCGTAGGCGGAGGGCACCAACGTGTGATTCAGCTACGCTAGTAGTCCCAGGCGCCTATTAGTTCCGGAGGTACGAATGCCCAGGTGTGGAATCTGGAATACCACTCAAACACCGTGACACAGCGAGTGATGGGCATATAAATTTGCCTTTCTAGGCCAGGGAAACGCCATGGCACGCGCGCAGGCGGACGGGCGTCACTTGTTAGCGGACTGAGGTGTCTGTCTTGGAAGCTGACATGATCTTAATTTGTTCGTTTTGTGAGATATTGTTCAGCAATAGTGTTCGCAACCTCGTGGGGTGGGAGATAATTGGAAGTCTTCCTTCGTATAATACCGTCAGATATTGATGCTGCGAGGTCGTTTTGTTGTTTTGCCATCCCGCGAAAATATTTGTCGCCCGTTTCGGATGCAACGTGATGCGTCCGCGATGTTGGACGACTAATAACAACAGGATGATATGGCAGAGCTCCCAGCTCAGTGGTCCTGTCGTTATCACCGAACTAGCCAAAAACGAGATTGCAAGTTATTTTTACGTTTCACGCCCTGCGTAAGCGGCGAGCACCACTAGCAGTGAGCAGGCAAGCGCATTCGGTCAGTCTCCTCACCACTTGTGCCGCGACCTACTTACCTCGGTGAGCATAATTGAACCAGTGCACATCTCCAATGTTTGCCTCCTTAGTACGGCGTCCGTAGCCTTTATCGCCAATGCTTTGAAGACGCAAGTGCCATGTACTCGAGCTTTTTATAATTATTCAATACTAAGACTTACTATGTATCCAAGCAAGCGGTTGCCAAAATAAAAGAGACTCCAAATTGATTGTGGAGGTCACCTGTTGCAGCCACTAACAGCCACTAATGAATATCTAACAATTATTTCAATTTCCACAGGTGACAATCAACAAATATGTAGATTCTATGGTAGTGCGAATGCAGGATGTGTTAGCTAGCGAGGGTCAGATGACGGGTTGGTAGGGTGATAGTACAAAGAGGGACTTGGCAGGGCTAGTAAATTTTGCCTGTAAATAAGTACCTGTAAAGTATGCAGTCTCTTTTATCTTGGCAACCGCTTGCCAAGGTAGGTCCCTACTTTAGTGATTGCCCAACTTGGCTAAGTGTGCAGATAATTGCAGTAAATTAAGTGCTTGCTCAGCACTTGAGCACTTGAGCACTTGAGCCAACTGACGGAATGTTCCGTGATGTTATTACAAACCCGTTTGAAAAGTAACAGATGTATTACCCAGGTTGCGCTCAATGCAGCGACAAAAGGGCAGCCTACGATAAAATGGGCGCTCAGGTTTCCAAAGATCCATCAGGCAGGTGCCAAATGCTGTTGTATCCACTTTCGCGGGCAGGTTGAATTGCTATTGAGTTTGGCTTGGCCCATCCTACGGGGGAGACGTCCTGCGGCAGCTCGCTGCTCTGTGAGTGGTAGCAGACTCCCAGGTCGCCATCCGGTGGTTTGTCTGCCCATGTTCCCTACTACTATGTAGGCTGCTGAGCCACTGGGCTTAAGCTTCCTGGCCACAGAAATCTGATGTTCCTGGCGCAGTTGCTGGCATCAACCAGTAAACAGGTCTCTTTCCGCGGCCAAGTCGGCCGCTTCGTCAACTCCTTCCTTCACACCCCAGATTCTGTTACGAGCATCCGAACGGCGAATGAGTATCCGTACTCAGTCCACATATTCCGTGGCAGGGACCAACTTGCAATTCTGCGCACAGTCCATACATGAAGACCGTGGTTAAGTCTGTCCACGTATTTCGTGCTTTGCCTCTATCCGTCTCGTTGTCGACCAGCAGAGAGTACTTGCGCCCAATCGGGCTTAACCAACGGAACCCCCAGCAAGTCTAGCTCGAGGCCCAGACCGCGGATGTCATCACATGAAAGGCGGGGTCTTCACCGCAAGGTCACGAGATCCCCGACGCTCTGTTTGTCGGTGTGGGACTGTGGATCGCTTTTAGCAGAGGGACCTGGGAGGGGGCTTGGCCGGTTTCTATTCTTGGGCCTCTCTTGCTATGATCTCCAGGAGGCGTCGTCGTTCCCATCGAATCGCGAGCCGATACTTGGGCAGACTGCCGTTTCCAACTCGAAGAAGAAAATGCTATGAACCGGAGAACTGCGGTTGTTTCGCATTTTGTCACCGTCACGCTCCGCCTGGCACGGCCAGGAGTCGGATGCAACGTCAAGAGCCTCCCCCCGTGGCGTGGGCTTGGAAACATACTGCATACTGTAGTAAGAGCTTCAAAGCATTAATCGGGTGGCGGCCGGCTTTCTATTTCGGGGGCCACAGCGTTCCGTTTCACGCAGTCGAGAAAATGGTCCGGCAGCTGTCTTCACAGTCTGTCTTCAGACTCGACTGTTGGCGCGGTGCGAGGTGTTTCAAGCGGGAAGTTGGGCATGCAGCTGCAATGCGGCCTCAAATCCCTGAACGGCAGATCTCCAGTGTGCGTGCGTGGGTGCGGTGCGTGCTATATCGAAGCTGGAAGAGTTCCCCAACTTGGGCGGCATCGCAGATGTGCGGCCTGGAGGTTGCACCGCTGAACACTCATTGTAACTGCCCGCAATGGGCTTGGGTGTCTATCGGGCTTCGGCGGCCAAACAGCATGATATCTCCGCGCCTCACAGCGGCTGAGCTGGGTGGCCCATCCACCTCTTGTCGACGCCGCAGAGGTGCGGCCCTCGAGGATGCCAACAAGCCTTCCCGCAATCCCTGTCGGAAAGCCTTCTTCCCCTTGCTCACTCTCGGGGCCTTTGCCGAAGCTCACCTCACCTTTAGACGCGCTCACACCGCACGAACCCATCAAGAGGCAGCGGTCCCCGGTCGCAAGATCTCAAGAGCCCTTCCCCCTTCGTCCCAGGAAATCGTCAACCCCCAGTTAGCTCGCGGGCTCTCCACCCCCAACTTAACCCATCACGTTGCACAGGGCCGCACTTGTGGCTTACATTGTACACTACACATCCAGGCGTAGGTAGGGTAAAGTACATACGGGGAAGCTTGTTGTCCCGTTGAGTGACAGCCAGGGATGCCGAGGGAGAGGCAATCCCCGGCCACGAATCCCACGTGTGGACGGACGACATCGCGCTAGCAAGTTGATGAGCCTACACCGCACTGCAAGAAGAGCGACTCTGGAGTCTCAGAGGATGCAAAACACACTCCAGCACATCAGCTGTCGATGTCAAACTCACGAGGTGCCATCAAGTCACGACCGTGCATGAGAGGAAACGGTTCTGCATCCCCTGTCCAATGGGACGGATTCATCAGAACCAGCCGACATGAAGAGTCGCTCTGGGCCTAACAAGTTTTGGTGCTAGCTCGGCGATCTCCTTGCTACATACGAGAAACAACGCAGTCTGCTTTGCAACTCCAATTTCTTTTCCGGCGCCGAACTCCTTCGCGCCTCGTCCAATAAGCCAGCCAGGCCGGACCCTTGTCCCGCTCCACTTCAACCCGTAGAGCGCGTCAGCCAATCGGAAGCTGGGAGCCCCCTATTGCTACAGCGTTCCCACACATAATTGGACCGCCAAGAGCAGCCGTGGTGGGTGGCATACGCCCACGGTGCGGCCATAGTCTGAGGTGGTGGGCGTCGTGGTGGTGGTGGTGGTGGTCACTGCGGTTGATGTTCACTGCGGGCGTGCTCTGGCGCTCAGACATGCTGCTCTGGCGTCTGGCCACACCGGGTTCCCACTTTCCCAGTGCTGCGAGCGATCTCTGGGACGTTGGGACAATGTGCTCATGCCCCTTCAATTACCCTGGCACATCCCTCCTTTCGCGTGGATGCGAACCCGCCAGCCGCCGGAGCAGGCTTGTTAACTTCCGGAAGCTTCTCCCGCTCGACGTCAAACGGGTCATGAACTTCTGAAGACACCCAAAGCGCTAGGCTAAACTTTGAGGTATTTGAGATCACTTCGACTCCGGCCTGTGAGAAACTGAGGTGGATTACATTGATATATGGAGCGCAGATGACGGAACGACATTATGTTCGCTCTTTATTACAATATGCACCATTTGTTTGTGTAGTTCAGTTGCGCGGGCGAAGCGAAGCATCACTTTGTCGAGACTCGAAACTACTGAGCGGTCATCGCTGGAACTAGACGCGGAAAGCGATCCTTACAGTAGCTCTCCGGTATCCACACAAATCATAGGTGGGGGGATGCAGGCCGTCAGTGGCCCGCATCAGTCTTGCAGCATGCGTGCGACGACTTCTTTCGCTTGCCGAAATTCAGCTGAATTCCCAAAGCCCATCCAATGGGCATCCGGCTTCTTCACCGCGTTCCCCTATCAGCCGTGATTGTTCTTTTTTTCTTTCTTTCTTTTTTGCCCCAGCGAGGACGGACGTGTATGCGTGCCGGTATCTGCTCTGGGGCGAATCCTTTCCGCCGGTGAAGGCCCTCTACTCAGAACAGCCGGCGTCTGATAACCACTCCTGATAGTAACTTATTACCTGAAGGAATCGGAGTGCATTCCTCTTCTGTGACGAAGGCCGATGACGGGGACTGAGCGGAGTCCCCGTCCGACGAGGTCCCGGCTTCGGCTTATTGAGGGCAAGATTTCTTACTCCAAAGAAGGTAAAGATGCCCAGAAAATAAATAAAAAAGGCCACAACCTTTGACAACGTGGGATGTCTCATTTCAAAATGGTGGGGCGGCTCTCTCCGAGGGCAATGGCACGAAAGGGCAGCATGAACGCAGGGCCTCCGTCACCGTCAGTGCGCAAAGGTCGCGAGGGTGAATCAGCAGGCAGGCAACAGCAAAGCAAATCCGCCCAAGCTTCTGCTCCGTCCGGTTCCCGGTTCGTCGATTGCGCGACCAGCCAGCCAGCCAGCCAGCCAGCCGAGCGAGCGAGCGAGCGAGCGAGCGAACGAGGCGGAAAGGGAACACGCCTTGGTTCCGGATAAAATCAACATGCCATTGTTATCTCGTCCTATCCTGTCTTGTTGGACGCGCACCTCAATCAATGCTGGCCCTGTCTCTACTCTACTACCAACCACCAACAGTCCTTTTTTCGTCGGCACCGAAGCCGAAAGTATCCATTTCTCTTGCAACTGTTAGTCCATTGCCGGTGTGCAAGTTGACCGAAGCGAATCGAAGCTACCTGTTGAACAGGGACTACTTTTAGGGCGGGCGCGGTGAGGCGGGCGTCTCGGTCTTGTGGACTGGACATCAAAACTTCACAAACATGACAACCATTAATCGAACTAGACTAAGATTTCTTGATATCATATCCCAATCCGGCATCTACAATACGTCCAAGTGCGGATATATGCCTCCACTTCAGGTGATAATAGACTGGACACCCTTTTTCCCTCCCCAAAGGTCGTGCCTGCACTCCCCTTGCTCGTCCCCCGTCTTGCCATGTCGTCTCCCAGCCTTACGGGAAGACCAGGTCTGCGTCGGCCGAGGGGGGGCCTTGTCGCTCTGTGCAGTGTGCACGGGTTTTTGTTCAAGGGTTTATGGAATGCGAATGGAGGGGGTGAACGTGTTGTTGCACAACTTCCCTGCTGCCCACACACACCACTTCATCCTGCCGGGACCCCTTGCCGGCCTCCAGTTCGACCGGGGGGTGGAAAAGGGTCAAGATCCTTGGACCGCTAGTGACTTCATGTGCTGTGGTTCGTACCCCCATTTTTTTCCGGTCCAAGAATACGCTCGCTAGCCAGCAAAGAAAAATGCTGCTTGGCTAGCTCGGTTGCTGTTGCTGCTTGGCTGCCGCTGCCAAAGGGAGAAAAAAAAAAGGGCGTTCCGTGCAAGCAAGCAAGCATGCCATCGCGGACGAGCAGGTAGGGCACGGTTGGACAGGGCAGGGTAGAGTTGTACGTACCTTCTAGGGCAGGCAGGACAGCGGGATGGGATGCGAGGCGGCCCTCGCTTTTTGGCTTCATGGTTCTCCGCGTCTCACCACCATCATCATCCCCACTGAAAGCTGCATGCGAGCGAGCCTCACTTTTTTTGGAATTGTTTGTCTTTCGACAGGCAGAGCCGAAATGCCTCCCTTTTTTTTATATATGCAAACTGAGGCCCTTTTTCTGGCCCTTTCCGCGTGGCGGCCCAGAACGCACCTCCGAGGTCTGGAGTTTGCCATCGGCCTGGCTTTTCGTTTGCTTGTTTAATTCCTTCTCAGTTGCCACACCACACACAACCTTGTTGAAAGCAGAGCGCCACTTTCCCGCCCCACCAGCCGCTCATGTACTGGTACATGGACACGGACAATTCTGGCCCCTGGAACGGTACCGCCAATCCACCAATGCGACGATACTTTTAATCTAATCAACAAATTAAATAAAATTCTTTCAGTGCAGACATTGACATTTGGCTGCTCTCTATTTGCTTGTCGGCCATCTTCTTCTTACTATATCCATCTAGCTTTCCAGGCTGTATAGCAGCAAAATTACATTTCTTGCTTGTGACCCCCTGTCCCTTCGTTCCGCGCTAACACATCAACATGAACCTGTATTGTACATGTACAGCGCAACATCAAGATTAGCGGTTTTAGCTGAATTTGCTGAGAGTCAATTGAAACTAGCTTTGCTGTTGATATGTCGGTGTGGCTGGTTGGTTTAAGACAAGCGAGTGCGAGTGAGCGAGTGAGCGAGTGACGTGCGTCAACCACTTCGCCAATTGCTAGCAGCAAGGGAGTGTCTGTCTGTCGGCATTGCTTGAAGCCGCTGTGGGATACCGACGGACTCCGTAGATACCTTACGTGTACTTGTTTATGCGTGGCTCGACAGAGAAGAAGATTTGTATTCGTGTTTGGCTAGTCTCTTTTGGTTGCGAGAAAGGCAAGGACGTGCATTCAGACAGATGAAACAGATCTATCTCCCTTGGGTAGTAGTAGTACATGCGATAAATAGAAACTCGGAAACCGATCGACTCAGGCTGGCTTTGGTTGAACTAACCAGCACCCAGTTTTGGCACTGGTGATACGCGTGGATATTTACATGCGTCTTGTGTTCGAGGCTAGACTGTCTATACGATGAGAAGGTGCCCGGGTTCGATATCTAGTTGTCGTCTGTTTTCCTTTCCTCGTCTCTTTCCGATCGCTGCTCGGTTACAGATATCCAGACGATCGGGGAATAATTCGCTCGCTCGCCAGCAAACACAGACAGAGTGATGACGTCCGTCCTGCTTGTTTACAGAGAGGGGGGTGGGCTCGGGAGTGTACATACATATACATACACATGCGGGGGGGATCAAAACCCTCTCTCGGCAGTACTCTGCGCATATTGAACAAACGCAGAAACCGGGCTAGTGTTGATGTGACAGGCCACTGTCCCGGCCAGTGTCTTGTTTCTTTCTAGCTTCTGTTCCTTGGACCTGACTCAAACATGGGGGGTTTTGCTTTGTTGTCACGGCCGGTCATCCGTGGGCTGGCCGGGGCAGACGATACGGACATGGCGGTGTGCGCGGGTTGGTTGCCGAGTATCGCCGTGCGTACGGTACATGGTAAACAAACCCCTACGGAGCCGATGGATATGTACATAGTGAGCAGCAAAAGATGAAGTCTGTTGTCTCTCGTCAGTCTTTTTCTGAGTCTCTCCACACACAGCTAGTCGCCCCCTTTTGCCGATGAATGACATGTCGTGTTATTCCACCAGCCTATAATTTCTTCTCGACCCTCTCTCTCGCACGCGCATCTTTTTTGGACGGAAGTTCTGACCATTTTCGTAGTGATGTAATCGTGTGTGGGCTTCTTTTCTTCCCCCGTGTGACAAGCCAGGTCAGGCGCCGCCACGGCGAGACGCCCAATATCCGGGACCAGAGACCAAGTGTCTCACACATGCTTAAATGAAGGCTCTTTCTAAGGAAGCTGTCTATTTCCTCCTTCCTGGCTTCTCCTCTGTTGCACTGCTTACCTGTCTGCAACACTGCGCGGCTGGCTTTCGTCATATGTTTAACTACTGGAAGCCGTGCTTAGCAAGCAAGGGATCGAGAGAACGTCATGGCATTTCCCCTTTCGCTTTCCATATCCGAATAAAAGAACATGTCATGTGTAGACGCTGGGAGCCTTTTTTTGGTCACTGTGTTATGTTTTGTCTTGCTTGGTCTGAGACAAGACAGCTCGCTTTGTTGTGCCAGATGTGGCCGAGCGTTTGTTGACAGCGGAAAAAGGGGGGGGCTGGGCACCCAACATCGAGTCGGGGGTTGTCACTGGATGATGATAGCGGATTTGGGAGCGACCTGGGCGCCTGTCTCGCCTGCTTTGTTCGGCTCTGTCGGACAAGAGTGATGGCAATTCGGAGGCTGAATTTCAAGAAAAGTCGGTTTGTCAGCCACTGACAAGTTGGTCAGAGAAGAGTTTCCCGATAACTAAACTAATAAATGATGACAAGTTGCGAGTCCGAGCCAGGTATCCAGTGGTTGGCTTGCTCGCATCGCAAATCACACTGCTGCGGCAAACCGAGTAGCATCCTCCTTTGCCTCTTTCATTTCTCCTCTCCAACGTAATCAGAACACATGAGGCATAGTTGTCTTTCCGGGAATGCGGACGGGGGGCGGTGGTGATGGCAAAAGTTCCCTGGGGAACCTACTGTGTGGGCCGCGTCCGCCACAGCCGCCGCCGCCGCCGCAGAGCCGGTATGGTAGGTATTATCTCGCTTCCGGCACAGAAAGGATACGTACAATGAATGCCGTGTTACGTTCCACAATCGAGATGACGATATTACCTGTTTTCGTTTCTCTCCCCGCCCCCCTCGAGCCCCTCCCTCCTCGTCCTCTTAACTTGGCTCGTGTTTGGTGTCCGACTACAACCACACACACGTGGTTCGGAGAACCCCGGTGCGCCCGACCACCCCGGGACGGCGTCTCGTTGGCTGAGTTTCCGGTGTTTGGGGTCCTAATATCTCTATGTTCTCCCTCACTGTGCTGCGAGACACAGTCATGGTGCCACCACGGAGAGAGGGGCCGTAAGTGACGAAATAGCCGCTTGTGGATGGTTGATCCGGGCCTGCTCAGTAATCGAGATACGCCGTGGTAGAGCGGGCTAACTCGCTGACATCTGTAGGTCAGCGTAGGGTCGAAACTCACTGCTGACAGAGAACAAAGCAGGCAGAAAGTGGCAAGTGGCAAGCGGCAAGCGGCAAGTAGCGTCGAATCTCTTATTCCATATTTCCTAGACAGGAAAATGTGTGATACAATCCTCTTTCTTGCCAATGCCTCGCTGCGGTCCAAGTCGAGGTAAAAAAAATAAAAAAAACAGGCGGTGGCGATTAGACCCCGGTGTCAGCAGACCTGGCTCTTAGGCGATGGAAACGGTGAGTGATATAGGAAACAGCCAAAATGCCAATTTCGTAATTATGGACTACTTTGGGCGTCTGCGGTGACTGCTTTTTGTTTGTCCCGATGCGGGCGATGCTATCTGCGAGGGATTTTTTGACTAAACAGTAAGGAAGGAAAAGGGGCGCAGGAGTCGGCATGTGTTGACCAGAGCCCAAAGATCCTTACTCCACATAGCCACCGATGGCATCCTCTGCACATGGGGCCGCCAAAGGCCCATAGAACAATAGATAGCTCTTGGCATTGTTATTCCCTGGGTCCAGCCCGTCAGGGGGTTGTCAGAGCCAAAGCTAGGAAAGTGTCGACTCGGTGCAGCTTATACCAGCTAGCTCTACGGAAACTAGACTTATCCGGCACAGACAACATACATGCTAGAGTTAACTGTCGGAGGAGTGCCGTTCGATTGTTTGACCATTTACTGTACCGCAGCAAATGCTTAGTGGGTTGGTATGTGCGTGGTGATGGGGATAAGCCATTTCACTTTGCGGATAGCTCTAAATGTGGAAGTCACTCCTTGAACAGAGCCTTCTTGAGTACACGAAATAATATACGCAAGCGCCCATGAAACTTTTCTGATGCCAACTTGGCCCGTCGTCCAGTAAGTCAACAAAGCAAACAAAAGAGGCAGGCAAAGAAACCAGGCCAGGATAAGGCAGACAAGACAAACAAGGCGGACAAGGCAGACAAGACATGAACAGCTCTTGACTAGATATGGATATTTATCCTCTCACTTCCCTCTTTCCAAAAAGCCCTCCAAAAAACCTTCCGAAAGCAACAAGACTACACAGACATCAAACCGAAACAACCCCAAGCTCCCTCTTCAGCGCCTCGACCTCAGCCACCTGCGCATCCACCAGATCCGAGACCACATTGCGCTGCCCGATGCCCAGCGCGAGGATGTCCCCCTCAGTAAAATCGGCCACGATGCTCAGCTGCTGGCGCTGGTAGGCGGTGAACTTGCCGCGGGGGCGCCAGGGCGGGCCGTCGCCGAGGAGAATGCGGATCATCTGCAGGTGCTTCTCGCGCAGCGCGTCCCACTCCCTGTTGTGCTGTGCCAGCAGCTCGAGCCGGATCCGCGTGTGTTCGGCGTTGAGAGCTGCGAGGCGGGTTTGGAAGGTTTTTTCTCGCGATTCTTCTTCTTGTTGTTCTTGTTGTTGTTGTTGTTGTTGTTGTTGTTGTTGTTGTTGTTGTTGTTGTTGTTGTTGTTGTTGTTGTTGTTCATTTTCATGTTCCTCTCCGTGCTGTTCCCTCTCTTGTTCCGCCCTGCTGTTGAGGGGGAAGTGGCGGTGGGCGAGCTGTGGCGCCGTGTCGCTGTTCCTTGCGAGAAACACGTCCGCCATCACCGACTTGGGCGCCGGCACGGAGCCTGGCGAGTGGGGGAGACCCAAGGCAATCTCTTCGTGGCTGGCACTGATGTACTCGTCGCCGTAGAGGCGCCCGTGCTGGCGCTGCGGGAGGAGGCCGGCGGGGGCGGCCGAGGCTGTCAAGACCATCAGCGCCAGCACCAGGGCGCTCGCGGCGGCCAGGAGGCGCGGGAGTGTCGTTGTTGTTGACCTCGCCATTGTAGCGTGATGTGCTGTGTTATTTCCAACGGAGCGGGAATATCTCGTCACCATGCAGATGCTATGGTGTTACCGAGTCCCGGTGACGGATGGCAAAGGGGACCTCCAAGCAAGCCAAGAACGAGCGAGATGTTTGCTTTCGCCCCTTTTCCTGCTTCTCCAGTCCGATAAACACCCCCCCGAAAAGTCCTGGCCGGCCAGGGGGAAGCAAGAACAAAACAAACAAAACACTTGAAGATCGATCCAAAAAGGGGGGCAATAGAGGAGGAGGAACAGCGGCAACTAGCCCTTTGCTCTATGTGCCTAAAGATGAATGGGGCTCCCTCTTCTCGCAAAAAACGAACAAACAGAGACCACCGTTATATATACGCACCGAAGGGTAGGGATGCAGACGGCATATTTGCCGCCCTAAACTGCAATGCCGAGGGTGAACTGGAATGCCCTCGGCTCAAGACACGACCTAATGACGCCGAGACATGCTGCTAGCATCGAAATCTCACGATGGGCGTTGTACCAAGGAGATAGGGTGGATGCTTTGCTCTCTGACAATGAGCGCAAGCAGGGGCGCCTCTTCAGAGGCTTGACCCAGCCAAACCCAAAATCCCACCCCTCCGGCGCGGCAGCCGAAAAGGCACATCACCCACAAATGTGGGAGCTACAGTCGGCTGGACGAAGGGCATCATGTTGTCCATTTCCTGCTGGATAACAATAATCAGGAATAACCCAGTGGGAGTAAACCTGTCTCAAACTCGATATTTTATTTGCCATGTTTTGGTCCGGCCTTGGCCATATCAGTAGCTTCTGTCAAACGTGGCTCATAAGTCCTCCACCCCATCCATAACCTTTCGATCATATCCAAGGATCTAAGAAAGCAAACATGTGATATAAATAAAAAGCCCCTTCTATACACACTACATTAATCATCATCGTCATCATTACAATTACCTCCTGCCTGCTAGTCGGAACCAACATAGAGCGGGTCCCGCTCGCGGCGGGATGACCTGTGATGGCTAGAGCCATGGCCACGGCCATTGTTGTGGTACTCAACTGTCCTTGACCGGGCGTCATAGTCGTCGTCGTCTCCATCCGACTCTTGATGCCTGTGGCGCCGGTGCCTGTCCGGGACCCGCTCTTTGCCACGCTCTCTCTCTTTCTCCCTCCCGCTCTCTCGCTCTCGGTCGCGAACATCACGATCGCGGTCATGGCCACGCCGGTCATCTTCCTGACCATCGTCCTCTCTCTCTCTGCGGTGCTGACGATGCTTCCTTTTTGGTTCTTCCTCTTCGTCCCGGTCAGCGTCGGGCTCTGCAGTCTCCCGCTCAAGCTCCTTCCTTCGGCGATCTGTTTTCTGTCGTTAGCGATCATACATCGCTGAAGAGTTCAGATAAACTCACCTCGTAATTGCGCCGTAGCAGCTGCATAAGCCTGTATCTCCTCCTTGCTCAAGACGCGGAGCACAATGACGAAGTCGTCGCGGACTTCGAAGCGTTCCTTGCCAATAGTCAGGGCCTCTGGGTTGACCATTTTGCGGCTGATTTTGGTCCACCTGGCACCCGGTGGCACGTTCGCTTTTGTCTTGTCGTCCTTGTGGGGAGCGACTCCTTCGCGAACAGGGTTTGGCTCCTCTGGGAACTGAGGCTTGGGCTGCTTGAGGATGCCTTTTATGGGCTTCTTGTCATCTTTGTCCCTCGGCGGAGAAACGACACGGACTTGCTTGTCATCTCGCGCTGGTATTACTAGCTCGCGGCCTCTCGGATCTTCCCTTCCGGTGTAATCATCGTCCAATTCGCTCCTCTCGGCAGGCGACGACCTGCGCTCAGGAGATGGTTCTCTGATCTCGGGCGGGTCCTTCTCGGCTGGTTTCTCGCTGGCAGCCAGCTGCGCCTTCAATGCCGCCAAACCAGCAGTGTCGTTCGGGTTGAATGCGGACGAAGCGCGAAGGCGTCGACGAGTCGTCGGCTTACCCTCCTCTGCTGAAGTTGAGTTGTCTCGAGGGCCTGATGCGAGGGCATCGCCGGTGGGTTTTACTTCGTCATATTTACTACGATCCCGTGCGGGAACGTCGACTTCAGCGGCTGATTCTTTCCTAGTGCGCTCGCGGTCTCGATCTCGATCACGATCTCGGTCACGATCTCGCTCGCGCTCGCGCTCACGATCCCGCTCACGATCCCGCTCACGATCCTTCTCCTTGGGCAGGTCGATGATCTCAAAATCTTCGTCCCCGAGCATCGGCTCTTTGCGGCTCGGCTTAGGTCGGGATTCGGGGCCATCAGGGCTGCGGCGGTCGCCCTCCTCTTCTCTCCTCCTTTTCTGGGAGTCGTCCTTGTCTTTGGAATCTTTGTCTTTGATAACAGATCCGAGGCCAATGGAAGCAGCAGCAAGCCCTAGGCCTGTAGCAACCTTGTCGCGAAGCTTTTCTTTCTTGCTCTCACGCTCGTCCTCTAGGACGGACTCCTTTGCCTTGCTCTCTCTACGGTCGGGCAAAGGTTCATCATCCACCCTGTGATCACGATCGTCACGGTCGCGGTCGCGATCACGCTCTCGAATATGATCGCGTTCACGTTCGCCGCGATCACCACGGTCGCGCTCGCGATCATGAACTTCCCGTTCGCGTTCGCGTTCGCGTTCACGTTCGCGTTCACGGTCCCGGTCACGATCACGATCACGATCGACGTCGCGGGTGCTCCTGCGATCACGGTCCTCGTAGTCGCGCCTTTTGCTGGAATCTAGGTCATCGTCGGACCACTTTCTTGGCTCACGGTCGACGGAGTCGTCAAAATCTTTGCGTGGTTCTCGTCGATCACGGCGATCGTCGCGAAACTGAGGCTCAAAAGGATGTCTCTGGTCCTCAGGGGGGTCCTTTGCGTCAAGTCGGATGCCAAATCCGCGCGCAGAGACGCTCTCGTCTTGGAAATAATCCCGGTCGCGATCGCGATCGCGATCGCGAATTTCGCGCTGGATTAGATCATCCTCTCGATCGCGGTAATACTCATCACGATGGCCAGGCCGCCCCGACGCGTCCTGGATGAGCGAGACAGGACGGGTACGAGACGAAAGGTCTAGACTTGGGTGGCGACCCGGGTCGGGTGCCAGAGGAACAGCCGGAGGAATGGGCATACGGAGTCCAGCGCCATCGTATATGCCGGCAGCAGGCGCCCGGTTCAACTTGTCCAGGCCCCACGTTGTAACTGGAGGGACGCGGAGTCGCCTCTCGTTCTGCTCATAGCCGCGAGCAAGGTCGGTAGTGACGCTGACAGTCGGCCGGTAATACCGATCCAGGCTTTCACGGCGGCCTCTGCGCGGCGCGCGGTCGCGGTCGTTGTCGAGATCATAGCGCGCCAAGTCGCTGGGCTTTGTATACTCGTAGCCCCCATCTTCGAATTCCAGGGTGTTGCTGCGGTGGGGTGTGGAATAGAAGACGCCGGGGCGTGAGGAGCGGTAGACGTCCGCAGCTCGCGAGCCAAGAATCCTGTCGTGCTCGGTTCTCTCCTTGAGCCGCTGATATTCGTCGCCATCCAAAGTCGGGCTGAAGGGGGCCCGGGCATTACTGCGGGAGCGGTTTATCGAGGAGGCAGGCTGGGCGTAGAATTGGCTCTCGTCACTGGAGCGGTAGGGATCGCGTGGCGGGCTGCCAGATCGGCCGCCAGCTGAGGGATGCTTGGTGGTGACGATGATGGGAGCGGCGCGATGGTCGCGGGCCGGGGCCTCTTTAACGCTGGTGGTCCTTCCAAGCGGGTCCGTCCTGACGGCGTACGTGGTAGAGCTGACGGGCACGACGGTGGGACGGTATTCGGCAGCGGGCCGTGACACGAGGGGTTCGTGGGCGAGCATATCTCCGCCGTAGAGCGACGTGTAGCCGGCGCTGGTGACGGGCAGCGAGGCTCGCGCGGGGTTGTAGAGGGGAGGTGATCGGCGCCCCGGAGCTCCCGAATACCTGTACCTTCCCTGGTCCGCCATTGCCGTTGGTGATGGTGTTGGGTGTTGCAGGACAAGATTGTCGTGAGGTAGGCAGTCTCTGGTGACCCCCCGATCGAGAGCAAAATCAAGAACGCTTGGTGCACGAGGATGTCGAGTCGTCGGTCGGGCTGAGACAGAGCGATGAGACAAAATCGTGAGGATTGCCCACGTGAGGCACGGGGCGCAACCTACCTAATCCGCAGGTGGGGTTTTAAAAGCCTTTTGCCGTTGGGCTGTAGGTGAGTTTGCCGTCTGTCGGTCGGGGGCGTGTGTAATGCTCAAAAAGAGGAAAGAGGTCGCGGCGGTCCTCAGGTCTTCGGCGGGGTTCGATGATGGCGGGGTTCTCTCCTCT
Source organism: Lasiosphaeria ovina (assembly GCA_033439765.1). Classification (NCBI taxonomy): domain Eukaryota; kingdom Fungi; phylum Ascomycota; class Sordariomycetes; order Sordariales; family Lasiosphaeriaceae; genus Lasiosphaeria; species Lasiosphaeria ovina. The sequence goes on from JAULSN010000009.1 coordinate 1,889,782, forward strand.
TCATCGCCGGTGCGCTCGCTCGTAAGCTCAAGTGCTCAGGCACCCCACCCCTGCCGGTTCCTTGCCAAGGTTCCTCAAGTTTCCTTTGCCCACCTCAGAATGCAACGTGACCAACTGGAGCCGACTTGCAAGACGGCTAAAAATGCAGCCATGGAAGATGGGAAACTGTCACTTGTTGGTACTGAATAAGCAGGCTATCTATCCATTTCTCGGTCCAAGAAGTCCGCCAAGCATTCCGGGTCGAGAAAAAAAGAAACTCACCTAGGAAAGACGGTGAGGGCGGGGAGAGTTGGGGCCAGTGGTCCAGCTCCCGTCTTCTTGTGAGCGCCGCGGGGTCGCAGAGACGACTGGCCAAAGACGATGAAGCAATCCGCGGAGGGGTCAGAGGAGAGGGGGGATTGGATTGCCCTGCAGGTGGGCGACCAAATGGGGGAGAGGTCTGGAAAGTGCCGTTCTCCCGTTACAAGTCCACTCATTGCCATGCAGTGCTCTCTCTGGTCCGTGGCGTGTCTGCCTGATGCAGAAGAAAGAGGACGGCCCAATCCCCCCTCTCCCCTTGGTGGCCGAGTTGCCTTTTCTGGCGGCCTCGAAGCAGCATGCAGAGCTGAGAAGGTCGCTGCCGGACCCAGCCATACCAGAGCAACGACAGCGACAGCGAGATTGCGCACAATTGAGCTGCTGTGGACTCGGATTAGTTTTCGTCGACCGAAGCAACTCCACTGGCGATCCAGACACCCAGGAATACAAAGGCTGTTCTTGTGCAATTACTGAGGACACCAATCAGCCAACGGCCGGCTACCGCTCTTGAGAGTTTGGACATGCAGATAGGGAACTCGAACCCTGCCGGCAGCCGTGAGCGACACGGGAATTTCCTGCAGTCCAAGTCCCTGAATGTTTGTTGGCGCGGTACTTGGGAAGCGAAGAGGTTTGGAAGTGCAATCACGACCCTTCAGATCGTGGAAGGTACCCCCTAACAAAACATCCAGGGATGGGGCTTGTTTGCTCGCCCCCGAAGCTTTTCGACAGCTTCGTTTTTTGCCTCCTCAGAGTGAGGCTCTACGTACTACCTTGCTCCGTACATGCTCTGTAGATCAACTCATGTGTAGGCTACGGGCTTCGCTCTGCCGTCTGTAAGTTGGTATACGGAGCGGATGAAGTGTGATTTTTGTCCTTGGCACAACGGCACAACACACAGTACCCGTTTCTTTCTCAAGGGGCATTTCTCCAGCCTTATCTCATTCCCGGCTTTGGTCGCCCTGAGGTATTCTGTATCCCCGGGTTTAAGGGTTGTCTTGCTCTCCGCAGTTGGTTCGTCGTCCTGGCCCGGCTCTACGGGACACGAGCCAACCTTAATGAGGTCTTGGGTATCCACTTGTACGCACGCCTTTTCCCCGTTTTCGCGGGACAGAGACCGAAACTTGAAGGTGAAGGGGGGTGAAGAAACAATGACGTTCCTCCTTTCCTTCAAGGTGGCTCCCAGATGATACGGGCTCGGTCAGCCGTGCCGTGACACTTGGGATGGGGTCGTGTGACGTCCGCTCGCCTTTCAGGCAAGGCAGGGCAACTCGGTAACAATTGACTGCCCGTCTCCAGAGCCTGACGCCTCCTCGCATTGCAGGTTGCAGACAAGAGTCTCGACTGTTTTCTGTCATGTCGTTTTTCTTTTTCTTTTTCTGCCGGTTATGCAGTGACATCGCTCGATGCGTGAAGCCACCACGGACGGGAGGGCGAAAGACCCTACTGCCATGATAGTGCTATTAATAAAAAAAAGTCACGTCGGCCTTTTGATACGAGAGTATCTCTGCTCCATACTGATACTTCATTCTTGATCACTCACTCGGAGTCATGTCAATCAGCCCATTTCCGGTCGCTCACGCCCTGCTGTGGCAACCTGTGCGTAAGGTCAAGTAGTGAAGCTATCGGATAATGGAGGGCAGTAGCCTAGCCAGCACCACCACCACGACATGAAAGTGTCGATCGCAGGCAAAGGCGGCAATATGGGAAAGGCGCGCACACCTTGACGCTGTCCCTGCCCCGCCCCGGCAGAGGCCGCGCGCCCCGGACCTGCGCCCCGGGCCTTATTTTCTTCCTTTCTTCCTTTTTTCCTTTCTGTTTCTCCTCTCGGGAGTGGCTTACACTTTGCGTTTCTCCAGCACGCGCACGAAGTGCATGGCCCGGCTGTGTAGGTACGGTGTGTTCTACATGCATGGCTTGGTCCTATTCCGATGACCTGATTTGCCTCACTACCCGAGCGGGAGGGGCCGCGATGCCTTTCCTTTTTTCTACACTAGGTTTCTAGTGGTGGTGATGGACGGTTGTGGTGGGTGGGTGGCGATGGTCAACCTACCAGGCACGTGGTACATACAAAACCAGAAAGTACAAATTATTCCTTTCGTTGGGCAGCCACGATTTTGAAACCCAATTGGTAGTCTAGCTGTGCCTATTTTCGTCATCCACCTCACGGATACCGTCTCCCCCAGCGGGGAAGGCAGAGAGGGAGAGAGAGAGAGAGAGAGAGAAATATTCCATGTGAGCGAGTGGCTTCCGGGTTGCCGCGTTTTCGCCCCGGCTCAGAGCCGACGCTGTGCAGTATACAAGACGGGGTTTGGAATATCTCTCAGCTTGTGCGACTCCTCCTCGTTGCTGTGTTTCCCCCATTGCCCGGTGGCACATCCAATCCGCCGCATAACTGCTACTGCATGTCACTCTCGGGATGTTGTCCGACCCGACGGGGAGAGCTTGCCTAAGGCAAGGTAAGGTAAGGTAGGTAGCTCCCTCCTCCTGCTTTTGCCTAGGCTAGATAGCTTCGCGCCGAGCTATTACCTTGCCTTAGTTTGGCTGTGCCTTGAAGCTCAAGCTTTGAGCTCCGGTCCCCTTTGTGGAATCTCGCCCGAGCGAATCGGCCCAAGCTTGGCGGTTGAAACACTAGGCGAAAGGCGAACAATTTACGTACCTTGGGATCCGAAGTGTGAAAGCTTCGCGCAATGCACGCCGAGGGTGGATACCGGGCTTGCATTTGCCTGCGTCTCTACTCCGTCGTACGTATGCGTGTTGCAGTAGTCTTGCAGAACCCCTTTTCCGACCCCATACGAAAACATGTGAATGCGTCCAAGTGAGAGAGCCACATGAAACCAAGCATAGGTAGGTAGTAGGCGGATTACAATAATTTCGTAAAATGCGGCCCTGAAGCTGGATGAATGAATGAACCATGAAGAATGCTTCAACACAAATAGCAAATCTAGAATCAAGAAATAGCTTGGTGCATAGGTATAGTGGCAGTGAACGCCGAAGGACAAAAAACATTGTCCACCTAAGCATATTAGGTAGTACGTAGATATCGATTTGCTGCTACTTGGAGATATTCGTTTCTTCATTCAGATCATCGGCCGGCTCTCGACGCAATCCAGCAGTCCGGCATCGCAACCCCCCAAATAACTGATACATCGGACAAAGAAAGCGACGAACGGATAGAAAGGAGAAGAAGAACAACAGCAACGCAAATGTGCCTCCTAATCTTCACACATGTTCCCACCCTAGGCTAGCGATCCCATGGGATCCCACAGCGGCAGCACCGTCGGCTCGCTGTCCAGGACCTCGCGCACGTCCTTGCTCAGGAACTTTGGGTCGACAACGGCCTGGAAGACGAACTCGGACATCCAGGCGTCGCTCATGACGAACCAGCCGTCGGACCCGGCGGCGGTGCCCCACGAGTTCTGGACGCGCCAGCGCACGGCGGCGCCCGAGGCCTCGTCGACGTGCACGGCGGTCAGCACCATGGCGTGGGTCATCTGGGACTCGCCGGTGCGCAGGCGCTCGGCCTTGTCCATGCCGAGCAGCGACACGTTGAAGCCGAGCTCGTAGTCGACGAGCGCCAGGTCCATGATGCCGAGAGCCGAGTCGCTGAACTTGCCGACGTCGGACCCGAAGAACACGGGCAGCTCCGCGCGGAGCATGGCCACGCACGCCGCCTTGAGCGCCGCCACGTCCACGTTGACGTACGTGACGGCGCGCCCGCCCACGACGTTGCCCAGCCGGTCGACCGTCAGCAGCGTCAGCGGCGCGTGGCGCGGGTCGTGCACCAGCGACACCATCTTGGCCACCGTGTCTGATGTGATGCGGAAGCTAGAGCTGTAGATGTCGGCGGCGAACGCCCGCGGCGTCGCACGCACGGTGCGCGCCTTACCAGCCTTGTCCGTGAACGACCACGCGAACTCGTCGTCGCGGCTCGGCGGCGGGCCCAGCGTCAGCGTCAAGATCGTGTGGATCTCCTTCAGCATGCGCGTCTTGGCGTCCGAGACGGCCGCCGCTGTGGCCGAGGAAGGACTGCTGAGCAGCTTCCGCAGGATGAGCCCGTCCTCCCGCAGCTTAGTGAAGATGATGCTATTGATGACGCTGCTCGAGCTCGCGTTGAAGCTGTCGGGATACAGCGTCTGCGGCACCAGGCCGTACTTGGATACGAGGTTGTAGATCATATCCCACTTTGTTCCTGTTAGATAGACCACGAGAAGAAAGCAAGTAAGTGCAAGGAGTGACAGAAGAGAGGGGCAACCATACCTGCCCACCATCACTCAGAGGCTCGTGAAGCAGCGTCTGCACGAGACGGGAGTCGAGGTCCTTGTCGACGGTCGAGATGATCTGCTCCAGGAACCAATTGCTCTTTTCGAACTTGTCCCAGAAGAACAGGTAGGCCTGCGAGAGCTCGAACTCGTCGAGGCCGTACTTCTGCATCAGGGCCACGCGGAAGACGTTGGTCGAGGCGAAGATCCAGCATCTCCCCGACTGCCGCTGGTTCGTGATCGGCCCGCCCTCGAAGGGAATCTTGACGTTGAACACCTGCTGCTCCGAGATCTTGGCAGCCCGCGACGTCAAGACGGAGCGAGGGTTGGCGGCGCTGAGAGCCGACAGAGCGAGTCTGCGAGAGAGGGCGCGGTTGTCACGAGGTTCAACTGTCAGCAGGAAACTCTCTCGGCGTCTCTACTCGGCACAATCAAGTATAGTCAAAGAAAGCGCATGCAATCCATTTTTCTCTCTGCTCCCGGTTTCCGCACCTGTTCTTTGGGTCCCTAAGGAGGGCGTCCTGCCATTCCTCGGCGCGGACGACAGAGATGGGCTCGGGGCGACGGGACTTGGAGATAGCCTTGGCCGCCTTCTCGCCCTTCTCCAGTTTGCTGTCATCGACGTAGACATAGCCCTCCTCAGCGCTGTTGTCTTCCAGCTGCAAACTGCGAAGCCGCTGAAGGACCGCCTTCTCATGCATAGTAACCCCCTCGGCAGGGAGTTTCGAGAGATACGAACCCATCGATGCAGGTGTAAGTCGGTCGCGTTCCACGGACAATTCGGGTTCAGCTCTGTTCAAAGGGCCCAAGACACTTGGATGGGGTCGAAACCAAACAAGTAAACCTCTAGAAAGAGGGCGAACAAGAAGTCCTTTCAAAGTCGACGAAAGTGGGCGGCCGGCAGTTGAAATAGCATAATAAGCATGTCCAACTTGAGCAGGTGGCATTGAGCCGTGAGGGGCTTATCACGCAAGCTACACTTTTAGCACTGGAGCAAACAGTCAGCTGCCCCCTCATGCGCGTCTACTACTGATAGGGATCTCAAAGAAACAAGGATGCAAAAAGTCAGGCGAGCAAACAGGCGGGCAAACAACTCCATCCATTACAGTTCATATACATCGGAATGCAAAATCTGAACTAGATTCCTAACCCAAGACCGTCGTCGAAGTTCTCTAAACATCCAGCAAATCCCATTTCGAATTTTACCCAATCTTGAAACGAGGAACACATTATGTCGAACGGCCCTATATGCAGCGCGACAAGTGTACAAGCCCAGTGCCTGGCAAACATAACGCTCTTCCTGCAAGGTGATTGACGATAGCCAATTCATCTAAAGGCGCGAGCCGTGCACGACCTTCATGTCAACGGCCATCTCGCGACCATGGTCGCTGACGACGAGAACACGGACGCTTCCACGGCCGGACTCGAATGCCTTCTGCAAACGGGTCCACAGGCTGCTCTGGTCAATGACGGGCAGGCTTTGCTTGACATCGCCAGTCTCAGTCATGGCGACGATGCTGCCATCTTGCATGTCAAGAACGCGGTACTGCTTGAAGACAGGACCAAGCATGGTCTGGACGACGACGCTGGGGGCAGGGTTGGTCACGAACGACGACTCCTCGTGCAGCTGCTTGGTGAAGAGATCCACACCAAGATAACGGTGCTGGCCAGTAGCAGAAGAGGTCGAAATCCGGATCACCTGACAGGGGCGGCCCTGGAGGATAAGGATGTCACCGAGACGGATGTGGTGAGATGGAATGGTCACAGTGTTGGGCGCCGCAGTGTCCTCTGAAGTGCGCCGAGTAGCGCGAGACTCGCGAACCTCGGAAACCTCAACGCGGTCATGGCCTTGAGGGTGAACAATTCGGTCAGCCAACTTGTGAAGTCCGTGACGGAGAGAGTGGTGGTGACCTGAGGTTGTACAGTGAGTACACCTGTGGCTGTGACAGGGGGGACAAGGTGAGTCAAGCAAAGAGTGCTTACCGTCTTCGTCGTAGTAACCCATCTTGACTTGGTGGCGGTGAGAAGCGTGGCGGGGAGCGTCAACGGTCTCTTCGGTGATCTTAACGTCCTTGTGATAGACGGAACGAGGAGCGGGGGGGTCGACGGTGATTCCGGTTACGCTGGTTGACTGCTGGTACTGAGGGCGGTAGCTAGGGGCGTCAACGGTGGTAGCGTCGACGTGGATGGTCTCTTTGTAGGCGGGGCGGCGGATGGAACCGTCGACAGTAGAACCGGACACGCGAACCTCTTCACGATAGTTGGGCTGGAAGCGAGAGCGGTATTCACGTTCGGCAACGTCGATGACAGTGTTGTGGGGGCGGTGAGTGGTGTCGAACTCGATGCGTGACTCTGCGTAGGAGGATTCGGGCCTGAGAGCAGAAGGTCAGCTGAAAGTGCATTTTTCCGAGGCAAAGTAACTCAGCCCCTCCCCTAGGCCAACCGTCTCGGGCGTGGAGACACTCCATCGACAGACCCGTCCTCGCCCATACCCATGCCTGGCTGGCTGGTGGAGACGGCCAATTTCAAGCAAAAGCTCTCTAGTTTCACAACATGGATGAACTGACCTGCGGTGCTCTTCGCGGATGCCGGGACGGCGGTATCGCTCCTCTTCACGAGTGATGCGGACCTCTTCCTCACTGAAGCGACGCTCTCCGCGAGGAGGAAGATCGACTTGGGCTTGGAAAGAAGAGTGTTGACCCTCCCGTCCGGCGTGGTGGGGGAGTTTGATCTCTAGCTCTTCGTGGGTCTGTGTCTGTGTGGCAGCGGGCTCAGTTTCCCGATACGAAGACGGGAAGATGCTGAAGGGAACCGGGACGCGGGCTTCAAAGTCCAGGTTGGCGACCTTTCACGGCGCGAAGAGGCAGTCTTCTGTTCGACCTTCCGGAGTACGAAAGGAAGACAAGAAGATCCCTCTTGCTTCTTTTCCTAGAAAGAAGTCGAAAGAAATGAGAGAAGGCGGTCAACTAAGCGACCCGTCTTCTTTAATTTTCAATCGATTTCTCTGGAGGATAAGGAGTTGGGTGAAGGGACGGAAGGTTGGATTTGATGCTTTGGTTGTGGTGGAAAGATAGATGGGGAAAAGGAGAGAGAGGGATCGGAACAGACGAGGGCGCAGCTGCACGAGCGAGCCACTTCAAATATTGGGCGAAAGCGCTTCCTGGTTCTGGTTGTCGGGGGGCGCCGTTGCTGGCTGGCAGGGGGCCGTGGGACAGAGACAGGAGCGGGAGACGACGGGGACGTGTGCAGAGTCCAATGGGATGGTGCGAATTACTGGGTGGCAGCTCAGGCGCCAGGATCTCTCACAGGGAAATCACCACAGAGGGCAAGAGCTCTGGAGCTCTGTTTACATGGTGTGGGGAACTACTTGTTTATTGCCCATTAAAGCGGCTTAGCGTCCCCGGTTTTGTCCCCACGCTGCATCTCTGATTGCTCGGCCGTGCGGGTCTTGGCCCCCCAGCCCCCTGTCAATCTCGTTTCCCGGGGCCTAGCAAAAAACGCGTCCGAACCAATTTGGAGCTAGGAGCTGTCTCGAAGGGAGCTGAAAGCGAATCGCGTCTTTTTCTCGACGGCAGAAATCGCATGCATCGCCAGCACCATCCAGTGTGAACCCACCTTCCAGCCTCTCGAATTCGAATTGCGGCGTCTCGATTTACTGCTCACTCGGCCACTGGATTTCGAAGCTGCCGGTTTCGCAAGGCTCTCACACTGCTGCTGAGTGTTATTCCTTATCCAATGCTAGGATGCAATTTGGCACACGCGCGTCTTGGCCTGCTCCGGCCCTCTCAATCTCTGAACTGGCCCACTCAGGGCGAGTCCTGAGCGCCACTGGTAGGGTCGAGGAAAGCTGACAGGCGAGCCAGTCAAGTCCCACACCGGGGAGCACAGCAGATCTCGGGGTTTGTCGCAGCACACCCCCTTCCTCCAGGTGGGAAATGGGGGTGTGTGCTAGCCAGTTGTGGTGATCTTGGGGGGTGGTTGGGCTGTGCTGTGGACAAGCTCCTCACTTCAGCAACGCAACTCAACTGGCTGCTGCTGCAACTGCTGCTGCAGTAAAATCTGCAGGCTGGATGCCGACATGGCTGATCGCCAGAAGCTGTTGGACTCAATTGGTCCTCAGTTGTGCCTTCAAACAACGTCTCCCAGCCTCCTCGGCGGCCTTTTCAAAGATCGTGGGTTGATGCCATTGGTTTGTTTGGGCTCAACCCTCCACAACGTATGCAAGCCCCATGCAAGCTAGAGACACTCTATCCTCAGCGTCAGACAATCAGAGTCGAGGCCGTGGTGTAAATGTGGCCCACACCACACCTGATAGACCGGTCACCGCCGCCGCCGGAAACTCAGGTGCTTCATCCAGAGGCGGCAGCCCGAAACATTCTGCTTCGCTGTCCAACTGCTCGGATGGATACATACAGCACAAGCCGAGCCAGCCAAAAAGAGATAAAGTCAATCGCTGTCTCATTTCTTGAACATCAGATTTAAAGCCGAGGTTCTCAATCTTCTCCACTCGGGCCACGCCCATCGATGCCGTTGTCGTAGCAACTTTCCCGGTTTTGCCGCCCCCCTGATTTTCGCTTGCGCTAAGCCCGGGTGAACCCGCCCGGGTGCCCCCCTCCATCTGCTTTGGTTCCATGTCACATGCTGAGGCGCCTGGGTTTGGCGGAAGACTCCCTAACCTTAACCGCCAATAAGACAGAAAACACGGCGGCAGTTGGACTGAGTGGCCGCTGCAAGCTACGAATTACTATTCCGTATATGAATGGAAACTCAACTTCTTGAATGTTTGGCTGACAGGCGATATGTGCATGGCTTCCATTATGTCGCTTACATGGCGGCTACTGTAACAGCAAGAGTTAGAGGGCTGTTCTCAATTTCGAGTAATTCACGTTGTAGTCGAGTATACAAGTCGCATTTGGAAATCAACATGGCCTGAGCTAAGGTTCCGGATACCAGCATCAGGTCGACTACCTAACCCATCCAGCGGAAGAGTCTCGTCGAACTGATTCCAGTTGCCAGACTAACCTGATAAACGCGCGACGAAAGTGACACTCTCTGGTGAGCATCAACGTGCTTAGGCCTAGGGATAATTAAAACTTAACCAACCTTGATTTTCGATAAGAGCTGTAATTCCAACTTACAAGCCCTTCTTTTTGCTCCCTCTTGCCTTCCAAGTTCCATGTTACGGACGATGAAGATGAAGACTGAGCCATGCCATTACCGGAGTGAGCACCATAAATCGGGGCTCGAACATACCGGTGGTCTCAAAGCCGCCCGCCTCTGCCCCGAGTTGTATATCCAGAAGTCTTTTCTTCGAATTAAATTGCATATGATGCTGCCAGTCTTGTTTTTTTCCCCTCAGTCTCCTCGTATGGTGGGATTGAAGTCGCCGCTGGTTCAGGCGTGACGGAGCTTCGATATATAACGTTAGTGGGGCTGCCGTGAAACTCCACCCCCACTTGTTTAGGCTATGTCGATATAGTACCCCTCCATGACATCTGAAGGCCTACGCGACTTTTAAGTTGTCATACAATCGTCACGTCAGACACAAACGAGCCGTCTGTTAAGGTTATCGCAAAGAGAGTATCGCCGATATGAAGCAGAGATTCTCGTCCTTGGACGTCAAGGTATGCATGCGCACTCTCTGCCTTGAGGGACTTTGAACCTGGCTGACGTCGTGGGGCTCGCGTCCAGGTTGTCGCCCACGAGCTGTCCGAGGCGCTCGTGTCTCTGCGTGTCGCCAACATCTACGATCTGAACTCCAAGATCCTCCTCCTCAAGTTCTCGAAGCCCGACAACCGACAGCAGCTTCTCATTGAGTCGGGGTTTCGGTGCCACTTGACCGACTTTGCCCGCGCCGCTGCCCCCGCGCCCAGCAACTTCGTTAGCCGCCTTCGAAAATTCCTCAAGACGCGCCGGGTTACGGCCGTATCGCAGATCGGCACCGATCGCATCATCGAGTTTCAGTTTAGCGACGGCGCCTACCGCCTGTATCTCGAGTTCTTTGCTGGCGGAAATATCATCCTGACCGATGACCAGCTCAAGATCCTGACCCTTCTGCGCATCGTTCCCGAGGGAGAGGGCCAGGAACCCCAGCGAGTCGGCTCGACCTACACACTCGAGAATAGGCAGAACTATGGGGGCGTCCCGCCGCTGGCCGAGGACCGCCTGCGCAATGCGCTAAAGACGGCCGCGGACCAGGCCGTCTCGAAGCAGACCAAGAAGAGGAAGGCTTCGGACGAGCTGAGGAGGGGCCTGGCGACGACAATCACCGAGCTACCCCCAGCTCTTGTCGAACATGTGTTCCGGGTCACAAAATTCAACCCAGCCACGAAGCTGGCTGAGATTCTCGATAACGAAGCCCTCTTCAACAGCTTGTTCGAGGCATTGCTGCAGGCACGGTCTACCCTCGACGGGCTCACCAGCTCACCGACCGCGAGAGGATATATCATTGCCAAGCCAAGCCCGCATGTGCCCACCGCCTCTGCGAAAGAGGAAGAGACGGCTCAGGTAGACAAGGCCAAGTATCTCTTGTATGAAGACTTCCAGCCTTTTCTACCAAAACAGTTTGAAGACGACCCGAATTGCCAAATCCTGCCATTTGACGGCTACAACAAGACGGTCGATGAGTTCTTCTCCTCTCTCGAGGGTCAAAAGCTGGTGTCCAGACTGCACGAGCGAGAAGCAACGGCCAAGAAGAAGCTCGATGCCGCTCGCCAGGAACAGGCAAAGCGGATCGAAGGCCTTCAAGAGATCCAGATGATGAATCTCCGAAAGGCAGCCGCCATCGAAGCCAACGTAGAGCGTATCCAGGAGGCAATGGACGCCATAAATGGGCTGCTTCAGCAAGGCATGGACTGGGTCGACGTTAACAAACTTGTCGAGCGAGAGCAAAGACAGAACAACCCGGTTGCCGAAATCATCAAGCTCCCCATGCGGCTAGATGAGAGCATCATCACCCTACTGGTCGGGGAAGCAGAGGAACAAGAGCCCGAAAACGAGAATTTCGATTTCGACTCTGAAACAGACAACGAGTCGCCTGGCGAGGCCGAAGTAGACAAGTCCAAGCCGGTAGATAAGCGCCTTGAGGTTGACATCAATCTCAAAATCAGCCCGTGGAACAACGCAAGGGAATACTACGAACAGAAGCGCACGGCAGCCAGCAAGGAGAAGAAAACCATCGGCCAGTCTGCTATGGCGTTGAAGAATACCGAACAAAAGATTGCCGAGGATCTCAAGAAAGGTCTCAAGCAAGAGAAGCCAATCCTGCAGCCCATAAGGAAGCAAATGTGGTTTGAGAAATTCACCTGGTTTATCTCATCTGACGGCTACCTTGTTCTTGGTGGCCGGGACGCCCAGCAAAACGAGATGCTCTACAAGCGGTACCTGAGAAAAGGCGACATATACGTGCATGCCGACACGCACGGTGCTGCAAGTGTGATCATAAAAAACAACCCCAAGACTCCGGATGCCCCGATCCCTCCTTCTACACTTGCTCAGGCTGGAAACCTAACAGTATCCTGTAAGTTTTCTAGGGGCACGCCCGCTCTTCTTGCCCCCTTGATATGATCAAATGGAGGAACATGGTGCTAACCGGTCCCTTTGAAATAGGCTCGAGTGCTTGGGACTCCAAAGCTGGCATGGGTGCCTGGTGGGTGTATGCCGACCAGGTTTCGAAGACTGCGCCTACGGGCGAGTTTCTTCCTGTCGGGTATGTATCTTGGGGGTCTCGGTCTTGGTGCTTCATTGCTTGTGTAGTAATTACTAACATTTCTGCTCAAGGTCATTTATGATCCGCGGGAAAAAGAACTTTTTGCCACCTGCTCTCTTGATACTGGGTTTCGGATTGATCTTCAAGATATCGGAGCAGAGCAAAGCAAAACACGTCAAGCATAGGCTTTACGACATCGGGCACGACAATGGGCCACCTTCAGAGTTGAAGGCCACAGAGTTTGAAGGGAAAGAACCGCCATCTGAAAGCGGCGCCCACCCCGCTGACTCAGAGGAGGATTCTGACAGCGAAAACGAAGATGGAGACGAGGAAGAGGGTGAGGGCGATAAAAGGATTAACCCTTTGCAATCACGCCCGTCAGGTCAGAAGGAATTCCCGGAGCGCGAAGCACTAGCGGCTGCTGGGACGCCAACCAACGAGATGGCACAACTTGGGCTGTCCGGAGAGCCCGCTGAACCCGCTCAGCAAAGCGAAGAGAAGTTGAATGACGGTGTGGAAGAGGAAGAGGAAGATGAAGAGAACTATGACCGGCATGCACATGCGACGCCCCCCTCGCGAGCAGGGACGCCATCAACCCAATCACAGCCCACAAAGGCCCCGCTCAAGCGCGGCCAGAAAAACAAGGCAAAGAAGATTGCGGCGAAGTACAAGGACCAGGATGAAGAAGACCGCGTTCTCATGGAGACTCTCATGGGCGTCACGGCAGCGCGCCAAAAGGCCGAGGCGGAAGCAGCCGCCAAGGCGCAGCGAGAAACCGATGCTGCCGCAGCCCGAGAGCGGAAGCGGGAGCAACAGGAGCGGCTCAAGAGGCAGATTGCAGAGCATGAAGAAGTACGCCGCCTGATGCTCGAGGAGGGCGTCGAGGTTCTCGACGAGTCCGAGGCCACCGAAATGACGGCCCTCGACGGCCTCGTCGGCACCCCTCTACCCGGCGATGAGATCCTCGAAGTCATCCCCTTCTGCGCCCCTTGGAACGCCCTCTCCAAAGTGAAGTACAAGGCGAAGCTCCAGCCGGGCAACACAAAGAAGGGAAAGGCCGTCAAGGAGATTATCGAGCGTTGGCGTATCGCCACGTCTAAGAAGCAGGTCATAGACGACGCCGCGACGGACCCAGAGAAGATGTGGCCCCGCGAGGTCGAGCTCATCAAGGGACTCAAGGCCGAAGAGGCGTTCAACTGCGTCCCCGTTGGCAAGGTCACCGTCATGATGTCGGGGGGCGCAGGTGGCGGCGCCGGTGGTTCCGCGTCGTCCAAGAGCAGTGGCGGACCCGGAAAAGGTAGAAAAGGAGGGAAGGAGTCAAAAAAGAGGTAGGCTTCGGGCCGTTTTGTAAATGCGTGGTTTCCACTACAGAGACCTGAGATGGGTGGTTGTTCATAATTCTTTTGGTCTGTGGAGGGAAACATGCATGAGCCCTTGTAGGTACTACCTAGGTAGGTAGTGTCTTATATTAATAGCATCGCGCAAAATCGGAGCAAGGAACGAAGTAGATGCTGGCACCGGATATGGTGGCATAGCGTGGTATTCCTTTTCTCAAGAAGAAAAAGGATAAAAAGGTGAAGAAGGGAGAAGGGGGAAAGGGGGAAAGAAAGACGAAACATCCCCTATCAATAAACACTTGAACGGAGCCAGAATGATAAATGACAAGGGTGGGATTCGGAACCACGCCCCATTACTGAGACCAGGAGAGTTTTGAAATTCAGGTTGTCCCGAACCTGGCGCCTTAGACCGCTTGGCTACCTTGCCTTTGATAGATACTGGGTCCGCAATCCACTTCTGTAAACTTAGGAATAGTGGATGGTAGCTGTGGTAGCTGGCTGGTCTAAGGTAGTTGACATTCACGGAAGGTTCTGCTGGCAGGTGGACTTTGGCACTACGTAGGGTAGTTAGGTAGTTAGGTGGTTATGCACAGAAGAACGTGTCATCTGCTCGTGTCGTGGACAGGGCTTTTTGGAGTCGTTTCTCTGTTCTACAGGGAAGGGAAGACCTGGTTTCGTCTGGCTACATCATCCGTATGCAGGCGGCGGACTACGCGCAGGGAAGGCCCTGTCTTTGCTGCGAAGGGCCGGGGTTATAGTCCAGACTGAACACGCAGCTCAAGGAAACACAGGAGGAAAGAGGACCGATCGACATGAAGGAATTTGCAGCTCTTCCCAATGTGGCCAGCTATCGAACACCATAGAGACCGGCAACTTATCTAGAATAGTTCGCTGCTCTCCTTTGTGTAAAGACTCGCCGCCTTTCAACACAACATCCACATGCAAGTATATACATACATACACACATACATTTATTCGTAGCTGCTCTGGGCTACCTAGATACAACAAACAATACAACACAACAGCAACCACAATTGCGCGGGAGAGAACCCCCAGGCTGGCTTCGTCGTTTCACACGTAACTGCGTACACACATATATGCCACCATCTCGTAACGACGTGACCATACTCAAATAGTCGTTCGTAGCCAAGGTATATTCATTGGCCATGAAAAAGTAAATCAAACAAACAGACAACAACAGGGGTATTCTTCATCCACACCATGCCATCGTATATACAGGTCATGTCATCTCATGTTGCCACACAAATCCTGCATCTGCCATCGTCATCCGCTGTCGTGGGGGTTGGTTACCCAGCCAAGCCCTGTTGACCAAAGGGCAACGCAGTGCAGCTAGTATAATACCAATAATGATCATGCTCAAAGTAAAAATAAAATAAGAAATAGTAATAGCGGCAGCGACCGTGAGGTAAGTAAGGTAGGCAGAGAAGATGTGCGTAATGGGTGCCGGTTAAATACAAAAGTGGTAGGTAGGGTAGGTAACGTAGGTAAGTCTATATCAACTTGGGACAAAGAGAGATAGAAAAAAACTCGTTCGAAAAAAACCTTTCCCGAAAATATTTGACGTTGGAGAACGTTTAGGCCGAACAAAACCAGGCCAAAGAAAGAAGAAAAAACTATACACATGAACCTCAAACAAGAACAGACATACGCTCCAATGTTCTGATATGAAGATACTTTCGCCTCATGTTTCCCAATTCATGAGCCCAAAACTATGAAATACAATATCCGTGACCACGCCTGCGCCCGATATGCTAACCATGCTATTTAACCCCCGCCAAATACGCAAAAACAGAGCTATGGGACATGAATAATTACGATGCGAAACATATGCAACTCGAATCGCTGCTCCTCAAAAAAGACATGTTTCTTCTATCTGATCCTTCTTGCTCCGAAAAGGCCAAGACTCAGCGCCGTGTCGTTTTCTCCGACGTTCGGCGTGGGCTCGCTTAGGATCTCCCAGCGGCGGAAGTTGAACACAGACAGCCGCTCAGGGGTCGGACGTTCGAGGCCCCACAAGGCGGCAGGCACATTCAGCAGGCCTCCAACTAGCGGCCCATTGGGGCGGTTGGGAGGTCCCCCGGCAGCGGCTGCTGGAGGCGGTTTATCTTTGTGGCAGAGCATGAGGGTTTCGGTGGGGCCCGACGAGAAGCTGAAGATGTAACGGAGCCGAGCGTCGGATGTGCTATCCTTGAGCGCCCGGACACAGATGAGGCGCGAGTCTTCGGCCAGGTTGTCAACCAGGTGGCAGGCAAGGTCGAATATGCGGCTGCTCAGGGCCCTGGTGTCGATGCCAGGGCCGTGCAATGTATCAAGCTCTTGGATCAAACCAGCACTCACTATCAGCGCCTTGGCGCGTAACTCGTTGCCCGGCTTACTCGCGTCAAATGTCTGCGCATGGAGCATGATGAAGGTTAATAGAAAAGGGAGCCAGTGGTTGAGCACCGGTGGCTTGGCCTCGGCCCCGGACGTGGCCAGAATCTCCCAGAGGTCGGTGAATTTGTCAACCATGACAGGGACAAGTTGAGGTTGCCTGACCATGGAGCCGCCACGAATGATGGCGTCGACAACTGACAGTAGATTTGCCGCCATTTGGATCGTCTGGTCCAGAGGCCGCTCTGTCGGCAAGGTGTCCGCAGGAGACGGAATAAGG
This sequence comes from Lasiosphaeria ovina, assembly GCA_033439765.1. Classification (NCBI taxonomy): domain Eukaryota; kingdom Fungi; phylum Ascomycota; class Sordariomycetes; order Sordariales; family Lasiosphaeriaceae; genus Lasiosphaeria; species Lasiosphaeria ovina. Next base: position 1,906,054 of record JAULSN010000009.1, read on the forward strand.
TCCAAGAATCGACTTTGGGCGCGGCTCTTTAGGTGGTGCGTTATCTCTGGGCTCAACGACGACAACATGCCCGTCCACGAGATATTTTTTGCCTCGATTGCCTTGTCCATGGCGTTTGTGAAGAGCTCGAGGTGCGATTGTTGCCGCTCGGCAGCCTCTTGGCTGTTCTGATCATTGGCCAGGCTCAAGGAAAGCTTCACCTGGCAAAAGGGCAGGGTGAACTCGTTCGTGAGCTCCAGAACCTGATCAAAGGTGACACGGGTCTGTGGATCCGCCGTCGGGATCAAGAACCTAGTTGTTATGCAGTCGATCCAGCTGCAAATATGGGAATCTGGACCCTTGATAGCCAACGCCCGGGCAACGCCCATCGCGTCCTTCAGCACGAGCAGCCTGACCAGGGATAGCAGGCGGTCTTTGGTATCGGCGTCGTCCATGGGCAGGTTTTCGGTATCGTTCTGAGCCCGGGCGTACGAGTACTCGGCCAGGGCAAGGCGAATGAGGCTTAGAAGCTCCTTGGGATGGTCTTGGTGCGTCTGGTCCTGGAGAATACAGAACCGGTAGCACTCTTCAGGCAAGAGGAGGTCGTCTTGTGATATCGGCGTCATGAACAACTGGAGAGCCTCTTGCATGTATCGAGTCCGGTATGTCATTTGCACAACCTGCGGCCCGGAAGCACCCGGACCAGAAGGTCGAGCAAACCCCGTTCCTTGGGCGCCCGGGGACTCTGCCGTTGTTGCCAAGATGGTTGCCATGCTCAAACAGCCCACGGACACAAGGAGAGGAAAAATCCGCAGGATTGATGGTCGGTTGCTGATCGTGCGAAGATAGAACAGCCATTTGGTCATGATACCGTCGAAAGATTGCACATCGAACATGCGCAACCGGGTGAGGAGGGCACTGTATCTGCGCTGTTTGTCGCCAGCCTTGCCCCAGCAGCTCTGCAGCCGCTGGGCGACCGCCTGGAATAGGCGGTCCATGGTGTTGGGATCAAGACTAGTGCCTCCAGCCAACAGCTTCTCGATCTCCTCTACCAGGTCGCCATCATCGTCGTGGAGGCGAGCCGCCATGTTGTCCGACACGGGCGAGCACGCATCCACGGGATTCCGACGGTCGCTCACTGCCAGATCCATCTTTAGTTGCGCGGCCAACGCCTCCTGGCCAGGGATTCTCGGAGAGAGGCCAACGAGCGACGCAAGCAGCGGCCGGGCCCCTATCCCCTGGTCTTGAACGACAGCCTTGAGTCGCTTGTAGAGACCGTCAAACAGAGGCTTCGAAGCGTCGAGTGCGGCGAAGACAAACAGGTGGCGGCTAACAGTGTCGGCAATGGCGGCAAGCACGTCAACATTGGACTGCTCTGTCAGTGCTTTTAGGATGTCGACGCCCATTGAGAAGTCTTCGGTTGCTTCGAGCACAGCCCGGATAGAGCTGAATATGGCAGGGGACACGGTGGACCCTCCCTCCTTCTCCTTCTGCTTGGTGTTGGTCCTGAGGATGCGTCGAAGCCAACAGCCTATCTCGGCTTTGAGCCCCCGGCCGCTGATTCGGATGCGCTTAGACAACTTGCCGAGCGTCAAGGGCTTCCGTTGCAGGATAGGGTCCGCCGCATCTATCGGCAACCCCAGCGTATGCATCACATGCTTTGTGGCAAGTTCCACATCTCTTGCTTCGTCATCCACGCTGAAAGAGGCGCGCAAGAGCATGCCGCGCCTGGTGTTTTTCTGCGACCCGGTAAGGGCATGCGTCGGAAGTTCAACAAAAAGACGCGTGCCCACGGGCCCATCGGGGAGCACATCCTGCGGTCTGGAGAGGCCGCCGCGGGCGATGAGCCACTGAACATAGCGAGGGATGGAGAATATACCGGAGCGGACAAGTTCGCACGCCAGGTGGTAGAGGGCATCTTTCCGACCTTGCTCTTCAAAGGTATCCGTGTCAAGGAAGTCCAAGACCGCTCTGGTAGCATCAACACCGAGGGTGCTCCAGTGACGCAAGATGCGGCTCGCGACATAGACCTTTGCAAGACCGGGCCTGTACAAAGACGTACACCACTCGAGGAGAGCCTTGGCGAGGGCCGCCTTGTCTTGGGAAATATCCCAACACTGGGCCGGAAGGTCACCGGGCATCGGTGTTTGCAAGGTCCTATCCAGCATCCGAACCAAGCTTTGGCGAGCGGCAGGCTGGGACCTGTTGGCCGATGCCACGAGTTGCTCGTTTCGCTCGTTAATGGTCATGAAGGAGGCTTGCCGGGCTTCGTCACCAGCAGGTAAGCAAGCCCTCAGCGAGTCCCGATACTTTGACCAGATAGGCGGAGAGAGAAAATTCTCCGGGCTGCTCAGTATCAGAGAATTGAGCAGCAGCGACAGCTTAGAGAGCACAGGGGTAAACAGGTCTTTGTCTATGTGGTTTTGGATCTAGGGTAACGTAAGCGCGCTTGCCAACCAAAGGACAAGAAAAGGGGCTTGGGATATAAAGTACCACGTAGTTGTGACTGATCAGGGCGGTGACTAGCCGACGACCATACTTCCTCAGCCGAAGCAGGTCGTTCCAGTATATTTGAGTGATGAGTATCCACATGGGCAGTTTGCCCTGGTGGCTGTTCTCGAGGCTTGACACGAGCCACTCCATGTAGTGTTCACGGTCAAGGAGTTGCTCGGCGTAGAGATGTGTTGCCAGTCGGATTCTGTCGAGCCATTAGGCCGGGTTTGGGCGAGGATGGAATTGTGGGGGGGGGGACGACGACTTACGCATAATTCACCTTTGCTTTCCAGTCCTCTTCGTCAAAGGCAAAAGCGACGCCCTCGATGAACTGCTCAACGTAGATGGTCCATTCTCTGACCCACCTGGCCTCGCCTCCCATGAGATAGGGCCCCTTTCTCTTGGTAGCTCGCAGCTCGTTGGCACCGACACACTTTGTCAGCCAAACCGCACGATCGGTGGGCACGTTCTTGTTCAGGCACTGATCGAGCATGACCTTTCCCCGGATGCCGTGAGGTATGGTTCGACTCAAGCGGCGGAGCGAGATGGCGGGGTTGGCCAAATCCTTTAGCCACATTTCACGCTTAGTGTCTGTGAGGGTGACGCGAGGAGGGGGTTTGAAAGTGGAGGGCGCCGTGATCTGCCCCCCGTGTCTCCTCTGCCCCAGCACGCCCGTGAAGATAGTCGACAGCGCGTGCAACCCGCTTTTGTGTTTGAGGGCTGTTGACAGCATGGATTTGGCCTGTTTCGATTCGTCCTGGGCCGGGGACGCCTTATCAAAATGACCATGCCGGATGATGGACTCGGACCACTGATCTTCGGGATGGCCGCCAGACCACGGGAAGAAATCGGCATAGCCGACCAAAGGCGGAGGACCGAGATTACTGCCGGAACCCGAGCCCGACCCTACGCTCGCTGCAGCTTCGTTCTTGCCAAGGACATTGTACCGTGGAGCGATCGCGGGGATCTCGACGGTGTAGGGTTTCGGACGGGTGTCCTTCTTGGCGGTGGTTGCAGCGGCAGGCGCGGGTTCCCGGCGAGGCACGTCGACCGTGAAGCGGTGGCGGCGCTGGGGCATGGGCAAGGGAGCATCAACGTCGAGAGTAGGGGCTTGAGTCGAGAAGCCAGGGCTCATGTCGCTCAGGTCCGAGGGCTCGGTTGGCGGTGCATTGCTGCGCGAGGGAGTGGCGGGCTTGGAGGACTCGATGGCGTTGGGAGACTCGCTGAAGGCGATCTGGGTGATGACAGAGTCGGGAGTGTCGTGGGACAGCTCAAGCTTGAGGCGCGAGCCACCCCGGCGCTGGGACGGGAAGCGGGACTGCTGAGCGGCATCGGCCGGATCGGGGGGGCCCAAGTCGTGGAAGGTGGTCTCCTTTCGAATCGGCGAGGGAGGCAGATACTGCTGCGACAGGGCACGCTGGTGCGCCGGCGGCCGCTGGGACAGGCTCGGGTTGCTGAGCTTGCGCTGGGGCGGCCGCTGTTGGACGCCCAATGGGGGCCGGGAGGTCATGGTTGGGATAGCTGCCAAAGCGCCATGCCGCAGGATATCGCAATGGTTGAGCTTTAGGGGAGGGGGCCGTGGAAGGCCGTGGCCGTTGGAGCGCCGACGGCGGCGGTGGCGGCGGCGGTAGCAGCGACGACAACGCCAAGGTCGTCGACGACGACGGGGCCGAGGGTGGGACGACGACGATAACAGACGGGATGGCGGGAATCAAGTGAAGTCGGACGACCGACGTCCCAGCACCTTGGCAGACGGCAACGTCGCACTACTGACTGCTTGCTGTCGCGAAGCCGCAGCCTAGGCACACACCTGCCGACACTGGACTGGACACACAGAAAGGGAGAGACGGAAGACGAAATGGAGCGGCAGTGGCGAAGGACTGCCGTTCGCGAGGTTGGCATTCGGTAATGAGACCGCTCGGAGCAGAGGCAGGACGGGGCCAGAAGACGGGACCAGGCGTCGGAGCCGGAGCCCACAGGAATGGAAGTCGACGATGGGGTCGGAGACTGGACTGTCGTCTGGTCGGGTTTCGCCTTTCGAGCAAGGTTCCCTAGCACGAGGGAGCGCTTCGCAAGGATGGCGTGCGCGCCGCCGTAGTTGCCCGCGGTGCCGACCGACTGCGCCCGCGGCTGGGGCACTGGCTGGGGGGTGTTAACTTCGGGTACCCGGGTGTCAGGCAGCCCAGGTGCGTCCTAGGCTAGCGACCCGCTCGCGCACAAGCCCGACTGCCTCAGCTCAGCGCTTTTGCTACGAAAACGTGCAGGGGTGTGTGCCTAAAGGCAGCGGTTGACTCCCAAAAGAAAACCTGGGCTTCTCTCACTGAAGCGACCAGCCCGACGCCAGACAAACACAAGTCCAGTTTAGGTAAATAAATCCCCACTTGTTGGGATTTCCATCAGTACTGGCAATAAGACACTGCACTTCGCACTTTCCGCCGGCGAGGGGTACCCCAGCTTCCATCCCGGGTTTCGCAAGGCAAACAGCTGACAAAAGGTCCCGAGCGTAAGATATGGAACTTGAGGAAATGATTGCATTGCTACGATGCTAGGGAGGGCATTACTTAGGAATTCAAAGGAACCGGCCGTACCGATCTCAAGTTCCAGTCCATCCACAGGTGCCCGTTCTGTACTTACAGTCGTATCAATACAGACATACGAAGTGAGTACTTTCCATACATCTTGATCTGATCTAAGGGAGGCAGGTCGGCTGGAACTCTTTCCGCCCCCCCCGGTGGGCTTTCCCGTCCAGTAAGACTGGTCCGTTGTAACCCCCCGTGCGGAGGGAAGACTCCACTGGTGATCGGTTCCCCGATAGTGAAGTCTCAAGATCGTGCGAGGGGAGATAGCCGTTTTTGCTGATGCCAGTGGTGCTCTTTACATTATCATGATAAGAGAACACTGCGGTTTAATATTGGAATTTGGCCGACCATACGGGCACGGCAACACGCATACCGCTCAATGACAATGCCCTCCATCCGGATTCTTTTGGCCCAGGTTTTATGTCTAGTCCTCCTGTCTTACGCGATGTACAGTGGTGAGGAGCTGGCTAACTTTTCGGCCGCTCGATCTTGGACGCATACCACCGAAGGCACAGTACGAAATATTCTCTCAATGACAGACTGTAGAAACATAGCATAGCCAGCCGCCATTCGCTAGACGCCTATGCGGTAACATGCAGCATGCACGCTTTGGGCTTTCATGTGTGCGGCAAGCGACGGCGAGCTTTGAGGAACTCCCTTGCTTGGACATGTCCAGAAATAAACCGACTAAGTGTCTTCGTAGCACAGGATCACCGTCCAGGACAGCCCGCCTGTCTTGTTGAGGCCCCAGTGCAATTGTATTTAGGGGCGCCCACTGGGGAAGGCGATCCCATCAATGTCTGGGGCAGTAGCTATCTGGTAGGTAGCGTACTTGGACCCGGGCCACCGACAAAAACTAAAACCAGTAGAAGCAAATTCGTCAGGCGCCACGAAGGATATGAAAGGCCCGTTAGGAAAGATAAAAGATTCAAGCCGATTAGACTGGATCTGTGCAATCTGTCCTCCAAGGCCATTCATTTGAGCAGAGGTATCAAAAAAATAATATGGTTATTCATTACTTCAGTCAGAAGATAATTGTAAGAATGTCACTTGCCCAGACGCGTGTCCCAAGACCATCGTATGGTTGTACTGATACACCGATACGCATCGCCACCACGCCTAGCGGCAGGGACATACATCTACAATAATAATCAAATATATTAGTTCTGTACTCTCTCACAGGCCACTAAATAACATTCGCTGGCTTCTGGCTGGAGGCGGCACAGCATTAGGACGCGGCGCCTGAAACACCGCTTTTTGCAGAGCCGCTCGCCTGTCTTGGATAGCAGTTAGTGGAGAAAGGCACTGAATTGCTTGCTTTTGCTACTCACTTCCTAGTTTAGTTACCAATTCCACTGCGATACTCTCCGCCTGCAGTTGCTCCCCCCGTTTTTGGAGGTTTTCGAACCAACTGACACCTGACGTGGCCAAGAGCATAGAAGAAGCTGAACCTGCCTCACCTTGACTGCGCTGCCCACTTGCCCATTTGAGCCGACCTTCCTGACCGAGCCGACTGCAGGCCTGCCGCCTTCCTGGCCAAAGGAAAGTATCTCGCCGTCTGTCGGTAGTAAGCCTGTTTATTTTTCAGACGATGATGCGCCGCCAGACAATGCCCATTGGTACATCGAGGATTCTGCCGCCCAGAACTCGGGGCCAAAAGTTTTTGGACTTCTCCTAGGATCTGCCTTACGAACATACACAAAACCAAAAACCCAGTCAGCACGATGGCGCCTTTCATTCCCGTGCAACCCAAACGACGTTGCTTAGTTGGCTGTGGACCGGCGCCTGGAGACGCGTTGCATGCGTAAAGGTTTGGGCCGCAAAGAAGGCCGCGCTCGTGTCTAACATGCTGGGCCTCCCAACCTCTTATGCCTCTGGATATCTATTACCCTCGAATGTTCGCTTTTGTCGGCAAGGTACCGCAGGCCAGCGGCTGTTCGCTGCACTCTGCAGTCTCGTAAAGCCCCATCACTTCTCATCCCAATTAACGGACTATATCTATCATCACCAACCCACGCCTTGAGCGACTTTAGAAGGATGCCCAAACCCAATCATAGTGGGGCTCCCACACAGGTCATGTATTCCGGCCACTACCAGCAGCACCATGGCCGGCCATGCAATTCCCACCGTTGGCCTTAGGCCAAGCACGTGGGGCGGAAAACAAAGGCGCTCGGTCTGAGCTTAATCCCATGCAGAAATCACATGGAGCAATTACCTATCTTTTCCATCAATCCCATCGATCCAACAATTCCACAGAAAACAACCTTGACCCAAAAAAAAATCTAGTCTTCAATGTCGGTAATTATTTCTTCGTCTATCCCAAAACGCTTGACATTCCTAGGATGAAGCATTTACTTGCCCTCCTCTGCAGCCTCTCTTGGTGCGATGAAGGTGCAAACTCCAGGATACATATTCAAGTCCTACCTGATGGAATGGAAGCCCTTTTATAGTCGGAGTTTGCCTGCCTCCCAGCTGAACCTTTAAGATTAGTATGTGCTGATGTTTTGTCGGAGCAGGAAGCTCCAGCAGCCAACGAGCCGAGCCCGAAATTGGCTTCCCTCTAACGCCAGAGACGACGCCAAGTTCAAACCCGGGCTAAGTGCTTCTAACCCAAATCACGACAACCCCAGCTCCCACGGTGCGTCCTACTCTCATGCACTTCCGGGCCCCCTTCCCGCCCAAGACAGAGCGGCCGCGCGCACACCCTCCCACGATGGTCGGCCCCACCTGACCTAACTAGCACACTTTATCGCTGGCAGACCTCGTCGACATCCGTGTTGTAGCAGCCTTTTGAGATAATGAACACTGAGGGCGGTGGCGGTGCAGTTGCACCCACCCGCCTTTGCTAAGCGACCCTCGAGCCAGCCTGTCTTACACACTGGACATTTTATCAGCCAATTGTTGGCCTGCCCGCCTTGGAAACCGGCAGACCTACATCTGAGCAGCTGAGCCTCTGCCGGCAGTTGGGTCTCTTCAATCATGATTTTTTGCCAGCCTTCCCTGGAATAGGCATCGGCTCGTTCGTTTCGTGAGGCGATGAAGAGGGAAGTGTTACCAGCGAGTACTTATATCTCCCATTGACACCAACCTCGGCGGTAACACCTTCATCTTGCAAGCTTCTTTTCCCCGCCGAGCTCTCTTAGTCTCTGCTCTTCTCGATATTCGATATGCCTTCTCTCGACCTTCTACAAAAGCCAGCTTGGCGATGTATACGAGGCTTCGAAGCAGGCTGCTGCGGAGCCGGGAGTGATCGAAGCTCTCTGCAAGCTGCTCGTTGCCAACGGCCTCAACCATGGCTAAAACATCCGCCTCACTTACAAACACTTCGGCATTGCGGACGGCGAGCAGGTTGTCGGCTTCGGGGGCCGGGACATGATGCTCGGCGCCGTCTGCAAGAATGGCGAGGTTCCAGTCGATCTGCTGCACAAGCACGGCATCCAACTCCTGCCCAACGGCGTCATTACCCCGAGCGACTACTTCATCAGCGATAAGGGCGAGGCCATCCCTTACGAGTTTGTCTATACCGCTACCACCGCCGGTGCTGGCCTGGCTGGCGGGCTCAGCGGGAGTTTCTGGCCGAGTGGAGCCTCGTGCTCGGCTAGCACGGCCTCGGTGGCCTACTGTGGCTGTCGGTCCAAGACCCCACCATCCCCGTCAGCGCCCACGAGATGTCGGACCCGGACACCCGCCTCAACATGCTCTACTACCGAGAGCCGACCGACGAGGAGTGGCCCGGGCTGCTCACCACAACGTGGCGGGCCAAGAATGTGAATGGGGTCATCCAGGCGAAGAAGTGCAGCTACTGCAATGACCTGGAATACCATCACAAAAACTGCACTGACCCCACGCATTGAGAGGAGACGGCCAGATCGTTGGCGGTGACCCGGCACCTTCTCCAGACCTTCAGACGTCAACTTGCCCTTTTTGTCTTCCAAACCCAAGCCTACGCCGTCAGTCTATCTGCTGCGCCAATGCTCTCATGTTTCCTTACACTCCTTCGAACGACCCCAACCAATATTGTACGTTACTATAGTTAGTAAAAAGAATGACGCCACGAAGTATGTTTTTTTTTGCCTGGGCTTTGCTCGATTGTGTTCATCATGTGATATCCGAGGTTCGCTTTGGGGCAGCTAGTTCCCTTACCGTGGCGCGGCGCGATCTCGCACCACACTATCCATGCCCCCGACTAATTGAACCCCAGTTCTCAATGGCGATACGCCGTGGATAATTACAATTTTGCTAGGTGCTTATTAATTTGGCCCTGTAGTCCTGGCCCAGCAAAGCGGTCGCCAAAATAAAGAGCATTGGTACGCGTGAACTTATCTTTATAAGCAGACTCTGTTTTTTGAGCGGAGCGCTTCGCGCGCCAAACCTTATCTCAGAGCCCCAGACCCCCCAAGCGGCTTTTTAGCGTTGTACTCTTGGCCCCCAAAGGGCCCACTTTACCGTAGCCAACCTTAAGAATAAAAGAATCTCGGTAATATTACTGTACTAAGTGAACTTTGTATAAAGAAAACCTTAACCTTATTTTGAAACCTCAATAAAATACGTAGCTACGTAGCTACGTACCTCCTAACTGTGAAGGCAGGCAAATACAAGAGGCCAAGCTTCAAGTAAGGATTGACTGTATTCGTAAAGTAACTAAGCTAAGGAAAGAAAAAGAAGCCTTCGGATCCTATAGGCGGCGATTTTGTGGTGGTGAGGAGGGCAACTACACTAGTCCCGATTTGGAAGGGTGGGGCTTGCAGCTAAGACAAGGTTGTGGTACCACGGACCATAGTTCGGCCGTGCCGTAACAAGAATGAAGCCGCAGCGGGTTAAGGCGCTCGCGGAGGAAGATAAGGACCGTACCGACTTTTGGCTTCGGAAACGTACCTCTGGTGGTGCTTTACCTAAGACGGGTCTTGGCCACTTCCGTAAAAACACACAAGTATATAAGGTATTTGATTGTACTGGTAGATTTGTTGTAGGTTAGGCTAGCTTGCGGCGAGAGCGAGTCCAAATCCAAAATCACGGGGTTCCATTGGGCAACTGACAAATAATTGTGGAGCTAGGTAGCCTCGCTGGTGTTGCTCGCGATTTAGCTTGCTACTCCATCTAGGCTTCTAGTAACATTGCCAACTTCAAAAACAAGACTTGCGCCAACGAGAGGAATCCAGAGCGACCCAATCACCATGGCGTCAAGAAAAGAGAAAGACATGCGGCGACCCGAGCTGAGTGAGCTGCCCCGCTAGTCCTACCTAAAGCGCCACCGCGGACCATGCGAACTCAAGAAGCCAGCTGCTGACCTGGGGCCACGACACAGTTGTCCCTTACCAAGAGCCGGCCGCGAAGGGCGAAGGCGGCGATTTCGGATCGACCCTCTCGTCGACCCTGCCCATGGCGGCCATCTTCATGCGTAACAAATACATTGGATGGTAAGTCGACGGACGTCTTTGCGCTCGCCGCGCCGCGCAACTTTGGCTGCACATTCCCTACTTCACGACAGGGGCATCTTGCCTTTCCGCCGCCGCTCCGAGAGATTGCGCTTGCGCATCCCTTTTACCATAGTCTTGGCTACAACGCAATTGAGCAGCTGACTTACCATATTTTATCCAGGGCGGCCGTTGTCTTTAGCGTTCAGAGCTGGCTGGGCGAGAGCGAGGAGTCGCAGAAGAGCTCTGGCACACCCGGCTACTTCTCTGTCGGCATGTCATGTAAGACACTGCCTCCCCCCTCAATTCACAGGTCGACTCGGATTAAGTCGCCACAAGCTGCACGAAGCTAACTGCGTTTGCTCACACAGTGATGTCTCTCATGGTCACATACCTCCCCCTCTTCCTTCCTCAGCAACCGAACCTGCAAAGAGGCAGCGCGACAGGCGCCGCTGCCCCCGCCCCGGCGTAGAGCAAGTGGAGAGATATCCGGTAACTGGTGGCGAGACCGAGAGCTTGTACAAGTCTGATGAACTACCTACGTACTATATAATTCCGTCCCCCTGGACCAGCAACTCTCGCTCCGTCGCGGAGCGCGAGGGGGGTGTGTTAGGTGCCGAGGTGTAATATATCCTATAACTGGAATATGAAAATAAAATAATAGAAAAGCTTGTTTTCTTCTTCTTTTTTATGAAGATTGCCTTCGACTCAACCTCGACCTATTTGGGCACCGGAATTGCATCCTCACTTGAGGACGGGGGGTTGGCGTTGAGGTTTAACATTATGGGTGATAAGTAAGGTCGACCGATGGAATGGGATTCAACGTCTACTCAGTATACCCAGTCTCTACTCCATAGCCTTGGGCCGAAAAGACAAGGGGGAAAAAGAACAAAACAGAGTACCTACATGTAGGTACTCATTGGAGCGTGAAACAAATGTTGACCAACCACAACCAACGATAGCTCAATATCGTATCGCAAACATGAAGCCCGCGACCGCGACAAAGGTTTTGAAAATAAACGGCATACCCGGCACTCTTTCAATCTCTGAATTGATTTCCGAATCTTGCCGCCCGCCACCGCCCACAGCTTTTCCCATTCCATCGATCGACGTCAATCCTAACCCCGTTCTACCATGCCCGGTCAGAATACTAACCCATCGCAATCTGCGCCCCTAGACCGCCATCGATCGTTGCTGGAGGAGATTATTGATTTCTCCGTCGAAACACGGCTAGAAGACGGCCAGCGTGCACGGGCAAACCGGCAGTTCTACCAGGTCTTGGATCACTTCCATAAGTTAGAGCCAGAACCCAAGAGACATCAGCGGGGCACCACCTACAGCCGCCCCATTCTCATCCGCTACACCTATGAGTACGCGCGCTCCCAAGAGTCGCGCGATGCGTTCTTCCGCTCCATGGGGCTCTCCCTAGATGCAGATGACGGCTCCCGGGAATATGACGGACGATTTGGAAGGCGGACAGGCAGAAGATCTCCGCTCGGTGTTCTTCGCCTTCGCCGACTATCTATTAGATAGTTTCTTCCTGCCCTGTGAGTGGATTCTTTTTGGCACCCCACCCTCGAAATCTCGAATTCCGACCCACGAACTGACAACAAGGATTGTGTCGCCTACGAGTAGTGAAGGCCTCAACAAAAAAGACGCCTCCCCTCCCCCGCATATCACTCCGCCGTCCTTAGAGCGCAAGGATCTGGGCTGCCCCAGGGACTTGTGGCCACACCAGAACGTGTTTCCGCTCTAGGGGCGCGTGCCTGGTCCGGGACCGTAGTATTTTACCCCTTTGCCATCTTGGCCTGCAGTTTACTCTGCCCAGTCTTTCTAACAAATCACCTACCTATATAGGACCCATTTAGAGAGGCTGCCCTTGCCATTCTCAACATGTTTGACATGGGCGTTGCCTACCTCACCGAGGGCCTTAAGATCGACCGCCCGCGAAACGCAATGACGCTGACGCCCACTATCCATCAGCAGTTTGGTGACTTTCAGATCTACTTCGAGCAGCTAGCAGCTGCTCCGGGCCAGCAGGACCCGCCGCCACATACGTACCGCGTCGGCTCGTTTCTCCCTCCGCAGATATTCCGCAGGAACCCTCTCCCCCCAACTCGGACGCTGCATCTGTCTGAAAACCGAACGATCGAACCCCCCTCGCCGCGGCTACTGGCACTTCACTGCGCCATCGCGCACATCCTCCACCTCTCAGCAGCGGGGGCGTACATCAATCGGATACTCCAGGATGTCGAGGAGCACGGCATAAGGGCTGATGGCTCAACCAATCTTGGCCGTCTCGTGGCCCTTGGGTTGAATCAATGGACCTGTGGGATTGCAAGTAAGGCACTTAGAGGGGGTGGTCTGGCGGCTGAAGAAGACTACGAGATGGTAAACCAGGCTGGGGGGGGGGATGGCGATAAATTGTCCTGGTGGAGCCGTGGCCCCCTCCGCGAAGGCAAAAGCGCTTCTTAATCCGTTGGACCCGTTACACGCGCCACCTGATGAGGGAGGCACTGGATGAAGCGTTACCTGGAGGCGGGATAGCAGAGGTATCACCAATGCCTTCGGCCTATGGGGAAGGATTAATACTCTCGCTGAGGCATTAGTGGCGACGGCCAAACTTGAGAAGACACTACTGGGCCCGAGCCGAGGCTAGGTAGTTTTGATGGGCGGGGCGGGGGCCGCATCAAGACCCTAAAGGACATCCGACGGCCACGCATCGAGATCTCCAGTCCAACGACTTCCAAGGAAAGCGTAATGGTGGAATATAAGCACCTCTGAACCATGTTCTCACTATACCATATGGCGAGCCACTGCCACCACCCACCACCACCAGCGACCAACCCCGCGCCAGCTGTCTGGGACCACCGGCGCAAGCAGGCCCCCCCCCCCCCCCCCCCCCGGGGTTCCGCCCTGCCGCGCCGCCCTGCCGCGCCGCCCTGCAGCACCAAAGTCCGGGCCGCCGACAGGCGAGATGACGGGCATGTCATGGGGGCAGGCCGAGTAGCAGGGGACGTGATAGTGGTCGACTCGGCGGTGTTGATGACCGGGCAGAACTGTGTAGTGTATAACGGTCTGGACAATATTCGTTTACTGGGTGGTGAGCTATAAACGCTTGGCGCCTATGTACCTACAGTAGCCGAAGACGTTTTAACAGTCGGAGGAGACTCGCTCACAATTAGATCTCTTGAGCATCATACTCCGAGATTCTAGCTCCAAGACCATGGCGTGCAACCGTGAATCGGGATGCCCCTTTACTTTAAATTGACCCTGGCAGCTTGGCAGGCAGGCACCTACCTAGGTACACGTGTACTTCTTGAGGGCGGTTGAGGGCGTCAAAATAGCGGGTCGGGGCTAGCCAGAATTGGTACCTAGGACGGCAAAAATACCTGGCCATCGATTGAGGTGGGGACGCGGAGGCGCTGCGTTGCGTTGCGTTGCGTTGCGTTGCGTTGCGTTTTAAGGTAGCGTTGCGTGAAACGGTCGCAGGGGCCGAGGGCCACGCCTCTCACCCGCCGCCGCCGCAGCGCCTCTGAAAGTCTGAACTTTGATTTATTTCATCATCAGACGGATGGCAGCTCTTGTGTTGTGTTCTTTTCTTTAAAAAAATTTTTATCGCCGTGCATCCATTCGATAATTGGGTTTGATCTTGTTTGATTCCACAGAACTTTTAGTTGATTCTCGCTTTTCTTTCTCTTGTTATTGTTTCTAGCGTTTCATGTCCTGAAACCCTCGCATTGCTAATGGTGGAGGTTACTCCGTACCCGTGGAGCCATTTCGGGTCTCACGACCGCCCAAGCCTGGCCCGAGTGAAGCCAGGAGGGTTTCAGATGGCGACAGGCTTAACCGCCTCTCTCTCTCCTCTCCCGCGACTCGGTCTCTTTTCTGGCCGTCCTTTCCCTCCCGTCTATTTCTCATTTGCGTGTGTTGTTGCTGTTCGATTTTCGCTGCAGGAATACGTCCGTCTTTCCGCGCTTTTTGCATGTGTCTGTGACATACGCAACCTATACACACACACACGTCTTCGATTCTTTCGCATAGCAGCTGGTCTGGTTTTCTCTTAATATCCATATTTCCATCCAGCTTTTCTCTCTGCACGGCATCGAGAGAAAAGAACCTTTGCGACAAGAGAAAATAGAGAGAGAGACAAAGCTGTCTGTCTTGTACTTCAGGATGAAGCCCGTCACCCTCGCTGCCGCCGTCCTGTCGATGTGCCTCTCCCTCGTCAGCGCGGGCGTCGTCATCACGCCCATACGCCCCGAGCAGGTCGTGCCCTCCAATCCCGACGACTGCTTCTTTGGCGTCACGACACCAAGTGGATGCGGGTGAGTAGTCGAACCGCTTTACAGCTTGAGGCTTCTGAACCCGCTGGCTAGCTGACTGACTGACTGACTGACTGACTGACCCCTTGCAGACCTCTCCGGAGCTCATGAAGCCACGGCTCGTCCCGGTTCGCGCGCCGCGTGGTCGGGACGGGGCCCGACATGGAGGGTTGTTGTCGTCGTCATCGAGATGATACGTTCCGGCAGGATGCATTTGTTCGTCTGGGGTTGTAAATAACGGCTGCGGACGCTTATCGAGAGTCAATTTGGTTGTTTGGCACATATGCGTGCGCACATACGCAGCAACCCCCACGATCGCGATGGACCGGAATTTGGAGTTGGGACCCCTTCATGAGGAGGGGAGTTTTGAACTGGGCCAGCCTGTTGTGGCTGAGAATAGTTGGACCGAACGACTTTCTGAGTCGACGCCCTGTGTTCGACCCGCCGGTATTCCCACTCGAAACATGACCAGGACTCGAACCACGTCGTTGGTTGTTTTACCAGAAGGGGTTGGCTATTAACTTTTCCCTGTCTTGGAGTCTTCTACAGTCAACTAGTAGGTGTGAGCGATTCGTGTGTTATTTACCTTGCTTCTTTATACATATATACATACATATACTCAAGAATATGCACATAGCGCAATACTATCATGACCTGGCCAGTATTGATCTCTCTCTTTATAAGTTCTTAGAAGCGGTCGATTACTTTTGCCAAACACGAAAGAAGACGGGAAACAACGCCAAGTGGAATTTTGAATGTATTTTCCTCTTTCTTTTCATTTTCATTTTCCCCTTGAAAACCACAAAAACATGCAATTTGTAGAGAGGTATGTCCATATGTATGGGTCCGTCATTGTGAATAAGTGCGGGAATGCTGTTTTAAAGATAAAAGATAAAAATCTCCCGGAACACCCTGTCCCAACCCCCCAATCGCTCCAGACCATCTCTCTATCCACGGAGAAGGACGAAAAAATATTAAAAATAGTATTGAACTCATGCAAAATGCCCAACAGTATGTACGTATTTACAGAGCGGCTGCCACAGCGACGGCCAGCACGGCAGCGGCGGCGGCGGCGGCGCGCGGGGCCGACTGGTGCCAGTTGGCAGCGGCGTTGAGCTTGGTGGTCGACCCGGAGCCAGACCCGGACGTCGCGCCGGGGTCGCACTCGCCGGTGAAGTTGGCGGCGCCCGTCTTGGGGATGGCCTGCTCGTTCTGGCCGCAGTTGGCGTAGGGGGCGATGGAGACGGTCTCGGTGGTCTGGTCGAAGACGACGTAGACGGAGCGCATGAAGCTGTCGCCGAGCAGGACGGGGTCGGCGGCGGTGCCGCCGTTGGTGGTGGCGCCGAGGATGCACGTGTCGCCGCCGAGGTCGACGATGAAGTCGTCGATGGGCACCGAGAAGGTCGCCGTGTTGCCCGCCGTGCCGAATGCGAACTGGAAGTTGCCCGCTGTCTTCTGCTGCGAGCACGGCACGATGTACACGCCCGACCGCTGGCTGAACGTGGCGCCAAAGTCCCGCGCCATGGCCTTGGCTACGGCGTCGGGCAGGTAGCTGAGCGAGGAGCCCGAGTCGAGCACGACGGCCACGGTGCCCGTCGAGTACGTCTTGGTGTTGCCGCTGCCGCGGTCCACGCCGACCGACGCCAGGGGCAGGTAGTACCGGTTGATGTCGCCCGTGAACTGGGGGCCCAGGATGGCGTGGGTCGAGAGCTTGCCGGTGAACTTCTTGGTGTCGACGCCGCCAAAGATGATGACGCCGCCATCGCTCGCCTTGTCGCTGCCGAGGGCGACGCTGAAGGCCTTGCTGTTGGTCACGCCCTGGGCCTCGAGCTCGTCGATGAAGTTGCTGTAGTTGAGGTTCGTGTTAAGCCCGTAGCTGAGGCCCAGGATGCCCTCGTTCAGATCTTCGGTAGATGTCGCCATACCGAACTGGGCGTTCGTGACCGAGGCCGCCTTGGTGCCACCGGGCAATGATATGGTGTCCTTGACATAGGAGAGCTTCACATCGCCAATGCCGTACTTGATCGACGTCGTCTTCGCCGAGAGGCCGGATTGGGAGCTCGTGCTCGATTTGGAGGGATCGTACAGACCGTCGGCCAAGCATTCTTGGGCCTGGCTAGCCTGCAAGCTCGTGTCTTGGCAATCGGGATTAACCCTGCGGCAGAAGGAAAGAGAATCGTCAGCGGCTGATCTGGGTCTTGGCCGTAGTGTTTCAACTTGACATGGTGGTAGATAGGGGGCATTACACACCATAGCTCGTCGGAGCCAGTGTCGATTGCGACTTTTACCAGCTGTCCTGGCGTTCCAATGCTCACTAGAATCTCAGGCAAGCGAATTAGACCGGGTCGCCGAGCTGAAAACAGCAGAGGCACACTCGACAGAAAACATACGTTGGACGAGATAGCTCGTATCAGTGATGTTGTACAGCGTCACTGAGGTGTCCCTCTTCCTCAAGGGCTGGACGCGGTGCACCTGCTCGACTTGGAGCGAGTAGAAGTTCTGGGAATGGCCTGCGTCTCTCGGCAAGACAGCAGCAGCACTGCCGACGGCAGCGAAGGCCAGGGCGGGAAGAAGCGCAGCGAGAGCCATCGTCGACTTTTTTTTCCGGCTCTTCTTTGCGGGGAAGGACGAGGTTGAACGAAATAACGAAGCCGGGGAAGAAATAAAGGGGGATCCATGATTTAAATATCCCCCCCCCCCGTGTTTGTAACTAGCCTACTTCATACATACCTGAATGGGACGAACGGCAATCCTACGGACGCTACCTTTGAGTTGGGCCTGGACCTGGACACACAAACGCGGCACAAGCCGCGGAGAACGACCGCCGCTGTGGACAATGGGCGGGCAATTAATTCGTACTGTACGCGCCCGGCCTGCTCTGTTTGGCCCAATACGCCAATCACAGACACCCGTGCTTGCTCCTAGGTGTCTGGGGCTGAGTGCACTTGGGCGAGGACACCCCGCCACAGTCTGGATTAGACGAGATGTATTGGGGCAATAGGCCGATAGATGCGGATCAGAATTAGCGCATGATAGTTGACGGATCAGTCAGTCCAGTTTGCTCTGCCAGCTCACCTGTCGCTCTTTGTCCCTTTCAGCGGCCTCGGGGTTGTGCAAGCCGCAGTCGACCAAGGCAAGCTACAGCACCGCCGCAGCCATTCCGTGCATTGAAAGCCGGGGGGGCGGAGTTTGGCCCTCAGCTCAGCTGCATGCACAGTATGCATGTTCAGACGGTATTCGGTGTTTGTGTCACACTCGGATCTAGAATAAAAAGTCGTGGCTAGGAGACCTGTCCAGACTCCCAGGAGTCCAGTGCATGTGGTGGATTTTCAATCATGCAGGGCATGATAGCGGGGCATAGTCATTCAGTCAGCCGTCAGCCAATCTGTCAACCTGCGACCCGTCTGCCTGGCGGAGCCGGATCAAGTGCTATGTAAATTGTCGCTTTGTCGGTGCATCCAGGCCCTTGATGGCTGGTCTCGCCTCTCGTCATTCTCGCTGGCCGCAGTACGCGCAGGCAGTTAGTGTTCCGTGGATGGAGCACCTTTGGTTTTGGTAGTGCGTGCCCCCGGATAACCCAGAACGGGAACAAGGCTCGCCAGCACGATGCCACGCAATCTGCCATCGTCTCCTTTCTCCCTTTCCCGCGTTGACGTGTCCGTGGCTCTCGGCCAAACTGCTTCCATTGGATGGATGGACAGGGGGATGGCACCCTGAATCCTGAGGAAACCTTAGTGGCGTTTTGCGGCTCAAATAGCACTCGACCGAGGCAGGTAGAGTGGTAGACAGGTCTGGAAGCTGGGAATGACTAGGCTGACTTTGAGATCTGAAGTTCTGAACGAAAGAAAAGGCCCGAGCCCTTCGAGGATTGAGGAATGAGTGATAGTTCAACAGCCCCAGCCCCTGGTTCCAAATACGTCGTAATTGAGAGCATCCATGTTGGTCGATTCTCTGGGGGCCCGGGCCCGCGAAGATGCAAAGCAAAGCAAGCGGCCGCCATCGCAAGCAAGACCTCCCTTTTGCTGAGTGGGAACTTAGTTAAATCGGGCCTCGGAGGATTTGGAGTACGGTTCTTACCGCCGTCGCGTCGTCTGTAACCGTGAACAAACACAGAATATGCACAGAGTAGAGCACAGCAACACTCAACACTGCATCGCTACAATGGAAGCTGCGATTGGATTGTATTTCTTCCTCCACAAACGCACGCATGTCGTTCGTCTCGCCATGAGATCCCCCCGCCTTGGCAAAGCTTAACTCTCAAGGCCAAGTGTGTCTTTGGTGTTTTAGATTCCCTACTAGGTAGTTTTCCGAGTCCGCGGAAACGCGGACTCTTGTCTACCTAACTTTGACGACAGACGTTCGCATTCCGTCGCACTTGAAGGCAAGGTAGGTAGTTCCTTCCATTCTTTATCAAGTCCTTCTGGTATAGGCCAATTGTTTCCAGCACACGTGACGCTACACGTGTGGGTGTCGCATCGAGGAGGGTGCCATGAGGCAAGTGGAGATACAGTATCTAAGCCATCTTCTGATGACGACGCTTCGCGATTGCCGTGGCAAAGCCTTTTGATTCTGCGTTGCAGCTGCCCCACGTGTGCACCTAGTTCTGCTCCAAAAATAATTCCATAACAGAAGAGAGGGAACTTTTTGCGGCAAAGGGCGGCCTCCGGTCTGGAGACCCGGAAGGTCATCTTTCAAGTGCCGGATAGGTGAGAGCCGTTGCTGAAGTCAGCCCAACCGTCGATCACTTCTCGACGAAAGGAAACGAGAAGCACAGTGTGAGGGAGCATGTTGTTTTCCTTCATCTGCGACTTCCACAGTTAGATCTGACGTGAAATGGCTTATACCCAGCACCATGCACACACCAAAAATGAACACAATTAAGCATTTGCCGCGGTACAGCAAAAAAAACCCCCCCGATTGAACGGCACTGGCAGAGTTATACCGGCCGACGAACCTTCACGCCGCCACGCAAGATCCTCCGCCCCCCGTTAGAACCATGTGTTTGTGGAATCCACGAAGAAAACGGGCCCCAAGATCTTAAGTCACAGATCATGTATAGGCTAAGTGAGAAGTGCATGGTATCAAGGAAAAAATAATAATAGTACACAGTCAATGAGATTGACATCACGTCTCCCTGCCTCTGAACAGCAGCAAAGCGCCTCAAAATATCACGACGTGAAAACATCCAGTCTGGGAAGTCAGCCTCGACTACCACAGAAATGCAGTCCCCTCCATATTTACATGCAATAACAACCCAGATAAACAAACTAACGCAAAATCGCCAGAGATATCTTTCCTCAATTATCATTAAACCTTCCCTAAATTCGACCCCCCATTCAATCTTCTTATACCCGCCCTTCTCCTTTCTCTGCGGCAAGGCTGATGGTCAAAAGCCGATGCGATATAGCCCCCTTAGCACGACATTCGTTGTCTTCAAGCAAGGTCGTTCGTCTTCGCTTGCCGCCCGGGCGAGTATAACCTGAACTGGGCGAATATTATTAGATCCTCGACGATGGTCCCGAGGGAGCCCAGCAGCCACGGCAGGGCGCGAAGGACGTAGGCCCTGTCCTGCGAGTACGAGAGGACGCTTGCGCCGTATGTGAAATTGCCCGTCAAGGACAGCAAAAAGAACAGGAGGGCGAGCCCCTCGCACGACTTCTCCTGGTAGTTCTTGATAATCTGAGGGATTCGCGCACTGTATCAACGTCAGAGGTTAGCAAGCTGGGCATACTTTTTTCTCTGGCCCTTCTGGTCTCTCTCCTGAGCCAGACCGTAGAACACAACAAAACCCGGGACATACCAGAGGTAGCACACTGCACTAAAATACCCCAGCGCCAGCCCAATGACAGCGGTCGGCTTGGCCGCCGTCGGCACATCTCCCGCCCCGCTATCGGGAAGACCGTCTGCGACGTCCCAGGCGCCCATCTTGTACCCGATGAACCACCCGGCTCCGCCAACAACCCAGACGGCCAGTAGGCTCAGCGCATTGTGCAGCCATGGGTTGCTGTCAGGGGTGTCATCCTCGCCGGTGATGATGCGCGTCAGAGGGTCGAGGTTGCTCTCGCTGCGTCGCATAGAGTGGCGGCGGTGTGAGCCAGGCAGGCCAAGAGACTCGCTGCGGCGGCGGTGATGGTGGCCGCTCC
This sequence comes from Lasiosphaeria ovina, assembly GCA_033439765.1. Classification (NCBI taxonomy): domain Eukaryota; kingdom Fungi; phylum Ascomycota; class Sordariomycetes; order Sordariales; family Lasiosphaeriaceae; genus Lasiosphaeria; species Lasiosphaeria ovina. The sequence goes on from JAULSN010000009.1 coordinate 1,926,987, forward strand.
TGCGGTTGATGAGTGGGTCGTTCTCGGAGGCGGCGCCGTGCCCATGTCCGGCTTCATGCTCATCTTCCTCGGCATCTTCAACTGCCGTCGCATCCGTGACCTCGGTGGCCGTCGACGAGCCTCGCCTCCGCTGGGTGCGGGAACGCCGCCGCGCATTGAGATTGTTGTAGTATGTGCATTGGGCGATGAGAATCATATCCGCGAAGCAGAAGTAGCACGCGAGAGCAACTGTGGAGGGGGCAATGTTTGTCCAGGTTGCGCCTGCGGAAGCGAACAACCGTGTTAGTCACTGCGACTAGGCTTCCGCGCGAGCGAGTGCACAGAGACACAAAGACATTGGGACACACACCTAGGAGATTGGATAAATCGCCCAGCAGCCATATGACGAGGAACTTCATCGATAGGGCGTCGGCGCTCTTGGCCTTGTAGTTTGCGATGAGCTGGGGAAGCTAGAGCGAGGGGGGGCGCAACGTCAGTTCCCGCAGGACTCAACTCTCGTTTGTTTTGCCATATACACTTACTAAGAGACATATCCACGCAGTCAGGCTGACGCTCCCAAAGACTCCGGAGAGGGCCTCGCCGGCGTCAGGTGAAGCGAGGGCTGCGGGGGCACGGCCGCCCGCCGCGATAAGGAAGTCCATGATTACTCAAATATCGACCTTCGGTCCGATAAAAGCTGAGGTTTGTAGCAGACAGATTGCGTGCGAATGCGGTGTCTAGGGCGAGCAACCTAGCCCAGTTTTGATTGTAGTTATGGCGATGGGAGACTCGAACAACAGGTCCCGAGTAAGGTGGATCGCGTGTCTTGAATGACCATCAGCAGGGCGGCCATCACGAGTCAGTTGATGGCGGAGAGGCGGTGGGTTTTGTTATCGGCCCCGCCAATCTTGAAGATAAGGCCCTGGAAACCCTGTGCTCTGCTGTCATCGGTCCGGATTACATACATGTAAGCTGCACGCCAAGCCATTGAGCCCTGCAGCGTTTCCCTGCAGCGGCTACCTGACCCTAGCCATTCAAAGAAAACCCTTCTGAGTAACCCACTCTTCGGAATAAGCAGAGGCTCATTCGTCGAATGCGATCATTCATTTGCCCGTCTTAGCCCACAGATGGCACTTGTCTTATTATGAAGAGAGCAGGAATGCGGGAGCTGTTGAGAACTGATTGACTGACCAAATGTCGTTTGCTGCAGCAGGACCGAGCCAGGAGACCACGTCGAGCAAATGGTCACGGCCACCATCGCCTGTCCAGCAATTCACGGATACCTCGACCCCTCTAGCTCCCAACCTTTGTATAATGCAGCCTTCCTCATAGATCTCTCTTCGACCTCTTTGGTCTTGGCCTCCGTCATTTCTGCGGCTTCTCTATGGAAGATGTCCCGTCAGTTTTGTTACAGATCTCTTGAAACCTCTTCTCCGTCCAGTCGAAGACGTTGTCATGTTCGAAACCTTCCGCCGTAAATAAGCGACTAAAAAGCCTCCGAGGCACGAGTAGTCGGGCTTATCGTCGAACCTAGGGACCGTGTATAGTCGATGTACGTAGCGAATTGTCTGGGGAGAATACCATCGCAGAGTGCCTCGCCCGATAAGTTCTCCTTTATCTCCTTAATCCGCTAGTCCCTGACCTTGTCCGTTACGGACTTCAGGCCCTGCCACGGCAACGTACCGCGAGCCCAAAGTTCCGCTCACGCCCAGCGCACTGCGAGAACTTGACCGGCGGAATAGCGTCCAGACTGCTAAGGGACCGCGGCACCTGCAGTGTGTACGACCGATCGCGCTCGGTTTGCACGACACGGCGGCCCAGATCTTCGCCATCTTCGAGGGGTATGACTACAACTACGATCTGCTTATGCGGAACGGGCGCTGACCTTCTGTCTTAGCGTTCCATACCGGAAAGAGTTGATCGAACGGTGGCTTCTAGCCACTCTACTTCATCAAGCCGGCGAACCAAATCGACAAAGTTAACAAAAGCTACTCCTAATACATCCAAGAGGTCGTCGGCATACGACAAGGCGTTCGTTCGAGCAGCATCTTAAAGACAATAATATCTATCTGCACGGCCAAAAATCGAGGCCGGACAACAACGCAGACTTGCATCAGACAAGGCCGTCGCTTTCACCGTCCAAGTTCTCCGACGGCGCATTTGAACACTTCCAGGACGAACATGTTCATCTGGGCTCCGAAGGAGATGTCATGCGCAAAATAATTCCAGTCATAAGCGGCAGCACAAATATCCCAAACAGTGAGAATGTACTTTTCAACAATCTAGAGTCCATCACTAACAGTACTACGGTCGATTTGAAGCCCGACTTCTACGACGGGGCTCGTTTTAGTGACATCGATGCAACAGTGAGGGAAGACTTGAGCAGTAATAATCCCTTCAGACACAAACGCAACTAGGCGCCCAGCAGCGCCGAATTTCTTCCTCGAGGCCAAAGCTCCATGGGCGGGGGCGGACATCCCGAAACGGCAAGCTGGTCTCGGCGGAGCAATCGGCGCACGCGCGATGCACGCCCTGCAGAACTACGGCGACGAGGAGCCTGACTTCGACGGCAATACCTCAGCTACAGCTCGACCTACCACGCTGGCACAGGCACGCTCTAGCTATATACGCATCTCGTTACGGCGCCTACCGCGCCCGGGGGGCGGCCCGAGTACCACATGACGAAGCTCAGAGGCTTTGCTATGACAGGTAGCCGTGAGATGTTCGTTCAAGGAGCAACGGCATTCCAGAATACTAGGGACTTGGCACAAGAGTATCGCGACCTTTTCATCCTCGCAGCCAATACAAGAGCGCGCCAGCCCAGGCCAGAAACACCGCCCGAGGCAGAAGTTACAGCTGCCGAGACACGGCACTATGAATAGTCTACTTGTGAAGACCATGTCGGGCCGCAAGCTATCGGCACTGAAAACTACGCGGCATCTCATGACTTGGACGACGGGCCGGCTCTTCCCCTGTATGCAGAGGGCAAGGAGCCCAGCTAGGAGTCTACATCGCTTGGTCCCGAACCAGCCATGAGCTTCGACACGAGCTTCATATCCAGCTTCAGCGCACAGAGGCAGACTAGTTCGAAGCGAAACAGAGCACCCCACAGCCCGCCATCGAATGCCCAGCCACACAAGAAACACGGCTCGGCTAAGAGGCGGACACGCCAGAGTGCGTCTTGACGGACGGCGGGGTTGTCCACACGGGCCTCGGCGTCTACAGGGTCTGCCGTACCGCAGCCGTCATCAACTGGGGACTACTGAGATTGGAGTGACGGCCAGCATACGATGGGGACTAGTGCTGGCGCAACTGTTCCGCGAAAAGTCGTAGCAAAGCCTCTCCCCCAGACACAGTGTCACAACGCAAGTGTCCCTTTCCCTTGATCAGCGCCAAAAGCCAACACCCTCCCCGGTTGCACAGTGGCCGAGTGTGAAGACCAGAATAGCTGGACGACAAGGCTCTGCCCGAAACACCGTCCAACTGTTTTTGCCAAAGACTGTCCCACCAAGGCTCCACCAGCAAGATGCTGCACTCATGGCCGTGCTGGCGCTTCCTAGACTTCCCACCAGAAGACGATTTGGATGGCGTCTTTCGCGTTTGTTTGGGTGGAAAATCAGCTTCGGCAGGGAGGTCGAGCAAAGGCGCCTTATTCACACGAAGGCGGAGGAAAGGCTGCCCCTTGCCGGACCAGTGGAGAATCTCCTTCGCAAATTTAGGGCTCATGTCAAAACGGCTTGATTTAACAAACATATGAACGAGTCGAACGGCGTCTTCCACCGCCAGAAGGCCTAGGCGTCGTCGGTCACGACTACAGGGACTAAGGGCGATCAAGCTCGGATCCTGCCTCCAGCAGCGCCCACGGGTCCGGCGCGGTGCGTGCCGCAGCCAGCGTGCGCATTCGGGAAAACTGGCTTTCTTTCCAAACTTTTGTCGATACGCGTGGTCAGAAACGTGTCCAAGATATATCTGCAACGTGGAATGAATGGCCAGCAACTTAACCCATACGTGTTCCACGACAGCACGAGTGATTCCACATACAGCAGCTACTCATCGGGTCTGCCACCGCGCAAAGCGGCTGCCAAGAGTGGTGATGGGTATCTATGTTTCACCTGGCTATCTTACCTACCTTCCCCCCCTTAAATCCTTTGGAAGACGAAGAAAGGATCTCAGTGAGACCCTATCTAACTATGCGAGCAAACAGTCGCTTGGTTCAATAAGCCTATTTCTGGCTTTTTTATTCCATTTCTATTCAGTAGTAATGTCCTCGATACACGGGAATTTCGACAAGACCGCTGCTGGCACAGATCCAACGCCGAACAGCCGGCGCAAGCACGGGGCTTCGAGTGGAACTGCGTGACTTGACTTGTCACGGCTACGGAACCGTAAGGCCCACTGAGTCTGCAGTAGGCCTACGGGTGCGTGACCATACTACGTATTTATGACCCAGTTCAGGTTGCCAAGTTGACGAACTCGCAATCCTGGCATTCCTTTGGAAGGTTTGGCGTAGCGGTAGGGTTGTTTTGTTCGCTAGAGGCCGGACCGTCACACGGCTTCCCTCCTGCCGGGCCGGACCTCCTGATTTTCCGCGGCGAAGCAAATAAATGCAACACGTATCCGTATATATACGCATATATTTGCATAGCATCCTACTTGAGCCAAGTAATTGAGATGGCGGTTTTTTTTTTGGTTTTTTTTTATTTACGGAATATTTAAAGTTGACGAAGGAAAAAGAGCGGCCCGCAACCAATCCCGCTGGAGATATTCCCGAAACGGAGGGATTGGGGGGGCGTGGTCTAGACCCCTGTATCTCATTCGTTCGAATTCCGAAAAGCCGCCCCGTTCCTCCGCCAACTTGTGGACGTGGGCGGCGGCTCGCGGCTGAGAGTAGAATACGCTATTGGCCAAACTATTGGGGTTGAGGCGAGCTGAACCAACGAGTTGGGCAACGGTCAGCCAGCCAGCCTGTTGTAGAACCTAAGATACCTTACTGTGTATATTTTTGCTAAAAGCCAACCTTCAGCTGGCTCAATTGTCATGAAATAAGCTCTCATCGTTTTTTAACAACGGTTGTGACTCACCCGGCTTTACACGGATCCACGACGTGCTCAGTCTCATCATTCATCTTGTGCTGGTCGTGTCGCACGGCACCTATCTATATTCCAAGCTGAACTCTGAACAAACGCGGCCAAGAATGAAGCTGTCACCGCTCGCCGTGGGGGCGGTAGCCTTACTACCGAGGTTTGCGACAGCATGGGGTGGTATGGACGTTCCTCTGCTTCATGATTGATCCTTAAAACCCAGGGCGTCGACGAACACGAGACTAAGCCCGATGCTCACACTCTGTTGTCACAGGATTCGGACACATCACAGTTGCGTACGTCGCGAGCAACTTCGTGGCCAACAGCACCACGGCCTTCTTCCAAGACGTCCTGCGCAACGACACCGAGGACTATCTGGCCGGGGTCGCGACGTGGGCGGATTCCGTCCGCTACACACAATGGGGCAGGTTCTCGGGGCCCTTCCACTTCATCGACGCCGCGGACAACCCGCCTCACGAGTGCGGCGTCAAGCTAGAGCGCGACTGCTCAAAGCAAGGGTGCATCGTGTCCGCCTTCGCCAACTACACCGGCCGCATTTTGGACGGGCGGCTGCCCGAGTCGGAGCGCGAAATAGCTGCAAAGTTCCTCATACATTTTCTGGGCGATATTCACCAGCCTCTGCACACCGAGCATGTCGCCCGCGGCGGCAACGGCATCAACGTTACCTTTGGTGGTGTGAAGTACAATCTTCATCACGTCTGGGATGTTGAAATCCCCGAGAAGGTTGTCGGCGGTGTTGGCAAGGAGCATCCGTATACCGAGGCTCGGCAATGGGCCGACTCCCTGACTGAAGAGATTCACTCGGGCAAGTTCAAAGCCAGCAGCCGGAGCTGGCGGAAGGGGATCAAGCTCTCAAACCCAGAGTCAACATCGCTCGGCTGGGCGAGTGAGACCAATTCTTATGTCTGCACAACAGGTATGTCCCACACACATACGACAGGCACAAACGTCGTCGACGGGAGTGCGATCCTTTGCCCCTCCCGCTGCCCTTGGATGCAAGAGATATGATGCAAAGACAGTGTTTGCTAACGTGTTGGTTACACTCGCCTCTCAGTCCTGCCGCTGGGGCCGGAAGCCATAGTCAACCAGGAATTAGGCACGAGCTACTACGAGAAGGCTGCCCCTGTTGTCGAGGCCCAGATCGCAAAGGCAGGGTACCGGTTGGCAGCCTGGCTGGACCTGATTGCGTCCAAGATCGACAGCCAGACGGCGGGTGACTTGTGAGGGAGGGGACGACGAATATGAGTCGGTTGTGTTGGGCGCGCCGACGGCGATCTTGAATGTCATGATTACCTACGTGTGTGTCCGTGTGAGTGTGCGCAAGTATAATAAGTATGTGCGCGGATCTAAATCCTTTTTTATTCCCACTCAATGCGCGCGGCTTTTGTTTGAGAAAGGGATCATCTGCGATATGTGGTTTGGGATATCGTTTTGGCTTGGCGAAACAATGAGCTCGTTCTTTTCCCACCCAGAGACTGCGGCCCAGGGAAACACGTCGTGCGTGATCTTCTAGTTGGGCGCTTTTGACAGCGGATGCATGAGTGTCAACTGAACAAGGTAGCTACTACGTACGTATGTGGTGTCGGTGGCCGACGTGACAGCAGTCGCCTGGCTCTGACAGTCCCTCCTGGTTTCGTTCTGGCGATCTCGGCGTCGGCAGTGCGACGATGAGACTCGAGCTTTGTAAAACGCCAAGAGAAACTTGATGGCATAACGAGAAATGTGCCAGCGAACCGCCCAAGACCACCCGGGGTGGTGATAGTGGTCCACATCACAGGCCTCGGACTTTCAGCGCTTTTTCTCGTAATTAAAGCAGAATACGGATACTGGTTCCGAAAGAAATATGGGACGATTCAACGGGAAGTCTTGATGACGGCCTGGATTTCTCTAACGGTACTAGTAGTTGTTGCCATGCTCCGTACTGATGGTTCGGGAACATTTTGGTGGAGAAATTAACGAGTTCAGGCCAGGAGCTTGTCTGCGTCTCATCTGAGGTAGGGTTTGCACATGGGCCAGTTTGAACGACCCTGCCGCTGTTCCGTTCTGCCATTGCGCGCTTCCGCAAGGCCAGGCCTACCAGACTCTCGCATTTGGAATCGGAATTCCTTACTGAGTAATTGATACTGAATGAAAATCCTCCCAATCTAATGTGGGCGGCTGATGACGGAGAGCGTGTCTTGCAAATGGGTTTGGTGACCCAGAGCTCAACTGAAGATGGGCAACCTGAGCCGAACGCCCCAGTTGGCCAGCGCCCTTGGCCGCCATTCGCCTGACGCGAACGGTGAGGTTAATTGGCCGGCCCCCAAGCGACCGAGAGGCCATGTTAAGATTCCCCTGGGTAGCGCCTAGTTAACCAAAAGCTAGGACGAAGACCACGGTGAGGTCGGTCGGTCTGTGGTCATTCAGAGACCCTGGTGGCCCAACAAGACTTTTGTCTGTATCCATGGATAGGTAAGGCAGCCAGGCGGCCTTACTTTTTACGCGTTGGACAGATGTGCATACCTAGCTGGGGGTCCAAAATGGCAAAGGAGCGGCCAGCAGGGAATAGCAACCCCCATGAAGCACTTTGAGGTCGTACTCAGTACATACCTTGGTTGGCATGTTTCGGCGAGGTTGCGATGGGATTGCAGCGTTGGGGCGTCCCCTTGAGCAAGGTTTTCAGCTACCTACCTTACTTAGTAAGGTATTTCATGGCGGAAACAGGAGACCCATGTTTAGTGTTGCAGCGCGACAAGCACTGTAAACCTCGCGTACTGGAGCTGGAACAACGAGTGCTGACAGGACAAACGGTCCCTGTTGTATGTATGAATCAAGGCTCAAAGAGGCCAAGACGACGATAAGTGCGAGAGACGACGATACATATTGTAGTAGAGAAGGAGCAGGCTTATTTCCGTAGATCCACACTGAATTGGCCATGGGGCGTCTCGGTCTCCCGCATCGGAGTGGGCGCGGGGCTGATGAGGCCGAGGTCATCGCCAAGGAAGAAGCCGGGCATCAATTGGCGTCGGTCCCATGTTAGTGACGGTCGCCCACAACCCCCTCGCTGGTTAACAGGGCCAGGCCAAGAGCGGGACTCTGGCGCGGCCGGCAGCTTCCCGCACGACGATCTCCTCTGCGTGAACGAAGATGAACAAAGATGCACATCGCGTACATCTTGCCAAGACAGCTCCCGTGGCACACACACGAGGGGGCTAGATTTTCGGAAATGGGGGTAGAGTAGAGGCGGCAGCGCAACAAGAACATCTAGACCAACCTATAACCTTACTTCGTGGTATGTACTGACTCTGCTGGGTGCCGCAATCCGCACCTACCTGTTCCGTTCCTGACACCGGGCCGTTCACGCATTGGCAGCGATACCCTCGAGGTTCTTTCCCCTGCGTGTTGGCAATAACCTGCCAACCTGGAAGGCACGGAGCAGGTAACTGCCAAATCTTACCTACCCTGACTTCGCACCTTCCCGTCCATGGACTCTCCTACCAACAAGAATCGCTACGGATGCCCAGCTGGGCAACTGCCTGACGGGCAGCTAAGGCAGGCAGGGAGGTTGTTGGGTGCAAGCTAGTAGCTTGCGGTTGAATCAGAGCAAAGCGTGGAATCATAATTTTCCCTTTCGGCTTCCGAGAGACAGAGACGTGGGAGACAAAGTTCAAGACGAAGAAGTGGAACGACTTTTTGGAGCGCGGGGCACGGAGTTAAAATGTCCCCTCGCTTGCGCTTCATCCCGAGACACAAGCTGCTGGATCGCCCAGCTGAGGCGGCTGCCATTGGCTGGAATTGGGACGAACAGGGGTCCGTCATCAGATCTGGCACAGAAGCCGCATCAACGTCAAGTCGACTTTTCCCAGCGACAGGGCAGAGCGCGCACGCACTTGAGATGGAGCTGACGCTGTCAGTGCCTCCCTCTGCCTCCGCCGTCGCCGCCGCAGCCGTTGAACTGCTGCTGCCCGCGGGGTGCATGCTCGAAATCTAGGTCGGATTGTACTGAGGTAAGTACCTTACCTACCTGAGGCAATGAGCCCGCGTAGCCTGAGTAAGTGCCCTGGCGCTCGTTTTTCAACTCCAACACAGCGAAAGCACGGAGATTGCCTGTGGCACGTCGAGGAGGAGAGACACCAACCGCTGCCTATGGTGCGGCGGGTGCCGGCCACATTGCAGGCATGGGATGCCAGAATAAGGTATCTATCTCATTCTCGATGCTGTCTTCCCCTTTGTTGGTGGCCATTGATCTTGGCCTGCCTGTTGGTGCAAGAGGTAACCACCCACTTACGGGTGCGCGGGTACCTGACTGACTAGACCTGAAGTCGGTGGATGGAAGAAGAAGAATAATTCCCCGCGCCTTGGCCCTGGCACAGTGGCCCTGGCCTTGCTTGAGCCGCCGCCGCACGGCATCATGGCCGGTCCATGGGGGCGGGTGCTTGGTGCTTGGTTGCTTCGTGGTTCAACACCCTCCCTCCCCAAGTACCCCATGCCCCGTGCACCCTTGTCCTCCCCCCCCCCCATGCCGTCCCAAGGTTTGACGCTATTTTGCCTCGCTGTCAGATCCCTCCCCAGTTCCCTGCACGGCGTTTTGGAATCGTGGAGACTCAAGCCTCCTCGACTCCTGCTCCGGACTCCTGCCGCTCTCCAGCTCGATGCAGCCTTCCTGGTCGTCGCAGGCTTGGCATGAGCCGCGCCCAGCCCTCGAAACCTCTTGGCCCGCCGGGATATAAGAAACAAGGTCTTGGCTCTCCCTCCACTGCTCTCCTGTTCTAGCTTCTCTCTTATATACAAACCAGTGTGCCTTTCCCGTCTTTTGTCTCTCTTATGCTTTGTTCTTTCGTCTTGCGGTGGTAGTGTCTTCGCTTCGCCTTTCGCTTCGTTCGTTCCTTTCGACCTCTTCGTCGCCGACACCAGCTGTCCGACACCGCTCCTTTTCGACGCTCTTCTCTTCTACGGTCTGGAACCAACTATTCGCTTCTCTTCGCCGCGCCTCCCTTACCCGAGGACCCTAGTTTTCTCCTCTCGACTGCCCGTCGGTATCTCCTGTTGATCTAAACTCGTCCGAGCTTCGCCCAACCCGCCTTCAACATGTTGATGAAGACTACCTTGGCCGCCCTTTTGGGTTTGGCCGTGGCTGCCGAGGCGGCTTCCGTTAGCCAGATCCGGTCGCCCATTGCTTTCGAGAGACGACAGAACAACAATAATGGCAAGAACAACAACAATGCCAAGAACAACAATAACAACCAGAACAATAACAACGCCAATGCGGTCACCACCTTGGACCCGGCTGTCATTCAGACTGGTTCGCAGTCCACGGGTCAGAATGGTGCCGTTGCCGCCGATGGCCAGGCCAACTCGGCTACGTATGTTTCTGGCATTCTTTTACCGTCGATGAGGAACAACCAACTCGGGGCAAATCCACTGACACTAATCACAGCGACAATGCCAACTTCATCAACTTCTGCAAGGGCCAGACTTTGACCAACGGACTGCAACAAAAGCAGGGCTCTTGCAATGGCATCGGTATGCACTATGTCTGTCTGCTAAACCACTTGGCGTCTCTGCTAACAATCTGGAAGTTATGGGCAAAATCCCGGCCAACACAAAGATGGTCTCGACCGTCATCACGAACCCCAAGAACAACGATGTCGTTCAGGAGAACCAGACTTTCAACATCAACCTCCAGATTGCCAACTTGGCTGCCGGCTCCTTCACCAACGCCACCAGCACATACTATTCAGCCCCTCAAGACTTGAACGGAGCAGGTCTGATCATCGGCCACACCCACGTGACAGTCCAGGACACGGGAGCCTCGTTGAACCCCACGACACCGCTCGATGCTCAGCAGTTTGTGTTCTTCAAGGGAATCAACGACGCCGGCGATGGCAAGGGTGGGCTTAGCGCCGTGGTCACTGGTGGACTCCCTGCCGGCAACTACCGTGTCTGCACCATGTCCAGCGCGTCCAACCACCAGCCTGTATTGATGCCCGTTGCCCAAAGAGGGTCTCAAGAGGACTGCCGCTTCTTCACTGTTAGCGCCAACGCTGGAAACGGCAATGCCAACAACAACGCCGGAAACGCCAACGCTGGAAACGGTAATGCTAACAATAACGCCGGTAACGCCAACAACACCGGTAACGCCAACAACAACGCCAATGCTGGAAAGGCAAACAACGCCAACGCGGGCAAGGCAAACAACGCCAACGCGGGCAAGGCAAACAACGCCAACGCGGGCAAGGCCAATAACGCGGGCAAGGCCAACAACAACGCTGGGAAGGCCAACAATGCTGCAGCTGCCACAACGGCTGCCGCAGCTGGGAAGGCTACCGCCACTGCGGCAGCTAACGCCGGCGCGGGAAAGGCTAACGCCGGCGCGGGCAAGGCCAACGCTGGCGCGGGCAAGGCCGCGGCTGGTGGCGCAATTGCCGGCATCGCGGCTCCGGCGGTGACGGACACTGGTAATGCCGATCGCAAGTTCGCTGTAAACGGTGACACGTTTGTCAACAAGGCGGCGGCCGTCCAGCGGGCCTGCGCCATCCAGAACAATGCCTGCGCCGACGCCGTCAACTCGGGCAAGGCACAAGGGTCAAGCGTCTCCGACTGCAACGCACAGGAGCAGGCGTGCCGGACAGCTGGTGGAGCGTAAAGACACTACCCTGATTGTGTTTTGTGTTTTGTGTTTTTTTTTGGGCGCCCATGTACGCCCCCTCCTCGTTCGCCCCAAGAACCCGTTGGTTGGGTGTAGCCGAAGTTGGGCCCCTCTTGCCTGTTCACACGGGCAAGAGGGAGAGGGCAAACGGATGGCTCTGTTCGTGTCTTGTCCTGGAAGACAGACCACGAGATTACCCGCTGTCAATACCTCCGTTCATGATGCCATGATCATGAAGCCCATCTCTGCGCTCCAAGCTCCGGGCCCGAGCAATCTGGCAACGCTCACGAGGGGGCGTGGGCGTGTGTGGGCCCCATTTGTGTTTATAATTGGAGGAGGGTACGGTACATGATATTCTTTTCTATGTAACGACGGCGACAAAAACCCTGTTGGATTTTCTCTCGTCCTTTTTTCTTAATGTCGCGGTTACCACTACTCTGTGTGTTTACGGGTTTTGCAGCAGGCAGGCGTCTTTTTTTTATTATGTCTAGAGAGAAAAAGAAAAATTATTTTCATTACGGATTCGGATTATGAAAAGAATCGAGGACAAGGCAAGAGCAACAACAACAAACAGACGAGACGAGCGAGGTCGACGATTTTTAGAGAGGGAATTGGAGAGACACTTGGGTTTCTGTTTATTTTTCTGCGTTTTCTTAGGTGCTCTCGGTTTACTCTCTTTCTTCGTTGGCACTCACTCTATTTTCTTTTTTTTTTTGCTTGAAACCTCATTTTCTTCTCTCTTTGCTCATGTCTGTAAATAACCCACGTACCTAACTGAGCTCAGTGCATACCAATCAATCTACCACCGCTACTAACTAAACTCTCATACAAAAAGTGGCTGCCTTGGTGCTGCTTCCCCCCCTATTCCACTGTCATGCAGTGCTGAATACGGTTCCTTCCGTCCCCCCCTTACTATTACCCCACCCCCAAAATAAACTCAGGTCGGGGCGCGCGAGCGCGCGTCTCAGCCCCCGGCGATCGGTGGATCTCGCTGTTCATGCGACGACGTAGCGACACGCACTCCGGGAGGCCCTCTCCCGCGTCGGAGAATGGCCCTGCTGAAACGGGGCACCGACGGCTGCCTCGCCGCGATTGGGCCGGCTTAACCGACCGACGTATGTACAACAAAAAAAGGTCAGAAAACCACAGAAATATATATGTTAAAAAATAGATGGGAAGGAGTGAGAGGGAAAGAGGAGGAGGCAGGGTCCGTGGCATCTCAAGGGCCTCGGCTTTTTTTTTTTTTGCTGTCTTTCTTCTTTTCCATCGGAAACAGCGGGTTTGTTTTTGCAGGGCATGTCGTCGCTATAGAATTCAGCGTTAAACTCCAGGCTGCGGGCGTCACGTGTAAATTATTGGCGCCGAGCGACCTCCTTTGGAGTGTCGTCTTCGCCCCTTCATTTCCCAGCGATTGTGATTTTCTTATTCACAAGGGAGGTTGTGACCTTTGTGGAAACAGAGTCACGACAGCCGCAAAACGAGGCGCCTCCTTGGATCAGTAGTGCTTCCATTGGATCTCTACCTACCTAACGGAACTCGGGCCTGCCACTCCACACAATTAGTCCCCAGCCTCTCTGTTCAACTGTTGCGCTTCTATCCCTCTATGGCCCTCTGGCTGCTTCCATCTTGCTCTTGTTTTTGCTCTACATAACCATCAGGGTACTTCTCCACCAGACGCTGGATCTCGTCGATGACCCTACCAAGTTTGTGCAGATATTGTCAGCTGCTTATGCTCTGGCTCTCTCACACGTCTTTGTTTCATATAATAGGTAAGCGGCTTACATCTGAAGATACTCGCCGTTCTCCGAGAAGAAGGTGGCGGCGTGCAGATTGAACCGCACGGCGTAGAGCGCGTTGCGGTCGTCAAAGTCCGCCACGGGCTCGGCCTTGGGCACGATGGCGAAGTAGGCCCGGAAGTGCTCCGACGTGAACTTGTTGCGCGCCGGGCGCCAGTTTCCAAACTCGTCTGTAGAGGGTATTTGCCCGTCCTTGGTCAGCGAACATGCGCTTTACAAGTTATAACCCTGGGGGCGGGGTCCTCTTACACTCGTTATGCCCCCAGAAGCTCGCCGGGTCGTAGACGATGCAGTCCGTACCGCCCTGCTTGTCGATGACGACGCCGGCATTGCCGCACCACAGGTCGCCGTGCACGAGCGACGGCCGGATCTTCCGTCCTTTACTCTCGAGCGGCCGCAGCAGCCGGGGAATCACCTTGGCGAATAGCGCCGGCAGCAGCGCGTCGAGCCTGGCGTCGGGCCCGGCCCGCTTCTCGCGCTCGCGCAGCACGTGCCGCAGCCCGCTGGCATAGAAGGCCTCCCAGCTGTCGCACCACGTGTTGTCCTGCGGCAGGTCGCCGTTGTACGTCGCGCAGTGGAAGCCGAACTTGCCGCCCGGCGACGTGTGGCTCGAGTGCAGCCTGGCCAGCTTCTCGCCGAACGAGCCCGGCTCCGGCAGGCCGTCGACGAAGGTGTAGAACTTGCAGATGTAGAAATGCGCGTCGGGTTCAGTCTTGAGACTGCCCCAGGCGATGGGCATGGGGCAGAAATCCGGCGTGATCGCGTAGATGGCCCATGTCGCTTCGAACTCGCCCTTCAGTGCCTCGCGCCCGTGGTGGCCGACGGAAACCTAGACGACGACTCAGCGCTTTCTCCCTACACTATACGGCACGGAGACGTGCTCGAACCTTCATGAAGTAGCTCTCCTCGCTGCCATCGGTGTGCCGAACATCGATGCGCGTGGCCTTGGCCCAAGCAGACTGCCCGACTTTGGTCACGCCAAGTATCTCGGAGACATCGGGCAGCACTGGAGAGGTGTTAGTAGTGCGTCTTTTGAACATCGGGGGGCCTTGGAGACAGCAACTGACCGGCGATAATGCTGGGGTCAATTTGAAGCAGCTGGTTTCCGCCCGGATTGCCAGGCAAGACAGCCGGCAAAGTCGTCTCCATGTCGTGAGTAGACTGACATAAATTTCACGTATCACTTCAAAGACCGTTCAACTGCATGGGGTTTCTTTTCTTTGATGACAATATCTGCATGCATATAGTACATGCTCGAAATGCTTGGAGCAGCTGATACGATTCTCTTGTTTTAAAGCTGTCCGCCGGTCCAGATAGGGCCGTGTCACCTCGGGCGTGTTGGGCCATTTCGTGGGTCGAGGAAAAGGGGCACAGATGTGTTGGTGGTGTTTTGTCCGTCGGGGTGTTGTTCTGTTCGCTGTTAGGTACGTATTGGATGGATTCTTCCGCGCAATTTGAAGCGGCCGCCGGGCCGTTGGGGACCACCTCAGGTATCCATCCGTATTAGTGTCGGCCCGGGTTTAGGTTTACAGAGTATCCGTACATACATACGCCCAGCTCTCTTCAAGTCAAGCAAACAGCACTTGCAGCCCCGCATCAATTTCACACTATTGTCTCCTATTGTACAGTACGGATACATACTATGTAGAGTGCCGTGTTTCTACCACGGTTGCGGCCCGCAAACCGAGCCTTCCATTGTCTAACAACCCAAGTTGCTGAGTGAGGGTTGTGAACGGCGGCCTGTGCCGTCAAGGAAAACGGCCCCGCTGTAAGTACGTATTCGGGATGGGATGAGGGGCGGGAGCCCCTCTGGCGGTGACGTCAGGCGGCCGGGCGACCGCCTGACGGAGCGGCTGTTATACCAGTCTTTCTCTCGTGCTTCCTGCTAAATTATTTTCTGCTACGCTTCCTGCGAGCTCTCCCCTTCTTCTTATTCCTGTGCGCAGCCTTGCGCGTGCTATTGTTCAGGACTCTTGCTAGTTGGGCCCGACCTAGGTATCACTCTCGGCACCACTGGCAGGAGCGAGGCGAGTTCAATACCACCGAGGGAAGGACGAGAGCGGAGTCGAGAAACTCAAAGTCAGAGGCTTGCAAAACTCAGTCGAAGGTCTTCAGCTTCATTCGATCTCATCGTGCCTCTCTCATTCATCAACAGATGCAACGGACATTGAAAGGTCAGGAGGCCTAGAGAGCCTCTCGGGGGGGAGGGGTTCAGGCCATTTCTCCGTTTCCACCAGCCCACCGCTATCTCTGCATGCAACCCCCTGGCCGAGGTCTCCCTCCCATGCCCGTCTCCTCTTCCGTCCGCGCCTCTCCTCGTCCTCGTCCTCGTCCTCGTCCAGGTCGCTATCAACAATCCTCGGCGACCATTCCTCTTCCTGACCTATTACCGACGATGGCGGCTCTTCCCCTCCGCGCTTACGCTTGGTGGGACTGGCACTCCGTGTCCGTCCACCCCCATATGCCTTGAAGAGCGCGTCGCCAGACAACTCCTCCCGGATCACCTCCTCCTTCATGCCGTCAACGACGAATCGCGCAATGAGGCGTCGCTTCCGGGCAGTAACGAAGGGCTTGACGCGGATAAGCACGGCCTGGGCGAAACGGGCGAAGAGAAATTCGCGCGCTGCCCCGCGCAGATGTGGCAGCTGGATATCGTGGTAAAACGTGGGAAATAGGGGCTGGTTGTCAACAAGGACATGGACGCTATACACGACAGTGGCGGTAGTGGTGGCAGTATCAACGACGGGTTTGGGGACCAAGGCGAACCAGAAGGCGTCAAAGGTCGGCGTATGCAAGTCGCGGCGTAGCCAGAGGAGGTTGCAGTCGTCGTCGATACTTGGACTAACGCTTGTACCGTAGCGCGACATACCGTTGTCGTCAAACCACGACGTCTGCGCAGTCGGGACGATGTGGGCGCGATCCAACGCCCACGGGAACCGTGTGATGACGCACTGGGCGGCCTGCGCTGCCTCGGTTGGGGCAACGGCAGGCCAGGAGTCGGGGAGCTTGTCGTGTGGGAACTGCCAGTCTTGAAAGGATGGCACGATGGGATAGAATTCTAAGGCAAAAAGAAGGGGGTTGCGGTTAGTAATGGACACCAAACTTGTAACAATAGTATTAAATGAGGTACATAGAAACATGTATGTATTGAATATGAGTAAGACTCGAGGACATGGCGTATATAACAATATTGTTATCCGTATACAAGACTTGAAAACATACCGTCACCAGGGACAATGAAGAAGTATTTCCTCCCTATCAGAATACCCTCGAGAGGTATCAAGACTGCCTGTGTCCCCTTCTTATCTAATGCCAAGTAGCCATCAAACGCGTTGTTTGCGACAATCTGGGCCGCAACGAGGACAGTCCGGTGATGGACACCATAGCTACGGGATAATGCCGTAGTTTCGACTGCCGATGCGCCTATCGACGGAGGGGCATCATATGTTGGGAACTCTAGGGGGCTGTCGCTTTGGGGCAGAGGGTCGACGCAGGGTAGCGAGAAGATGACGTTGCTAGCATCGCCGTAGTTGGGATGGAGGACGAGCAGCGCGTTGTGCTGCTGCTGCTGCTGCTGCTGCTGCTGCTCGGGCCTGGCTTGTGGGGGGAGCGCCAGGATAGGGATGGGGCGAGGGATACCGCTGCGGTCAATGGGACTTGGTAAATCGGTATTCGTCGTGGTCGTCGTGGTCGTCGTGGTCGTCGTCATCGTCGTCGTTAATATAGCTAGGTAGGTATATAAAGCAAGTTTCGTTGGAGACTTCTAGTCGTTCAAGTGTTCGCGCGGTAGCGGGCCTTGGCGCTAAGCTTCCGAGCACGGATACCCTATAGGTATGTACTGTACTGCGTGTGCGTATCCGTACATTGGCGCAGAACGGCCAAGCCACAAACTAAGCCACATCCTTATACGGCTAACAAGTCAGGGCAATATACGCCCAACCGTACGGAATATTTCATCTTGGATTTACAAAATCCATGGTTTTATCAAGTCGAAGGATCAAATAAGCTGACCAAAACGACTTTCCACCAACGGCAAGGCAGAGACCTCTCTCACAGATGAGAATTAATTGACAGAAGTTGTAACATCATGTGGTCTGCGAAAAGAATGGCACAATGATAATCGACCAGCTAAATATTACAGGGCTTTTGAATGCAAACGCTATGAGTCGTGGGGAGTCTCAGTAAACCCCAAGAATCTCCCCGACGACGCTCCTGTAGACCCCGTTGGGGTCGAACTGCTCCCGAACCGCCTTGAATCGGCGGAGGTGCTATTCGCCAGAGGATGTTAGATAAAGCATCTAGTTGGTTCAAATGCCAGTCGATGATACTCACGTCCAGATCCAGATTCTTGACCGCCCATGTTAGCACTTGGCGGCTGTTCTTGGTCCAATGAGGTCTGCAGGGAAACTCATTGATGAGAGTTTGTGCGAGCTTTGGGTCTTTCCAAAACGATTAGCCTACATCGTGGAGATCGGAGATGGCGAGTGCTCACAGAAGGCCTCGTTAAATCGCTTATGGTCGCCAATCGTTGGCCGGTACGAGGGGAAGTCAAACATGATGGCTCCCTTGCTCCAGTCCGCGCCATCGGACGTATTATAGGTAACCTGGCCAAGGAGGTCATAGTAAGGCTTGCCGACTATCAGCAAAGAGTTAGCGTCGAACTGGCAGACACACGGCGGACGGGAGACGTGCACTTGATGTTGATTCCGCTGCGATATGTCGATGCCATGATGGTCCCTTCGGAAAGCTCGGCGTCAAATAGCGTGCGGACGCGCTTCAACATCTTATTGGCCATGGTAACGGGGAACGCGAGCTCGAGAGTCAAGCCGTGCAGGTCGTAATCCCATTCTGGCAGCTGATCAGGATACAGGCCCCCAATCAGGACGTCGTAGTTCCACCCATAGACCGGCCAGTCCTTGATCTCGGTGTTGTTTGTTTTTTCGTGGAAATTCGGCTTGGACCAAATGCCGAAGAAAACCTCCTCGGCGAGCATGTTCGACGTGGCCAGGTACTTGCCGCTGTCAAGCAGCGTGCGGGCTGTATTGCCCTCTAGAGCTGTGACGGAGAAGGTGTTCTGAAACCCCTGCTGGGCGGTTGAGTCTGAGGCCACGACGTCGTAATAGCGATGGTGAAACTTTTTCTTGTATGGCCACCACTGTATGTCCATGTCTGTTAGTGTCGATACTAGGAGACTAAAGAGACAAGTCCCATACCCAAAAGTTGGCCGTGGCGTAAGGAGCAATCATGCCGTAGATATCGCCATTGAGGACGGCGCTCTCATCTAGGCTGGAGGGTGTCAGCATGATGCCAGAGAACATTCCAATGCGGCTTTACGAACATATCTTGCTTTGCATAGACCTTGGTGTCGGGGTATATCTGCAACTTGATCCGGGCAATGATGCCCAGCAGTCCTAGAGAGGTTGATGCTGCCAGCCATTGGTCGTTGGCGTTATCACGCTCAATGTGACGAATGTTTCCGTAGCCGTCAATAATGTCTAGAGCCAGGGCCCCGGCCGCGACCATTGAGTCCTCGCGCAGGGACGAGCGGTGGGCGCCCATGGCTATGCTGCCGCCAAAGCTGATGTTCCAGTTTGTGAGTGTGTACCCGACGGAGGCGCCCCTGTTGTGGAGATACTCGGCAAGCTGGAAGAAGGTGACGCCGGCATCGAAAACAACGGATCCCGACGAGGCGCCTTCGGGGAGGCTGAAGTTGTAGATGCCGTGCACATCCTCGGTCCGGATGAGGACGGTCCAGTCGTCGCTGCACTGTGTATCGTACCAGCTGTGTCCCTTTCCACTGGCGCGGACCCGGGAGCCGGCCTGGACGGCGGCTTTCACAGCCGATGCCATGTCGTCCACACTCGTGGCATTATATACCTTGGAGACATTGTAGCATGACGGGAATCCCGGCCCATCAAACGTGTAGTACTCAAAGGCAGCGCCGAAGCGCAGAGACAACGCCAGGGGCACTATGAGGAGTCGATGAAGAAGAAATCGAAGCATGTCTAGGTCTAGAATAACTAGTTCTAGGGGGGGAATTCAAGCGGGCAAGGTTTTAAGGGGGTCGTGGATTCATGATGATAAGGTCCAAGCAAACGACCTAGGTGGTCTAGCTTATATGCCAACTCTGTCAGGCATCTAGCAGAGGTAGGCTCGGAAGTGAGCGAGGGCAAGTGCTAAGACAAGCGGTAGGGCAAGCGGTAGGGCAAGCGGTAGGGCAAGCGGTAGGGCAGGCGAGATGATTCTGGTCAGTCTACCAGCCGGCGCGTGGCCCAACCCTTTGGATCGGTCAGAGGCCGAGGCTTCACCACACATTGGATAGAGGCCATTATAGTCCAACATCTCCAATCTCGACGCATGTGAAGTTGGGGATACCATTGGTGTCGTATCGCCAAGGGATTCGTACTGTTGGATGCGATGTCGTGGGTCATTTGGGCACTCGCCAGCCAAAACCTAATGTGTGGGGTGAGGGAACTTAGGTGACAGCCCGGATGGCAGCGGCAGGTCTTTCCAGGCAGGCTCAACCTAGAAGAGGCTAAGGTAAGTGCTTGTACTTCCCGTACCTGCCTTCATTTCTAAAGAGTCGCAGGCGAGGAGAGAGGGTAGCTGTGACGTGCAAAGGAACCTCCAAGGGAAGGAGCGAGGTTGCCAAGACGGACGACCGCCTCAAGGAGGAAATTGATCTTGGGCCGATGTCACTCCCCGCGAATCACCATCTGCGAAGACCAGGTTTGCCAAAAACGCGGGGAAATGCGATGCCAAATGATCGCCTCGTTGGTAACCACCGACTGGTGTCTGCCGAAGCAGTTGAAGTTGTCAGGGACGCCAAGATTTGGGTCAGGAGACCAATCATGTCTTTGAAGCACACCCCTTTTCGTTTCCTACTAGATAGTACTAGACTGCTATCCAAATGAAAGGCGGCGACAAACGTCTGCTGGACACGAACACAGGAAACAAGTGCCAGGTGAATGATCAATTACATAATAGGCAAGTCTTTCAAGCTGAGATCTGAATTCTATAGGATGGCTTGGGCTGTGAATGCGGTCAAACGCCTATTTCCCGATTCTGTGTGGGATTTCGTGGTTGCTCCACCATGCCAAGCATCGCCAGCTCTATCATCGTCGCATTCTGAAAGAGTGTCCAGATCATTCATTTGAATGATCGCTGATCGATGCTTGGTAGTTTCTAAATCCCACCAAGACGGCACCATCCTCCAGCGATAAGAAAGATTGCTTCTGTGAGAGCTCCTGCTTTCAACCATGGATTTGTATACCCTCACATCAAAGAAGGAAAGTCAACCCGCCGAGAATCCCCTCCTTCCTCGTGTCTCTTGAACGTCGGGTGTAGAATTCTTCTTATCTTTCTCTTTCGGGTGCGGCTCACTTCATCACACTTCTTTCCTCATACGCCTGACGAGACCAAGTTTCTTGACGCGCTTTTCCACCTCCTTCACAGCCCTTTCACTTGCCGGACATTCTTCTTTTGGCGAGCGCCATCGTATCGTTTCACCGCTCCCGCCAGCTCCTCTTGCCCAACTTCAACACTAGGGTGTTCCGCAGTAATAGGAATTGGGCCTCCACCACAAGATCAACACAGCGTTCGTACAAGCTTCTCGGGTCTATTCTGGTCCCTCCGACCGACTAATATTTCTCATTTTTGTGCCAAACTAGAAATAAATGAAGTCTTTCGTCTCTGCGACTGCCTGCCTGACAGCCCAAGATTTTTCCAGATCGCTCTCGATACACGCCCTCTTGACACATGGGTGTCGCCACATTTGCCTCCCGAAATCTCTTGACCCTAGTCGTTCTCAGCGTCCACCGAGCCCACATGAAAAAGCAAAGCTGAAGGGCCCAAAACCATTCTCGGGCTTGTTTATCTCCGTAGAGAAATGCGCCGCCCCGGCGAATTCTTCAAGATGACAAAGCCCTTGGTGTGGAAGACAGGTGAAGGGGCAGCCGATACTACGGCAACGACCATCAATGTTAAAATGGAAGCGGCAGACCCGCCCTCGAATGCCAAGGGCAAATCAACCAAGAGGTCGGCTAGCACTTCTGATGACGACGTGCCTCTTGCTTCCGACGTGCGTCGTGCTTACAAGAAGCGGAAGAAGTTAGGGAAAGTAGTCCAGGATGAGTTGGACAGAATGCGCAAGGGTTTCGACAAGATGCAGGCAGACTTCGAAATGAGAAACCAGAAACAGATGAATGACATGAAAAGGAAGTTTGATGGTTGGATGAAAAAAAGGGTTGAAACCGATTTGCAGACAAGCATCAACAGAGACAAGCAAATAGCTGAGACCATGAATGAGCTCAGCGGCGTGCTGAGGAACGGCATCTCTCGCGTCGATACAGATAGAGGCGCAGTTTCTGCACCGATCGACAGCTTAGCCGCGCTATCCAGGGGAGAAGAGAGCTCAAGTGACTACGTCGAGTCACATCAAAGTGAGGGCATCTCACAGGACAATGACATGCACCCAAACAGGCGCAACCGCATGTTTCTTCGCTCCCATGCTAGAGCATGTTGCAGTTCAGAGTCAGGTGTGTAGAGTGACGCAATAACAACTGGGGCCCCTGGCTGACTTCATGATAGACGACTCAGAGCACTACTGATCGTTGTTGAGAAGCTGAAGAAGCTTAAGAAGCCAAGGTGCTCACTCAAGACACAACACAAGATGCATAGCCTCCTCTAGCGACACTCTCTAACCAAATCAACACTGACTGTGACGTACCGATGCTTGCGAAAAGTCTGGTGAGATGATCATCGTTTTAGAAGCACGATTGATATTAATGGGTCTTATAAAGAGGTCTGAGAGGAAGACTTTATACATTTGCAGTCTACAGGTACGTCCCGAAAAGGCAGAAGTACTCAAGACGAAAGATCTCCCTGAGATAGCTTGATATGATGGCATTTCTTTCCAGACCAAGACGCCGCCTCCCTATCGAATTTGACCACCTGCTGACGTATCAAGACAGCCATCAAGGCTACAGTTCCGCCACAAGGCCATACCCGCACAAATCACACCGGCAGGGACTCTTGTTCCCTGACGGAAAGCAAGCTGATAGATAGCCGAACATGGTATAATCCCCCGGAGCACTTGACATCGTCACCGGCATTGTTTCTCCCCCGAAATATGGTTATCGTTTCCAACTGCCTTGCCCAGGTACCGCCGCAGCTTGCGCTTCAGGGTATCAATGAATTTTCTTTTACCGGCCAGTTGCGCCGAGTCTCGATTTAAACTCTTTCTTTCTGGCTGGGAAAGTCTCCGCCAGATATGGGTTGTTGGTCTTGACAATCCTGCCACTGTGCAGCTTCGCAGCTTCGCACCCAGCTCCTCGCACTTTGAAGCGTACGTCGGCGTCGGCGGCGGATACATTTGGCTTCGTCCTTTTCATTTATGCTGTGCACTTGGCCCAGAGACTCTAGGTTCTAGTTTCCTTTCCATTGAATCTGATTCTACAAATTTCGTCGAGCAGTGCGAATGTGAATGAATTTGGATTTTAGGTGCTGGAACGAAGCCAAATGATGTGAAAGAGCACAAACCATGTGATGATGTACGGCCTTCTTTCCCGGTAAGGGAAATGCATCGTCGATACCGAACCTAGAATGTCGGTCACAGGCAACTTGCAAGAAAACACAAGTCCCGCCATGGAAGGTGCAAGGCGAGCCCCTTTCCCTCCCACTGTAATGTACTTATCCCAACTTTCCACTTGCTATCCCCAATCTGCTTCTTGCTGCACACACATATCGTTCTGTGTATAGTTTTCAACTGTTAATTCATTGTCTGGAATCAGAGCAAACAATCGGCGCTGTCTATCTGCCAGTTTCCTCCCAGCACGTACGAATTCCACTTTCCTGCGCACATCGCGGAACTCACATCGTTACCCAACCCCCACCTACAGAGAATGGCGACCCCAAGCAAGCCAACGGAAGCCAAGGAGGGCAACGAACGTCCGAGTGACAAAACGGCAAGCCAAAAACCCGCCAAAGAGAAAAAGAGCCCGTATAGAGATATACTGCAGAGGGGAATCCCGGATGTTTCCACGATATGTATTTCTCCCTTGGCCGATGTTTATCTGGCCATGGGACTTACCGAGGGCTTGCTGGAGATACAGCGGTGCTTTCGGGAATATCTGAAGGGGTTCATGAACAGTCTTCCCAGCTTCTTGACCCCCGAAGACCCGGTATGTGAACCAAGGGAGGGTTTTTGCTGCCGCCCTGCAAAGGACTGGTTGTTGTCGGCTAACAAACGAGGGACTTGCAAGCATGTCGTTATGCAGAAACACCACCGCGAACTCCAGGATTCCATCGACGACTTATGCGACGTGTTTCGTAAGGCCAGGCACTTCAGGCCGATGGGGTCTCACGACATCATGACGGACGTCACGTTCGGCATCATCGCCAATGTGCGCGCTCGCCTCCAGAGAGACGTCGAGATCCGATCGTACATTGATGCGGCGGCATGGTGAGTGCAATCCTTCAGCCTCCCAGATGTCAGACCCAGTTTCACTAACTGATCTATCTGCTGGCTAGGCTTATGGAGACAGCTAACGTTGTCTTCAACGAGACGTGGATGAGAGAAGACGCAGAAAGAGCGCGAAGAGCAGCCGCGGCAAATGGGAACGAAATGCGAGCTAAACTTGCAAAAGATGCTGCGGAGATAAGAGCCTTAACACAGCGAGTAAGACAAGAATTGGCCATCCATATGAAAGAAGGAGTAGCAAAGACGGTAAAAGCTGAGAAGGAAGCAAAGCAAGCAGAGAGAGCAGAGAGGGCGGAAGCAAGGAAAGCGAAGGAAACAAGGTCATCGGAGGGAGCAATGCCATCAGAGGAAGCAAAAGAAGGGTAGAATAAATAGGTGCTCGACGCCACTGGGACAGCGATCAGCGTCTGGTTCAGGAGAAGGGGAGAGCATGGTTCGACACGTATAGTTCTCAAATGAAAGACAGCGTTCCGCGGTTATCTTTACTAGCTAATATTGCTATGACACAGATAGGCAAGGCAAGCAAGGCAGGTATCCGTAAGGCAGTGATGCTGGGAATTTTGTGGACGCCCCCATACCAATGTCGGTCAGAAAACAATTGTGTGTTCTACACTTAGCTCTAGAGGGGAGAGCTTGTGGAGAAATGACTAATTGCGACACCAAGGTAGTTTCTCATCCGAGTGATTATGACTGATAATCTAATTATATGACGGTACAGTACTCTGTTTGCGCAAAGGAAATCTAGCGTAAGAGGGAGGAAGTAAGAAAATGGAACGGCCTTGCCTGGGATAAACATTCGGGACAAAAGCACAAGGGGCTCTGGGTTAGTCGTTGTCGAAAAGCGCCACCTCGGCAGCTCGGAAACGGCCTGACCTGACCTGACCTGACGCTGCTGCGGCGGCTGCGGCAGGCGTCACAGCAGACCCCTGCGGCCAAGCGCCCCCCACTCGCCGCTCCTTTGTGCTGCTTGGCGGCGGGTTTTAGTGGGCTCGTTGCCTGCGCCACCTTCATCAACGTCAATGGATCCATCCGGGTCCCACGACGGACAGACACCATCCGACACAATCCATGTTGTGCAGACTGTTAGGCTATCTTTCCCCATTCACCTCTAGAGAGACAACATATACGAAAGCAACAGAGCGTTGTTATTCTTCCCTCAAACTCGATTCGATACTCCTACCGTACGCGAATTCTGAAGCGCCGCCCCAACATCCCAGATCGAAATACGGGACACGAGGCCCAAGCCAAAGCCGCCAACACGCAACTTGACGATGGTGTCTGAAGACCGCCAACGGGTCATTGAGACCAACCGGTCTCTGCGACTGATCAAGAATGTGAGTCGTCAGTCAGAACTCTGGGTTCTGGTTAAGCGGCGAAACTATGCAATTCACTTTGCAACGTCCAGACACTCTTCGCATCTGGGGCACTCCGATCATGATCACGCCACACTGTCCCTCTTTTTATCTGCAAGCAAAACGAATTCGCTAACCCCCCGCGGCTACTTTTCAGGAACTCGAAACGCTGCTAGAAAAGGGTGTCATCTCTGACACGGCGTTCGACAGCATCCACAGCCTGCTCCCGACCGAAGCGAGCATTTCGGGGGCGCCGACGCCGGCACCGCGCGGGGCGGCCGGCGGTGTCGCCTCGGCGCCGCCGCCGCCGCCGCCAACGGCCGCCCTGAACAACCTGCACCTCGAGCAGGCGTCGTCGCCAGTGCCGCCGCCGCCGTCGTACAACCAGTCGACCGGCGGGCCGCCGCCGCTTCCGGGCCGCAGACAACCGCCGCCGCCGCCGCCGCCCAGCAAGCCCGTGCTGACGCACGCGCGGGCGCTGTTCCGGTACGAGGCGTCGGACGCGCGCGACTGCAGCTTCGAGCGCGACGACCGGGTCGCCGTGTACGAGTACATGAACGCCGACTGGTGGATGGGACGCAACCTGCGGACGGGCCAGGAAGGCATCTTCCCCAAGAGCTACGTCGAGCCCGAGACGACAGCGTCGCCTGTCGCGCCGTCGCCGGTGCCGCAGCCGTGGAACAGCAACCCAAGCAACAACAGCTGGGACGAGAAGAACGGCGCCGCCGGCGGCTATCCCGGAGCGATGCCGTACCAGCCGCCCGCCCAGCCGCAGTACGCGACGGGCGGCATGCTCCCCCCGCCGGCGCCCGGCCAGTTCAGTAACCCCTACAACGGCAGCGCGCCGCCGCCCATGGCCATCGCCGACGGCCAGCAGGGCCAGCAGGGCCAGCAGGGCCAGCAGGGCGAGGAGAGCGGCGTCAGCAAGCACGGCAAGAAGATCGGCAAGAAGCTCGGCAATGCCGCCATCTTTGGCGCCGGCGCGACGATCGGTAGCAATCTTGTCAACTCCATCTTCTAAGCGACTGTGTGCTTGAGAGGGAAGGCGGTTTGTTTCTTTCGGGTCAAGTATACTGGAGATGCATTATTTCTTTGCTGTAGGCGGGTTGGAATTCATTTGCCGAGGGAGAGTACCTACTCTGATTTTTGCTTTTCCACGCTCCGTTATGCTGTTTGCCTTTTAATGTCGGCCAGAGGTCACGAACGCAGCACTTTTAAAAAAACAGGCCTCGGTTATTTATTTTGTTTCTCCCTCATTCCCTTTCTCGGCCATGGGATAGTTGCTAGTTGCTAGTTGCTAGTTACTAGTTGGCTTTGTGGGCTTTGAGTGAGTACCTAACTGGGTTGGGACATCAGTTGCTGGGGGTTTGACTTTGTTTCCTCTCATATTCATGTTCGGGCGCACGCGGATTCAAAGGTAACCTACCGACCTTACCTACATTTTGCCTTTTTGTATAGACCAAATCGAATGCATTACTTTTTTAATGGAAAATATTACTATAGAAATGATGGTCAGCTCTTGGTGGCTATATCGTTAGTTAAGGTGGTTACAACTTCAGGAAACGAGCGTACGCGTACAAGGTCCATTGGGGTTTGGCTTTGTCCTTTTTCGGCACGCATGTCAGGCCAAGTCAAGTCAAGAATGTAAGCACCTCACCTCACTTGGTTGCCTTGCCTTGCCTTGAGTCTCTCTCTCTCATGTGGACAAGACGTCTATACTCACTCTCTCTTTGACAGGGAAGGGCGCAACAACGCAGTAGAATTCAAGTGAAGCAATCGCTTAAATACGCCCGTACCTCATTCTGTAAACAAATCGACATTGGGAGTTCTCGATCCAGTTCTGTCGGGTTTCAATATGCAGAGAGAGAGGAGAGCTCTGTGCCAGCTTCAAACGAGGCTGTTCGTTACCTCCCATTACCTATCATTACGGAATGCACAAGATACCCAGACCTAATTGCCTTCTTAGTCTAGACGAAGCAGAGCAGGTCCTCAATGGGAGTCACGAATAAACCTGAGGTGGACGGGATACGCTGCGATGCCCCATATCTCGCTGCTACCTCCAGGCTCCAGGTCCCTCCATAATAATAATGACAAGGAGATATCCATGGGCGCGTGGCGTCCCGGACAGCCCAGCCCATGGGGGCGGGACAGGGAAGGCTGCAGGCCCCCGGGGGGCACGGGACGGGACCTAGCCAAGGCTTCAATCTACTGTGGTGTGGAGGCGGCGGGGCTGCGGGGAAAAGGGGGGGTCCCTCTAGGGCTCCTTCCAGGGCACTGCGGACCAGGCGTCATGAAAGACCGGGCATCGATCGTGAGGTCATTGCGTCCAGATATATCCATTGGGATCTCCCTGCAATCATTTGTTGAAGAGGTTAAGCACTTTGCGTTAGGTGCCCGTTCGAATAGGGTCCAATCTGACAGTAGATGCGCGTTTTGTTCTGTTCTAGTATAAGGTATGTTACCAGCAGTATAAAATCTTGCGGGGTGTGAGGGGTGCGGTGTGGTGTAAACGAGTCAGGTTATTTCTCCTCCCCTTAGGTATTCGACCAACAATTCCCAGATTAAAGCCTCCAAACATTCCATGCCATTTAGTCCCTCAACGTCTGCCTGCCTGCCTGCCTGCCTGCCTGCCTGCCTGCCTGCCCGCCTGCCTGTCCGTTTGCACGGCGACGGTCCAGCCAGCAAAGACGTTTCTACCAACGGCCCAAAACCACCTCACCTGGCCGGGCAAGGCACCTAGGTAGGCACCGAGGACCACGAACAAAGCCGTGTCTGTAGTAGTTGAACACACCGGGGTTTCCCTCTATTGAAACCGGATGAAAGCAAAAACACGCCGCGTACACAAATCCAAACCCCTCCTCCGTCCTCTCTTGGCACGCACATTTGCCTCCGTGATTGTATATGATGATGACGACGATGATAAAAAATGCTAAGAGTCATCCCTGCCCTGCTTTCATAACTGGCATACCGCTCGGCGAGAGGGTAATAACAAAAGAAAGGCGCTAAAAAAAAAAACCAATACCTAAAAAAGAAAACTCCCTCCAGAGGAGCTGCTCGAGCCAGCCAACCCCTTCTAGAAAAGGGGCGCAGTGGGCTACAACTGCCTGCACGGAAACCTGCCTGCCTGTAAGTGAACTCTGGCGCTCCCGCCGTTGCCTGTCCTCCTGATTCTGAGCAGCCAAGGCAGCAACCGATCAATCAATGATACCGAATGCTGATTCTCGTCCCATGAAAAAGAGAAAGAAAAATAAGATGAAAAGAAGTCTGCGTCCGTCTTCTTGGCAGAGGGTGGAAGGATAATGGGGAAATTAGCAACTGTGAAGAGAATACAAATAAGAAGAAAGACAGTGCATGTCTGTTGCGTTTGAGAGCAGTGTCGTGAATGGTTTCGTGCAGTTGCGTTATGCGGCCGGTTTTTCGAAGAAAAATTAGCCTCTCTCCCCCTTCTTACTCTTCCGCCACGTTTGGCAAGGCTTCTTCCCACTTGTCGACTTCCACCACCCATTGGGGCAGCGCTATGGGGGCGTACTTCAGGCCGTGGCGCTTCTCCATCTCGACACGGAGCACTTCGGCCGCCAGCAGCCATCGTCGTTGGAGCCTTGTCTTGCGGTCCTGGAACCGCTGGACAAACACCTCCTCTTCGTTGGCGAACTGGACGGCCAGGTCCTCCATCTGCTCGGCCTTCTTCTCCTCCAGCGCCTTCCTCTCTTTCTGGTGTCGCTCTACGAGCTCGTCCAAGCATTTCGCCTGCTTCTCCCTGAGCAGGTTGATTTGTGCCTGGTGCCTGCGCTTCATCTCGTCGCGCTCGCGATATGCCTCGCGGAGAAGCTCGAGATCCTTCTCTGTCACTTGCCTAGCCGGCAGGTTGGCGTCGCTTGCAGACTTGCTCTGAGCCCCAGTACAGTAGGCTTCCATGTGCTTGAGCTTCAAGGTGATGCTCTTCTCCCAAGCCGGAAGCGTGGCGCGCAGCTCGCTCTCGGCTTCGACCTGACGATCTTCGAGATGTTGCTCTGTTTTGGCGTGGCGCTCAGCCATCTTGCTTGTCAACTCGGCGTATCTTTCCAACAGCGCAAGCTTCTTCCCAATTTGCCGTGAGCGCATGTCCGAGTCCATCTTGTCTTCAAAGTCATTAAACCGGAACATTTCTGCCTCTTGCTCCTTTTTGAGTGCCTTGAATGCGCGGCTCTCGTTGGTCCGTCTTTCGGCCATTTGCCTCGCAAGCCTCTCTGCCGCGGCTTCTTTTTCCTGCGCTTGCTTGGCGGCTTCGAGCTCCGCGAGCCGCTCCTCCTCTTCCCGGCGCCGGCGTTCGAGCTCTTCCTCTCCGTTACAAAAGTTCGGACACCCGACGACCTGGTCCCAGACAGCCCCGCAAATGTAGCAGAACTGGGCTCGACACCGACACGTCATGTGCGTGCAGCCCGTGGCAAGCTCGACTAGTGTGCGGCATTTATAGCAACGTTTCCAGCCCGACTTTTCTCCCATCTGCAGGACCGCTTCGAGCTCCTGATCCTTGGGACAGTCTTGGCCAAGGCGGTGTGCGTGCCTCTTGCACATGGTGCAGGCCCTTGTATTGCAGGCCTTGCAGGTCGTCTCAAACGGGTGCTTGGGGTCGATCTTGGTGGCAGGAGGGATGAACTCGCTGCACATGGCGTTGGGGCAGAACATTCTCGATTCCCAAGGCGTACTATATTGCTGTACCGCCTTCAAAAACCTCTGCTGCTGCTCTCGGCTCAATATCGCTTTCACGACTGGGCCCGGAATGGGCTGGGTGCAGCACCTCGGCGGCATCTTGGACTCGTCCACCGTGGACTGGGAGACCATAACAGCGAGGCAGTTCGAGCAATAGGTATGGCCGCACGGCAGCGTATGGAGTGTCTGGCGCTCGTTGGCAAAATCCTCGCGGCAACATATGCAGGAGCTGCAGGTGTCTTTGTCAGGGCTGCAACAAGAAAACGATATTACGGCAAGTCGGGTATCTCAGCCACAAACCACTTACATGGACGGACGAGAGGGTCGCACTTTGCGCGACCTGGTGGAGAAAGACCGCGTGAGGTTCCTGACACCCTGGATTGTGCCCGCCCTGATTATGATGCTCGTAAAACGCTCGGGCTTGCTGGGCGGGGGGCTGAGAAACCGGGGTTGGTCGAGAGCTGGATCGAGCTGGCTGAGATACTTCTCGTATTGGACGAAGGTGAGGGATTTGGACTTTCTGCGCGACAAGACATGTGTCGACTCGGTCAGGGTGGCCGGGATCATGACCGAGCGGCGAGATGCCTGCGATGTCAGGCCCGAGCTCGTGACATCGTCGGAGCCGGAGCTGGTAGATTCGGTACGGCCGTGATCGGAGGGTGACAAGACGAGCGAGTCGGCTAAGTGGGCGTTGGAGACGTCCGGGTTCCCGCGTCCGCACACGCTCCCCTCCGTCGCCGCGGCGGCCGCCGCCGGTTCATAGGCTGGCAAGGGTAGTTGGATGCTGAGGACGGCAGCCCGTGCGACAAGCTCCTCTTCGACATCGTCCTCGGTCCGACCGCCCGAGCGTCCCAAGACCTCGCGTATGTATTCGGCGTCGTTGAGCTCGGGCGGGATCGCAAGGGCGGCGGTTGGGACGAGAGAGGACAGGGCCATCGGGGGCGACCATGGGGCGAGCCCAAAGCCCGCTGATAGTAGCTGCAGCAGCAGAAGTGACTGCCGCTAATAAGGCGCCTCAAAGGGGGAGGAGAGAGAGAAGACAAAAGCAAAACGGACGCGAGCCCGGCTCAAACGGTGTGCAGCTGGAAGCCCAGGGGGCATGATATGCGATCAGAGCGGGCCCATGAATTAGAAGTGAAGCCACCCTTTTTGGTCTGAATAAATGGATGGGGCGCCGTCGTCAGGCGAGCGAGGTGAAGTCAGTGAGGCCGCGGGCGTTTGGACTGCAGCGAGTGGTCAGCCGAAAGTGGGGTGGGGGGCTTCCAACTGAGGTTGCCCCTGTCCGACCTGACCTGATCTGAAGGCGGCGAGAGAGCGAGAGCGGGGTGTCACAGTTTCCGTTGGGTTGGGCTGATGTCGCCAAGCCGGTAGCCAGCGGGAAGGTGGTGTGGAGTGGCGACCGAACGAGCAAGGGCGAGCACAGGGCACAGGCATGGCAAGCAAGGGCAAGGGCCCAGTTGTTCGATCCCAGATCGAGGCCCAGACCCTAGAATACCAGGGCAGGTTCGATATTTTTAGTGGTGACCAAACTGGGTAGGATAGTCAAAAGAAAGACGGAGAGAAGGTTTGACGGTGGGAAACCAGGAACGGATTTGCGATTAATCCAATGTGAAATAATAGGCAACTAAAGGTAGTGACCGAGTGCAAGATGAAGAAGTTCAGGTAAACTGGAAACCAGGCAGAAAAGTAAAGAGTGAACGAGCTCGAGGGGTGAGGTGAGGCAGGTGATGGATGAAGTGGGATCGGAGAGGTCCCCACTGGCACACATTCAGGTTACCCGGCTGGTTGCCGCAGTGCGCGGAATATGTAGCGAGATCAACGACATCTACACTATGAACGAAGCCAACCAGCCACGATTTCCAGCTGGGGCACCGTCCTAGCTCCAGGCAAGACCAAGTGTAGTAGGTCTACCCGCTCCTGGGCCGTTCCGGGGCGAGACCAGGTGCTGCACTGCTGATTGTAATGTCCTATATGTACATGCATACGCCTCCCGTGCAAAGTCGAGCACACCGGGCAGAGAGAGAGAACGGCAGTGCCCGTGGAGGGGGCTCCAGTTTGCCGAGCTCTCAGGTCAGTGTGCATCCCGTGTTAGGAGCTGAGCTCGAGCATATCCCCAGTGGCGTACCCACTGTACAGTATGTGTGTGCACGTTTGGCAACCCAAAACATCCATAGCTTTTTCTTAGGTATTTCGCCTTTTTTTTCTCAGGTACTATGGGGGATGGAAATGGACGCCAGAACAAGCGCCCTTGTAATACCGGGTCGACTTGGGGCCTGGGTTGGAAGTGCTGCCGCGGCACAGCCATATCCACTCCCGGATCTGAGCACATGGAAGGAGGAAGGAAACACCCCAACAAAGCGTGGGAAAGGGTCCTTGTGCCTCGCACCCGCGCATCGCCTTGTTAGTTTTGACATGTCATGTCTACATCCGAGGTAACCTGGGCTTTATGCTTTCTCGCCCGGAGCCACAAACTGACAGCCTTGCCCTGCCTACTAAGAGACTCAAGATCCAGCACATACCACCTTAGGTTGTTGGTAGGCGTATATACGTATCAATTATACAATACTCCAAAATCTCCAAAATCTCCTGTCTGAAAAAAGAACACTTTTGGATCATGCAGCAAGCAGCCATTGTTCCATCCCCTTTCCCCCCCAGCCATTGTCGCCGATCGCGTACTCTTCTTTTTTTCTTTTTTCTTTTTTCCGCACCCCTCTGTGGAAAGGCAGGCGGGTGTGTGGCTTTTCGCAACCATGACCAGCCAGCCAGCCCACACGGCCGCCCAATACGAAAAAGGGGAACTGCTGCCAAGAGGATGGCCCCCGGAGAGAGAGGAGGCGAGCGGCCTTGCTTGAGACGGGGGACTGAGTGAGTGAGTGAGTGTGTTGTTTGGCCGATTATATGGCCCTATTTCCTCTCGAGATCGGCATATCTTGGCATAACCCGCAAAATACATGCATGTATACTGTATCTCTCATCCAAGATTTGATTTCCCTCCCCTCCCCTCCACCGTCCCAACAAACAAACTCGCACCCACACTGGGCAGGCCACCCATCAGAAGCACTGACTTGCCCGCCGCACACCATCCCAACTGGCCAGAAGGGCAAGCTTTAATAGAAGGATTGGACGGGGCCAACATGTCAGGACGGGAAAGTGAATAACACAAAAGATCAAGCTTGCGGGTAAGGTAGGAGGTACTCAGTAAGTAGGCAAGCTCAAAGCCAGCCCAGTTGCAGTCGACCCTGGGGCCTCCACCGAGCCGGCCAGTATTTCCCGATGTGGTAGTGAGTGAGTCTCTGGAGCTTGTGTTGCGGGATGCAGGGAGGAGCAACTACAGAAGGGCAGCGAATGAGTGGCTACTGCCCCAACGCCCTTGAGTGAAGGCAAACACTGTGCAAAGGCGGAGGCGGAGGGGGAGGGAGAAGAAAGAAAGGAGAGAGAACGTAAACACTCCCGCATGTTTGTCGCTAGTATGTTACACACCGGTCTGTCTGTTTGTCTGTCGTGAAATGCAACTCGCGAACTGTTGCGAGATGCATGTTTTTTAAAGACCTGCATGAGAACCGAGCGCAAGACATAACTATCACTGACCGGCGATGGAAGCCAGAGATTGGCAAGCTAGATTACCTGTCAGGTTGTCAAGCTCTCTTCTCTCTCCTAACCCCCCCATCGGGCAAATAACGATCAGCCTTGGTCTTGACTCGCCGAACGCCATCTAACCTTCTGCCTTCTCATGGGTCCTCGAAACTGCCGAAAGACTGGATCGGCATACTCTTTTGGGTTTCCACAAACAGCACCTCAACAACCGGCCTTTACTACACGTAGCCACTACTAGCCCGCCTGGTGGCTTGCAGCTGTCTCCGGCTATCACACCCTCGCGCCAGGCACGCCAAAGAGGCGGGCTTGCATCGCCAAAGTCTCGAACTCAGACAGCTTCCCACCGGGCCAGCCAACCAACGTTCTCTCCTGCATTTCTCACGATGCAAAATTTTCCCTCTCTCCCCCCTCCCGCCATTTTCAGCGCTGCCAGCGCCTTCTCAGCTGAGATGGAGCCGATTGCGGTGCCCCTGCCTTCACTCAAACTGAATGCGCCCGTTGTCACGAACCCAATCAGGTCTTCCTCGTTCGGGCACAACGGGTGGCCACCAACGTCGGTCTGATTGGCGGCGGGCCTGGGGTATGGTAAGGGCCCCGTCGTGAGGATAGATTCGGCCAGGAGCCTCTTGCGGACCTCTAGGTCGGCTCTAGGAGGAATACGAGGAGGCGCTGGGCCAGGCTTTGCTCGTTTGCCGCCGCCTAGAGATCCGGCATTGGAAGTGCCTAGCTTGAGCCACTGGTCTCGGAGGTGCTTTGGTAGCGATCCAGGACCCTTGAACGGAGGCTCTGTGGACGGAACTTCTGTCTCGGTGGATGGCGGAGAGACAGCAGAAGCTTGCGCGGTCGGGAGACGATATATCCTGGCGCAGGGGTTGGCAACGCCTCTCGCAATAAAGCTGAGGTTCACTGTGATGACCGAGCATGCGGGCGTTTTGTCCACACTTGAGGGCGTAAGTAGAGCAGCAAATGATGTCTTCGACATCTGCCTGACCATAGTAAGGGACCGAGGGGCGCTCGCATGTTCTTTTGGTGCGCCGTCTTCCGTGTCTTTGATGTCATCCAAATCCATTGCGTCCGGATTCTCTGTAGTTGAATTTTCGTTTGCTCTGGAGGCTTTGGCGAGGTCCTTTCTTGGAAGCCCAAAAAGATATTCGAAGTCGCATGCCAGACCGTCTCCAATCTCCCCTCTCCTCCCAGCACCAAGATCCAGGGACTTCCACTCCACCCTCTTGCCCTTGGGCCGCCGGTCCCAGTCTCGTTTGCGTTTTGCCCGCTGCTCAAGCTCCCAAGTAGAACCTGCATCGGTTCCGGGGAAGTCACCCGGGAACCAAGGCGCGCCATGCTCAAAAGCGACTTGCCTCTGCTCGTCCAGGCCCCCAAGACGAGGATTGCCTCCAGTTGATAGAGGGTAGTGCATCAAGCTGTACCATATGGCCGGGATGCATTTCCAAGGAGCCAGGAGAGTCCACGTTCCTTGAGCTTGTCCGCCTGTGGTCGGTCTGGAGGCTAGAAGCATGACGGGGATTGGTGGGTCGGCCGCAGTCACAGGAATGGCCTCTCCAGGAGCGTTTGAGCCCTTTCGCCTGTTGATAATCTTCTGTCGAGGTAGCTGTGACGCCCGATATCGGCCCTCCCTGCTGAATATATCAAACGGCTTCAGGCCTTCCCCAACCGGCCACTTGGTTAGCAACTCCAAAAGCGCCAGATCGTTACTCCCGTTGGTGACAGCGATCCGTTTGGGCGGATATGATAGCCGCGGATCCTTGGCCGAAAACGACAGCAAGGCATCTGTTGGAAGGGATGCTGGGTTCGCCACACCAGCAAGAGACTTAAAGACGCGTCCATGGGTCTCCTCTGTTTCGGGTTTGTTGTAATATGGCTGGAGAACGCCAAGTAAGGTCTCTGTCGAGCCAGGTCCTGTGAGTTCGATGCTGCCAATCTCGAAGCGCAAGTCCTCGACATGCACTTGAGGGGTCTGCATCTTGGCCACCTTGACAAGCTCGTTGAATAGCTGGAGAAAGCAAGACGGGTGGGTTCGAATCAAGATTTGTCTCTGTGTTTTTTTCGGGCGCTCCGGGTTCGTCTCTTCGACACTCCCAGCTGGCGGCTCGGGATTCCAGATAAAGGTACCAGGGCCAATGTCTCGCCTTGTGTCTTTTGTTTGCTGGCTCAACAACCCGGTCCATTTCCTGAGGCCTGCCCGCCAATTTTGGCCCCTGGTACTCCAGAGGTGCTCTTGAGTTAGACCCAAAGCCTTTAGCACTCGCTCAAGGCTCTGGGCTGAGCCGTATAGGCCGACTGTACTCATGTAGCTCACGTCCCAGACGACAGCGCCTTTCTGCCCAGAGGCGCGATGAGTTGGTCTGTAGCACTTCTCAGTCGGTGTGCATGGAATAGCGAACCTCCAAAGAGGTCTAGTTGGCTCTGTCATGATCGCCCGCTTCGCGTGCCAGAGATGTGTTGGTAGCCAAGTCTTGTTGATTTGCCTCCTTTTGAACTTGGACTTGAGGCTTGGAGGCTCGTTCAGTGTGTTACGCCGGATCTTTGGCCTCGGTGCTCTGGTCTGTACTGTGGCCTGAATCGTGCCCTCCACCCGACTTGATGGGGTAGAACCCTGGGCCGCGGCCTTCTTCTCAAGCTGCTTCGTTCGTTTCTTAGCGGAGAGAATGCCCAACTTCTTCACCGTCTCAGCACGTATGCGGGCGCGCGTGGTGCGTGGTCGGCGTTTTCTGGCCTCGACGGTTGGGGTATTGTCTTCGATCTGCTCCTTTCGGGCCCTCGCCCTTAGCCTCTTGGGTACTCTCCGGACATTGTGGCTGGCCGTCCTCCTCCGCATCGCTCGCGGCACCTGCTGGAAGACGCGGGTCGCATTGACGGACTTGCATTTCTGTATGCTCGATTCGAGCGCCTTGATCTCAAACTGGCGCGCGTTGAGGAACCTCTGCAGGTCTAGACGACCATCCTCGAGGGCGGCATCAGACGGTTGGGTGCGAATGTTTCGGGCATCCTGGAACTTGACGCGCTTGAGGGAGCGTCCTGTCGAGTGCGTGTCTTTCGCCTGGTTCCGGTTGTTGCCAGATACTGTCGGGGGCTCCTTTCGCTTCCGCGCCTCCGAGGCACCAGCGCCGGAGGAGGTCGGTTTCTTTCTGCCGTCCATCTCGACATTGGCACTGCGGCTTCCAAGTTCTGTTACCGAAGGCGTCCGTCGGTCGACTGTTTGCTGTGTTAGCCTGCTGTGGCTTGGCGGCTTGTGGGAGTTGAGATCAACATTTTTTGGAACTCTTATCTTATCGGGAATTGGGGTCGCGTCTCGCCGTTCGCTGCAGGCCGCAAGCCCCAGTCCCGAACTCCACAGCGGCCCACCGGGACTCCACAGGAGTTGCCAGTTGGCGATTGCCGAAGCACGAAAGCTTGGGCCTTCAGAGAGGCCGCATGAATCCCTATCATCAGTTGAGTGCCCGTCCATTCCATCTCGCACTGCAGTCCACAACAAGCTCGTCAGGTTTGTCCTACAGAACACGGAACCTAACTCGTGTTGGTCTGTGATACAGTCCAGCTCTCGTAGTTCCTTCACCCCCCCCACACACAAGAGACAAATCCCGAGCCTCGAGAGCACAATGCAATTTGTCGACAAAGGTTACAACCAAGGTGAGCAGATAACCCCGCATCTTCATTCCGAGTTCTACAGCACATACATACACGGGACTCGGGCACCACTGGGATTCAGCCGCACATGTCCTATACCGCGTGCATCGTGGAAACGGGTTGCTTGTGGATGTTTTACCGTAGCTATGCGCAGTTGCAGAGACCCGACGCGATGCGCTAGAGTCCGGCTTCCACGGCGTAGCCTGCCCGGCTCTGGCTCTGCCCGAGTTAGTCTGATCGCGAATCAATGTCAAATCCATGGCAATTGCCCGATGCCCCGGTGCCTCAATGACAAAATGCCCAATGCGAC
Organism: Lasiosphaeria ovina; assembly: GCA_033439765.1. Classification (NCBI taxonomy): domain Eukaryota; kingdom Fungi; phylum Ascomycota; class Sordariomycetes; order Sordariales; family Lasiosphaeriaceae; genus Lasiosphaeria; species Lasiosphaeria ovina. The sequence goes on from JAULSN010000009.1 coordinate 1,964,562, forward strand.
AAGCTAACATACGGGTAGCGATCCGCCAGACAACGGGCAGACAACTGTCTGCCCGCCTGCCTTGATTTCATTGCCGCATTCCAGCCTAAGCACCACGCGTACATACTAGGTAGGTTTATCAGAAGCCGGGTTACCTCGCAGGACGGAATCCGGATTTCAATTTGGAAGATTGCGCGTTTGACGAAACCGTCGGTTCCCACCCAACGCCGCATCGAGAGCGGCTTAGACGGAACTGAGTGGGTTGCATGCGGCAGGAACTGCCCGCGCAGTACAGTGCAGTACCTGCTTTGCGTGGAAGGAGGAATTCGGTTCTGACCAACCAAGGTTCCAGATCTCGGGTTCTCACTAGCTGAGTTCCAGTCCCAGAGCAGGCAGGGCAAGTCCGGGTCTGGTCTGGCCAGGTCCTTGCTTGACTCCTTGTAGCGAAGGAGCCGCTTCAAATACTCGGACCGTCCATCCACGGGCATGTAACCCGTCCGTCAAACAGGTCATGGCAGCCCTCATCAGTAAGCATAATAACTGACTAGCGGCGCTTTCCTTTATCATCACATTCCGCTCCATTGTTTCGGTTTGCTCAGCCGAGCAGCAACAGGACCGACCGACAGTCAGACAGACCACACAGTCAGCCTTGTCGAGTCTCGAGTGATATTCCTCCCAACACGAGTCTACAGTTTCACAACCGCTCACTCCTCTTGCACTTTTTTTTCTCCCCGTTGCTCGTCCACACTTTGGCCTTTCGTCATTATGGGGCTCACCTCCCCACTCGTCCATCAGCTTTAACTTTGCACTTGTACCCGTCTCTGCGGTATCCGTATCATCATCAGCTGATATGCAGTTTCTCCCTCTAGTTAACAAGGCGAGAAAGGTGCGTGACCCCCTCCCACCATCCCATCCCCACCCATGGCACCATGTTCAGATTGAGTTCTGAGGGCTAACATAACGCCACTTACAGCCCAAATTTGAACTGCACCTCAAGGCATGTAATGATCGTTCCTGGTCCCAAACTTGTTGCGCACATGTCGGCTGCTTCGGCAGCCACGTCGGTCCATGCAGCCCAAGCCATCCGGGCTCTGAATCTAACCTCGGTCTATCACACTAGATCTACGATCTGAACAACGTGCCCCTCGTGTCGGGCGTGTCCCTGATCAAATGGAGTCTCCCAGGTAGTATCCACGGGGAGCACCGGGGACGCACCCAGAAATGCCCCATCTTGAACCACCGCGTCGATTACCACTACTCCAAGCTCGTCCCCGTGCGCATCTCCATAGATCGCAACAACCACCTAGCCGAATGCCCCATCGAGTTTGAGGTCTTGCAAGAGTTCAACCTCGGTGGCGCGGGCGGCGTGATCGGTCGAGACGAGAAGATCACGCTCGGCACCGTGCGTCTTAACCTCAGCGAATACATCGAAGAGGGCGAGGCTATTTTGCGTGATGGCGGCACTGCTGCCCCAGCCTCTTTCGGTCCTACTTTCAACTTACCTGGACCTGGAGACTCCAAGTCGGGCCATCACCGCAAGCGCAGCTCGCTCAGTGGCCTGGGGCCAGACATTGGGTCCCTGGCAGAAGAAGAAAGCGTGCCAGCAACGCTCGTGCGGGACGGTGTGGTGCGACGCTATCTGATGCAGGAGAGCAAGATCAACTCGACCCTCAAGGTCAGCATCCTGATGGTGCAGGTTGATGGAGATCGCAACTACGTTGCGCCCCCCCTTAAGACGGCCCCCGTGTTTGGCGGCATTGCTGGCTTCGTGGCAAACGACGCACTGGAGCCTGTGGACGCCGGGGCCAACGCCGGCCAAGTGCCTTCGCCGGGCAACAAGTCGGGTGACGCGTTCGAGCTGCAAGATGTATACCGCCGCGCCCTCGCCGCCAGCTGGGCATGCCAGCCCGGCGAGCTACCTGCCGATCAGTGCATTGAAGACATATTCGCTGGCGGGGACGGCTTCCGCACAGCGCCGTCCGCGAATAAGAGGCCCTCTTCGCAGCCGCGACATCCCCATAGTCTTCCGGCTGCTGGTCAAAATCACAGCATTAGAACCGGAGGCTCTAGCGGCGGTGTGACGGGTAACAGTTCCCCTAGCACGGGCGGGTCGGCAAGCAACGCTCCACGGGAGGACAACGATTCCCCCTCAGGCGACGACGAGAGTACAGATATGATGGCCACTCTAAAGCCTCGTGACATGGCGAGGTTGCGCAGCCATCTGCACCTGCACCATTTGCGCCATCACAGCGGCGCTAGTGACCGGAGCACAGGCACCGCCCTGGGGGGCGACCAAAGCCGCAGCAGTCGCAACCCCGACCGCGACCGTGAAACAGATCGAGAATCAAGCCGCGGTATAGGGCTGAACCTCACCGGCAACCTCAGCGGCAGCGGCAGCAGTAACGGCTCAAATCGCGACCTGACGCAGCTGCTCAACCACCGTCGCGACGGTAGTAAGGACACCACGGGTGGCGGTAGGCGCAGCCGCAGCGAGAGCCTGGCGACGACGATTGGTAGCGATCGAGAACGCAATCGCGATGGCTTGAAGCGCGCCCGTGAGGTTGACGAGTTTGACATGCGCGATGATCTCGTTGCTTGGGCCGTCCCGGTTATACCAACCTAGCCTCCCCTTTTTTCTCTTGCTTGTTTATATTTCTACCCTGCTTGCTACCCCCTTTCGACGAGTTTCTATTAGCTGAGCTATTTTCTTTAGGTTCTCAACCGACTGGCGGCTTCTTGCTATTCTTTATTTCCTATATTGTTATTTTACATTTATACCGATATATGGCCGCGATGGCTGGATAAACAGGCGGCGGCTTCTGTGTCTTTCATCTTTATCTTCTTGGACGTATGTATGCTGTTTGTTGTATAGGCGTTTTGGGAGGGCTGGGAGAACTGTGCCTGTGGACTTGTGTCTCATATATATAACTACCTCCTACACATACATGACAGGCAGTGGGAAGGTCAATCGACTCAGGCGGCCATGGTGGCGAGCTAGTCCGCACATCTGGCTCGCACTAGATTCTCACGCTACATGTTCGAAACGAGCTGCGTACCTTCAGACAGGCAGGCAGGCATGCTCGTGGGTGGAAGTCTGTAACGTTATCTAGCTGTATGATTGGGGACATGGGTAGATATGAAAAGGGGGATGAAAGCTCAAAATAAGGCAAAAGTGAACACCATGAATCAATTGCCCCGTATCCGTGGTTTCTTGGCTTAAACTAACAGGTACCTACCGAACCGCCAATTCAATCCGCTAGAAGGCTTAGTGCTAACCCCAATTTCCATGTCCCTTCTTCTATTAGGCAGGACAGGATAACCGTACGGCATCCAGGTCATAACAGTAGCTGAAACCGCCGAAAAGGTCACACCTCCGACACAGTCACAGACGAAACATGAATGCCTCTTTGAAACTATTCGTCTCCGTCTTGTCTCTTCACCTCTCTTCTTCTATTGGCTCTAGATAAATTCTCACGAATATCTATGTGCCGTGCCGTGCGGTTCTTGCTTGTTTCCTCCTCCCACACTACAAAAACGTCTATTATTTCTAGGCAGTCTCAAGACAAGCCAATGCCCCTTCACAACACCCCGCGGACGCCGCCCTTCGCGCCGACTTCCCTCGTTGTTATGGTGACGCCCAGGTCGGCACCGACGTTGATGGTGACCTCAACCTTGCCACCCTTCTTGACGCCGCGGATGGCGGCCTCGGCGAGTGTGGCGCCAATATTCCAGACCTTCTCGCGCTTCTCCTCCTCGTCCTCCTCGTCTTCAGAGAAGTCGCTCTCGTCGGCGTCCGAGTCGTCGGCATCCTCGACCTTGGCCGCCTTGGAGTTGCCATTGGGCTTGGCCGCCTGCTTCGGCTCGGGCTTGGTCACCTTGATGTGCGTGTTGCCCTCGGCAATCTTGACCAGCACGTCGCCGCCGGCCTTGGGGGCGGCCACGTACACAGTCCGCCGCGCCGGGACGGCAGTGTCGGGGAGGACGATGGGAACAAAGACCTCGTCTCCAGACTCAGAGACTGAGACCACGCCGATAGCATTGGTGATATGTGGCACCGTGGTGACGGCGGCATGTGTCGACTGGTCAATGTCCTCAGCCTCGTACTCCTGGATAAGGCTCGCCTGCAGGGCGGCGCCACGGGCAAGAAGCTCGGAAGGGTTGATGGCAATCGGAGTGGTTGCGGGCGCTAATATGGTCGTTGACGAGGGGAAGATGAAGCCGAGGTTGGTCGCAATGCGCGGCGTGTGCGACGTGCCACCCGACAGAATCACCTCATCTAGATCCAAGATATCCAGGCCAGCCTTCTTGACGACTGACTCGACCAGGCGGTTGAACCCCTCGAAGACGTTCCGCGCAATCGTCTCGTACCGCAGACGGTTGATGGTGCTCGCGAAATCGATTCCCTCGGACAAGCTCTCGATGCTGAAGCTTGCGTTGTTGCCTATGCTCAGCGCCTTCTTCGTCGCCTCAGACTCCAGCTTCAGCTTTGCCAGACTCCTCGCGTTCTCGCGCGGGTCAGCGCCAGGGTGGCGCTTCATGAACTCCTTGGCAAAGTGGTCAATGAGGATCTTGTCGAGGGCCGCGCCGGCAAACTCGTAGTCGTGTGCTGTCGCAAGGATCGTGTACAGACCACCGCGGCTGGCGACAACGGCAACGTCGGACCGGGTGCCTCCCAGCTCCGCAACCACCACAATCTTGTCCTTGATCTCGACCTCGGGGCGCGCATCATAAGCCAGTACCGCAGCGACGGGCTCGCTGATGAGCTGCAGAACCTCGAGATCTGCGGCATTGGCAGCAGCAACCAAGGCGGCCTTTTGCTTATCTGTGAAGTTGGTCGGGACGGTGATGACGGCAGAGGTGACCTTCTTGCCGAGATACTCGGAGGCGGCAGTCACGAGGCGGCGAATATAGCGGGTAGAGACCTCGGAGACAGGCAGCGTTGATGGCTCGTCATCCTCGCCAGTCTTGTCCTTGACAGTGAACGCAACAGTCCCGTCGACATCTTGAGGGTGGACAGAGGCGTGGTTATGGGTAGGGTCTATCGACTTGAAGCTACAGGGCGGTCAGCGCAAGCCTCGAAATCGGGAAACGCCCCAGTCCAAGACTCAACAGGCGCCCACGGAAATGGGGGCAAACGCCGAGAGGGCGGTCATACTCTTTCCCTAAGAAGTCGCGGAAGTAGGCGATGGTGTTCTTGGGATTTCTAACAAGGAAGGCCTTGGCCTGCTGGCCGTAGTATTCCTCGCCGTCGATGTAGGACAGGATCGTGGGGATTTGACGATCTGTCGGTCAATATGCTATTAGCGACTACTGCAGAGAGAATACAAAGGTAGATGTATATAGCACTGCAGGAAGTGCCTCTGCCACTACTACTAACCTCCATCCTCGTTCGCAACGACCTCAGCCTTGTCGTCGACTGTCACAGCAATGGAGCTGTTGGAGTTGCCAAACGTGATACCAATAGCGGCGCGGTCACCTGGCGCAGGGCCCGGCTTCTGGGATTTCGTTTCGCTCATGATTGCGGTGTGGGTTTTGGCGGCAACGACAGGCGACGAGAGTTTGTTTGAGAGAAGGAATCGGTTTGTCTTTGGTAAACACAGCCAACTCAAGTTAAAGATGGTCAAAAACTGGCAGGCAACGGGCAGTTGGTAAAAATCGTTACTCGTGGTGGTGGTGGGGGCCCGAAAATTTCCCTGCACCTCTCAGCCAAGTCCAAATTCTGACAACCCCTGCCAGTAAGCCCCACCCTTCAAACCTCTCCAAGTATTCTGCAAGTACCATACTCTAAAGCGTTTGTACAATATTCCATAAATGCATTCACCAACTAGCTGGAATGGACCCCCATTAAAACACGATTTATTATTTATTTATTCTCTATGCGTAAATCGAGTAATCAATCGATCTCCTGGCTTAGTTGTCTGTTCTCGCTGTGCCTCTTGTTTGGAAGCCAACATGCATGCACACTTGGGGCGGGCGGTGTAAGTAAGGCAAGGTACCAAAGACACAAGCGGCGGGCGAAGTGGGGTCTACTCATTTTTACCCCACCAAGGCTGCTTTGCTGCCCATTTTCAGAGAGCCCGCCGCGATACCTCCCAAGCAAGCATGCATGTTGACGAGGCTGAAATAAAATTCCATCTAAACGACCGTCCGAACGTCTTCGCTAGACCGTCACCACTTTATTAAGACCCTGACGCACCCTTCATTACGTCTACAGCAATGGCGACCGAGACGGAGCGCCTGTACGTGCTGCCGGGGGACGCCATCGACGAGCCGCTCGTCCCGCGGCACAAGAAGCAGCCACTTCGGCTGGGGCCCGGGCTGCGACACATCCCGCCGAGCGCCATCGTGCCGACGGTCGCGGGACAATTGGTCGTGGAGCCGCGGAAGAACTCGATGTGGATGGAATATAACGGGGGGCGCGTGCGTCTAGACTGTTTCTTTCTTCTATTCCCTCCTTCCATTGCCCGTCGCTTGCTTTTTTTGCGCCCAGATACCAAGACTGACTCTTTCTGTCATGCAGTACGTGCCGGCGCAAAACGACCTCGTCATCGGGCAGGTGCAGCGCTCGGCGGCCGAGCTGTACCTAGTGAACCTAGCGGCGCACACGGCGAGCGCGACGCTGCCGCAGCTAGCGTTTGAGGGCGCGACCAAGAAGACGCGGCCGCAGCTGGCGCAGGGGGCACTCGTGTACGCGCGCGTGGTGCTGGCGAACCGGCACATGGACGCCGAGCTCGAGTGCGTGTCGGCCGCAACGGGCAAGGCCGAGGGTCTGGGCCCGCTGACGGGCGGCATGGCGTTCGACGTGTCGCTGGGCCTGGCGCGACGGCTGCTCATGGCGCGCAGCCGCGACGAGGGCGGCGTCGAGGTGCTCGAGCTGCTCGGCGCCGAGGGCCTCGCCTTCGAGACCGCCGTCGGCCGCAACGGCCGCGTGTGGGTCGGCAGCGACAGCCCCAAGACCATTGTGCTCGTCGGCCGCGCGCTCAGAGAGACGGACGAGGGACGGCTGGACGTTGAGCAGCAACGGAAACTGGTCAAGCGCCTGGTGAGGGAGATGCGGTGAAAGATGGTTGTGAGAGCAGCAGAGAGAAGGGGAACAGAAGCACCAGCGTCGCGACAAGGCTGTGAGGATGTTATCGGCGTCGAGGCTGGCCACCGGCTTGAGTTGGGCTGCTTTGACGTTGGCTCTCCGCGGCGATAGGGTGCTGCTACAAAAAGTAGCCACTCCTTAATCGCCGAGACTCTGGGATCCTAACTTGGAGCCACTCAAGCAGCATCTCTTGGAACTCCCGCGATTGCCATCTTGCATGCGGCAAGCCTGCAGATATACAGTACCAGGGAGACACCTCACAGTAGTACTTAGGGACCATGAGTTAAACTCAAAGGTCGTGGAGAGATTGAACCCCACGCCAGAACCCAAGACCAAATCACCCAGTCACGCTTGGTTTTTAAAGGGCGTGATAAAAACAACCGAATGACTATTCTTCAGGTATTCGAGACTGTGTCTAGGGCCCCGTCCATTGGGAACAGAAAATGCACACCAATTCTCTTACAATAGGGATGTCTGCTTTAGTCCAATTTTCCCCAATTCGTCTTTTGTGCCAACGTAGTGCGATATAGACTAGTTCATCGCATCTTCTCCAAGACAGGATTATCGTATCTGAAACTGTACTCCCAACTTCGGCCTTGAATAACATGACTCGCCTGGACGCCCCGATCCCATGAAAAGGGTCAAAATCAAAAAGCTGTTGGTACTAAGCCCTCGCCACTCCGCAGCTGACGGGCTTCTGTCTCTCGTCTCCATCAAGGGGTCGCCAGGTATGCCACAGATACTTGAAGTTCATTCCGGTTCGGTAGCTGCTAGGTATTCGAGATCATCATTCGAGTATATCTAGGTAGGTAGTAATGGGTATCATGGTCCAACACCAGTCTACATCCCCGTCATTTGGATATTTTCGTCAACGAACTCGACCCCCGGGTCCGAGTCCGCCTTGATCGAGTGCTTATTTAACATGTGCCTCCTCCAGTTGTCTTTCCGGGGAAAGGATTTGCCACCTTGTCTAGAATATGGGCAGTCGGACTGCATGCAGTAGAATTTCTTGGCCCTCATATGCTTGTCGTTGATATGGCGGTCCAGGTGGGTCTTTGTGCCAAACCGCATGTTGCAGCCTGGGTGGGTGCATTCGTGTGGCCGGTCATGATAGCGTTTATGATGGCTAAACAAGGTGAGTTAGTTATGTTACAGCGGGGAAGAGCTGGTGCTAGAGCACGAACTTGAGTTTGTGGATTTGATCGAACATGCGATTGCATTTGTCGCAGATGAATACCCTAGGCGATGTGCCGATCTGTCCGCCATTCACCACCCCAAGGTCTGACACCGGCGATGGTGACGCCGGCGATGGTGAAGCCGTGAAAGGCTCCGTGAGGTGGGTATTGGGGGTATTTTGTGTCGAGGGATTTGATGAGGGTGGGGGAGTGGAGAGGTCAGAAATATCGTGGCCATCGTTGCGGTAGACCAAAAACTCCATGCCGTCATCGACGAACTCTCCATCGTTCAGCTCGATGTCTGGAACTGCTTGCTGGAATTCGGGCTCTGGGCTTATTTCCGGCTTGATCTCCATGTAGTCGCCTTCGTCTAGTGATTGTAACGTTGAGGGAAAGGCGTCAGAGTGCAATGGGGGGTTCTGGATCCTGAGCACTGCCTGCTCAAGCATCCAGGCGTTCTCAGTGGCATTGGTTGGCCTCATCATCTTCATGGGGTTTTCACTTGGCCCGGTGTTGTAAAGAGGAGGGCTCTGGATGTCAGACACAATTGCTGGAATGGGAAAGCTGTCGATTCGCTGTGGAGGACCGCCGGGGATGCGCCTCCCTATCAGAGAGCTCTGTCTACTGAAGCTCCTTAGGTAATCTCTGGGTGTTAATGTCTTATCGCTGTCGGGTGAAATGACGCCTGGTTCTTCAACGACACCTCCCTCATTCATGGGCAGTATTGACTCTCCTGCTGTGGCTGGTACGGGAACAGACGCTTGCTGAACCGGAGATATAGGAGTCAGTGGCGTCGAAAACGACGCAGCTGGCGGTGTCACCACAGTCAATCGTCCGCGGGCTGGGGCCGGGGCCGGTGCCGGTGCAGGTACTGGTAATTGCGCTGGTGGTGGTGGCGGGCCTGAGGTCGCCTGCTCGTCGTTGCCTAGGGTTGAGTCGTGGTAATAGTCCCAGGCCAGGCCGGGGGCGTCAGGGTCGATCAGGATAGGCGAGTCTGTCTCTACAATACCATCGTCTTCGATGACAGAGGGCGTGCGTGCTCCGTCGGGCTCGTCTAATGTAGAGCGTTTGCTGTCCCGGCGCTTGGCTCGTGAAGAATGGCGCCGTCTGTGAAGCAGGCTCCAAATAGACTCTCTGAGGTGAGGGAAATGGTGATGGGACGGTGCTTCCGAGGCGCGGTCAATTTCTCTGGGCTCTTCTGTAATGCCGCCAAAGGTGAAGCCGGTGAGCACGCGGCCGGGGGTGCTGAATGAGTCGGTTAGGCTCAGTTCGCGACTGCTCGTCTTGCCAGTGGTCCCTCTGGATCCGCGTGACTTGGATGGGGGCTCTGCAGCGGGCGGGACCTGGTCGGCCGCCGTGGGGCCCAAAGGTGCCTGGACGTTCTCGACGATCTTGTGAGAGGGCGAATCAAATCTAGCTATGGGCGAGATGGGCGGCGATATTGGCGATGGGAGTCCCTGTTCGATGGCGACGCCAGAGGGTATGAGGGGTGAAGGTTGCTGCGGCTTCTGGTCGGAGGCCGCCTTCTGATAACCGCCGTGCCCGTTGGGCTTGGATTTCAAGGGGTCAAGGAGGTGATATTGGTCGTTGGCAAAGTCCGACTCGGTGCCAGGTCCGGGAGCTGATGCGAAGTGGTTCCTCTCAAGTCGCCGGGCAGTGTCGCCTTGTATGGAGTGCTGGGGGAAAATGGGGCCTCCGGGACTCTGGCCCATCTCTGCTTCGGCAGGCGCATCGTAGCGGGCGAGCCATTGACGACGGGCCCGCAAGATAAAGGGGAGGAGGCAGCATATTATGAGGGCGGCGCCGACGACGGACCCAACCACAGCCCCGGCGATGGCACGATCCGGGAGGGAGGAGGATCGCGCGAAGAGGGTGGACCGCGCTGACAACGGCATCGCCATCTCGGCGGTGGGTGCGTGCAGCAACCGTAAGCTTCGAGGGAGGAGCATGATGCGGCTCGATGATGTAAACCGAACCCAAGGTAGGTCTGTCTGAACGCGGAGGAGGACACGGTCAATCGCGCGCGGTCGGGTCCCAAGCCACGATGGTGTTGAAGAAGTCCCACACAATAGAGGCGGCGATGGGCGAGGCTGTGCCCAGGTCCTGCCGCTAGCTCACGGACCGACCGACCCTCGAAACCATGGAGAGCAAATCCGGACCCAGGAAGTGGTTACCGACAGCTGCAGCCTGAAGAAAAAAAATCCGGGGGCGTGCGTTGGCCAAACTATTCAGCAAGCTGTGCTAGATCTGATTCCAATCCGATCGAGGCTCTCTTCATGACGATGGCGGTCGATTGCGATCTGGTGCGCGCAAACAGAAAGTCCAACGGGGTTTAAGATAGGTAGGTCTGCTGCTGGACGGGGTTGGGGCATAGAAATTTAGTCCGTTCAGCCTCACCAGCGCGACCATGTCTCGCTATGGAGAACTAGAGAGTGTGGCCTAGACCCATTCGGGAGGGAGGCCGGGCTTCTCTTACGGGGGCATGACGGAGGATCGGGTGGTGCCAGCGAGCGTAGTGCGAAGCAAGCGAAGCAAGCGACGTGAGTGGATGATGGAACCTTGGTGGGTGGCCTCCCCAACGGGAGGGCCCCAAGACAAGAGACCCGATTGCTGTGCCTTCCATTCTTGCCTTGTCCCTCTTTACCAAGGTTCTCCGTCCCTTCCCCGCCATGGAACCCACCACCCCCATCATCAAAGGATTGCTAGCACAGCCCCCATAATCAATTCGAGCTCCGCGTTCGCCCTCCAGATTAGGTACTGTACGTGCAGTATGTGGTGTACAATACATAATTACACTGCAGCAACTCGCTCCCTCCCACTGTCGCCCAGTCTTCCCGCCATCGCACAAGATGCACCAACCTTTGCGCAGTCGAGCCGAGATACAGAGCTCCTCCTACGTAGCAGGAAATCAGCGAACCGAGGCTATGGTGCTGAGCAAGCACATGAGAATAGCTCTTTAGCTGCGCGGTCAACCCGTTCCTTATGCAACAGGTTTATCAAGCCTACTTAACCTGTTCACCCGACGTCGTAAAAGAACCAACGCTGACCGCCGTCGTCTGGCTATCCAATCATTCCAGAGGCGGTCCATGCCATGGGCCTTTGCCTCCGAGAATTTCGACGGCTGCAACCGCGGGGGCAATTGGCTGCCTCAGGTTCTGGTGGCCTCTGAGTTTGCACGCCTGTCTGACTTGCCTATTGCTAGGGACTGGATGGCACATACGACAGGTGGTGCATGTATGGGCATCGCAGCATACTTCTGTCGACACCCCCGAATATCAATATCACACGGGCAATTGGATCCGGCACCGAGTGCCACTCGCTAGTGATGACTGCAGATTGCCTCCCTGCCCCTATCTATGGTGCTATGGGCACCGATCACGAGCACTTTGGGCAGTTCTTCCTTTCAAGCGAGGAGAGGGTCGTGTTACTGCTACTCGTGGTATTGATCCACCAGCTGTTAAACGATAACGATCTTATTCTTGCTGCGGGTACGCGCCCCCGGGAGAACGGCGGCCACGGTTGGGCCCGTCACTTCGGGTCAGCGCGCCAAGTAAAACGGCCACGGCGGCCCGCCAACTCCCAGCGGAATCGCGAGATTTTCGGCACTGTGCTACCAGCAGTATCCCTTATCCTCTTGCACTTGTGAGGAGGAATCTGGCGTCAAAGTCGAGCGAGATAAGGTCGTCCGGACCAGTCACGGCGTCCACGGAATCAGGTACCACCCAAGCAAAAGATGGGTGAGATCACATCACACCAGCATCAAATATTATGGTACTGTACAAGCCCTCGGGCTCTCCATGCTCAAGTGTCTAGTCTAGTCTAAAATGCTACTCTTACATAGCCTGCAACTGAGAGGTGCCCGTCTCTTACGGAACATGGAGGCCTGACGTTGGAATAGTTGGCCGTGCGGGACGAAAGCCGCGCTCCGTTGACAGCTGAAGCTGCTCTTTCAGCCCTGTTTGTGGGGAACTCAACTGCATGCTGCGGAAAGGCGCCTAAAAACTGAAACAAACTGACATCCATCAGGCTCGTCCACTTCTCCCCGCATTTTCACAGGCAGCCCCCACAGACAATCCAACTGCCAAATCTACGATTATCTTCATCCATCTCTTGATCCCAGTATTGATGCTATGGTTCTAAACTGTCCTATAGTGAGGTGGTCAGATGCTGTGAGTCTTGGATACCTTTCTGAGATCTGGAATATCTCAAACCCGATTTTCTTCTTCATTTTCTTATTTGTCTTGCACCTATAAGGTTATAACAGCCAAACTAGAGGCTGCCCATTCCGGCAGTCTGGTATAGTATGCACCAAGTAGAGTTATTACCCATCTAGGTAAGACAGTGAAGCTCTAGGTAACCCCTTTTCGTTCTACCACGTCAGGTAGCACAGTCACTTACATGAGAAAACTTGAGGTGTCAATGGAGAACAAACCGCAGCCAGCTTCTTGAGCTCGCAAAGGCAATGTATGAGTTTCCGTCTTCGTTGATCTAAATCCGTCGTTGCTTTTGCCTAGGTACCTACCTTAGGCTTCCATCAAAACGGCAGACACAAGCTCCCGCTACGAAATCCGCTGCCAGCAAGCAGGCCCAGCCTATTCATTTTGCATTTTGCTCGCGGCTCTTCAAACTACTCAGTAAGGTACTTAACTCGCTGAGCTAAGATATCCATGTGTGAGCGGATGGTTAGCTGTTGTATATTAAACAAACGGTGTTTGGACTTTTGCACCCGTACGTGATAATCTCTTCTGCGTTGTTGTTGTTTTATTGTTACTACTTGGTTTATTATAGAAGTTGAAATGGAACAGTTACAGCCACAGCATGATAGTTAACCAGTATGAATGTCGGATCGGACGGAACATGGGCGTCAAGTTAGCATAGAAGATGGCGAGATGGAAGAATGGGATTTACATATTGCTCCAAGACCGGGTATCGAGTGTCTATTTCCACTGCCCCTTGACATTGGGCTCTGCGTCTAACTCTGTCGACAAGACCGCGTCCATAAGGTGATAGTTTGACCAGAGCCATGGAGTCGTATCATTATTTTAACAAAAAAGTCAACCAATGTTCATGTATTCACAGCTAGCGATACGACTACTTCAAGTGCCTTGCCTAGTTACTTTAGTAGAGATAGAGATGTTGGATGCTCTCGTAACATCGTCATGCGCGTGGGCACAAGACGGCCCCTTAATACAGAGTCAACATTAGTGTACCATCCAACAGATATACCTCTCACGTCCTGAACCAGATAGCAATAACAACCGAGTGTGGGATCATAAAGTAATATGGACGTAGACGGTTTGGCGTAGGTTGGTTGGCTGCTCGTCCCTGCCCTACTCAAGCCAGCGCGATTGCCTCCTGTCCTGAACGAGTCAAGGGGAAAGAAAGACAGATGGCTTCAAACCCCCTCCAGGTTGCCCAAATGTTTCTGATGCCGTTCGCAGTTTCCCACAAACAAACACGAAGGAGAGGGTCCACGCCTAGGTGACCACCCGTCCCCTGGGACTCACCGGAGGACCTGGCCTCTTCACCCAAACACCTCGTAGTTTTATCCCATCTATTGCCTGTCTCAGACGTCTTATATCCCCGACTGTAGCACATACAGTTCGATAATTTTTCAGTCAATCTTCTTGCACTACCATCCAGAGTCAAACAGATCAAACCACACACCATGGCCTCCAACCCGAGCCCATCAAACTCAAGTTCCGACGGTACCGGTAAAAGCGACCGCTCGATGACAGCGGAGGCCGAACCCACCGTAATGGAGGTCGAACCCACCGCCACGGAGGTTGGAAGTGTGTTGATTATCGGCGGCACTCGAGGCCTCGGATTAGCCCTCACGAGGCGATACGCATCAGGGGGGGCCAAGAAGATCGTTGCAACCGGGCGGACGCTCCCTGCAGAGAATGCCCATCCCGACAAAGTCAAGTGGTTGACGCTGGACCTGAACAAGAAAAGGGATATCGGCGTGGAGCTTGTACAGCAGCTCGAGGGTCTGGGCCAGAAAACTTTCGACGTGGTGGTAAGGAAGCCTTCTCTCGTCCGTTTTTCCCTCTCCCCCTTTCTGTCTTTGTTACGTTTGCTCCGTTTCCCTTTTTCCTTTTCCCTCTCCGTTGCCTATACACCTTTGTTGCCACTGATTTAGCACAGTGTGTGTGTGTGTGTTTACTGAATGAACCCATAAAACACCAACATAGATCATCTCGGCGGGAATTTTTCAGCTAGAGGACTTTTCCGCCAAGGTGTCTAAGGCCCCTAACGAGATCTCCAATGCCCCTAACGAGGATAGAGAGGCCCTCATGTACAAGGTCTGCGCCATCTCTCCGGTCATGATTGTCCACGGGCTGTTCCACGCGGGGATGCTGCCCGCGGGGGCAAAGGTGGTGCTGGTGTCGTCCGAGTCGGGCAGCGTGGCACTCCGTCTCCACGCCTCGGGAAACTTTGGACACCACGCGAGCAAGGCGGCGCTCAACATGGTCGGCAGGCTTCTCGCTCTGGAGCTGAAGGACAAGGGCGTTATCGTGTCCATTGTGCACCCGGGCTTCATGCGGACCCAAATGACGCGGTCGGTGGGCTTCGAAAAATTTTGGAATATTGGCCACGGTAATACATTTCTCTCTTCCTCTGTCTGTTGTCTGTCTGTCTGTCTTTCTGTCTGTCTGTCTTTTTATCTACTTTCTCTCTACTTCTTTTCTCGCGAAAGTTACCTGACATGACGACAAAAACTGATTCTATGTTATCCAGCCGTTGAGCCAGACGTGGCAGCAGGGAGCCTGATAGACTGGGTCGACCAACTCGACATGTCAGTAACAGGCCAGCTCTGGGCTCCTCGGGGGGGCATCGATATTGGAACAGGTGAGGAGCTACTCGGACCCGACCTACCGACGCCTCTTCTGCTGCCCTGGTGACGAGACGGCACCCGACACAGAATGAGCGCCAAGAATCAAGTCATTGTTTCCCTATCCCTAGAGAGTGGTTTATAAAGGAATTGGGCCTTGTTGGACGGAAATGAAGCAGGGCTCTTCGTATATTTCTAGTATTGCTTGGGATCCAGTTGAGGCTGCTGTGTTTCTTCAGCCCCTGAGTAAGGTAATGCCTGTGTACAGTTCCTAGTGTCGCCTGGCAAAGCAAACTCGATATGTATAGAACACGTTACCCATTCTCAGTACCAACACCCTTCAATACCGAGGTGCTTGAGGCTGTTGTGTATTCGAGAACGCGGTGCTGCACGCTCCGCCCTCCCCCAACTCGCACTTGTGATCCTTAACCCCTGTTTAATTGTTGGTCTGTATCGTTATTTGGGGTGCCGTTCTTGGGACTACCGCTGGCCAAAGTAGGTAGCCTATTTATCCAGTACCGCATTGGCTAACCTCTGATTAGGTACGACTACTTCCCTCAGCTCGCCAAGTTCGTCTTGCGAATGGCGGGCAATATCCACGAAGCCGTTATCAGGAGATTCGAAAGCCTAGCCATAGAGCAGTTGATCGATATACGGCGAGGTAACGACCAAGTCGCTGCCGATTTCGCTCGGGACATACACGCAGTAGGAAGTCCCAAGATTGAGAGGGATGGTGGTTCCCATTGCCCAGACGGGTCGTTTGCGCATGATAATGCGGCAGAACTTGGTGTTATCCTGGAGGTCTCATATTCACAAAAACGCCAAGATTTGCAGTTCCTTACAGATGACTATATCCTAGGTTCAAATGGGTTGACCCAGGTTATCATCGGGATCGACCTTGCGTATCAGGGAAAAGAAGCAAGAGTTATAATGTGGCGACCAAACAAGACCAAGGAGAACAGAGAAACGACGACCCTTACAACAATGAAGACCGTCGAGGAAACCTTTCGGGATACACATGGGAATTTGGTCAATGGCAAAAAGAAACTCCGAATTTGGCTGAAGGATTTCGGTAATAAGCTTAATTGCCCCGGGATCCAAAAGGCCAATAAGGTAATTACCATCTCCTTTGCTCAGTTGTATGAGTTGGTATAGAAGAGTGAGGCTTGTGATCAGATACGGAACCGGAGGCGGGGGTCGGATGAGGTTCTCGAAGGTAGAAGCAAGCAGAAGATGGTCCGCCCGTCGCCAGAGGAACTCACATCCTCAGACGAGAACGAGGAAGAAGTTGAGAAGCAGCTCAGCGACCAGGACGGAGATTATACCCCAGAGTAGGATTATATCTTGGAGCAGGTGGCAAAGATAGAGCTTGTAGAATTTTTAGATCCGTAGATCCTGAGTTCTGGGCGCATATTTTTAAGCTGTAGTCTGCGCGCTCCTCGATACGTACCCAAAACCACATCCTTTTCCTGCTCTGTCCTTCTTCCTTTCTGTAGCTTTGAATCCAGGCTTGATGGTTGCGAAGTCCTCCATATATACCCAGAACCCAGATGCCCCTAGAACGGATGAACTCCGCCAGATGGCGGGTTGTAGGCGCCTGTGGGCTGTAGGCGCTATTATCGAGCAAATGTAGCATGCGCCAGCCAAATTCGGCGGCCAGAACACCGCTTTCTCTGTTTGTGGTGTAATAATCGAATTATGTATTCTCAACCAAACCCCCATCCTCGCCTCGCCACGCCAACACAACGAAGATCATTACCCCACCACAACTGGAGAGACGTGGGTGGGTGGTTGGCATGAAAAAATAGCCCCTTTATGCAGCTGCGCAGCTGATAAGCCACTCAAGCCATGGAACCCCTCCAACTGCCCTCAAATATGGGATGTGCAGGTTAATCCCCTGTTGCAGCTTGTTGCCGGCTTGCTTTGCACACCCCATTTTTGAGGGTGGTTGCCCCCCAAGGTTCCCCTCTCTCTCTTCAGGGTCCTCGGGCTTGGCGCTCTCAAGGGTCCCCTAACCCGTCCAGTTCCCGGTTGCAGTTGCGGTTGCGGCTGTGGTGTTCGACTCCCAACCAACGCTACCGTTCACCTGCCCAACCTGAGCGTCGTCTTCTTTTTGACGATGGCCTGCGGGATAAAAGGCGGAGCAGCAGTATGGGAATGTGAGCTTCTCATGGGTATGTTCCAGGTTTTCCCTTCAGACACTGGGGAAATAACAATGTCACCCCATGTAATGGTCGAGAGCAGACTCCCTGGGAGCATGTAATGTGTGGGCATGCCGGTTGTTGCCAACAGACCGCTCTTATTGATGGCCTGGACCGCGCCAGATGTTTTGGGAAGGGGAGTTGCGGGTTATGGCGCAACGTATGCAGGGCAGAAGACCAGACCGGTTCAGTTGGACGATGCCATCCGAGCGCCGGCGTCGGTACTCGAAAGGAGAAGCCATACACGCGAGGCTAAGAACCTACCGGTACCTAGAGAGTTCAGAAAGTAAAGGTGATATACAGCCCAAGAGAGCCTCGTCTGCCATCTGGTGCCGTGGTGGTATGCTGCCTCGGGTCGAGAATTGCTTTGCTGCGATAGCCCAGGTTCCGTGGTAGGGCAGTTGATGATGTGCCGAGCAGTGCATTGGCTGAAACGACCCAACAACGGCCGCGATTAATATCGAGGCAATCAGGTGTGGTGTTCGTCACCATCGGCACCGGCTCCAGAGAGACGACTGGCTGAGGGGCGACGACGGCTTCTTCAACGACTATTCTAGTTTGTGGTTCCAACTTCCCGCTCCTCCCCCGCCGCCCGAAGAGCGCCCACCTGCGATGGTGCAGACAGGGTCCAGTGCTGTGGGGCAACCAATTCATTCAAGGTTCCCGCTAGGAGGTTAAGTTGTTCGTAGCGTAGCACAGGTATAGGCAACTGAGGTTTCACCACCCGGGCGGCGTGGTTCGTCTTCGTTGAGGATCGTCTTGATTAGGGTTCGGACAGCTCCTGAACAGACAGGACCCAGGTGCGCAATTCTGGGTCTTGGAGCGCCGGCCCCTTGATTAGAGTTTGTGGCCGTTGTCAATGGACTCGATTGTGGTCGGCAGAGCCAACCTGAAGTTTTAAGTGCAGCGAAGAGCAATGGGAAACTGTAATTCCGTATTCGGCCCCTGGGCTCCCGTCTTTCTACTAGTACATAGTATGCATGTTCTCCAGGAATACGGGGTCGAAGCAGGGGGCAGGGGAGTCGAGAAGGTACGGTAACTCGTTGTGGAATGCGACCTGACGGGAAGGGGCAAGTGAAGTTCCTGATGCCGCCAGTACTGGTCCGTCCGTATTCAGTCATGACATTCAGCTCTTTTATTTACTTGTTATTTATCATTATTAAACACCCCGACGACTACACGGGCATGCCAGCTGCTCTGCTCCATTCTTTCTCTCTGCACAAATCATCAACGACCGCCTTCTCCCGCAACGAGGGGAAAGAGTCTACTAGGTTATCTTACCTGACTGCATCTGAATATTGCGGTATTTATTATACGTCGCTCTTGAGGCGCCAGTACGAAGCACATACATACAGTACACAACCGCCTGCTGGCACACGGTTCTATCCAGTCATTCTGGCTCCTCGTTTTCGACAGCCCACAACGACTCGTTACCTGCCTGAAGCTGTGTCGAAACCTGGCCTGGGACGAAACGCACTGCGAATGCACCACATCATTCACTTTACCGCACACCGCAAACCTCACACCGCACACCGCTGCACGCCCTGAGGTACCGCAGGCTAGCTTTTGGTGGTTTACGGTCTTCCACTTGTCTCCACCGATCCACTGCACCATCGAGCTCAGGTCCTATCGCAATTTCTTCGGCGCAGTCGGCAGGAAGGCCCGCCCCCCCCCCAAGGCAGCCTGGTTGGATGGTCGCTGCACACTGCGAGTTGAACCGACAAACAAACTCTCAAGTCCTAGCTTCCAAACATCCCCCCACCAGAGGTTCCAGGGAGTTGCCAGCTCGAGACTGGAAGAGTCGTCCAAATTACCCGCAGTAATCACTCACCTTCGCTAGAAACACCGTCATCGAATAGTTAGCCTTGCCTTGAACATCCTAGGTTCCGACTACGATCGCGAGGTGGCCAAGGTTCAAAGCCCCGTCCGTGCCGTCCTGCTTACCGCGACCGAGCCAGCTAAATAAACCGACCCGAAAGAGTTTGCTGTCCCGCATCCCAAGCTCCCGTTCAAAGCGAACCAAAGCACCCGACTCGGGAAATAAACGCCTGCACCTCGATCCCTTCACACCGGGGCGCGCAGCAAGAAAAGTTGACGGCATTGTCAGCACACTGCAGGACCTTGGTTGTTTTGTCGGGACTCGTTAGCCGTCATCTCATTCGTTTGGAACCAAAGGCCTTCCGATTGCTTGCAACGCGACGAGCTAGACATCGACCAGTATTGCATTTTGCGGAATCGGCTTGCATCCTGTAGTGAATCATCCTTCCCGGCATCCCATCTGAGCTCTCGTCTTCAAACCGACGCCATCGCCCAGCGCCTCAAGTGCCCCAGCGCCAAACGCAGCCGGTATAGGTCGCGGGCGCTACTCGGCATCCCTTCACAGAGGGATAAGGGGGGGAAGGCACCGCGTGGCAAAACCAGCCGATCCACCACCGCACACAGAGGGCACAACGCGCGGCCGTTATCAGTCTCTCGAAGGCTCCGGCGAAACTTGGCTTGTCTAGCACCATTTATGTTGTTAACAGGACCAAACTCTGTTGCCTGTTGGTCAATTTAGGTGCGACGAAGAAGAAAAAAAAGAAAAGACGAAAAGGAAGAATAGCGATCAAGGCCCACGGCTACAACCTGCAAGCACACCCGTGTCGGAACGATTGCTTATCTGGTATGACGCTTGCCCAGGGCACCTAAAGGAATTCGAGCCTCCCACTAGACTTCCCGTCTTTTTACGCAGTACTACCGTACTACCGTGCCACTACTCACCACCACCACCTACCAGACCAGCGCGGAGCCCACCACCGGAGCAATCGCTACGACAACAACCACCGCCGGCTGCACGGCCAAACACAAGACGTGCATAGCTTCGCATACGCGCATTCTTGCGTCGCTGCCCACGATGGCGGCTACCCAACCAGAGCAAACAGGTGAGCCAGAGCCCAGTCACTCGGCGGATGATATACCCTGGCGCTATCTGCCGGCCGCTCCTCTTGCCTTGCCTCCGCCCCCCCCCCCCCCCCAGTCCTGTCCCCTCGGTTGTGTGCGTGCCAGAGTGGCAGAGGGGTAGATCCTCGCACCGACGCAGACGTGCCTGGTCTCTTGTTTTCCAACTTCCCAGTTTTCCTGTTGATCGGGATCTTTTGGCGCCTGGGCATTTGTGGGCTCCCAGTTCTCTTGAGCCGGTTGTGTCATGTAAAAGAGATTGCTGTTTCATGTCCCTATCACAGTCGTCATTCACATGCACGGTGCCGATGGCCAAACCCACCGTTCCTTGTCTGATCAATTACTGACGTTTTGGGCCATTTTGCCGCGCCTTGGACATTTAGATCTACGATCTGCTGGCTTGACCCTCAACCTTTCCTCTAACAATCCATTTCGCAACCGCGCCGTATCGCCGGCTCTCGCTGCAAGCCCCGCCTCGCCTTTCGACGACCCCCCTCCGCGCCCTTTATCGCGAAATCCATTTCTCGACCCCTCTGTCGCGGCAAGACCCAGCCTGCCGAACATCAAAGCGGCATCGGATACCATGTCGCCTCTCGACAAGAGACCGTCGTCGCCCACGGCTGAAGAGATATTTGTATGTGCTTCCATTCCCTTTCCAGCGCAGCAGTCGCAGACCGCGCACCTTGCCCTGACATTGCATCTCCTTGTCTTCAACTCGTCATAGCCCAGAACTAATAAAGTCTCCGTAGGGCTCCTTGACTCTTGACGATCAGAAGGCCCCCCCACCTTACCAGGTGTCTCCTCCGCCCGGACCGCCCAAGCCAGATGCGGTGAGGCCGCCGCAAATGGGCCGTCGAGGTCCACCTCCTCCAGGCCGGGACGACTTGCTGTCCACCAGCCGCAGAGGACCACCGCCTAATCACCGCCCAACGCGCTCGCAAGAAGAAGCCCTACGGCGCAAGATGCAAGCAAATGGGGAAGGCTCTGCTCTGCCCGATCCTTCCCGTTCACCTCAAAGGCGGTCCGACCGCCGCCCGCGCAGGAACTCGGAGTCCTCTGCCGTGGACCGCGAGAAGCCGACCACCGAAGAAGAAAAGAAGCTGCGCGAGCTCAGGCGACGTGACCGAGAAGCCCGTCGGCAACGCGATAATAGGGATCGGGATAAGAAGCCTCCCAACCGCAAGCTCGACATCATCGACCAGCTGGATGCGACCAGCATCTACGGAACCGGAAGTATGTGTCTCGTTGCCACTGCCATTTCTGATCGTTGCTGATACGTAAATTACAGTGTTCCACCATGATGGCCCCTTTGATGCCCTCAACCCGCATCGAAACAAGCAGGGCAGCCGGCGTGCCCCTATGGAGGCGTTTCCCAAGGATTCGCTGAACAACGTGCTCGGTGGTTCTGGGCCACTGAACGTTCGTCCAGACCATGCGGCTTTCCTTGGGCAACACGACGATGAGGCATTCAAAGAGTGGTCGGCAAGCGGCAAGGACCGGTTGGAATTGGCAGACTATCCGCCCCCCAGCAAGGGTGAAGCGCGTATCTTTGACCCGCTCAGCCGCAGCAGCATCCTGCATGGCGATGAAAGCATGGGTCTTGGCACCTCTACGTTCTTGGAGGGCACCCCGGCCGCGCGTACCGCAATTCAGAAACGCCAAGAGGAAGAAGCCGACAACGAAGGACTGCAGCGAAAGAAGTCGCTCGCCCAGCGGATCCGCAGCATCAACCGTGGCGGCCGCGACTACCAGCCATCGGGAAGGATGGCACATCCGGATGGTTACTATGCCTCTCGGAGATCGCCCTCGGACAGCTGGAACCAAACATCTGCCAGCATGCAGACGCCGGCCAACGAGTCCAATCCCTTCTTTTCCGAATTCGAGCAGGGCAAGAAAGGGGAAGAGGCATTCAACGTGCGGAATATGGATTCCAATGGGAACCGAGTGTCACCCGCCAGTCCCAAGGGATACAGCCTGGAGCGCAGAGTCACGACCGACGCCACTATGAGTGCCGAAGAGTCGCAACCGAAGCCCAGTGGCATCCTAGGCCGAATGAAGAGTCTGAAGGGCGGACGCCGCGCACGGCAGAACAACCCTCCAAGCACCGATATGGGGACTAATGCTCCTGGTACCGCGGTCTAGAAACACGCCTGGATATTTCGACGAGGGATGCCTCGCGCGTAAGCGGCTTCACAGAGAGTCGGGAGCCAGCAACACCGAGGTCCAGCATCCTAAGCTTCACATACCCTACGAATTGACTCTACGAACAGTATGTTTTAGTTCTGCGGAGCGCAGCTAGTCCTCCCTAGCTTGGCGTCTAGGGGGCAGTTGAACCATCCACACACGAAATCAACCTTCTCTAGGTACACCCTCGCCCTTTTCGTCGACATTCTACGGGCACAGGAATAATGTCGAATGGAGAATTATATGTACAAATTTTGTTGGTGGCTCTTCGGGAGCTGCAAACAAGAGAGGACTGTGGCGTAAACTCGGGCACGCCTGGTTATCTCGTCAGAGACGCACAACGATGGTGTTTCCCCTCTTCAGTAGTTCCACCATACATGAGACGCGACGGGGGTGGTTGTGGACCACTGGTCTGCGGGCTTCTTCCTTTTCCTTTTCGGTTCCTTTGCCTATACGGAGAAAGTGCGTTTCAATGATGTTCAGGGGCGGGTGGAGAATGAGC
Source organism: Lasiosphaeria ovina (assembly GCA_033439765.1). Taxonomy (NCBI): domain Eukaryota; kingdom Fungi; phylum Ascomycota; class Sordariomycetes; order Sordariales; family Lasiosphaeriaceae; genus Lasiosphaeria; species Lasiosphaeria ovina. Next base: position 1,987,462 of record JAULSN010000009.1, read on the forward strand.
GAGGTCCGGAAGGTGGAATTAACACCCGGGGATAGCATAGGGGGAGGATTGAGTACATGAAGGGTACTTGCTGCCTGCCTTGCCGACGGTAGTTTCGTTGTCGAGACGGAATGGGAGTAAGGCGGGTTTAGTACGTCGTTCGAGGAGACATGGTCCTGTTCTTACTTTTTCACTCGTCTCTTAATGTCGATACAATGAACGAACCTCGGGGCGTTTGTTTGATGTACCTACCTAGGTACCTTGGGCATGCTGTCAGGGCTAGCAAGACTGAACGAAAGTTTTTATGGTATGCTTTTTAAACTCTGACCGTGATGCAGTCTACTAGAGAGGCGTTTGCTGAGTATCCGTTTGCTGAGTATCTGTATCAAGTGAAGGCGGGCAAGTGGGGTTCTGTGTCCAAGGCCCACATTTGGGTTGGGACGTCCCGGCCTTTCTTCCCACCCCAATTCTGATGTCACCATCTCCCATCTGCATGCATTTGTAGTCAACAGAGAGAGCTGAACCTCACGACTCAGTCCCAAACAGCGCTACGGATACCGGGCAGATGGCAATGTTCGTTATTGCAGTTCCGGGGACGTGACAATTGTTTGCCTTGGTGCCGTGGATTGCGAGGGTCAGAAGACGCTTAACTAACTGGTGCTTGAGAATCGCGAAAGGTAAGTTCAGGTCCAGGGCGGGCGCTATTGTGTGTGCTCTTATGAGCTTGCTCATAGGCTCTCAGATTTATGGATTGTTTTGATTTTTTTTGGGAGGGGGGCCGCTAACGGGTTGAATTATACTTTAGGTTTGGTTGTCAACAGAGATCGGCTGAATGAATGGATGGGTGGACGTTCCGTGAATGCATGCATCCTGCTTCGACCTTTGACCATTGGACCTGAAGAGACGCCCTTTCTCGCCCTCCGTCCTGTTCACACGCTTCTGGGGATGGGGAGTTTCTTGGGAAAATGACTGCGTCTATCCACATCACCTCGAATGACATGGTTGAAGCAAATCCGCCTCAGGTTCTCTCTACTCCCCGCCCACCTCTCAAAATTTGAGGAAGTAAAGCGAAAATGCGGGCAGCTATGCACCCGGCCGAAGAAGCCCCGTTGGAGCCCATCCCGGCGTCGGTCCTCCTCAAGAAGGCCGTGGAGAGAAAGGACGGCCTCAGACGTCGCGGTAACATCTTGACTGGCTGCGGCGAGCTCGACGAGTATGTGCTGCTCGGCGGCTTTGAGCGCGGGTCGGTCGTCGGTGTGAGCGCCGAGGATGGCGAGATAGGTCTTTTGGTGCGTTTTTCTGCCTTACTGTCCATTTTTTTATGTCATTGGAGATGGCCTGGGTGTTGTCGATGAGACAGACAGTTGGCGAGTTCATGCTCATTTCTCGTTCTGTCTAGATTGGCTTGCAAACGGTTGCGCGCTTGTTGGCCGGGACGGCGCCCGGCGCCCCTGTACCAGCTCGGCCTCGCGCCATGATCGTCACAACCTTGCCTGCACGAGTGCTGCTGCCGAAGCTGCGCGAAGTCATCGTCGGCCAGGTTGCGGCCCTGCAAGGCGGGGGGCTCGAGAATGTTCGCGACAGGGTCCAGTGGTGTCTTGAGAACATCTCTATTGCGCGAGTGTTTGATATCGAAGGCCTCTGGGAAGTCCTGTCGGAGCTGGATGCACAAGGCCAAGGCCCCTTGGAGTCGAAAGATGCTGTCCGGAGCGAGCCAACACTGCAGCGGGAGGAAACTCGCGAGCCCGATATCAGGCCCGCGCCGAAAATGGAGATCTTGGACAGCGAGGATGAAGATGACGGCTTGTCACCTCTGAACGAGTCACCTCTTGATCAAGAGACGCCCTTGAAATCCAGCGAGAAACCACCTCCTAGGTCGAGTCAGGAGACGCCTCTGAAATCCAACGAGAAAACACCTATGTCGAAGCAGGAGCCTCTGCCGGATTCCTGTCCTTCGCTGCCCCTGCCAGACATAATTCTCGTCACGCACATGTCCACCCTGCTCAGTACGCTATTTACCGGACGTGACGACAAACCAGCCGCGCACAACACCATGCTACTCCTCTCTTCCCAGTTGCGCCACCTGACGCGCTCTCCCAGCCGCGGGGGGCCACTGATCATGCTTCTCAACTCAGCAACAATCAACTCGTTCACAGGGGGCGATGAGAGCATCCCGGCAACGGACTACAACGAACACGGCCCCCCTCCATCGACTGGGCTCGGATTTGGCACGGAGCACACCGCCACAAGGCCCTCGGACGCCTCACTGCGCTCCATATTCAGCCCCTCCCGCCCCGGCGGATACCGCGGCATCGGCCATGTCCGCGCACTGCAGAGGCAGGCTACCAAGCCCTCGTTTGGTCTTGTCTTCTCCAAACTGCTCGACTTACACCTCCTCTGTACCCGCGTGCCGCGGACAAGGGGGGATGCCGGGGTCGTAGAAACAGGGCTGTACTTTGGGGGGAAGAGCGAGATACACTTGACATGGGTGGTTGAGGTGCTCCTGGACGAGCTGGGCGTGTACTGCGAGTCCGATGACAGGAGAACAGGTTGGAGAAGGAGCAGAGAGCAGAGATGGGCTGCCGTGGATGTGGGTGAGGGCGGGGCGAGGACTGTGGATGTAGGTTGATGTTGTTGGACGGCTGTCTGACGCAGCAGGCCGCCCATGAGGTGAAGCACTGATGGTGTCTATGCAAGAGACACATCGCCCTCACGAAGACGTCAGTCGTGGGTATGCCTGACAGGACGGTGCTCTGGCCAGATTCGGTCAACCAACATTCTGCGCGTGAATTGCTACTTGCTTGTTGTCACTTTCCAATTTATCCCGTATCCAAACAGAATACTTATTTTACAGCTGAGTTGAGTTTTCCCCTTTTCCTCCCACTCCAGCATCCTGGCCATGGATCAGTCCCTTTTCACGTCGCAGGGGCCCAGAGACCTTGCCTAACACGCACCTACAGATCTTCATAGCCGCCGTCCACGCGCCCGACAGATTCATCCTCCTCCAAGTACGGCTCCAGCCGGGCCTTTAGCTCGTCAAGGCCAACGGCATCATCATCATCCTCCTCCTTCGCGCAGGACTTGGAGCTACGGACAACGCCGTCGCCGTGGGGGTGATGGCGGTGGTGCTGCGGAATCAGGACCTTGTCAACCACGTGGATAACGCCGTCGTGCGCGATGCCGTCCTTGACGACGACGTTGACCAAGCCGTTGACCTTGATCGACACGACATGGAACCACCGCTTGATGTCGACGCTGATGGGCTTGCCGTGCAGCTGCGACGGCAGGTCCACGTGCCAGTAGTCCCGAGACGCCGAGTCCGTATTCTTGTCAGCATGGTCGTGGTCGTGGTCGTAGTCGGTCTTCTTCTTATAGAAGGCGTCCGAGTACAGCGTCTCGTTGGCCACGATGTGGTACTTGAGCAGCGCGCGCAGGTACTTCTTGCCGCGCTCCGAGAACAGGAACGCGTTGGTGCGCGTGCCGAGCCGGGCAAAGGCGTGGTTCGTCGGCGCGAACAGCGTGCCGCCTGTGCGGGGCGGAGCATCGTCATCATCCTCATTATCATTCTTGGCTACAGCAAATCCCAGATCGTCCTCGCCAACCCCCGTCGTCTCGAGCGCCAGCGCCAGCGTGCTGAACGTGCCCGGCAGCAGCTGGACGATCTTGGCCTGGCGCGGCGGCGGCACGAGGATCGCGTCGACGGCGTGCACGACACCGTTGGCCGCGACTACGTCGCCGAACACGACGCGGCTGTAGAAGTTGAGCCGCGCCGCGGGCCCGAAGAAAGGGATCGCGCTGCGGCTCACGCGCACGCGCTGCGGCCGCGAGCCCAGCGACGAAAGCGACAGGTTCGTCCCCACCGTCTGCTGCCCCTTTAGCCGGCGCAGCGGGAACCTCCCGGGCACGATGTGGTACGCCAGCAGGGCGCGCACGAACTCGGCCGGCGGTTTTTTGTCGTCGTCGTCGTCGTCGTCGTCGTCGTCATCGCCATGTCCGTCGTGCCCATCGTGCTTGGGCAGCCGCTCAAACGCGCGGTCCGTCGGCACAAACAGCGTCACGTTCCCCGCCGACGTGTCCGAGAGCAGCGCCTTGATGTCGGTGTGGGCGTCGACCAGCTTGGCGAACCGCGTCGTGTGCTTATTCGACGAGATAAGCTCGTAGATGCTCTTGCTCGGGTCGCCGCGCTCGCGGTGGCCGTACTGGGCGAAGCGGTCGTAGTGCTGCTCAAGGTCATCGCTGCTTCGGATCTCTTTCCTTTCCGATAGGGTCTCTGCTGGCAGTCTTGCCGCCCTTTGGATGGGAGTCTTTACTATTTTCTGCTCGATGAAGTCCGTGTCGAGAACGTCGTCGATGTAGTCGGTGGTGGACTCGGAAAAGGCGGCAGCACAGCCATCGCTAGGGTTCTCGCTGCTGCTGCTACTGCTGCGGCCCTTTGTCGCGGCGGAGGCAATGATCTTCTCCAGCCAGGCGAGTGTGTCCTCGGCGGCGGTGACCTGGTTGTCCCACCAGCTCAGAATGGACGCCGACGCGCCCTCCGGTTCAGCCACCTCGGCGTACTCATCGTGGACGGTAACACCATCCCCAACGCAGCTGGTGCAGGGTTGAATAGAGTATTGATGGAAAATCCGGGGCTGCTTTGATGTTCTGAAGCCGGGGATCGCGAAAGATGCGGCGGTAGCCGCAAACAGCGCGACTACAGTCGGTGCTTGCTTCATGGCGGCTGGCCTTGTGGGTATAGATGGGTTTTGTTGGTAATGTTTTGATGCTGCTTGGTTAACCTAGCTTTTTGACTAGATAGGCGCTCGAGGTTGAGTTGAGCTGATCAACTCGCTAACCCCTGAATCAACTCAACAAGTAAGACCTTTGCATGAACAAGTTGATGTTTGCAGTGGAAATCGAAAGAATAGAGGTCTTCTCGTGTTAGCTAACAAATTCACACCTCTGTGTTAAGGCAGAAGAAGACGCATGATGGAACGGCCCCTCGCTCGCCCGACTCTTCCGGACTCTTGGTGGTGGTTGAATTACCCAATACTAGACGTCATTCTGTTGCGAGGTTGCGTACGCACTTGTGGTTGATTGGTCGTTTCCCCTCTTTGACTTTTCGGTGGTACTGTACATACATGTTGGCCGTGGCATCAGGATTCGCCTCCCTCGCCGTTTGTTCTTGTGTTCTTTTGCTTGTAAGCTGAGTTAATGGAGCAGCTTGAATTGCTAGAACTACCTAGACCTGGTGAACAAAATAAGTATCCAAGTGCCTTTGATATATGGTATTTGCTGTCGGGTGTTGAGTGTATTAGTTGCTGCGCTCCGTTCGCCTTGTTGCCTCCATGCCGTGTTTTAAGTTCCATGATCACCGCAACTAGCCTCGAGAAGATTAGACAGAAGCCGCCACCAGAGATATTGAACAAGTAATTAATTAAATCTATTTGTACTTTTGCTTTGCTTCGTTTCTCATTCAACAAATGCCGCTTGGGAATCAGCAGCTCTACCTTAGGCACCTACCTACCTTCCCTGGCTTAAGTAAGTTGGGTAAGCAAGGACTATGAGAAGTGATCAGCTTGTCGCCTGTCATTCTAAATCTACATTCTAGCAAAAAGAGGTCACCGGGGGTTGCACCAAGAGCCGGACAGCGGCACTTGGACTGGAGTCTGTTTCAGGGTTTCAGGAAGTCTTAGAAATCATGGCTCTGAATCATAGACCTAGGCTGGCATCGCGAATGCGTGCTCTTCTTAGGCAACCTTGTTCTGTCTGTCACCCCGACACATAAGATGCACTGTGGCCATGATACCTGGGTTTGACAAAGGATATAAAGACTGAGGGGAAGCTTTGACACGGAATTTGCTGTTGACGGTGTGACTTTGGTGACTGTCTGAAAAGGAGCAAGTCGGACGTTTTGGTCTGAATCCTGGTTTGAAGGGAAGTTTGGGTTGCGACGGCTTGAGATACACCCAAAAGGGAGTGCAACGATAAAGAAGACAAACCTATGCACCAGGGAAGGTAGTTTGGCAGGCATGAGATTTTCTACAACCAAGGTAACCAGTTACTGACGAGAGAGTGACACTGTACCGGCCTGTGCCCAAGACAGGCAGGAGGAGCCCAACAATGACATGGAAGCCCAGACAAGTTGAGAGAACACTGGACGCGCCGAATTGTCGCCATGAACCCCTTATACTGACTTGTATGTACATGTACGGGCAGTGGCATTGTCCCCCCGCAACCTAACACGAGCCAGCGGCCGATCGACAACGTTTTGTGCCAGGAGTTAATCAACAACAATACATTCAAGGGTCTATCAAAGGGCTCACACTACATGGAGGGGCATGGGAAATCCCGCAACGACTTACACGAACGAGTTAGCTGCTCGTCTGTCTCGTATACCATATTGGATGTCGGATTCTACAAGCCCTGCAAGAGTGGGGGAGGCACCGAGGTTGGAACCCTCCTTTTAGTACAACCTAAGCTGGTTATACCCTCAAAGAAGAGTGGACGCTCTGGCCTTGCCACCGCATCAGACAAAAGCGTGGGCGCCGACAACAAAGCAGAACACGCTCCATCGTCCGACTCGATCCTGAAAGGTAGGTAGGTCGTCCACGTTCCGCCGAGGCGCCAAGGATGGGGGGACAGCCCGGAGCCCGGATCGGCACGATCGAGATGGGTTCGCACGAATCTGGACACCCGTGAACTGCCGGGGGAGGTGGGAGCCTGTCGCTGTCTCTCGATCCGTGCGGCTAGACCAGAGGCGAAGCGAAGCGCTGCACTGTAACCAAGGCAAAGAGATCTAGAATCCTTGATAGATGTGGGATGGGATGGCCGATTCCGAGCCGTCGCATTTCGCATCCGGCGATCGACGGTCGAGGCCTGCTTGCCACTGCACTGCACAGCACGGGAGGAAAAAAAGGGCGCTTTGTGTTTCGTGAATGGCCAGGGTACTCCGTAGGGGGCTATGTAATTCGTGCATACAGTCCCGAATGGAATGCCTTACTACACACGTCGGGGACACGGGACACTACGTACAGTATGTAAGGTATGGATGGATGGATGTATTGTTTGTACAAAGGGCGTGCACATGACCATAACCCCCCTCCCCTCTTTTAGGTCCCGAAAGAATTTAGGGCGAGTGCGTCTTCGCAGAAAGATCCGCACTTATCCTCCAGCGGGCAGAGGGTGCTGCTATTTAAGGGAATGCGTGATTGCGAAAGCGACGGGAGCGACGGGAGCGAACCCAGAGCTTGTTAGGCGTTGAAGAATTATGCCTCGTTTGAGTCGCTGCCCGTTGGGATTGGAACTCGACCCTAAAAAAGCTCACCGCGCCGGGCTTAACCGCCCCCCCCCAGACGCGCGCGCGGGCCGTCTGTGCGCGCAATTGGCTGAATCCGAGTTGGGAGTTGCTAGACGCCGGGGCGTCTGCGGCGTCCAACTAATCCCATCGGCCCTTCGCCTCTCGCTCACAGTCACTGGGGGGGGGGGAGTCCTTTTGGCGACTTCCTTCTATGCTGACCGAGTTAGGTAACTGAGGGGTAATACTCTTATGGAAGTGGCGGGATGTGGTCAAAGACATGGAAATCCGGTTAACATTTGTTCTCGGTTGGGTCTACGAAGTTCTCAGGTATGGAACTTGGTGTTTGCTCTGTGCTTTAACTAGGTAGGTATGTACCTTACCTGCGCTGCGGTGAGCACAACAGCTGCTGCGGATAAGGAAATTGAAAATCTGGGAAATCTGGGCCTGGTTTCGTGACCCAAAAGGCTTGAACAAGGCTAAAGGCCAGGGGCCACTGCCGTCAGATCAGAGGAGTGAGTGGGAAGCGATGCGATGCTCCGTATGGAATATTGGAATACCTGTAATTTGAGATGGCAACGTGGATCGATCCAGACCAGACCTGACCTTGCCGACGGCCATGTTGCTCACCCAGCCCGCCGGGACTGGTGGATGTCAAAGAGGATTTAAAATGTCCGCCCGTCCTAGTGGATGGTGGGTGAGGTAGTGAGGCGGCTGCGGCAATTGTGCCGATAAGTAGTGCTGATTTAGGACCGCGTGAACCATCCCGTGGTCCCAAGGAGAGGCGCAACAAGAGGGCTTAGCGACCTAACGCGGGCACCAGTCATCACCAGCGCGCCCTTTCGACGCCTGAGACCGCTGTAGTCAGGCTCCGAACGCAAACCTCACCGGATGCCCAGCGCCTGCTCATCACGGGTAGCTAGAGAGGCGTTGTTTCTGGCCGGCCCTTGTCACGTCGGGCAGGCCCCTCGCATCATCCAGGTTGGTATTCCACGAGGCACTAACGGGTGTCGTACTATGGTGTAGTATAGTGTATATTCAGATCAAAAAGCATCGAACGTCTGCCTTTCCCCCCAAGACCGGTCGGTGTCTAATAAGGTAGGGTGAGGCGTGCCAGACTCGAAATGTCTTTCCATTTTAGTAATTATGCCCTCCACCTCTGCCTGAGCTGTAACTACCCGTCAGGCTATTGAGTGCACTACCGAAGGTACCCGTTCCTTGCCCCAAGCCCGCATTAAAAATCCAACCTACGATGTAGCTCCGTGTTATGCCCCCAAGGCTGTGCGAGGCGTCGGGGGGGGGGGGGGTTTTGCAACCAGGCCAGACCCGCTGCCCCTTGGCGAGGCCGTACGTGCGGGTACAGCACAGTGTGAGCTTTACCTGCCCCACAAGTCTCTTGCGCTCTTGACTCCGAGTCCGTCCATCCATCTCCGAGCCAGCACACCAGCTCCACTGGGACCTATCCAAAGGACGGCGGGCTCTTGGATCTCAACTGTTAGCAAGCGTGCACGTATCAAGGGCGCGACCCACCGCCGCTCGACGACCTCCTTTCATCTCTGCCCAGGTGTCCCGTCCCAGACAGAGTCAACGGGTCTCAGAGCGTGAGGTAACAACTATCTGAGACTTGGCAGCGACTCGTCATCGCCTGATGATGTGCCCTGGCCCAAGCATCGTCGCTGTCGCCGGGTTTCCAACCTCAGGCTCCCTTGCGGCGGGAGGCAGGAGGCAGGAAGGGCATGCTGGCCTCGGGAAGAGCTGGTAATCTGTCGCCGTCACGCAACGCATGTGTGCACCTTGCCGACATGTGCTTGCCTTGACGCCCTTGAAACTTTGCGTCGAACCTACTCAGTAATAAGTGCAGGTTGTCTTGAGAGTCCCGACAGCTTGGATCAAACACGGCCAGAGGGGGGGAATGTACGTGATAAGGTTGCTGCTAAGGAGGTTCTGCCTATCAGAGATTGCCCGGCTGGCCCTTCTGTAACCTGCTAGAGCGCGTAGTTGCACAATAACCTCCTTCCAACCGCCCGCCCACCTTCCAAGTTGCGGTGCGGCTGCTTTGCTTTGCTTTGCTCTACTTTGGCGCGCGAGCGGCTTTGTTAAATATCGCTGGTTGCACCGTGCAGGAAAGGCGGAAGGCGGGAGGGATAGGGCGGGGCTGAAAACAGGAAAAGTGATGAACCAGTGAATGAGCTTCTTCTGGTGCCCTGTTCGTATTGGGCCATTTCTGCCTAACTGATGAGAGACTGGTCTTGCGGCATGGTTGCCTCCCCAGAGCCTGGCCGCCCGTTCCCAGTCAATCGCTTGTTTGTCACCTGGCAGCTCGCACTGTGTAAGTTTATGCTTGGCCAGCTAGCCACGGAGTCCTGGGCGAAGGCAAGGAGGCACTGAAGCGGACGGAAGCCGAGCCCGCCCAGCTATTCCTGACTGCAGGCCCTGGCGCCTCAAAGCTAAGTTGGGTCTGTCTCCCCAAATCCTGCTGCTGACACTTCCTCCCTCCTCTTGCCCCCTTCCTCGCCGCTCTTCCTCTCCTAAATAACCTCCGCCTTTCGCCTCCCCTCACGCCCCGAGCGAAAGAAAAAGCGAAGGACTCCCGCCATAACGTTTCGAGGGTAATAAACTCAAAGCCGCCTCCACGGAAGCCTTTCTCGGGCTTTGCATTCCACATCTTTTTGCTTTTCTAACAAATTTTTTTGCAGAGCACATTCGGCCATCGGGTCAGGCGTGAAACTCGTGCTCGTCAACCACCACACCCACACTGGTCGGACGTAGGATTCTTTCCCCTCTCGCATCGACCTGACGTCCGGGGAGCCCGCCTCAACGACGATACGTGAGTTCCCTTTTTTCGATTTGCATTCAACAAATTCCCTCTTCATTTGGCTTGGAAATTCCGAGGTGCATTCTTCAAAGATTTGGAGGCGTGATTTAGCGAACCGAAGGGGTTTTATCCTTTGGCCTCGCATACCCTGTCCCCGCGTGTCGCTACGCCCCTTTGGCGGTTTCTAGGCCTAGCCGAACCCTCCCTCAACCGCATGCTTCGACGCTTTTCCTCCACAACGACGCTCATCAATCCAACCACGGCCATCCTCTAAAATAAAGGCTGACCCTCGATATTTCCATCTTCCAGATTATCGTCGAACTTATACTTCGCTCTCCCGTCGACAGCGACCGAGGAACAATCCTCGACCTCACCGCCAAGATGACGACCATGGTAAGTCTCTACCCCTCTCCACCCTTCCCCTTAATTCCGCCCAGTTCCTGTTTTCTTGGCCTGCTTTTCGTCGTACCAAAATCGGCTTTCACCATGCTTCGCCCCCGCGGATCTCGAGCCTCGACTTGGGTCAATGACGAGGACCGAGGAGCAGTAACTCGAAGCAACAGTCCAGCTGACAGTGTTGATGGTGACATTAAGGATCTTCGCGTCGGAAACAAGTACCGAATCGGTCGCAAGATCGGTTCTGGCTCGTTCGGCGACATCTACCTCGGAACCAACATCATTTCTGGCGAGGAGATTGCCATCAAGCTCGAGAGTGTGAAGGCCAAGCACCCGCAGCTCGAGTATGAGGCCCGCGTCTACAAGTCGCTCGCCGGCGGCGTCGGAATTCCATTTGTTCGCTGGTTTGGCACCGAGTGCGACTACAACGCCATGGTTCTTGACCTCCTCGGCCCCAGTCTCGAGGATCTGTTCAACTTCTGCAACCGCAAGTTCTCGCTCAAGACTGTCTTGCTTCTGGCCGACCAGTTGATCTCCCGCATCGAGTACATCCACGCAAAGTCGTTCATCCACCGTGATATCAAGCCCGACAACTTTCTCATGGGTATTGGCAAGCGTGGCAACCAGGTCAACGTGATCGATTTCGGTCTCGCCAAGAAGTACCGGGATCCCAAGACCCACTTCCACATCCCGTACAGAGAGAACAAGAACTTGACAGGCACGGCCCGCTACGCCTCCATCAACACCCATCTGGGAGTTGAGCAGTCCCGCCGCGATGATATGGAGTCTCTTGGCTACGTGATGCTCTACTTCTGCCGCGGCTCTCTCCCGTGGCAGGGCCTCAAGGCTGCCACCAAGAAGCAGAAGTACGACCGCATCATGGAGAAGAAGATGACCACTCCCACGGACGTGCTCTGCCGTGGCTTCCCCAACGAGTTTGCCATCTATCTTAACTACACGCGCTCGCTCCGCTTCGATGACAAGCCCGACTACAGCTACCTTCGCAAGATCTTCCGTGATCTCTTTGTCCGCGAGGGCTTCCAGTACGACTACGTCTTCGACTGGACCGTCTACAAGTACCAGAAGAATGCCCAGGCCATCCAGCAGGCTGCCGGTAACCAGACCAACCAGGCCACAGCTGCTGACTCCAAGGATGCTGCGGCCGCCGCTGCTCGCAAGGACACTCAGCAGGCGCTCAACCGCGGAGCCCGCAAGCAGATTGAGACGACCGAGACCAACCGTGCCATCGGTGGAAGCGACAGGATGTGAGTTTGTCCGCCTAGCCCAACAGCATTCCTAGTAAGGAATCATTTTCCTTCGAGTTTGGTGTGCTCAAAAACGCTGGCCCGAGGTCCCATGCTGACAAGAGTGCTGACGTTCAGTTTGCGATCATAGGCTGCGCTCGGCTGCTAAAGGCCAAGGCGCTGGCTCGGGATATGCTTCGGGCACTTATCGCCCCAAATGATGGACCAGAAGGCCATCTGGATCTGAGATTCCCTTCGGGTTGTTGGAGTACTTGATGTCTCGTCGGTGGACCGGACATAGGCTGTTTGCGAAATTCGCTCGTCGCGGTGTGTTGAAGGTCTCTCGCTGGACTGGATGCTCTACCGCGGAGAGGCTGGGCCGGCATCGATAGCAGACACGACTCCAGACCCTATTGTTACGGATTGCTTTTCTTCAATTCTTCGACATCTCATCGGTTAATGGCCTTAATCATGGCTCGGATGGCTTTTCGATCGGGCAGCGTTACTGGCTTGTGTTTTTTGACTTTGGGTCAAGACCGGCTAGTATGCTGTCTGATTAGGAGCCTGACGAACGGCATGTCCGGTACCTCGAGCTTCTCGGAGTACTGTTTCGGGGACACTCTCTGTCGACAGGAAGCGGTTGTCTTTGACGCCCCATTTGGGGGTAGCAGCCACGCGACGAGAGACGACTCGATTAAGACACCCAACTGCGGGCAAGTGGTTTTTGGGCCATACCATTTGCGAGATCAAGCACAGCATCATTTCAGCAGCAAGAAACGGCATTCTTTCTCAACCCCATTCCCCTCTCTCTTAATTCTGCATTTTTACGATTTTTCTTTGCACTCGTCGTCGCGCCATTCTCAATCATAGGAGTTCGCTTGTGGGGAGGTAATTAGGGGACGAAGCGACAAACTTTTTCGAGGATGGGAAGGGCAATAGAGGACGTGGGCTTCTGTTATTCCAGGTGACTGTGCTTCGTGGTTCTGTTTTGGGGCCGGAAACAGTCTGCGTGACGGAGAGGCTGGTGGATTGCGAAGACGACGGTGGAACACGGTGGTCATAATTATTGCCTTTCGCTGACCAGCGAAAGGACTTGTTTTGGCATGGAAATTCGGTCACTGTTGCTTCTGGAAGTGGAGACGAGCATCGTTCTTTACTTGGGGCAGCTTTGTATTCCAGTCAATCGTGGAGGTGCCCCAAGGACAAGAAGCCCTGACAATGTGGACGGCCAACAGCGACGGTGGTGGCAGTGAAATTTGGTCTGATCCCTGGACTCGTTTCTCTGGTGCTCGCCGGGATACCGTGAACGGAGAGGCCGTGGGTGTCCGGCAACGGTATCGGGTCTGAGACAGGCAATGATTCTCGGTGATGACCGATCTGGGGTGGCTCAGGCAATACACGGCAGGTAGTTTCCATAATTCAATTCTCGTTTTGATTTTCCTACACGGAGCTTTCCCGTCTTTGGATTCCGTGATACGGTAGCGCTGAGCGATTTTGCATTTCCGCGCGAGGTGACTGGAGCGGGGGGTGCTCAGCCTCTGTCACGTTGGCAGAGTATGCACATTTGCGCCCGCAGGTGCTTCTCAAAAGTCGGTGTCAGGAGGGCTGTACATGTCCTCGACGAGTCAGCTGCTGGCTTGCCTTGTTTGGGTTAGAGGACTCGAGTTGCATTAGGCAAGGACAGGACAAAGGCAAAGGCGTCACTGCAGGCTAGCGATTGTGAGGGAGTACCCGAGGCAAGGTGAACGAACATATAAGACAGGGCAGCCCCGAGGTTGGGAGTAGCTGTTGGTGATATATGCTGTCTACTACCTAGTCCCGATATCTGGGAACGCATCTTACTCGACTGTGGTCTTTTAACTTGGTAATTGCATCTCCAGGCTACTCCTCCGTTTGTCAGGGCAGCAAACTTTCTTTCGAGCCTGTTTCACCTTTTCACTGCGACGTGTGACCCACGACGTCAGGTAGTCCCAGCTTTTTGGTCGTTCGTCAGGGCGGACAAGGAAAGAACGGCTCCAAACGGTAGTTCTAGAGGGCAGCAGCGGGCAGTTGCGCGATTCCAAGTTTCTCGGGAAGCTGCGGGACTTGCCGCTTGCGCGACAGTGCCCAGCTCCGTCAGAGTGCCATTAACAGTGCCGCCGCTGTGCCCGACGCAACCCTTGTCACCTGTCACAGTAACCTGCTAGGACGCAGGCCCAACCCAACGCTTGCAGCTGTGACGGCCCAGGAAACCAGACCTCACCCCACCAAGTTACGCACATACAGTACCAAAGATGGACCGGTTATTACCAGGTTCCCCGGCTCCCTCCACAACCACCACCAGCACATTACGGGAGAAGGCGACGACAACAGCGGAAAAGACAATGGCGCCGTCAACACTCGACCTGTTTATGCTCACGTTCAACTGCGCAAAGAACCTCATCAATGTCGCCGTCTTTGCCTCGCACTTGCACAGCGCCCTGTCGCAAAACGCCACGGGCCTGCCTGACATCGTTGTCTTGTATGTTTACTTAGGAATTGCCCGTCCCTGTCTGTCCTTGTCTTGCTGACCTCCAATCGTTAGCTCGCTCCAGGAGGTAGCCCCCATCTCGTACGCATTCATCGGGTCATACTTGCTGGACCCCTTCTACGCCCGCTACGAAGAGGCGCTCAACCTCGCCTCGGCAAGGATACTAGGGACGAGCTTGTCCGGGGAGGGGACGAGCTTCTTGTCGGGATTACATCATAGGCAGGAGGAGCTGCATGGGAATGGAGGGGCGGAGGGGGCAACGCCCCGGAAAGCGCCTTACACCCTGGTGCGCGCCAAGAACGTGGGCATGACGGCGATCCTGCTGTTCGCCCGGGACGTGGAGGCCCTCCAGCGAATCGACGAGGCCGAGTGCGGGTTTGGCGCCGCAGACATGGGGAACAAGGGCGCCGTCGGTCTGCGCGTGACGTGGGGCAGCGGCGGCAGCTCCCCGAAAACCGCCGAGCTCACCTTCGTCGCCGCCCATCTGGCCGCCATGGAGTGGAACCTCAAGAAGCGCAACGCCAACTGGGGCAGAATCATGTCGGGGCTGCTCTTTGGCAACCCCAAGGACGCGCTGCCGGACGTTGTGTTCCCTGCCCACAAGGGCGTCCCAACCCCCGACCTGACGGGCGACGGCGAGGGGAACATGCGCGTCTTGCCCTCGGAGGAAGCCCCAAACACCGACAACAGCGTCGATAGCAGCGAGGCCGAAGAGGATGATTCGCAGCAACCGCTTCTTCCGTTGCCCCACCACGACGATATCCACGCCCAGTTGGCCCCTGAGCACCATGAACGGCTGCAGGACCTCTCTGTCTTCAAGCCCTCTTCGTACTTGTTCCTGGCGGGCGACCTCAACTACCGCATCAGCACCACGACTCCGCCGCCTGGCTCCACCTTCCCATCATTTGACCCAGAGTCGCCCGACTACTTCCCGGATTTCCTCCAGCGTGACCAGCTCACACAGGAGCGCCTCGCCGGCCGCGCCTTCCACGGTTTGAGCGAGACCCCGATCACCTTTGGGCCCACGTACAAGTTCAACGTGCAGGACGAGGCCGCAGGCGCCACCAACGAGGCGGCCGTCCGCGCCGGCGCCGCCCCGAACGGCGTGCCCGAGGTGCCGTGGCGCTTCGCCGCGCACCGCTGGCCCGGCTGGTGCGACCGCGTGCTGTACCTGGACGTGCCCGAGTGGGTGGCGGCGCAGGACGGCGCTGCCGAGAAACCGGCCATCGCCGTCCGCGCCTACGGCGCCCTCCCCGTCGTGCGCTCCAGCGACCACCGCCCCGTCTTCTGGCGCGCCTCCGTTCCCCTCCTCGGTCCCGACGCCCTGCGCCTCCCGGAGCGCGACCAGGCCAAGTACGCGGCCGATCCTCGTGCTAACCTTCCCGTCCCCATCGACGTGCACGCCTGGGAACGCCGCGCCGCCGCCCGCCGCAGGGAAGTCTTTGTCGGCTGGTCGGCCTTCGTGTGGAGCACCTCCGAGGGCGCCCTCCTCCTCGCGACGCTGCTGGCCCTGGGTGTTGGCGCCTGGTGGTGGTTTGCCAGGGGTTGATTCTACGCCGTGCTATGCTATGCCATTATGTGGTTGCTAGTTGGCGTGCAGGCGGATGAATCAAAATTAAAAAAGTCAAAAGTTGAACTCTCACTGGGGTGGGAAAACTCTCTGGTTTGTATATACATTTTTTCCCCCTCTGGGCTCTTTTGTCATTGCAGGCGGCGGCGTACGGAGTGGACATTTTTATACGGTTTGGCATAGAATAGACTACCTACATACCTTAGGTACATGTGTGTGTCTAGTGGGTGTGATGAAGATGGTGTTATCCCATGGGGTGGGTTGTGGAGATAAATGAGTAGAGGGGGTGACGATGGCGAAAAGGTGACGTCAAGACGGAGGGCTATATACTACTTGCTCTAATGAATCCCAAAAAGTAAAAGAAAATATATATTCCAATGTGAAGGCGCCGGTTTTCTGTCTGTTGATGATGAGGTTTGTCGGGGTGTGGTGTTGGTGAATTTCGGTGTGTGCAATGATATTAAGGTGAGTCGTGAGTGAGCAGTGAATACTGTTTGTTGTTCCATTGGGAATAAGGAGACAGTGGGACAAATAAACACGCAAACAAAAAGTGTCTTGGCTGAAATGGCTAGGCATTATTGCCGCTCGTCTTTATTTCTTTCTTATGCACTGTATGTGGATATACAGCTGCGCAGTTATGTGCAAGGTAATGTGTTTACACTGTATTCAAGGGCGCTGTTGCGAAGCTTCAGGTACCTAGGTAGGTAGCTTTCTGTTTTTTTGTTAGTAAATAAAGAAAGGGGTTAGATTGTTTATGTTGGTGGTTTGTCGTCTTTCGTAGCTGTCGGTTGCGTTTTTCTCTTTGCTCCTTTATTCTTGCACCCCTTTCTTTTTCTACACAACCTAAGTAGGCATCTACCTCGAGAGGAGGACTCAGTTTGCTTGCTAGGCGGGTAGTCGGGTGCCAGGAACACACTATTTGCCCATGCGATAAATCTAGACGTAGAAAAGGCAAACAAACAAACGAACAAACATCTGGGTTGAAACGACAGACACAGTCGATCTATTCACAATCCTAGCAGTCTAGCCTGCGTCTCATTTCTATGTCAATTTGCCAGACGCAAAGAGAAGGTTGAAAATGCAAACAACGAGAATGCCTCCTTGAAACGTATGTCTTTAGATTTCTTCTAGCTCAAAATACCTTAAGAAAACCGAACCGTAAGGCACGGAGAAGAAGCTGCTTCAATACAACAGTTACAAGAGCAGTCTCATCAATACCGACGCACACAGCGCATCACAGCCTGGCGCCTAAGATATCCATCGCATTTCTCATCCATATATATTCGTTTTTTTATCAACTCAAAAGAATATCCATACATTTACGTAGTTACCTAGGTAGGTAAACATCATCGTCATCATATATATATACCTCCCTCCGGGTCGTTCAAGTTCGGGAGTGTGGAGCGGAGCGGCCGGCATGTGATGCGCCAGTTGTAGCCGGATCCGAGAACCTTTCGTGTTGGACTTGTGCTTCGTGCTTCCGCCGGGTATTGGTTTTTTTTTGTGACCAACTTTAATCTATAATCGCATATATATACCTCATATCACATGCGATGCTCTCTGCCCAGGAATATCCTGTTCGGCTTTCCAATTGTCCCACCCCTTTACCAAACGCACTGATCACCCGAGCTAGGTTCCAGTACCGACTAATAGATCCTCTTTCAATTTTTTTTTCTCGAAAGCCATCCATATACAAACAATCGCCGTTCTCCCCGGTATCCTGCTTTTTTTCTTTGTACAAAGGTAATAAAAAAATAAAAATAAAAATAAAAAAGATCATAGCGCACGTACCTAGGTGACCGAGGGCCCAACCGAGTGAAAACGCCAGCCTCTTCCCTCCCAAGATACAACAATGTAGGCAGGCACCTAGGAAAAGAGGCAACCAAAAGAGCCGCCACACACACCACCGCCCCCGCCGCCTGAATGACTTCCATCCAAGGATATAGGCGAGTATATATAGACTACGAATGGAAAAAAGGAGGAATAAAGGTTTATGAACATGAGGAACCCACCACACTGTGCCCCCGTTCCGCAATCTGGGAACGCAGGGCGCACGGAGATGACGACGGGGACGGCGGCGAGATCGGAACATCAGTGCCGTTTTGTATATGTGTGTGTGGTTGCACTGCTGATTTTGCGCAGAGCGAAACGCACACACAAGACGGCAAACAGAGTGCCTCCCGTTTCTTCCCCTTTTTGGTTTAATTCAAAAGTCCCTAAAGTAGTCGTCGTACCTCTCGGCCATTTCGTCCGTGTACTCGTCGCGCACCGCGTCCTCCTCGGGATAAATGTCGAAGCACTGGGCGTCGCCGGGGTATCGGATGGGCGGGATGATGGGGCCGCGCTGGCGCCGTTGGATCACGGCGTCCCAGTCGACGCCGTTGAAGAACGGGTGCGCCTTGACTTTGGCCGCGCCGCCGCTAATGTTGCCCAGCCGCCGGGACCGGTCAACGGTGCACAGCTGCCTGATGATATCCTTCGCTTCTTCGCTGATGGGCGGATCGTGCGGGAAGACGACCGGCTTTTCTACGATTCTGTGTGGCACGAGGAATGTCAGGGGGTGGGGGCACGGCTGTATTGACAGCCACTAAAACAGCACGAGAAAAAAAAAGGGGGTAGTACGCACTGCTTGTAAATCTCTATTGGATTTTGGTGCCAAAACGGCGGATAGCCCGTCAAGAATTCGTAAATCAGTATGCCTAGCGCCCACCAGTCGACGGCTGTTGTGTGGCCCTTGTTATGGATCACCTCGGGCGCCAGGTACTCGGGGGTGCCGCAGAGCGTGTATGTCTCGACGGGGTGCTCGTTCTTGTTGTTACCTAACCGCTTGGCAAACCCGAAATCGACCAGTTTGATGTGCCCCTCGGCATCAAGCAGCAGGTTCTCGGGCTTCATGTCGCGGTAGGCAATCCCCCCTTGCTGCTCGTGCAGGTACTCGAGCACGAGCACTATCTCGGCCGCGTAGAAACGCGCCATGTCTTCGTCGAAGCGCCGGAACTTGCGCAGGTACGTGAATAGTTCGCCGCCGGGGATGTAATCTAGCAGCAGGTAGAGGAAGTCGTGATCCGAAAACGAAGCGCAAAAGTTGGTGATGAAGGGATGGCCTGACACGTTGGCCAAGATCTGCCTCTCGTGGCGCACATGGTCGATTTGCTTGAGCTTGATGACTAGAGGTAGCAAAGTTTGATTAGAAACCCGCCTTCTGCCAATGGCCCACCAACGCCTTGTCGCCGGTATCTTGTGACCACGGCCGACTTCACGTACCTTCGGTTTTGCGCAGTATCTTCAGCGCGTACACCTTGCTGCGATCCGCTTCGCTGCCAATCGCAGGCCGCACAAGGACGACACGCGCAAACGTGCCTGGAAATAGTCGCAATTGGCAACGCGGTTATTAGCCATCCCGCCGCACCTGACACGTATATCTGGGAGTAGCGCCATACCGGTCCCTAATGTCCGCACTCTATAGAAGTCATTGAGAGTCAGCTTCCGGTGGGCTAGATCGAGACCCCCATCGCCACTCTCCTCTTGGTGTTGTTGTTGCTGGTGTTGTTGCTGCTGCTGCTGTTTCTGCTGCTGCTGGCCGCCGCCACTGGCGCGTAGCCCCTGGGCTTGCAACGGGTGAAGCCCTCCACCCCCGAGGGGTTGGGACGTAGCGACAGTCGCCGCCATGGCAAAGACGGAGAGGAAGGAGAGAGGTCCTTGTCGGGGGAAGCCAAGACGTGCGCGAGGACCCGGGCTGATGGGTATTCAAGCGTCTCTATGGCGGGGTATCTTGGCCAGATTGACCAAAGTTCTGTTTCGCTCGAGGGCCCCGCACTGTGAATAGTTGTCTAGTTAAAGACGACCTGATTGCCGGGAACGTGCGCCTCTCTCCAGGTGCAGAAAGCGGTGGTGAGAAGGCGAGGCGCGGGACGTGTGCTAAGGTAGGTAATTGCCGCCAAACAGGGGCGGTTCGCAACCTATTCGCAGCCAGCTTCAAGGAGTTGACATGATGCGGGAGATGAAAGGGGAAACCTAAGCCAGGGGCTGACGGGGAAGCTATGAGATCAGAAAAGAGGAGTCCGGCCCCGGGGGCTGCCGATGGATGTCGAGACCTCAGTGCTCAGGCTGGGCTAGTAGAATAGTCACCTAGAACTGGCTGCAGTGTCTGCGACGCTGCGCTGTGTCGTTGCGTCGCTTTGGCTTCTAGTCCCGTCGCGGGGTTTTAGTGGAGGGTCTGCGAACGGCAGGTGAAGGTGGGGGAGGGGGGGGGAAAGGTGTTGCGGGAGTGAGCGAAAGCGGGAACTGTGGCGGATGACGTTGTCTGGCTGTGTTCTGCAGCTCTTTGCGTGCATTACTCGCCAATGTCTCCTCCCTCCCCATTCAGTGGAGTGGAGGCCCTGGCTAGTGGCAGATGGAGCGAACATTGCAAATTAGGCAATGAGGTCCGGTTCTAAGCAACTCATACCTCTGCACAGCACAGCGCGG
Organism: Lasiosphaeria ovina; assembly: GCA_033439765.1. Classification (NCBI taxonomy): domain Eukaryota; kingdom Fungi; phylum Ascomycota; class Sordariomycetes; order Sordariales; family Lasiosphaeriaceae; genus Lasiosphaeria; species Lasiosphaeria ovina. The sequence continues at coordinate 2,007,718 of JAULSN010000009.1, forward strand.
AGGCCAGAAAGAAAAGCGACAAGGCAGATCGGGATACAAGGCACCGGCGTTCCCGACAACGACCAGGCACATCAGTGGCAGCTTAGGTTGTCGGGGATTCAACTCAATGGGAGTTCATGCCATTGCTTTCGGTAACGGCCGGGTAGATTGTGCCAGAATTTGAAGTTCCTCTGGGTGGGCGTACTGTAGGTCCCCGTCAAAAAGAACCCACCCACCTCACCTTGGTAAGTTTCCCTGGGATAGACCACTGACCTGTAAATACCTGACAGAGGGGGGCTTGAACCACTCGCAAAGAATCCGCACCTAGGTACGGATAGATATGAAGCCATGCCCACATTGAAGGGAAAAACCGACCGAGACCCAAAAGGGCAGTGGGGACGGGAGATGGAACCAGGAGGCCTTAGCGCGACACTTCTCATGTTGCCGTTGTCCCCAGACTACCTAAGGTATCCAGCCTGTTTTCATCCATGTCACACTGAACAGGTACAAGGCAACTACCCAAGTCGGCAGATACGCAGTATTTCTGTTTGGAAATAAGGGGTTGTCTCTATTTCACGTTGGTAAGCAATACCTTAGCACAACCTTTGCGAGCTTTGTCGGCGACTTCCACGCCCCCTTAGAGACTTCTCTGGGGGCCTAGAAAGCTCAGAGAAGGTCTACAACTTCAATGATTGCTGCCCCAGGGACTTGAATTGATTATGAAGGAAGTTACCGAAAAAGCCTCTAAAGATGGTATGTGTACAATATATGAAAGCTGAGCTTGAATCAAGTGTAGGAAACCGCTGACAGATAGCTCAAGCTCGACAACCCTGCTACCTACCTAAGATAGGTACAGCACAGTACATACGAAGGTAGGTAGGCAGGCAGGCAGATATTGGATGAGTTAGGGGCTATCGCTCTCTGTCTGAGGGGCACAATTCGAGATGGCGTGAAGGCGAAGGGGGTGAGCCGCTGAAACGTGCCTCGCCACAAAATGGTATGCTCGAGCTTAGCTTGCTCAGTGCGAGTCTTGGGGTGGAGTGTGCACGCGGTATTGCTCGTAGAACTACGAGGTTAGGTTGGTATGAAAGGCGGACTGCATACTTTCCCTTTCACACCCTACGTGGTTCGCTGCTTTTATTTCATCCCTTTGGTGAATGCCATGGTGTCCGGGATTAGGTAGGTTGGGAAGGGATAGAAACCTGGACATGATGGAGCATGCACTCTCCCGACTCACCGAGTGTGGAGGGGCGATGAGGGGCAGACGGCTGTGACCTGCTGGCGGGGGAGCTTATTTAAGGCTGGCGGCTTGAGAAGCGCCAATGGATCCACTGTTGGGTAGTAGACAACGGGGCAGACAGGGGTGTCAATGTTCCGAGCCTACCGCAAGCTGGAAGGAACTGGCAGACTAGACGATTCAGCGTGTAACAGACTCCCAAGGAGGTCTGGAGAACCTCGAGACAAACCATCGGCCATCAGCCGCGCCAGACCACATCCGTTTACGTATATCGACGTTCCATTCCTATGGATTTCTGCAACTTGTGACGGCACGCTCCGACCGAACTTTGTCTGCACGCTTGAAGGCGTCGTACTCGGTGCCATTGCCATTACCAATTCAATACCTAATCAATTCCAGCTGCACGTCACTTCAGGTGGTTACCTACCGTGCTGCTGGTGCTGGGAAATGCTATCGTCGCGTCGCCTCGCGACGTCGCCCCTAGACTTGACTTGACTTGACGACGACAACAACGATACTGCCTTGAGTCTTGCCCGCCCACATATCCAGATCGACAGCCATGTTGAACCTCGCGAGCTTCGTCCAGCGTGCGCAGCAGCTGCTCGACCCGACCCAGGGCTTGAATCTCACCGACTCGGACCGCAACCCGTCCAAGGCGTCGCTGTTCCAGAGTCAGTTCCGCCTGCCAGCGTCGCAGCACCCTCTCTACGAGATCACAGCCGAGCTCACCATTCCCCCCGCCCACGTCACCCAGGGCGACAAGGACCGCGGCACGGGCTTCCAGTATGCCGGCAAGCTGCATCTCTCCGAGGCCTACATGTGCTTCTCCACCACGCCCTCGAGCTTCCTGCAATCGGCTAGCACCTCGACCTCGTCGGCCTTTACCGGCCAGACCCATGGCGGCGGTCCCGGGGGCAACGGCTTCACCTTCCCCCTCTGTGCCATCCGCCGTGTTGAGCGCCTCCATAGCCAAACTTTCCAGGTAAGGCCGCTTCTTCCCAGTCTTGATGCAGCCTCAGCCTCAGCCCCGGCCTTGCCCTTGATCTTGCCCTTGATCTTGCCCTGTTCTGTTGGCTGACTCGATGCACGCTCGCGCTCTCTTGCCTGTAGTTCGCCCTCGCTATCACCACGTGGAACGGCATTGCACAAGATGCCCCCAAGGACAAGAAGGATGTTCGGGAGCAACGGATCACGATACAGCTGGCCGGCACCCGTGTCGCCTGCGAGCGCTTCTGTGACGGCCTCAAGAAGGGCCTGCGTGCAGGTGTCGGCAATGTGGGCAGGCTGAAAAAGGTGGTGTCCGAGTGCTATTCGGAGTACCTACTCCGTACCGAGGACAAGAAGAATGACACGCCTCCCGATGCAGGGCTCGGCATGCTCTTCAGATACCCTGGCGACCCCAAGAAGCTCCGCGACCGTGCCAAGATGCGTCTGTGGGCCGAATACCTCCGTGACAATGGCCGCAACATTACTCTACTTCGCCAACCCACATTTCACAAGCTGATACGCGTTGGCCTGCCCAATAGGTTACGGGGCGAGATCTGGGAGCTGACGTCGGGCTCTATCTACCTGCGCCTCGAGCACCCAACCCTCTACGCCGAGACGCTGGCCAAATTCTCGGGCCAGGAGTCGCTGGCAATTGACGAGATCGAGAAGGACCTGAACCGCAGCCTTCCCGAATACCCGGGCTTTCAGAGCGAAGAGGGCATCGGGCGCCTACGCCGCGTCCTTACGGCCTACAGCTGGGTCGACGCCGACGTTGGATACTGCCAGGCAATGAACATTGTCGTCGCCGCCCTGCTTATATATATGTCCGAGGCCCAGGCCTTCTTTCTCCTCTCGGCCCTTTGCGACCGACTGGTCCCCGGATACTACTCGACTACCATGTACGGCACTCTGTTGGATCAAAAGGTTTTCGAGTCCCTTGTGGAGCGAACGATGCCCATTCTTTGGGAACATCTTGTCAAGAGCGATGTGCAACTCTCGGTTGTTTCGCTCCCGTGGTTTCTTTCATTGTATATCAATTCGATGCCTCTCGTCTTTGCCTTTAGGGTGTTAGATGTGTTTTTTGTCGAGGGACCTAAAGTGCTGTTCCAGGTTGGCCTGGCCATATTGCGCATCAACGGCGAGGAGCTTTTGGATGCGACCGATGACGGTGCCTTTATCTCTGTACTCAAGTCGTACTTTGCGCGCTTGGACGAGTCGGCCCACCCAAAGTCGGAGAACCCCAAGCTACGCGCCGTTACTCGGTTCCAAGAGCTCATGGTGGTCGCCTTCAAAGAGTTCTCGGGTATCACACACAGCAGCATCGCCGAGCTTCGGCTCAAAAACAAGGACGCGGTGCTGAACAATATCGAGAGTTTCGCGAAAAGGACTGCCATAAGAAACCTAGGCCCGGACAGCAAGATGCTGAGCACAGAGGAGCTCGGCTCGCTGTACGATAGGTTCTATGGGGTCCTGTATGAGAGACAACAGCGGGATCATCTCCTGCAGCAAGACCAGGCGAGGCGCGCCAAGAGCAGCCGACCCAAGGTGGCCGACGCCGCAAATAGCCACGACGACCCCGACGTGGAAAGAGGCCGGGTCGGCTTGGGCCCGAGCACGAGCCTGATGGACTACGATGCATTCCGAGAATTCCTCGCAGGCATGGCAAAATGGGCCATTTCGGACACGCCTCCGACGCCACGCCGCGACACGTTTGCGGAAAAGGACAAGGGCTTCTACGGCAGCTTCAGGAAAAGCGACGTGAATTTGTCCCCGTGGGGCGGGGGCCCCGAGCCGGCAGACCACGAGTTTCTCCAGAGGCTGTTCAGGAAATGGGACGAGGGGTCAACCTCTGCTCTGACTCTGCAGAATGTGGTCACTGGCCTGGCCCGCATCAAGGGGAAGCGGGACATTATGGGGACAATCACATACTTTTTCGAGCTGCACGACGACGACGGGGACGGCTGTGTCGATCGGGAAGGCATATTGCGCATGTCCGAAGCGCTTCTCTTCCTGTCTCGCCGGGGGCTGGAAGGGACCCTGAACCCATCCAGCATGACACCAGCTCTCAATGGGCTGGCAGACGGTCCGGGAACACCTAATAACGAAGTGCCGGGCCAGACCGTCAACGAGAGGTTTCTCGGCAGCGTCAGCGCCTTCATCAGGAGATGCTTCGAGTACGCAGACCCAGACCATCTCAAGAACCAGAGTGCCGACGCACAGGAGCGCGAGTGGGAGCGCGAGCGGGAGCGGAAGATGGAGCGGAAGGAAGAAGCGGCTGGCGATCAGCTCGCAAGTCCAGACGCATTCGCCATCGGCGACGACGAAGACGAGGACCAAGACGACCTATTAACTATGGATTCGCCACCCGGCAGCCCCAGAGCTGCCAAACGATCCGAGACGCCGACAAGCGGCCAACGGCCCCCATCGATCCGGCTCAACTCGCTCTCAGCTCCGTCGGTCGATGGCGATATGTCGGACCGACGCCGAGTTTCTAAGGCGCAGTCGGAAAAGGCCAATGTGGCACTCGACCCTTCTAACCCCCTTCACATTACGCTCCCAACCTTCCGCATGGTAGTTCTGGCCGACGAGCTCTTGGAGCAGTTTTTCGAGTCGTCTTTCCCTGCCTCTTTCCATATTAACGACAGCCTGGGGTCAGCATCCACGTCGGTTCCCGCATCACCTTTGACTACCTTCTCAAGCCTCGGTATTGGTGCCGGCCGGGCAGTTGGGGCGGCTCTCGGCGGGGCGTCGGGAATACCTGCAGGCGGCCGAGGCCTACGCGGCGTGCTGGACAATATTGTCACGGATGGCATGCGCGTGGCGGCCGAGGTTAGGCGTCGCATGGAGGAGGCACAGAAAGAGCTCGAAAAGAACGCGGTTCCGGGGCAGCGGAACGACGAAGAAGACGACGAGGACGAAGAGGACGTCGGGTTCGAGCGTGGATCCGAGGCAGGCAAGAGTGCTGCGTACCGCGGGGACGATGAACGTCGCAGTGTGCGCAGCTCAGACAGGGACCTGCTTGCCGGTGCAGATGCCGAGGCCAGTGATACCAACGCGGCCGCGACCGCGACCGCGACCGCGTCTGTAACAGGGCGCACGAGTGTGAACTCAGACACCAGAGGAGGGAATGGAGGCGGTATTGGCGGTGGCAGAGTGGCTGGGAAGGTTGTGGGGGTCGAATTCGACGGCTAGGCGGCGTTGGACGGCCTCTCATGAATCGGCCAATGGGGATGAAGTTACTGTTCGAATCCTTTCCAGCATCTTGGTTACGGTCAAATATATTTGCGGAGTCTTTGCCTTATTATCTGCAATGCCTCGATGGGCAGGACGGGGCTCGCGAAAGCCGCGGTTCAGGAGCCAAGCGAATACTACAGCTGATTTATGCGCGGATATTGCGGCAAACCCGAGTCCCCAACGGGCCTGCTGAATGCATCTACTCGATTCGCCGTGCTACCCTTTTCGAAATCCCGATCAAAAGTTATCATCATTCGTTGTGTACGCTAACTCGGGTCTCTGTGAAGTCGAGTTTCCAAAGTTGAGTCCACAGAAACAAAATGTGAAGATTCTCGATTCCTTGTGCCTTCTTGCCATTCATTCATTCATTCACTGGGCATTCCTTTCTGTTTACTGCATTCTCCTAGAATTACACCGAGACTGGCTCCCTTTCTCTTGCTGGCCGATGGGCAAAGGATTTCGATTCTTTTCTTTCACCTTGATCATCTCCAGCTAGTTCCCATCCCTTGCAGCCACCATCTGCCAAAGTGTGATGGAGATAGTCCGTAACCCCTTCGCTGGCCTGGTCCCAAGTGAGACCGTCGACGGCGAGGAATGCCCACCACCAGCGGCAACGCGAAGTGTCTTGGGCTTTCATTTCGTCTATCTCTCTGCGCCGACATGGACATTCCATTTCTCGCCGCGAAGATGTCTAGACACGGCCCGCCTAGATAGGACGGTGAGGCGCGAAGGGCACGGCAAGGTCACGTCGCGACGCGGGTATCGCGTCGATTCGCCCTCAAATATACCACCCGTCCCGCTTGTGAGAGCTACGCCTCTCCTAACGGGGCTGTTGCTGTCTTTCGTTTTGCATTCAGCTTGTTATCCGCCTCTCCAAGAACTGCCAGCTAACAGCAGCTGGCTCATCTGTTAAGCCCCTTTCCCCCAGGCCGTGTAAACAACTGACTATCTAGATATCATATCCACCCCGTTGAGCAGAGACCACAAGGGCCGGTGCGCGAGGATGGGATGGCCGAACCGGACAGGCCGGGCCCTCGTGGCCTTGGCCGGGCTCTTGGGCGCGGTCAACGCCCAGGGCTACTTTGGCACAGTGCAGAACGAGATCGCAAGTTGTGGAAGTGACAACTTCATCTATCTAGGATGCTATGCAGACTTTCTCAACCAAGCAGGAACAAACTTCTTTCGGTTCAACCCGCAGGCGTACAATTCTGGCGATCCTTCGAGGAGTTTCCCAGACTGGGATCCCGGCAGCAATTACAACAACACCATGTCACCTGTCGGCTGCGCCCGGGTCTGCAGGGGATTTGGGTTCAAGTATGCGGCAGTCAGGGACAACAACTGCAACTGCGGTCTCCAGCTGCCAGCGGCTCTCGTGCCGGGCCTTGACACTTTTTGCAACGTGCCCTGCGCCGGCAACTCCCTCCTGACTTGTGGCGGCGGCAACTATGCCCAAGTTTATGTCGACCCGACGTTTGCCAGCCCCCTCTATACGCCCATCACAACTCTGAACGCGACTTTGTCCAACTATTACAAGTATCTTGGCTGCTACTCAATCTCGAATGGCTTCCCAACCCAAGATACTCGAGCCCAGCAGACTTTTACCAGCATTGACGACTGCTTCTCAACCTGCGCCGCCCTGGGATATCCGCTGGTTTTTGGCTCACCTCAGGGGTTCGTGATGCAGTCCGCCGCCCCTGGTGCTGACCTCGTCTAGTTAGCTAACTCGACGTGATTATCAGCACGAACTCGGTCAAGTGTACTTGCGGTACATCGTTTGGCTATCCCTCATATCGAGTGCATCCTGAGCTGCTACCCACCCCGGGAGACTGCACCAATGTTTGCAATACTCCCAGCGGGTGAGATCTTGCTCCTAGTCCCTCCCGGTGAGGCCGAAGAAGACAATGACCATTGCTAACATGATGACAGAGCCGGAGGGGATTGCGACCCAACTACGACACGATGCTGCGGGACGTCTAACTACTATCCCGTCTACATCAACCCGGAGCTTCAAGGCTGCTACACGCCCCAGATCCCCGGCTACAAGAGCACCAGCACACAGGTATTATACGAATGCGATGATATCGACAGCAGCTATTTTGGACCGCCACACAGTCTGCCCCTCGGAGTGTACTCCTTGAGCCAAACCATCAACGCCGTGCCAGCCCTGGTCCACCCTCTCCATGTAGTGGGCGGCGCAAGAGATTACTACATATATGGTTGCTATCCCCAGCAGGCTCTGAACCAAGACGGAGCCACGGGAGTCTTCGCCCCTGCTCTATCAGTCCAAGTCCCAGGCTTTACCCCGGCGACGCTCGAGAACTGTGCAGCGCAATGCAACACGAGGAACTATGACGCTTTCGGCATGATCAATGGCGTGTGAGTATCTATATCACCCCGTCACGGGCAGCGCGTTTTGCTTACAATGTCGGTGAAGTGACTGCTATTGCTCCAACCAAATCGTTACCACGACAAACCCCGATTCCATGTCGACATGCCGGATCAGATGCGTGGATAGCCCAGGAACCGCATGTGGCTCAGCAACCGGCCCAGTTGTCTACGCCGTAAACAAGCTGGGAGTGTACCCATCGTATACAAACACCTTTGCTGTGCCATACCCGACTTATTCGTGCATCAGAAAATGTGAGTACTCTTGTTACCCCCCCCCCCCCCCGAGCTCCAGGAGGACAGGAGTGACTATTCGCTATTGAAACTAAAAGCTTCGTATAGCCACATCAACCAGCACGACCACTACGACCACCACGACCACTTCCACATCCAGAACCACAACTGCCACTACAAGTACTACAACCTCTACAAGTAGTACTACCACTACTGGGACTGCCACAACAAGCACAACAACCACGGGCACCTCAACCAGTAGTACCACAACTACAGGAACTGCAACAACTAGTACGACGACTACCGGCACGTCCACGACTAGCACGACAACTACAGGCACCTCAACGAGCAGTACCACGACAACTGGGACCGACACGACAAGCGTTACAACTACCGGCACTTCAACGAGTAGCACTACAACTACCGGCACCTCAACGAGTAGCACTACAACAACTGGGACTTCGACAACCAGCACTACAACTACTGGCACGTCTACAACTAGTACTACGACTACAGGCACCTCAACCAGCAGCACCACAACCACTGGGACTTCAACAACGAGTACCACAACGAGCACTACGACTACTGGGACCGAGACGACAAGCACTACAACTACAGGCACCTCAACATCAAGTACGACGACTACCGGGACCTCAACAACGAGTACCACCACCACTGGAACTTCCACAACTAGCACAACAACCACTGGCACCTCAACAAGCAGCACTACAACTACAGGCACCTCAACCAGCAGTACCACAACAACTGGCACGTCAACAACCAGTACAACAACTACTGGTACTTCAACGAGCAGCACAACTACTACAACCACTAGCACCTCGACGAGTAGCACTACAACCACGGGAACTTCAACAACTAGTACAACGACTACCGGAACCTCTACAACAAGCACTACGACCACAGGGACTTCAAGAAGCAGCACAACAACTACTGACACATCAACGACGAGCACCACAACCACAGAGACTTCAACAAGCAGCACTACAACGACGGGAACTTCTACAACTAGTACCACGACTAGCACTACTACGAGCACCACAACTACTGGGACGTCCACTAGTAGCACTACAACAACTGGGACGGAAACAACTAGCACTACTACTACGGGGACGTCCACAACGAGTACCACAACTAGCACCACAACCACGGGGACTTCAACAAGCAGCACTACAACAACTGGCACGGAAACAACTAGTACTACCACCACCGGGACCTCCACTACAAGCACCACGACCACCGGGACATCTACATCAAGTACTACAACTACTGGGACGTCCACAACGAGTACCACAACGAGTACCACAACTAGCACTACAAGTACGTCTACAACAAGCACCACAACCACTGGGACGTCTACTAGTAGTACTACAACAACTGGGACGTCCACAACTAGCACGACAACCACCGGGACATCCACATCAAGCACAACAACAACTGGGACTGCAACGACAAGCACTACTACTACCGGGACCCAGACTACTAGCACGACAACTACCACTTCTGGCACACAAACCACCAGCACCACAACTACAACGACTGGGACTCAGACAACGAGTACGACAACTACCGGAACCCAGACCACCAGCACCACAACTACCACTTCTAGCACACAAACCACCAGTACCACAGCCACAACGACTGGAACTCAGACTACGAGTACAACAACTACTGGCACTCAGACTACTAGCACCACAACCACGACTTCCGGCACGGAGACTACTAGCACCACGACGACTGGGACCAAGACTACTAGTACCACAACGAGCACCACAACTACCGGGACCTCAACCACGAGCACCACGACTAGCACCACGACTACCGGGACCTCAAGCACTACCACTACCGGGACCTCAACGACGAGTACCACAACTACTGGGACTAGGACCACTAGTACCACGACGAGTACTACGACAACTGGGACCCAGACTACTAGTACAACAACTACCGGGACTTCGACGACGAGCACAACGACTACCGGAACCTCAAGTACCACCACAACCGGGACCCAGACAACGAGTACCACTACGACCGCGACCTCAACTACAAGCACCACAACAACTGGAACCCAGACAACGAGCACAACGACTACCGGGACTTCAACTACTAGCACCACCACAACCGGGACCTCAAGCACCACCACAACTGGGACTTCAACGACGACGACGACAACAACTAGCACTTCCCTGACCGCCACCACCTCGACATCGCGGACGACAACAACGTCCACAAGCAGTACTACCACAACGGGAACATCCACGACAAGTACCACAACCACCGGGACCTCGAGGACGACGACGACGTCCACAAGCACTAGTCTGACCACTACCACGTCCACAACCTCCACCACGTCTACAACAAGCGACATCACCACCACGTACTCGACCATCATCGACGATGAAACGAGCACACGGTACCACTACCTCGACATCACATCGACGACGACAGACATTGAGACGCGCACCAAGCACACGCGGCCGCCTTACAGCACGGGCAGCCATCACCCGCACCACCCGCACCACCCGCCACACCACGGCGGCGGGGGCGGCGGGCACGGCGCGCGCACGCTCCGCCTCCCGCCCGACGTGTACCCGTTCCCCGCGACGACGCCCGCCGGCGAGCTGTGCGTGACCGTGTCTGCGGCGTGGATCCCTGGAGAGACGACACTGGCTTCGCGGCCGCGGCACGGCGACGACGGCGGCGAGTGGGGATCGCCTCTGCACCACGATGGCGGTGATGGTGGACACGGGATCTGGTGGTGGAAGCGATGGACTGTCAGTGGGGAAAAGAGCGGCAAGGAAAAGGAGAACAACACCAACAACGACTACAAGACGTGATACTCCAAAAACCGAGAGTGACTACGCACATACGTACGTATATGGTTGATGATGACAAGAAAAGAAAGACCATGATATGAAAGTATGGGAACGGGCGACCAGAGAGATGATCACGACAATGACTAAAGCACGCGAAGATCACGAAGAGATAGATGTATGATTTACCATATGCTTTAAGGGGAGGGGGGTGGCTTTTCTATTTTCTTCTTTCTTTTTCAACAGCGGAGGAGCTTGGCGAAAAGGCATTTCATGGATGGGTGAATGGGCGAATGGGGGCGTGACAGGAGCGGAGCGGAGCGGAGCAGAGATGGCAGTTCAGGGACGGTTGGCATTTTCTGTTTGGAAAAGGGGGGGAGGGGTAATAAACGAGGGCTGATTTCTTTTTTTTTTTTGCTCTACTCTATAATCTTCATTGTTTGGAAGGAATGAGAGGGAAGGGGAGGAGGGGCGGGTTGGGGGGGTAATGGTATCTGTTGTGGGTTGGAAATAGTCAGTTGGGGTTTCTCGGGGGACTTCCTTTTTTCAGCTTCCTTCGGATTGTAATGACAGGCGACGGTATACGAAAGAGACGGGATGGAGAGTATGAATTCCGTGGGAAACGGCAAGGGTTTTTCTATTTTAGGACTTCCTTTTTTGCAGCTTGTGGATGGATAGCTCTGACTATTCTTCCACCGCTGCAACCTTTTTTTCGCTTCTATATCTACCTACCTATTGCTAATGCTTTATTTATTTTATTCGTTGGGAGGGCTGCCTCTACCGTAGTCGGGACATCTCCAATCTTGAGTGTATTCTCTTCCCTGGGCGGATTGCTGCTGTGTCACTGAGATGTGACGATACCTTGTGTGCGTTTTCACTTCCGCCCGAGCTGTCTGCCCGTGGGTACATACTTCGGACGACAAGCAGGAACACAGTGTAGCGGCAGCATGGGCCTCTACACTACCTTGACTAGTGCGAGTTTACATCCTCCAGAGCCTAAAACAACGGCCTACACGTGGACACGCCGTGAGACAATTCAAAGGCTTTATTCCAAGCATCTATCGGCCCATTTATATATGCGTATATAGAACATGCGCGACAGAACCCCCGTTTTACACAAACTCGCTACGCTCAACAACATATAGATCTACATACTCGTCCACAGACATAGCCTCGAGCTTCTTGGGCTCCTGGCTCAGCGCCACCAGCTGCTTCACCTTGTCGGCGGGATAGTGGGGCTCTAGATGGCGCTTGTATTTGGCGAGGATTTCGGGCTTGGCCTCGTCGCGGCGCAGACGGTGGCCGAGAGGCGCCTCGACGACCACCTCGGGGAGGATGGTGCCGTCGTTGAGCTCGACCGTCAGGCCGTTGCTGATGGTGCGGAGCGAGGGGGCGTGGTAGTCGGTGGTGAACTTGGGGTCCTCGACGCACTTGATCTTCTGGCGCAGCGACTCGACGAGGGGTGACGTGGCGGCCTCGGAGCCGTCCGTGTAGTCGCCAGCCGTCAGGCGGCCAAAGACGAGCATGACGGAGCACATGTACTGGATGCAGTGGTCGCGGTCGGCAAAGTTGTCCATGGGCCTGAACTGCTTGTCGATGATGCGGATGCAGGCCTCGTGGGTCCGGCATGTGACGCCCTTGATGTCGGCAGCCGATTTGCCCATCGACTTGAGCTGGTTGTGGATCTTCTGCGAAGCCTCGACGGCCGTCTGCGAGTGGAACTCGGCTGCAGGGTGCGTTAGAAGGGCGACAGACAACTGAGGACGGCGAGGAACATACCAGGATAAGACACCTTGAAGAGCACGTTCTCCATGACGTAGCTGCCATAGGGGCGCTGGAACTCGAACTTCTTGCCCTTGAACAGGACGTCATAGAAGCCCCAGACAGGGGCCGATAGCACCGTGGGGATGCCGGGCTCGCCCTTGGCAACCTTGAGGACCAGGTTGACGGCGCGCTGACAGGCATCGCCGGCGGCCCACGACTTGCGCGACATGGTGTTGGGGGTGTGACGGTAGGTGCGCAGGCTCTGGCCGTCGACCCAGGCCTGGGTGACGGCGTCGGCCGTCTGCTTCTCCGACAGCCCGAGCATCTTGCTGACGACGGCGGCGCTGGCGACCTTGACGAGCACGACGTGGTCGAGGCCGACCTTGTTGAACGAGTTGAGGAGGGCGAGGCAGCCCTGGATCTCGTGGGCCTTGATCATGGCCTCGAGCACGTCGCGGACGGTGAAGATCTTGCCGCCAAAGATGTTGCCGCCGGCCTTGTTGGTGCGGGTGACCCAGTCGGCGACGGCGAGGATGGCACCGAGGTTGTCACTGGGGTGTCCCCACTCGGCAGCCAGCCAACAGTCGTTGTAGTCGAGCCAGCGGATCATGGCGCCGATGTTGAAGGCGCCGTTGACGGGGTCGAGCTGGAAGGGGGTGCCGGGGACCCTGGTGCCGTTGGGCACGACGGTGCCGTCGACGATGGGGCCGAGCAGCTTGGTGCACTCCTTGAAGCGCAGGCCCTCGAGGCCGCAGCCGAGCGTGTCGATGAAGACCCATCGCGCCGTGTCGAACTGTTTGGAAGCAGTCAGCAGTCAGTCAGTCAATCGGTCAGTCAGTCGGAAGCGAGGAAGCGAGGAGCACGCACGGCAAGGTCTGAGTCAATCTTCTTGTTGTGGACATAGTCGGCAATGTCCTTGACCTCGGCGTCGTAGCCGTGGTGCGAGGCGGGCGAGGGCGCGGCGGCGGCAGCAGACTGGAGCGAAGCCATTGTGGAAAAAGCCGACAAGTTGCGCGGTGTTGCGAGAGCGGGGGTCGCAGCGGTTCTGCTGCTGCTGCTGCAGGTGCTGCTGGCTATCAACGGCCGCAACACTCCTGCTGCTGATGATGGCTGGCCGAGGCGTTGCTGGGTCTGGGGCAGGCGCAATGTTCTCGAGGCCTGTCGTAGTCCGCGATTGACAGCAGACATGGTGTAGGTTGACTTGTCGTGCTGCAGCTCTGCAGTTTCGCTGTCGCCCGTAACGAGTCAATTGAGTCAATTGGGTCAACAGCAACCTGGAACCTATTGGCGGCAGGGAATGATCTGGCGAATTCCCCAGGTCTAGGTATTTATTCTCCCTCTGACCAAGAAGAAGCTGGACCCTGGCCCCTGCCCTACCTGCTCGGTGCTGGTGGGGTGGGGAGTTGGGAGCTTGGCCGCTCAAGCGGAGGGAGGGGCAACAATCGTATTGCCGCGGCGTGCCGAAGCCAATCCCCCCCCCCCCCTGTTCGCTGTAGAGCCTGTAATTGGCAATTAAGGTTACTCAACAAGTTAACCTCGGTGCTTTCCCCGTGCCAGTTCCTTTTGCCCTTGGCAGTATTTTTTATCCGAGCTTTTCCTCCGTGAACATCGTGAGACATTGGAGCTCGACTTTGCTTTCGTCTCTTTCCGTGGTTGTTATTTTTCTCCTTTCTTATTTCATCTAACTCAAGGCATCATGGCCCGTGATCCAATGACCCCGTTACCTCGATGTAATTGCCTACGGTACTACTTACATGCTGTATAAGACGCGTAGTAAGCGGAGCCGAATTCCTCACCCCAAAAATACCTACCGAGTTCGGAGCCGACTCCCGAGCCCCGTGAGCGAACAATGACATAGGGAAAGTTGGCGGCCGGGGCAGGAAATAGCTAAATTACCTTACTTACCTCCCAGTCAGTCAATGGCACAGACTTTAAGTACCTCACGTGTTTACACACAGAGCAAGAAGAACAACCGAAGCATCGATTAGCTCTGTGAAGCGAAGCAGCCATGTTGCACATCTTTTCCGATGCTTCTTCCCTTCCTCCCTTCCTCCTCTCTAACCATGCTCCATGTTTGCTGTGAAATCTTGGTCCGGCCAGGGCTGCATGCTTCCCCGACCCGACACCAGTCCCGAGCGAAGAGCAAGATTTCCCCTTTTTCAGAGGAGCCAAGGAGGAAACCCCAGACAAGCTTTCGCACAGTAGAGCTGAGTGCCTTTAGTCCGACATGTCCGGCCAGCTTGCTGCTGCCCGTGGAAAGGTGAGACCCGGCAGCCATCTAGTCGCTTGTGGTAAGGAGTACGGCAGCTACCTAGGTACCTAGATAGGGTAGGGTAGGGTAGGGTAGGGTAGGGGAGGTATCTAGTTAGGTACTTATGCATGAATATAATAGGTAAGGTAGGTTTCGAATCCCGCATGCATCCGCATGTGTGACCCCCCCGACTGACTATTGTCAACACCACCGCGTCCTCCAGTCCCTCGAAACACAGGCTCTGAAACTGGCCCCCGTACCGTGCCGGGAGTCTGCCGGGGCGACGGGCGACAGCTAGGTACCGGGGCCTTCTTGCCTTTTCGTTGCCGAGGCCGGTGCGGCATATGTGTCGGGTGGGCCCACTTTACCCCCTGCTGCTGCGCTCGGCGCCGTAGTGCCTTTTCGGGCTATCTATCCATGTTACCTACCGGGATACATAGCCCTACAGCAGCAGCCTATACACAGTAGCGATGTGCTCTGGTCCGGTTCCCCGCAATCTCGCCCGTCTATCGCCGCCAAGACAATGCGAATTGAATGTGCGTGTACTTGTGTGCGCCATGGCGTAGTGTGCCTGCCAGGAAGACAATGAAGAATGGCCGTCATTTCCTTGCGCCGACCGGCGAGCGAGTAGGTGCGCGAGTAGGTTTCTTCTGGTTTGGGCGAGCAGCCGAGCGCACAGCTTTGCTAGGAGGGGCAAGGGCCGGCGGTTTCGGTTCGGCCGAGCGAGCAGTCAGGCGAGCCGACCGTCGCGGTTCGGGGCGAGCAGCCAGACGAGCCGATCGCCGCGGCCCGGCCACAGCGACGGCCCGCTGACTTGGCTCTAGAGTGGTGGCGGCGGTGATGGCGGCAGTGGTGTTGCGAATCTTGGCGGGCCGCTCTTGTTCCTCCTCGTCGTCGGCGCTGGGATCCCGGTCGCGTTTCCTGCTCGCCGGGGGTTTGGGCGCACGAATGTCCGACGACGGGGACGGCGTTGGCGTCATGTGCGCTTGTTGATGTTGTTGTCCCGATGGGGTCGGGTCCACCGTGTCCCACGGGCTCCACTTACCATCGTCTTCGTCGTCGTCGTCGTCGTCTTCGTCGTCGTCGTCGTCGTCGTCGTCGTCGTCGTCGTCGTCGTCGTCGTCGTCGGTTTGGTTGACCATGTCGATCCACTCCTGCAACTTCCTCTCACGTTCAGCCCACACCTCCTGCGGCACATGGCCGATTCGATATTTGCTAACAACTTCCTCGCCCAGCATCTTTATATGTACCTCCCTTATTTCAATAGCACGTTCCAGTTTTTTGACGAGATGTTGGATGAATTGGGCATGGTCTCTTCTTTCGTGGAGCGTGGACGGCGGTCCAGTGACAGGGCCTGGGGTTTTGAAGTCCCACGAGAACTGCACCAAGCCAAGGCTTCATGTCAATGACGTGCCATGTAATAAGCCAACAATGATTGTTTTGGTAAGGAAAGGCTTACATTTTGGTTCGGGTTGGAAATGGGTACAACAGGGGCCGGCGCGGGAGCTGAGGCATCCATTGTCACGTACGCAGCCAAGGTGAACTGCCCGAACCTCTGAATCAAAACAGCAGCTGCACCTTGAACGGATACTTTCGCGTGGAATGCACCATGGCGTGGGGCAAACCTGACCTGGAGGCGTCTTCACGTGATGTGATTTCAATCTTGTGGAACGATACTTCATTTCACGTATTCCATACAGATTCTGCACTGTGCGTGCATTTAAAACAAAGTGCCCGTCTTGCGCACGAAATCTCTGAGCAAAACGAGTGTTTTTTGAGTGTATGACAGATGCGAAATAAGCGCGAAACGAAACTAGATACAAGGTACGGATAACTTGATGTTCAAAATCGGCAAGGTCGTAGTGTATACCGCTAAATACCCCGTACATACAGTGGGCGGGGGCCCCCCTTTTCCCTTCCATTGTTAATGTATTCGAGCCGCACCCTTATGGCTTCCGCGCGAGATACGTCCGGTAACTCTCCCAACTCTCTCCAGTTTGGATCAGAGAGAACCTCGTCGATATTGATGCGAGTCTCATTATTGTCCTTTGCCCACTGGTACCTCAGCATCTTTTTAAGAAGAGCTCCAACTAGGAGCGGGAAACCCGTGTTAGTTGCGTCGCTCGAGTCTCGGCCTGTCATGACAGCATGAACAATAACTCACGGTGTATGTAACCTGGGACCGGAGAGTTGCACGCCTGATAGTAGTCACCGGCCAGTGTCGCCATGGATTCCTCGTATTTCTCGGCAAACAGTCGTCGCTCATACTCGTACTGGCGCCTGTCAAACCGCCACGGGTTCTGAGAAAACTTCACGAATGGGTACTTCCCATACATCATCCCGTACCCGATTACCCCCATAGCCCATATGTCGACCGAGTAGTTGTAAGGCTCCATTTCGCGCTCTGGTGCAAGATAGGGGATCGTGCCTCCGCATGCCGGCATCGGCCTCAGAAAACCCCCGGGCTCTCCGATGAAGCCGGCTGTACCGTTGTCGAGGAGAACCGATCGTTGGGGCGTCCCTATTAGGCCAATATTCGCTGGCTTCAAGTCCCGGTGCACCCAGCCTGCGTGGTGTAAGATCTGGACACCCAGGAGTGCATCACGGAACACGCGAGCTGCCTCCATCGACATGCCTCTGTCGTTCCTTCTGTATCGAGTGATGCATTAGCCGCGCTCCGTGCGCAAAAGTATGTAGAAATACTAACTCGCTGCTTTGAGGTATCAGACTGCAGAAGGTCGAGCCCACGACCGGCTTGTGGACAGACACAACTTCACTGTTGCTATAAATCACCTCCACTTGCCGTAGAATTCGGCCGGCAGTGTCTTTCTCTTGGGCGAGATTCGTCAACATCTCGTTTATTGATACTTCGCGTAGAACGAGACCCTCTTCATCATCAGTTGTTGGTTGTACTATTTTCAGCGCCACCGCTTCGTTGTCTGAATTAGAACCAAAGAAGACTCTGCCTTGGCCGCCTCTGCCTAGGGGCTTTCCCACGGTCCACGGACCAATCGTCCTTGTGACTTGGAGCGGAGTTCTCATATCAACATCGACATGTTCCGGAGCTCCAGCCTCCTCCAGCCTCTTGTTGCGAAGCTGATAGAAGGTATTGTCTTTGCCTGAAGCGAACGGCGTGTACTCGAGCTCGTAGTCGAGCTGACCACCGAACGAAATCACCGACTTGTGCTTGTTCAAGCTGTGGAGCTTGCCCTTGACAGGTGTGCCGTCGACCGTGAGGCGGGCTGACGCTCTGCCGCGAACTAGAGAAATGCAAAGCCCCCTAGTATCAGGGGCAAAGTTGAATCGCGCATTGAAAATCCGCATGCCGATGTGATGCTGTTTCGCGAACGAAGTCCTGCAAAGGCTTAGATCGGGACTCGGAGCGTCGCTATCAGGCGAGCGTCTTCCTACGGTCCACCCAAGCTGCGGATCGATAATAGATGTGTTGAAGTCCAGGAAAAAGTGGCCCGCCCACACCATGCCATCCTCGCTAGACGCACCCTCGGCCTCGGATTCAGACTCGGGGAAACTCTCGCTTGCGTAGCCTGTGTTGGAATCCCCTTCCAGAGACCCGCGTCGCGTTATTTCGCGTCTCAGCCGAAATACCTCGCTGTCGTACTTCATCGCCAGTTCGACAGCCATGTTCTTCAAGAGCGGAGCATCGTCTGCCTGGTACTTGTTCTGTCGACCGTTGATGTGGGTCTCAACGATGTCGCTCAGTGCCAGTTTGGCGAGGGCGCTGACAGGTGTAAGAGTGACAAAGGTGGTGTCCTCCATTTCAGCAACTCTCTGGTCGTGATAGTTTCAGTGTAGGTCGGGGTGAGCGTAAACCAGGTAACTATACTATTATGTGGATGAGAGGGGAATAAAGAAGAAATAGGGAGAGATGGAGGAAAAGAGAAGGAAATCGAGAAAAATATGCTTGCGAGATACCCATTCTTATTCATTCTGCCTGGTTTTCGACATCTTTTGTCACCCAACACCACACACGGACATAGCCTCGCCCGGTCTATATGGGCAGGCCCAAACTGGGTGTTTAAAAAGGATACGGTACGGATAGAAAGCAGATGGGTACCGGCGAGGTTCAGCCTCAGATTTCAAGCCATTGGCCAGGCGTTGACGGACGGCGACGTAGTAGCCTAGCCATCGCTCCCATGCCACATCTCGGGCTTGAAGCCGTGACAAGAAACGCACAGTCGGGCGCAACGATGTGTCCCTTGGCGGCAGGCAGATGCTGGCGGTTGAAATAGTGAGGCTTTCGCTCGCTCATGATAGCGAATTACCCTATCGTGTCTCCAAGGGCGACATTCTCTGGATCATCTGGCGGCAATCGGTTTGCTCTGATCCTTCTGGCGGCTCTTTGTGGCGTAAGGGTCTGGGCGTCATGAAACGATACCTGGCCGAGTAGCACAGGGAGTTTGGGGAGCCTTGCTAAAAAAGCAAACTTTCCACTGAGGCTCATCCCTCCCTCCATCTAAGCAGCCAAAGTGGTGGGGACGGATCCGGATTTGCTCAAGCCCTGGCGGTGGCGGGGAGAAGCTGGGCAGGCAAGACATTATGGGCAAACTATTTTGGTCGTTTCCTTTCCGATTGTGTGATTTCAGGTGGAATCACGGTCTGTGGGTTAGGAATGTCTTGCACCGGAAGGAGCTTTCCACTCGCCGCAGCTTGGCAACCTGGAACTTGAACTTAAAGTCTCGACACTACTGGTTCCTTCCTCCCCCCCGGGAGAGATACCTCAGGCAAATATGCGGGAAAACATACCCATTTTGCCGACATTGGTCTCTCTAAGGTCGAGTAAGGGGTAAGGGTCTTAGGTCTTTTAGAGTTATTTGAAGTGAGGCGCCACAGCAGTATCCTATATCGAGGCCGGGTTACGAACGAGCTGCCCGATCATCCATTAACCTGGTCTTTAGAATTAATCTCTTTCAGAAGATCTTTATCTTTATTGTCGAATGACGGCCTTGTTATTTAATCGACTTGGTCATCGTGACTGACCCCCTATTTCTGGAAGGAAAGGACCAGAGTTCCTGCTTTAACTGCGGCACAATAAGGTTTGGCTTCCTTCCTACTTAAATTCCAATGGATCCACAACTTGAAATTACCTAAGGTAGATAGTTCAATCGGTTTTGCTTTGCTTAGCCTGTGAAATGCTGTTCAAATGGCGGTTGTGCCTCTGAAAGAAATACCTTGTGTAAGTGCCCAGCGTGCAAGTAGGCTGGCCTATATATACCCCTAACCCTGCAAAATGCGATTGAGTCGCCTCTTCATCGTGACCTTGCCGTAGCCGTAATTTTGGCTTGACATCGTGCTAGCGGCCTTCATAGTGTTGAGCGGACACTTATTTCGTCCATACATAGAAAGGTGGGCGGAGGTGTTCGTTCGTCCCCTCTCCATAGCCTGCTTTTGGCGTCGGGCCTAAGGCCGGCCCAAAGAATGGGATCAAAGTCGGGGCTCCCAGCCAAATGATGTCGTCATAGCCGTCACGAGCAAGTTTGGCGCTGTACGTGTACATACTCGGTATAAAACAACAAAATTCGACCGCCAAGCCAACCAAAAGGGAAACAGCGATTAAACATCACTTCCGCGATAACTCTCGTGTGCTGTGCTGCACCCAATTAGTTAACCCTTTTTTTGACAACCGCAATCATGGTTCTCTCACGACATGTAAGTTGATTTGGAAATAGTGGATGGATGCGCACCGAACTCCCCACTCTGACAAGCCCTTTTTCCTTTTCCTTTTCCAGGTCGATCCCGAGGAGGTGGTCAGCCACCTTCAGGGTGCTCGCACCTCCAACAACAAGACAAAGCTTTCCCACCTTACGCCCTACGACACGGCCTACGCCAGCCAGGTGGAGATCCCAAAGTATCGCCTCCCCGACGACGGCGCTCCCGCTGACGCCGTCTATGCCATGATCAGGGATGAGCTGGACCTCGATGGCAGGCCCAATCTGAACTTGGCCAGGTAAGAAGCTCGCAGAAAAACCGCCACATATGAGCCGCAATCTGACCGCACTCTGACAGCTTCGTCAACACCTATGTCGACGACAACTCGCAGAAGATCATGGCCGAGAACGTGGCCAAGAACCTCGCCGACAATGACGAGTACCCGGCCATGCTCGCCATGAGCCAGCGGTGCGTGAGCATCCTGGCCAACCTGTGGCGAGTCAACAAGGGCGAGAAGGCCATCGGCTCGCCCACGGTGGGGTCGTCCGAAGCCATCCACCTCGGCGGCCTCGCCATGAAGCGCCGCTGGCAGGAGCGCCGCTGGGCCGAGGGCAAAGACGCCTACAAGCCCAACATCCTCATGGGCAGCAACGCCCAGGTGGCTCTCGAGAAGTTTGCCCGCTACTTTGACGTCGAGGCCCGCATCCTGCCCGTCTCGGCCAAGAGCAACTTCTGCCTCGACCCGGACCTAGTGCGCCAGAACATCGACGAGAACACCATCGGCGTCTTTGTCATCCTCGGCAGCACCTACACGGGCCACTACGAGCCCGTCGAGGAGATCGCGCGCATCCTCGACGAGTTCCAGAACATGACGGGCATCGACATCCCCATCCACGTGGACGCGGCGTCGGGCGGCTTCGTCGCGCCGTTCACACACGCCGGGGCGGGCCAGCGATGGAACTTTGAGCTGCCGCGCGTCAAGTCGATCAACACATCGGGCCACAAGTTCGGGCTCTCGTGCGCCGGCGTCGGCTGGATCATCTGGCGAGACGAGTCGTACCTGCCCCAGCACCTGATCTTCAAGCTGCACTACCTCGGCGGCACCGAGGAGTCGTACACGCTCAACTTCTCGCGCCCCGGCGCCCAGGTCATTGTGCAGTACTACAACTTGATCCATCTCGGCTTCTCCGGATACCGCGAGATCATGGAGAACTGCCTGGCCAACGCCCGCCTCCTGTCCAACAGTCTCGAGGCGACCAAGTGGTACACGTGCGTCAGCGCCATCCACCGCCCCACCAAGACAGTACCGACAGGCGTGGCCCAAAAGGTGAAGAACACAGTCGAGTCCGCCGTAAGCGGCGGCGGCAAGGAGCAGCAGCAGCAGGACGGCAGCGGGGAGACGTCGGCCGCCTACGTTGCCGGGCTGCCAGTTGTATCGTTCCGGCTGACGGACGAGTTCAAGCGTGAGTTTGTGCACATCAAGCAGGAGACGGTGTCGCTGCTGCTGCGGGCGCGCGGCTGGATCATCCCCAACTACGCGCTGCCTCCGAGCGAGGACGGCACCGAGATCCTGCGTGTGGTTGTGCGGGAGAGCATGAGCTTCGATCTGCTCGACCGCCTCGTGACCGACATCGTGCAGGTCACCGAGAAGCTGATCGACAACGACGAGGTCGACCTCTCCATCCTGCACAAGCAGCGCAAGGAGCCCGCGGCCAAGACGGACAGCAGCAAGAAGTCACAGGGTGGTGTGGCCAAGGACACTGAGCAGCGTGCTCTGAACGTGGGCAAAAATGCGAGCCGCATGGCCGAGGGTATTCACAGGTCGGTGTGCTGAGTGAGCTCGGGGACAGGGGTATCTGAGTGAGCCACAAAGGAAGGGAGATAAGAAACCATAGCTCTGTCTAGTTTTACCGTAGCTGGGCGTTTATTCTATTGATTCAGCCTAACCCGGAGTATCTCCTATCTTGAAAGTGCTCTTTGCGGTATCTACAACGGCTATTATACCACAATTCAAGAACATCCCTTCTCAGTGCGAGCGAGCAAGACCTCCACCTACCGCAAGCAAATGCCCACAAGGTAACCAACCCGCCCCTGAGAAGTGCGTCAAGTCCCGCTAAGAAGCGCCCGAGAACTGCAGATCCTCGTTCCCAACAACAGACGTCAGCACCGTCGGCGCGTTGATGCCCTCGACAGCACCATCACCGCCCTGCATGATGCTCGCAAAGTTATCCGCGATCAGCTGAATGCCACTCGAAAAACCTTGCTCATCGAACTCGCAATGGCCGCCGTCGGGGGTATTATCGACCGTCTGCAACAGACCGATCTGCGCATCACTCAACCCCGCGGCACGCGCCTCGGCCTCGTACGCCGCGATGGCCGCCGGAATAGCCGGCTGCAGCAGCGCGAGCTCCTGCTGGGTACTCTGGAAGTGGATCCTCGAGGTCCCTGCAAAGGCGCTCGCGTTGACGACGTCGACCTGCGGCTCGAGCGCGCCGCACATGAGCAACACGCCCGTCCCCGGGGCGGCGAACTGCGCCAGCTGCGCAGGGATGAAAAAGCCGCTCAGCGTCAGCGAGCCGCCGGAGACGCCCGTGAAGAAGAGCTGCGCGGGGTCGAAGGCGACGAGCTGCGGGAGGACTGTCGAGACCAGGTCTGCGACGGCCTGCGCGTCCGCGACGCCGTCCACGCGGCTCAGTCCCGCCGGGGGGCCGGCGTGCTGGCCCCAGAGGAGTTGCTCCGATGGTGCGAGCACGACGACGCCCATGAGCCCGTTCTGGACTGCTTGGTTCGGGAAGTCGAAGAAGCTCTGCCCGCCGTCGCCGTGCAGCAGGATGTTCAGACCTAGCGTGCCGGCTGCGCGCGCCCGCGCTTTGCTGCCGGCTACGCCGGAGGCGGTGGTGAAGGCGGACGCCGGGCCGCTGATCTTGAAGCGCAGGTTTAGGCCGCTTTGGTCGAAGCCGTTCGTGTCAGCGCGGTCAGGGGGAGAAGGGTAAGGAACCCGGGGGGGGGGGGGATATATGTAGATGGAGGGGGGATATTCACTTGACCGTCGCGTTGGTGTCGAGGATGGTGGACCCGTCCGTGGCCTGCGAGATGCCCTGCGGGATGGCGGCGGCCTGCTGCTGCGGTGTCTGCTGCTGTTGTGACGAGGCAGCACCGTTGCCTTTGCCTTTCTTCGGGCTCGGCACGGCCAAGCCCAGCGCGCTCAACGCGAGCAGAGCCGCGAGGGAGGAAATGGCCCGCATTTTGATGTCGGTGGTGGTGGTGTTCGTCACCTCTCTGCCTTTCCCAGGTACCAAAAGGAAGGTAGGTAGGTAGGTAGGCGATTTGGTATTATTTCAAGAAATAAAATAGAAACAAAACACACGCGGAGAGAAACCAGCCCTCCTGTCGTGCGTGGCAGAGTGGAAAGAAGCGAAAGGGAAGAAAGGGGTAGCCAGGTAGGCACGTAGGCACGTAGGCCAAGGTATAGATAGCAAGTGTCCGGAGGCGGCCTGCTTATCCGGGAGAACAGCGACAAACACAGAAAGGGGGGAGATCCAGCTCCCGAGATCTGTTGTCAAACAGACTGGAAGGGGAAGAATCGGGACAGAGAAGGAAACAAAAGAGGCTTACGAGGGCAGACGATCCCAGTCGTACAGTCCCAGTTCAGCCCCTAAATGGGGCGAATTGTCGCCCCATCTATTTCATTCATTCCATGGCCATGGATGGCAATTGATTCCCACGATCCATCCCCGCAGAAGCAAGCAGCAGAAGCAGCACGAACCAGTGGTTTTGCCTTGTGTAAGAGAAACCCGCGCGGCGGGGGCGTAGGTGTGTAGTGTAGCATCTACAGCGGTGGATCTGTTTCGGGGACGTGGTCCCGGCGATCGCTTTTCTTTCCTTCTTTCTTGGCAGCGGGTGTTTGAGATGGGTGGGTATATATACCGCTCGAGTAAAGAAAGGGGGTGATTTCAAAACACAAAACACGACGTGCAGCGTAACAGGGCCAACCTTCTTTTTGATCTTCTGCAATTCTTCCGCTTGGCTTTTTTGTTGCACGAATGAACGACCCCAGCCCTCGGGTCACCAACACGTCACTGCGCAACCCCCACGGAATTAATCCTCTTCCCCGTGCGTAGTGCAAATGCGTAGTGGCAGGTCGGAACGAATAATGGCAAGAATTACTGGGGAGACAGATATGGAGATATACACAAACCATTGTTGGTAGAGTGTGCTACAGGGGGGGGGGGGGGCTAGGAACCCCGGAGGATTGCATTGCATTGTGTTGCACTGCGTTGCGGTTGTCGGCTAAACCTGCTCTGCGCGCTCTCTCGATGGCTTCGCTCGGTCGTCGGATCGTGCACGGCCTGTGGATCCCTTGGTGCGTTTGAACTAGGCAGGGTAGGGTACCAGGTAGGACAGCATAGGTAGTAACACGTATGACAGGATAGGGGTTGAAACCTCTTCGTAGCTAGTTGTTGATGTTGCGCGGCCGCTGTTTGGGGATAGTCGCTTCCAGAACAAAAATGAAAAAGTACCCGAAAAAGGGGGAATTGACACCAGTTCCCGGTTGCACTGGCATTGGGAAAAAGTAGGTACAGGTCCATCAATAACTCAGTTTGATGATATAATACTACCAAAAGGGGGGAAATGGCATATAAAAATACCATTGAGAAGACTTACTCAATAGATGATCAGGTAGCTGGCCGCTGGATATCAAGCACAGCACACCCTCTTTGACCCAAAGCCCTGCGCCATCAACTATATAGTCGCCTAAAAGAACCTTCCCTCCACAACCGAACCGGCCCGTCATATCTTCGACGCCTTCGCGCGGCGGGCCTCGCGCTCGCGGTCGCGGAGCAGGCGCCTCAGGATCTTGCCGCTGGGGCTCTTGGGGATGACGTCGATGAACTCGACGCCGCCCTTGAGCCACTTGTAGTGGGCCTTGTGGTCCTGGACGAACTTGAGGATCTCGGCGGCAATGTCGTCGTCCTTGCGCGACGACACCTCGGCCGACGTCACAACAAAGGCCTTGGGCACCTCGCCGTCGCGGTCGTCGGGCACGGAAATCACGGCGCAGTCGTCGACGGCCGGGTGCGAGAGCAGGTGGGCCTCGAGCTCGGCCGGCGCGACTTGGTGTCCCTGTTGACCCCAGGAAAATGACACGGTTAGCGACATCTGTTGCAAGTGAGGTCCGCCCCAAATAAGGAACAAATTGGCCCGAACCTTGACTTTGATGAGCTCCTTTAGGCGGTCGACAATGGTGAGATGCTCGTTTCCTGAAGCAGACTTGGTGACCATGACCTCGTCGCCTGTGCGCAGCCACCGCCCGTCCTCATCAAAGATAAAGGCCTCGCTCGTGGCTTTCTCGTTGTTCAAGTAGCCCAGCACGACCGAAGGACCCTGCACGAGGAGCTCGCCGGGGGTGTTGTAGGCGGTGATCTCCTGTCCGTCCGGGCTGACGAGTTTGGCTCTCGTGCTGGGGAGAAGAGATCCCGACGTCCCCTGTTCGATGTCGAGCTCGCTCGTCGAGCAGACCACGGTCGACGTCTCGGTCAGGCCTGGGTACCGTGTCAGCAGATCGCAATCTCATGCTACTCACGGTTATCTATCTATGATGGCACGTACCATAGCCCTGGCCGAGATTCCAGTTTGGAAAGAGGCGGAGAAGTCCTTCAACGGTTTCTTTCCCTGTAGGTGCTGCCCCGACGAAAATGAACCTGACGCTGCTCAGGTCGTACTTTTTACATATCTCCCAGCTGCTCAACAAGCGAACGATGATGGGAGGGACCTAACGTTTTGTTAGGGAGACGTGGGCGAAGAGAACTACGGGCTGGCAACTCACGAGAGGAAGATGATTGATCTTGAATTTCTCAATAGCTTGGAGAAACTGGTTGAGCTCGAATCTTGGCAGGACAATAATTTCGTCACCACGCCATGTTGCGGAAACAGCGACAACGACGAGTCCGTAGATGTGGCTGAAGGGGAGGATGCCAAGCTCGACCTGAGTGTCGATGCCCAGCTTCTTTCTGTGCACCGATTCGAACACGCAGTACTGCATCGCGTTTGCGATGACGTTTCGGTGCGAGATCATGACGGCTTTCTACGCCCAAGGCACATCAGCGCGAGAGCCCTTGCGGTATGGGACCGACCCTTTGATGGCTTACAGGCAGGCCAGAGGTGCCGCTCGAGTAGCATAGAAAGGCAACCTGTCGGGCACCCTGGCCCTTGCTCCACCTCAGGGGCTCGAGGTCGGGCAAGGAGCGGCCCTCTTGGATCAGATCGTCGACCGTCTCGAAGTGCGGCTTCGGGGCATGATGCGGCAAGTCCATGAGGAAGATCTTATCCTCGGGGATGCCGGCGCCCTTAGCGGCCGCAAGCGCGGTCTCGAGGACGGGCACGCAGGTGAAGAGGATCTTGGCTCCCGAGGACTTGAGCTGGTGCTCGAGCTCGCTGGCCGAACACGCCACGTTGGCAGGACTGGCAATGCCCGAGAGACGGTGGACGGCAAACATTACCGATAAATAATCGATCTGTTTTATTTGTTTGCAAGGGTGAGACGTGGTAAGCAAGCAAGCCAGTCCTCTAATCTTTCCGTTGCCCGATAAGTTGCTCACAGCTTACAGTGTTGAAGGAGAAGACGCCAATGACCTTGTCCCATGGCGAGTCGGCATTGGGCTCCCAGCCCATGGTCTTGGACAGGGCCTTTGCGAGGAGATCGACCCGTTTAAAGGACTCGGCTGTGGTGTAAGTCTTGCCCGTGATGCCGCATGTGAAGGGATTCCGGCTCTTGGCAATGGGATGGCGGCCAGTTTCCTCACTGCGCATAAAATCGCCTATGGTGATGGAGTCGGGCGGGTCTTTTCACGCGGCGGCAGCAGCAGCTCAGCAATTGACAACGTGCGCCATCCAAACTCTGAAGAGGCAATTGGAAGACGTACCGAAGGGGAGTTTCGGGACCCATGCTGGAGGATAGAAGACCATATCTTTTTCTTTTCTTTTGCTTTTTTCTCGCGAATTAACTAGGTAGGTAGGGTGCGGAGGTAATTGTCGCCGAATACACAGTCACAGGCCGTCGGGTGCACGCTAGCCTTTCTATCAGGCAGTTACCAGGTCGCTGACGATCGTCGTTACCTTAGCTGGGTGGAGCCGCAAGCAATGTGAATAGGTAACATAAGTAAGGCGAGTTAAGGGATGGAAGTGAAGCAGCGTCATGAGACGAATGATAAGCAACGAGACGGGCACTGCGGCTAACGCCTATATAAGGTAGTGCCCGTACCTTAGGTAGGCATCCTCCCCGGACCCATGGCGAAATCCCCGACGCGCACTAGCTTCCCGTATCACTTTACTACTAATGGCTGCCCGCACTCTACACGTGTACACTAAATCGCGGTGGGTGTGGAGGGGTGAATCAACAGTAAAGTCAGCTGCGATGGACTCCCCAAACGACTGAAATCGGAAAGGTGGGGCTTCAAAGTAACCGGCCGGAAACTTTCCATCTCACGGTGGCCGGCTACTTTTCCTTAATTTACCTTCCATATCCGTGAAAGGTAAGAACATGG
Source organism: Lasiosphaeria ovina (assembly GCA_033439765.1). NCBI lineage: Eukaryota > Fungi > Ascomycota > Sordariomycetes > Sordariales > Lasiosphaeriaceae > Lasiosphaeria > Lasiosphaeria ovina. Next base: position 2,035,831 of record JAULSN010000009.1, read on the forward strand.
AGGTCACAACCGCGCCAATGTCCCGTTGCTTGTCCAAACCCACCTTCCCCAGCAGGGACCCGTTTCCCCAATCGAGATGCCCCCTTTCCCCACGGCCAGCTGTGGGGCATCCCAAGGCCTCGGCAAACGGCGCTTGCAGGGAAATGGTGCAAAAGCCGGACCTAGCCGAGCGTTTTCTCCAGTCTGACTACTGCATCCCAATTTACACTACCAAATACCAACCGCAAGCAATCTTCACCCGCGCATCAGGCCCTCCCGGGAGGCTCCGATGGCAAACATCGCAACTAAAGGCGTAAGCCGACCGACAAAGCCCAAAAGAGAGCGCGCGACGTCTGATAACCCTGAATTATCTTTAAGCTGGTTCGCTCTTCGCTGGCGATCAACTTATTCATGCCTGTAGGTTAACTGTTGGAATATCCACTGGTTTCTGCGTTTTAACAAAAAGATCGCAGGGAGAGATAGCTCTAACAGGCGATTGGGAAGAGGTCCCATATCCGATGGCAATTTCAGTTGGCACAGCGAGCACTGTTGAATGGCGGGGATGCAAATCACCTGTTCCATGCTTCAAAATGGTATTAGGGAAACCAGCCACTTTGTGGACAGAAAGGGATGCTGAAGGTAGTAACCCAGTTCCAGCGGAACTTTCAGTATATATTCTCGACGGGTGGCTCAAAATACATATAACATGATAGAAAAGAGTTAAAGATGATAGTTTATTTTGATTGCCTGAAGAAATTATCAGGGAGCATAATTCAGTTCTAAACGAACATCACTACTTATATAGCAACAGGTCTTAATGATGGCACATTTGGTGATTCTCTCTCCTTTACTTTCCTCGTCGCTCCAGCAGTTACTAGTCCTGAATGCTTCACCAAGGCCCGGACTAAACATCGTAAGTATATGATCGCGTTCGGGTATAAAAGTGTGTAGAACTCCGTCTTGGGAGTCCACCCCGAATGTTGAGTATTTTATTAGATCTAACGCCTCTTGAAACCCAAACCAAATTTGGAGAGAGACGTCTCTAGGTAAGTGGGGTATGTTAACTAGCCGTATTAGTGGTACTTTGCGAAATTCCGGTCGAAAAATGAACTCGACAGGCCCAATCACCTAACCTAGCATTGAAACTTGATTGGTGTCAATATTCGCGGAGAACCTGACGCGTTTGTCGACATATGAATACAGAGCGTTCATCTTGTCCTTGTTCATGGCCGTCAGGCGCTTTTGATAGTGTTTACTTCCTTATCCGAAATCAACTTGCGCCCCTCTATTATCTTCCACCGCCCATGCCGAACGGCCTTATTACGATGGTACTACCTTGTCTCACCTTATCTCAGCGCCTTCACCTGTGAGTTCCTCCAGCCCCAAGACGTAGCAATCCCCTAAAAACATTATGGAACCGTCCTCTCGCCTTCGGAGTGCAGCCGCGTTCGAGCAACCGGCCAGGATATACACAAGGCCCCCCTCCTCGGTAAAATCAGGTGCTAGCACAAGCCGTCCATCTTGTAGCAGCCCCAGCGTCTTCGAAGCTACGATATAATCTACTGCAGTGGCCAGCTCCTCGACTTCGGCGAAGCGCCTCTCCTCAGCTACCTGGGGCCAATCTTCCACTGTCCAATCACATGGTTCATTCGGGAGCCAGGGCCTCGTCTTGGGGAACCGGAGCCTCCAGGCAACGGCACAGAGCCATGCGTCGAGGAACCGTTTCCACAGAGAGTCGTGGCTGGGGATCCGCCTGAGGAGTGGTTCCAGAAGCATTGCCACCTCGGCACCTCGACGAAACTCCAACCACTGGCGGCCGCGGAACGGCGGCGTCGTGTTGGGTGACGGGCGACACAGCTTTGTCTTGTCTTCGCCACTGTATGGACGTCCTAGCTCAAGGAGGTGGTCGATCTCCAGGGCGACCACTTCCAAGGACCCCAGCGGGTAGCCTTTGATGGTAAGCTCGAGTTTTGAGGGAGAGAATTCGTAGTGAGGCGTCTCAGGTTGGCCAACGCAGCCTACGAACTTGTCCCACGGCTGTGATTGCAGAATGATGTCCAAGCATCCACCTGTAGCACGGGCGTAGTTTTCGACCGTAGAGCAATAAAGCCCCTCGACGCTGTCATTGTAAACCGGGCGGATTTGAGCGCTGAACTCGAGACTGCTTCTTGGCGGTTCCGCGGAAGCTCTCCCTGATGAGTTAACAATCGCCTGCTTCCAAAAAGCACTTATCTATAACTAACCTGCATCCTTGTCTGCAACAACGTCCAACAGCTTCGATTATACGGCCTTGGATGGTGTCGCACGAGATCGGCGGGTCCGTGCCTCGAAACCTCTACCGCCGTGTAGGGCAGAGAATGCAATGACGCGTGCAGGAAAGATGAGTCTTTTATCGGCGCTCGGGGCTGGCCAACAATCTGTAGGACCCCTGCAAAGCGTAGACACAGCATTTCACAGTAGGGTGCCGAGGAAAGCAGCGGGCTTGGAAAATGTCAAGGAGCCGATCCCTCGCGCCACCACCTACCTTGGGCAGGCCAACCACACACAAATAAGAGCAAAGGACCGCTTTCTACTCCCCTCTATGTTGTCTCCAGTCCCGAGTTTGACATAGCGTCTTCACGAATGACTATAACGCATCTACGCTACCCGTTCGTACTGTCGCGAGGTACTCGGTCAACAGCCTCTCCCCCAGCCATGCCCCAGGTCTAATCCCCCCAATATAATGCACTCCCCGGCTGTTCCTAAATATATCTTACCAGCTATAAACGAAAATAGCGCTTACTCTCAAAGTGTGACATGGCATAACTCTTAAAGAACCCTCCAGTCCAACCTTAAACAACTAGCTAATTTTAGCGTGTAGCAAAGGGCTTCAAATTAAGGTTTGTCATCCACCAGCTAATTATTCAGCCTTTTACAGGAAAACAAGGAGATTCTCAAGCCTTTTATAAGAGATATTTCGCCACAAGGAAAACTATATAAGCAAAGCTTAGGCATAGGTGGTGGGTGGGGTGGAGGCTAGCATTTTAAGCAGATTAGGAAGGATGTGATCTAAGCAGCCGCGCAACGGCCTCGTGCCCGTTCGCAGCCGCCCTCGACAGCGGCGTCTGCCCATCTCTATCCTCGGCGTCGACGGCGGCGCCCTTCTCGAGGAGCAGCCGCGCAACGGCCTCGTGCCCTTTCGTAGCCGCCAACAACAGCGGCGTCCGCCTATCTATGTCCTCGGCGTCGACGGCGGCGCCCTTCTCGAGGAGCAGCCGCGTAACGGCCTCGTGCCCGTTCGCAGCCGCCCACCATAGCGGCGTCCGCCTACTACTATCCTCGGCGTCGACGGCGGCGCCCTTCTCGAGGAGCAGCCGCGCAACGGCCTCGTGCCCTTTCGTAGCCGCCAACAACAGCGGCGTCCGCCTATCTATGTCCTCGGCGTCGACGGCGGCGCCCTTCTCGAGGAGCAGCCGCGTAACGGCCTCGTGCCCGTTCGCAGCCGCCCACCATAGCGGCGTCCGCCTACCACTATCCTCGGCGTCGACGGCGGCGCCCTTCTCGAGGAGCAGCCGCGTAACGGCCTCGTGTCCGTTCGTAGCCGCCCACGACAGTGGCGTCCGCCTACTAATACTACCCTCGGCGTCGGCGGCGGCGCCCTTCTCGAGGAGCAGCCGCGTAACGGCCTCGTGTCCGTTCGTAGCCGCCCTCGACAGCGGCGTCTGCCCATCGCTACCCTCGGCGTCGACGGCGGCGCCCTTCTCGAGGAGCAGCCGCGCAACGGCCTCATGCCCGTCCGCAGCCGCCCACCATAGCGGCGTCCGCCTACTACTATCCTCGGCGTCGACGGCGGCGCCCTTCTCGAGGAGCAGCCGCGCAACGGCCTCATGCCCGTTCGCAGCCGCCCACCATAGCGGCGTCCGCCTACTACTATCCTCGGCGTCGACGGCGGCGCCCTTCTCGAGGAGCAGCCGCGCAACGGCCTCGTGCCCTTTCGTAGCCGCCAACAACAGCGGCGTCCGCCTATATCTGTCCTCGGCGTCGACGGCGGCGCCCTTCTCGAGGAGCAGCCGCGTAACGGCCTCGTGCCCGTTCGCAGCCGCCCACGACAGTGGCGTCCGCCTACCACTATCCTCGGCGTCGACGGCGGCGCCCTTCTCGAGGAGCAGCCGCGTAACGGCCTCGTGTCCGTTCGTAGCCGCCCTCGACAGTGGCGTCTGCTTACTAATACTATCCTCGGCGTCGGCGGCGGCGCCCTTCTCGAGGAGCAGCCGCGTAACGGCCTCGTGTCCGTTCGTAGCCGCCCTCGACAGCGGCGTCTGCCCATCGCTACCCTCGGCGTCGACGGCGGCGCCCTTCTCGAGGAGCAGCCGCGCAACGGCCTCATGCCCGTCCGCAGCCGCCCACCATAGCGGCGTCCGCCTACTACTATCCTCGGCGTCGACGGCGGCGCCTTTCTCGAGGAGCAGCCGCGTAACGGCCTCGTGCCCGTTCGCAGCCGCCCTCGACAGTGGCGTCCGCCTACCACTATCCTCGGCGTCGACGGCGGCGCCCTTCTCGAGGAGCAGCCGCGTAACGGCCTCGTGCCCGTGAGCAGCCGCCCTCGACAGCGGCGTCTGTTTATCTATGTCCTCGGCGTCGACGGCGGCGCCCTTCTCGAGGAGCAGCCGCGTAACGGCCTCGTGCCCGTTCGTAGCCGCCCTCGACAGTGGCGTCTTACTAATACTATCCTCGGCGTCGGCGGCGGCGCCCTTCTCGAGGAGCAGCCGCGTAACGGCCTCGTGTCCGTTCGTAGCCGCCCTCGACAGCGGCGTCTGCCCATCGCTACCCTCGGCGTCGACGGCGGCGCCCTTCTCGAGGAGCAGCCGCGCAACGGCCTCATGCCCGTTCGCAGCCGCCCACCATAGCGGCGTCCGCCTACTACTATCCTCGGCGTCGACGGCGGCGCCCTTCTCGAGGAGCAGCCGCGCAACGGCCTCGTGCCCGTTCGTAGCCGCCAACGACAGCGGCGTCCGCCTATATCTGGCCTCGGCGTCGAAGGCGGCGCCCTTCTCGAGGAGCAGCCGCGCAACGGCCTCGTGCCCGTTCGCAGCCGCCCACCATAGCGGCGTCCGCCTACCACTATCCTCGGCGTCGACGGCGGCGCCCTTCTCGAGGAGCAGCCGCGTAACGGCCTCGTGCCCCTTTTCGGCGGCCCACCATAGCGGCGTCCGGCCATCCTTATCCTTTAAGTCAATATTGGATAAGGCTGAAGGGGGCAGGAGGGCTACCAATGTTTCGTCCCCTTGCTCCACGATGTAAGAAAGAATATCTCTTCGTCGAGGATAAATAAATTCACGCCCGAGCTTGATCCGTTTATTCTTGTCTTCACAATAGCTCTTGAATGTGCGATGAAGCGGAGATACTGAAGGCTGGATTCCCATCAGGGCCATTAGAAGTGCCCGCACTGTTTCATCACTGTCGGTGGCCACTGCTGCAAAAAATGGTGGCCCATACCGCTCCTCTCCTACCTCTAAGCAGGTTAGGTTGGAGGGATAGCTTGTGATTAGGTTTCCCACGTTATGCTCTGCCAGTATGTATAAAAGGCTCGCATTTGAGGTGTGTCGACGTATGTTGTGTTTTTCGAATAGGTTATCGAGATCGATCCACACGGGGAGCTGAAAGTCTCGGAGAAACTCCTTCTGGTTGATGCCGCTCCCCGCTGCTACATCTGCGTGAAATAGGACATTCCTGACAGCATACTCGAGAAAGGGAAACTTCTGAACTGCCGACCGGCAGAGCTCCACGGCCTCCTGCGATGACGCTTTGGGGAGAGGATTGGTGAGATTCAGAGAAGCAACAGCCTTGGCGTTAATGTGCGCGAAGCAACACTGTTTCAGTCGTTCATGACTTTCGCCACGGAAGTCTTTAAATTCTGGCCAGATCCCCTTCAGTCCATCTCCTTTCAGGAGAAAATCCCTCACGGACTCGTGGATAAATTGCACAGTCGGATGTTTGGACTTGGTAATTTCGGCAAGCCCTTTGGAGGCGTTGAGGATGAATCTTCTGATAACAATTGCTGTGATCTCCTCGGGATCCCACTCAAATAGGGCCCCAGGTTCGATGCTGGAGAGGACGGCAAAATACAACTCTTCTGGCTTTAGTGGCTGTCGTGCGAAGAAAACCCACTGAATACACAGAAGCAGCTCGCCTTTGTTGTGCTGGTCACGCGTCAAAATTTCGCGGAATAGCTCGTGTAGGTCTCTAGGGATGTCCCGGAGTCTTTTCTGGAGCGCATGAATGCGGCCGCCGTCATACTCTTTGTTCAGAATCTCCACTACCAGAACAACCCACATGAACACCCCAGCTGCCTTTTCTCGAAGATCATGACGAATCGCTTCTGCGAGCTTGCTGTGTCCAATATTCAGCTCGCTGTCCAGATAGTCGATTATGTCCTTCACATGCTCTTCTTGCCCTTCGAGGGCAAATTCCAGGCCTTTCGCAATAGTAATGTGCGGGTAGTGGCGGCTCGAAAACAAGACTTGAAATCGAATCCCAGCTTGCACGGCCATTTCGCCAACATGCTCAAAAAACGATAGCATATCTCGAATCTGATGCTCGTCGCACTCATCTAGAGCGTCAATAAAGCACGCTAACGATGACTTTCCAAGGCCTAGCACAGCTTGTTCAAAGAGCGCCTTAAGCGATTCGACGGTCCATTTGAGGCGTTCACCATTCCACGATACCAGCCCGAGAGTGTCAAACACATCCTGAAGCGCTGGATACCGCTCAAGGAGCTGTAGTAGCAGTGATCGGTACATCCCAGTCGTAGACTTCTCCAGCTCGTCGCCTCGTGCGTTGAAGAAGAAGGAGATGATGGTCGTTTCCTTCATCTTTCTCCGCGCACTAGCCACGGCGAACTTCATCAGTGTTGACTTCCCTGCCCCAGGTTTCCCCTTGATCCACAAAAAGCCGTGGTGCTCGCCGAGCTTGGTGGGGTCGAGCCAGTCGAGGTACTCGGACTTTTGTAGTAGCCATGTGCATGTCTTGAGGTGTGCTTTCTTGATGGTCAATTGGCGAGCGTCGATCTGGTCAAATCTCAAAGATTCCAACAAAGTGCGTTTCTGACTTTCAACCAACATCAACGTCTTCCCTTCCGTCGATTGCTTTACCGCCGTGGTTGCTATCCTGCGCAGAGCAGCAGCAACCTTTCTGTACTCGACATCATCGAGTCCCGCAAAGCGACACATTTCCATGTGGTCCCGCCCAATATGCTCCATTGTCTCGGCTGCAATGTTGAGGCAGGATGAGGTATCATGAACAACCTGTGAAGCATGATTAGCAAAGTGTGGGAAATATACCTTGTCGCAGATAAAATACCTTTTGTCCAGAGAGGAGCCCAACACCAACCTCTTCTTGAAAGGAGTGTATTATCCAATTCTGGCCTTGAGCCATGGGGCCGAATCTATCCCTTAACTCTTTGAGGATATCGGAAGACGGCAATAGAGCCTGAACGATTTGCTCGTTCGCAGAGACGCCAACGGCATTGGCTAGCCGTTCAACAATGTGATGGCGAAAGCCGCGGGGATCGGCACCAGCGTGCGGCGTGCCAAAGAATATTATGCCGGTCGTGGACTCGAATATACGACCAAGATGAGCCTGGTGACAATCCCTCGACAGCAGAAGCATCTTTTTGACAATGATCCCTCCAAGGCTGTGCGCCACAAACAACAACGGCCTCGTAGACTCGGTCCGACGTTCAGACTCCAGGGCAACTAAAAAATCCTGAGCGATACCTGAGACGGTGTTGCTAAGCACAGGAGGCCCACCCGGATATCCGATATGCGTGTTGTAGCCGTATGTGAAGATTCGTGCGTAAGGGACCGTTGTTGGGACCAAATCGCGTGGCCAGTAGACACCTCTATCGTGACGGGACGCAGGAAATAGGCCGAGTCTCCGATATTTGGAAGGGGGTTCGGAGGATTCGTCAGCAGCCGAGCTGTCGCTGTAGCGTCCGGCATTTGCCTTCTTGGAAGTCCATGTGCGTTCGGGATGGCCGGTAAATCCGTGTATGAAGACAATGCTTCTCGGTCAGTAGGCTGACTTGAAGCACTAGTGAGACCAAGAAGCCTACTCAAGATGCGGCTCGTGTGGTTCGAAAAGAACCGTCATCGCGGTCGGGGGGACATGCCTCGGCAAAGGTTGTGCCGCCGTCTCAGCCATCCTGTCGAACAAAGATGAATGCACCGAACTCTATTTTGCAGTTTGAAGTACGACGCCTGACCTTTCAGGAGGATGCGGCTAAGGCTCGTCGCAATGGCCTCGGTTTGTGTCGTGGTGGAATTCAATAATGACTCGCTCGTCGTCGGCCGCAAATCGCTGCGACGTAAAGCGCTCAGGGCCGCCTCAACAAGAGAGAGAAGATCTGTCTGTCTGAACTGAACCGGAGGGGAAGCAATTTCAGGACAAAACGGCGGAGAAGGAAGGTACCGCCAGCCTCACGAGCTTTGATTGGGCACCGGACACATTACAGACTCCAGCACAGCCTCGCCCCCGCCCACACGATCAAGCCCTCACAGCAGCGGTCATGTTAGGCTTGCAATGAGCCGCCGCAGTCTAGACATGTCCAAGGTAAAGAGGGTTAGGTATTCTGACAGACAAAAACTTTATACATATAATATATAAAACTGTCACCAGCTGAGCGAAGTTAAAACAAGGGTAAAAAGGGAATGCGGTCCAAAGCGGAGGCGGGGCGGCGGGGCGGCGGGGCAGGTACTTAAGTGTACACCTACTCCAGGGTAATACAACTCTCCCGGGGTTTAAAACCTTAGCAGAGTGACTTTTAGTAATGAATTTGCAGGGGATATAAGCCATAAACGCAGGGGATTGGAAGTCACTTTTCTAGCAGGTTCACACCAAAAAGTCACGTGGTGGCTTGGTTGTATCGCACTAAGGTTTTAAACCTCGGGGGATGTGTAGAAGGGCCAGGTGGGGGAGGGAGTCTTTCCCGGAGCGTGGAGCACCGTGTTCTCGATTACCTTCCATATCCGCGAAAGGTAAGAATAAGACTGGAACTTGGAAGTACACCTCCGCCATGGTTTGAAAGCTTAGTGCGATACATTCAAGCCACCACGTGACTTTTTGGTGAGAACCTGCTAGAAAAGTGACTTCAAATCTCCTGTATTTCAGGCTTATATCCCCTGTTAAAATCCCCTGCCAAAGTCACCGCACTAAGCTTTCAAACCCCGGCGGAGGTGTAGTGTAGTGTATAAAGGAATGCTGTGGACTTCGACCTGGAAGTCATAAGCGCTAATGTCCCGTTTCCCCAATCGAGATACCCCGTTTCCCCACGGCCAGCTGTGGGGTTTCCAAGGCCCGGCAAACGGCGCTTGCGGGGAAATGGTGCAAAAGCCGGACCTTGCCGAGCGGTTTCTAGGCCTGACTGCTGCATCCCAATTTACAATTAAACCTCCAAATGAAACCTCATACCAGGTGACGCAGCTCGCCTGTCCCCTCGAATAAGCTTGCAGATGTACTGCACTAGATCCGACGTGAAGCAATCCTATTTTAGACCGAGGGCCTCAAACCCTCGGACAAACAGATTGCTCTGCAAGGAGCAAACCACATCTTTGCCATGATCCACTAAAGTAATGTCCTCGTCCCGCACGAGTGGGAAACAGAGAGTTTACAATAGTGTCTGTCTTGAGTGTCAACATTTCCAGACGTTTATTTCCGTCATTGCAATATATCTCGTTGGAATCCGAATTCGCAACTGAAAGCACGAGTCTTCAACACTGGCAAGGCCTCGGCTTCTGTCGGCCATTTCACTGCATATCGAGACTGTTAAAACAAAAGCTGCCACTAAGAATCCGCCATTGGCTCAGGCTTCCTGCATGGCCGTGATATTACCTAAGCTGCACGTGATGCAGCACGTGCACCCCTGATACACACCCGCTGACCGTTTGGAGCGTTTCCAGAGTTTAATGGGCAGAGCGAAGCATGTTGTTGCAATTAAGTTTGTTCGCCTCGCAAGTCTTGTCAAATTCTCGGTGTTGTGCATGGCGTGGTCCCAAGGCAAGTTGGTTCCACTCAGCGGTGCTCCCACGATATCTTCACTTATACGAAAAAGCACGGGCCATAAACCACAGCCCCTGAGGACATACTCACCCTTCCTCACTTCCCACTCGCAGTACTCACAACTTAAAGTAACAGAAAAATTGCTTACTCGAACCCGTGTCCTCTCGGGTTATTCTCGTCCTATTGTGCGCTTTTCCAGGCAGAATGACGGCGGTACCGCAATCGCCCCATGCCTCCCCTATTGTCCCAGCGCTCATTCCTATTGTTAGCACCGCACAAGCGAGCGAGCTCAAGAATTTCAGCCGCCGACCGCACACTCGCTAGCCTTCTTATAAAAGTATTATTCAACTTCAAATTCTTTTCGCTCACTTCGATCGTCGTCATCATACAGCGCATGTTTCTCTCGACAGTCCAAATTTACTGCAGTTGTATGCCACTACTGCGCCCGCGAATTGAAAATTCTGAGGATATGAAGTGAGTAATTCTCACTTTCAGTTTTTACCTCCTCCAGCCACTTGTACTTCATTCGCTGCCTAGCAGAGTATTTCCTGCCACTCCGACGAGCGTCGCTGACCAAGACCGCAGAGCTGTATCGCACGTCTAGCCAACATGTATTCATCTGCAGATAGGGCCCTTCTGGAGGTCCCGGAATCCCCCCTGAGCCCGCCTCCGTCGTGGTTCAACGACGACGATCTGGAATGCCCCTTTGAGAAAATCCCGAAGCGTGGTTTTGGCCAACTCGATGATGGCAACCAGAAACCGGCCAAGCGTATTCGCATTCGCCTTGTTAACCGTGTCAGTCCAGCCGATGAGCTGGCGCCTACTACTACAAGCGCGGCTTCCCCGCCAATTTCACCGCTTAGTCCGCCTCCCTCGTGGTTCAACAGCGACGACCTTGAATGCCCATTTCCAGATGATGCCCACGAGACTCTCCAGACTGTCAAGCGTGAGCCAGGTACGCCTCTCTATTTCCTGGGCGCGGCCGACGATGATTCGGATATCACGCCTCCGGACCTTACCCCATCGAGCACCAGAACTCGCGTCGCCTTGACGCCTGATACCGAACTCAGCGACGAAAAGCCGGAGCCCTTTTTTCCCCCATCTGTTTGGTCCAAGTGGCGCGGAAGCCTTTGCGAAGCCCTCCCATACTTCAAGGCGTATAAGGGCAGCCTTCACACGAACGGATTGGTTGCCACCGGCTTTCTCATGGACAAGCACGCCGACCCACGAGATGTGTTTGAAGGACAAGTCATAATCTCGTCTGTGTAAGTCTATTACCATTACCTCTTGACCATGTTCCTCTCATGCTGACCTGTATTTGAAGTGGCGGCGGTCGCGAGAGAGACCCCAACGGAACGGGTACCATGGTTCGGCTCAGGGATGCCTCCGACAGCAGTCCGAATATTAAGGCCTTTCGGAATGCGCAAAAGAACCGGACACTCATCGCAGTGATTGCAGGTAGGAAACAATTGGTTTTCGTTATTTTCTTGGTGCGTGTGCTAACTTTATACTCGCAGGAGAGGATCATCCTCTCTACCCCTGTCAGCCACCATACCCCTACGCCGTTCTCGACTACTTTGTTGTCTCGGATGTTTGGGCAGAGAAGCGGAATGGAATCCGTGTATTCCGCGTTCGCTACGAAAAGGCAGATCTCCAGAAACCTTCATGGTGGACCGCCCATCGCGACGCGTATGGCCCCGCTCCCTCATCGCTCCATGCTATCAAGACCACATGGAAAACTTGCTCTGAGTGCGGCAAGAGTAGCAAGTTGATATACACTATTGGCTGGACCTGTCTGAACCACGACTGTGCTTGTTTCTTCAAGCGTCCAGCTATCAAGACAGAGGACATTATCAAGATAGAGGACGGTGACACCGAGATGAGAAGCGACGAGGACATGCCTGAGGATCTGGAGTACAACGAGGCGTTTCTATGTGAGCGCGCCCCCTTTATCGGCCCCATTCCGCCCCTCCGACCCCCGATGGCCGAAACCGAAGGACGCCACGGCACGGAGTTGGCCTTGCGCCGTGGATTCGTCTGCCCCGACTGCGGATGCTGCAACCGTCGGGTGTACTGGAACCGCTGGCTCTGCGAGAACTGCAACCGCACTTGGGATGCTCCTATGGCGCACTATCCTCTGAGCCTGCTCGAGAAAGAGGTTGCGGAATTTGACAGGCTCATGACTAAACGCCGCGAGACAAACCTGGTGATCGATGACCAGCTAGCAACTCGTCTCAACAGAACTTGTCTCAATGGCACCCAAACAATCACCCTAGGGAGCTATACCGCGCGCCAGTACTTCCTTCCAGACCCCAGCGGGAATATCATCGGCTCGTTTACTCTCCTTATGTCGAACCGGCAGATCAACTCACAGCCCTTTGGTCCGGATCAGCTGTTCCGGGAGATTGAGCAAAAGGATATTGGATTGAAGCGGAACCCCGTGGCTATACCCGGCCGTGAGTTCCTCTCTGATCATCTCACCTGAATATGGAAACTGACCAAGCTGCAGACAAACTTGAGGGCTACACTCGCCATTTTCAGCAAAACTTTGTATGTCTTCCATCAACCCCTACGTAATTACTCTGTCTAATTCGCAACAGGGTGCTCGATACAAATTTGGAGTTGCCGTCCAATCCAAGGGCTTCGACCAGGCCCCTGAGGTGATCTTGCGAGCCCTGCATCGATTGATCTGGGCCGGTAGCAGTGCTGTCAAGAAGACGACTGAGTGGATCGACAAAGATGGCCGCGGCCCTCATTCCCCACCATCCGACAGCAACGACTTCAACGAGCTGCTTGCCCTAGGATATATGGAGGACGACCGCATCAGCGTATGTATTTTCGTCTCTGGTCTATTTCTTCGAACCTCTCTTGCTAATGTCTCGTCCAGTACCACGACGACGGCGAGAGCGAGCTGGGACCCACCGTTGCCGCCCTGTCCTTGGGCTCGCCGTCCATCATGAAGTTCCGGCCCAAGGTGAAGATCGACTTTGGCAGGCCCTTGTCTAAGAACTCGAAGGGCCTCTACAGGGACGTCCTGGAGGTTCCCATGAAGCATGGAGATATCATGGTGATGCATGGCCAGGCCATCCACAAGCTCTACGAGGTATATTCCGTCCCCGCACCGCACCAAATTCCACCTCTGGGCTTCAATCTCTAACACAAACCACAGCACACCGTCGAGCCCATGGGCGGCCGGCGCTTCTCACTCACTTGTCGCTACATTGATCCCGACAAGATGCAGAGCCAGGGTGACAAGGATGATGCCGCCGTCAAAGGCGCCATCCCCGCCGCGTCCTTTGCCTTCAAGTACGACGGGAACTAGAACTAGTCCCCCCGCTGAAGATGCATGTCCGATCAAGGTAGATGGAACGGTAGGAGAAAGGAGGGGAGGGTAGGAGGGGGATGAACGGAAAGACAAGAGAAGGACGAAATGGGGGGGTTTACTTACCCCCCCCCCCCCCAGCAAGGCCTGCAGAACAAGACTTGGTCTAGACGACAAGCCTGTCTGGGTCTGGTATCTGACAGAAGAAGCAGGGCAAGCAGCAATCAGCATAGCTCAAATGATTGATGATGATGAAAGCAACTTTTAACTACTGCAGCCCCCTTTCGAGTGAAAAGAACATACCACCGTGTACAAGACGTATTATTCCGCGAGCCGGCGAATGGTATTGGTGATGGACGTCCATCTCCATGGCGGCTCAGAGCAAAAAGCACCTGCCTTAACTATTTGATAAGACCAATGATTTCTTTCGTCTACTCTAGCAGCGACTTCCACCGATGGCAAGACCCATACAAACGAGTAGCGGCCACGGAGGCGAGTCTCCCTCGGTTGGTCTAATGGGCGATCAAATCCCTACCTACCTACCTACCTCGAGAAAGTCGTGTGTACATGTACCTATGTGACGGTTCCCACTGTTCTCACAATACAATATCTACCTCTGAATACGTAGCCTACCTATCTAGGTTCTCTCCATGACAAGTGATTATGCAGCCCGTTCTAAAACACACCGTTAATTCTTAGCAAGTGCATGCAGTCAAGCTCAAGGGTGGTCGCGACGGCAGCGCTCAGAGACTCACCTAACGCGCAATAAGCATACTAAGACGGCTGAGCCAAGATATTTACTTTTTTTTGGGGGCTTTTTTTTTTGGTTTTTACAGATTGAAGATAATTCTCACCTCTTGAGCGAGCCGTTCCCGGAGACGAGGAGCACCACGCTACCGAGCTGTCGGCGGAGGTCCTCCTTCTCTACGTCGTGGGTGTCCTCGACCTCGCCCCATTTGCCTGTCTGCCACGACACCTCGAGGCTGGAGGCGCGGGCGGCTTCCTCGACGCCAAACAGCTCTCCGCTACTGCTTCCCTTGCTGTCACCTCCTTTGACCTTCGACTCCTCGGCCACGGCGCCGGCACCCTCCTCGCTCCACTCGAGCACCAGCCGGGCACCGACGAGCAAGCTCTTGCCGGCGAGCGTGGCGCGCTCGAGACCCGCCAGCTCCCAGCTCGAGAGCCGCAGGATCCAGCTCTGGATGATGTCGCGGGTGCCGGGGGCCTGGGAGCGGGGGAAGATGGAGTTGCCCTCGAAGACGGGGACGATTGTGACGCCGGGCCAGGCGCGCGTGGTAAGGTCGGCCACGATGGCGGCGGCGGCGAGGGTCTGCACGTCGTGCAGCGTCTCGCCGGCCGCGTTGGTCATGTTGTTGTTGTTGAGCGGGTTGTGCAGGTCGGGCGGCGGCGCCCAGCACAGCAGGCTGTCCGTGTCGAGGTAGCGGAGGAGCGACTCGGTCAGCCCGGCGCGGATGGGCGCGGGCGGCGATCCGGCGTGCGCCGCGTCGTCGTCGGCAATGTCCAGCGCCCGGCACACCGTCGACGTCAGCGGGATCAGGTGCTGCCTGGTCGCCTCCTGCACCGAAACCAGCTGGTCCCACTCAATGCCTACCGCGTGGGCCAGGTGCGGTTTGCTCAGCGGGATGCGCACGGGGGTCTTGCTGTTGGGCCGTCGCAGCGGCCGCGTGTCGAGGTGGATCTCGTATGCTCCTGGGCGGAAAGGAGAAGTGAGCCTCAGACTTCAGGTTTGGTGAGAAGGGGAAAGACAGGGCTGGCTCACCATCGACCTCGCGCACATGCACCTCCTTCCAGAAGCGCTTGGTAAATGTACCGCCGGTGGCTTTGCCGACACTGGCAGCACGGAGGTCCTTGGCTTTGCGCAGCAGCTCGACTTGGGTCCTCCGGCGGAGGATCCTGGAGGCGGAGTCGGGGGAGACCTGTGCCGGGGGCGGCGGCGGTGGTGGCGGCGGGCCAATACCAGATATGGGCGAGACCTTGGCCGGCTGTGCGGGATGCGTGTGGATGGAGGCTGTTGCTACTGATGGGCGAGATGTGAAAGCTGCAGTCGTCTTGAGCTGGACGCGGCGCAAAGGCAGCGACTTGGCAAGTCGCGTCGCAGACGCCATTTTATCGACGATTTGCTTCAATCGGTTGGTGTCTTGCGTGGGGAGGATACAAAAGAAGGGGCAAAAGAAAAATTAGGGTAGAATATGTATTGTTTGGGGGTGCGTGGTCGCTCCGTCACCAAGGCCGCGATTCGAGTTTGTCGTCGTGCATCGTCAGAGAAAAGTCACCGCTTTGGCGAGCTGTAACTGCCGCCAGCTTTCAACCCTAACCCTCACCTGGACCCTAACCCTGGCTATCACGGTGAGCGAAAGGGGTTCACCATGAGGAGCAGTCTGAGAGGGCGCCTCTGGGAAACGAATGACACCCAGTAGCTTCACAATTACACAGACTCTGCACGCCTGAAAAGAGGGGTAACAGGCCGGCATTGTATCCGGGCCATGTTCGCAACTCGAACCTGACAACAATTGAGGGATTTCGCTTGATGCCCAATTCTTCGAAAGGAAATTGCGATCGAAACCGCCTGTTCCGGTCTTCGTCTTCGAACTTGTATGCCGTCGCTTGCAAGGCAGCTGCGTTTATCTCAGTTTGTATGTACAGTGCCTATCGTGCCTTCTCTTGATGACCTCCGGCCCTTCCGTTGGAGCAGGTTTTGTGTCTTTGCTTTCCACTTTCTCGGCTGTGTCTTATGTTTGTGGTTTCTCAAAAGTCGAACGACAGGAAGTGTTGATAACCTGCGGGCTAACGGCTCTTTCAGAGTCCCAGCCTTTGACGATATCTCTACTCCCCAAGTCTAGTATATCGCCTACCATTTCGCCTTCGCCTTCGCTTTCACCCTGTCCTTGGGTACTCGCAACTCCAATCCGCCTAGGTTACATCATGAGCGGCCGGCAACTATCATTCTTCACCTTCCCGGCAGAGATTCGAATAGAGATATATCGCCTGCTATTGGTCCACTCCGAAGGGATAGGCAGCCAGGCACTCGGCGTCTCTCTGTGCCCTGCCATTCTCTCCACGTGTCGCCAGATTCTATCCGAAGCTCGGCCGATTCTCTATGGAGAAAACGTTTGGGGCATGACCGTGGCCGACATCGACGGCTACCGAGAGGCTTTCGAGTGTGGTACGGACATGGCCAGTTTCCTTTTCCACTGGAGTTTCTTGTCACCGCCCCGAATCTTGGATCTGCGGAAATTCTGGGTCCGTCTCTTTGCAAACGTAAATGGCTTAGAGACCATCACCGAGAGCATCAATGTCCGCTCCCTTGCAGCAAAAGTGTTCAGTGCCCTGTCGCGTCATCCACATATCGACTACTTGATGATTCAAGTCGGCTTCTGTGACTTGGATGGTCGCGGCCAGTGCTACGTCCTCACGGACCTTGCCGATCTACCTCACCCGTCCAAGGTCGACTTCACCTTCGTCCCCCCCGTCTTGGCCGACTACATGAGGCACAGACTGACTGGAGCTCCGCTCACAAACCCTTTGCCGATGATGTACGAGATGCTCGAGACTTGGGCAACCAACTTCGGTGTTTCTCCAAGCTACCTGCGAGAGTGCTGCATTGCCATGGGGGATGGCGACGCTCATTTGTTTAAACTCATTAGGCGGCGGATTGTAAACGACGTCATCACCAAGAACCCCGTTCGACGAACAGACATGGACCACATTCTGTACCAGTCCGGCTAAAGGATTCAGATATCAGGGTTACGCGACTGTTTATCCTTGTCTGGCCGCTCATCTTCCAGCACTTCCAAACCCCTTCTAGCTCACACTACTACTACCATCCAACGTCCGCGCCAGCGTGGTGACTTGGTCTCTTGTATGTTGATGAAAAAGAATGTTTTAGGATTTCATCCCCTTTTTGCCCCAGTCTTCAACTTTTTTCAATCAGGCTCATGCCTTCACCTTAGCGATTTGATGATTTGCATGATTTTATGATTTCGTGTTCTCATGTCAACACGGCGCCCAAACTGCATTTATCAGCCGCTGATGAAAAAACGATGCTTTCAAATCTGTTCCCCTGTCTTGATATTCAGAAGTCTCATCAAGTTTGAGATATTTCTAGCCGTTGATGAGAGGCGATAATGAAGTTTGAAAGATTGGTCTAGCGTGCAATGTGGATCGCAAATGGCGTCGACAGTCCCATGATATGGATCAGGTTTATTGAACTAACAAGGCACCTGTCATGTAGTGCAATATCGCCAAAGTTTCAACTCGTCTTCTTGCCCTCCTTGACTCGGTCCTAGCCAACAACCGCCTACTTCACTTTGATGTCATGTCATGGGTTGGTGATTCATTGCCAGAGTCCCGGCAAAGGTGAGTGAATATGCCGACTGAAGCGCGTTGGACTGTCAGTCTAATCACCGCGCTTTTCGAGCAAATGGGGCCTAGGATATGGCTTCATATGCTCGAACCCCGTCTTCCATGCTGCCCGACTTATCACTGCCGTTCAAAGAGCTGGCGGTGCGGGCGGTTGGCGATGCGGGAAGTTTAGGTACGTACCGAATGCGGTCTGTTGACAAGCTCCTGCGCTAACCTAAAAGACGTCTTTTGTCTTAGAATAATTGGACACCACTGGACGGACCCCTACTTTAGTCACGGTCAGCTTACTTTTGACGACCAACTCTCTGATGGCGGGCTGTCGCTTAGGTGCACAAGTCGTTCCAACTCCACAGCACGTCATGGCCCTCAAAACCACCTCATGACTCGAGTGATGCATGGTCTGAGACTCTGACAGTCTGAGACCATGATAAATACGATACGTCCGCTGTTCCCCAACAGCCAGTGAGATGAATCCACTCGCACACTTTCTACCATCACTTGTTTGCCCGTTAGTCCACACCAGGCTTCAAGTTTTCCAGCAAACTAAATACTGCATAATTATCACCTGAGCACCTCCACAAACCAAGACCGCACACTATCATGTCAGCCCCGTACCAACGCGACGACGTAGCCACCGACGTCGACGTGCCCAAGGACGCCCCCGACGGCAACCCGCCCCAGGACAACTCGTACGTGTCGCGCCACCTCGAATCGATCCCCGTGCAAAAGGACAGCGCGCCCGTCGAGGATCCCATCGATGCCCGGACCGCCGACACGGATCTGCAGCTGGGTAAGTCCAAATCCAAGTCAGGCCGTTGGATGATTGTTGTTGTGTCAGTTTATTGATTTGTTGTTTTGGTGCCCCCCCCCCCACAGAACGAGATGATGTCGAGGCTATCGACAAGTCCAACATCCTCAAGGGCAAGAGCAAGACCCGCCATGCCAAGCCGACCGGCTCGTACAAGGAGCCAAGTGATGAGGATATGGGCTTGACGGAGTAGGGTTCCTGTCACTTTCAGATAGTGGGGAGGGGGAGAGCAGTCGTAGGAAACGTGTTATCTTACTTGAATTACAGTTTGAGTTTAATTGCCATCAACCCCAAATTCACCCCCATTAGACTCCCATCAACGCCTGAAGACTTAACAGAAACAACACAATAAGAACATCACTTTCAGTCTTCAGCATGAACATGTCTGTTTTGTGTGCCTAATACTAGCTGGTAATTACCCAGGTACCGTATCTACCCTGCGAATTCATTCCACCTCCGTGGCCGGCCGCACATGATCACACAATGGATGACCACTCAGCCTGCCTGCCGTCCAGCCTGTGCCTACGTAGTA
Organism: Lasiosphaeria ovina; assembly: GCA_033439765.1. Lineage (NCBI taxonomy): Eukaryota > Fungi > Ascomycota > Sordariomycetes > Sordariales > Lasiosphaeriaceae > Lasiosphaeria > Lasiosphaeria ovina. Next base: position 2,054,890 of record JAULSN010000009.1, read on the forward strand.
ATTATCTCGCCAAAAAGTGAGAAAAAGAAACATAAACAAGCGCCTCCTGAAAGGTAATTACGGTAAAAGAAAGACCGCTCACCAAACCAAGCAGAAAAGAGAGAACAACTATTTGTGCCAGCAAGGCGGCCGACGTGACCTTAAACCCCAAAAGTTTTCCGCTCCCCTTTTTATTTTGTTCGCCCAGGACACCTTCCAGATAATAAAGAAAAAAAGGTAACAAAAAAGTTTGAAAAGAAAATTCATATAAATACATTGATGGCCATAAGACGAGGCAAGCGCAAAGCCCTGCATTTTCTAATTAGTTACCTTACGCAAAACCCAAGAATGTTTTTAAGAGAAAAAAAAGTCATCCTCCACCGGCTGAGTCTCAACACCAAATCCCACGATCCTGTCCTCGCGCACCGCCAGTAACCTAAAAAAAAATTATAAGAAAACCTTAATACGGCGGCTTCGTGACGGTGCCCAAACTGCGCTCTCCTGCTTGGCTATCAATTCCTTTCAAGAGAGATTGGAGGTCCATCGCTGGCACAGGATGCTCCTCGGAGCTGGTGCCCCAGGACGACGAGACTCCGCGATCGCCGCTGCGGCTCTTGAGGCTCCGCTTCGATGTCGCTGGCCTGGGTAGCGTCGCTGGGTAGTCCTGCAATGTCTTGGTCTTTGACACTCGCCCCTCGAGACCGCTGGGAATTGGTGGTACGGGCGGTACGACCTTAACAGGCCCGTCGTCGCCACTGCTGCCCTGGTCTGCGCTGCTGTCGTGCGTTGGATGTGAGCTCAATGGCCCGCCAAGAATAGGGAGTTTCCGATCCCGAGACGCAGGCCGCAACTGTTGGCTCGCCTCCAGTCCGTCTGTCGCCACGGGCTCTCCCACGGCGGCAGGGTTGAACGAGACTTCGCTGGGCGTCATATCGTAACTGACAAGACTGTCGCTACTGCTGCTGCTGTCGGTATGTTGCAGCCCGTGCATTGTAGGCGGCGGCTGCAGATGACCTGACAGTACGAGTTTGAGCTGCTCGACCGACGTTACAGCTTGCTCCTTGCCCGCGGGGCTCCTTCCAGCCGGCAAGGCATTGCTGCGAACGCTTGATTTACGGAGCTTGGCAGCCGGCGGGGCGCCGGGATTACCGGCTGGTGATGACGAAGGGCGGAGGTTGGCCTTGCTAGCAAAGGGAGATGGTGTCCTGGTTGCATGGGCGTGTCCATTTCCGTTCGCCGTCAACCCGCCATTTGCCGCGAGGCGGTTCTTATTTGTTCCTGTGGTGCCCGACCGCGATCCGTTGAGCGAGGTCGACTTGCTGACCGCCTGGACGGCAGCCAAGGTGGCGTCCCGAGACCAATCCGCAAGCATCTGCTCGCGGAAGTGGGAAGGAATCTCGCGTTCCATCTCGATAGCAGGGATAGTGCTCAGGGACGAGCCAATAACGGGATGGGAGAAGCTCCGGCCAGGACTAGCGGCCGGGCTTGTGGGCGGCGAGATTGTCGCCTCCTCATACCCCTGGCAGACGCTCTCCACCAAGGCGAGACGGTCGTCAAAGGGGAGCAACGCCTCCGACTCGATTTCCTTGATAGGGAGCCTTGGTTGAGGTCTCGCCATTCCAGGGGTCCCTACCAGCTCCATGAGCGGGGGTGGCATGTAGATGCCCTCGACCCAAAAATGCTTGCTGCGGCGACGAACGATTTCGTTATGGATCGCCCTTCCTACAACCGACGCCTCAAAGTCGAACTTCTCGGTCAGAATCCAGAAGTAGCCGTGCACCAGGCTCCCAAGGCGGACCTTGGCAATAGGCGTATCGGCGTCCTGAATGTCCTCCTGGAGTCTGAAAATCATGGGCAGGCCATATCTAACGGCATTCACGCCGAGCCGATTCACAAGCTTTGCCAGCAAAACGTGAAGCAGCACGACGTCTGTCTCGTACTCGACAAACTGGACGGCATTGTCGTAGATGGCAACGTGGAGGAGTTGCAAGAAGTGCGAGCGCGGGGCTTTGATGGGTTTGTCGCCTCGCGCCGAGGCGCTGGAGACGACTCTCCGTGCAAGCGTCCCCCCAACAAGATCTCGATTCCTCAGCGTCGTCCGAGCCGTTTCGTCCCTAGCCTGGGCATCTGCTTTCGTTGTTTCACGGTCCAGCCATGTTGCGACTGCGTCGGCGTACGCTTTCCGGACGAGGCCGTCTGGATCCCGGAACAGCCACTGCGTGCCCTCCCACACCTGGATCGGCACATGATTCCTGGATAGCGCGTAGTTGCCGCTCATCTTTGTCCGGGGATTGGCGACAAGCAGGACCGACTTGATTGCCCTGAGCGCCGCGATCTTCGCGACGGTGAGGGCAAACAGCGAATCTATTTGCTGGTCGTCGACAGATGAAGCCGCCACAGTCTCCGCCTTTTCGCCCTGGGGCGATGAGCTCGAGGTGCTACTCGATCTAGACGGCTTTAGCTTAAGGAGAATGGTCGAGATCATGTCCGATATCTGATCGGCGTAGTAGACGTGCGTAGCCAGATCTCCAATGCATTCCTGAAGCCGGAGCAGGAGGTCTTTGCGCTGAGCAGCAATCCGGTCTGCATTTTCGGCGAACTGTACGGTAGTGGGCGAACGCGGGTCGGGCTGTCCGGGGAGTGGTGGGTCGCTTCTCATGCTGTTCGGGTCCCCCGGCATCTGGACGAGCCTCCGTATATGTGCAATGAGCTGGAGTAGGATGTCCATAACGCTCAGGCCGATGAGGTTGACATCCGACCGCAAAAGGGCGCCAATCATGGCCGCAAGAACGATGTGATGGCGCAGATTTTCATCCGTCAAAGGGCACTGGGAGAGCGTCCCCATAGCCGTCACCAGAATTGTAAATCGGTCCGCCACTGGAGCCCAGCGGGCAACCAGCAGGATCATCTTGATCGCCCAGCCACTGTCTTTGCCGCTGGTGCTCGTCTTGACAACATTCTCGAGCTGGTTGACTCGCTCTTCGGTGAATTTCAGCAGCGCAACCGTAGCGGCATGTACTTGTGAGCGGTTCGGGGCGCTGAAAATCTGCGTAAGGCACTGCATTGCCAGCACACCAATGTCCTCTTCTTCCAGCTTATCCACGTCCACAGCCGTTCCCGAAAGCGCAATCGGGTTTGGATTCCCCTCAAATGTATCCGCCGTTCGCACAGTGGCAATGCTCATCCTCCTCTTCATGGGCGCTGGGTCGCCCTTTTCGTCCCCTTCGGCCCGCTGCAGCAACACGTCTAGGAAGTCTTCGTTGTCGGTCCACAGATTCTCCAAAATCATGGGGACGGCCGCATCGTACTGCCGGTTCGTGGCAGACGAAAGCGCATCAGAAGAGGCGATACTTCGTATGGCTGCGAGTCCCGCGTTCCTCCACCGCAGCGCGATGGGCTTACTCGGCTGTACCTTCCCGGGAGATGACCGAGTCGAGGCGAGCGAGGCATACTGATCAGCTACGGCCAGGTACTGTCGCAAATAGGCCTGGTCGCCTAGGAGCGACGTTGGGTCATGATTCTCGCAGAAGGCTTCGAAAGTCGGTATCGACGACTCAACCATGGTGATGTCGTTGGATTTGAGGATTAGCTCCAGGACCTTGAGAACGCATGATGCGAGCAGCGGGAAGTCCTTGCCCGCTTTCTCCATAAGGGCGGTTAGGACCTGAAGCGTGACTTGGACGTTCCTGTGATGGCGGGTGTCAGCATCTAATGTTATCCTGCCTGGCCCCAGCAACGGCGCCAGACATGGTGCAGCACGGTCGAAGGAGAAGGAGGTGGGATCAGCTTACCCTATCCTCAGGCGGTATACATCGCTGGCCGTCTTCTTCTCCAAGAAGCTGCCGACTTTCTGGATCTTGGACCGACGCGACTGTGCGTAGAACAGCAGGTAGCTCAACTCGCTCGAATTCGGCTTGACGTCGACGGCGCCCTTTGTAGTGCGCGGGTAGCATTTCAAAACGAGGACCTGGTGCTTTGGCCGGCACCGTTGCTGGATCGCATTCATGGTGGGCGAGGTAAAGACGCGTCCGCGCGCAGCCGGGTCCGGGCTGGATAGGAAAGCGACAGAACACGCCCAGACTTAAGGCTCGAGAGTCGGGGATCAAGGCCGATGGGCGACGAATTCGACGGCTCCCGCAGCGTAGGCGAGCGAGATGACAGAAATGTCCCCAGATTATCGGCTCCAGCTCAAAGGTCCCCCCTGGAGAAAGGGAAAAAGTTTTGGGGCTAAGATATCATGGGCGTAATTTGCCTGGGAAGGGGTGGCCTTACGGGTGGGCTTGGGGGCTGATAATGTGGGTGGAGCGTTGGCTGACATGAGAAGCTCCTGCGTGCGCGACAAACGTGTCTCCAACCAGGGTGGGAGGCTATGTACCCCCACTAGCAAATATCGCCCTGGCGGTACCTTTGCTTCTCAAAGCGGGCCCCGAGATTGCGGTTCAAGTTCACGTAAATCCCAAGCAAAAGGCATGATAACTTACCAACGGTGGCTGACGACATTTATTCAAATCTAGCGAATTATTCCCTTTATTGCCAGTTCTTGGATCACGCGGCCTAGGCTGGATATACAGCTTTGGGGCAGCATCAATGATGTCGGGTGCTTGTTTGACAGTCGAGACAGCCCAGTGTCGGCAGCAGCCGCGTCCCGTTTTTGGTGCCATTTGGATTTGGGGCGATTGTGCTCCTGCTTCTATCTGCAACCAACAATTGCGGCAGAGCTTTTACACCCCTTCCATACGTACGTTTAGGTCGAGCTACTAAATATCCGCAGACGTACTATTGGATTCGAGGCAAGCCCAACTGCCAAGTTGTTTTATTAGTGTAGGGTATCCAAATCTGATTAAAACGCGCTCCACTACCAGGAGGTAAGCCTGCCAAGAGTCGGGTTGCTCGAATTCTTCAGAGATGACCGTTTTTCGAGATGTAATTATTTACCATGATCTCCAAGGTAGGGCCATCTGTCCATACGCACAGCACCTGCTCAGGCATGCGGTGTATCCTGCAAAAAGCGTGGTCAAACTCTCGGAGGCTCGGAAGCCAAACCATTCCAAGCTAGCTGGCTGGTGGCACACCTACGTCAGAGCCGCTTGTTGTCAAGTGCCGGGTAATTAGTTGGCCGTCTGCGATTCCCGACAACCATGGGACTTGGAAGGAGGTATAGCTGATTGCTCTGTGGAATACAGTGCTGCCTCTAGAGTATTGACTACTGGAAACAATATGACTTGTCCGTTCAGTCAGCTGCGCAGCGAAATGTTGCCTCAAATCACGCCTGCAGCATCTGATGTCGAGTGACATCAGCAAAGCTCTCGTGAGCCTGTCCCTAGACCCAGTTGTTTGCAGTGAAATCATCACGTGGTGATTGCAAGGGTGTGGCTCACAGGCCCAATCAGAGGAGACGTGAGACATCTGATTGACTGTGTATCTCGTTTGTCCTCTGTACGGGTTGCATTTCGTGGCCTTCCTTGCCTTGGAACGTTCTTTATTGGTGACCCGCGCTCCGCACATCCATCTAGTGTACGCAGTACGGCGTACGTACTTCAGTACGGCGTACGTACTTCAGTACGGCGTACGTACTTCAGTACGTACGTAGTACGGATCCATGATAAGCTCGCATTTGACGCTGTCCTGCATAAGGTACCTATTCATGCTTGGCTCCAGGTCAGCGCCTCAACCCAGGGAAGCAGTAAGCGACGGCTTAGGGATGCTGCGCGAACAAGCTCGAGTTCCGATGTTAAGGTTTTGAGCCGTCCTTACACCATTCTGAGGCTTTGAGGCTGTTCCTGCCACTTGCCGCGAGCACGCTTGGGAGTGTTGTCTGATCGTACGGATATCTGTGGAGACAACCTAGGTAAGGTATGTACTGCCTTAGGTATGCTTGGCTTCCTGCCCTTTGGACGATATCACAATACTCTGCTCTTAGTCAACGTCATTTCTCAAGACATACATCTCTTAACTTAGCTTGTCTTTGCCTGTAATATGGATTTTGAAGAGTTCATATACTTCTTGTGGCAGTAGATTTAGTCAAGACTTGGCCGGCAATCGCCACAACTCAACTTGTCGTCCACTTCTTTCACGGGAGTTATATATCTTCGACACGGAAGCCGATTCCCTCGGCTGACTTCCGGAAATCCCCCGTGGCTCTGGTGATGTGCAATGTATAAAATGAGAATTTGCTGAGCAAAGAAAATCTTCCTACGTTCATAAGGGATTGCAACTATTTTGATGTTCAAGTATTGGCTGCCACGCCGGTACGCTGGTCCCAGACTCTTGTTTATGTCCTTTGTGACCAATAAAATTATGTCCCTCAGACCCAAACCTACGAGTCCCAAAATTACATCGTACAGTACAGATATTATATTCACACCAACTAAGTAACTGAGTGAGTGGCTCAGGTCCATTGCTTTTTCCACAGCATCGCACCACCAACCACCAGCTTCCTTCCGCCTCTTTCGCCGTCTTTTTTTTTTCGGGGCTCCTTCCATACCTATTCAGTGACAAAGTCCAACTCGTTCTAGTTGAGTTGTCCAGTTTCGCCTCGACAGGCATGGCATGAAGGCCAGGGATGGACACTCCAATCCCTGAGTGCTGATTAATAGGGGACTCTCCAAGATCTGAAAGGCCTTAATAGCTTACGGCTCGCCCTAAAGGTTTTTCGCTAAGGGAGGTATTAGAATCCCTATTTTAGAATCTTGGAGGCTTTTCTCTATCCTAGAAATACCTACACCTCTGCCAGCCTTTGAGACCTTAGTGCGATACAACCTTGTCTCTAGGTAGCCTTTAAGAGAGAAACTTCTAGAAAAGTGACTTTAAGTCCCCTGCATTTATAACTTACAACACGAGAATAACCCATGTCAAACCCCCTTGTAAAGTCACCGCACTAAAGTCTCAAAGGCTGGCAGAGGTGTATTAAAGGCTTTTCCTAGCCGTTATATTTACTATGATATTTGCTATTTAAAGCATCTAGGTACCACCCCAACAAGCATTCAGGGATTGGACTGTACATGTACTACTAAAAGTCACTCTGCTAAGGTTTTAAACCCCAGGAGAGGTGTATTATGTAGATAGTGCTAGTCTAGTAGATGTATAACAAATTGACATCTTCTTGCATTCCATTGCTGAGATGGATTCATTTTGGGCTGCGCTACTACGGACGGTGGAGGGGGTTGCTGGCACCGCAGTGTCGGAGCGGCGGGTATGTTGTCTAGGTAATAAAAACAATCTTGAATCAGCCCGGGCCAGTCAAGATTCGAGCGACGCAACGCGAGGGCAGCAACGGCGGTGGAGAGGCAACGGCTGCACAGCGAGTGAAGCGCGGGCAGTGTCCTTTTGGTACCTATATTATAATTGCATCCATGTTTGAGAGGGAAGGAGCAACCTAACCCAAGCTCCCGTAGATATGAGGTGATAGCGAAAGAGCCACTAGCATCGATCGATGTGACGGGTCGCTTGAGGGGCGCTTTCTGTCGGGCAAACTGAATTTCCAGGATGATACCTACGAATATCCGTTTTGGTTTTGGCAAGTCCAAATTGCGGTAAGTAAGGTATTTATGATGTTGCGAGGCTGTCCTACTTCGGCATCCGTCGTAATTACGCGCAGCATCAACATGCGCATATGCAGCAGAGGCAACGGCAACCGCGATGGATTTGGTTGTCTGAACCTTTCCAAATGCGGCTCTATGCCGCGAGGAGGCAAACCTAAGGTACCTTACTTCCTAGAACTTGTAGTGACGGCGCTCACTCAATATCTCCACTTCCTCGCCTAGTAGGTTGGTGCTTAGGTACCTACTTTGTCGCCTCACCGGTGACGGCCCCAATTTGCACCGTCTTACCTACCATTGGATGATGCACCAAAGGCGACCGACCAGCCTTCCTGAGTCCTTAGAAATCCGCGACCATTCTTTCTAGGACAGGCGGGCCGAAGAGGGCGCGTCTCAGCCAACCCAACTGCCTAAGGTGGCTGCCGGTACCTACCACAGTTACGAGGAATGCGTTCGACATTTTTGGTCCAACGCTAGTATTTGAGGTGGCAGGCTCGGCTGCTGCTCTCAAGCCGTCCCGTGGCTCTGGTCCAACACAGCACAGCCTTCTCGCGGTTCGCAGCATAGAGCCCAATTCGGTAAAGACCCATATCAGGGGCTTGTCGACACACATCTTCCAATGCAAGGGGGGGATCAGGTCGTCGACTGATGATAATTACCCATCTTTCCCCGTCAGCCGTAACTGTTGTGCTGGGCCGGGTCAAGAGTTAGATGGCATGTTGATCCGGCAGGACGCGTAGGTAACTCGGTGGGCTCAGTCGCAATGAGAGAAGAACATGACAGTTGAGATTGACTACCGTACGGTATAGAAAGAGTATGGTGCTGTGCCCTCCTTCGTTTCTCCTATTGTCTCGTTTCTCTCGTCTAGGTACAATTCGGTTTCCCGGCTCTGCAATGGCAGACAACTTGCCGTGCTCAACATGGCTCCACTACCCGCCGTCCAACTCAAGATCCTTCTCGTTTCTGTGTTGTTGACGCTGACCTCGGCCGTTCCCGCAGGCTTCCCTCTGGCGGTCCAGAAGCCACTCTGCAAAGTCATCCCGGGAACCCTTAACTGGCCGTCGGCCGAGTCGTGGAACCGTCTCAATGAGCCAACTGGGGGACGACTGCTTCGGCCGCCTCCTCCTGGAGCTGTCTGCCATCCCGGACAGCCAACCTACGACGCCGCCGAATGCCCCGCCGTCCTCGCCGGATGGTCAACGTTCGAGTTCCACCAGGCCGATCCCATCTCGACAGACTGGAACCAGTGGAACAATGACTCCTGTCTTCCTCAACAGGCTGATCCGTACAGCGGTCAGGGATATCCTGTCTTCGTCATAAACACTACTACCCCGGAACATATCAAGCTGGGCGTAAACTTTGGTAGGTACTTGTGCTGCGGCGTTGTACGCTTACCGTTAAAACTCTCGGCCGGGTGCTGATGACCGTGCTAACAAGACGGGACTGACTGCCTAACCAACAGCGAGCGAACACAACATCAGACTGGTTGTCAAAAGTTCCGGCCATGACTACCTGGGTCGCTCAGTGGCGCCCAATTCGCTGTACATCTGGGTCCACCGCCTGAAAGGCCTCGAGACACATAGTTCATTTCGTCCCCAGAGCTGCAACGTCGATATCGAAGCCTCCGCCGTTACCGCCGGCGCCGGCTCTCAGATGTTTGAGCTCTACAGCGCACTTGACGCTTTGAACCAGACAACAGTCGGCGGGAACAGGAGGACGGTTTCCCTGGGCGGCTACCTTACAGGCGGTGGACATAGCATTCTCGCTCCCCGATATAGCCTCGCTGCGGATCAGGTCCTTGAAATGGAGCTGGTTACTCCTACCGGGGACATCGTGACTGCAAACCAATGCCAGAATCAAGACTTGTTCTGGGCAATGCGAGGGATAAGGTTGGCCTTTGTTCTCTCCGACATCTTCCTTGGCATTTCTTGCCCTTCATTCTTTAGGGATATGTTTTTGCTAACCGTCTCATATTCGTATAGGGAGGATGCTCAACCTTTGGTATACTTATATCCGCAACCATAAAGACGTTCCCGAGCCCTCAGATTGTCGCCACGTAACTCTACGTCACTACGCCCGACATCACCAGTCCATATATCTTCGACGTCGTCGCCTATGTACTCGCGCAGTATCCGTCCTTGTCCGACCGCGGTGTGTCGGGGTACTCGTTCTTCTTCCAAGCCCTGCCAACCCTTTTTGACGGCGGCGCGACCACTGTCGGCGGCATTTACATGCAAATGAATCTCCAGGACAGCACAGTCGAGGCGATGGCGCAACTCTGGGAGCCAATCTTCGAGCACATCAACTCCACGTGGCCCGGCTTTCATGCTGGCTTCACATCCAAGAATTACACGCCGTTCAATAATTGGTTTCTAGACTACCTCGAGGTGGCCGAGGCCGGGGTGGATAGGCTCGTCGGCTCCAGGCTTCTCGGCGCAGATGTTCTGACTGCCAACCTCACCCTAAACGCCGAGGTGTTCAAGCGATTCGCGACTAGTGGTGTTGGCGCTGCTTATTTGATGTCCGGGAAGGGTGTCCAGAATACCCAGCCTCGCGGTGGCGGCAATGCCGCCCTGCCAGCTTGGGGATGGGCATACGTCCACGCAGGTACGTAACTATATCAGCCCCAAGGAGAGAGCAGCTTGCTCTGTTTTGAGGATGCTGGGGCTGGATCTGGTGCGGAAACTTCATCTAACGTCTGCACGGCATGTGCATGCGTCACAGTTCTAGGGCAAATGTTTGAGCCCCTGAATGCGACCGCCCGGGCTGAAGCATTTGAATTGGTCAACTATGCTCTCGATCCCATGAGGGAGTTGGCACCGGATTCCGGGGCATATATGAACGAGGTGTGTTTGTTTTGCTATTCCCTTTTCCCTTCTCAAATGCAGAGATCCTCACTTTTGACCTAATTGACGTCCAGGCCGACCCTCAAGAGCCGGACTGGCAGCACCAGTTCTGGGGGAGTCACTACGACCGCCTGTATGTACTTTTTCTATTCATATTCCACAGCCCTTTTCCCAACCCAAGCAGCTGCGCTTTCAACCAGCCACTAACACCCGACTCCCAACCAACACATCAGTGTCTACATCAAACGCGCCATCGACCCTGAAGACGTACTATGGTGCAATCCATGTGTAGGCAACGAGAGATGGAAGGAGGTAGGGGACCAACTCTACCAGGCGTGAGAAACGCTTCAGTAAGCCGCATGTACTACAACCGATATCTTTGTTGTCTACCTTGGTCTGCCTTGGCAGAAACCTAGCTGTATCGCTCAAATACCTACCTATGTAAAATAAACGCATCACTCGAACGTGAAAAGGCTTCGACCCTTCCGCAAACGAAGCAACAGAGCTCAAGAGGACAAAGCCAAGGCCGAGTGCCGACCTGCCTAGTTCCTCGAACTGACACATGAGGTATTGTAGTGCCCATCCTTATAAGATACGAGGTGATGTTCCACATGGTAATAGCCAGAAAGGCTACAAATATAGACCTTTTCCTGTTATCAGATGTGTCAATTGATAGACGATCTCGAACTTTGGAAGCAACATCCCCCCGAAATAAGAAAAAGAGAAAAACCCGTCTTGAAGATTTAATTGACAACTTATTTACCAAATGCCCTTTTTATTCTCTTCAGTAGAAAAAAAGACCCGAAGAAAGAAAGGAGACAGGTCAGGAAAATAAGAGCAAAGAGGAAAGGGCAAGTCGTAGGGAAAGCAGAAACCGGGAACATGGAGAAAGAATCTCACAAATGTACCCCGAGAATACAAAAGGTCTAACTGCATCCCTAATCATTCTCAATCATAACCTTCTATGCTACCCTTACCTGCGTGCTACCCCCCAGCCCCCCTCTTACCTCTCTCGAGCTCCACCAATACACCCCCAATACACACTGCTATAGCGACCGCGGTACACCCGTGGTGTTTCTTCTGTTCTCCCAGAACCAATGCGTCTAGATATCTACAAGAAACCTCCGAGCTGGTCGATACTCTTGAGAGATTGCCTCCCCGCCGTCATCGGCAACTCTTGGATAAGAATGAATACTACGTGTTTCAACCAACCAAACTGCATGCTTTCAAATAAATGCCCCTGTCTCGTCACTGCTAACGATCCTCTGTAAACCGCTAATTCGGTTGTAACCCCCTCCATACACATCGCGCCCGTCATCGTCGTCTTCTGTAGAAGTGCTGCTGTTGTTTCTGTGATCACTGTGCTGTCTTGTAGAGACTGATCCAAATTGTCGCTGGACCGCCGCTGTCAGACCGGGACTGGAGGCCACCGAAGGAGTGGCGGAACGAGCCGTTTGAGCTGTTGCGGCAAACTTCAAGGGGGGAGGGGCCACCCCCCTGAGGGGACTCTTCAAGGGAATAGGGGGCGCACCAGTTGGACTATCATTCTCCAAGAGCGGCCTACCTCCAGACGGGGGGGTGATTCTTTTGACTGAGCGTTGCAGTGGCGATAGCTTCACAACGTTTGGCTCTACAACTGCCAAAGGTGTTGTCGGCAGCGTCGGTTTATGCGTGGGGGGTTCAAATACGTCGACCTCTTCATCGTCATAATCATCAAATATCTGTGCAGGCTCTCGAACATGGCCACTGATGAAGCTTTTCGGCATGGTTGGCAAGGCAAACTCTACCTCAGACCGACCCGAAGCCATGGGAGATTGTTCCATCTTGGCTACGTTGGCGGATAGCCAAGTTTTCCAGTCAATCGAGCTTACCGAGGAATCGGCGCGGTAACCAGCAGGTTGATATGTGAGCCGGATGCCCCCAGGAGTGTTTGCGTCTCGAACTGTGGTCAGGGGTCCCAAATTCGGCCTCGTCTCTGCCGCGTCTTGTCCATCTGAAGAGTAGACACTCTCAGAATAGTCCATGTCCATATTATTAGCAGGTTCAGAGTCAGTATTTTGATGCTGGCCAGTCCCGCGGACCTGGGTGTCGCAATCCGAACTATGGGCATCTGAGGGATTCTGCCGCGGTTCTATGATCCGTTCTTCCTCCTCAATAGACTTCCGCAGAGCCCGACGGAATGGGCTCGTTGTTCTGAAGAGGTGCGAAGTGGGACTCCCAAAGAATGCCGAACTGCGATCCTGGAAAGCCCTGAGCTCGTCGTGTGGGGGGCTAAGAGCCGTAGAGGGAGTCTCGCCGTTGTTGTCTCCTGCGGTTTTGGCTGAACTTGCGGTACAATTCGAAGCAGATCTTGGACGAGCAGCCCTGAACGCGGCGCAAAGTCCTTTTACTTCTCTCTTAGCTGGTTCCAAACCAAAACGGCGCGAGCTCGGTGCCACGGGAGATCCTGTTCTGAATCGCCCAATTTGCCCGCCTCGGTGGTCAGGAAGTTTGTATGGGTTGGGACCACGTGTAGGGGTTATGGCTGGATCAGATGCATGGAAGTTTTGGTGGGAAACAACACATCTAATGGTCTTTGGAGTGTTGCTTGGAGGTTTGCCAAGAGATTCGCTAGATGCCGTAGCACGAAGACAATGTGAGCCATCAGCATGGGGCTGTGACTTCTGGTCCAGGGTATCTGAAAGTTGCTTGTTGACTGCATTTGATCGTTTTATAAGTGCGGAGTAGATTCGTTGGCTATCTACAGTTGGTCCTGACGCAGGTTTGCCGGTGTTGTTGTCATGCTGTTGGAAGAGTTGCGTCCCAAGGGCTTTTCTTGGGAAAGAGGGTGACGGGGCATGCGTGCCATTTTCTGTGATAATAGAAAGGCGTTGTCTTTCCCACTCCCTCCACTGTTGCTGTTGCTGACTGGTCAATGTACTGGGCCCGGAATTCGTCCAGCTTGTCAGCGACTTGTCATCAGATACTTTCCGCTCTCGTTCACTCCTCAGGCTCTCTACACTTCCTCTATTGGAATGGAGGAGATTCGCGGGTACTGTCTGGAGTGATGGCATCTTTGCCGGAACCCTCTGGATAGAGCCCCAGTCTCCGACACTACAAGTCTCGTGCCCGGCATCTGAAGATAGCAACGACCCGCATCGCTCGGTAGCATGAGTTCTCTGGGCATCAATGTGCTGGTCCGGGAGCGACGGAGGCTCGTCTTCAGACTTGGAGAGACTGAAGAATATTTTTAGTTTTGTCTTGAGAGATTTCGATACTTTTCTGGCCTTCGTCTTAAATCCTTCATCCTTGGTCGGGGGAGTGGTGGGAGTAGCAGCGGGCGCTCCGGAGTCTTCAACTGAGTTGCTACAGCGTAGAGACTTGGGAATGCCAGGCTCATTCCGTCGGCTTCTTGAACCGAAGAACCCAGGTAATCTGTTCACGTGTTGTGGGGTTACTCGCCCTCCCGTTTGAAGCTCCTCCTCAGGGAGCAAAGGCGGACCGGCCAGGGGATGACCTGCACTGTGGCCATCTCGACTAGTGCTGGTCCTCGATCGAATGTTGCGGCTTCTGAGGAAACTCATTGACTTTGGGGCCCGTAGCAAAGGAGAGGGAGGTGAATGCTTTTTCCCCTCCGAGTCAAACCGAAGTATCCTGCGAGTTTTTGATGTTGGTGATTGGCTGTCACTTGGGGGTTGCGCATCCAGAAATGAAAAGGAGCCGTCCTGGCTTCTCCTGGCACCATGGCCCTCGGAGGCGAACATCGACCTGGACCTACGAAGACGGCGGTACGAGGATGGAGCGGATGCTATATCATCTTCAGGGGTGTATTGCTGGTCCCCACCCAGCAGAGAATCGAGATATTCGGCGGCAAAGCCTGACAGTGGGACGGGAGGCGGTTTCCTGTGCGGCTGACTTGGCTCGCCGCGTTGCCGTATTCCAAAGTCACCGCCGTCGTCACCCAAGACATAGCTTCGAGAGCTGTTGGTATCGAAGTTTTCCTGCAGCCGGACACGTTGAGGGTCCGGATCCCAAGAGCTGCGCTCAGAATAGACACCAGATCCCCGTCCAGTCCTTCGCTCGACAGAACACGGGCCTATAAAGCGGACGCTCTGTCTGCGGCGGAGGGTTTGGCTGCTCTCACGACCGTGACACGGTGTACCGGCGTCATCTTCTCCCAGGCCATTCATGCTTGTCTGTAGGCGCCGGGGGGACGAGTCTGGCGTCGGGGGGAACAGCGACATGTCTGCCTTTTCGCGGTCTTGGGCTCGAGAATATGCCTGGCAGGCCGCAGCCTGGGCGTCCCGGTGCGCCACAACCGGGTCGATGTGCTCGAGATGCACGCTATGCACAGACGAGGTGGACTTGCGGCGTTTGATATCCGATTTGGACTTGGTGCTATGCCGGCGACGCAGCATTGGACCGATCGAAGGACCGACTCCGAAGCGCCCGCGAGAACCGTGATTTCGAGGAACCGATAGGGGGAAGGGGCTTACATTAATCGTCGTAAATCTGCGTAGCTAACCGAAATGTCTGGCGGAATGAGATATTCAAACTGGCAACTCTTGGATGGCTGGAGGCCGCTGAGCTGCTCCAAAATCCAGACAACGGGACGTCGAGTTGACGGACGCAAGACGCCCGAGGGAGTTTGGGGGCACCATCACGACTGCCATTGCAACTATGTGAAGTGGGAAGTGGGAAGGAAGGTTCGTTGGTACCAGGTACCCGAGTCTTATATCACAGAGGGAAAGTGCGAGCGAGACACCAACTGCGCACAGTACACCATAGGGGCCGGGCCGTAAACTCGAAAGTGAAAATAAGCTGTCTCTTGTGTATGGACCGAGTGAATGTGACTACCGATACGAAATGCGGACCATCCCAACCCTAGAATCTGTATCCCATATCACGCATACAGTACAAGGAAACTCCGTAGGTTGCAAAATGCTTGCCCATACCGTATACAAAAAAAAAAAAACCGAAAAAGGCAAGGAAATGGTAAGATAACTTTGCCCACCCCATTACCGTTGGGTAATTGAAACTACACTTCGCTGACGGCGATATGTATCTATACGCCAACGCTGACTCAAGCAGCCACCTCCTTGAAGAATGCCTCCAGTTCCTCATCAACCACGTCGTGGATCTTTTGCGAGATCTTCTCGGCCTTGGACGAGAACGAAGACGCACCCTTGACAACTTCACCAGAGATGACCTTGTAGTCGTGCTCAATAAGCTTCTCAAGCTCCGAAACCTTGGAGCTCAGGTCAGCCTTCTCCGACGAGGGCTTGGCCGTGTAGCCGCCTGCCTCGACGATGGCAGTGTAGTTGTCGCAACCACCGCCGTTCCAGGCAAGAAGGTTGGGGGTGTCCTTGGGGATGTCGGTAAGAGCATCGACAGTCGCAATCTTGAGGAGCGTAGACTTGAGCTTGGCAGGGGTGATAGGGGCAAGAGAGTACTCCGAGTCCGTGGCGGGCTGGAGCGACAGGTAGTAGGCGAGCAGACCGCAGATGTGGGGAGACGCCATCGAGGTACCCGAGATGGTGTTGGTGGCGTACTTGCTGCCAATCCAGGTGGAGAGAATGCTCAGGCCGGGGGCGAAGATGTCAGTGCACTTGCCGTAGTTGGAGAAGTAGGCACGGCTGTCGTCCAGAGCAGAAGCGCCAACAGTGACGGCCTTCTCGGCGGCAGCAGGGGAGTAGTTGCAGGCATCGGCATTGTCATTTCCAGCAGCAACGGCGAAGTGGATGCCGGCGTTGACGGCAGCATTCACAACCTCGTCGAGAGCCCGGGTCTTGCCACCACCAAGTGACATGTTGGCGACGGAGCCCTTGAAGCCCTTGCGCTTGCCAGCCTTGGCAGCCTTTACGTTGCTCGCGTGCTCGGTAGCCGCCCATTCAACACCGGCGACGACATCAGCCATGGTACCAGATCCGTTCGAACGGAGAACCTTGACGGCGTAGACATTGGCTTTCTTCGCAACTCCGTACTTCTTGCCGGCAATGGTGCCTGAGCAATGGGTTCCGTGCCCATTGCCATCAACATCGGCGTCGCCCTGGGGGATGGTCTTGCCCCACTTGGCACGACCCTCGAAGTCGACGTGCTCAGTGTTGGTACCAGTGTCAATAACGTAGGCATCAACGCCCTCGCCACCATCGGCAGCATAGAGGTAACTTGTGAAGGTACCCCAGCTCAGGCGATCACGGTGGGAGACACGAGCCAGGCCCCAGGGCGCCGACTTCTCGGTCTCGCCCTCGCAGCTCTCCTCCTTCTGGACACGCATGGTATGGACGATGGTATCCCGCTCAATGTATTCAACCTGAAGCGGAATGAAGTATCAGCCATCTTGTTAAGGGCGCCAGGGTGTTCCTGCTAAAGGATGCAGTCAGATGCTTACATCGGGGTGATTCCGGACTTGCTCGATGGTTTCCTCATCGAAATGCCCCGAGTAACCCATGAAGCCCTGGCCAATCTTGTAGGTGTGCTTGAGGCCACGGAAGACATCATCGACCAGGGAGCTCTGGCCCCGCTTTCGCAGGTCCATGCGCTCATTCTCACGGGATGCGTGAATCTGCTGAATCCAGCTCTGGTGGTTTGAGGCGGAGGACTCGGTTACGTGCTTCTTGAACTTGACGATGTACGAGTTGGGAATAACCTCGGCGTTGGAGGCAGAAAGAATGGGCGCGGCATCGCCATGAATGGACTCATGGCTGAATGATGGGGCTGCCGCAGCGCACGCTGCCAGCGAGAGGGCGATAAGGCCTCTCATTCTGAAACGAAGGGAAGGAGCGAAGTCGATTAACCTGCGACTTCGGTGAAATGAGCAAGTAAAAAAGGGACTCGAAGAATTGAAGACCAGCTACGATGCCTTCCTCGATGACTTGGATACGCTGCGATGCGAGACTGATGGGGGGTTGGGAGGATGGGGGTGGTGGGAGAGGAAGAAGGCTGGCGAGCTAGGTAACGGGGGAGCTGCGTCCTGATAAAGAGGCGGACGGATGCGTAAGACAAACGCCATGCGGTTGCCTCAGGGAACCTTCCTGGCCTGCAAGCTCTAGCGGGCACGGTGCAGCCAAAGGCAGTGGCCGGCTACTAACCAGATACGGCTTAGTGAAGGCGGAGCAGCCAATAGTATGATTCTCCTTCTCGGCTCCACTGAGGCGACTGAAGCCGACCCGGCCACTCAGCCCTCCGCCGATAAGCAGTGGATAGTTGTGCTTTACATATCAGTGGCACCAGTTGTCGAAGCCCAAATCGACTGTCAAAATGCATTGGTATTACGTCTGTAACTAGACTCGAGAGCCTAGACAAAGCGCAGGAAGCTGCGGCATTCGTGGATGACTGGAGGCGTTAGTTCCCCGTTATCGCAGGCAGCGACAGACGGCACAGACGGACGTTGGGGATGGCGTTGGGGAGTGACCAATACAATGGGAGGGGGAACCAGGGCAGATGGAAGGCGCCCGTAGGCTGGAACGAGATCGTCAGCGCCGGCAACCAGCCGCCGCCAGCCTTAGTACGTACCCTTGAACCGAACCCTACCTCCAGGCTGATTCGTCAAAGCTCAACAGCTCAGAGCTCCAGGATCCTGCACAGTTTGCTTGCTTGCCTGCTTGCAAGGCAGAGCTGCCTGCTGGCACGAGGCTTCAGTTGCAGATGGCTTTGGTTGTCGACGGCCAACGAGCCTCGCCAGTGCACAGCTGCAAAGCGCCCACGACGTGGAAGTGGATAGCCTCATTTGCCCTGGCTTCCGTAGGTAGTGCCCCTGTCCGCACGTCACGCATCATGCTCTCTGACTCGCCAAGTCAGGCGGGGAAGAGCTCCACCCCAGATGTGGCAGGTGGTCATGAACACTACCCGCGTGCCAGTTGCCGCCTCGGAGCTTCTGAGTCAACTGCCTGCCCGCAATGCTCCGTACCTTGCCCACTTTGCCTTGGTGAAGCGCTTGGGTTTGCTGGCCATACAAAGCTGTTCTAATAAAGACCTGTTCTGCTGACACCCGCGTAATAAAACAGCAAGATAAGATAACCTTTGTGATTGACTTTCAAAGTGTAGCGCCGAAAGGCGAACAAGTTCTAAACGAAGAGCAGGTCCGCAATCCGGATAGTGTCGAACCCAACCTTGCAGATTACATCATCCCGTGTTCAGCCGATGCTAACAGCGACCATGCAGTGACCTTGCTCAACGGATGGTTTGGTTTGAACGAGAATTGATCATAATAAGTACGTACAATAATGCATAGTATCCAATATGACACAGAGGACATGGAGCACAAAATGGGGCACGGAGTACGGATAGAATGGCGCAATCCCGGAAACGTATCCAAACACTGGCCTACGTACTAGTAAGGTAAATCAGTGGAAAATGGGATACATTCTTGCCTGTCCGTATCACCTGCTCCGAGTCCTCTCACTGTCT
The DNA here is from genome assembly GCA_033439765.1 of Lasiosphaeria ovina. NCBI lineage: Eukaryota > Fungi > Ascomycota > Sordariomycetes > Sordariales > Lasiosphaeriaceae > Lasiosphaeria > Lasiosphaeria ovina. The sequence continues at coordinate 2,073,641 of JAULSN010000009.1, forward strand.
CTTCTTCGGAGACCAACGAAGTGGGGGTTACTTATCGGCTGTTTCACCTGCAACATGACCGCTGTTATCGCAAAATGCTCTTCTGATGCAACGCCATATCTAGTTGTTTGGTTCGAGGGTGCCGTGGAAGCGGAAACGTATTCGGGATTACCTTGCTGAGTTCATTCATGTTATTCTTGGCATTATTGACTCGGGTACCTTGAGCCAGAGCTATCAACATCCTAGTCTCGAAACCTTCAAGGGGGTAAGTGTTTACAATTGACTTTACAAGCGGACTTGTCACCTCAGGAGTTGACTTTGGTGCAGCGGTCGCCATCAATCCAGATATACAAACCTAATTCCTAAACTTGCAAATTCCAAGATAAGTTAACGCCAGTTGGGTCGCCGGACTAACTTCGAGGGCTTAGATAAGAACAAAATCGTGTCAACGGAGATGGGAAAGAGCCTATCAGGCGTAAACCGAATCAACAATCGGACTTCAGACGATCTGTCATAGCGAGGCTGAAGATGAAGTTCAGATGGTAGCTATCTAGGGCCGCAAGGATTACTGCAGCGATTTACATTGTAAGGTCTGGATACTGGGTGAACGGGACGGCACGCGGTCTACGGCAAAGCGCCTCCCGCAGACGTGTGCCGCAAAATTTTGGATGGGTTCGTGAGAAAAATAAGTGTAAAATAAGTGTGGTTTCTGCAAGATAGCCTCACGGCCCTGTGATGGCGCTCGCTCATCAATGTGCCGCTCATTTTACCCATGCTGCCCCCATGTACAATCCAATCCCTAGAAGCTTGCCCTACGAGGTAGAGGGGGTCAGGAACTAGGGGTTCTTGGGATCCAAAAACGGGCCCCTCTTTCCCTCCTGTTAGTGTGTCCGGTTTTTTTTTTTTTTTTTTTTTTTTTTTTAAAAAAAAAAAAAAAGAAACGGCCGTGCTCACAGACGGAGGAGAATCCCCACTTCTTCTTAGCATGGGCAGCGAACACACCACGTGTGCCCGTATTCGCACGCCATATTTGCTAAGCCTTCGGGACCGCACCAAAGTGGCGGGCCTCCAAAGAATCGGCCTTCGTGTGATATACGGCAGCAGACGAGTCAAGTCTCGCAAAGGGAGTACCTACTCGTGTTCTAGGTCACGTCCGCCTCTATCCACACTTGCAGACGCCACACATTTTCTCCTTCCCTTATCTCAAGTACCTTAACATATAAGGTACTTACATTTTCTGCCTGACCCTTTAAGCGCGACGTATTTTTGGTTTAGTTTGAAGTATCTTCATTTTATTAGATACTTACATTCTCTTCTTAACTTCGTACTCATTACGCCGTTGTGCAGTACCCTCAAGACTGGGTCGATGGCCCTCTCGGCGCAAAAGAATCTAACTCGATATTCTTCAAAAGCTGGTCTAGTAAAAGTCAAACCTAGGCTTCACGAAACCTATCTCAGCCTCTGGCTCAACAGGCTTTGGAAAGCCTAGTTAAGCCTCCGAACCCGAGGTACCTTATACAAACAGGGGGGACTCTATTCTTTTTTCGACATGCATATTCTGAAGAAGCTTTTTAGCTTGTGAAATGGCCACTCGCAAAAATATCACCTGAGGTCTTCAATTACATCGCCATCAACCACGAGGAATATATACTCGGTGGATAGTGGTGGGAGTGGGATTTCCAATGACGTAAGATTAAATAGGTAATAGAGCTAGATCTGGATTATCCTTTTCTTTTGTATAATTAGTAGCTTTTAATGTTTGGCCCGAGTCGGTTATGTTACCAACCGCGACGTTCCATGAAGACCGAGATCTCGTATTTCCAGTAAGGAAAAAGAAGTTTGGGGTCCTCCAGCATCGAAGCCATTCGGTTGGTTAAAGGGGGCCCATCTCGCTTGAATAGCGCACCAGGGCATGGGGGGAGTTCTCCAACCTATCGGGTAGAAAGGAGTATGTATTTGACAGAGTTGAGTTACTTATCATCGGGGTAAAATGGCGTGGCGAATGCAGCGTGGGGCGGAAAATGTAAGTACATTGCAAATCCTAGGTACTTGTATCGAAGACCCTGGAGGTCACACACTGCAGGCATTCCGTCGGGTCTGAGAAATGTAAGTATCTTGTAACGTTAAGATACTTCAAAGCGAATAAGAAATATACGGGCCTTCCAAAGAAGGAAGGGGGAAAAATGCAAGTATCTCGCAAAAATTGAGGTACTTGTCAACTTTGAAGTGCATTCCGCACCAGGGTGCAATGGGGCGAGCCGACACTAATGCAGATACCCGGATCTTCGGAGCCCGGGGCCAAAAGAGCGCCCGCATTATGTAAGCTAGGGGCCCCACAGTACCAAAAAACACACCTCAACCCGGCCTGTAAGGTCCACCTGCAACCTACAACACCACGAATTTCATCGCCAATTAAACCTACCTGCATACCGCAAAACGATCTCCACTTGCATGAAATTGACAGCGTTATGATCAGCAGGCTTGGCGCTTTTGAATGAAGCTATTTATTTACATTGATTTTGAATGATTTCCGGTAATCCAATCCTCCCCAAAAGGATCCAAGATTTGGCTAACCAAGTTGGACGCCCCCACCCCACCTTCCTTACCACCCGGGCCTAGGCACTCAGCCGACCTGGCGCACAGTAAAACACCAAACCTCCAGCCTCAACATCACCAAAGTCATCGCCGCCGGCTTCTTTGGCCTGCATGACATCCAGGTCAGCCTGCCTTTCCGCCGTTGTCTTACTCGTCCATTCCCGCCAAGCCACATCACCCGGCTCTTCTTTTCCCGGCTCCAACGGCGGCGGGACCGTAATTACCTTCTTGGTACTCATTACCACCAGCAAGCCGGATCTCCCACTTCCCCGGGATTCTCTCCACAAATCGACCAGGATTTTCCCGTGGGTAATCACGCCACTGCTTGCTCCAGTCTTTCTCGAGAGCTGGCCTTGACCTTGGAACCTTCCGCCTCTCCCACGACAGCTTGATCCTGCGGCCCAATCGCGTTGAGGTCTGGAGTTCGGGGGCCACACAAGGACCTTGAAGCCGGCCTTTTCCCATATCTCGCGATTCCAACGAGCGATGTGCGAGCTCGTGTTTTCTTCCTGGACAATGTGGAAGTCCCCAAAGTCTTCCCGGAGGTTCTTCATGAAGGTAGGAACTTGGGAAGCAAGACCTCTTGTTGGTAACGCACCTAGTCGATCCCGCCTTTCGCATCCCGCTCCTGCTTTCCTGTCTTTTGAGGTTCATTCGCCGCATCTCCGTCTCTATTTCCCACCGAGCCCGGTCCTTGGCTTCATGCTCTTTATTATAATCATCCATCATTTCCTTATACTTTTCCCACCCATCACATCGCTTGGCAGCTGCAGCCCCGACCTGGCCAGACAAGAGACATGGATGATTTCCCTAACCGGCAACCGGCTAATCGATCCCCTCTTGAGGGCTCGAGTCCCCTAGATCTGGGCTCTGGGATGGGATCAGCCCAAACTCCTGCCCACCACCCTTGCCCTGGAAACCCTGCCCTGGAAAAGCACAGCGGAGACCCTCTCTCTCGCTCGTCTCTGTTCCAAGGGTACCTTAGCCGTGAAACAGAGACGAGCGAGAGGGGCGCAGTCAGAGGGAGCTTGCTTTGCTCGCTCGACGACCCCTTAATACCAAGGTCTTTGATACCAACGGTTCGCCGACGGATAGTCCCAAATGGCGTCGCCAAACCACCAGACTGCCCGCCCTCGACCCCAAGGTTTCGGCGCACCCCCCTCCCTGCCCTGCCCTGCCAACCGACAATTGAACAACCTCTACTCCCTATACCTCTGCCGAGAATAACGTTGATGCATGTTGTTTGTAAGGGCCAACGGGTCAAGCGCTGCAACGGGTCCCTAAGGAACTGGAGAAAGTTCTCCTGCGAGTGTTGGTTCAAGGTAGAAGTCGACCGGGTGGGTATATTTGCGTGTGCGCTAGGCTGGGAGATCTGGGTCTATGAGAAACTATTTTTATTCTTTAGCCCTATGTATATAGTCCTCCGCTTACAATCGACTTCCCACCCTCTTCTCTGTGCCCTTTGACACCATTATTTTGGCTTCGGCTACCTCAGAAAGGTTGTCTAATGATGGTCAAGCGTAGTACGGCCGCACGTGAGCTTGGAAACTTGCCCGGGCCGAGTGTAAGCCTTTGGCACCTTCAGCCTATAAAGCCAAAGGCTGATGAACCTGAACCTTCAGCCTTTGTCTGACAGCTTAGAGTTCGTTCATTATAGAATTTTCTAATAATTGACGGGGACCAGTATTTAAGTTACGCCCCTAATAATTAGGGCAGGGCACGGGAAGAAAAAGCGGCGGGCGATACAAAATTTGTATAAAACAAGTACAGCCGCTGGTCCCTTCTAATTCCCTTCTAATCTAGGAATCGTCAAGAACAAAATCTATACAAAACAAGCATATCCCGCTAGTCCGTACGCTTCTGATAGATAATATCTTTCTGATATATTGTAAGTGCCCGCCTACCACCTTCCTCAACTCGTGCTCCTATACCGCAGCCTACCTACGCGTTCCTCGGGCTTGGCCTGCCTTGGCTTGGCTTGGCTGACTGGAAATAAAAACAGAAAATGGCCATCTTGACCATTCGTTGGCGCAGGGCCCCGTCGCCGGATACAAAGGACGGGAAGCAGGCCCAGACCACCAACAGCAGCAGCGGCAGCAGTAGGGGTTTTGCCCAACCGGGTTCCTCAAAACACGCTCCAGTCACCGCCACCAACAGCCTGCCGGCGCGAAACACCACCGTCTCTTCCTCCTCTAACCTAGGGGGTGGTGGTGGTGACCCCGGACCTGAAGGGTGCCCTGTCGACCCAAAATCCATACGCATATCGCCACGCCGGGAGGGAAACGAGGTGGGGGAGGAGGGCTGCTTCGAGGTCCAAGTCAACGTCAACTGGGCGCGGTGCTTGCTGGTCTTGATGGGGGTGCTCGGGCTGGTGGGCATGCTAGGTATGTTGTGGAGCTTGTGGCTCCATCTCTTGGCGGGAGGGGGAGATATTCAGGGGAGTGGGAGTTGGTATAATTATACCTACCCCGATGGGAGCAGTTACTATCATTATACCTACCCCGATGGGGGGAGTTGGTCTTATTATGCCCTCCCCGATGGCGAGACTCGGTATTATTATACCCCTCCCAGGGTTTGAAAGCTTGTTACAGTGACTTTTTATAGAGTATTCAGCCCAGGGGGTTTTAAAGAGGGATTAAGGCTTATTACAAGTCACTATTCTAGTAGCTTCTCCCCAAAATGTTACGGGGTGACTTGATTGTATCTTAACAAGGTCTCTTACCCCATTAGACTCGGGATGAACACGGCAGAGTTTGCCCTTCGAGCAACAAGCAGATAAGTCATGCCCCAGGAGCAACACTTCCGCTCTCTCCTTCCGCTACAGTGACCGTAAAGTAAAGTAAAGGGGTTGCCCTCCTAGCTGGCTCAAATTAGAAAATATGGAAAGGACGGACGGGTTAGTGGAGGTGTTTCCCTCCCAGCCTGGCAAGGACGGACGGGTTACTGGAGTTGTCTCCCTCCCAGCTTGTTGGACTTTTCAAATATGGCAAGGGGTTAGTGGAGATGTTCCCGTTCAAGCAAGACAGACTCATGGAAGGGACGGACGAGAAACCGAGCGTACAAAAGAAACACAGCCCGCTGATCCCGCGCGCTGGATTTCTGCTCCTCACCATCATCAAAAAATAGATGTAAGTACCTACCAAGGCCGCGATCCGCATTCCGCCCTCTTTGTTCCGCCGCCCCTGCATCTAGAACTGCACGGACGAGAACCTGCTTGTATGTGCTAACTGGTTTCAGTAAAATGAACATCATAAAACTCCGCTGGCGCGGGGCCCTGTCCCCAGAGCAATTGGCTGCGCTGCTCGCCACCCGCGACCACACGCAACTCACCACCACAACCACCACCACCAACACTTGCAACCCCACTGCCGAGGCCGATCCCTCGACCAACCCTCCCTCCCAACCCCCGGCGACAAACACCACGGTCTCCCTCGCCACCTCCTCCAACCCCGAAGGGTCCGCCGGATCCCCTACCGACAAGAAAGTAAGCAAGCCCCCTCCCCTCTTGCCCCTTAGACTAACGTTAATGGGTATCAAACAGGTCAACGAGTCGTGCGCAAAGTCACGTCGGTGAGGGGATCGGACCCTGCAACGGGAGGGGAGGTCGGCGTCGGAGCGCCGTCAAGCCGGGTGGAGAAGGGGGAGTGTTGGCTCGAGGTCGATATCGGCAAGGCGGGGTGGGTGTTGTTGGGGGTGGGCGTGGTGGCGGTGATTGGCGTGGTTGCGGGTGTGCTCGTAGCAGCGAGCCGGTTCTCGGGGGCTCTATCCCAATGGGTGCTGGCCCGAGCGGCGGCGCCCAGGTGGACGGGGCCCCAGGGGACGGGGCCCAAGGGGGGGGTGTCGGGGCCGGAGGGGCCGAGGGGGCCGAGGGGGCCGGAGGGGGCGAGGGGGCTGGAGGGGCCGATGGGGCCTATGGGGCCACCGGGCCAGGGGTGCCGCTGGGCGGACCCTAATTAATTATTATTATTTAAATAAGCGTAATAAGAAGCGGTTCTTTTTTTTTGGTATCTTCTTTTTGAGACTGTCTAACGTAATTACTACCCTTTCCGGCCACCTACCCTTTCCGGCCACCTACCCTTTCCGGCCACGCACAGACCTTCAAAAATTCCATCAGATCCAGTTACAAAAATACATCATCAGCAACAGGCAATTCCTTCCACACCATCTTCACAAATATAGCCCTGCCTTTTAGAGCCTGCCTTTTAGCTCTTTTATTAGCCATTTCGGCTTCTTTGGCCTCTCGTTCTTTGATCTTTGTTTCAATACTCTCAACTGTTAATACACGTGCCTCACCAAAGTGCTTGGATGTCTTTTTCTTCCTGAATTGAGCAGCCTTTTCCACCAGCCCCTGATTGAGAGTTTTAGGGTAGTTCGATCAGCTAGTGCTGTTAGAGTTGTTTTCTTCATAAAGAGTAATTCCTCTTTCAAAGGAGTGGTACACACATCCATAAGCTGAGAAACCAACTGGTTGATACGCTGAGCGGCTTCTCCATCCACTGTGACGGTCCTTCCATTTCCATCTCTGAGACTGGCTGTTGGGGGAGTCTTGGGTCGTAAGCGTTGGAGGACCTTATCAGGATTTAATGGTACTAGGCCAGCTCCCCTCCATGCTCCTGAGATATTGTGGGAAATGGTTTTGCGAGCTTGCTGGTAGTTGATGAGGAACTGGCGATTATCGATCCGTTGGGCTCCAAAGATGCTACCTTGTGAGACCAAGGCTCGGTAAGCATGGGCTAATGGGCCAAAAATACCAACATCGAGGGGCTGAAGATAATGCGTCGAGTGGGGAGGAAGACAGAGAGGTATGATCTTATGATCTTGGCAGTACCTCACAAACTCAAGGGAAATATGGCTTGCATGGCCATCAAGAAGGAGAAGCCGGTACATTCCCTGCGTTTGGTTGGCCGTATAGTTGTCGAAATGTTCGATCCAAGTCACAGCTATCTCGTTGTCGGTCCAGCCATTGGGGCTAACTTGGATTACAGTCCGTTTATCGATCGTTGGATCCCGCCAATCTTCTTGGATCCGTTTGCCGGCGAAGATAACGAATGGAGGGAGTTATTACAAACCACTTGACTGTGTGGGTCAACGTCTGTATTGTGCAGTAGCACTGGGGGTCTGGCTGGTTGGTAATAATGAAGAATGAACAAAGGGCAAGCTCCTATTGCACAGGTAATACAGTCAAACTGAGTTTGCCACTCAAGGTATATGAGTGCAGTGAATGTGTATTGCTTGCTTGAGGAACCAAGCAAGCTCTATCTAAGACCGTGGCTACGGTCGTCGTATATATCTATCTAAGGGACCAATCAACAAGGCCCAGGGTCCCGAGTCCCGATCACGGCCCCCGGGCCAACAGCGTGGTCCCGAGGTCCCGTACCGGAACTCCGGGACAGGCTCTGCCATGGTCTCTGCTGCCCTATTGGCTGAGCCCGAACTGGGCGTGCCCCACTCTAGTGCATTTCTTCAGGGATTCGTAACACCTTCCCCCTCCCCTTCCCTAACTTATTACTGTGGTAGACAAACATATCTCTAAATGTTTGTTAGCGGGGGACTTTCCACGATTTGAAAGACCTTAGTTCCTTACGGCTCGCCCTCTCGGTTTTCCGCCGACGGGGGTAAAAGCTATTGGAATCTCTTCTATAAAACACCTAAGGCTTTTCCTAATCGGTTTGCTGGGTTATAATATTAATTCTGCCCAAGTACCACGCCAACAAACATTCAGGGATTGGAGTGTAGGTAGTCCCAATGGCGGCCGGGCTTGCTTTGTTACCGAGATTCCTAATACTTACCCTTAGGTACGTTACATATGTACATGTGTACAGTACAAGCCTGCCGGCGGCTTTCAGTTGCCTTTGTGTAACCTTGAATTTTGTAAGAATTTAGGTTGTATATCCAGGCTCTATCTAGAAAGCCAGATAGTCTTCTTCCTTTGATGGCCGACTTTTGTCATCTGGGCCATTCGAAACAGCCGAGACGCCAAACACCGACAAACCTTCCAGAGCCTTGCTGGACACATAGGTTACGCGCCTCAAATTTAGGCCTTGACCTGGGGTACCAAAAACACGCCAATTCGGCGTCAAGGTAGAAGTTACCTAGTGTCTCGTCAGAGTGTAATAATAAGGCTTTCAGGTTGGACGAGGCAGTCAAGTGGCGTTGCATCCAACAGCCCCGCCTGTTTCGAGAGCAGGCCGAGCCGACGGAGAGACAAGCCATTTGTCCAGCAAGCCTCGATGCATACCCGTTCAAACAGATGACAATAAACATCTCGATAGAAAACATATGGGACAAATCTTTGCGAAATTGTCAGCCAAAGACTTTTTACCAGAATCTCCAGCTATTGATTCCTCCCGAACTTCTAAACTTCTCATAGGCTCGGGGATGACGTTGCTGGCTGGGTCTACTGTTCGTTTTAGGCAGGCACCGCCACAGTGACCCCTCTAACAGGGGTCTCGAACCACTAAAAAGGGGGCCCGCAGGCGAAAAAAGGCGTGCAGTTGGTGGGCGGCAAGCGGCTGATGAAAGCCAGAGCTCGAGGCTGACACGCGTGTCGAAGGATCCGTTCCTTTGCCTGACGACTCAACTTACCACTGGGAGACAGGACCTACAGTGCAGAGAGAACACGGGCCAAGCACACTTTGAAAAAGAGAAGCTGGTGCTTCGCTTACCATTCTTTGAGCTATCTATTCAAGAATTTAGCTATTATTTCGCTAATTCCCCATATTTGGCCCAACACACTGCGCTTTCAACAAGTGGTGGGGACGCTGCGTGTGTACGGGGTAGTTACAGTACATTACGGAGTACGGTACCTCGCGAGGCGAGACCTTCAAGGTTAATTGAATACGACAGCCTAGGCAGCTTTTTGTCGCGCGGGCACCGCCTTTTTCACGGCCCCAAGAAGACACGCAACTCCGATTTTCCATGACGGCCGTCTTGATCGAGCGCCTGGACCCTCGATGGGTGCGAGGGACTTCAGCAGCTGACGGTATATGAAGGTACGAAGTACCACGACGACCACACTTGACGTTCCCGAGTGCCGACACCGAGCACAATGTTCCCGACCCGACCGCGCCGCTACCGGTCGTCCACGTCGGCTTCGGCGGCCCAGACGACCAAGGCCGCCGAGGTGCTCCAGGGCCTCCTCGAGCGTCTTGATGCGACGATACGAGCCGCTAAGGCTGGCACATACCCCGACATTGACGAGCTGCTGGGACAGGTGCGCCAGATCCACCAGCATGTCGCTGCTACCCAGCCGCCGTCCCCCCCGCAAGACGACTTCCGCCATCTGCACGGCTTCCGGGGCCTCCTCAATGTCCTCCGGTCGTTCTCTGGCTTCTACAACCCGCACAAGCGCACCATGGCCGAGAGGCAAGGGCTCTTCGACCTGCTCCACATAACACTGGCAATCATATCGGCGGCGTTCCGAGGGCATCCGGGAAACAGGCGCTACTTCCAGGACAGAGTTGACGGCGGCGGGTGGGAGGCCTTGGAGCAGGTGATAGGCAGCATTGGTATTGGCGGAGGTGACTCGGACCTTTGGGCCAACTGCCAGCTGTTTGGAAAGCTGCTCTCGTTCTCTCTCGATGACCAGCGCCTGGATGAACTTTGCCGCTCAGTTGCCTCGTCCGCCGTCCTAGATGCCAACGAGGACAAAGTCGTTCCGACGTTCGACGCGAAAGACATAGAGGCGCGGCTGGGAACCATCATTGGACCGGCCACCATTATACAAAATGCCGAGATTATTCGGACTATTGTTTGCTTTTGGGAATCGCTTCCGAGGACCGAGGGTGCCACGGTAAACCCCGCGTCGGTAATAGTTTTGACAACACTCTCATCTGTTGCGTCTACCTCGTTCTTCAACCTGACTGCTCTCCATGGAGCCGGGATTCTCTCCAGGTTCCTGCGCCTGCTCTTTAGCCCAGACTGCGTTCTTGGCGAGTTGGAGAAGGAAAAGACATTGTCTCTATGCAATTCCCTAATGCACCTTGGCATTGATCAACTTGCAGATGCCCAGTTTATGCTATCTCGCCAGGACTCAGCCGTTTCCGAGTTCTGTCTAGACATGACGGAGAAGTACAACGGGCCTCCCTTCATCCAGTTCGACCTCTCGCTGCATGGCCACGCATCGGTAGAGCTCCCCAGCCTGGGTCGAAGTTTTCCGCCCCAGTCTTCTCCCGGCTATACTTTTACTGCATGGGTTCGCATCGACAGGTTCGACCCCAAGTCGCATACGACTTTGTTTGGAGTTTTTGACTCGTCTCAGACGTGCTTTCTTCTGGCATATCTCGAGAAGGATACCAAAAACTTCATCCTCCAGACCTCCGTCACATCTGCACGTCCGAGTGTAAGATTTAAATCTGTGGCGTTCGAGGAGAACAAGTGGTACCACATTGCCATAGTCCACCGCAGGCCCAAGACAATGGTTGCTAGCAAAGCAAGCCTCTACGTCAACGGGGAGTTTGCAGAACAAATACGATCGTCGTACCCGAACACCCCTCCGCTCTCCAATGCCAGCACGGAAAGCTTTGCTTCTTTTACATCGAGCAATAACAAGACGAACCCAGTCCAGGCGTTTCTGGGTACGCCTCGTGATCTCTCGACCCAGCTGGGGCCTGGCTTGGTGTTTTCAAAGTGGTCCCTTGCCACTGCCCATTTGTTTGAAGATACCCTGAGTGATGATCTTCTGGCAGTACACTTCCGCCTTGGCCCGCGCTACCAAGGTAACTTTCAGGACTGCCTCGGCGGGTTCCAGACTTACGAAGCCTCTGCCGCTCTCGGACTCCGGAATGAAGTCTTCCACCCTGGGAAAGACGAGAATTCCGACATTCTGAGAGCTATTAGGGATAAGGCGAGCACAATTGTCCCTGAGTCCAAGGTCTTGATAAGCACCTCGTCGCGGGCCGTGTTCCGCACAGATGGCAAATTCATGGATAGTCTCCTTTTCAGATCGCTCTCCAAGAACTCGGCCAGCAGCCTGTTCCACACCACAACCAAGAACGGGACCGCTGTTGCGATTAATGGTGCTGTGCCGTGCATCAATGACGCACTGATCAGACCCAATGGTGTCTCGCTTCTCACCGGCGACCCCGTCCTCGCCAACCCTTACTACTTTGATGACAACCTCTGGCGGTTGGGTGGGTTTACACCTGTAGCGCTGAAATTGATCGAGCGGTCGTCAACTTCTGAGGAGCTCCTGCGCTCGGTCGAATTGATGCTGCACTGCATAGACAATAGCTGGCGAAACAGCGAGGCCATGGAAAAGGACAACGGCTATGCCATTCTGAGCATGCTCTTGCGAGCGAAACTCGGCTATGGCGTGTCGACTTCTGACAACCAGTCCTGGCAACTCACGCTAACAAACGACACGAGAGACAGGCTGAGCTTTCAGCTCCTCAGCCTGGTTCTTAGGTTTGTGGGCTACAATCATGCTGACCCCATTGACTCGTTTATCGTGAACCCGCTTGCCTACCGCATTCTTTTGATTGACCCCGACATCTGGCGCAAATCTGCCGCTCTTACACAAGAACTATACTACAAACAATTTGTGACGTTTGCCGTAAAGAGCAAGCATCATCAGTTCAACAGTCGACGACTGCTCCGAATGCGTAAGTGCCAGCTTGATCTTGACTCGCATATGTTCCCTTCACTTACACCATCGGACGCAGGAATCATCAAGAGGCTCTTAGATGCGCTAAAAGCGGAAACCCTCTCGGAAGATATCGTACCTCATTTCATGGCCTCCTTCGAGAGTCTCGTCAAGTGCAACTACAACGCAGAAGTTCACCGATCACTAGCTCTATTTATCACTTACGCCTTCCACACACCTCCTGGCTCTTTGCCGCGAACCCCAAAGCCCTCCAACTCCGGCGGCCGATCAACCACGTCTGGGCTGGGCATTCTGCGGCGGTCTACTCTTGAGACCAACTCAGTCTCTGCAGCTAACACCTCAAGGCTCCTCACCAAAAAGCAGCTAGGGATCAAGATCCTTGAGATGTATACGGGCCTCCTCTGCGATAAGACAAACCTGGGTGATATTCGCAAGTTCGCCAAGACAGTCACTAATAAGGTAATGCCCGAATGTGGCCCAGAGAATAAAGAGCCCGAAGACGTACTGACTGCATTCCAGTGGCTTCTATATTTGCTTGCAGAAGACGACCCGGAGATTGTTGTATATGGTTGCAAGATCCTCGCTCGCCTCCTGGTCACGCAGCCGCCGGGCTACACTGCCAAATTTGCAGCCAAAACCGGCGGCTTCTGGATCATGGCTCACCGTCTCAAGCAGTGGTGGGATATACCAACCATGTGGCCGATATTGTTTGGCATACTCTTCGGATATGATGTTGCCAATATCAACTTTGACAAATCATTTGACTTTTTCAGTCTGTTGGAGATATTTGGCCACAGCCGCGTGGTTTTCCCAGAAGTGCTACCTGTTATCACGTCTATGCTGCAGCATGGCCTCAGGGACATTTTAAAACACCAAGATGACCCCGATTCGCCAGCTGGTGACCCGGGGACGGTCAAAAGCCCGACCGAGACGCCCGAACCGCCGCAGACAAGACCGAGGGCCAAATCTATGGAACTAGGCAAGGCTTTAGAATCACGAAGTATGCCCATTATCTCTCTTTGTGGCTGTGTAATGTCTGCTAACGCAAACCCAGGGACCCGATTACCCGACAAAGAGAGAGTCACGGCTCATGGCGCGATTCTCCAGACCGTTGTCCGTTTTCTTGCCGACATGCATAACCGGTCCGCCAGCTTTAGAGACTTTGCGCTGTCGTCGGACTATGTGCGGCTCCTTCTCTCGGCTCTCTATCCTATTGTTGTCAGCGCAGATCCCGTCACACCCGAGACTGAGCTCAACTCTAAGGACTCTGCTCTCACATTCGAGGGAGGCGACGTGATCATCCGTCCAGTCCCTGGCTCTTTATCCACAGCGACACCCATAGTCAGAACAACAAATGCCGGCGCGGTCGAGCCTCCCCTACCGTCTCCTGGACTAGGTCGTGGGACACCTCTCCGTAGGCCGTCGTCGTTTATCCTGGTCACATCCCAACCCCCCGCTACACCCACGCCAACCCGCCTAAACCACGTCATGTCACCAAAGAAAAGGGTCAACACCCAGAAAATCAGCAACGTCGTTTTAGAAGGGATTTTAGAACTTATCATCAATGTGTTTACCGACCAGATTCTGGTCCGAAAGGAATTCCCAGGATTTGGGCTGTTTCTGAAGGTACCTCCGGGATTTCAGGAGCATCAAGCGTACTTCGGAACCTACATTCTACGGAATACCATTGCCCACTTGGGCAGCGCAGTCCAACTTGATCTGAAGGCGCTCCAGGAGCCAAAAATCCTCCAGAACATGGCCCGGCTGAATCTCCACATGGCCGAGGCGATCTTTGAGGGATGGTTTATCAATGGTGCTGAGCCAATGCTTGACTTCACCGGCATTCTGCTCGAGTACTTGCAGCGATCTGAAGTGTCGTCCATCAAAAGCGTCCGGCTTTGCAGCTCCGCAGTGGCGACCATTCGGACGTCTTTCCTTAAGCTCACTCTGCTAAGGCTCTCGGATATGGACGACCCGCAAACTAAGGATTCGGAGGCACAATCAACGATGGAGAAATTGGAATACTGGCAGACGGTACTTCTCAGCTGCCTTTCGCTTGAGGATGATTACATGAAACTCCTCTGGTATCAGCTCTACAATAAACTCATCGACTCACGCGAAACCATCCGGCTCGCTGCGGCGAGACTTTGGCGGATAATGCTAGTCCAAAAGCCCGAGGAGTCGTCGGCTCTGTTCCGACACACCATGACACCCGATCAGCAGTCACTAGCTAAAGGCTTTAGGAAACTCACGGAATTAGACGATACGGCGTTTATAGAGTGGGTCGATGAGCACCGCCCATCCCTGGATATCCTCTTCTTCGGAGGCATGTCCAAGACTTGGGAAGATTTTGTGGCTTCTGAGAACAACCGAACGGTAGAGACTGCGAAGTCGAGGCTGAAGAACCGCAGAGATAAGCTCAAGCACTGGCAAACCGAATCCCTGGAGCGAGAGAATGTTCTGCTCCGCCATGAGATGGCGAACAGTGCATGGATGAAGAGCATCTACTACGCAGAGCACTTCAAGCACCAAAGGCTTCTTCAGGACCAGCAAGATGACAATGCGTTCCTCACTTCGACGTTCGCAAAGATGGATCGCGATTTGCGCCGTCCGGGTGCCGTTTTCTTCGAGCCTCAAACCATTAAATGGAAGCTCGACCAGACCGAGGGTCGAAATCGTATGCGTCTCCGAATTCTTCCGGAATATCCTTCCCAGCATCAGCAGGAGTATCAACCAAAGAACAAACCCGGAGACAACGCCTCCACTCCTGCGTTGAAACTCAACACCCATCTCTCACCGAGTCAGGGGATAAACACAACCCCAACCGTGGGGGTGGCGCCCGACGAGTTTGGAGGTGATGGGGCGATCGATGATCCTGATGCCTCTGCAGAACCCGGCTCAGTGTCTGAGAAATCGGGCCAATTGGGCGTGGCGCCAGAAGATGATTTTGAGCTTGTAGAAGATCCAAATGACCCCGATGGAGACGATGCGTTCGAAGACAAGAACAGGAAGGTCATGAGGCGGCTGCAGCACGGCGACGCTGTCCAGAATGTCTTCAATGTGTCGCGAATCATTGGCCTTGACGCCTCGGAGGGCATATTGATCATCGGAAAAGAGGCTCTCTATATAATGGATAGTCTCTTCCAGAGCGCCGACGGCGAGATCATCAACGTCTGGCAGGCACCGCCGGAAGAGCGCGACCCGTTCTCAATCATCATCACGGATGCGAATCTCACCGACAAGCGTCCGAATCAAACACGCACTGATCAAGAGTCAAGAAGCTGGCGATGGCACGACGTTCTTAGTATCTCGAAGCGCCGGTTCCTGTTTCGTGACGTGGCGATTGAGATCTTCTTCACGGATGGTCGGAGCTACTTGCTGGCGGCCATAAACCCCGTCCTCAGAGACGAGATATACTCGAGGCTGACAAGCAAGACTCCGCACACCCATGGAGCCAACCTACTTCCAAATCCCGAAGACGCATGGCGCCTCGAAAGCCTCAAGTTCAGCGAGGAATTGCCCCAGACACTGGGCGCTAAGTTCGGAAGCATATTCAACTCGTCGGCGTGGAATCCCATGATAAGACGCTGGCAAAGGGGCGAGATCTCCAATTTTCACTATCTCATGCTCGTGAACAATATGGCGGGCAGGACCTTCAACGATCTCACTCAGTATCCGGTTTTTCCATGGGTGCTGGCCGACTACACTAGCGATGAGCTTGATCTCAACAACCCTGCGACCTTCAGAGACTTGTCCAAACCGATGGGAGCCCAGTCTACAGGTCGTATATCGGAATTCAAAATGAAGTATAGCAGCTTGGCCGAGATGGGCGAGATTCCTTTCCATTACGGGACCCATTACTCGTCTGCCATGATCGTGGCGTCGTACCTGATCCGGCTTCCTCCGTTCGTGCAATCCTACATCATGCTGCAAGGCGGCACCTTTGACCACCCAGACAGGCTCTTTTTTTCCATCGAAGGGGCTTGGACTTCTGCATCCAAAGACAATGGGTCGGATGTCCGTGAGCTGATACCCGAGTTTTTCTGCCTCCCGGAATTCCTGACCAATATCAATGGCTACAACTTCGGCGTCCGCCAAGGGGATGCTGGGAAGGTCGACAATGTCATTCTGCCTCCATGGGCCAAAGGCGACCCGAAGATATTCATCGCGAAACACCGCGAGGCCCTCGAGAGCCCCTATGTCAGCCAGAGGCTGCATCAGTGGATTGACCTGGTGTTTGGCTACAAACAACGAGGCGATGCAGCGGTAGAGAGCTTGAACGTTTTTCATCATTTGTCTTACAAGGGTGCAAAGGATCTTGACAACATCACCGATCCCCAGGAGCGAGCGATCGCGACCAGCATCATCTACAACTTTGGCCAGACACCTCACCAGATATTCACAAGACAGCATCCCTCTCGAGAAAACGACCGGTCTGTTACCAGGCGGCTCGACACCTCCATCTCGACCCTGACAAAGCTTCCTCACCCACTTCTAGGCATGTTCACCCTCCAACACCCCCTGTCCAAAACTTGCTTTGTCTTTTTTGTTTTGTTTTTGCTAACTAGCCTACAGAGAGCCATGACCGTGTGGCTTCGCTTATCTACACACCAAAACTGGACCGTCTTCTATGCGCAACGCCATTCCGGCTTAATCTGCCGCCGCAATACGACAAGTTCCTAGAGTGGGGCTATGCGGACAACAGCGTACGGTTCTTCTTCACGGATAACAGAAAGGTAAATAGTCGTCCCCTTTATGATCTTCCGCTTTGAGTCCGTACAGCTAACACACCCAGCCTGCCGGTCTCTTTGAAAACCTGCACATTGGGCAGATTTCTACACTGACTTTTGCCGACTCCAAGACCCTAATTACTGCGGGCGAAGACTGTGTCGTCTCTGTGTACACGGTTCATTCGGCGCCAGGAAAGCCGGTGGAGCTGGTTCCGCGCTCCTCTCTCTTTGGCCACAAGACACCGGTGACCAACATCGCAGTGTCTAAGGCTTTCAGCACGATTGTCACCGTCTCGCAGGATGGTGTGACTTTTCTCTGGGACCTGAACAGGCTCGAATTCATTCGCAAGCTTCCGCTTGCGCGCACCGTCGAGTGCGCCCGCATCCATGATGTGACGGGCGACATCATGCTGTGCAGCGGGCCCAACGTCATACTATACACTCTCAACGGCGACCTCATTCTTGACCAGAACGTCTGCGCGGCCGAGGGCCCAGACGACTTTGTCCACTCGTGTGCCTTTTACGAGGGCTCGGGCACCGAGTGGCTCGAGAACTTCATCGTCTTCACGGGCCACAAGCGCGGCTGCGTCAACGTCTGGCGCAAGACGGTCGGCATGAGCGGCGGCTGGATCCTCGAGTTCATGCGCCGCCTCGACCACGGCAACCCCAAGAGCGAGACGGGCGCTAATTTCGACGCCGGAATCACGTGCATCACGCCGTTGCCGCAGCTGGTCTACACTGGCGATGAAGATGGCCGGGTGGTAAGTTTGCCCCTCTCTGCCTCACTCAGTGACGGAAAGTGCTAACGCAAGGTATCTAGTTTGAGTGGAATCTTGTCCAGAGGGAGAGATAGATGATGGTTGGCACTTTATTAGAGGGTCTCATCTTATGATGACTGAGGACGGGCTGAAACAAAATATACTTGATGGGGATACAGCAGTAAACCAGGGGAAAATGGGTAGGTAGTGGATCAAAAAAAGACGGACGAAGCATGGTCATGGGCGCTCGTGGTTTGGCCTGGTTGGTTGGTTGTCTTTGTTAAGTAGCGTGCCGAGGGATGAACGGGACGCGTTTACTTTTCCTTACTTACGAGGTTGTTTGTGTTTTTCTTTTTCATGAGGGGGGGGGGTGAGGGGGTGAGTGGCTCTCAGATAAGAAGGGCTCATATAGATTTGGTTGCTCTCCTTACAAGGGACTAGGGCCACGGAGACGAACAAATCCAAGTGAAAATGCTCTCTTCTTGCTAAAGGTTGTTCGCTTTTTCTTTGGTCCTCAAGGGATCCAAATGACGATGTCGCAATGTGTAGCGTATGTACGGTCTTCACTCCGCGGTCCCTGTATCTTTTATTTATGGTGTGTTTGATTCGGGCGGGTTTGTTTTTGTACAGTTGATACAAAATCCATATCCCCCTCCCCCCTATTTTCCCGCTGTCTTCCACCATCACGCGGTTGGTTGCCTCGTCTAATAAGTGCCTTGCCAAACCCTGCCTTGCCCGCGCGTCACCTGTCTGTCTACGTAGTCGATCACTCGGTGTCGTCGTCGTAGCCCGTCAGCTGTTTCCTCGGCCCGGTGGGAACTGTTGCGCGGCCGCCGGTTAGTCTAGTAATTTTCTCTCGTGCTTATACTCTAGGTATCTCGGAGAAGAAGCGGGGAACTTACCAGGATATGTCAGCGGAATCATCGGCGCGTCCTCGTCGCCCAGCCGCCGGCGCAGCGGCGGCACCACCACCAGCATCAACGGCCCCGCCGCGCCGATCACCACCGAATAAAAGTACGCCGGCCGCTCGCGCGCCGACCACCGCATGTACTTGAGCGGGCCAGCCCAGAACCGCGGTCCGAGGGGGCTCGACATGATTTTTTTTCTGTTTTATTGTCTGTCCGATTTGATGCTTGGTGTGGTGTAATGTGCTTGGGAAGTGTCCGTCGTCGACGTCGTCGTCACTGCGGGCGGGTTCGTTAGCGGAGTGCTGGTATTGCATGAAACTATATCGGACAGAACTGAGAAGACATGCAGATCTCAATTGGTGAGTTCTGGGCCCACTTACGGGGATGGGACGGCGGTGGTTATGTTGACGCCGGCGACAAGCAAGACACCTCAAGTTATTGGCGACAGACACCCCGAGCTCAATTGAAGCTTGGAGGGGACAATCGATGTTGAATTGCGGCGAAACCACGGCAAATCTCTCAGCTTCCATAAAGTCGTCCCGCAAAAGCTTCCCCAGCAAGCCAGAAAAGGCTGCTGTAAGCCGGCCCAGACAGGGGTGCCACGGGCCTTTTCCCCCACCGTTCTGGCCAGCGACAGCTGGGGGGGCTTGGCAAAGGGCTACGTATGCCGAATTGGACAGCAGCAAGACTGAACCTAGCTTGCCTTGTATCGATCGAGACAGCGCCGCCGACGGAGAGACACACATGAACTCGACGAGCTCTGCGCCCTGCCGTCGATAAACTCTTCAAACTCCCTTCGCAAGTGGGGGTTATTCTGATCCTGGTTTAATCTGTTTTTGTTGCAGCAATGCGGTCGCTCCTTTCTTTCTTTGCGCTTGTCTGGGCGGTGGCCGTGTCGGCCATCAGCACCACGGGCGACAGGCTACTTGTCGTCTTGGACGATGTCGCCGACCAGTCCAGCTACTCCAAGTTCCTAGGGGATCTAACGAGTTCGTCACCCTGCCCCCTTTCGGTCTTGCGGTACTGGCCTTGTCTCTCCACAGCTGTATGTTGCTAACCATTTGTTACCAATTTCTCTTGTGCAGACAGAGGGTTCAAGCTGTCGTTCGAGACACCTAAGAGCGAGTCGCTGTCTCTGTTCCACCTCGGTGAACGAGCCTACGACCATGTCATCCTGTTTCCGTCTAAGTCCAAGGGTGAGAACTGACAAGCTGCGCATCTATCTCTTTCAAGAAGCGGCGGTGGCTGATCTGTACTCCTCCCACAGGCCTCGGCCCCAACCTGACGGCGAACCTGCTCCTCCAGTTCATCAACGCCAATGGCAACATCCTCCTGACGCTCAGCTCCGGCTCATCAACCCCGTCCTCGATCGTCTCCCTGCTCGCCGAGCTCGACATCCAGCTACCGGCGGACCGCACGGGTCTGGTTGTCGACCACTTCAACTACGACGCCGCGAGCGCCGCCGACCAGCACGACGTGCTCCTCCTCCCGGCGCCTCATAGCATCCGGCCCGACATCAAGGACTTTTTCGGCGCGGGCGCCGGCTCTGACGAGGTGTTGGTTTTCCCGCGCGGCGTGGGCGCGACCCTGGGGTCTGGCGAGCTTCTGATGCCCATCGTGCGCGCCCCGCGCACCGCCTACAGCTACAACCCCAAGGAGCAAGGCGAGGTTGTGGACGATCTTTTTGCGGCGGGTGAGCAGCTGGCGCTGGCGGCGGCGTTCCAGGCGCGCAACTCGGCTCGCTTCGCCCTGGTCGGCTCGGCCGAGCTGCTCGAGGACGCGTGGTTCGACGCCGAGGTCAAGACGACTAGCGGCCAGGCCGCCAAGACGTTCAACCGCGAGTTCGCCAAGCGCCTCAGCGGCTGGGCCTTCCAGGAGATTGGCGTCCTGCGCGTCAACTGGATTGAGCACCACCTCAACGAGGTGGGCGCGTCCAACGAGTCTAACCCGGGAATCTACCGCATCAAGAACGACGTGGTACGTATACTCCTACTTCTCTACAACAACTGCACGGACCCGGTGCTGACAACCATCCCAATTTATAGACATACACCATCTCCCTCTCCGAGTGGTCGTGGTCGTCCTGGTCCACATTCAAGGTGCCGGCCAACGACGGGCTGCAGCTCGAGTTCTCCATGCTGTCTCCCTTCCACCGGCTCGACCTGGCCCTCGACCCGTCTCACTCGACCGCCGAGGCGGCCGCCTACACGGCCTCATTCAAGCTACCCGACCAGCACGGCATCTTCAACTTCAAGATCAACTACAAGCGGCCCTTCTTCACCAACGTAGAGGAGAAGAACACGGTGTCGGTCCGCCACATGGCCCACGACGAGTGGCCGCGCAGCTACGTCATCAGCGGAGCCTGGCCGTGGATCACGGGCATCGGCGCCACTGTGGCGGCCTGGTTGGCCTTTTGCGCCCTGTGGATCTACAGTGCGCCCGTAGACCAGAAGAAGAAGGGGGCCAAGAAGCTCTAAACACATGAGGTTTTGATTTGTGGCTCATATGTAATGGTAGGCGGGGTGTGCCTCCCAGAATTTTTTTAAGAAAAAGAAATCAAGTGCAGCCGGCGCCTTAGACAGGAAAAGCTAGGGAGTGGGGGTTTCCATATTGTACAACAATGCGATGTACGCAACACATACACACCGGGAAGGGCGTCGAGTCTAGGTCTCCAAAAGCCAGGAAAGAGGCCACGTTTATATATTTCTCTTGTTATTTGATGCTAGCTGTTTCGTAAAACAATTCCCTCGTGGTTACGATCCTTCCGGCTCTAGGCGATAGTCTCCGAGGTCAACCCTTTCTCAACGTCTTCTGCGTACGGATACCTTTGACAAAAGCAATGTTAACTCGAGGTTGGGGAAAGTCCACACGTTGAAATGACAGGAGACAGAAAACTCGAACTTGGGGTGCTGAGCTAGTGATAGATTGCAATCAGACAAAAAGAAATGGGTATGTGTGCAAGAAAGAAGCAGCAGCAGGGGCCCTCAGATTAGCTCTCTTATGTTCTCAACGACAACAGAAGGGACACCTCTCGAAGAGATTAGCCCGCATCCGCTGCCTGCAAATTTGGCTTTTTGGACCCTGAGGTCATCACTGGGCGTGCTTGCTTGCGTTTTTAATCACGCCACACTGTAACAGAGAGAGAAGAAAAGAAACCAACGACAGCAAGCCAACACTCCTAGAGGTAGAGACGAGTCTCTCCTTCAAGTCGTGCTTCTCTCTCCCTCAACTCTCATCTCCCCTCTTCGCCAACCGCCCCCGGAGTCTGGTCCCCCGTGGCTCCTTCTCGCTTCTTCTGCTGTTCACGCTCTGATTGAAAACTACTTGGTTCCAGTCATCGGTGACAGCTCAAAGCACGCCAATTGCTTGACGTGGGCGCACCTCTGGGTTGCTATATTCGTCATTGCGCGACCAAACAGAAGAAGTTGAAGTCGAGAAGGATGGAAAATTCGAAACTGAGGGAGGAAACAAAAAGTGAAAATTGAAAATGAAGGGGGGTCGATAGGGAGCTGGGCTGCTTTCGTTTCTCGGCTCTATGTTAGGTGTTTTCGCAAAGATAATAATCTGCTCAGATATCTATTCTTGATACGACTTCATCTTCTCCGCGGTGTCGACGCGACACAGACTTGCCCCCCCAAAGATGGCTTCCCAAAGATGGTTGGGTCAAGAGAGCCGGGACCGGGTGAATCTTGCATGTGATAGTTTTCATCATCGCAGATCGATCATCGAGGCTAGGCAGAGGATGGGACGTGTCGAGTGCTGTGCTGGAGGGAGGGAAAGAATACAGATTCATTTGTCGATGACGGGCGCTTGCGGTAGATAGGAAGTATCCAGAGAGCAACTCGGAATAAGGAAAGTGGTGTGGCTAGACAAAAAGCGAAGTAAAAGTGGTGGTGAAAGACTGTCGGAGTCGTCGGATGAGGAGACTAAGGAAAATGCTGCTGCGCGAATTCTTACCAACTGTGCATTTCCCCTACCGATAGTTCAGATTTTCTTGTAGAATATCGAAGGTGGTAAAAAACAGATTCATCGTGCTTTGTCCGAGAAAGAAAAGCAGCGCAAATTGCTTGTAGTCAGCATGGAGACCTGAGAAATGTTGGTCGAGGATTGGAAGCGCGCTCGACACACGAGCGCGTTGCTCGTTTTAACCTGCCCCGCCAGGCAGGCAAGCGGGAAGGCACGTGCTGATTGAAGTGCAATCGAGGGTTAGGGTCTGATTCGGAAGTCGAGCCCGAGAGCCACAGCTCTCGCGCGTTCTCCGATACGAGAAATAAAGGTACACGATACGGTTTGTACGTGAAAGTGTTCAAGAATTAGCTGCGGAGTGTAGGATCTATTCCTTATGCCCATGTATATCGTGTGTTGCGGATAGCAGAAGTCGAGGAGCGCGTTCGTTCCCGCGATGGCACTGGCCGTCGGGCACCCCACGCTGAGAATTTTGACAGCAAAACTGCAAGCACAGCTGAGCGCCGGCGAGCGAGACTCGTCGGCAGGTTTCAATCGCAGTAACATTCCGAACGAGACAAATCAATCACCCAGATCAGTGACAGGAACAGCGTTAAATAGCCGACAATGAGGCAAATACGCCACGAACGAGAATGAAGCTGGAGACAATTGCAGGAGGAGATTTCTTCCCCATGTCACCACCCGGAGGCGATGAGCACAGTGAAAAAGATGGAAAAATCGGGTGGGTTATAAAAAATTCCGGCCAGAACGGCCCCGAAGGACAATTCATAGCGGCTAGCACCGCGGTGTGCAATGCAGGCTCTCCGCTATAGTACGAGGGTTTCTTGATCTCCCCGCACTCAACCAAGGTAAGTATGAAGAAGAAAAGAAAAAGAAGAGGAAGAGGGGGGGGAAAGGTTGGTTATATAGAGTGAGCAGATGGTCCGTGCACGGCAACAAATTTTGGGGGGCCCACTCTGTGACTCCACAGCCAGGACAGGTGGAGCAAGAGCGGACCCACACAGGCCCAGGCAGGCCAGGCAGTGTGACAATTGTGGCACGTGTAGCAGGTGCCTTTCGACGCCTTTTTCTCATTCCTTTTCAGACTAAAAAAGGCGTAAGCCACGAGAACCAAAGCCGGGGCTTGCTGCAAAAGGGCATCATGCCGATAGCCATGCTTTCCGCCCGTTTGAGCACTGCTCTTCTGCTCTGGGCTCCTGCTACCTACCAAAGTGTGTGACGGGTACGACCTCTCCAGCGACCAAAAAGCAATGTTTCGACCGCTTAACCCCCCTAGATGTGGCCTCAGGCTAGTGTGATGGAATCCCGCCGCTGCTTCAAAAGCTCTACCAAATCGCTATCCAAAGATCTCCAGTCTTTTGTTCTCCGACATGGAGCTGGTCCTCTTGCATGGGGCATTTGCCAAGTCAAAAATGGTCATAAATTAGCTATCATACCTCATATCTGATTTCTTGCTTGAGGTCTCAAAGCTCCTACCCAAATCATTAAAGAGATCCCTGCTTAGACTACTAGAATAACTGGCCAACTGAAGCTGTCTCGAAATGCCACAGGTCACATTATCTCACACCTGATCCGTCTTCACTACCCCGGATCCGTCATCATTGGCTGCACTCAGCCGTTCATCATCGTCGCTCGGCGAGCTGGCCGTGTCGGAAAGCGACGACACATCAAACGTGAGACCAGAATGCAACTGGTCAATAGCGGAGCACACGTTCTTAAAATGGACCGGAATCCACACATCATACACGTTTCTAGTGAACCGATATGCAATCCACTTGTCCTTGGCGTTGGATCCCATGAAGTCATAGGCGCAAATAGGGTGGCGGTAATACCTGGTGTCCTTGCCGATGATGACGGGATAGTGGCCGAAAATGCGCACCGACCTGTGGTTGTGTGAGATGGAAAAGGCGAGGACCTGCCGGTGGACCTCGCTCTCCCGGTGCACGGCGCGGAAGAGCTCAACCACACTCCGGACCGCCAGGGTCATGCTGTGGGCGTTCTGCCGATCCGCAGAATCGAGCCGCTCGGCGTTATCGCCGCCGCCGCGCGTCACCTCGCACGCCAGGAATGGGAAGAACATGTAACAAGTGGCCATGAAGAATGACTGGTCATAGTATTCTCCAACCAAAGGCGAGAGCTTCCCAAGCTGGCTGGATGTGAATGCCCCCCGTCCAAAGCCAACGGAGTAGTCGGGCTGGAGACGGTGGTTGGTTAATGGGATAGAGTTGCTCCACCCTTCGTTGACGCTCTCGACCAGTATGCTGAGATGGTTTCTGACACGACGAGTAGCAAGACTTTCGGCCGAGGGGACTATCAGCCGAGAGATGTCCTGGATGATTCGTGCTTCGTTCTTGTTCTGCAGCTTCCGGCACGCCGCTTCGAATAAATCGTTGCGGAACAGAGAATCGACAGGAACCGGCTGTGTTTTCTCGAGGAGAGAACGGCAAACATACTGGCTGGCTGCGTCCAGCCCGTCGGGACACTCGGACATGTAGCTGCCTTTGGTCTCAAGTAGGTTCTCATAGTGTCGGTCTCGGTACCCCGTCGTTTTCTCATCCCTCGACATCTGATCACTGGGCGTGAGAGACGTTGTCATGGTGATTGATGGCTCGCGGGAGAGATTGGGCGGGGATCTCTTCCGACCAACCAGGTTCTCCATTGTGAGAGGAGTCTGAAGGGTCTCTTCCGGCCATAGCTTCTGGTCTGGCCAGCGCCCCTCGCTTGCCCAGAAGTCGACGGGGTCAGTTGGCTTTGGCGGGCTGCTCGGAGTACCAATCGTGAGCTCGCCAACCGCGTTCTTGGTAGAGTGAGTAGGCGATACCCGCTGAACCTTTTGGTCAGGGTATGGGCTGGGCGCGAGTGTGTCTTCCACAGGTGATTGCTCTCGCTTGCGCTTGAGGCCTTCGTGCGACGTTGCTTGAGCGACTTGAGTGTGGGCCATGGCGATGACAGCGGAGAAACAAACGGCAGATCCCGAGTTCTGTGCTTCTTGAAACGACTCTCACACCATTCCACACCAGTTGGCCCTAAATGCCGTAAACAACTTTCAGATGCCTATACCTGACTTTTGTAGATCTTTCCAGAAACCTTCCCAATTCCTTCCCTCCATGTCACGGTTTGATCCCCAAATGAGCGCCTCTTGCTCTGGGGAGGTTCCGCGTGTTTGCCTTTCCTAACTTTCAGCCAGTCCGGACTTAAGAAGTCCAAAGCTCCGGAGTTCAAGCTCCAGCACGCTCTCAAGATTCCAGATGAGATTGAGGGGAAGTAAGTCACCGGCGGGAACAGATGAAAACTGTGAATTCGGGCTTGGATATGAATATGCTATGGTAATTACGGCGCAATGATGAAAGACGAGCGCAAAACGTAAGGTATATGAAGAGGATGCGATGCGGTGTGTCTCGTGTAAAAAGGCGCACATGGAGCGCTCCCAATCCCGATGCCCAGGTCGGGATGTGCGTAATGCGAAGGCTGGTGGTCAAAGCGTCCTAACTGCCGGTGATTTGGAATTGGGGCCCGCCCCACTTGCCGTCGGATCCTAACTAGTCTGATTTTACGTGCTTGACCTACCTGTACCTTAATCGGTTGCTTCAGGTCACAGTGGTTTTTAACAAAAGTATCAACTTGTTGCGCCTCCAATCTACGCAGGCCGGCTCGTCTACTCCAACGCCATCGTCGCTGACGAATTCTCTTCCCGAAATCTTTCCACCCCTGCCAACACTTCAAAATGGTACGTTCCCTTCTCCCCATCAGCTGCTCAGTCGCATCCCTCTTCCTGTCTGTCGAGGACTAGCGCTCCATCTGGCGCCGTCTCTCAAGTACCCTCCCCTTACCTACAAAAAAAACTAACACCATGAACCACAGGCGCGAAATTCCGAGAAAGCGCAGTCGATGCTGTT
This sequence comes from Lasiosphaeria ovina, assembly GCA_033439765.1. Classification (NCBI taxonomy): domain Eukaryota; kingdom Fungi; phylum Ascomycota; class Sordariomycetes; order Sordariales; family Lasiosphaeriaceae; genus Lasiosphaeria; species Lasiosphaeria ovina. The sequence goes on from JAULSN010000009.1 coordinate 2,100,077, forward strand.
CCGCTTCCGCGAGGCGCAAGCGGCGGACCTGGGCATCATCGACGCGGGGCGGACGCGGCGGCCGCGGGCCATCACGGAGCAGGACAGCATCCCGTCGTGCGAGAAGTGGCGAGGCCAGGTGCTCAAGGACATCTCGCGCAAGGTGTCGCGGATCCAGGAGCCGGCGCTCAGCGACTACCAGATCCGCGACCTCAACGACGAGATCAACAAGCTGATGCGCGAGAAGCACATGTGGGAGGTGCAGATCCGCAACCTGGGCGGGCCCAACTACATGCGCGGCGGCGCCAAGGTCTACGACGAGTCCGGGCGCGAGATCCCCGGGGGAGGCCGGGGTTACAAGTACTTTGGGCGCGCCAAGGAGCTTCCGGGCGTCAAGGAGCTGTTCGAAGCCGCGGCAAAGGCCAAGCACGACGACGAGAAGCCGCTCGAGGCCCGCGCCGACCTGCGCAAGCAGGTCGACGCCGCCTACTACGGCTACGCGCCCGGCCAGGAGGACGGCGAGCTGCTCGCCTACGAGGCAGCCAAGGAGCGCCAGGCCTTTGGGAACCTCGCCGCACAGGGCCCGGAAGAGACGCCCCCCGGCTGGGAACCCTTGCCTGGAGACACGGGCGACGGCCGCAGCTGGGAGCTGCCGACGGTGGAAGAGGTAGAGCAGGAGCTCATCGACCGGAGGAAAAGACGGCTTCTCGATCAGTTATAGCCCGCTGCCGGGATCTCTTTTATCTGAGTGGTTGGAGACGTTAGGTAATTTTTCTTCCCATCTATTTTCTTTTTTTACCCCATCTCACCACGGCACAGACAGGGTTGGCTTGGTTTAGTTCACGTTGTTAGTATAGCATAGCATTTTCACGGACAGGACAGGTCGGGCGTTTACACGGGGGGCAAAAGAATTAATGATTAGGTAACCCGCTTCGGATAAGGATTGCCTTGGCTTTGAAACGAATTGCCTACTTAGGTACTAAACTAACTTGGTTGGCAAAATATCTGGTATTTGCAAGACAAACTCCGTAAACTCCCCATCAATAATCTCAATCTTGCCAGGCGGTGACGCCAAGTATACCAAACGCACACAAATATGCTCGCCCAACGTACGGTTACATGTCCAGCAGATTCCCAATGAAACCCAAGAAAGAAAATAGCCAGAAGAAACATGTCGCCAAAAAGAGAAACCATATCACTGATAAATGACAAAAAACCAGATCACGCCTTGCAATGCTCAGCCCAGTTCTCCTCGATCCAGGACGCCATGAGCTCCGTGAACGTGCCGTCGACATAGAGCTCGACGTCTTCGTTGGTGTAACTGCCGCCGGAGTACTTTAGCGCGAGGAGGACCCACGGCTGGATGAAGTCGAAGAACACCAGGTCTACGGTCTCCGGCGGGCTCTCGGGCGCGAACCCCACCTCAGCCTGGATGCAGTTCGGCACCGTATAGAAGTCGATCGGGGCGTGCACCGCGTCGTCTCCGTCGGTGCCGATGTCGTCCCTTGTGGTGTACCCCTGGACGAGGGCGGGCTTCTTCTCCGATTGCTGCCGCTCCTCGCCGCCAAGGGGCTTCTGCGCTAGTTGGCTGTCATACTCGTCCTCTCTGTCATTTCTGCCATTGTCGTTGTTGTTGTTGTTGTCCTTGGTGTAGATGATAGGCTCGTGAATTGCGAACTGCTCCGGGGGCCCCATAAACCGCGGATCCATATCGTACAGCGAGCTGGCTATTGGCCCGGCATTGTTGATCATCCTGATGACGTTCCGGGCGACTCTGTAGGGCACATCGGGGATGTAGTTGAGGACGCTCAGGAACGGGGAAACGATGTGTGTTGAGTCCCTTGTGAAGGAGCCCTTGAAGATGTCGAATCGGATGGCACCCGTATTCATGATCACCAGGCGCGGTATATCCTTCCGGTTGTCCCTCACGGCTACCGCTGGAAGTACTTCCTTCTCAAGCCATGTGTAGATGCTGTCTTCGTGGGGATAGGGTGTCCTGCTCATCCAGTAGTCTTTTGGCGCACAGCCGAAGCTGTAATCAAGATCGAGCTCCTTGCGAGCTTTGACAATCATGGCCGTAACGTTACGGCCGTGTTCGGTGGGGAATGTTGAGAGATTGAGGCCCGTGTGGTAGTAGAGCCCGTAGAGGTTGTTGTCGATGTATCTGCGCTGGAAAGAAAGGGCGCCTGCGTCAGTCGAGGAGGGTGTTTTGGCGGCTCTCTTCAGGTCGCCCGTGACAGACATCCAGCCAATCGTCTCAAAATACCTCCCGCTCGCTATCGCAAACGAGTTTGAGTCGTAGGCTGTGGCGTCGCGTACATGGACATGGCCGCCAAAGAACAGGATAGGGGTGAGCGGGTTCTGCTGCCGAATCGCCGCAAATATGTCCTTGAATACCCGCATCTGAATCCCGACATGGCCGATGACAACAAACAGATCCGTCTGCTCCCTTATAGCACCCTGGAACCACTGCTCCTGGATGGTCTCCTTTACGGGCTGGACGACGGTGTTGTTGGCATTCCCGGTGAAGTCAAAGAGGAAGCCAAAGGCGACAATGTCCAGTTTTTGGTTCTTTGTCTGGAACTTGCGATATCTTTGTGACATTGGAATGCGTTTGCCAGACTCTGGGTCGATGTAGTCTAGGTTGGAAGCTATGTAGTTGTTTTTGAAGTTTGGGACCGTCTGCAGATGCTCCTGGTCCGCCGTTGGAGCTTGGTAGAGCTCGTGGTTTCCCGTGCATATGATGTCGACCTGCTGTTCCCGGTAGATGTCGTAGTAGTATTCGCCCTTGGGGCTCGAGGCATCGTAGAGGCCGTTGCCCTCGACGCGGTCGCCCGTATCGACGAGGAGGAGGTCGACGCCCTGGGCGTCTGCGGTTTGCCGCATGTGCTCGGCAAACGAGACATAGTCGCCCCAGTCGGCCGAGAACTGAGACTCCTGGAGGTGGCCGCCATGCCAGCCGTGAGTGTCTGTTGTGTGTAGAAAGTTGAGGTTGCCCCAGCGAAGGTCTCGCATGGGAGCCGCGACGGGCTCGGCTGCGCTGGGTTGCGCCGCCTTCGCTGTCCTGGCAAGCGCAGCGATGGCACTGCCGAATATTGCCGCTCTAAGAATCATTATAAACTACGACGTCGTGCACTTTCAGAAGCAATACTCTCTCTCGGGTTGTGATGTTGGTTCGTCTTAAAACACCGGAAGGCTCCGGTGGCAGAGCCTGTCAGCCATGCAGGTGAATTAGCTTGGCAGCCAGGGGCCCACTGACGGGTGCCTACAGGTAGCTCCGTACTGTGCCCTTCATCGAAGTGGAATCTACCTGCAACTTAGGTATAGATAACAAGCATGTGACTGAATACGCTATTCCTCTTGACATTTATACATCGATGCATTCTTTAATCATTTGGCGGTTTAAACGGAAATACCGAACCTTCAACCCCTGTTTACATCGTGCTTTGTGGGTTCCCGTCGTCGCCTTGAAAGTTATGGAGACGTGGATTCTAGCTGTTATTCTTGGTCCGTCTTTCCCCGCGCGGGTGCTGTCTGGTGCTGTGGGTCAAGGGCAACTTGAATCCGGGCAAGCCGGGGACAGGGAGCAAAGTTCTAGTGTAAAGTTACAAACGAAACATGGGTTCCCAAAGTCTGACCTGCGTCCAACTCCGCTCATCCGCAGTGTGGGGCCTGGTGGATAGACAGACACGAACGCAGCCCGGATTACATACGGGTGTTCAAGCAAGACACGATGTCTCCGATGGGGGTGACGAGCTGCAGAGTGACTTGATTGCCCGCAGGTCAGTTTCTCAGCCTAGGTCTAAGCAGGGAGCTACCGAGGTATCATCTATACATCATGTCCTTATCACTCTGAGTCTCCTTCACTCTTATCAGTTTTGGGTGCACGAGACCACCAGTTCCGAGTCAAAGATGGGTGCTTCTTGCTGCTCGCAATCAAGAATGGCAGTCACGGTGGTGTCGAGAAAACATCACCCGCCCCACACAAGCTAAGCCGCAGGTGCATCCTCCTCGTACGGTTCGCAGGTGACGACCGCTAAGACCTACACACCCCTTGCGTCGAGACTAAAATTGAGTTCGGCGCCAAGACTCCAACAATAACCCCGCACCCTCGATGAGCTGCGATTTGGATGGATGGCGGGTCCCGCCTCGATTGTCCCGGCCGCAAGGGACATTTCTCTCCCTCCAATGGCCCCGCTGGTGATCAGTCGATGGGGCTTTATCTCGACGCCATGCAGAGCCAAAGCCGCCCTGCAGCTGCGCTGTCCCTTCCTGCTTCTGTTGTTCCAATACATTTCCCGGCCTGGCTTGGCTCGACTCCATTTCGCAACGCCCAGCTCCCCAATCCGGCGTTGCCCTTGCGGCCCTCACGTGTCACCACATAGTACATTGAATGCTCGTCTTTGCTTTTCCCCTCGGGCTGGTGGAATTCTGTCCGAGAAACCACACGAAGCTGAAAAAGACGTTTGCTTCGTTGCGGACCACGGGCTGATCTTCTCGTGTCAAAGAGCCGGCTACAGTTCTGGTTACCTTGGCTGGCGGCAGAGCTGAGTTGATTGGGCAGCCCGTGTAGTAGAAGAGCTCGGCATCTTCTTGCTGATCAACCGGTACCCGTCTTTCGTCCCATCCCATCATCCTTGTTTGTTGTCACTGCGCACTGCGCTCTCCACCGCACTGGTCACTTAGATGCCGTGCTTCCCGTTCGGATAGAACAGCACAAGAAGTGGCCCGCTGTCGTCATTCTCTCTCCTTTCCCCATCTCCAGCCTAGCCGCACCTTGCCTCCGCTCGCCTCTCAAAGGCAAGAACCCCGTAGCGGCAGCAGCCATGGTGATAACCAATACCGCGCCGCCTTACACCCCTGCGGCGATCGAGACAATCAGTCCCGAGGACTTCGAAACTGCGTCTGTCCGTTCAGCCGCACCGTCCTACAGTGAGTTTTTGGTTGTCAAACATCCAGAACCGCCAATATTGGCCTCTGTGTTCTTGACCCGACTGACGGATCGTCGCACCTGTTCCTAGCGTCTGATGCCCCGTCCTATCACTCTACCGTCCCGCTCAACTCTGACCCCGTCCCGCCGTACTCTCCGCCGGCACGTCTGGCCACGCCGGCGGCTTCCTCGTCTCTTCTTAACCTGGGGGACAGTGGCAGCAACCTATCTCGGCCTCAGTCTAGCTCGGCGACGACGGGCAGGCAGGAAGGACAGCAACAGATTGGCCTCCCCCCCGTACCGACGGGCCCCCGAGTAGTCGAGCCGTCTCTGGGGCAGTTCCGCATCCCCTCGTGGTCAACCATCCACTCTAACCCCACGGCGCGACACTACCACAGCGTTGCCCTGCGGCGTGTAGCAGCTGCCAGCAACGAGGCCACCACGCAGCGTCTCGGGCGCATTGTGCTCGACCGCATTGAAGAGGAGGAGCGCAACCGCTCTCGCCCACTCGAGGACCCGCACCTCGTTGGCGAAGAGGCGGCCGCCCGGGCCCGGCGGGAGCGGCTCGCCCGCGAGAACGGCGACGAGATTTTGATACGCGAGGATCGCAGATGGGACTGGTTCCTTAGCGAGCTGTCTGCACGCAAGCAGCCGCGCTCGAGGTTCACCATGGGCTGCCGGTAAAGTTCCACGCCATGGTGAAAAAGAGAGTGGCTTAAGGTTCGCTATCGGACAAGTAAGCATGTGCTGGATCAGAAAGAGTGAAGAGTCAGAATAGCCCCTATCCACCCAATATGCCCAGAGGGATCAGAAAAGAAAGCGTCCTCGATGTTCTTCTTCTCTTATCCGCTCGTAGCGTGGCGCCCATTAGGTCTAGACCGTCGTCTCCTTTCTTTCTTCGAGACACACGGTCATGGGTTTCATTTCTTTCCATTCCTTCTTTCTCCCAGGCAACCTTTCGGCCCCCCCCTCTGAATTAGACAAGGGGCCTCCTTCACTGCATAGGGCGGAACATTTTTTAGGCATATATTTCCTCATTTGTCGAGGCGTTCCAGGATATCGGTTGCATGAGTGGGCATCCTCTCGACTCACTTCCTTCAGACTAAGGGGCTGGATCAAGACCCCCTAGATTTTCATAAATTGAGTGCGTCGTCGACCTGACACTGTCAGTGGCTGGTATCGTAAATATGCGTGTGTGCACGTGTATGTGCGTGGAAGCCGAAAGGCTCGCTCTGTCGTGAATGCTGTTGTAGAACGCAAGGGATGAGAAATCTGGAACAACCCAGGTCGAACCCCCTTGCCAAGACCAACTGTCTACCTACCGACACTTTAGTTTCACAAGAGGGAGACGCCATGTTTAATACCAAACTTACAATCTTTTTGTTTTCACTTGCTGCTGTACTCGTCTATGTACGTAGTTGACCTGACTCAGCGACGTGCATTAATTGTCTGCAATAGGAGACAGGCGCGATATAAGTGGCAGGCACCGAATGGTTAATATAGATGAATTTCCAACATCTGTTCCCCGGAACCCGTACCTGGAATTACCTGGGATCTCACAGCCCATGGACACATAATGATATAGGGTCTTCGTCTCTCTATTGGACCTGAAAAGGGTTACACATCCGTTAAACGCCAGGCCAAATGCTACCTGTAACAACAACCCCCCTCACCGCGCACGTGTTCCACTTCTGGTATACACATTTTTGGTACACTTATGTTCTGTCAATGCCGCCAAATTTATGACGAGACCGCTTAGCCCTTGCTCTTGGTGTTCAGGATGAGAGCAACAATAAGCCTAGGTTGAGGCAACGAGACTCTTGGTTAGCAACAATTAGGCTGGGAGGAAGGAGAGTTGAGTCTTTCTCACCCGTAAAGACCAAGAACTTCGCCGAAAATGAGAATCAGCACCATGCCAACAAAGACTCTCGACTGCGACATGTATGACCTGACTCCCTTGTCGCCGACGATGCCAATGCAGTAACCGGCGGCCAGTCCTGTGAGACCAACGGAGAGCCCGCACGCGAGATGCATAAAGCCACTACTCAATATTAGTATGTCGACACCGCTACAAACGTTTGTAGTTGAGGAAGTAAGCGTACTTGAACAAGCTATAGTGTGTATTCGATGATGGTGGTCCGAGATCCTGCGCGATCAGTACCGAGATGACGAGCGAGTAGACGGCAATAATTCCGGACATGACGACTGGAATAAGGCACTGCGTAGTTGGAGCAAGACTCTAGTTAGTGTACGGTCTCTCAAGACTGAGACGCCGGGACCGGGACTCCTTGGGCATAAACCCCGGTCATGTATCGCTTCTCACCTTCATGATCAGGTCCGGCCGGAATGTTCCAACACCCGCGATACCGATCCCAGATTTCGCGGTGCCATATGCAGCTCCTAAGCCTGGAGATGAGAGGCATTATCAGTTCTGCTGTATTTGAACACGACGGTTTGCAGCACGGGGCGGGGACATATTGGCGCAAGCTGGTCCTCGGATGACCGGACAGGGGAAGAGGAGAGGTTCAACATACTGCCAAAGATCATGGCTGAAGCAATTCCGGCCTACGAAGAAAAACAATGTCAGCCAGCTGCCGATGAGAGGCACGCTTTTTCGCATGATAGAATGGGGCCAACATCGAGACATACCATGCCCAGAAAGGGCGCGAACTTGGGCGCCAGCTCCGAGTCGGGATTGCTCATCTTGGCGAGAGTTTTCGTGGACTGGATGAGTGGGAGAGTTCGGAGCTCGGTAGCTCAGTTGCCCAATCGTATGGTGAAAGCGCGTGATGGCCGGGCGCCGGGAGCTCGAGATGGGAGCTGTCTCTGGAATTTGGTGATCAAGAGAGTCGCTGCTGCGAAGGCGACGACGCAGCTTGTTGCACGAGCCCCCAGAAGTTCCACCACCCAACAGGCAGTTGGAGTTACAGATCACGTGCCAGGTCAGCAAGTCCCCACTTGCCTTGCACAGCCTAGGGTTTCTTCCTGCTTGCGATCGAATACATGCTAGGTATTCGCAGTCATTGGGTACCAACTCCTGAATCCGAGATCTTTCTTGCTTCGGGACATCCTACGCCAGTAACAACGCGTCCGTGGTACATGATATTCCATAGCAGGTGCAGTGGGAAACCTTCAATTGCACATCGCGGATAGCCGTTGGGTCTTGACCCACGCGGGCGGTACGGCCTGAGTTCGGAGCTGCAGAATACCCGACCTGAGGTATCCGTACCTCCATCCAGACCTTACATTTCCTTCACTCACGGACACCTGGATCAAAAACGCCATTTACGCAAGTTTTGGCCAAGCCCACGTAGGACTTATGGATCCTACCTACTACCAGTGTTTGAGACTATAAACGACCAACACAGACATCACCCAGAGGCTGCCGCGCTATGTATCTTATATTATCGGGCAACTGTTCAAAGCAAAGAGAGCACCTCTGACCTGGGGTACCTCAGGCGCCACATGTATAAGAACAATACATACACTACACGCCAATTAGACTGAAACCAATACCCTCACTCCCGTCTCAGAACCTCCAGCTATCACGGTACCTAAAGTACGTAACAGAAGGGTAAAGTGGGCAAGCAGGCGACACGAGAAGTTGTCGACTCGGTTGTCAACTGGGCCTCCGATATTTACATTGCGTAATGGGTGCCTGCGCAGAGGTGAGGTAGCTATGGAAGGTATCTGATGAAACGTGCGTGCCTGTCCTTGTTCTCTGTCAGGTTGGAATGTCGAATCCCGCTCGAAAGTCATATCTGTTTTCGCCGTCATCCCCCTCATTTCCATTGCAACACACCCCATCAATATCACTAACCAAGGCACAGCCTCAAGCCGTGACAGCCTAATTGTCATCCTCCCATCTCCGGCTTTTTCTGTAATTTGGCGCCCGGAGCAGAGCTGTAAGTACAGGTAGGCACGGTGCTCTTGAGTTTATGCTATGCTGTGTTATCTCAACAACAGTGAAGAAAACACAAGCACCAAGTGACACCCGAACTGCAGGGGAGGGGAACCTAGCTGACCCGCGCCAGCAACAGCGCCCCCTCAGGCGGAGCGATTTAGTGGATCGCGAAACACCCGACATTTCTGGGCCTAGCAAAGAGCCACTAGCTGGGTGTGCATCGCCAAAGCCGAATCTGAGTCCAGGGTAGGTGTGCTGTGCCTGGAGCGAAAACAAGCACCCGCCGTTCTCTTCCCGTGTCGCTGCCAACTTCAATAACCAGGGCAGGGCGATTGCATATCCCTCCACGGCAAACTTCCATTCTCTACCCGTTCACGATACGGAGCTGCAAGATTTTCCCCAATGTGCCCCTAATACCAAGGCCGCTCTTTGCCTTGAGGACCTAAGACTGCCAGGTCCGTACGCTCGCCAATCCGTCTGGTCAGGATTCCAACTAGGCTCGGAGGTGGCCCGCCTGTGACGGTCTTGTTGCTCGCAATCGTTTCCCCAATCCCCAAGCCCACGCTGCCCAAAATTTCTGGCGCCTGCCCAGGGGGCATCAAATCATCTCTCCCAATAACGTCACTCGCCCGTGTGCCCGCAGGCTCAGGGCAAAGCGGTCGACAAATACCCGTTTTTCCAACCTCCCCTCGCGGGACGAAACGAGACGACGGCAAATTAATATTTCTCCCGTCGATCGGACTCGTCGCCGTCGTCGTGGACACTCACCCCACCAAATACGCCGTTGAGGGAGTTGGCGAGGCCTCCGTCGACTACGAGATTCGAGTAAGTTTACGATTACTCCACTTTTGATTACAATGGCTGCGCGCCCATGGTGAATTCTAGACTGCCAGACAATCAACAGCCAGGGCATAGCAACTGTGCAAGCAACGCGAAATGGTTTGCACACAAGTTCTGACGATGTTGGCAGTAGCAGACACAGGCATCATGGCCGACTATCAGCAGGATCGAGCGCCACCTCCGCGGCCGAGCCAGTATGGGCACTCAAACAACTTCCAACGGGACGCCGCATTTTCCAACATCTTCGGCGCCGACCCCCCACCCGGCAGGTCTCAGACCATGACTTCATCCGTCGCCCCGCCGTCGATAATGCACGAAGGGCGGGCCCAGACAAGGTCACCAGGCATCTCGACAATACCGAGGCAACCGCCCCCGCGTCTGCCGCCCGGGGCTGGCTATGGAGATAATGCACCACTGCCGCGAGCGCGACCAGCTGAACCCGCCCAGCCGAATAACTACTACCCAAACCAGCGATCAGCATCCACCGGCCAGCAAATACCTCTCCAGTATCTCCAACAACAACAGCAACAGCAGCCGCAGCAGCAGCAGCAGATCCCACGGCGGCCATACCCGTCCCCACCACAGGGCCAGCAACAGCAACAGCAACAGGGCCCACCCCGGTTCGAGTCGATGCGAAGTCCACCTCCTGGACAGCAGCCTCGGTTGGATTCAATGCGTGGTTCGCCGCCGGGAATGCGAGGCTCGCCTCAGTTTGACCCAATGCAAAGCCCGCCCACGACGCAAAACCCTCCCACCATGCGAAGCCCTCCGTACGGACCACCGCAAGGCCAGCCACGACTGGACTCAATGCGCGGCTCGCCGCCTCAGTTTGATCCTGTGCGGAGTCCACCAGGGCCACAACAACAACAACAACAACAACAACAACAGCAGCAGCAGCAGCAGCAGCAGCAGCAGCAGCAGCAGCAGCAACAACAGCAGCAACAAGGGTACGGGCAGCCTCGATTAGAATCGCTGCGGGGTTCACCCCCCCAAGGGTTCCAGAACAACGCCCAGCCCGGACGGACGCCCGCACAGCGCTTCTATCAGGGTGGTCCCGCGCCGGCCGTGAATTCGGATCCCTACCGATCGCAGTCCATGGCGAGCGCTCCCCGGCAGCCAGTTTACAGCCCTCCGCCTCAGGCATATCAGCAGCAAGCACCGGCCAATGCCTTTCGTCATGCCCAGTACGCCCATGGTCCTCCGCAGCACTCTGCTCGCACGACCGCGCAGGGTCGGATAGTCCCCGATAGACATCTTGAAGACCGCTCCATGTCAATGACCGGCTACCCCTCGTACGATCGCGACCCCCACCAGACGATGAGCGGGCGAGTGATTCCGAATCGCAGAATGCCCGGAGCTAGTCCCAACGCGACGGAACAGGTATCTGCTGGTCCCAACGTGCCTTATCCGGCTGGCTACGTGCCCGCGCCTGGGTCCCAGACAAGGACGACTAGCATGGCATCCTCGACAGGGGGTGCCGACAGCGGTCGGTCCATGTCGATGGCTTCAACAATAGCACCCTCGATCGCCCCGAGTGACAGGACTGAGGCCCAGACCCTGGTGCATCGGCCATCCGTTGCTGGCTCGGCTACCAGTGACCGCCCACCCACTGCCAAGATAAGACCGCCGATGGTGTATCCAGCTCTCCTTTCTCGCGTTGCCGACTGCTTCCGACAAAAGATTATTGTGGGTGAACGGACGAAGAACGAACTCACATACAAGAACGCTTTCAGCGGCGGCGAAGCCGTCGATGTGCTCTCGTATATTATTAGAACTACCGACAGGAACTTGGCGTTGCTTCTTGGCCGCGCCCTTGACGCCCAGAAGTTCTTCCACGATGTCACCTACGAGCATCGGCTGCGGGACTCGACGTACGAAATGTACCAATTCCGAGAAACAATGACAGAGGAGACTGAGGAGAAACCGGCAGTCAATGGAGTCTTCGTTCTGCTGTCCGAGTGTTACTCGCCTACCTGCACACGAGATCAGCTCTGCTACTCGATCGCATGCCCCCGACGACTTGAGCAGGTGTCCAGGCTCAACCTCAAGACGGGCCCCGGACTGAAGAAGGAAGGAGACGCCACAGTCAACGACGACGACGTTGACAAAACGGATGAGCAGAAGCTGTGGATCAACAGCGTGCCCAAAGAGATTGCCGATAGCATTGGCGACAGGGAGAAAAAGAGGCAGGAAGTCATTTCCGAAATTTGCTATACGGAACGCGACTTTGTCAAGGACCTCGAGTATCTGCGCGACTTTTGGATTTTGCCTCTGCGGGGAAAGATCAGTACGTCGGCAATACCTCTCCAGCGACGGGAACGCGTCGTCCGGACCATTTTCAGCAATATTATCGACACACCGAGCATACACGGCGTTAGTTCGCGGTTTGCCAAGGCCCTGACCGAGCGGCAACAGAAGAGCCCGGTCGTCCAGAATGTTGGAGACATATTCTTGGAGTTTGTGCCTCAATTTGAGCCCTTCATCCTCTACGGGTCAAAACAGTTGGAGGGGAAATTCGAGTTTGAAAACGAACGGGCTATCAACAAGGATTTCGCCAAATTCGTCGACGATGTTGAACGGCGGAGAGAGTCAAGGAAGCTTGAACTCAACGGCTATCTCACCAAGCCCACGACCAGACTTGCTCGATACCCCCTTCTCTTGGATAACGTCCTCAAATACACGGAAGCCGACAGCCCGGATAAGCAGGACATTCCCAAGGTATTAACAATGATTCGAGACCTACTGAGCCGGGTGAACGCCGAGTCTGGCAAGGCGGAGAACCGGTTCAACCTACGACGTCTGCACGAGCAGTTACGATTCCGCCCCAACGATAGAGTAGACCTGAAACTCACAGACGAGGGCCGCGAGCTCGTCTTCAAGAGCCAGCTGAAGAAGTCACCCACAGAACAGGCCGACATCACAGCCTTCCTCCTCGACCACGCGGTGCTCCTGGTGAGAGTCAAGACGGTCGGGAAGAGTGAGGAGGTGAAAGCGTACCGCAGGCCTATCCCATTGGAGCTTCTCTCCATTAAAGAGATGGAGGAGGTCATTCCACAGTCAGGTGCCGTTAAGAGATCTTCGTCGAGTCTGCTTCCGCTTCGCAACTCAGGAAGCGACGCCAAGAAAGGGGAAGGCTGGCCAATCACCTTTAGACACCTGGGCAAGAATGGCTACGAGTTAACTCTCTATGCCTCCAACCAGTTGGCCCGGCAAAAATGGCTAGAGTTTATCGATACCGCCCAGCAACGTCTCAGGGCTCGTGCTGATTTCTTGAGCACGACTGTACTCTCTACTAACTTCTTTTCTGGCCCTAACAAGGTTAACTGTGTTGCGCCGTTTGGTATGCTACCCGGACCCGGGAGCGACACTGGTGGCGATAATAATGCTAACATGGACATAGACGGCGGCCGAAAACTCATCTACGGCACAGAGAACGGCATCTACGTATCAGAGCGCAAAGCCAAGGACAAGGACTCGGCAAGACAGCCCAGACGTGTCATTGAGGTGCCGAACGTGACGCAAGTAGACGTTCTCGAGGAGTACCAGCTCCTTTTAGTGCTCTCCAGCAGGTCTCTCTATTCCTACCAGCTGAGTGCATTGGATCCCAATGACCCGCTCTCGGCCAAACGCGGAAAGAAGATCCAAAGCCACTGCAACTTTTTCAAGACGGGCATCTGCCTTGGCCGGCATTTGGTGTGCTGCGTAAAGAGCTCGGCCCTTTCGACGACGATCAAGGTCTACGAGCCGAACGATGCAATGTCCAGGACCAAGAAGCAAAAGGGCTTGAGCAAAATGTTTAATGCAGGCCAAGACGAGCTGAAACCGTTCAAGGAGTTCTACATTCCGACCGAGTCCACCTCGGTGCACTTTTTAAAGTCCAAGCTGTGCGTTGCATGCGCCCGGGGCTTCGAAGTGGTCAGCCTCGAGACTTTGGAGACGCAGTCACTCCTGGACCAGGCCGACACGTCGCTTGACTTTGTAGCAAGAAAGGAAGGTGTCAAGCCGATCCACATTGAAAGGCTGAACGGCGAGTTCCTGCTGAATTATAGCGAGTTCTCCTTCTTTGTCAATAGGAATGGCTGGCGGGCGCGGCCCGAATGGCGCCTGGATTGGGAAGGCAGTCCGCAGGCCTTTGCGCTTAGCTACCCGTGGATCTTGGCGTTTGAGCCCAACTTTATCGAGCTGCGAAACATCGACAATCTCTCGGTGCACATTGTGCCTCACAAGAACATTCGGCTGCTCCACAGTAGTACGCACGAGGTTTGTGATACCTTTCCCTCCCATTATTTTGGTTCCTTCCCTTTGTGAGCTGAAGCTGATATTTCTGGTCTCGATAGATAATATTTGCATATGATGACGAACGAGGCGAGGATGTCATTGAGGCTCTCGATTTCTGGAAGAGCCAACGGAAGTCCGATATTTACCACATCGCCGCCGATTCACCGCCAAGAGCAGATGTGTACCACGGAACTGCTAGTACCCCTTCGTCAGCCTCGCTGGCTCGCCATAAGCTCGTTGACTAGTGGCTCACTGGGGAAAGGCGGATTTCATTTTTCCCTTCTAGGTGCTCTTCGGTAAATCGGCCTGTAAGCTGTGTGTATGATCGGAAAGATATTCTGGAACACTCGGTGTGCTCTCCCGGAGATGAGTGGCATGCATACACGACGGAAGCCCGGAATGCCAGAATCAATCCGTGTGACAGGACGGGCATTTCAAGGTGTCTCGTTTACTTCCCAGTCCGTAGGCGCAGATCGACATACACACTGTGGTGTCTTGGCGAGCCTGCGTGTGGGGTAGGAAGAAAGCGTTACGCCACTACCACAGCCGGTTCCAGTCTCCGACCACCTCGAACCTGGACCAGAACCCAGGCAGGCGTCCATGGATGTGCGGGTATATACGGGTGTGGGTGTGGGTATGGGGGGGAGAGGAGGTGTGAGCTGATGTATGTGGAAGCCCGGAGTAGTGAAATCTCTGACATGCAGAAAAAAAGCAATAAAAAAAGCGAGAAGACATCCGAATCAGGCTTGGGATAGGCCCGAGTTTGTCTTGTTTGTCTGTTTTTTTTGTTCCTTTTTTCTTGTCGGGAGGGGAAGGGGCAAGTGCTAGCAATACGGGCAGAAGGGGGAGGGAGTAATACTTGGGCTGTTCGGATTGGGGTTTTTTATTCTTATTTTAACCTTCCTCTTCCTCGTTGTGTTTTGTCTCGGTCCGTTGTCTTTGGGGTTCTATTTTGAAACGTGGCTCGGCATTTTGGTGTATTTCTTCCTACATTGAGACTGGGACCAACACACAAGTCTGATTACTTGTCATTTTGGTCGTACTTGGTATCGGATGCCCGCTACTTCGGGCTATGGCTTCATTTTTGCAGTCTCATACCCGCCTGAACAAACTCGTCTTTTTCCTGCTCCAGGATCTCGTTAGGTTCGAACTTGCCCTCTTCGATACAGACGCCCAGCCGCTCCAGCGCGGCGAGGTCGCGCGACTTTCTCGAAATGGGTCGGCCAGAGATGGGACCCACGAAATGCTTCTCAGCAACGGTGTCCAGTGGGTCATTGCCCCAACACGTGAACCTGAATGATGGTGGTTAAATTGAATTAGTCGGGCTCTCGAAAAGCAGAGGAAGGACGGGCGGGGTAGAAAGGAGAAAAGGAACGGGAAACTCACGGTAAGCACCGTAGCATCTCTTCGCCATCCGGCAAGGCTGATCCCAAGTCAATTAGAGTCGGGGTGGTTCCGTCGGGACTGATCATGATGTTGGAGGGATGGATGTCGTTGTGTACGAGGCCGACGACATCGTGGAGGTGTTTTACGGCAGAGCCCAAGGCCTCTAGGAAGGCCGGCTTATCCTCAATGATCTTGCCTTCACTGACGTAGTCAAAGAGGGTACCGCCGGGCACGCGGCCGAGCATGAGACCGGTGACTCTACCCTTGCGTACGCGGCAGCCGTGATAGCGCACCAGGTTGGGGTGGGGGTCGTGTCTACTGAGCTGCTCCATGTTCTTTATCTCCATGGCGAACCAGACGGCCACATCGTGGGAGGGTGAGCCGGGGTTGTAGGCGTCCACCCAAGGGCGCTTGAGGTAGAAAACGTCCGGGTCGGGCTCTTGATCCCACGAGTGGTGCACCGTCACATCCGTCCGCGCGAAGCGCCACGGGATAGGCAGCGGCGGGAAGATATTCTCGCCGGGCACCAGCAACGACGGGCCTCCCCGTACGGCCATGTGCAGCACGTCTTCGCCATTCACATTGCCCAGACTCCACCTGGTAGGGATGGCCTCGGGCTCGATCTCGATGCTCTCGTCTTTGGGATCCGCCGGAACCTTGCACTCGACCTCGTACTGAAAGTCGAATTTGGACATATTTGCGGCAGCAGCGGGATTGGTAAATAATGGGGCGTGTTTGAGCGAGAGAGGGTCTACTTGGCTGGAAGGCCGACAGACAGTTCACTTTTGGGTGTATGGTGGTGCTGAACAAAGCCGGGGCAAGTCGCGTGCTGTGTTTCTATGTGTCCTATGACATTAAACAAAGACAGCTTGAAGTACACAGGCCATGACACCACGAGCAAGCGAATTGCAGCAAGATGCACAAAAGTCTTGAAGGGAAAATAAAGGCGGTAGTGGGGTTCGTGAGTCGGCCTGTATAACTCTATCATTTAACGAAGGAGAAAATATAGATGACGAGTAAGAAGAAACACCAAGCCTTGGAGGGAAACGAAAGCAAGAAGAAGCACAAAGTCTCAGAGGGAAACGAAAGATGATAGATTGTTTATATGCCGTAGGCGAGTAGTCACTTCGCTTTATTCTCAGAGTTTCTATTACTAGCTGTATCCGATGACCGTCTATCCTGGTCCCGAGATTGATCAAAAAGTAAAAAATATATAAGTCCAGCTACAATAACGCATCCAACCTAGGAAATAGACGCCATTCGAACCTTCAAGTTCAGCTTCTCTACACCCAGATCCATCTTCTTCGTCGGCTATTCAACCACCCACCCACCGCAATACCATATCACGTACCAAAGCACCAAATACTGCTTCGTACTCGCAGCCATGTAAGCCACCCCGCTCCCATATTCATGTCCACTTTTGCTTCATTGCTCTATCCATCCCGGGATAGGCGGCAACTACATGCTTGGAGCCGATTAACTAACCCGCTTGTGAAATTTATATAGGTGCTATTTAGTACCTGTGATCTCTTCTACGGCCTATATTACTCCCGGGAAAACCACAGTCCGCAGCACGACACGCTATACGAAAGTCGACTGCAATAAACCTACTTGCGAGAAGTCGGACAGTTATGGACAGAGCGGTGGAACGGTGTAGGGGGGGGGGCAAAACCATGAAGTAACCACAGCAGACTCGGGCCATCTCTAGAAACTTAGTTTCTTTTCTTTTCTTTTCTTTTCATCTCCTCCTTTACTGCAATAACTATCCTGTGAAATATATGGATTAGAAGTACGATAGCGCAAAGTAAAGAAGGATGCCCACTGCTTGCTGTAATTCCTGGGGATGTGAAATACGCCGCTACAGACAGCTTCGTGAGAGACAGGTTGTCCCTGACGAGGCCCTCGACTTCCTCGCCCAGAATGTTGGCTCCGCGCTGCTGGCTTTCCTTCCCGAGGACATGGTTGTTGAACTGTGATGTTGTCACAGTCCCGAGGTGGCTCCGGGGGGGGGGGGGATCAGCGATGGTCGCTTCTTTATTCGCAAAGTCCAGGAGCTTGTGTACGGTTTCAGCGCGAGCGGCATTCCGGATTACTGTGACCCACTCTCCCCAGTTTGGACTGCCGGGAGTCGTGGTTGGCGGCCTGTCGGTAGGGCTGGTGCTTGTTGGTTTGCGATAATGGTGTCATCGGCCGCTGCGGTGCACCTGCGGGCGGCTCGTGTGCTGGGCATTTCAGAGGACTGCCAGTTGTGGTTGTGTGTTGGTTCGTTGTCTGATGATGATATGGCTTATCGCTGCTCGGTGCTTTTATCCTCTTCAGAGCTCTGGAGGGCTTGCTACCAGCGACCTAACGAGAGTTCCCCGAATTTTTGCACGATAGGGAGGGAGAGATTATGGTCTAGTCAGAGGTTACATGCTGTTTGCTTGAGCAGGTTTGGGATGGTTGTCTGTTTCTTGTTTTGATCTGTTTTTCAAGCCAGGATCTTTCGTCTCTGTCCTTTTTTTTTTTTTTTTTTTTTTTTGGTTGGGAGAACTTTTGTCTTTCACCATTTTCCGGTCACGTACGTATTGGGAGAGGATGACGACGCAGTAGGGACATATCCGTTTATACCTACCTACCTATTTTTCATGCACACACATACACTCACAAGTACAAACACAGGCAGCAAGTAGTACGAACATTGCATTGTTATTTTTTGGGGGGCGGTCGTCTTTGATAGAATGCGGTGCTTTCTTACCAGCGAGCTAGATCGTTAATTTGCAATTGCATTGTGTCTTTTGTTTTTTTTTGTTCATGGGGGAGGTTCCGAGTGTGGCGGATACTAGCACTAGCACGAGCTGGCACATCAAGAAACAAAAGATCCTGGAGTTGGAGGTCTGGGGTGGTGGTAGAGGTTGCGGTGATGGCGGTGGTGATAGATCGCATGCACATAGACACACGACATGGCGCTAGTTCCTGTCTGTGCTTGCTTTTGCTGGATTGCCAGCTCGCCCGCCCGCCCGCTCGCCAGCTTGACGCCGCGTCTCTCTCTCTGGCTGGGAGGAGAGACAAGACAAGACAGACACGGACAGGGGAGGGAAGGGAAGGAAGGGAAGGAAGGGTTCAAAGTTCAAGCGGCACTCGCACCGCAGGAACGAACGCACATGACTCGTATATTACCTACCTTACCTACATACACACAATATGAATTTGACATGGTTGGATGTGTGTGATGGGGCGGTGACCGTTGTTATTATTGCATTTTTTTTGCTTCTGCTTTGCCCGCCTTTGCTGTCAGGGAATCTGGTGGAACATGGGGGTCCATGTTGGTGGAAGATGTACTGTATGTATACAGTTCTTTCATTTTCGTTTATTTCCCAAGATCAGCCAAGGGCAAACAGAAACTCAGACATGGCTTGGAGCCAGGAAGTCAGTTCAGCGAAGGGAGGTGAAGGCGGGAGAGGGCCCGAGCGGTGAGGTGAGTGAGGCTGCCGTTTCGCTCGCAGTATTGGTCTGGTTCGTGACTTCAAGCTGCATGTGTCCTGCGGCTCTCTCCCTCCCACCTCCTCCCTCGCCAAAGAGTTCGTGAAAACGGAATGTAAACGGAACGGACCCGCCTGCTTGTTCACGACGGGAGCGGTAGGTTGGCTGGTAGGGAGGGAGGTAGCATCCCCTTCCCGTCTTTTAGTGTACTCAGTAGATGGTATCCTACCATGGTAACTAAGGCAGGTAAGGTAGGTATCGGATCGACCCGAGTGATCGACCAGACTACCTAACTCGTACGGGAGACGGTCCGAACTATGGAACCCGAGGCTCGCCTTTCTCTCTCCGCAATATTTCTCCGGGGTTGGGATGGAGAACAAACATGAGATAAACTGGCGGTTAGGGAGGAAGAGCTGAGCACGAGCACCCCCGTGTTGTGTCTGGCCGAACCCGAAGATCGAGATTGCCATTATCTTGTATGGAAACCTTATCTGGCCAGTCTACGTCGTGTGTTTTTGTGTGTGTGTGTGTGTGTGTGCAGATCTCGAAACATGGAGGCGTTTTTATGTCTTGTTTTTTTCAGCTGCCCGGGGTTTATTGCTCTTTCGGCCATTCTAGAGCACGGCAGGGAGAGAGAGAGAGTGAAAAAAGTATGTGCGGTAGGGAGAAAAAGAAAAGAAGAAAATAGACGAGAACGGAAGAGGATGAAAAGGAAAGGGCAACCCGGCCGTGCGTGCATGTTAATGGGAGATACGGGCATGTACGAATATGTACATGTCAATGGGGCTGCTCTCTCTGCGTGTGGAGTGGATGGACACGAGTTGGATGTCCCCGAAAGGTCGCCGATCTGTTTTTTCTGTTTCCCTTGACAGATGACAGGAGCCATGCCACGACTCGGAATGTCGGGGCTTTCAGACTTGACAGGCCGTTTTTTTTTTCTTTTTTTCTTTTTTTCTTTTTTTCTTTTTTCTTTCCTTGTGTGCCATGTCTCGCTTTGCCTCGCTTCCTGTCTGTCCCATTTCACGAAGGTGGTACCTTACGTAGAAAGATATGTGCCCGAGCTGCGTAGGTAGGTACCTAAAGTAAACCCGGAATACCATCCGTGTCACGGCTTCAACAGATCGCCAATCAATGCCATGCATGTACCCACCCGCTCTCTGCACACCTTGTACAGTACATACATACAGTACAATAAGCATAGCAGGGTTAGAGGTGAGTGAATGTGTCTGTAGATCCTTCCCTTTCAGAGCTACATCCCAGCTGCCCCACTTGCCGCCACCGGTTTGGATCTGGAGGCGTGAGGGGGGTTGGCCTTGGTGGTGCATGCGGGCTCGTCTAGGATTCCCCGGAATTTTAAATGTCCCTTCCTATTGTTGCCTTCCTTTTCCCAACGACGGAGACGTCGGAAAACGGTTCTTGCCAATGGAGACCTGCCCGACGGTGCTGGGCATGGGGGTTCATTCTCGATGCCTAATTCGGGTTTCTTTGGCATATTTACCAGACCGAGACGGTTAAACACGCGGACAATTGGAGCCAGGAATAGGAAACCCATAAATTAATTGGGGCACCGAGATTATGGCGTCGCGAGTAATCAACAAGACGATTCATAGGAAGGGGACACGACGTGGGCATTGGGAACGGGAATGGGGCAAGGGCAAGGGCAAGGGCATGGGGGACTGACAGGACAAGACGAGACAACAAAAGATCCTGCCGACGACTTTCGGGTTGACAGAGCGGACAGCAACTCATAACTCATACCCCGGGCTCCGTTTCGTCCCTAATGGCTCGCCGTGGGGGACGAGGGGCGGGGGGCAAGGGTAGATCCGAAAGACCCAGCCCTGCTACGTATTGCCGCCTGTCTGTGTACATTGCCCCAGGAAAAATAGAGCAGCGGAGAGGAGTTGGTGATACCTCTCGGGTCTCCCTTGACTTCTTGCATCCATGCTGCATACACGGCATGCCTATCGGGCCTTAACTCTCTTGATAAATATCAGACTGTCGGTATCCTGCCGACACATCTCCCTTCTCCCCTCCCAACTCACCACCCACATCCTCCGTGCCCTTACATGTTTACCTGACTTGGTGCTTCTTGACGCAAGAGCAGTCTCTTTTGTTGCTCTAGGTTGTGTCGTTACAGCCAGGCGTTCCCATCCTCAACACTCGGCTTAATTCATCACGTCTTGACGGCCAGACTGCGCAATGTGGAGCCACTACGCCATATCCATACTTCCCGCGTCCTGGTTTGGATCAGGTTCCAGACCAGAAGACAAGGGAAAGGGAAAGGAAAAAAAAGAAGCACCGCCTGAGCCAAGGATCAAAACACAAGAGGAACTCGACGAGGAATATGATTTGCAACTCCTCCTTGAGCTGCCGGAAGAGGACCTGCGTCTGCTGCTGGAGGGCTGCCTCTGTGCCAACTTTTATGTACGTCAGACCCCGATTCGGGGGGGAACATCTAACTCTCTTCCGCTTTGAGCTGACATGGCATGGCTCGCAGAGCTCCATTCAGTGTGATAGCCTAGTGATGGAATTCGGCGCGAGGTGTGCGGACTGTGTGGTAAGCCTTCTACTGTCTTTTCTTTTTGTCTGGGTGTGATGTTTGCGTTTGGAGCCCTTCCTGTTTGCTTTTCTGGTCAGCCAGAGACTGAAACTAAACTACATGACATGGACTGATGCTTTCCTTTTTCTTCTACCATCCAGCTCACCCAAGAAGGTGCCTCAATGACCAGAGGCCTATTATGGAGCGACAAGACGCGGGAGATACCGCGGAGGCAGTACCACGACTATACATACGTCAGCAACATTGTCACTCGAGGGACAGTGACGCGCGCCAACAGCCTGGCGCAGCGGCGCTGAGTCGTGGCTCTCTGGGAGAATAGCAACAGCAACAGCAACAGCAAAACATTGTGATACAACGGAACTCACCATACACGCCGGGCCAAGGGAGCGTCGGGTGGGTAGGGGAGGGAACACGGTTTCGGGACTATAGAGTGGGGACTCACCTCTTACTAGAGAGAGGCATGCATGCATGTACGGCATAGAAGGAGCAGAGCACTTGTGTTTGGGAAACGGGAGCCACTGGCAGCTTGGATATGTACACGAGAGTTGGTCTTGTAACGGACCGGGATATTTGATCTTGGGGTAATCAGAGTCGGAACATGTCGCAGGATACCTAAACCTGTGTGTGGATATATAGAGTGAGTTTTTGTCTTGATCTTGCACAGAATAGGCGGGCCGATAACCCAGTGTCAGGAACATACCTAATCATAGTAGAAGGAATACAAAAGACCTTCAGGCTTCGTCGCCAATATGTAAAGGAAGTCCAATCCCTTTCTGTTCATCCACGTAAATAGTAAGCCTCACCGGCCCGAGTGCGCTGAAGCACGGCGAGACAGCTCCGTGGCCTGGTGACCACGGCGCTGCTAGACAAAAGCGAAGCAGCTGATGACAGCCGAGCGAGAAGCATGCCGTGTGACCCGAAACCGGGGATTTGATTCCCTCTTCAGAGCTGCAAGGTTTCGCACTGCTGCGTACAGCGTACAGCAGGACATGCAACTTGCCGGTGTCCTTCCCACCGGGCTTTTTTTTGTCATGATGTTACGGTATACCCAAGTTGGGTAACCACTTCGACATATTCTCCGCTGTTGTCCACGAATACAGAATAAAGCAATACCTGCGATCTAGGTAGTCGGATACATTCCGTGTAATTAGCAAAAAATAACAATGCCTATATACAGACGCCATACTAGTTAGTTGCATGGAGCTTCGTGATTTCATTACCATCCAACAACATCACGGTATCCAGAAGGTACATGATTTCCAAATGCGACGAGACAGACCCCCCAAAAGATCAAGAGTCTTTCTCCCTTTCTCATAATCGAGACAAAACGAGGACAAGAGCCCTTTCAGTCCCATTCCCAGTCCCAGTACCCAAAAGCCAACCTTAGTTACCATACCATGATAGTTAGTGCCTTTCCCCTTTTTTACCTGTTACAATTTGCAGTAATGTTCCGAAAAATCATACCAATACATATCAGAGATCCAAAAGAAAATATGACGGTGTACCCCCTTAAACCCGGTTTTCGGACACACACTAATACAGCCGCCGCTGGTAGTACCCGCGCTGGCTACCCTGCGACAGCTTCTGGATGTCGGCGCGGATGCGCCGCCGCCGCTCGGCCCGGCTGATGGGTTTCTGCGAGTCTTCGTCGTCCGCGTCCCTGTTTTCGTCGGCGGCGGCGGCTGCGTCTTTCTTCTGCTTGTACAGCCACCACCGGCTCCGTGCGGGCTTGGTCTTTTTCTTCTTCGTCTTCGTCTTCTGTGCGTGTGTATGTGCGTCGTGCTCCTCGGGCGCCGTCTTTGTCGGGAGTTTTTGCTGCGACGCGTCTGTTTCGCCCGTGTCTGTGTTTGCGTCTATTGGTCGCTGCCGCAGCTCAGGGGCGGCGCTGTCCGGCTGCTGTGGCGGCGTGGGCTTGACCTCTACCGCGGCGGCAGGTCGGGTGTTGTCGTACGGGTCGTCGACGGCGATCACGGTGCCGTCCTCGAGCTCCGTCGTGCTCTGCTTGAACCGGTCCGGCAGGAAGATCTTGGGCGACGGTCTTGGTGTCGGCCGGATTGCTGCCCGCAGGTCCCGGAGCGTGCGCTGCTGGATGACATATCCGCTCAGGAAGAGGGCGGCGGTGCATAGGACGACTAATGTGTTTGATTTCACGGTGTTATCAGATGCTATATTTTTGATCTTTTTTGTTTTTGGCTTTGGTATGCGGGAGTGTCTGGCTGGAATGGAATGCGACAGGGGGGTTACCTACTGACGCTGGTAGAGACGGCAAACGACACCTGCGCCGACGTGAGCAACATGGTCTGGTCCCTCTTTCGGAACTGCAGAGGAGAGACAATATTGACGTAATTGATAATGCGTCTCGATAGCCGTAAAAACTCTGTATCTAGAATAACGTCGGATATGGGTGTTTGAGGTGGACGAGCGCACGGCGAACATGGTCCCTCCTTTCCTCGATGATGCAACGCAGCCCCAAACAAACCATGCGGCGTTGGGGAGGCAACCAGCCTTATCGGTTATCGGCAGGGCGCAACTGCCAAGACTGTGGGGAAAGCTTGGCTGCCACTGCTCCAAAAGAAAAAAGAAGATTATTCCGTAGCGGGGAGCAGCCAGCCCACCTAAATTTATTTAGCGGGCTTTCCAGGTTACGTACAGGACATACGGAGCACTGCAACGAAACGAAACGCCTTCCAGTTCTTTTGACTCGCCCCAACGCAACTCGTCGCGCTGCCGCCAACACACACCCCCAGCAAATCGACACAGCCCACGATGAGCAAGTCAGAATTCCACCGGGCCGATGAGAAGCGGTTCCTGGACGAGCGGGGCGGGTCGGGCCCGCTCGCTCCCAACGGGCTCAACCCGGCGACCATCATGGAGAAAGCAGTCCGCGAGCGCATCGTTGAGAGCTACTTCTACAAGGAGCAGTGCTACGGCGTCAACGAGGCCGACATCGTCGACCGCGTGGTCGAGCACGTCGACTTCATCGGCGGCACGTACGGCATATCCCAGAAGCCGTCGCCGTTCCTGTGCCTGGCCTTCAAGCTGCTCCAGCTCGCGCCCAACGACGCCGTCCTCGACGAGTACCTGCGCTTCGGCGGCGACAAGTTCAAGTACCTGCGCGCGCTGGCGGCCTTCTACATCCGGCTGACGCGCGCCGACAAGGATGTCTACACCACGCTCGAGCCGCTGCTCGAGGACCGCCGCAAGCTGCGCCGCAAGGGCCGCGCCGGCACCTCGCTGACTTTCGTCGACGAGTTCGTCGACGACCTGCTCACCAAAGACCGCGTGTGCGCCACCACCCTGTGGAAGATGCGCAAGCGCGACATCCTCGAGGACCTCGAGCTGCTCGAGCCCCGCGTCAGCCCGCTCGGCAACATCGAGGACCTGCTCGAGGAGGACGAGCAGCGGGAGAAGGACGAGGCCGAGCGCAAGGCCGCCGCCGAGAACGGCCACGATGATAGGGATAGCCGCGGGAGCAGTAGCGATGGCTCTGTGAGGTCGGCGTCGCAGTCAACACGGAGGACGAGGTCGAGGTCGGATTCACGGTCGAGATCGAGATCGAGATCTAGGCGCGGGACGAGGTCGCAGTCAGACTCGCGGTCAAGGTCGAGGCGGAGGTCGAGGTCAACTTCACAGTCCAGGCCACAGTCGAGGTCCAGGTCGAGGTCAAGGTCGGGGGAAGAGGGCGAGGTCTCAGATCACGACAGGATGGACGTCGACAGACCAGAGAGGCGGGGGCCAGGGAGAGCCAACTGAGAAGTAAGAAGAGGTGTCAAGTATAGTATTTAAATAACCCCCATGATGATAAATGTTGTACATCAAGTCCTTAAATGGCAGGGTTGTGCTGGAATAAAATTCACGCAAGCAGCGCCGACTACCACGACAAGGTTGCGAAGCATTGATATACAGCAAAGTGAAGCTGCCGTGCTACTTCTCTCCTATTATATACAAATCCAATGTTTTATACACGCCAGAACACCTGGCCAAGTGTTAAGATACGCTCATAGAGAACGTAAGCCATAGCAACATCGTGTCTGACCATGAACAGTGCATGCGGTATAATGCGATTCCTGTATCCTCACAGAGGTCTCAACGAACTGGAGGGCACTACTATTGTCTAGAAACTTCATTATGACAAGCAGCTTTCATGTCGGCTCGGAAAGAGCCCTGGCCACTGCGCCCGCGACGGCGAGGAGCCGCGCATCGTCCCAGAACTGGCCGATCAGCTGCAGGCCGGCAGCGCCGGACCCTGTTTCTCGTCCGGGGCCCTCCGCCGCCTCCGGCGCGACTTGCACCGGTATGCTGATGGCAGGGAGCCCGGCCAGGCTGGCGGGGACGGTGAACACGTCGTTCATGTACGAGTCGACGGGCGACTGCTGCTGCGCGGCGACGTCGGCCAGCCTTGGCGCCAGCGTCGGCGCCGTCGGGCACAGGAGGAAGTCGACCTCTGTCGGGCCGAACTTGTTCTCCATGGCGACCGAGTCCGGCAGGTCGCTGAGGTCGAAGGCCTCGGGCTCGTGCAGCGGGTTCGCCAGCGCGAAGACGCGGTCAAAGTCGCGCCGCACCAGCCGGCGTACCGCCTGCGCCTTGATGAAGTAGTTGTCCATGGCCTCGGAGCTCAGCGTGTACGATCCCAGCAGGATCCGCCGCTTGACTTCGTCGCCGAAGCCGCGGCCGCGGCTCGCCGCGTACAGCACGCCCCCGTCGGCCGCGTCGCTCTCGATCTCGGCCCCGGCACTACCGCCGTGGTCCTCCCGCGTGCCGTAGCGGATCCCGTCGTACTTGGCCAGGTTGGAGGACGCCTCTGCCGGCGCAATCACGTAGTAGGCCGCCAGCGCGTGCCGGGTGGAAGGCAGCGACACTGGAACGATACGTGCCCCTAGTTGCTGAAGCGCCTCGGCCGACGCAGACCACGCATCGCGGATGCGCGGGTCCAGCTCCTCGATGTTGCACTCGAGCGGGATGCCAAACCTGACGCCTTTTAGCACAGCGGTCAGACTACTGCGGTAGCCCTCCCTCCCGCTGGCACACCTTGCCCTCGCCGCGGGCGACAGGCTCGTGGGGTCTTTCGGGTCGTGCTCGGCCCACAAGCCACCGGCGCCCACCAGCAAGTCCGCGATGGTGCCGACGGAGCGCGCCAGCAAGCCCACCGTGTCCAGCGAGTTGGCGTACGGCACCACGCCGTGCCGCGACAGCATGCCGTACGACGGCTTGAAGCCCACGACGCCCGTGTAAGCGGCCGGCAGCCGCACCGAGCCGCCCGTGTCGGTGCCCAGCGCCATGTCCGCCTCGCCACACGCGACGGCCACGGCGCTGCCCCCCGAGCTGCCGCCCGCCGACCGCGCCTCGCCCTCATAGTCGCCGCTGGCGCATACCTGCTGCCCCTGCCCCTGGTCGTCATCGGGTCCCTGAGCCACGGGCCCAAAGGCCGAGTGCACCGAGTGGCTGCCCATGCCGAATTCGTCCAGGTTCGTCTTGCCGACCACCACGGCGCCGCGGGCGCGCAGCTGCGTCACGATGGTCGCCTCGAAGGGGCTGCGGTAGCTGGTCAGGAACGGCGAGGCGCATGTTGTCGTCGACGACGCCGTCGCGCCTGTCGTTGCGATGTTGTCCTTGACGGCGAGCGTAAATTGCGGCGGCGAGGGAGCATCTTGCCCCTTGACGGCCGGCGTGGGATCTGCATGACTAACATTTAGTATTAAAATTATTGTGCATGTTGCTTTCTCGCCTTGCCGGATGGAACTGACTGACCTCGGGAGATGAAGTGGTTCAGCAGCCGTCGCTGCTGCTGCTGCTGCTGCTGCAACTGCTTCGCGGAGCAGCTCACATGGTGCAGACACAGGCCCCGGAGAAGCCCGGTTCTGGCTGACATGTAGCCTTTGTCACTGCAGCGTACGGAACACACTTCAGTTGGGTCGAGTTCGGTCTTGGACCACCATGTTGTTTGTCACGGAGAAAGTAAAGAGCTTCCAATCGTTAAAATGTTTCGGTGCTTGCAGCGAACGGCTTCAATTGCTGGTAAAGTGAGGGTTAGGGTTGTCTTCGGCCAACTCGTCTTACTTCATTCCTTCCAACAAGCTGTGACTGTCACTAGATCCCAGAGCGCCTTCCTTCGTTTCAAAGAATGGAACTTTTTAATGCGGAGGCCTTTCTAGATAAGACTGGGCAACCCTTTTCCTTCATCACACATCAGCTCCAAATTTTGCAATCTCAATGGTTTAAAAATGATTATTAATTTTGCAATTCGACAGTCTCAAGCAATCTATCAAAGCACAAAACGCCTCTATGTGGTATTGGTATCCAAAAGAATTCCTTGCTCTCCCCATTCCAATTTCGCGCACAGCTATCAGGCAGGCAGGTCCTCGACAAAAAACAGAAACAGCAAATGAACACGATGGAGACCACAACCTTTCCAGCTTCTCAGCTCAGCCCAGACAACTCTCCCTTCACTTCTTTCCGTTGATGTGCCAGTCAAAGACCTTCTGAAAGACCTCCTTGCCGTTGCCCTTGATAGTCTCGCCGTGGCAGGGGACGATGGTGTCAAAGTCCCAAGCATTGATGCGGGCTATGCTCTCGTTGAAGCCGGTGCGGTTGCCACGGCTGATGGCGTGCCAGATCAGCCTCTTCATGCCCTTGGCCTCGCCCTCGGTGCTCTGGACCCTCATGAAGAAGCGAGCGAGGACGCCCGGCTTCGGCTTGTCGGCAGGGAGCACGTTCTCGTACTGCTCAATGGCCGGGAGGTTGAACATGAGGTCGGCCTCGATCAGCACCTTCTCGGGCTTGTAGAGGAAGGTAATCTCCTTGGCGGCGTGTGCGTCGACGAACTCGTATGAGAAGTCGCGGTCAAACTCCTCGCTGATGGTTGTCTCGGCCTTGGTGCTGGCCTTGAATACGACGCCGAATGGCTCATGGCCAATATAATCCTCGGTCATCTTCTCGCGCTTCTCCGGCAGTCCCTCGGGCCCGATCAGGATCGCCTGCGGGTACGCCTCCGCCCATTTGGACAGGAAGATGTGGTGTTCAATATCGGGCGCAATCAGATACTTGACGTTGTCGCCCATCTCGGCCAGCTTCGCCTCCACCTTGGGAGTCAGATCCACCGGCGAGAACACAGCCAGTGCACCGGATGTAAGTCGCACTGAAGAGAGAGATGTTAGCGACAGTCCAGCACTCTCAAGTCATGACTGGGTGACAGCGGCGTGCTTACCTATAGTTGCTCGGCCACCAATCGGGATGCTCCCGAACCGCAAGAACGGAACGGAAAGTGTTACGACATTGCCGCTCTCGGTCACGTTGCGGATCGAGATGACGTCGTCGGCGTTCTTGGGAATGAGCTTCTCGGCCATCTTGGTGTCTTGTGTATTGCCGACGAGTGTGGTCGTGGTTGATGTACTACGAGTCAAAGTCGACTCGGTGTTTCTCAATTCAACGTTTCCCGACTTTTTTGTTGCCTTTACGATTGATACGCCAACAAGGATGATAGCTCCGATGGCAAGAGCCGCCATGCCACTTGGGGCGGAAAGAGGGAGAAAAGATGCCGTGAGTGGTGGGGACCTGTGATGCGGCGGGTTGTGAGTGCGAGAGGTGAGTTTTAATGTCCGACTGTTGTGAAGAAATCTCTGAGGTGACTTGTTGCTATGAATCTTGATGTTGCTGAAAGCAGATGCTACTGGGAACTTGATGAGCCTGGCCATGATAACGACGGGACAGAGGGCGGTTTATATCGTTGTCGCGTTGACAAATATCTATGTTGAATCTGGGATCTTAGCCTCTCAAATCAATGACGAACAAGAGACGGCTCAGTCATCTCAGGAGACTTACAGTGCCGGATTGGGACAAGCGGCTAGGGGATTTGAATTCTGGCAGCGGCCACATGGCGCACCACAGCGACCGACCGGATCTCCTCGGGGCGTCAAAGCTCCCCGTGGGCCGTGGCTGTGGCCTGCTCGTTCGCTCTCGGTCGCCCTCGGTCTCGCGCGGTTTCGGCGCATTCAGGGCGCAGCCTTCTGGAGTATTTGGCGCCAGAAATTTGAAATGTTCTCGTCCAATACCAAGTCAGCACCACCTCCGCCAACGACCGGATTCGGTGCCTCGAACCGAGGCAGGATGGCCTCATTCGCTTAAAGCCCCTCCGATACGCCGATTATTCATCATGGACTTTTCCCAGAGCCTGGGCGGAACCTGGGCACCCACAAAGGAACCCAACCCATCGATTTTAGGTGCTGATGAGGCTTGACGAGACGGGGTCGGGCATCTCGCGTGCAGTCGGCAGGTGCCAAGAGACATGGGATTACTAAACGCCCTCTCCTCCGCTCTTCTGTACGAATGGGAATACGCCATGGAACGGTATACGCTGCTCTAAACGCGGAGGTTTATTCCAAATCGTCACAAGGTTAGATAGCAAACTCACCAGCCAAGTTCGATAGTCGGTGCTGGTTATGACTAAAATCCCGAGAGTGCAACATGACGACGAAACCGGGCTCACCAGACTGGAAATTACATACACGACAATACAAATCCGAGGCTAGTGTGGTTGCTTTGATTATCCCTTGACAATTGACATGCGAGGTACGTGTATACCACTGTAATGAATGAGAGAGAGCCCCTTTCACCGCTGCCCAGCACCCAGCACCCAGCACCTGCATCTACTACGTAGGGCCTAGGCGACCGACGACGCAAACGTGTCATTTCCCAGCCATGGCAGTTCTTCCCACAGCCGCTCGAGCCTCGCGCTGCCGTGTCGGCTACCAGGGAAGGCGATGCTGTGCAGGCCCTCGGTAAGACGCGTGGATATCGGATCGAGCAACAGGCGGAAGTCGACGTTGATGGGCGACCAATCGGGGTATGGCTTCGCGCGGTAGATGTCACCTAGGTACGCGAAACGCCAGTCGGTGGCCTGGATCCAAAGGTTGCGTTCCTCACGGACGGCCAAAAACGCGAGCATGGTGAAGGCCGCTCCGAGCGACAGCGCCGAGCCAACCACGGCCGCCGCTGTCGGCCGGTTCCCAAGCCACCACGGCCTCGGCTTCTGCGGCGGTCGTTGTCTTTTTAGCTCTGCGTCTACGTCTAGCCAGGGCGGGCCCTCTAACCTGAGCCGTCGACGGTGCCGTCGTCGTCGCCACAAGTCGGCCAGCCGATACCATGCATACCTCACACCAAACCATGCCATCCGGAGCAGGTAGCCCGGCAGCCCAACCAGCACCGAGAGCCCAAACACCCCCGTCTTGACCAGGTTGTACGGTTGAATGAGCAGCAGCATCGTCAGCCACGCCACGGCCGTGAGCACTTGGCAGCTGGACACCCATACGTATCCGTAGGCCGCCAGCGACCCGTGCCCGTGATGGCCCTGACAAACGGCGTTTATCTCCTCCTGTTCGTCGTAGTTTTGCAACCCGCCTCCAGCGCAGCAGCCCCCGTGCACAGTGGCATCGTAAGCTTCAGGAAAGAAGTACCTGAACAAGGAGCAGAAGCAGAGATCCTCCTGGTGCCTTCCAATCACCTCGAGGCCCCGGTCCTTGACCAGCGACTGCAGCAGCAGTTCTTGGTACTTGAGGCGCTCATCTCTCTCCTCTTTGTTCAGAATGAACGTCAACCTCTCCTTGTGGCTCAAAAGTTGATTGATACGCATCTTGAGTGCATTCTTCTCCTCCGCCAGATTCTGCCCGCGCTCCGCCAGCCTGGCAATCCTTGCTTTGAGTACATCTGCATCTTGTTTTTCAGTGTCTTCGGCCAGAGCTGAATTGGACAGCAACGTTGCCAGCATATCCTCGACCACCTGCTTTTCCGCCTCTAGTTCCTTGAGCCTTTGGGTAAGATTGACAACATTCTGCTGGAGGTTTAATATCTGCTGCTCCTGGAATGCGAACTGCTCCGGAAGCTCCCGAACCGACGAGATGAGGTTTGCGGGCCCTTGATCGGTCAGGTTGCGAATTTCGTTGATCATGTTGTCTAGCTCGGCCATTCCTTTGGATTCCCCCGAGAATAGTTCCTCCGCTGTAGTCGATGCCAGCTTCTCTTTGAGCGCCCGAACCTGCCCAGGCAACAGGCCATCAAGCCTTTGCACGTTCAAGGCGTGGTATCTGGCAAGCTGCGCTTGGTACATTCTCTGCTGCTCCTCGAGCCTCCTGACCTTGGTATGGAGGTCGGTCAGCAACCCGAGGTCTTCGTCAAACCTGAAGGGGCTTCCTTCGTCCTGGAGAAGCTCGTGGGCCATGTTCTCGTACTTGGACAACGTCAACTGCAGGTTGTTGACCTTCTCTTGCAAGCTTTTCCCGGCCTTCTGGGCGGCGGAGAGCTCGCGTCGGAGATTGGCCCACATGTCTCTCTGGGCGCTGTCGATTTCCCTGACTCGAAAGCTGAGCAAGGCGAGGCTTGTGTCGCACTCTTTGGCTAGCGCCTTGAGAGCGACGCTGCCATGTGCGTCAGACCCGACCAGGCTCAGCTTCTCGAGCGTGTGCCGGATAAGAGCAAGACCCTCCGCGGGCGTGAAGGCCGCCACGTACGCATCCTCGTCTTCTTCTTCTTCTTCGAGATCGAAAGGCTCCAAGCGCGCGCCGTCGGCCCAGCTCTCTTCCAGCTGCTTGCGCTTCGTCTGCAGCTCCCTGGTCACGTCTTCGAATGCCCGCTGGTACTTGAGCAGCTGCCTGCGCAGTGCATCGATGCCTTCCTGGCTCTCGGCGCCATCCTGCTCCGGCTTGTCGTGCTCTTCGTGCTGGTCGTCCGGGGCGACCTGGGTGCTTGGGACTTGCCGCCGTGCCGTTTCTGGGTCGAGTCCCTTTTCTTCCTTTTCCTGGGTGTCCTCTTCCCCAACAGCAGCCTCCGGAGCAGAAGTTTGATCCGGGGCAGGCTCATCAACAGTTTCAACTGCAACTTCCGGAACAGACGTTTGATTTGGAGCTGAACTGGGAGCTGAAACGGAATCCCGGGGGCCGCCCTCCTCCCCGACAGTGTCGCCAGCACTGGCAGCAGCTTGGAGGCCAATACTTGCCTTGGACACCTGTCCCTCGAGCCCGAGAATGGCATTTTCCAGGTCGGTCTTCTGCTGCACTAACTGCACTATTTCCACGCCTGCCTTCATCAACTGGTCCTGGAATTCTCGCTCTTTGTTTTCGAGTGCGAGTTCCAGCTTGTGGGCTCTGCGCCTGGCTTTTTCTGCTGCCGTAACTCTTTCGTCTTCGGCAATTCTGTGTTTTTCCCTCAGATCTTCGAGCTTCGCCTCCAAGTCCGCCTTCTGCCTGTCTCGCTGGTCGACATGGAACTCTAGCTCCTTGACCCTTTCAGAAATCCTCGCAATTTCAAGTTCCAGCGCCCCAACCTTGTCGATCGTATTCTCCCTCTCGTCTTTCAACCTATCTCGGAGACTTCTAATGTGTTCCTCCGGGGGGGAGTTGTCGTCAATGACCGTTGGGTGAATCCGCTCCCGAAATCTGACCTGTAGGCGCTCAACCTTGGCCTCGGCAACTCCGAGCTGCCTCTGCTTTTCTTGAAGTTCCAAGTCCAGAGTCCTGCCGCGTTCAGTGGCTTTTTCTAGGTCCTTCAGGAGGTCGGCTTCAATCTTCTCTCGACTCTCCAACGCTCTCTTCAATTTCAGCGCGGCTGGTGGCGAACTTGGCTTCCTGCGCGGCGACCTCACCGCCTTCTTTTTGACCGGCGACCTCTTGGCTACCAGCATTACATTTTGCTCGATGACTCTTCTTTCAAGCTCTTCGACGCGCAGAAAAGCATCGGCCTTTCGTATCTCATCGGTTACCTCCTTTCGCCTCAGCAAGTGGTTCGCGCGCTGGAGTTCCATTTCTAGGTCCCGGACCTGTTGCTCGAGCTCGCTGATCTTTCCCGCCTGTTCCTTCACCTCGGTCTCACGCGCGAGGTACTGGAGGCTTGCTACTTGCTCACGCTCGCCGTATATCTCTATGCACTGGTAAAGTTCGGATATGCGCCGCGCGTCGGACCGGATCTGATAGTGCGCGTCGTGCAGCGCCTCCAACGCAGACTGCTTGCCGTTCATGGCCCAATTGTAGTATCTGAGCAGATCGTTCCAGGCTTTTTCAACATGGCCGTCGCCGTGCTTTTGGATAAACCGCTGCAGGTCCTCATGCGGGTCCGCCTTCTTCAGCATCCCCTCACATGGCACTCTCTTCACCGAACTCATAATCGCAGCCAGGATGTCGTCGTCCCGCTCACTCCCCGGCCGGTAGCCCCTGCCGTGGATGTATGTGGGCAGATCCGGGAGGTACGCGTACGGGTTCTTTATGTCCGTCGTCTGATGCGGTTTGATATTCACCTGAACGGGCCAGCCGCCGCCCTCGTCCTCGCTCATTTCCTCGTCCTCCTCGCTCATGTCCTCGTCATCGCTCATTTCCTCGTCCTTGCCATCGCCATCGCCCTCGCCCTCGTCCACTTCCTCGCCGCCTCTCGAGGTCGCGACACGGCGCAAGGCGGCCAACCCGTGTCCCACGCGCCTCCATATACTAGCCGCCGTCGAGGCTATACCGGGCTCTCCCGTGCGGGCGGTAGAGTCGCGAGTTGTGTCGATGGTGGTGGGAAGCGTGCTGACGGTGTCGGGAATGGTGCCGCGGGTAGGGGGGATGCTGCCGGTGCTGCTGCGACCGGTGCTGGCGAGGGTCTCCGGGGGGCTCCTGAGTGTACCAGCCGCCGTCGAGGCTCGACCTGGCCTTTTCTTGCGGGCGCTAGAGCCGCGAAAGTTGGTGCCGAGGGTGCTGGGAGGGGTTTCGAGGGTGGGGGGAAGGCTGCCGAGGGTGGGGGGAAGGCTGCCGGCGCTGCTGTGACCGGTGCCGAGGCTGTCCGGGTAGGTCCCGTCGTCGTCACGCTCGCGGGTCTCCGGGGCGCTCCCGACTCCGAACGATTGCCCAAACTCGTGAAGCGATCTTTCGGAGTCATCCCGAGGGCTGCGTTCTCTGGCGATTATGCGGCCGTGGGGACTTCTGGTGCGGGTGTTTACGATAATGTCCGAGGACTTGTCGGGGCTTCTGGGGGTGTTGTGTTCTGAGCCGTCAGAGATGCGGACTCTCCTACCGGCGGCTTTATCGGCACTGCGTGTCTCTTCGGGGCTGCTGTACTCGGAGCTGGAAGGGAAGTAAAAAGTCCCGCCGGCTTCTCCAGGGCCGCTGGTGTTTCCGGAACCTTTGCGGGGGCGAGCAGTCCCGGACCGGGTTTCCTCGGGCCTCCTGTGCTGTCCCGGTCCTCTGTGGGCATGGATGATGACTTCTGTCGTTCCCCTGTTAGGACGATAGGGAAGGGGCCGGGCTTCTTCGAGTCTCCTACTGGGCCCATCGCTGCGGCCAGCCGAGGCAGGGCGGTCCAACGTCGCCATATTTTCAGGGGTATCAGATTCTTCTCCCGGCCCTTCTGTCGACGCAACTCCTTTTCCCTTGTCAGAGAGCAGACCAACTCCTTCCAACTCGTCGGAAGTCGGTTCGGCTCCTTTCCTGTTGCTTCTTTTGGCCTCCCTTCTCTTCTCCTTTCTCTCTTTCCTCGCCTTCCTTCTCTCCTCGTTCTCCTCGTCCTCCTTATTTTCCTCTACCTCCTCTCCCCGCTCTCTTTTCTTCGCGTCCTCCTCTTCATTCTCTCTCCTCTTCGTCCTCCTTTCCCGTCTCTTCTCCCTTTTTTCCAATTTCTTCTCTCTCTTGGCCGCCGATTTGGCTTTCTTGTAAGCTTGTCTACTTGTATGTACTACCCCTTCCAATTTCCATTCCCCTTCTCCTTCTTTCTTTTTCTCCTCGTCTCCTTCCTCGTCCTTTTCCGGATCCTCCTTTCCCTTACCCCTCTTGTCCTGTTTTCTCTTTTTCTCTTTCTTAGCGGCCGCTTCAGCTTCCTTGAGAGCCAGGCTCACTTCGTCCACTTCACCTCCCCCCTCTACCTTCTCCTCACCCCCTACTTCTTCTTCCCCCTCCCCGCTCTTTTCTTCTCCTTCCCCGTCTTCCTCGGAGCCTGATCCGTCAGAGTCCGTTTCCCAGTCGCTGCTATCGGAGGAGAGGGACGAGGTAGACGAAGTGGACGCGGACGAGCCGGAAGTGGAATCCTCCAGCTTCTCCTCCTCCCGCTCGTAGCCGTGCCCGGGCGGAACCACTTCCTCAGGCGTCGCCATCTCCTCCCACGACGCGTAGTCGTCGACGACTCCGTCTATGCTGCTCAGTGATAATCTCTTGGGGGATGCACAGCCGGTATTGCCGGAAGTTTCTGGATGATCCTGGTGCGCTCTTTTACCTAGGTCGTCCGCCATCAAAACTGCACAGAATCCCCCATGCGCGCGAGCATGAACCGACGATGGAGCGACTCAGCCAGTTTTTTTGAGAACTTGTGTGTGTATTTTTCTCGATTGTCTGCGGGATTGGACGATGGAGAAAAAAGGTATTGTTTTGTTTGGAAGAAACAAGCAAGTCGCGGTGGATGTCGAGAATGAGACACAGACGGCCAGCGTGATATCGCTCACGAATAAACAAGGTAAGCCTACGATGCGTCTCGCGGTCTATGTATGGTGAGCACAATCCCGAGTTATGAGCCGGGTGGTCATGGGGGCACGGCCGTGAAAGAGATGCCGTGGTTTTCCCTCGCTATACCGGAAACAACCAAGTGGTGATGCCATCTTGGGATTTTTACAAAGACTTGTCATCGCCCCCTCTAGTACTTTTCTTTGTGTCTACCCGGATCTGGATACTTAGCTATTATTTT
Source organism: Lasiosphaeria ovina (assembly GCA_033439765.1). NCBI lineage: Eukaryota > Fungi > Ascomycota > Sordariomycetes > Sordariales > Lasiosphaeriaceae > Lasiosphaeria > Lasiosphaeria ovina. The sequence continues at coordinate 2,136,101 of JAULSN010000009.1, forward strand.
GCTTGCTGTTTCGCGCCACACTTCGTCAGTCGTCAGTCGCTATTGAAGCACACAAAGAATCACATTCTTATTGCATGCCAGGTAGATGCCATGATGGTGTTCGTATATCTGTGTTTCCATTTTATTTCGGTTGTGTAGAAGAACGCACCCACTATCCTTCCTCCCAGTTGCCGTGTTGCTCGGCCATCCCACCCTAGTTTACTCAAATATCTCAGCCACATGATACCCCTACACATACATACATCATTATTTGCCAACGGATTTCCCTGCGAGACTGGTAGGTTGTTAATGCCCTGCTCAAAGATAACAATAAATCCCGGAATTGCCTAGAAAGCCGGGACCGTATAGTCAACTGTACTTACTCCCTAAATCGCCTGTGCACTCCGTCAATGCTTACTCCGTACCTAGCCGTTGTTGCCTTCCGGGGTTAGCAAAGTGTTGTTTTCAGCGTCTGTCTAGCTGTACCAGCCCCGCGCGCCGGGGCCCTGCTGGTGCTCCTCTTCTCGGTGGGGAATCATGGGCTCCGTGATGTCGAACGCGTCGATGATGTCGCGCCACGTCTTCATGTCGATCGACATGATGCTCTGGTGCCTCGTGGTGTTGTGCCTGGAGCGGGTCGCGCTGGGTGTCGCTTCTCTAGAGACGGGCTCTTTAAGCTGTGTTAGCGGGAACGAGATCCATGTTGTTCCAAAGCGGCAAGATGGCATACCTATCTCGGGGAAGCCGTCCTCGTCAAATTCAAGCTTCACGCTGCCTTCGCGGATGAGAAAGGAGATGTAGAAGATGTTCTCGACCGTCTGCCCAAACGAGTGTGGGTTGATGACGAAGCGCAAGAGGTCTATGCCGCCGTTTCTCCGCAACGAGTAGCGGTTCATGAGGGCGGCCAGCTGCTCTTCAGTGTATTTCTCGGGCAGGTCACTGTCGAGGGCGTCCTGCGCATCCGTTTGCGCCGCATCGAGACGGACGTGGATCTTTCTGCAGAGGGCGGGCAGGTCGTTCTTGTCCGACTTCTTGAGATCCTCGACGCGCAGCTCCTCAGGCCGCACCTCCCTGAGGTTGGACACCTTGAAGGGCGCCGACCGCTTGGTCATGCGCCTGGCCTTCTTCTCGATCGAGAGCGGGCCCAGCATGAAGCCCGTCACGGCGGGCCGGCGCACGCTCGGCACTGCGGCAAAGCGGCCCAGGTGCGACCAGTTCATCATATCGCCCTCGTCGCCCACCTCGTCCTCGTCGTCGCTTCCTAGGACTCCGCGTGCCGCCGCCGCCGCTGGCGCCTGCCGCCTCCTCCGCTGCGTGCTCGACAGCTCCTCGGCCGCGTCGTCCTCGATGCCGCGGCCCTGTAGCATGAAGGTGATGCACTTGGACACGAACTCGTCGACGTCGATGCCGTTGCCGACGTTGTCCGACGTCAGGCGCTGGACGCGGCGGGCCCACAGGTCGGCGGCGATGACGAGGCCGCGCGAGTCGATGGCGGCCTCGGCGGTCTGCTTGACGTCGCGGATGATCTTGTCCGACTGGTTCAGGTAGTTGAGCAGGGCCTTGGGGTCGGACTTCAGGAACTCGTCGGGGTTCTCGCGCATCTGGCGCTGCAGGTCGCGCAGCGTGCGCTGGATGGCCCGGCGCTCCTGTATCGACTGGTCCGGGTCGTACTCGGCGAGATCGCCCTGGTCGTCTCGCTCGGCCGATGGAGCGCGGGTGCGCCGGCGGCTGGCCGACGGGCCGCCCATGTCGGAAGCGCGCTTTCTCGATGCACGGCCACCGCCATTGCTCTCGCCGGCGTCGGCATCGGCCCCTGCGGCCCTGCGGCGCACCGGCACTGTCAAGTGCTGTCTGGTTGAGCTTTCTGCCATGTTGGATGGTGACGGCGACGGCGTAGGCGTCGCCTCGCTCCCAGAGTTATCGCTGCTCATAGCTGCGGGCGCCTTTGCGTTTTCGCCGAAAGCGGCAGTTGCAGACGCTGTAGAGCCCTCTCTCTGTCTCTCTGTATGTATTGTACAAAAGCAGATAACTTAGTCGAGTCGAGGTTACCTTAGCTTTAGTTGTAAAATGACGAAATACACAGTCGCATTCAAAGAGGATCGCCAACTTGTGTGTACCTAGTAAGGTACATAGATGGGATGGTGCAAACCCGACAAAGACAGCCCATTTAAACTGGTGTGCGGTCCGACCACTGCAGTCGCGTCCGAATTTGGGGACGCGACAGGTCCGCTACGTCCGGGGCCAAGCGACGAAAAGCGCGTTGTGGGGTTGAGTTGAGCTGCAGGCTGCCTAGCGGGGCGGTTGTCAACTAAAGTACAGCAGGGGTTTGGTGAGCTTGGGTCATTCTCAGTGGGGTGGGGTGGGCAACTGCGCTTATGCTTATGGGGGTCCCGAGCTCGCACCTCCCTCACATCATTTATTCCGACAATTCATATCTCGCCCCTCGATATCTCACAACCACTATTCTTCTCAAGACGCATCGCTTGAACGATGGTGGCGCCCATCATGGAGCCTTTCTCGTTTGCAACGTCGAATGCGCTCAACTTCCCAGTCAACATTCGAATGTGGGTTGCCTCAGGTTCCCTGCCTCCCCCCCACCGGGTTTAGAGACGACCATTGGCAATATCTACCCATCTAGAAACCGTCACTAACTAGCTGGCTGTCGTCCAGTATAAATCTCGAGGGCGAAGAGACACCTCTCCTATTTTCCACCCGGATCGACCACCCAGAGGTGCAACACACGGGTTCCATCCAAAGGTACAAAGACTGCCGTTTGGATCCCGGTGCCCCGTACGGTCACTCACCCACTGATCCTGATCCCACTCTCTAGTCCTCACTCGGACATCTATGTCACCGTCCAGGTCTGGGCCGGTTCCAAACTCCTGACCGTCCCTGTCCAGACGGCCTACAAATCTTTCCGCAACGAGAGGAGGTAAGACATCCGGCAACATGGACCGCCCCTTCCCTCTCCTGCCAGTCTGCTGACGAACAACAAACAGATGGAACGAATGGTTGAGTCTGCCTATCTACTATTCCACACTGCCCCGGAACGCTCAACTAGCTATTACAATCTGGGATGTGTCGCCAACCGGGGGAGAGGGGGCTCAGGGACATGCGGTCCCCTTTGGCGGCACGACGCTCCCCATCTTCGACAAGGAGAACCAAGTACACAAGGGCCGGTTGAAGTGCCGCGTATACAGACACCAACCAGCAGATGGCAACGACAACTCCACCACACCAGCTATTCCCAACATGAAGAAAACATTCCCACGGAAGAGCGCGGCCGAGGTCGAGGACAAGGGGTCTGATGAGCTTGAGCTTGACCGCATGGAGAAGCTGTTCAAGAAGCACGAGATGGGCGAGATCCCGCGCATTGACTGGCTCGACCAGCTAGTGTTCCGGGGTTTCGAGAAACGGGGGAGCCAGGCTGCACGGTCTTCACTCAAAGCCACCCAGCGCCAGCAGGCGGACCCGAGCAATCCCTCGAAACCGCCCAAAGACGGCCAGGAGACTGCCAACGACCCGTCCAGCCCGCCGCTAACAAGATCGAGTTACCAGCTCAATGTCGAGCTACCAAAGTTCGACTTTCCGCTTGTCTATTCCGATCACGAGTACCCAGCTCCGCCTGTTTCGTCCCTTCAGCACCTTTCATCCTCACAGTCCAACATAATCCTGAAGCCGCCTCCAGAAGTCCACTATGGCCCCGGAATTAACGGGTTGGATACCGACGACGACGGCGGCGGCCAGCTGATTCGCGTCTACGACCCCGAGGTTGGGGCGAGGGACAATCCGGCGGAAAGCAAACATCGCAGGCTGGTTCGAAGTCAGCATCGCAATGGCATCCTTGACAAAGATCTGAAGCCGAATGCTAAGGTCAGGGACGAGCTGAACCTTATCATGTCGTACTCGCCAACCCACACTCTGACCCCCGAGGAGAAGGACCTCATCTGGAAGTTCCGCTACCACTTGACCAAGAACAAAAAGGCCCTCACCAAATTCGTCAAGTCTGTCAATTGGTCGGATCTGGCCGAGTCAAAGCAAGCAGTGCAGGTTCTTGGGCGATGGACCGATATTGACGTCGAGGACGCCCTGGAGCTGCTGGGTCCGACATTTGATAATTCTTCGGTGAGAGCTTTTGCCGTCGAGCGCCTCGGCAAGTCTGACGACCACGAGCTGCTACTGTATCTTCTGCAGTTGGTGCAGGCGCTCAAGTACGAGCACATTTCTCCACAGCCCGGCCACGACGTTTCCAAGGATTCCTCCCTGGCCCGCTTTCTCATTTCCAGGGCAGTCAACAGCCTCATGCTTGGAAATTACTTTTGGTGGTACGTGATGGTCGAGCTTGACGACAAGTCGCCGGATCAAGGGCCCGAGAACATGGCTATATACGGCAAGGTGGCTTACGACTTCATGGTCGAGCTCGTCAAGCTTCCCGGCGGCGTCGAGGCACGTAGAACTTTCCTGAGACAAGCCGAGTGGATCACCATGCTCTCCGAGATCTCGGGCAAGATCAAGGAATCGAACGAGTCCATGCCTAAGAGGACGGAGCGTGTCAAGCAATTTCTGGGTGATCCTAAGAATGGCCTCGTCGTGATTGAACCACCGCTCCCGCTCCCTCTTGACCCTTCAGTCGAGATTACTGGCGTCTGCCCCGAGGAGACGATTGTTTTCAAGTCGTCGTTGCATCCCATCAAGGTTGTCTTCAAGACAACGTCGGGACGCAAGTATCCGATCCTTTTCAAGAGGGGAGACGACCTTCGTCAGGACCAGCTCGTCATCCAGATTATCATGCTCATGGACAACCTCCTCCAGAAAGAAAATCTAGATCTCAAGCTGTCCCCGTACAAGATCTTGGCGACAAGCACGAGCGCGGGCCTGTCGCAGTTTGTGCCCTCGATGAGCTTCCAGGGGATCGCGTCTAAGTTCCGCAGCAATCCCGCTCTCGCCTACCTCAAGCAGAACAACCCGGACAGCCAGGGACCCATGGGTCTGCGCAAGGAGACGCTGGACACTTTTGTCAAGTCATGCGCGGGGTATTGTGTCATCACGTATATTCTTGGAGTCGGAGACCGGCACCTGGACAACTTGTTGCTTGCTCCGGACGGGCATTTCTTCCATGCCGACTTTGGCTATATTCTCGGACGAGACCCGAAGCCCTTTGCCCCGGCCATGAAGCTGTCCAAGGAAATGGTGGACTGCATGGGCGGGTCCAACTCGGAGCACTACCGGCAGTTCAAGCAATACTGCTTTCTCGCTTATAGCGCCTTGCGCAAGAACAGCAACCTAATCCTCAACCTCTTCAGCTTGATGGTGGACGCCAACATCCCTGACATAAAGCTTGAGCCGGACAAGGCCGTCTTCAAGGTCCGGGAGCGCTTCCACCTCGAGCTAAGCGAAGAAGATGCGATTCGCCACCTCGAGCGGATCATGGATGACAATCTAAATGCGCTTGTGCCCGTAGTTATAGATAAGCTCCACGAGCTCGTGCAGGCATTTAGAACATGAACTTTGCATTTGGGATGTTTGTTGGGGTGGTATCTATTTGGGGGCTATAGCGAAGGCGTTGGTTGTGGCGGTGTTAGCGGCGTATTCTGTACTTTTTCCCTCTCGGGACTCTGGACCTGTTCATCGGGCCAGGCACGTGGCTTCGAGAGTTGATATTCTGATACGCATGCCGCCGACTTTAGCCAGCGAGAAACAGCGTGGATCTAAACCCGTCTTCCAGACCATTCTGCGTGATGTTCCTGTCCCGAGACTCGTCTTATAATGTACATGTAGGTTTTAAACAAGAGCAGTGCCCCCCTATGTATCGCCAAACGTAAACAGGCCCTTGCCGCTCCGGAAACCCTCGAGAGTGCCCTGGACGGCATCCTTGAGGACCTGCTCCTCCGTGTCCCAGTCCCAGCGGACCTCCTGGACGGGGGCCATCTGGAACTTGCCGTCGCGCATGAGCTCGATGATGGCGTCGACCGTCTTGCGCTTCTCGGCGGGGTTCTCGCGGTTCCACTCGCTCAGCCAGAAGCCCTCGAAGCGCAGGCGTTTGAAGATCTGCGGGCCCGTCGGGAACGGGAAGCTCTGCCGCGACATGCCGCCGTACGTCACCATGGTGCCGCGCGCGCTGAGGCTGCGCACCACCGCCGCCGCCGACTTGCCGCCCACGCAGTTGAGCCCCAGCATGACGGGGTCGCGCCCGCCCCGCGTCCACTCGTCGCGCAGTCGCGCCCCGAACGCCCGGTCCAGGAACTCGCCCTCGGTCACCACCACCGTCGCCCCCAGCGCAGCGAGCTCCGCCTTGAGCGCCGCCGTCTCCTCGGCCGTCGATCGCTCCCGCACAACGTTGATGCTTCGCAGCCCCCACAGCCGCCCCAGCTGCACCGCCGCCCGCCCCACCCCGCTGTTGGCGCCGTTCTGGAGGAACCACGCGCCGCCGCCGTCCTCGCCCCGCGAGAAGCTCGCCACCGACAGCCCGATCAGGTCCACGTAGTCGCGCAGCATGCGCCACGCGCTGCACGGGTTGACGCTCACCGTGGCCACCTGCGCCGCCGTGAGCCCCTCGTGCCCTTTGTCGCCGCCGATCCGCAACAGCGCGGCATCCGCATTCTCGACCAGCGCGTGCGTGCGGAACGTGCCGAACCCGCTGCCCGCAGGGATCACCCAGTCGCCGCGGCGCAACTTGACACCACTGGATACAGAGACGACCTCGAAGCACCCCTCGTTGCCCGGCACCGCCGCCGGCTCCGCCGTGCCCAGCGCCAGCTGCCCCCGCGAATAATCCGGCTTGGACCCGTACGTGCCCTGCACCGTGTTGACGTCGGCCGGGTTGACGGGCGCCGCCAGCGCGCGGATCACGGCCGCTCCTGGAGGGAGAGAGGGCGAGATCGAGTGCGTGTGCAGCCGTAGTACGTCGCGCGGCTCGCCGAAGGTGGAGAATACGAGCGCTTTCGCTTGCGTGTAGCCGTACGGTCCGGATTTGTGCCGGCGCTGCTGATGGGTTATTGGTGCGGTGGTGGCTGGTGGTGAGCGGGGAGTGAGGGAGAGGATGCGCCGGGGTGATGTCCGCAGGCTGAGCATGGCCTGTGGCCGGAGGACCGAGGGCATTTTTGATATTTTCTTTTGGTTATGGGGGGGTTGTTTTGGGTTGCCCCCTTTCTTGCCCTGCTTGGGGGCTGATGTTGTGTGTGTGGGGGGGGGGGTTGCCTTTTTCACACACAGAGACTATCTTTTTTATCTTGTAATGATTAGATGGCGGCTGAGTGATGTGACGTGATGCCGAGTTTTCCAGTTGGCTGCTTCGCTCGCTCCCCTGCAGCAGCGAGTTTCACAGTGAGCTCGGGTGTGTTGGAGCTCTGTCTGGTGATGAGCCGACGGTGAAGAGGTGGTGAGTGGAGCGAGCGACGTTTGAGGTGGAGAGTGTTTTCGTTTCTTTACCTGGGCTTGGCAAGCAGGGAATGAGAGTGGAAAATGATATGGCCAGTGCTGCTTTGGATGAAGTGACGTGACACAGCGCGCAAGGGCAGGTCGGGTTCACACCCCTCCAAAACATGGAATATCTCAACTTTCTGTTTTGGAATTGTATGTACAGGGCAGCAGTAAAACCACCGCCCGTAATAAACACAGCCGCCGATTGTTGTTGGATCCGTGTCTGTTGCAATGGTTGAAAGCTTCGCGATGACGTCGGTCGAGCACCACTGGTTTGATAGGTACATTTTAGGGGGCAGGTAACCCGGCCAATCAAGCTCTCTTTGCGACCCACAAACTCAGTAAGCACTTATCAGTAATTGCAGCATTACAAGATAACAAGTGCTGCCTTGGGAATATTCAGCTACCAGACTCCACCACATGCCTTCTGAATTTCCTAATTATCATATTCAAGTGTCAGTCTCGATGATAACGTAAGCAAGGTAGATAACTTGAAAGGCGATAGATTAGGCTATCACCCCAGCCCATTTAACTTCCACTCCCAGCAGCATCTCACATGATGCACAGCCTCGGCGCCTTGACATCTGCTACATTGGCGATATAGTAGTTCCCTACCTCTTATACCTTCGCTGCAGCAATCAAAACAGCCCGACTGCAGGACTCATTTGCTCACCGATGCCGTGGTAATAGCTCGGCACGCTATAGACTTAACACTAAAGATTTGGACGCATCGCAAGGTCAAAGCGCACGCGCGATGGCACGTCCTGAGTCTGACTGCCCCTCCCAATGCCGTCTTTGCCAGAAGAGAGGGGAGACGAGGAGAGCAGTTACTGAATATCAGAGAGCGTCCCAATTGACCCCTAATTGAAGTGGCGGAAACACTCTTCGCCCCCTGTCTTTCAGGCCAACAACATGCACACATAGACGCACACAAGATTGACACTTTGCCACGCGGTTTACCAAGGCCTTTTAAATATATCAGACCAAAAGTCCAGTTAATCGCTCACAGACGGCGGAATAAAAACCGACCATTCTTTCAACAACAAGAAACGGCTGAAGCAACCGCGCAAGTCTTATTTTCCATTCCACTCCTCCCCTTGTCCCCTCTCGCTCAGATTGGGTCGGCACTCGTAAGGCCTGTCTAGACAACCTCCTCACATCTCCCCTTTCCCACCTATTATAATGTATGTACCAAAACCAAAGAAGAGAAGGGTGAAAAGAAAGAAAGAAAATCAGCTATCAAAATTCCCTCTCGCTCTGTTTCAAGACTCGGAGGAATAGACGTGTACACTGCATCATTTTGGAAGATGTGAAAACAAATAAAATAAAAAAGCGACAAATGAGGCTCCCTCCCCCCTAGTTTTGATCGTCCCGCAGCAAGAGACCGATTCGAGTAGACAGATAGCGAACACAAAAAGGAAAAGCAGCAGTGATAGTAGCAGCCATCAGAGAGACATTGCGAATACATGAGATGGAAAAGAAAACGTGAAAATGACAGACGTGGTGGTAGTAGCAACAGCAGTAGTAGCAGCAGACAAAACAGAAAAGTTTCGTGTGCAAGTGAACGAGCCCGCAGAAAATCGAGCTGGGTATCTTGGGTTCCCACATCATCTTCGGACCAGCATGTCCCTCCCCTTCCCCTCAGGGTTCAGATGCGAAATAATGTCAAGCGCCTTCCCCTCTGTCGGCGTGTGCGTGTATGTGGTGTGGCATCATATAGGCGTCAACCGCGCAGTCGGCTTTTGTCGTAGCCAGCTTGCAGTATCAGTTCCACCCCGTCGCCTTAGTCCATTCCCCCGAGGACCAAGGCCCCTGACTCGTAGTCAGAACACCAACGAGACACGGCTGCTCTCTGCCGCGGCTGTCGAGGATCTTAGTTTATATTCTTGAACAGATCGCTCCCGAAATGGCCCTCGTTCTGGACGTCCACTTTCGACTTGAGCTCGCTCAGCTCGGGGATCATGGGTGGCGGTGGGCCCGTTGCCTTTTTCTCGTCAATGACCGGCGTTGAAGTCACTGTCACGCCGTTGCGCTTGTTCGCCGCGCTGTCACTACTCCGTAACCGGCTGAACCAGCCGCTTGTGCGCTTCATCTTCCTGGGGTCCGCCAGGGTGCTGTTGCTACGGCTCGGCGGCCGCGCCGCACTTGGCTCCACAGTCGTCGCGCCATCCTCGCCATTGGCGTACGCGTTGTTGAGCAGATTCCTGCTGAACAGCCGTCGGATGCTGCCGGGGCGGCTTGACAACGTCGGCGACGACGGGTTATCTTCGGCCGGCCGCTTGGTGCCACCAGAGGAGGTGGTCGACTTGGCTGGTGAAGGTCCCGTATCGGTTGCCTTCTTTACTATCGATGTCGCCTTCTTTTGCTCCTTGGGCGTCTCGGGCGGCGTTGGCACTGCCGCCAGTACTGGAGATGGTAGGGGCGCTGGGATGTCGGTGCCCTCGGTCAACGAGGCGAACTTGAACTCTAGTGCCGGAAGCTCAAATCGCTTGACCGAAACGGTGCCCGCGGGCTTGACGCTCGTCGAGTTTGCCCTAGACGGCATGGTTGAGAGTGTGGTTGGCATTAAGCTCAGTGTGAGAATACCAAAAGGAGCGAATTCACCCAAGACAGGGCAGGGGGTACCGGTGCGCAGTCTTTCCGGAGTATGGATGGAGAGGGAGAGGCAGCACACAACACTGATAGCTGCTGCTGGGAAGAAAATCAGGAAGAGAGAGTGTGGGTTGTGTCCGAGCGTTGGTCAGCGGACAGTTTTTCAGTCCAAGCCAACAAGCAATGGCGATGCAGCCTTGAAGGGTTTGCAGCTCCGAGTGTCTCCGACAGGTCTACCAGTGACCAACCAGGCGATGGCGTCAGGGTGCCGGTAGAGCGGGAAAGCGGGAGAGCGAGGATGTCTCCTCAGTCGACGAAGCTTTAGAAGCCGCTCGGAAAAGAAGGTAGAAGGGTCTGAGCGAGCGGGATGATGGTAAGCAAGGTGGCTTAGAAGGGCAAACGGTTTTGGGTGTCCGGTTCGGGGGTTGGGTCCCGTCTTCCTCTCAGAAGCAGCGTTTGGAGAAGGGAAGGGCGATCGACAGCGCTCGGCCGCAGTACTATGTAAGGTAACTGGACGACTGGATGTAACGTCGGAAATGCCCGACGCGCAGCTTCAACACCCGGCGATTAGGCTTGCTATCAAAAGTTGCAAGTGGACCGGCAAGAAAAGCTTGTCAATGAGTGATGGCCACAGTCGTTTTGCAAGTCGCCGTCGTTGCTGTGCGCTCGCAATGGCATTGAGAAGGGGGAAAAGGGATCCCTGGATTCCTGGGGACGGTAGGTTTTGCAGGGAAGATCGGGAAGGAGAAAGTGGGAATGCTCCAACGTTCCCAAATTTTTGGCGTGGCACCTGCAGAAGGGGCGCGCTAGCGTCCAGGACGAAGCTAGTATATTTGTAGGTTGGCGCCCACCCGTTTTGTACTTGGCTCTACTTCTTTCGGATGCACAGCGGAATGAGCTCCAACGACGAGACCCTGACGCGCTTGCCTAGACCCTTGACCGCGAGGTCGAGAACCAGACTGAAATCCAGAGCCTTTCTCCTTTAGGAAGGCCTGATTGGCTGTCAGAACTACCTTAGGTTACTACTTGGACGGGCCGCAACTAGCACCTTAGTATTAGTAAAACCCGGTGCTTTCGACACTTCTTTTACCTACTTTACCCACCCGACCGGATCCTGCGTGGATGGGATGGGCTAAGGTTGTTGTACGGAACACAGCTCTAGTGTATTTGCTGTATACAGTGGTCATCCCGAACACGGGGAAGGACTCGGTGGGTATCATCTGCCACTAACCTGTCTTACACCACGATTCTTTGTTTGTCAAGGCCTCCTCGGCCCGCGACCCTTCCCATCCCTCCCATTCCCCGCCCGCTTCCCGTTCCCCGCGTCTGTCCTCTGTGCACTCTGCACTCTGCAGTGGCCAAAAAACTATACTAAACAATCTAAACGCCAGGCTGCCTGCTAATGGCCGCTCCAAGCGCAGCCGACGGGCGGTTTCCCTGCATCTGTCCTGCGCCAGGCAGGCACCAAGACGGCTATTGATGGAGGGGGATGCGAGGCAGGGGGGGGACCTTAATGCGAGGCCTGATCTCGGTAAACGCCCCTCAGTCTGAACATGCACCATTCCACGGGAACACCAGGTGTGTAGGTTGAATTCTACCACAAGTCCACAACAGAAATTTGATCCCCGGTCTTGTCAACCATCTTCTTTCATAATCGGCCTCCAAAGACCCGAGGGGTAAATTGTAGGGCATTTCGAGTTTAGAGCTCGCCTTTGGGCTTTTGCCAAGGCGTCTTGGAAGTTTGTGAGAAGCCTTCAGAGTCACTGACCGGGCTTCCAAAAGAGGTGCTGGTGTTCCATCTACCGTGGAGTGATGCACAACGGTGGACGCCGCAACCTACATTATGCGGACAGCATGCAGATCCAAGAGGTTGATGCACATGTCCCGTGTAGATTACCGCCGACCCCCTGCTCAGTTTGTGCCATCAAACTTAAGGTACTCACACTCTTGGGCAAGCAAGCAAACCGACCAAGAGGCTCCGTACATCAAGGCGGTTTTGAGGGGTTGAAACGGAGGATTCGGGACGGGGATCTGACAAGACTGGACAGGCCGCGCAAGAGATGGAAACCAGTCCGTCTCTTTCGACACCAACCAAGAGACACAGTAAGCCGCTGGCGTTCTCTGATTGTTAATCCTTAAATCAAATCGGCTAGCGGACAAATGGGGACAAAAAGGCGGCTCTCGCTCTCGCTGGCTGCTGTTCGGTACACTAGTATTTAGTCTAGCTTCCCACGCCGCCGTCGAATACAGAATGGGCCTACCTACGCCGCCGATCTGACGTTGAAGAGATTGGAGGTCGGCGGATTGGAGCTGGACATGCAAGGCGACCCCTGTCCTGTTTCTTCCCCAGTCAGCGTAGCGGCAGCTCGCCTCCCGAATAAATCCCGTTTGTTCCACCCCCCTTCCCCGGTTCGACGAGCCGAGGAATCCGTTTCTGGGGGAAGAAACAAGCATCTTGTTAATGGATCCCATCCCAAGGGAAGACGGCCTGCCAAACAATGTCAAATATTCTCTGGGTTATGCTTCAGATCTGTATCAGCCTTACCGGCCTTTTTAAGATACTCTCGGCACATGCGGAGGAAGGGGAGATCAGTGGCTGGCCAATGATCCTTGTCTTTCACGTGTGTTAAATTCCGAGAACAAGCCTGGTTTACGGACAGTGCACGACGTATTCTGCTGTCGACTCGGTTGATTCCATCTATTTCTTTGACTAGCAGTGAGATATTAGCCGCGAGACTGTGTTAGCCTCAATATGTCAAGCCTACGGATCTTTGGGGCTATATCATAGACATCGCAAGATATCTTGACACTGGTCCCCAACCGATGTGCAGTTGAGTATCTTTCAAAGGAAGGGGGAAGATCCAACAGTGATTTGGCGCCCGAAGCATCAGATATCGCCCGAGTGCTAGTTGCTCCCCGTACCCTTAATCAAGTCCAAGACAGTCTTGGAATTCTGCTGCTGCAATATCATCTCCTTCATACAGCACCCAGTTCCCCGGTGTACTCTGTTCCCCCTGTCTGTCCCGTTTCTAGACTCTCAGATCTGGCGTAACTCTTGCCAGACCTCAGGTTGAATATGGTTGTCATTAACTCACAAACTCCTCAAAAACCTGATGCGCCGCTAAACACAATGAATGCACTCCGCGGACGAGTTCTGTCCTCGCAATCCGAGCGCGTAAATCCACGCCAAGCACGGTTACTAGTCCGTCTGATTCGTCGGAGTCGCATACTTCTTTGTCCATTCTGTCGCCGTCGCGATGGCGGCTTGCTCGTCTTCCTTCCAGGTCTTGGCGACATCGGGAGCCAGCGGGTCATCTGGGTTCGGAGCGCCGAGCAGGGCCTGGATGGACAGTAGGATAGTTCGGATTTGTAGAGCGGGGGACCAGTTGTCTGCACCGAACCGTCAGCTTGCGCCACCACGGGGACGAAGATTAGGAGGGGGAGAACTCACTCTTCAGGACATCTAGGCAAATGCGACCTAGCTTATCTACATTAGGATGGAAAATCTTGGTCAAGAATCGGATCTTTGGGGGCGTCATAGGATAGTCGTCTGGAAGAAAGAGTTCCAGCTTAAAGATGCCGTCTGTAGGCCTGGGTCAGCACGTAACTTTGGTCTCGGGCCAGGAAACTCCGTACCTTGGTAAGGCGACTGCGAAGGGCCGTGGATCTCAACATCAAAGTACCGGAGGTTCTCTTCGTGCGGAATTGCGCTGATGCCGGGGACCCTGTCAAGAAGCAAGTTAGACGAGGCTGCATTTGCCAAGACGAGAATGACGATAAGGGGAGGTAGGTATCCGTACGGCTCGTTCATCAGGCGCTCCGTCTCCTTAATAATTCGTTTTGGGAGAGCCATGGTGGGCGTTCTGGGAGTACGGCGTAGCGCTTGGCTCGCTCGGGGAGGCTCGATTTTTTGGGTGAAGGGAGGGGTTGAGGAGCGGATTCAGAGGTGGACGGTAGATTTGGACGTCGAGGCTAGAGGGAGGAAAGCAGCGAATGCGCGCTTCAGCTAAAACACCTGCGAAACGAGCCCTGTAAGCGGGCCGCTCAAGAGAGAAACGATGTTGGCACGGGAGCTGATATTCCAGTTGCTTTTCGACCAGTTTATTGCCGAGGGGGTTGATGATGAGAAAGGCAGCGATGGTGGGGAACCCATGTGCTGCCTGGACCTGACGGATAAGCGCACGGGCCTCGCCAGAGGCCGACTCGATAGTGTTTTAAGACTCATCAAGTACATATAACATGTGCGGATAACAGTATCTTGTCTAAATGCATATGCCAAACGTGGACTTTTGGACTGGCTCTCTCTCAAACCCGTAGAGAGTACTCCGTAGAGGACTAGTGTGCTTCAAGTTAGTAACCTAACATTAATATCCGATTTGCTGCATGTATAAACTTATTTCTCATCATAATAAACTACCAAGGCACAGAGTAGGTAGGGAACTAGGACCCCAACAGCAATATTGGGTTAGGTAAGATAATACGTAAGGCGGGAGGAAGGGAACTCGGCGCTAAGGCGTCAGCATCGCAATTGACAATGGAGAGCTTTCAAGCAGTTCAACATACCGTAACCCTGTAATTACCACCTAACCTATGCTGCTAGACCACGCGATACGCCGCCGTGGTGCCTTTAAACGCGGGCAGTTACGCCTAGAAAAGGTATCGTCAAACATCATTCGAGCTCATCGTCTTGTGCACGCACAGTTAGGGTAGCTCCCATCTGGCCATCTTAGTACCCAGCTTGTTCCGCATAGCCATGATGAGTGCGCCCATACGATGCTGCCGCCCCTGCTGCCGTCGACGCTCGCCCCAAGTCTAGACATGAGAGACCATCTCGACTCATCATCATCATCATCATCATCATCATCACCATCGCCGTCGCCGTCGCCGTCGCCGTCGCCGCCATCATCACATCACCTTGATCAATCTCACTCCGCCCCTCATAGTCTCGTCGGCCATGGCTCCCCCAGCTTTTGGCCGTCGTCTCTCGGATCTGCCCAGGGGAAAGTCAATAAAATCGGCCTTTGATAGCGAGAGTTTCGATGCCGATGGCACCATCCATGTCGAAGGATTCGTAGGATCTGCCACCATCTCGCCGTCGGGACGAGATGTTGCCCTTGCTTCGTGAGTGTTGCATGTTCATTATGCCATTTCATCCGTAAAAAAGCGCTCGTTACTGACAAAATGCACGCAGCCCCGAGGGTCTCGCCATTGTTGACCTCGACTCGCCGTGGAGCCCGCCGCGGAGGCTGAGTAGCCATGGCCTTCCATGGCTTGTCGTCGATGTGCAGTGGTCCCCCTTCGCCGCCCGCGACTACTGGGTTGCCTCGACGGCCAACCATCGCTGTCTTGTCTGGAACCTCAACCTGCGCGATGATTCGTCGTCTGGCGCCGTCGAGCACTCTCTTCAGAGCCACACCAGGGCCATCACTGACATCAACTTCTCCGCCCATCATCCGGATTTCTTGGCCACCTGTGCAGTCGATGGTTATGTCCACTGCTGGGATCTCCGTAGGCCGCGCCGGCCCGCCCTCACCTTCTGCGACTGGTTTGCCGGCGCCACCCAGGTTAAGTACAATCGCCAGGATCGACACATTCTCGCCTCTTCCCACGACCGTTGGCTCCATATCTGGGACAACCGCAGGCCTGTAGAGCCCCTCAAAACTATCAGTGCCCACGCCTCCAAGATTTACGGCGTCGACTGGAACCGCACACGCTCCACTGGCATCGTAACCTGCTCGCTTGACAAGAGCATCAAGTTCTGGGACTACAGTAAGAGCGACGAACTGCCCGAGAGGGTCATCCGCACCGATTTCCCCGTGTGGCGCGCTAGACATACCCCCTTTGGCTGGGGCCTCCTCGCCATGCCGCAAACTGAGCCTGGCAACCTCTATCTCTACGACCGCCGCGCCGCCCCTGACCGTCCCGTGGATGGCGCGCTGGATCCAGTCGCCGTCTTCCCCGGCCACGGCAACCACAAGGTGAAGGAATTCTTGTGGCGAAGCCGCGGCGGCGTCACCGGCGACGGCATGGACGATCGCGAGTTTCAGCTCGTGTCTTGGGGCGAGGACAACCAGCTGCGGCTTCAGAAGATAGAGCCAAAGTTCCTAGAGGCCACTGGATATGCCCGAGGCGCCCCCTTGAGGAGAAACCTCAACATCACGCGAAAGGGTGCGGCGTACAAGACGTTTCGCACCGTCAAAGACAGCGTCAATCGCGACCGTAGGATCCCTACAATGAGCGACCCACGCCCCGGCAGCGGTGGCCAGCATCGCACCAGCGCCCTCAGCTTAGGGCTGCGCATGCGGTCTCGCCGGATGGGGCCCATATGGGCTGCCACTTCGATGAAGGCTAAGACCAAATCCCCCAAGGACATGGACAAAAGCCAGCTCCAGATTGGCTGGATGAAGGGAATCACTATGTCCAAGAGAAAATCCGGTTCAGACATGCATATCCAGTCGGGAGACGACGGGGACTCCCACTTGTTCAGTCCTGGGTACGACGTCGGCTGGGGCGAGCCCGAGTCCATCCAAGACGAGCTGCTCCGCATAAGCAGCCGGTTTCCCAATGTCAAGCTGGAGAACATTGACATGGATGCCCTCTCCCTGAATGCTTCCCTGAAGGGCCCGTGGGGCGTCGACCGCGAGACGATATTCATCAAGGTCAGGGTAGACATTCCTTCCAGCTATCCCAAGAGTAAGGCGCCTAGGTTCTCCGTCGAAAAGACTTCGTTCATGCCCGGCGACGTCCACAAGAAGATCGAGAACGAACTGCACGAACTCGCAAATCGCTTCTTAAAGAAGAACCAAAACTGCCTCGACGTCGCCTTCACGTACTTGCTTGGCGAGGTTGATCTGGAAACCAGCACCGCATCTCTTTTCAAGAATGTGCTAGACCTGGACGACGAGATAGACCCGTTTGTAGACGACAGTTCCAGCGACGAAGACGAGAACTGGATCCCCACGGGCGGCTCGGTATCCATGTCCCAGGAACTCTCGGCCAGCACCGAGCTTGATCCAACAGCTTCGTTGGCCCCAGCCCAACGTCTACACATACCTCCGCGTCCGAGGTACTGCGGAGCCAGGTTTTCTAACGATGGCAGGCTAATCTGTTTCTTTCCAACCAAAGAAGAAAGGGAAACCTCAGCCTTGTTTGCCCTTCCTCAGCTCGATTCCCTTCCGGAACAGCCAAAGGAGGAGCCGACCTTTGCGGGGTTTGGGCGTCTCTCCGACGATGCAGCACCGCATAAACAGAGCCTTATGGACGAGAATTCGGCGACCGATGACCAGTCGGAAACGTCAGAAGACTCGGATTCGACATCGTCTAGCGACTCGGAGCCGACGACAGTGCACAAGATCAACCTATTCTACCAGCCTGGTCGTCATTTCAGAAAGACGTGGAGCGCCAGCAATTCGCTGCGCTCCAGTGGGGCGGGGACTGGCGCCGGGACCGCCACTGGCACCGGCACAGGCACGGGAGCGAGCCAGAAGAAGTCTGCCAGGCCAAGAAACATCCTTTGTATACACGACATGCAATACTTGTTGCCTTCAAAGAAAGAATTCGCCCAAGAATATGCTATATTTGGCGACGGTGCCGAGGTCTGCACCCACAATGCCGCAGTTGCTGAGAAGTACGGTTATACCGACTTGGTGCATATATGGCAGTATGCCGCCATTCTGCTAAAGAGGGGGATCCCGCTGGAGCTTCACAAGCAGCAATATGGACGCCATTCCGTTCTCCTCATAGCCCGAGATGCTGTTTCCCATGCGGGTAAGGAGAAGAAGCGAGGAGGCAAGAAGCCAAACCGTCCCACCGGCCTTTCAGGGCGAGTCAGATGGGGCTACCACCCCCTCGCCCAAGACCTAATCAGCGACCTTTTTGCCTACTTTGAGAGTCTTGCCGACATACAGATGTTGGCTATGCTGTCGTGCATATTTGGCGGCTCATCTACCCACGAAAGCGTGTTTCTTGCGGATCCACGAAACCCTCAGCCCCGAACACCGCTCCCAATGAAGGCGCCCTCGTTCTCCGTCGAGTACTTTCCCACTGATCCCGAGCTGTGGAATACACAATGCAGAAGCCAGGCCAGTTCAGCCATCACAACACCAAGAACAGCCCATACCCCTGTCCTGTATTCCGAGTCTCAAAACTCTGACGACTTTTCGGGACTGGCCGAGTTTGGGCCTAGTTCGTATTCTCGTAGCGATACGCCGCCGCGACTGGGTCGTGACCATTTCCGGGAGGTCGACCACACGCAAAGCCTGTCCACTTCCCCGAACACCAGGTTCTTCCACCGCTCCAATTCGACCATGGCCGCAGCACTTGCTGCGAGCCTTCCGCGAGCGTTGGCCGGCATCGTCTCGGGGTCGCCTCCCGAGCCTCCGCGGAAGCGCCCGAGCCCCGTCGAGACAATACTGAGCAATCTCACCCCCAGCAGCATAACGTGGGGCGCCCCAGCTGTATTTGGTGGCCGGGCAACTGAAACTCCTGGAACGGCGCGCACTTCGATTTCGGACGACGAGTTTCGGAGGGATGAGCTGCTACCCCTTGTCCCGGTGGCAGTTTCGTGCGTTTCCGAGAACCAGGCCATTTTCGACGACGACGGTTGGGTGACGAAACCTCTCCTAGACCATAACCATGGCGTACTCTACACGCAATACCGTTATGCGTATGCAGAGCTGCTGCAGATATGGCGCCTCCCCCTCTCTCGCCTTGAGATTATGAAGTTCAACGCCTTCAAGGACCCCAAGCTTTCTGGCACGGCCCCCTTTAGCAGTGATGACGATGACGACGTTTATCACGAAAGCCGCTCTGTTCCGCGGGCCCCGGCGAACAGCAGGCAGAGCTACGGCACCACTCCAAGGAACATGTCTCCAACCATGCCGCTTGGCAGGCGCAGGGCGCTGTTGCGGAACGCTGCCACTTCGGGCCGTGGACTCGATATCCTGGGCCTCTGCCGTATACACGAGACGCCTCTCGATCCCATCGAACGCCTCCGGCCGTCCCCCAAACTCGAGTTTGGTGGCGCGGTCGGCATCTGTAATCGCTGCCACCCGTTCTCGAGAGTACCGCAGACGCACATGCGGTGTGTCTACTGCCTCGGTCTGATCGATGGGCTCTACTCGGCATGTCTGTCCTGTGGGTGTGCCACCCATCCTGCGTGCCTGTCCGAGTGGCATGCCATGGGCGAACTCGAGTGTCCTGCTGGCGACGAGTGCAACTGTGCGGAGGAAGCAAGCAGTGGTCATGTGGAAAGCTGGCCCGCATTGCAGGCTGCCATGGCTATGAGGCGGAAGAGGGCGAGTGGGCTTGCTAGATTAGCCAAGCGTATAGCGGCGGGAAACATCAGCAGTCGGCTGGCTACTAATGCCCCGTTAGACACGGAGCGACTGAGGCGCCGGTCTGTGCCGTCAGATTTAGCGAAAGCCGCGGCACTCATTACGGCCAGGTCCGCTGCCAAATCGAGGGACAACGAGAACACGACAGGTTCGGGCTCCGGAAAGCGCGTTGCTCGCCGCGCGGACGATGATTACGGTGGTAGAGTTGACCGGCAGGACTGGGGGAGGGCTTCGGCAAGCCATGGGGGGGCCATTCCGTCAACAGTTCTGAGAGAGGAGGCTTCGACCACGGGGAAGCCGCCCCCCCACGGCGACGAGCCCGTCTCCGCGGCCCGCCTCAGTCTGGGCAACAGGCTCAAGAGGACCCTCGGAGGAGACTCTGGGAGACCGAGCACCCCGCGGCGGAAGTCCGGGGGCGTCACAATGTGGAAGTCGTAGTGGGTTTGGTATATACGAAACCTTGTACTTGTAGTTCCTGTAGTTAGTATAACACGTTCGCATGACAAGAAAAGGAAAATCGTTGTTTCCCTAACGGCAGCAACAGCCTACGGACATAGTGATGATTGCTCAGCGGTTGGTCTTTGTGCTCCATAGGCGTGTGCTTGATGCAAACGAGAATATTCGGCACAACACAGAACAATGAGGGATCGATTCTCATGATCCCCAAACAAACACACTCGATATTTCCATCGAACAAACGATTACCACAGCAGCCAACCATAAACTAACTACGAAGTACCTTACTAAGGTAGCTACATCAACAGCGGCGAGCATGCGAATGTGAAATAAAACGACGTTAAAGCCACAACAATTCTTTTTTCTTTTTACTCTGCGTTTCGCTCCCTCAATTACGGATACTGTCCTGAGCCCTTCTTTTCGTCTTTTGTCTCCCGTCTCCTTCTTCTCTTGGGATGATTCTCTCACCGTACCGTGCGTGAACTCGCTGTACCGACCGCATCCCCGCGCAGCCCACCAGACGCCATGGGCGCCACCGACCGCCCCTTTCCTTTTTTTCTTTTTCCTTTTTTTCTTTTTTTAGTCATCTAAAGACTGCGAGCATTGAAATATAGGTATGTATGTACATACCAAAAAGACACACGGAGTGCGCTAACCCAAGTACCTTACTTACACCAAGGTGGCTAACCTGTCTTGTGAGAGATCCTGAGATACGATAGATTACTTGCCTAGACTTAGTAGGTATGTAAGGTAGATACCGTGCCCAAACCCTCGCCGGACCCAACTCAACGTTATAGATAACCTCGGCACCTAGTGCTTGTTGATATGCGAGAGCTTAACATGAGAGCAGCCGTTTCTCTCCACCCAGTCACGTCTGTTAGACTGCAAGTAACTCAAACAATCAACAAGGCTGGTGCCCGGTGCGTGCGGTAGTCGGTGGTGCTCAGCGGTCGCCGAGTATGTGTATACACGAGACCCTTGCCTCCTGCGGGGTACGGTATTGCATGCTGCTTGGGATTAGGACAGCGAGGCGAGGTGAGGGGTTTCATAATACCCCCCCCCCCTTATTAACTCAATTCCTATCCCCCCTTGCTTCACGGGGCGTGGGGGTGTGGTGGCGGACATAAAGGCACAAGACTATAGGATCAGAACGGGGTTACATAAGCGACACCGCCCATGGAGAGCGAAAGAAAGACGCCATTTTGTTGCCAAGTGCAATTTCTCTCTCGTAAGTGCCTGCGCCCACACGGTGACGAGAGACAGTCCTTACTAGGACTCTTGGAGGGCAGCCCAGAGAAACCGCCTACTGTAGGAATGCCACGCGGGGGACATTCTCCTCCTGAGCAACCACGAACCGAACAGCGAGATAACGTGCAGCAGGAAAGGGCATCCGTGGCCGCCGGCATCGATTCTGTTTGTGTCCGAGTTCGGGCAACATTGGTACCAACCTTTTACAATAACCACGTGCAGACGGCCATGGCCCAAAACTGACAGCAGATAAGCGGTACAACACCCCAATAGCTAAATGTGGTCGTGAGACAACCTAAATATTGCCGAAATGGTGATTCATCGGGTCCCCTGACACCTTTAGACCGGCCCTTTCAACTCGCCTGATGCGTCCAAGAGCCAAGGCACTCCAAAATCACAGCGCGCAACAAAAAGATGGAAAGAGAAATAATGACATACCCGTCCAGGATGCTAAGTCGCTATATGCCCTTCGCAATGCAGGTAAATTCAAGCCTAGAAGCCTCTGCAAGCGCCACCAAATGCCCTCCGACACCACCGAATGCACCTATATCACATCCATTGTTGAAAGTGGTCCTCCTTCGCCGAAAATCTTGGGGACCTTCCCCAAACCGAGAGGAAAGACAAGCGACCGGGATACTAGCCATCGTGGGTCTTTCCCCGCTCCAGGAGGAGGGTAAGCTCGCTCTTGGACCGTCCAAATGGGACGGGCGGCGCCGGATTCCGCGGCGTCGGTTTGAAGGGCATATCAAGCAGCACCTGAGATGAAGGTTGCGATGCCAGCCGTATCCGATCCGGGAGATCCCGGGTTTCCGAGTCTATTGTGTCATACGTCGCGTTGTCCGAGCCGATGAGCCCCTGGGCTGTCGCATCAGAGGTTCCAACAACACTCGTCGCGATCAACGGCCGACCGATGCCGATTTTCCCAGAGATCCGGGGAGACTCTATATCTGAGCGGGAGCGCTCCATGCGAGGTACCATTATCCCGGGCGCCTGGCCCATCAAAAGCCCAGCAGCAGGAGGTCTCCGACTGCCTCTGCGGCCTTGGGGTGCCTCGAGTGAGGCGGCGCTAGATCTTCTTTCCGCGGCGACCCCATCCACCACTGGCCGATCGTGGTGGCCATCCGTCTGAGCGGGGTTAATCTGAGGAGTGTCAGACTTGCTCGGGGTGCTCGCAGGTTGCTTCCCTGACGCTTTGGCACTGAGCGCCACTGCTTCGTTGCTATGAGATGGCGAAGACGTTGAGCCTTCTTGAGAACTCCGTCTCTCTTTTTCTGTGGGGCCCGGTCCGGACCGTTGCTGATTCCCAGAAAATCTCCTTGTCAAAACTGCAGGAGCAGCGTCGCGCAGACTGATATCCGAGCCCGCAGACGACTGCGAGCCCTGTCTGCGTGGAAGCACTGGCCTTCTCTTCGAAACTGCGGTGCTAGCCACAATCTTCTTAAATGTCGGGGTGGAGCTTTTCCCTCCCTTGGCTGGTGATGGGGTTGGAGGCGGCCGCATTTCTCCTCCAGAACCCCCCGTCGTCATCGTCGTCGTCGTCGTCGTCGTCGTCGTCGCCGTCGTCGTCGTCGCTGCCGGCGCCATCGCCGGAGCAGCCGCTTCCTGCGGTTGCGTGGGCGGAAGTGGTGCCGAGGGCATGTCTGACGGCGCAAAATCCGACGATGCTACAGCCGTACTACCGGACGACTCGCAATCGTCCTTGTCATCCTCGTCATCAGAAGGAGGTGGCGAGACAAAGCGAGCAGTGGGCCGCGGTCCCGTGGTAGAAGGCCCTCGGCTCTTCTTCAGTATTGGATGGGGCGGAGGCGGCCTCGATGACGACGGGGTTGGGGACTTCAATTTCCCTTGTAAGAACCCATCTTGCTCGTTCCCAAGGCCCTTTTGCTCGGACCCGCCAGAGTTGAAGCTGTTTAGGTCTGGCCGAACTACCCTTGACCGCTGGAGACTAGTCAGCACCGGAACTAAATGTGTGCAGGGGTCAGCAAGATGAATGGATCCCTACCAGAGGACCGTCAAATCGATTCGAAGGCCCCTTCAAAGGCACAAATGTCAACCCAGTAGTAAAATGCTCAAAGAGCTTGGCTAGGGCAGGGCCTTTCAGGTTGCGCCTGTCGCTGCCCAAGACATGCCACCAGAAATTCTCAAGGCGATATGCGGTAGGATCAACAAGCCGTCGGTTTATGGTGGTGTATGCTGGCAGGTCTGTATTAGCCTAGGGGCGCCGCAACGATCACCGGGGAGCATTGTCTTCCAAATCACCTTTCCAGTACTGCCATATGTTCTCCGGAGGCACAGTGTCATAGAGTGCCACTTCGGCGTATATCTCGCGCGTGTTCTCGAGAATGCCCATGGGCAGTAGCATGGCCATGGCTACGGTAGAGACGGCGTCCAACAAGGACCGCAGGGCTGAGTGAGGTGGTGGAGGGCGGGCACCTCAAGGGAGCCTGCTTACCATGGCTCAGACTAGTCCAGCAAGCAGTTTTGGACAGACGGGAGTTATACTAGCGGGGCGAATCCATGTAACGCTTAAGAGTATATGTGGAAGTGATGGCCAGCAGCTGGACCGGGAGAGTCAACCTAGGTAAGGTAGGTGGAATTCAGGATCTGGACAGAGGAGATTGTTAGATTGGGGAGTGCCGGTTTTGTGCCGGAAGGAACGCCGGGTTCTGGGCAAGGTCTCATTTGGGTGGCCGGGAAATGGGGGAAGGTGCAATCGCAGGCTTATATCCAGGGCTTCAAGACTCGGCGGGCATAAAAGTACTGTACGGCAAGTACTACTCCCTTGGTGCGTAGGTAAGGTAGCTAACCGGGAAGCTCCCGCCTCCGGGTGCACTTTCACGAAAAGCGACGGAGTTGGTCTGTGGCCTGCCACTGGGGGAGCCCGTCAGGCCCAGTCTCAGTCCCTCGGGTACAGTATAGGTGAGGTAGTGAGTGGGTGCAGAGGTGTGAAGGCTGCATTTATGGCATGCTCGTGGCTCATCAGATAGACGGCCGGGAGCTGGGTGACGGTGGGGCTTGGCTCCGGATTTGAAACAGAGGCAGAGCAGGAATACCAGTGAGGGATGTAGAGGCTGAACTTGAAGCAACTCCGTCGGGGACTTCCTTCCTCGATCGAGGGCTGTGACACAAAAACATCACGTACCATGCAGGCACTACACAGTAGCTGCCGTACTGTATATATCTACCTACCCTAGTAGGTAAGGAAGGCACAGGCGTGTGCCGACCGCCGGCGGCGAATCTCAAGGTAAGAACGACGCGACGGGAGTCGACGGGGCGATGTCGAGGTCACAGTCTGCCACCGCAGTTGTGGGTGGTCTCTCCCTGGCTTGGCCACTCGCACCTTCCGTTAGGTAGGGACCGCCTCCTCGGGTCCGGTAGCTACTACCGTCCGCAACGACTTCTGGCAAAGTCTATTTCGCGGGTAAACCAGTAAGCGTCCCTGGGTCTTTGGACAGGCCGTGCCCAGGAGATCAAAAAGCGCGTGTGTGGACTCGGGCGCAGAAATAAGCGCGGAGTGAGCCTCCAAAGGGGGTAGACAACAAGGCCGGATCGGGAGGGAAACTTTGGCTCGAAGATTGGTATAGATCCGTACCGGCGGCATGTAGCTGCAGCAAGCAAGCACACCAACTTTTAAAAATGCCTGAGAAGCTAAAGCAGAGCCGATGCAAGCAACAGTCAGTGCCTAGGGACAAAGGACTGTAGATCCCGAGAATCGGGAAAATGAAGGATATAAAAAAGAGGGGTGTGGTGGTGTTGTGTGCGCGCTCGGCGAGTGGAAAAAGAAAATCGGTTGTCCCTGGACTTTTGTGTGAAATTATCAGGGGACTCCGTTCCGTACCTACCTTACCTTACCTACCTTACCTGCCTTACCTACTTAGGTAACTTGACTTGGAAGGCGCTATCCCCGTGGTGGGCAAGACAAGAGGTCGCCAGGGAACTGGGCAAAAACCCACTGACGCTAGCAGGTGACTAAAAGAGAAGGCCTGGGATGATTTGATACAACCCCTATTCCGTAAATACAGCACCTGCTAGCAATGACTTCTAGGTTCAGGTCCAGGCCCAGGATCAAGAAAAGACTTCCTAGCGCTGTCCGGGGTGCCCCTGGAAGCAACGTGGAAGTGGAAGTGGAATTGAAGTGCAAACTGGGGCCAAAAAAGCCGGCGCGGGCGGGCGGGCAGTCGCAGACTAGCCTGGCCGTCCGTGTCTCGTGCCGCAAACTTGTGTGGCGGTCGTCAAAACTGCTTCCTTTCCTGGGCTGGGCAGGGCAGCTAGGATCTGGCGAGAAACAGCCACGGGATGCCATTCGCCAGTGTGCGGGCCTGTCCCAAGCATCTCCCCCAGGCTCGTCCGGGCTCCACCTATACTGGCTGCTGGGACGAAAAAGAGACAAGTCGCAGGTGACCGCTGACCTGACTTGGCTGCTAGGTAAGGCAAGGTATGTATGTAATGTAATGGCCGGCACTAGTCCACCGAGAGCAGTCGTCAGCAATCTACCCGCTAGAAGCCCGAGACCCAGGACGGACTCTTCGCGCCAA
This sequence comes from Lasiosphaeria ovina, assembly GCA_033439765.1. Taxonomy (NCBI): domain Eukaryota; kingdom Fungi; phylum Ascomycota; class Sordariomycetes; order Sordariales; family Lasiosphaeriaceae; genus Lasiosphaeria; species Lasiosphaeria ovina. Next base: position 2,161,665 of record JAULSN010000009.1, read on the forward strand.
TCCCACAGGTCCAAATAGAGCAGGTGGTCTATGTGGTGTTTCTAGGTGCTGCCGTGCAGGGTATGATGGTGATAGGCCTTGTGGAAGCCTCGCTTTCAGTCTTTTAGCCCCTTCTATCGCCGTTAGTGAGTGTTGGCGAATTTGCTAATTGCCCATTTGTGGCGGCTTCAACTGTCTGGCAGCAGCAAAGCGATTCGCGAGGTGCATGTCCGGTGTCGCCCATCCATGTCTATGTCCAGGCCCATGCCCACGCCCCGGCATGCCCGTGCTCGTGCTGCTCATCCTCACGAGTGCCGTGGGATTGGCACTTGCCATACGGAATAGGATAGGCAGGTGGTGTACTTAGTGTAGGTGCTGTCTGCATGGAGATGTTGCTGGGCCTCTTGGGTCCGGGTGTGCAACAAGATAAGGCGTGCTTTGCCTCCCACGTTCTTTGATTCCCTGGCTTGTGAGCTCGCGCAGCAACACGAAAAGTCGGACGAAACAATTGGCGAGAATCGAGACACGGGCCCGGTCGAAAAGTATCACCTCGCGGCACCTTTGACTCTCGGCTCTCAGCTCTCAGCTCTCAGCTCTCCGCATCCCTCGTCGTCTTGCCCGACTCTGACCGCATTGTGTGGCGATAACTAAGGAACTGACCTCGCCTTGGCCGCAAGGCTTCGGTTGCGACCCAGCTTCTAGGGAACCCGGTGACAAGGAGCAGGCCCACCTCGTTTGTGAGCTCAGCTGGCTTTGGCCCCGACGGTTACGCAAGCACAAGAAGCTGCCCTCGATAGCGCTGCTGCTGCTACTGCTACTGCTGACTCGGTCCCGTTCGCCTCCTCCCCGGACATCAGAGGAGAGGAGTGCCTCCCTCGATTACGGACCCCACACCTGAACATTGGTAGGTCGGGCCTAGCTGCCCGGCGGCGGTGCTGGCTACCTTTCGAAACTTCCAATAACCTGGCCCCCACGCCGCGCAGTTTGGGGGTTGTTCTAGAACCGTTAGGTGGTTGGCCTGCCTCTCAACTGGCTGGCTTTCCTAATAATTGATTCGTATGCGGTCTTGTCACGTTCCTTCGAACTTGGACGGTCCAAGCGATGGAATGGGTTAGCCGGGCGGGGAGAGAGATAGGAAAGTCTCCGGCGAACCGCCGCTGGCCGACGGCAAACTAGTGTAAGCTGCGAGACGGCCCGCCAACGACTGCGGGCACCAGGCCACAGGCTGTTCCTACACTGCTATTTTATTATTCTTTTTAACATTCCACTTTTTTGGCACCTCGCATGTTGTTAACTCGCACAAAAGTAAAAACTAACAGTGGGCTGTTACACAGAGCATGGCATTCGGGAACCACTAATGGTCATTCGGTAACATCGGCTAATACCGATACCACTTCAGAGCCTCTCGTGCGGATCACCCTAATAGGGTAATAGTATGTGCAGTACCTATTCGTGCATACCCCACTCATTCACACAAGGTTAAACCATTTACTATGTACCTACCAAATCCGATGCCTGACCTCCCTGGCTCCAACAATAAAAACGTTAAATTCGTCGTGCAACAAATAACTGCAACTGCAACTGCGCGAGTGGTGAGTGGCAAGTGCCCTGTCTCCAACCCATCTCCATCTCGTGCTGTGGACCATCCATGCCGCGAGCCGGATTCCTTTGAGACGCGGAGCCTCGACCAATCTGGCAATGCTCAGTCGCTCTTTCACTTTGCTTTTTCTGGCTGCTTCATTCACAGTACGTAAACCCCATATCTGGAACGCCGCTGATTAGCTGCCTCACAGGTAGCCCGTTGACCTTTGTTTGGGTCACCTGTTGTCGTCTGATACCAGTTTGCGGGGAACTGCTGTCGGTCAGTCGTGTGACTGCCGTCGGCTGCTTATCCATTGGCCAGGGGTCATGTCCAGACACTTTGACCACAATCACTATCAACAGTACTAAGGCAACAAGCAGCCTGGGGAAGCGCGGTACCTTTCGAAATGAGGGGGTTGAATTACACAAAAAGTCTCAAAAAGAGTCTCAAGACAGACAGGCCTCGTTGCTGTCTCTCAGCTAGAGCTCTGTCCGGTCTCAAACGACCTGAGGTGGGAGAGCAACCTTACACTACGTGCTTTCATCATCCCAGCCATCAGACAGCCTCCAGCCTGTCAGGCGCTTTGGAGCATCTCATCTGACCGAGGCCCAAATTAAAACGTCTTTGCACCCCCACAGATGCATCAGGAATTACTCGATGTGATGAGAGAGCCACCTAAGCCGCCAAGCCCTGCACCAACGAGAGCCGCGCAATAAGTCTCTCTCTCATTTCGGAGGGAACAAGGGGAAAACTGTCTTCACAATACAACGCCTTTTTATGACGAGCACGCACGCCGCCGGTGAGTGAGACACACACAGCCAACAAGAGGTGTGTGTGAACATTTTGATGGGAAAACCCGTCACAGCCTCAAACTAAGGTAGTCGCTGCTGCCGCTGCCGCCGCAAAAAAAAAAAAAAAAAGTCGAAGAGAGGGTGGAGGTGTTGTCACTTGCAGCCTCTCTCCGAAGTGCCGAGCCGCGCAGACAGGCAACAATGGCTTTGTTATCTTTCTCTCTCTCTCTCTCTCTCACACACACACACACAAACCTCTCTCTGTCTGTCTGTCTTACTGGAATTCCGTCCAATGAGACAGAGAGGAAGTCCCCCTCCCCGAGACAACTTACCAACCCGAGGCAGAGGCGGAGATCTTGGCCGCTGTCACATCTCACATCTCAGATCCCGCATCAGTTTTGTGGCTTGATTTCCCCTCACTCACTCACTCACTCGCTCCACTCTCTCTGGAGTCCCATGGGAGTCGGCCAGATTGAGTCCCCAGCCGTGCACGCACGAGCGGGGGGAGCTGCTTCCTTTTTTTTGCCTTGCTGTCATGCCAGTCAACAAGCAAAAACGCGGATCTATTGATACAGGGCAAAGTATCCCGTACTCCGCGCTCCGTGTATTTTCGGGAGCTCGGACTAGGGCCACCGGGTCGGCCGGCCGGACGGCTTTCCCCTATTCGGGGATAAAAGTCACAAACACACAAAAAAGGGGGTGGTCGAAAAAAAAACCATTTGATCGAGAAAAGACAAACGTACCCTCCAAAAAAATCGGGATACATATCTCACAAACAACCAAATTCTTTCTGCATTGTATAGGCTGCTTGGGAGAGACGCACATGCACTCACGCCTATGATGCACACCTTACACCACCCTACCCCCGCGACATAAGAACCACGTTCACACATTCTGTTTACTTTTTGCTAGTTTTTTGGGAGGGAGTTTCTTTTTTTCTCGACACTGAAAACCGCTTTCCTTTGCTTTGCTTTTTCTCTGGCCGGCTACATACTTCGTACCGGCAGCACTACCGAGTAAGGGGGGTCCTACCACCACCACCACCATCTCTTCCCGCAGCCAATATTTCCTCCCTCTCCATCCCAGCGGGACCAGCCTCTTCCCGCACTGAGGGTAACCGTTATCCATCCGTCCATACCCCCCCTCCGTTCCTTTCTCCCTCCCTCTCTTTACACTAGCTCTAGCTACGCAATGTGAGTTGTCACTTCAGACACACACCCTCCAAACTCGAGCTCTGGCTGGTTGGCTACCTACTATGTAGCTAGGTAAGTACGTAGGTACCTAGGTATCTAGTCCAAGCCGTCTAGGTACGTACTATCCCGCCCGGATCTTTTGATGGGGACGGAACGGCCCCGCTTCCGACCTCTTGGGGCGATCTGCGCTCGGCGGGGTCGCGGCGCAGGCAGGGCAGAGCAGGGCAGGGCTGGACAATATGTAATGGAGCAAGCTTGCCAGTACGTACTATTGTATAGTATCTCAGGTTGCCTTTTTTAGTCCCGGTTTTCCTTTCTTCTTTTCCCTCTTATGTCCGGGGGGCGGCAGCCAACACCGACAGAACGTTTTTGCATACTGTGTACACAGTATACATTAAGGTAGGCAGCGCTTCATTCACTCTGGATGCGCAACCGGCAAGACAAGAAACAAGACAAGAATGCCAACGCGCAACAAAAGCCGATGGACAGGACGCAGCAACGCTGATCCAATGACATGCCGTGACCCCGGGAGAGCGAGGAGCGGTGAGAGGAGACAGCCCTATCAGAGATTGGACCCAGGTGCTCGGGTGCGGTACGAGGACGCGGCCGCATTATTCTCCTGTCTGTATGGCGCCAGCCAATAGAACATGCTCCCTAAATACTCGGTATAGCGGCGGCTACGGACACCAAGAATTTTAGGCACAAGACGTATCCTTAAGCGCGGTAAGTGGTCGTCTCCGATAACCCGCTGTTGAGACCCGTCCTCCCCTCTGCTGCTCCTCTCCTGGGTTGTGATATTCAGACATACCAATAGTATATGCGGGTACCCGTCATGTACAATTTCATCAAGACTAGTGTATGCAGGTTGCCACCGCCGCGTCAAAGGGCTGAACGCAGAGCCGGGACTTGACTCGACTGTCCTGTTTCCTTGGCCTGCTTCGCATCTCAAGTGACGGTGTAGCCGCCGTCGACGCGAAGATCAGCGCCCGTGACATAGCTGGATGCGTCAGAGAGCAGGAAAGTCACCGGGCCCATGAGATCCTCGGGCGAGCCCATGCGTCCTTGTGGTATAAGAGACGTCCACTGCTGCTTTAAGTCTGGATTGTCGTCTAGGATCTTTTGTGTCCTGCAGGGAATTAGCACAGTGGTTCAAAGGGGTCTCAAATGCATGAACATCTGGCAGACATGTACGCACAGCGCTGTGAGCATGTAGCCTGGCGAGATGCAGTTGACACGGATCCCAGCTTTGGCCCATTCGACGCTCAGCGAGGCACACAAGTGTCGGACGGCAGCCTTGGCCGCATTGTAGGGCCTGTCAGATACGCGAACGCACGGGGTATTGTCAGCGGCGGTTTGCCAGAGTTTGCTCGTAATAGCTGATCAACTTGACTGGAAAAGGGGGTGCCATATCGGCAGCCACCACAGTCATGGCGCCTGACTCGGAGAGGAAATGTGCACTCACGCCTGCGGCTGGGGGACGTTGACGATGGCACCGCTCATGCTCCCAATAAATACCATGCTGCCCTTGGACTTGCGGTCCATCTTGTTTGTGTCGCCCGAGTCAGCGACATCGGACTCGTCGGGTGTCTCTCACCAGTCGGGGCTCAGCGGCCAACAGGGCAAGGGACTCACCAAGTGGCGCGCCACGGCTGTAGCAAACAAGTAGGTGCCGTCAACGTTGACGCCCCAAAGCTTCCGCATGCGGTCAATGGGGTAGGCAATGGCCTCGAAATTCTCAGTGAAGCCGGCTGAGGTCACCAGGTTGTCGATCTTGCCGTGCTCGGCGATGATCTCGGCGATGCAAGCCTCGACAGACTCCGGGTCCGAGACATCGGCGAAGTGCGTGGTGACCTTGGGGAGTCTGGTTCAGGGAGCGATCAGCCTTACCCTTTGATGGGAGAGAGATGGAAAAGGGGTATTTTCTAGTCTAATTCTTTTATTTCCCAAATAAAGCGGCCGGGAAAACGGAGGAGATATTGAAGTCACTCAACAGAGAGGCTTGACGGAGAGAGATAGAATCAGAGAGAATTAACTTACTTTTTGGCATCCGGATGTTCCTTCTTGAACATCCTAACAATGGACTTTGCCTGCCTGGCCGCCTCGTCCTCTTGTTTGAGTTCAGGGTTAGCAGTGAAGGTCTGTCTGTATGTATCACGACCTCTAGCTGCCTAGCACTAACCACCACTACTGTCGATATCCATGTACATGTACATTACTGTGCATATATGTGTACCATATCTCCTCTTTCACCCGGTTTCCCATGTACAAGCCCCAATGTGAGAAGGCAAAAGAGAAAGGAGTAACTCACTGTTCAAATCAACAATGGCCAAGTCCGCGCCGCTAATGACCATTCCCTGGCCCATAACCAAGCCAAGGCCCCTCGCACCGCCCGTGACGACGCCGACCTTTTCCTGCAGCGAGAAGCTAGCCAGCGTAGGGAAGACGTGGACGCCGGTGCGGCCTGCGCCCGCCACCGTCTTCGAGGCCGGCAGCTTGTCGGCGGCCGGGTACTCGACCGTGATTGAGTCGTCGGTACGGGCGTTTGACCCGTCCTCTGCGGCCGTGTGCTCGCGTTTCCCGGCAGACGGCGACGTGGCTTTGGGGCCGCTACTGTAGCGATGTTGCTGCTGCTGCTGTGTCATCGTCATCACGATCCGTCCCGGAGCCGGCGCGGTAGACGACAATGCCCCCTGCCGAGTCCGCAGAACGGCAGCACTCCGGTACAGAGTCCTGCTACTGCGCGCTAGCCAGGACATGATGGGCTACCTTTGCTAGAGGTGATGCCAAAGATAGCTAGGCAAGCAACGAGGTAGAGGGATATGGAATTTGAGAGAGTGCGAACGGCGAGCGGATGCTGCCAGCAACTCAGGTGAAGGAGATGGCACGCTTTGGCAATCGGTCGATTTCCGTTGTCTATGAGGAGTGTGTAAACCGCTGTCCATCTATTCATCGACGGTTTGAAGGATATGGACGTTGAACCAACCCGAGCTAATGTTTTTTGTACATACATACCAAGCTCCCAACTTCTTCTGTTTCAAGCCGGCAAGCCAAGGCAGGAGGCAACAATGCAGAACAGGCCCAGACAAGGAGGGACAGCGAAAGAAACCCGTTGCTTGCTTGCTTGCTTCTGTTCTGGGCAGTCACCACCAACAAACATCCAGGACAGACGGAATGCGACCAGTGTGGGGTAAGTGATGGCATGGCGGTGACGCTGCCTGTTCAAACTAACCCAACCTAAGGTAAGCAAGGTGACGGGAGGGGTAATCGCTGCGATCGACGGAGAGCTCCTTCCTTTGATTGCCCTGATACGTAGTACTCCTCATCTCATCCCATCCTATCGTATTCCGTAGTAAGGCACTAGTAGAATACAGAAAGGAGTGCTGCCCGCTGCGTGCTAGTCTATAAACAACTTGAAGCAGGCCGGACGGATGGCGGCCCTCCCGCCCCTGACGCTGGTTGAGCTTATATGAGAAAGCAGCACCAGCCGAGTAAACAACCGCCTGGTTCGTGAGTCGGCCAGAATGACTCTGTCGGTGCCGCTCAATTGTTTGACTTTTTGCTGTACCGCGGCAAATTCTTAATTGTGTTCATTTTAGTGTGTGCGTGGTGATGGGTATAAGGTATTCGAAAATCACTCTGGTGACAGATCCAACCATGGGGTTCCTTCTTAACGAGACGAAAGAAAATATAAAAAATCGCCTGGCAGCGTTATAGGTCAATGAGCAAAATCCGAGAGAAACGGAACTGACTCGGTTTGAAATGAGTCTCAGGCAGTAGTGTTCAAGTCCATTCGTGTATTTAGCTGCATTTTCACGTCAAGCGTTATAATAATTGGAGATAAAAACCAGAGGAGACGTGAAGCGAGACTGAGAGTCGCATGTCCTTGGGATAACCGTCTCCATGATATTTTCGCGGCGGTAGTTCGTACTGACTAGCCGACGACTGAACGAACAGCGCCACCCATCTCTCACCCTGTCCAACTACATATCTACCTCACTAATTACATCCTGAAAACGCCAAACTTGGTCTGGCCTGGCGTTACCTCATTCCGACCGCCCAAGGCCGCTCTCAAACCCAAGCCGAGGTACCGCCTCGTGTGCGCCGGAGGTATGACGCCGTCGTCCTACAAGCGCGCGCCGTGTCAGCAAAAGAGTCCACAAAAAAAAGAAGACGGAGTCAAAACTTACCCATAACCTGGCAGAAGAGTACACGGCGTCACTCTCCCTGTCGATGCGGGCCTTGAGCTCGGGGTCGGCCTTTTGGCCGACCGTCTCCATGACGGCGGCCAGCTGCTCGCCGCCCATGACGCCGATCTTGGCGTTGGGCCACATCCAGAGGAAGCGGGGCCCGTAGGCGCGGCCGCACATGCCGTAGTTGCCGGCGCCGTAGCTGCCGCCGACGACAACGGTGAACTTCGGCACGTCGGCGCACGCCACGGCCGTCACCAGCTTGGCGCCGTTCTTGGCGATGCCCTCGCGCTCCGCGTCGGCGCCCACCATGAAGCCGCTGATGTTCTGCAGGAACACGAGCGGGACGCCCCGCTGCGCGCACAGCTCGATGAAGTGCGCACCCTTGACCGCCGAGCTGCTGAACAGGATGCCGTTGTTGGCCACGATGCCCACGCGGTGGCCGTAGATGGTGGCGAAGCCCGTCACCAGCGTCGTCCCGTAGTCGCGCTTGAACTCGGAGAACTCGGAGCCGTCGACGATGCGCGCGATGACCTCGTGGATCGGGAGCGGCTTGCGCAGGTTGGTCGAGGCGATGCCGAGGAGCTCCGACGCAGGGTATAGCGGCTCCGCAAAGGCGGCCGGAGGGCTGGAAGGAGAGGGCCAGTTCAGGTTGCTTATGCACCGCCGCGCCAACACAATGGCGTGCGCGTCGTCGACAGCTAGGTAGTCGGTCACGCCCGACACCGACGAGTGCATCTTGCCGCCTCCGAGCTCTTCGGGGGTGACAACCTCGCCCGTGGCGGCCTTGACCAGGGGCGGGCCGGCCAGGAAGATGTGGCCCTGCTCTTGCACAATGATGCTCTCGTCGCTCATGGCGGGCACGTAAGCACCGCCGGCCGTGCAGGGGCCCATGACGACAGCGATCTGGGGTATCCCGGCCGAGGACATGCGCGCCTGGTTGTAGAAGATGCGGCCAAAGTGATCCCGGTCTGGGAAGACGTCTGACTGGTGTGGCAGGTTCGCACCGCCGGAGTCTACGAGGTAGATGCAACTAGAGAGTAAAAACGAGCCCGGGTGTCAGCCTATTTCCGAGGAAAGAAGGGGCAGTCAGAATGCGAGAACAACGTACGGGAGCTTGTTCTCCTGCGCAACTGTCTGGGCGCGCAAGTGCTTCTTGACCGTGATGGGGAAGTAGGTGCCGCCCTTGACGGTACTATCGTTGGCGACGATCATGCACGTGACGCCCTCGACGACGCCGACGCCGGCGATCATGCCCGCGGCCGGGACATCGGCTTCGGGGTACAGTTCGTGGCCGGCCAGGGGAGACAGCTCGAGGAAGGTGGACCCGGGGTCGATGAGGGCCGTGACGCGGTCGCGCGGGAGCATCTTCTTGCGGGCCAGGTGCTTTTCCCTCGCCTTGGCAGAGCCACCCTGGTGCGCCTTTCGCGTCAGGTCCTCGAGGCGGGCCGTGGCCTCGGCCATGAGCCGCTCGTTCTCCTTGTACTCGTCGGCCGAGGGGTCGACATTGCTCTTGATGACGGATATGGCGGCCGCCTGGTGTTTGGGGGTGAAAGTGGAGACGGCGCGCCGGCTGCTGGGTGTGGGGGGCAGAAGGGGCCGGGGAAGACGGCGGGGATGGAGGGGTGTTGTTGTTGTCGTTGACTTTATCGTCGTCGTCGTCGTCGCCGCCGTCGCGCGGGAGCACTGCCGGGCCAATTGCCGCGACAGATGCAGCATTTCTTTCGAGGACATGTTTGGGGTCGAATTGGTCAAGGCTGTTGCCAGCACTCACGAGTTTCGGACAGCAGCAGCATTGGCATCGGCAGCAACAAGTAAATACAGCCAACGTACGGAGTTCAACAGGAAGGCACTTGACCCGCTCGTGATGTGATCAGCGGGCATCCCTCCCAACCAGGGCAGGCACAGCCGCCTTCGTCAATGTTCCTGGCCTGGCACCAAGGGATGGATGGCGGCGGCCCGCCTCTAAGCCGCCGCAAGCCGAGGTCTGTCTCACCCGCCACCAACCCCAACACTAACCAATGGCGGCACAAGACATTCCTTGAAGCTACCGTACATGTACCTACCTTAGTGGCAGACTGAGCATACGCCGCAGCTGCCCGAGACGACGGATTCTGGGAACCGAGGAAGATATTCCAAAGACGAAGAAAACAAGCGTCAATTCTGTCCGTCCTCTCTCGAATTCCCCTCGTAGTTCTGTATCCTGCACACCCTCACTCGTGGCAATGGCAAGCTCTCCTTCGGCGATATCACGGGCGCTGCTGCGCTCAACGCGCCTCCCTTCCTCAGCGAGCAGTCGCACTCGCAGTCACCCACGCGCACTTCCCCGCCAATTGCCGGTGCCTCTTGGCGCCGCGTCAATACCAACACTACACTCGTCGTCATTTACAACTGCGACAACAAAGGCGGCGACAATAGCGTCACCAGCCCATCGTCTTGGGAAACGGCAGAATGGGCACAATCAACAACAACAGCAGCAGCAAGTCCGGCATGCCTCCTCCTCGAAACACCCAAAAGGCTTCGAGCCGCCGTCTCCCGACGACCTGGCCGAGCTGCGCGAGCGCGTGCAAGAGTTCGTGCGGCGCGAGCTGACCGAGGAGGTGGCGGCGGCCACGGACAGGAGCAACAGCTTCCCGGCCGACATGTGGGCCAAACTGGGCGAGGCCGGGTTCCTGGGCATTACGGCAGACGAGGACGTCGGCGGGCTGGCCCTGGGGTACCAGGCGCACTGCGTCGTCATGGAGGAGCTGTCGCGGGCGAGCGGGTCCGTGGCCCTGAGCTACGCGGCCCACTCGCAGCTGTGCGTCAACCAGCTGCAGCTCAACGGGAACCCCCGGCAGAAGCACCGCTACCTCCCCGACCTGATCGCCGGCCGCAAGGTCGGCGCCCTGGCCATGTCCGAGCCCGGCGCCGGCAGCGACGTCGTCGCCATGCGCACCAGCGCCCGCAGGGTCGACGGTGGCTACCTCCTCAACGGCTCCAAGATGTGGATCACCAACGGGCCCGACGCCGACGTCATCGTCGTCTACGCCAAGACGGACCCCGACGCCGGCTCCAAGGGCGTCACCGCCTTCCTCGTCGAGCGCGGCTTCCCCGGCTTCTCGTGCGCCCGCAAGCTCGACAAGATGGGCATGCGCGGCAGCAACACGGGCGAGCTCGTCTTCGAGAACGTCTTGGTCCCCGACGAGAACGTGCTGGGCAGTGTCAACGGCGGCGTGCGCGTCCTCATGGAGGGCCTCGACCTCGAGCGCCTGGTCCTCAGCGCGGGCCCCCTCGGGCTCATGCAGGCCGCGCTCGACGTCGCCCTCCCGTACGCCCACACGCGCAAGCAGTTCGGCACTCCAATCGCCCACTTCCAGCTGCTGCAGGGAAAGCTGGCCGACATGTACACCAAGCTGCAGGCATCGCGAGCCTACACGTACGCGACGGCCAGGGCGGTCGACGAGGAGGGCCGCGTCAAGACCCAGGACTGCGCCGGCGCTATTCTCTACGCCGCCGAGCGCGCCACCGAGTGCGCCCTCGACTGCATCCAGATTCTGGGCGGCATGGGCTACGTCGAGGAAATGCCCGCCTCGCGCATACTTCGCGACGCAAAGCTGTACGAGATAGGGGCCGGCACTTCCGAGGTCAGGCGCATGGTCATTGGCCGTGCCTTCAACAAGGAGTATGCTCATCTATCGACCTGAGAGGTCCGGAGCGTAATGCACATTACATACGTGTCTAGGAAACTTGACCGGCCTTCTTTTTTCGTATTGTATTGCCTCGCGTTTCGCTGCCGGCTGCTGCTGGCTGCTGCTGGTGCTGCTGGCTGCTTTTGTTCTGGGCCGATTCAAAAAGAGAAATCCTGCACGGTACTATGCGCGGGATGCTGCGGAGGGAAGGTCCTGCAGCCTTGAGAGATAGAGCACAAATCGGAAGAAGGCTTCCTGCGATCGGCCTTACTTAGTCGCATCTTCCGTCTGGGTCTGTCTAGACGTCTTGCTGCTTGCTTGTGTGGACTGACTCTGCTGTGTCTGGTGAACCTATCCTTACCATCCTTGCCCTGCCTTGGAAAGCCGGCCAGTCTGGTTGACCCCCACTCACCCGCACGACAAACTCGGCTGATGTAGAGCCGCAGGGACGGGAAGGGGACAAAAAAGGACGCGAGTAGGGGGGGAAGAAGGCGGGAAAAGGGGGTGCTTGCCGTCTCCCGTTTGTCGAAAATACCTACTGACGAGAGGACGGAAAACACGGGAAGTTTCGGCTGCCGATGTGGGATGGCCCGCTGTTGCTTGAGCTGGACGTGACGATGCTACCTAAGCCACGTAGTCCGGTACCTTGGGTATGACAACCCCTGTAACCTTTTTTTCTCCTTCAACTTGTTTTCTTTCTTCCTTTTCTTTCTCCCACTCCGCTGCTGCCGGTTTGGTGTAACTTGGGGGGTCATAAAAAAAAGCTCACCGCTTGCTGTCGTGAGATTGGTGACTGATAAGAGGGCATCGCGAGTTGACTGGCTCCAACGGCCACACACCCCCCCTTCCCCCAGTCTTACACTGCAACCTCGGTGTGAATTCTGCATACATTCGAGTGCAGCATGACTGCATTTTCTTAACCGTGGGCCGGACGGAAAAGGGCAAAAAGAATGCCACCATGGGTACATCGTGATATGATCTGATTTCCCACCCCGCCCCATCCATCCTTCTCTCTTTCACCACGGTCCCCTCCCCTCCCCTCCCGCCGGCCTTTCTGCTCCAACCTGCATGGTTACTTTCGAAGAAAAAAAGCAAGAAAATTCCTGTTAATCCGGATGCTGCGCGTGGACGGTCGAGTATCTGACCTGACTTTGTTCCGTGATTCCATCATTCCATCATAGTTCTGTCATCCGTTTAACCAAGCCGGGATTGCTGACAATTCCCCCGCAATTCTAGACCCTCTCCTCCCGCACTTCTGATATCCCGACCAATCTATCGGCGAGTTCGTAGAGTAACCTGAGAAGGTTCTTGGAGTTTCACAGGAATGGATTGGATCGCACTCCTGTGTTTCTTCTGCAGCCCGGGGGCTCGAGCGGCTGGCTGGCCGGCAAACCGCTCCTAGCATTGCGGGTACCGTCCTCGGGTTCCTTGCAAATTTCTTGCTCCTCGCCGGCTGTATAATCTTGGTACCCGGACTTATATGGGAATTGCTTGCATGAGGTCGGTGTCGGATCCGAAGACGAGCCGCCTTTCTATTGGAAGAAGTCGGGGGAGAGGGAAACAAGCAGTAATGGACCGTGGATAATAGGACGTGGGCCGTAAAGTTCTCGGCGCCCGTGGAAGGATCCTGCAGGTACAGCAGTTACCAAGAGCGTCCTCCGAGTCTAAAACGAAGCAAGAATCCCGCGTAATCGTGCGAGAAGCTGACGGTTTAGGAAGGTTTCCAGATCAATAGCGACTAATCAACCGGGTGCTAAGCGTGGCGGGCGTTCTGATAGTGCCCCATCTAAGTTCTGTTGTGTCAACGGCAACAGCCTGGCGGCCGAGGAGGGCGTTCCTCAGCCCCTCATGGGTTGCTTTTTTCTCGTTTTCTCTCAAGTCAATAGACCGGAAAGTTTCCAGGTACACAGTCATGACATGCATCGATGGCCAGCCGAGCCAAACTTGTCCTCCCACAAATGGAAGACTTCAAGTGCACATGCCGGAGTGCTGGACATGAGACTGTCCGGGGACCAAGTACACGGTACTCAGCAGTGGCCTCCATTCTTCCCACACACGGTTGCCTGGATACTGGTAGTATCAAAAGCTCCCAATCGGCGGGAAGGCATGTTTCCTACTGAGGCAGGTACTTCGTTCCGCGTACAGTGACCAAGGCCGTTGTTTCCAATGGGTATACAGCGGCCTGACGACACGCCAGGCTTGACTTGACAGCCAAACTCGCTGGAGTGGGTTACCGATATTTCGACTTTGTGGGTTCCCTTTAGGTTGCATACTGGTACGATGCAGTCAATCAGGCCAGCCAATGGGGACCCAGGTGCCACATAGTCCCGCTGCGAGTTCTTGGGAAACAACAAACCGGCCATTATTAGCTGCGGGAGCTATATTCCAATCCAGACCAGGCCAGACAGGCATTGATGCAAACGCTCGGCTAGCTCAACCCGTCAGTTGTTGCATCGACTGGACGTTTCCTAGAGGTCGGGGGTGGCTTGTACCGCATCCGGGCAGAGTGTTATAAGAGAAAGCCGCCGAGGGATACTATAGAGTGCCGTCGTATTGGTATATGGCCAGCCATACCATGCCAGCGAATCACGGCGCTAGTGGCCCGCCATAGTCATAAACTTCCTCGTCGTCACCACCCGTTCAATATTTGGACGGGGTCATTCCCGACTGTGCACGCGGCACAAGGTTGCGACTCAGTGAGGTGAGGTGACCAAAGGTGCCTTTCATAGATGATGTATTCATTATTGTCGCCACCCAGCCTGCGAGGGGGTGCGGGCTTCACACCGGCTTGACCGGTTGGCAAGGGTGCTGCACAACTGACTGCTCATTTCGGCATCGGGCGTCGAGTTGGTGTGCAGGTGTGGTGCTGGTGTGTCTTGAGAGAGAGAAGTGACGGAGTCGGACCGGGCGACTAGGAAAATACCTGTAGGTCTAGGTGTAGTGAATGAATGGTATTGGGTTTTTAGCTATTTCCGGGGAAGGAACCGGGCCTGGCTCGATATATGTGGCATATACCTGACAGCAGCAGGCTAATCGTGCCCCGCAGCGGAAAGGTCGTCTAGGGCTCATGAGTGTATGCACAAGCATTCATACCTAGGTAGGTACCGGGTAGGGTACCTACCTTAGTTATGCTACCTTGGGTGCCAAGTGAAGACAACGTGGTCCCCGGTGCTGTGCCCCCCAACAACGAGACACGATTGATGTTTGCAGTTATCCAGTCGTTCGCCACCACGTTGCCCCGTGGGAGAGGCGGGATCGGACCGTGAGTGCCTCCAAAACCCGCGGACTGGAATATGTAGCTCTCTCCTGTTATTGATGCTATTGTCCAATACAGGGGTTCGCTCGGTGGAGGCCTGCGATTTGCGGCCTGCAGGCTGTCGAGTCTTCAGCGGCATGGCTCCGTGCCCTTGCCTCACATCCTCACCGGTCGGTTTTTGTCTGTCGTGTTGCTCACCGGTGTTTAGGGGCCATGGCAATATCAGGCCTATGTACTTGGTACCATGGGCACGCTCAAGTCCATACCCATCGCACGAGCGTCCGCCCAAGGATCAAAGCAACATACCGTCGATATAGAGCGAGCCGGCCTCGCCGAGGTCAACAGCGGAGAAAGCCGTCGTTCTTAGCCACTCTCGACAAGCTCAAGCATCTTGCGCTCTCTTTGCCTATCCTCCTTCAATTCTCAACTTCTGTTGTGTCAGTCGATTGAATGTGCGTAACACTCCAACCCTTGCTCAAATCCTCTCCACGTCCCAGCAGCCTCTCGCCGTCGGCTAGACGGTGCACCGACATCATCACGGCTCAGTTACCCAGCTCCAATACCCAGACCGCAGCAATGGGGATCTACCCAGTGCTTTCCATGGACGGGATTGACGCAAGCATGGAATTCCGCGCGGCAGACGCCTTTGTGATGTCTTGCGGTACTGTGACGCTTGATCTAGCCCTGGGCAAGGTCCTGATGGTCTGGAACAAGAAGTACGAGATATTCCAGCTGCCGAAGGGCCGCAGGAACATTGACGAGTCCATGCTGGATGCTGCCATTCGCGAGACGTACGAGGAGACGGGCCACAAGGTCACGCCACTCCGCCTCAACATTGCCACACTTGCGACACTTCCCGGGGACGACAAGTCCAAGGAATACGTGTCTCCGAAGAACAAGGACGTGACCGACGGCTATCTGAGCACCGACTATCTTGGGGGGTGCGTCTATCCTGATCCGCAGGCAGAGACCGACACGTTGAAGGCCGTGCTTTTCTTCGCGGCAAAGGGGGACTCGACGGCCACCCCAGTATCGGGAACCCAGGAAGCGTGGGAGGACCTCCATGCCAGGTGGATGACCATTGAGGATGCTGCCTCGAAACTCCGCTTCAAGGGGGAAGTCGATGCTGTAAGGAAGGCCGTGGAGAACGTGAGGCGATCTGGTGTCGCCTTTGGCGGTTAATTCCCTTTGGGGAATTTACCAAGCCCCGCCTGGAGAAGGTTGAAGGGCAGCCGGCAGTTCTCAAGATGCTTTCTTTCGCTTTTGGGTATGACACTCTCTTGGAAAAGGAAAAGGGCCAATGGCAGCGTCCGAGACAGACTTTAAACTTACAAGAGTTTTCTGGTTTGCGAAGCATTTGTTTCAATGGGATGTATCTGCCACGCACACAACGAGGGTTTTAAAAAGTTCCTGTACGAACAAGGAAGGTATACGGATATTGTGAGGTCGAAACGGGATGCAAAATGTCAATGGATGAGTGTAGATTCGAGCCGAATTCACCCCAGAGCTCGTCCCAACATGGGACGACCTTGAATACGAACGTGATCCGACTTTTTCGAGAAGCCAGGATGGAAGTAGGAATTCATGCCCTGCGCCAGCCCAGACAAAGGACAATGCGCGCTGGCCTGGCCAGTGACGGGAAATGAAGGTGTGGGGCCAACTTCAACCCGCCGCTAGTGGTGCCTTCCGCGACGGATTTCATGAATGTCCAGCAATCCTGGTGGGGTGGCAAGGGTGGGTCGCAATATGTGACATCATCCTGGAACTACCCCGCGCTCCCCCGCCTTTAGAGCTCGCTGCCACGGGGACCAAGCGATAAAGATCCCAAATCCAAAGGCACGGGGCAGTGGGGGGGAGATAGATTCGCCCGAGGGCTCCTATCGCATAACGAATGCACACCTTAGGTAGCTACCTAAGTAAGGGTGACCGCGCATTACTCAGGATCAAGTCAGCTTTATCTGCTAGGTCCGTGGAAATTCCGTAACCTCCTATGTCCGGCCAACTCCGTCTTCGTCTCAGTGCCCCTTTCGCTCTTTCCACGAGCATCACCTCTCCGCGTCATCTCTCTCCCAGGAGCCCACATATCTTTGCTTTGTCAGTCACTTCCCCAGCACGGCCTACATCCAATTCGACCGGCCTCTTTGCAGCCCATTCTACACATACGCCAGCTACTCACCCCCCCCGAGTTGCGAAGATGACTACCATGCCAGCTACCCACGGCCACAGCGAGGCTTGTTGCAACATTCCTCCCGTGGTCTCTTCGGGCTACAGCGCCAAGGGCTCATACGAAGAGCTTGGCGGCTTCAAGACCTGTGCGGATAGCTTCCCTTCCAATTGACCCTTGTTCCATCTGGTTAAAGAACCCCACGACCTGGCCTTACTGATTGAGCAATTACTTCCTCTCCAGACGTCACGGGCCCTGGCGACGCGACCAAGGGCATCATCTACATCTATGACATCTTTGGCTATTTCGACCAAACTCTACAGGGAGCCGACATCCTAGCCACGAGTGACCACCACAACCAGCACAAGGTCTTCATCCCTGACTGGTTCAAAGGAGAGCCCTGCCCCATTGAGTGGTGAGTTCTCTCTTGTAGCACTCTCAACAGCAAACCGTGAATTTCTCTCTCTCTCTCTAAAATTAAAAAAAAATTAAAAAATTACTGACGACAATCGCCGACGGCGGCGGCGGGCAACACGCAGGTATCCGCCCAATACCCCTGAAAAGCAGAAGAACCTGGGCAATTTCTTCGCCAAGAACTCCCCTCCGAGCGTTGCCAGTAAACTACCTGACTATGTCAAGGCTCTCTCGGCCGAGAACCCCTCGATCAAGTCGTGGGCTGTGCTCGGGGTAAGCAGCAGCAGCGACCTAGAAATGCCTCCCTTCTCAGCCAGTCTTATTCCCATATCCGGCCATTGCCGAGCTGACAAAAGTGCGCTGCACAGACTTGCTGGGGCGGGAAGGTGGTGAGTCTGGTGACATCGGACGACTCAAACCCCTTCTCCATTGGCGCCGAGGCCCATCCCGCCATGGTCGACCCCAAGGAGGCGGAGACCATCAAAGTCCCGCTCATTATGCTCGCCTCGGGCGAGGAGCCCGAAGACAAGGTGAAGGAGTTCGAGGCCGCGCTCAAGGTACCGAAGCACGTTGAGATCTTCAAGGACCAGATTCACGGCTGGATGGCTGCGCGGGCTGACCTGTCCGATAAGCGGGTCAACGATGAATACACCCGCGGCTACAAGACGGTATTGGAGTTCTTCGCCAAGAACTGGCCATGAATGGGACCTCGCATCCCAACATCTATGAAGGATAATGACAACCAGACCTGACCTACAAACAAGACAGTATTTCTCGACGTGAGCACATAGTGGAACCATCCGCACCCAACTTAATGCAGTGGTAGGATATTCCACAGTAGGAGGATTCTAAAATATTTCAAATCAAGGGATGGCAGATAGCCAAACGCTAAACGCCAGAAAGCAAATACTGATATAAAAGAGAATACAACGAGGGACGTGATACATTCCGCTAACCTTCCCAATGCTACCCGGCCGACCAGCTCTTGTATACCCCAGATTTTCCAGCCCTCTTTCCCTGATAGATGAAAATAAAACCAGATTAAAGGTAAGCGATGTCGCTAGGGGAAACCCGGGGACTGGATATAGGGATATAGGAATATATCTAAGACAAAAGAAAAAAAGTTCCCCCAAAATTAAGCGTGTGTGAGGGCAGGTTGAGCAGTCCACGGCATTATCTGCCCGTCTCCCTTGGATTGGTGTTTTCGGCTCCATGTTGATGCCACCGCAGAAGCACTCATTTGTATGTATATCCGACAGAAACAGTGCAAGGAGAGCATAAAAGTTACAAAAGAAGCAGTTTTTTGTTGTCTCCAAAATCACTCGTGGCGTCTATACCACCTCAGTCGTGCAAGCCAAACATCTTCCTCAAGGCACCAAACCTCTTCTTCTTCGTGCCCGCGTTGTCCAGACTGACCACTCCCGCAGAGACAGAATGCCGCAGGAAATTGGGCCGCCGCTGCGGCAGATCCGGTACGGGGGAGTTCCCACTCATCGTTCTCGTGCCAAGATTGCCAGACGTCTGTGGGCGCTTGAGTGGCGCGCCAATTGCCTCATGTTCCTCGCCAAGAGGTGTGCGAGCTGCTGGTGAGTGAGCTGTGTTGATGGATAGTGGCGACAGATCATCGGGACCGCCGCCACTAATCGACAGCGCAAGGCCTACAACTTTCTTTTGCAGTTTGGGACTGCGCGAAGGCTCGACAACGTCCTCGTCGGCAGTTCTAATGCCGCGAAGCTGGGTCAAGTTGCGTTCGAGCTTGGTATCGCGCCGAGCCGCGCTTTCTGTGATTTCACCACGAGTTATCTTGCTCGACGAGTCACGCTTCTTGCGGCGAAGGACCGACATGAAGCTGTTGCGAGGAGAAGCAGTCGACTGACGACGATCTCCAATGAACGAATCTGTCGTTGCTAGAGCTGGTGCTGTGTTTGAAGCAGGGAGCTCTAGGTGACCGGATCGTACCGGCCGGAGGGTTGCTTCTGCTGAGCGTCTTGGTTGGCTAGGAGAGAGACTGGCTTTGTTCTGCCCCGGTAGTTTCTGATTACCGTGACCGTTGGCTTCCTCTGATTCCTCGAGCTCCTCGGGCAAAGCTGTGCTGGCGATGGAGTCCTGGTTCCTCAAGTGTCCGGGAGAAAGCTTCGGGGATGACAGAACCATCGGCGTTATGGGCTCGTCTTCGTCGCTCGACTCCTCGAACCGGCTACGGAAACCACCATTGTCTCCGCCATCCTCGTCGCTCGAATCGGCGAACCGACTCGAAAACCGAGAACCGGAAGACTTGGACTTCGAGGCTCGCTTTCCGCCACTCTTCTTTCCGCCTGATGAGAGACTGAAAGAAGGCATGCGCATTCCAGTGGGACTTCTCCTCTCGTTTGACGAGTCGCGCAGCGTCTGTCGCATTTGCGGGCTTGAAACCGCGCTGGTCGTCGGAGAACCCGGTGACGTGCTCCTCAGCGAAAATCTCTTGGCTGAGTGGCTTCCAGTCTGCACAGGCGGTGGGGAAGATTGTCGCATCGACTTGCGCAAGCTGAAGCCTTGCCCAGATGATACTGGACGGGAACGCTTAAAGCTGCTCTCACTTCCAGTGGAATCACGCCGTTTGAGAGGTGATGGAATAATGCTAGACTTTCCTGAACCAGGTTCTGATGGCGACTTTGACACTACCTGGCGCTGTCCTCCCGTGCTTATAGGTGTCGGAAGCGGAGAGGAGAGCGACGTCGGACGGCTTGATCTTTGGTCCAGAGGTCTAGGCATGGGAGCCGGAGGCCCAGTGCTCTTAATGCTTGAATCGGACCGCATCGACTTGCGCATTCCAGTACCATGACTTGTGTTGGCAGACCTTGGCTGCGGCTGGGGCTCTCTCCGTAGAGTCCTTCGCATCATTGGAGTCTCGCTCTCGGACTCTCCCCGTAGTGTTGTCCGCACGATTGGAATATCGCTCTCAGGCTCGCTCCACCGGGTGCCAGGCTCAATCATGTATGTACGCTCGGGATTTGCCGGCTTCTCTTTTTGTTGCTGGGCCATCATCTGTTGTGCCATGATGACGGCCAAGGCTTTCCGTTCCGAATTCCTACGTTCAATCGACTTCTTTTTCCGGGGCTTGTCCACAGGCCTTCTCGCCTCTTCGAAGTCTGCTTCTACGCCAGCGTCCTCTTGTGCCTCTTTCTCAAGCTGAGCTCGCTTGTCCGCACTAAGACTCCTCCAATACGCCTTAGCTTTCTCCCAGTCATCTTCCAGGGGCTTCTGTTTCTGATCTTCTGCGACAAGCGTGGGAACAGATGCCGCCGCTTCAGGGACTGCGACATCTTGTGGAGTGGGTTCGACGGTGACCTCACGGGGAGCTTCTTGATTGAAAATAATCTTTGAAGTATTAGGCCTTAGAGGACTCTCTACCACAGCGTCAAGTGATAGAAAGCCGTCTCCCTCAACATCAGAGAGATCCTCGTAGGCGTCGCTGTAAATGCTGCTTTCAGTATCGCTCTCGGGGTCCACAGTCAATGAAGCTCTTGGTTGTGCTTCGGGTGATGTGTGCTCTGATCTCTCTTCATCGGGTGTCTTCGTGATGGCACTGGTTTCGGCTTTCTCTTGCGGGGGTGCAGCGTTTCTATATGCGTCTGTAATTGATGGCTCTGATTCATCATCTGGAAACCCGCCAGGAACATCATAAATGTAGGAGCTACGTCTCTCGCCCTCAACTATAGAAGGGGTGGGCTGCGATATTGAAATAGTTGGAATGCTTGGTTCGCCAGACTCATCGCTGGCTTGAGTGGCCTCGATATGGGCTGTATTATTAGTGACAGCTGTGCCATTTGTGTGCGGAGGCTTGGACGAAGCGAGCTTAGGGTCAGTTGCTGCCACAAACTGAGGATCGGACTCCCCGGGAACCTCGAGCGCGGTTGCCAGTTCCTCAGCCGAAGTGCTCGAGCTGTCGCTGAGATAGCCACTTCCCTCGACGCTGGTAACAACAGGGGGCAGTGGTTCTCTAAACTTGGAAATGTTGGCCGCGTGTCTTGCGTGTTCCTGCTCCTGCGATAGTATTGCACCAACTGCGTGATCACTACTTAGGCCCAAAGGCGCCACGCCCGAGCTGGAATCCTCAGTTGCCGTCGGAACACTTGGTTGAATGGTAGGGCTGGCAGGCAGCGACGGGCTATGCCCCAAGTCCGCTATGGGCCGAACCAGTGGCCGCTCATCTTCGTCTGAAGCAAGCTCTCTGGGTTTCCGCTCCCTGATACTGCCAAAGCTGGGTAGGGCAGGCCTGGGTTTCATGAGCTCGTCGTCATCAAGAGAAGGGAGTTCTTTCTTAGCGCGTCCAATCCCGAGCCATGGACGACGAGTAGTCGCATTCTGAGGTGAGGCTAACAATGGCGAATCACTTTGATTCGTCGAAGCCGATTCGCCCACGACCTGGGTATTAGCGTCGTCGAAGCTCACACGAACCGACTTTCTCCGTGACACGGGTTGTTCATCGTGCTGAGTGATAATAGTCGATGACTCAGATGTGTCGTCCGAGGGCGATGCGCCTCTTGATGGGCTATTCCATTTCAAAGCAGATTTACGGGGCGATATTGACCGAGGAGGCGGGGAGTGCTTGACAGTCAGAGTATTTTGAACAGGGCCAAAATGAGCTTGTCGCACAGGGCTGTTCGAATGGGTTCGTTCATGCGCCATTTTTTGCGGTATCGAGGACCCGACATCTGTAGCCCTTGATACTTCCCTTCCGACGGGATCAACGGGCTGTGCTATTTCATTAGGAGTAGCGGACGGGGCGCTCGAGGGGGCGCTCGTTCTGTGCATAACTCCTGCGTCTGACCGAGTCTCCGCGTCTGCTTCACTATACAGTTTTGGTTTTGGTGGGGTGGTGTCGAGAGCTAGAGATGGCACAGACGAGACTCGTTGAGGAGGGTTTCTAGATCCCTGGTCTGACGGTTGCGGCCCTTCATTGGTTATCAAGGACTGCCTTTTCGTAGCCTGTTGCTCTGAATCTCTCGGGACAGCAACGGCAACCGGAGTTGTTGGCGTCACTGTCGAGACCGCGGGCTGAAGTCGCATGGTCGCACCTGCGGTGCGGCTTCTCTCGTCTTCGCTGGCCCTTGCAACCGTGCCTCTGGTACGGCCCATTGTGCTCTCGGAGAGATGCGAGCCAGACCCCCGCGACGTGCGCTTGTTATTCTTGGAGGCTGTCGGTCGCTGGGAGGCCTCCAAGACGGCGTACTCAACCGCCTCCAAGTCGGCTTGCCGAACCATTCTCCGAGAATTGGGATCATAAACCAATGCCGGAGAGGAAGACGAGACAGAGCGCGTGCTTGAGGCTGACTGTTCATGTCTTTGGGACTGCTGCCTCGGCCGGTGCATGTTGTCTGCCTTGTGGTGGTTATCGGCGGTCTGTGGATATTGGTTGGTGGGGGTTAGTGAGCTGGCCGAATCGGGGTTCTCAGTCGGTGAGACGGGCGGAGAGCCAACTCTTGTCCGCGCTGGATACGAAAAGTTGACAGATGAGGCTACACTGCTTGACCGGGTGGCCTCGGCAAGCTGCTCCGCGAGGGGCTGCTGGGGCGGGCTTGAAGGCGGGCTCGCCATCGCAGGATCCGTCCTGCGGACATTGCTAGGATCGCCTAGTTTCGCGGCGCCGAACCAAGATGGCGCATCGTCGGCGGCAAGGGTCTCGGAAGCCAGACGCAAAGGCGCGCCCATGGCTAAGTTATTAGTTTTGCGACGCGGCGGCTCCTGTTGCATGGACGTGGGACGCTGTCTGTAAGCGTCTTGAAAGTCTTTGGGAAGTGCCGGGACCGGCGGCATGTCGTCCGATGCGAGGTAGCCGAGCGAGTGTGATTGGCGATGCCCGGATCCGCTGCTTGCAGGGCGATAAGGGCTGGGGCTCCGAAAAGTCCTCTCTGTCATGGAGCTGCTGCTGTCGCGTCGGCGCAAGGTCGGTCTTCCACCCGTGTCGGACGTGGTAGTTATCGACGCGATGGATGCGCTGCGTCTCAGGGTGCGCTTCGTCTCAACATCTGCGACGCGGGTCGGCGTCATAGGTCGCGCACGGAGTGCTGCTGCGGCAGCGGCAGCCGATAAGGAAGAGCTGGATGCATGGCGTCTGAAGACTGTGGCAGCCGCAGTGGCGGCGTTGGGGTCGGCAGTCGCCGAGGTAAGTGGCTGTTTGTCGAGCAACAGCTGTCAGTCAGATAGATTCAGGCCGCAACGCAATGGAACGGACGGCAGCAGGGCGGGCAAATGATCGGCGCGCAAGGCCATATATGGGCTGACAGAAACCAGACCAGACAGGAATCCAGGCCAACCGGGAGAAAAAAAAAAGCCACACAAAGCAAAGCTCTCCAGCGGTATTCTATAAGACCGTCGCAGCATTTGTGCGGAGAAGCGCAAAAGAGAAACGGGGGAATGGGATTGAGCCAATGACGACATACCGGATTGGGCTGCCGATGCCTTCGCGACGAGCCAAACATGGCTGGCAACAAATGGTGTTGGGGCCTACGCGCGAGCGTGCGCTGGCTACCTCGTGGGAAATATTGCTGTCATGGGGAAGGACGCTGCAGCCGTACGTGTAGGGTATATGGATGTAAGTGGAAAGAGAGCGTCGTCGACTTTTGTGAGCTGGTAGGTTGGTTGCAGGTGGCTGTCTGCCGGTCGCTGAAAAAGATCGAAGGAACCTGGAAGTTGGAGGTGGGTTGGAAGACGATGATGACGGGACGGCGCAGCGCAGAGCTGTTTGACCCTGGTCTGGGATGAATGAATTGACTGGGGGTGATGTCTACAACGGGACCTCAGGCGAGCAAGGGCAGCAAAAACACGCTAACGTTGCAGAGCTACCACGCCATGGGGGTGGGACGACGCCTTTCCCGCTTCGGAAACCTGGGCTGCAGAATTTGGCCGCTCTTTCATCGCTTTCGTTGGTTCATGCGGC
Source organism: Lasiosphaeria ovina (assembly GCA_033439765.1). Classification (NCBI taxonomy): domain Eukaryota; kingdom Fungi; phylum Ascomycota; class Sordariomycetes; order Sordariales; family Lasiosphaeriaceae; genus Lasiosphaeria; species Lasiosphaeria ovina. Next base: position 2,185,821 of record JAULSN010000009.1, read on the forward strand.
GGCGGCCAGAAGCTAGCCAACCGAACATAGCCTAGCTTTGTGCGAAGGCCAGATCCGGGTGAGCTGTTTAAGTGATGACGCCTCAAACCTCAAGCTCAGCGCCGTCTTGTAACCCGGTAATGTCTTGTCTTACTGTTGGAACTTGGCTAGCTATTCCCTCGTCGAGCGTTTCGTCTTCGCCAGCCTTGACCATCCTAGCAATTGCCAACGGGAGATTGAGACGACCCCTGCCACGGCCTCGGGGTAACCGGGGCGATTGAGGTGGTTGACTGTTCCACACAATAAGAATTGTGCTGCTTCGAGCACAACCAGAAAAACATGTCCTTTCGAGTCGTGTGTATCCGTAGCTTCAAGATTTTTCAGCTATTATTATTATTGAAGTCTCATGACCATTTCCGGTGCCTGCCTGTGCCCATCCTAATAAGACTGCACTTGTAAAACAAACCTGAGAGCGCTTTACCGCTCGAGGTACGGGTAGATAAGTGCCTAAGTATCATTTTAGTGACTTGCTTAATTGGAGCAAACTCCTCGACGTTCGTGGATCTCCACCAGCCGAACATCCCGAATCATGGCACATACTGTAGCCAGCCGTCAGCGAGTCACAACAGTATTGGCGGGTCCAAGAACGCCCCAGATTAGTCGATTGACGAAAATTGTTCGCTTGTTGTTAGTTTTTTGCTTGATCATCCTTTTGGATATTGCCTGTTTAAAGCTTGGTTTGCCACCCGCACACGGTAACTAGCAGAGCATGCTTCGGCTACGTCTTCCCGAAGCCAGCGGCTTTCTGACGGCTCCATTGTGTCCATGCTTGCGATTAACGCACTCACGACCAAGTCATGCCGTCCTTATTCAGCGAGGGAAGAAACTGCCTTAGCAACACGTCTACAACTGACAGATTATAACATGCAGAAGCTCATAGAGTTTCTGGGCTGGAATAGGGTCAGTCAAGCGAGCCGCAGCTCGAAGATATGGTACTAAGGGTAACACATGAGCTACATAGCACACATGTAACTAGGTAGCTGGACAGTGGGTGTTGGTGTTAACTACCTCTCGGTACCGAAGCAGTCTGCTTCTTTCACGATACCTATCTATCTGCTGGTGACACTACCTATCAAAACACACATAGCAGTTATGTGGACTACCATGATTGAGGGTATTGGGCTGTGAGGTGACTTGTGTAAGGTGGTCTGGCATGTGCCTCGATCGCTTTCTAATTCGCACAGGGGAGAGGAGTCGGTGAAAGGGTGATTATGTTAGAATTAATGGGATAATGTCTGGAGGGAGAACTCAGGCGCCACCGTGGTGGTGCGACGTGGCAATAGCCAATTAACATTTCAGAGAATGACTGTCATGAGTCCCAAAGAGTTGCCAAAAGGTGATTTTGGAGAGGTGCTAGGGGTCAAAATGAGCTTCATCTAGAAGTTCAAAGTGTCCAGGATGTTCAGCCACCCAAGTTCAGCATTTCCACACCTATCCAGCTGGAATTGCTAAAGCAACAGCCTCCTTGTCTCGTTCTAGGCCACTCTACTCTTCCCCACTAATGTCGTGCGTCGTTCCAAACATTTCATGTAGGACCGATGCGAGAAGTTGTTCTATGATTGTGGTGCACCTGTAGCTGAAAGCTTTCTCGCGGTGACTTTGAGAGGTGGTGTCTTGTCTAAGCAGCACCGCCACCGTGGCCGGAGCTCCTACCGCCCACAGAAAAATGATGCGTCTCCGAATGATAGCTTGAGTGGATATGGCCGGCTGAATTACAGCACGTGTGAGGTGGGAGATGGTCGTGCCGACCCAAAGGGTCCATTCCCCCTTCAGGAGGTAACTCTTCGTCGGGGTCATACTCCTCATCTTCGTATTCTTCCTCGTCGTAATACTCCTCGCTCTGGGTGCCCTGGCTGTAATTGCCGTTCATGGCGGTACCGTGGCCGGCAGGCTGGTTGGGATCCTGTGCCGCGCTGTTGTTCTTGGCCGGAGGCTTGCCATTCTTCTTGCCCTTGTGCTTTCCTTTCTTCATCCGCTCCCATTGAGCCCTCCGCTGTTGTTCCAACTGCCGTTGCTTGCGGTCTTTGATCTCGTACTGCCGCACCAAAGCCTCGGGGGGGTGTCCAAAAATCGACTCGTACTCGCAGAAATGGCAGATCCAGATTTCCTCAGGCTTAGGCGGATGGCGCTTGTTGTACAACTGGGCTTGCTGCCGACGAGCCTTTGCCGCAGAGTTGCATTCTTTTGCTAGACTTCTCCGCGTGCGCTTTTGCGTGGGCACCGTCTGGTGTTGGCCACCATCGCCACCTTTCGAGGCTGCTTCTTTAGGTGCCATGTCGGCAGCTGGAGGCATTGCCGAAGCTGCATGACCACCCTGCGAGGATTGGGGTGTGCGCGGCCAGTTCTCTTTCACTTGTCGAGCTGCAGATGGCTGATGTGCCTGCGGTGCTATTTTGAAGTCGGGGCCAGGCCATGCCAATGTACCAGGCACTTGCGAGTCGCACGTGAAGGTGAACTGTGCTGACGCAGGGCTGCGCTTAGTGATCAACTGCTGGTGCAAGAGACTAATGTTTTCCTGGCCTTGGCGCGGGGCAAGTTTCTCGGCGTTAGCAATGGCTGTGGATATGATACCAGTATTCTCACCTGTTATAGAAAATTAGCATCAGAGCACATAGCTGTCAACAAATAGACAAGCAAACACCTACTCGAGCCAGAAGCCCATTGATTGGGGCGCAGCTTACCGTTTCTCCCAGCCCAGTTATTGGTCGAGTCAGACAACGGTCTGAGAGGGCTCCTACCGCTCCTAGGCCGGCCGTATCTCCCTCTTCCAGGTCCAGCGACATTCTGCGTCCCCGAAGCGAAGTTTCCGGAGCCATAGTATGGAGTCGGCGAGGGGGTTAACGAGAGTGCGTGGCTTTCTGCAGATTGAGCAGCGGCGGCAAGAGAGGCAGCCCCAGAGTTAAGATCATTGATGATATGGATTCCAATTAGAGCAGAATCCTGAGCCGTTGGGATCTTCCTTTTCTTCTTATTGTTTGTGTTCTCAAAGGAGTCGTACCCGTCAACCGAGGACGTTGCTGAGAGAGGGAGGTGGGAGTTTGCATGTCTTCCTTGCTGCTCCGACTTTGGCGGCAGAAGTCCGGGACGGCCAGATGGATCAGCGCCTGATCGAGTGGCCACACCTTGCTTAAGCGCAGCATCCTCGTCGTCACTCTCAGCACCCGGGTCATTTCTCCTCGCCTGGCCTGGTTCAAGCTCCGAAGGGCCCCCACGGGACTGTCTAGAGCTTGGAGTCTGCTCCTCCTCTCGTAGCGGATAGGGATATGGAAACAATGGAGCAACGCTTTGCGGGGTAAGGGGGTACCGAATCGAATCGGCAGCCTCTTGAGATAAACGCTCCCGCAACCGCCGTTTCGGCAAGGGCCGTATAGGTCGGCCCGGGAACAACGACGACACTGTATCTGCTGACATGCTCGGATCTTGGTGGTATTCTGGTTGGCAGACCGGGCAGCAGCGGGTTAGCTTCTTCAAGACAAACCACAGAAATACGGAAACAAAAGCGAGAGACAGCATGAGGGTAACCAGGAGCCTGCCCGTGGCATGCAAGGCAGGAAGATGTCGCCCAGTGACGAGCATCATTGCCTCTGCGTGGCCCGTCGGTGGTTGGTTTTGGGGAAGGGGAGGGTGGGTGAAGTGGAAGGAGGTAAGTGCACTGGGTCCGGCAGCAGAATTATCGGGGGGAGGGGGGGTTAGAGTTTGTCGGGAACAGGAGTGGAAGGTGCAATCAGACAACTTACCCGTTCAAAATCTCACATAGTACCCAAAATACTCTCAAGATACGATCAACAGCCGATGACCGCCCGCTCACCTTGGTCCCTCCTTTGTATGCCTCGGGCTTCGTGGCGTTCTCTCAGCTTGGCGATTTTCCGACGTCAATTAAGCGGCAGGGATTCGGGGTTGCAACGATGTGGTATCGATCTGATGGGGGTGGCTGCGAAGCCGTACTGGTGTCGTGGCCGCTTCACTTTCCTGCCCAAAGACAAATCAGACTCGGCTCCTGCCGTCACAATAGCACGTTCTCAGAAACCCCTCAGCCCAAAATCAGATCTTTACTTCCACGGACGGCTCCCTCACGAAGCTCTATAACCGTCCGCTGGCAGCAGCCTAGCGCTGGTCTTTGGGCCAGCAGCGAGCAGTCTGCGAGGGGGGCCCGATTCTCGGCTTGATCAGCTTGCAGCAACCCACCTTGAGGCCAAGTCCTAGACCCTAACGACGGTTTGGCAGATTCCTTCCAAAAACCGGGGCACCGAAACCGTGAGGTAGCTGGCAAGGGAAGCGAAAGCAAGTTGGGCGGTTGTCGTATCGTGTCTGTTGAGTTGCTGAGTGGATTCTGATAGAGCAAACTGGGAGTTCTGTGTAGTGATTAGGAGAATAGTGGCCGGTAGTGCTGGCCAGGACCTAACGAAACGTGTTACATAAGCAAGGTTTGGCTTGCTCCTGGTCGGCCCCTCCCCCATCAGGCAGAGAGCAGGTGGCGCTGATGGGTGGTTAGTCCGAAAATGTTCCGTCCTGTCCTGAGTGAGAGGGAATTCCGGACACTGTCCTCAGTCTCGAACTGTACAAAACTCGAGGAACGGCCGTTCCGCATCGACAATTGAGCAATTTGGAACTTTATCCAACGGGGCCAAGCGAAAAGCTTGCATGATTCAGCAAATTTGACGTGTAGGTATCAATCATAAGTATATATCTCAGTTTGTCCTGGAAGTCTCTGCTCGAATTCCTCAAACTCTGGCGCTGTCTGCAAAACTTTGGATTAGTGGAAAAAGTCGGCAGCAATTGAACGTGATGTCATTTTGTGGTTTGTTTCCAAATTCGAAACTGTGCAAGTGTTGCACTTTTGGCACTGTCAGATGTAGTCGCAAACTAAATCTCATGCTTCTGCTGGAGGTGTCGATTGGGGGGATGGCGCCCCGCACTGGAACCGAGCGAGGTAAGCCAGGGTGCAGCGCAGGGCAGCTCTAGCCAAAAAAACTGCTGGGGGGAAAGATCGTTCGTTGTGCGGTGCTCCAAAGCGCTTCCGCTCGCCGCTCCGCTCTCCTCCTGCTCTGCTCCTCCATCCGCCTTCCCACCACGCCCTCTCCCGCCTGTCGCGTTCACCTCGAGTTGCCCATGCGAAGGCCAGCTATGAGAGGTTCACCGTTTCTGCAGCGACATCTTGAATTCCCCCTGACCGTCTGCCCACCGACTTAGTGGAAGCCCAGCTGATCTCCCTCGGCGTCTCTCCAGCCCGCGTTCGCATCTCTCGCTGGCCTGGTCTCTACACCCTCCAGTCGTCAGCCTGCATTCTTCGCTTTTCGGCTTTGCTACAATTGGGTTCAAGAGCCATTTGGATCCAGTTACAGTCCCATTGAGCGTCTCAGTATAGCCTTTGCTGCTCGTCGGTTCGCGACTCGGTCCCCCCCCGACCCCCGACTCTCTACTGCCTGCCCACCTCAGCAGGCGCCCACCTTCGTTCATACGACCCAAATACTTGCAGGAGGCAGCCACCTAGAAGATTGTGCTTCCTGTGCAGGCCATCTTCGTTCCAGGTTTTCCTTTTGCTTGCTCGCCTCAGCTGCGACAACCAGCGCGACCGCGTCGTCCGAGCTTGCGCCCCAAGGTCGCGCGATCCTCGCGAGCCTCTACAACGAACTCGACAAACCCCTCCGCACCACCATAATCCCTCCTTACTTAGCACGGAACGCCTGCGGAATATATATCTACCCTGAGAGTCACAACGCAAGTGCCGTCTCCAATCGCTCCAGCCAGCCTCCTCCCAGACCACGCACAATCGCGTACACACTGCCGGAAGCTCCAGTCTTCTGGGCGCGCGGGGATTTTAGATTACTGGCTTGAGTGGCTTCTCTCTCTGCGGGACTTGGAGCGTATTCTGCAAATTGTTGCGGTTTACGGTCAGAAAAACGCAATCCTGCCTTTGCTAGCTGGGTGCAAGCAATGGCAGGTCACGACCCGAGGCGGTCTTCCAGGGCGCGAACCACTCAACCTCAATCGCAAATCTCATCTACAACCTCGAGCAACTCAGGTCGGGCGGATCGAAACCCTCGATTCTTTAACAAAAGCGGCTCGCCTCATAAATCTACCTCGACGGGCTCCTTGTCATCTGAGCCACCGGAAGACACAATCATGGCGGAAGACACGCTTGGAACACGGCGGCGCACTCGTGGACAAGTCGAAGAGCGAGAGAGAACAGGGACAAAAACGGAAAGAGTTGAAATGTCCAATGGGGACGATGATCTCCAGGAAGAGGACGAGGCAGTTCGCTGCATTTGCGGGTTTGACGACTACCCAGGTCCTCCACCCTTTGACGAAGACACGAAGCATGGCCTCAAAGACTCGGTGGATATCGATCCGATATTTGCGACAGATGTTACTGACGATGCAGCTGGATTCTTTGTGCAATGCGACGTTTGCAAGGTTTGGCAGCACGGCGCCTGTGTTGGGATTATGACAGAAGAATCAAGCCCCGAGGAGTACTTCTGTGAGCAGTGTCGAAAAGATCTGCATAGAATTTTCACGGCGAGCAATGAGTATTTTCTCCCATTTCTTTTTTATCGGGATGGCTGTGCTTTATTCTCGGCCGCGAGGCTGAGAGTTCAGCTGAATGCTCAGCTGGTCCGGCTGACGGCACCGTCGATCGCGTCTCATGCGACCTCCTGGGATCTCGTTTCGCATTACAGGTTCAACAAGACATCGCTAACACCATGGCTCGCAGACAACGGTTTTCGCACTATCTTCCGCTCAAAAGGTACTCGAGACATTCCTCGACGGCTGTCTCGCTGAGTAAAGATGGAACCAGATCACCGCCGAAGGAAAGAGAGGGCCGGAATGGACGAGGCTCTTCAGCGAGCCAAAACTCGAAGCGGAGGTCTACAATGAACAGCCGAGAAGCCGGCTATGACGAGGCAGAGGCATTGCGACGAGCAATTGAAGCAAGCAAGGAAGATGCAGCCCCTGAGCTGCCCGAAGGTGGCTCGAGACGACCGAAGCGAGGAAGAAGCGATAGCGAAGAGTAGGTTTATTCCTCGTGTCCTGGCATGCACATCCGCTAACGTCTCCAAAGGAAGCTGGAGAGCGCCAAGAGGCGGAGAACAAGCTCCCGGTCCGCATCTCCATCTCTCGACAAAGCTGCAGACGACTCGGACGAGGGCGGCGCGTTGACACGGAATAGTGCATCCAAGTCCAAGTCGCGCAGCAGCGCGGCTTTCCGTCATCAGCGCGTCGAGAAACCGTCGGAACGAGAGGAGCTGGAGCGACTGCGGGCTGAGGCTGCAAACAAGCGAAAAGGGAGGGCGGAGCGTCGCCGAGCTGAAGGTTCGGCGTCTACAATTCTGGTGAAGGTTTCTGAAGCTCATGTGGATACAGATTCAGATCCTTCGGAAGAATTGCCGCTGGCAGCTCGCGCGGCCGTGAGCAAGACGACGGCGACCGCGGGAGTGCTAAGAACGGCAACGACGAGCGCCACGGGGGATGCCGCCCATCCCCCGTCGGCAGTAGAACCCATACCGATATCGCAGCAACCGTCGCCAGACACGGACACCACCGGCGCCGTGCCAGGGACGACCTCGACAACTTCGACGACGAGGAACGACAAGAAACGATCGCACAAAAAGAAGGGGCGTAACCAGTACACCCGGGACAGAGAAGGCAACGACGAGGACTCGCCCGCGCGGTCCCAGTCCAGAGACTTACAAAAAGAGGATCACCCACCTCCTCCAGCCGCCACCAAAACGAGTGGCGAAGGTAGTAACACTACACACAGCAGATCTCACGCTAAAGGAAAAGGCGGAATGAGTAGCAAAATCACCATGACAGAGCTGAAGAGACGGGCAGGCAACATACTAGATTTCATCTCACGAACACAGCTGGAGCTAGCAGGAGAGATTGACGCGGCAACAGGCGAGATAAGCATCAGCAACAGCAAAACAAGCGGCGGCAGTAGCTCGTCGACTACGACCGAGAAGAATGGTGCAAACGACGCCGGGGATGCGACAGCAGCGCCGGTAGCGCCTCCAGAAGAAAACAAAAACGCCCCTGCCATATCCCGGTTCGAGGGCGAGTTCAAAGATCTCAACTGCATGGAAATGATGGACAGCCTGACCCGTCGCCTGGTCAAGTGGCAGCAAGAGTACGCCACATGACACCACCTATAACATATACGTGTGTGTGTGTGTGTGTGTGTGTGTGTGCCCTTTTGCATACGCATACGCATACGCATACGCATGCTTTTCACCTAGGGAGGTAGGTAGACGTCTAGGCAGGCAGGCGCGGAGCCAAGCTCAGATTCTTTCTTGCCACCCCTTTACCCTCTCCCTATATATTATTTTTATATATTTTGGTGGGAGCATCCCGTCGGTCAGTTGCTGAAGCACCCTCGCGCCTCTGCGCTGGGGTCTCTTTGGGATGGATGGCAGGGGGAGTTTCGAAACCGGGTACGGAACCGTGGTCTGATCAGTTATGAAAGAGGGGCGCGGGGATGGTGTGGTGTTAAACCCGGGGAGGGGGGAACGGTTTGGGATGGAATTTCATCGGATAGGGGTAGGACGGGATGGGTATGGGTTGGAATAGGATTGGGGATGGGGATGGAATAGGATTGAGGATCTAAAAAAAAAAGGGGGGGGGGGGGGCAAGGTTTTTTATGTTATTATTCCCCTTCATCTTCATATCTTTCTTTTCCCTTCTGGCGTTTCCAAATACCCACATAACCTTCCTTTTTTTCTCAAATTGTTCACTCAGGTTCAGGTTCCTTCCTCTGCTTGTTGTCGTAGTCCCTATTCCTCGGCCGTGATATTAAAAGTTTTGTGAGATCCACCTCGCCCAGTGTGTGTTTGTGTGTATGTGTGTATGTGTGCGAGTGTGAGCGAGAGCGAGAGTGAAGGGGGAATTTGTGTCTTGTTTATATTTATGCTTTTGTTTCTCCTTGGCATACAACCATGTATCTCCCTATCTCTACATGCCTGTCTATATCCTACCCAGACACTTATTGCCTACTCGGCAATTATCTTCTCTATCTATCGTGGTACATTTGATGGTATGTATTTACAGTCTATATGGTACAGTCTATACACTCGTGCCGTCCAAGCATCGTCTCCCGAAGCGAGGTAAGGGCTCAGAGGCTACATATATGTTACATAAAGCGCGGTGGTGGTGGTGGGGTATCTCGTTGTGTCGGTATCTTTGCGTGTCGTGTGTCCTCTCTACGCTGTCCTCTGTCTTGGTAATTGTGTAATGTGTTGTTAGGATGGTGAGTACAGGTAGGCGCGCCATTAGGCCACAGCACCGGAGTCTGCATGCGTGGCGCGCTTCGCGTCGTTGGCGACCTTGCGCGTGATCTTCTCCTTCTTGCGCGCCTGGCTCAGGCTCAGGGCAGGCTGCTTGGCGGCCGCGGCGGCCAGGGCCAGCGTGTCGGGCGTGACCTTGTCGAGCATGAAGCGGCCGAGGTGGCCGCGGCGCCACTCCTTGACGAAGTAGTCGGCGGCGCTCTCGAGGGATGGCACGCCGCCGGGGCCCAGCTTGCCTGTGCGGCGGCCGACGCCGGCCAGCAGCTCGTGGATGTCGTTTGTGGGTGCGGGGCTGAACTCGCGGTACAGTGCCGGGTCCTGCAGGTTGAGGTGGTACAGCAGGTAGTCGGCGATGGTGACGGTCGAGATGATGCCGTCCTTGACGCAGCCGACCAGCGCCAGCTTGAGCATGTCCTCGGCGCTCGACACGTAAGGCACAAAGACGCCGGGCGTGTCGAGGATGAAGACGCCCTCGCCGAGCCCCTGCGTGTCGGGGTCGCCGTCCGTCTCGCGGCCCAGGATGCGCACTGGCGTGCCCAGCTTCCGCGTCACGCCCGGCTCGGACCCTGTCTTGGCCGCCTTGACCGTGTTGGTCATGCCCTCGGCCCGCAGCCGGTTCAGCAGCGTGCTCTTGCCCGTGTTGGGCATGCCGACCACCATGGTGCGCAGGCCCGTCAGGCTGTTGGCGTCGCGGGCCACGCGGCGGATGGCCTCGAGCAGCTGCTTGTCGCAGCCTCCTCCTCGGGAAGACCGCTGGGGCTTGGCATCCTTGTGGCGGTCGCGCGGGCCGGCGCCGACGAAGACGACAGCCTGGGCGTGGCGGTGCTCTTCGTGGAAGCGGGCGAGCAGGCCGTCGGCGACCTCGATCTTGCCCCTGTTCCGGGGGTCGCGGGCCGAGGGCGGCCTGGGCCCCAGATCGCGCTTGGTGTAGACGATGATGCGGCTGCGGCCCGCGGCGGTCAGACTGCTCTCCAGCAGAGGGTTCCACGAGCTCAGCGGCACGCGGTAGTCTCGGCACTCGATTATGAGCCCCACGTGCGAGAGCGTCCTCTGCATCGTGTACAGAGCGGCGCGGTGGTGGCCGAGATAGTAGGAGCGCGTGATGGACGGCGACACCTCGAAGGCCTGCCGCGGCTGGAACCCGACCGAGGCCTGAGGTGCTGCCATCTTTGCCGCTGCATTGGTCGCCGCAGTGGCGGCCGCTGCCGCGATGCGCGACGGAGAGGCCATTTTGTTTTGTATTTCTTCTTCCTCTTCTTAACGAAAAGATATCTTGGTTTCAACAAGACACGATTTAGAGGATGAGGATGAGGATGATGAGATGAGCGTAGTGGATGGCGGCACAAGTTGAAGCGCGAATGCGAGCTTCACCTCGTCGTTAGTAAACCATCCCTCTCACGTCTCTTTTCCATTCCCTCGCTTCTCTTAAACCCTTTTCTGTCGCGTCTATCAGATAAATAAAATAAGCTACCTGGCAAGTCAGGAAGGGGTCGCTGAACGCTGCCTCCGGCGGCCCTCCGGGGGCGCCTGCGGCGGGCTACTCGCTGCGCTCGGTATTCCGCGGCTTAAAGAGTCCGAGGTTTATCCGATTGACCAATTCCCACCTCCCATATCGACACGGACGAAAAGGAACCAATCAACATGCGAAAAACATTCGGCACGGTCGACGTAGTGTAGAAGAGACAGCTTCCCTACGCCACCTCCGGCTCGCAAGCTCGCCTGCGGTGGCTCCGCTCAGCTGAATAAGACAACTCTTCTCGTACCCAGAGTCATGGTGCGATGCCGAGAGGTGGATCAAGAGGTTTTGCGACTCCATTGCGCACTTATCCAGGTTTCCACCGAAAATTAATGCACTGCCTAGGAGCATGTTACTGCCGGTTTGCTCACACACATGTACTTAGCCAAGTAATCCCCCCACATCATGCATATCATCTCGGCTCACCCACAGTGCACATCAGCCAACATCGAGACGACATTGAATAAAAGGCCTGAATGCAGACAGCTTTGTTATCAGAGATAGCGATAGGATAAATAAGATAAATAAGCGCAAAAAAGAAAGCAGAGCTAATAGTCGTAGGGAATCATGAAAAAAAAGCATATACAGGCCATCCATTCGTCCATCTATCCATCCATCCGTCCGTCCGTCCGTCCGTCCATCCTTTAAAACCACTCTTTCTTTCCGTTCTTGACCAAAATCCCCATGTTACAATCCAAATAGGCAACGGAACAACAAAAAATACCCCCCACTCTCCCCGCCAACTATTCTTTCCCCTGTCAGCTCTTCTCCGCATGGCCCTCGTTCAGCAGCATCTCCAGCACGATCTGGCCCTTGTCAATCTCTGGATGGCTCATGCAGATCTTGACGGTGCCTTTCGAGTCTTGCGAAGCCGGCTGGAGACCGCTTCCCGTCGGGCCTCTGAATCCGTAGTCGAGACAGCGCACATCGCGTCCGGCGATGATCTGGCGGAGTCGGCCGTTCTCGGCGTTGCGCACCTCGACGTAGTCCTCGTTGAACAGCAGCAGGTAGTTACCAAACATGGTCGCCGCCTTGGCCTTCTTCTGCTTGCCCGAGTACTCCATGATGAGCGTGCGGCTGATCTCGCCGTGCTTGTCCACGTACACGGCGCAGTCCTCGTACGTCAGCAGGAACTCGTTGTCGTTCAGCTTGAACATGCCCAGCGGCCGCTGGTCCTTGACGCGCGACGCGATGTTGGCGATCGCCGGCAGGCTGAGGTCGCGCGGGATCGACTGCGTCACCTTCTTGTCCAGCGTCAGCAGCTCAAAGCCCTTGGCCGACGCTACGGCGATGTACGACTGGAACAGGTTCAACGAGTAGCACTCGGTCGGGAGATAGAACTCGTCGAAGTCGCGGAACGACTCGGTGCTACCCGAGCCCCCCTTCCTGCCCCCAAACAGCCGCGTCTTCTTCTCCGTCGCCTTTTGGAACACTGGCTCGAGCACCTTGAACGTGTTATGCATGCCCTCCTTTCGCTTGTAAAAGAGCAGCATCCGATCCTTCATGCGCGCCGTGGCGAAGAAGGCAACATCCTTGGCCAGCCGTTGCGGCGCCCGACGAGAGTTGTCGTGAGCCGGTGCCGGGAAGTTTGATACCGGGGCGACCACGTCGAGCGGGTACGAAATCAGAGAACGGTCCGCGATCAAGAGGCAGACCGAGAAATCCTCCAGGACTGCAATCTGTGTGACCTTGTTGATCTGCACAGATCTCGTCCACCCGCGAGGGTTCGACGCCTCGGAAATGTACACGCCGTAGTCCGTCCCGACGGCAATCACCGACTTGCCAAAGCACTGAAACGACGTAGCGCAGTTGACCTGAGCACGGCACACCGGCGGTGGACCCCTGCCCGGGCCGTACACCTTCTCCATTTCCCGGATGGCTCTGTCCAGAGGAGTCCCCCTGATGGACACACCCGACTGCCTCCCAAGGGCCGACGCCGAGTCATAAGCAAACCCGCTGTCCGAGAGGACCCGCAGGCGGAAAGGCTCGGCATTTTGCGCGTACAGCGCTCGAGCGTGTCTCGTCTTTGCCTCGATGATTGCCGCGCACCAGGCCGAGCGATCCTGGGCTGTGGCCGCGTATAGTGTGTAGATCTCGTGGCCAAGATGTTTTATCCTGAAAGGGTAGATGATCTTACTCTCATCGACTACACCCGATGTAAGGCGAGTGACCGTGTTCATGGACCCTAGGGAAGAACTAGTTCCCGTGTGATCCAGTCCGGGACGCTCCGAAGTATTGGAGGCTACTTTGTTAAGCTGTGTCCCCGAGCCCGTAGCGGCAGCGGATCGCGTGAGAGGGGCGGTGAGTCCCTTCTGTTTGGAGACGGGATCTTCGCTTAAACTCTCAAGGAAGAGCAATGGCATGGGGATGGGCTGTACACAGAAAGTTAGCAAACACCCAACGAAGAGATTATTCAGAGTTCCAGCAACATACCTCTTTGGAAACGTCGTATTTCTTATCATCCCGTCCGTCCTTGGTCACCACAGCCTTGGACAGTATGAAATAATGGTCGAAGAGCAGGGCGTGCGTGTCAACCCAGCGGACACCCTTCGAGCCCTGCCTCTGGAGGTCTCCCTGCTTGAGCAGCTCTCGCCCCAGATGGTCGAGGTTCAAGACGGATTGGAAGCCGGGCCGGAGCACCAGCATATTCTGCAGCTCAAGCAGTTCGACTTTCTTTGTCATCTCGGCCACCTTCTCGTCGCATTCGTGCGTAACTGCCTTGATCTCCTCGAGCGCCTTGGTCAGGTTGGCCTTCTCCTCGCTTTCGCCAACCATGTTCTTCTTTACCGTATCCAGTAGCAGACCGTACCTTTGGAGGCGAGCAATAGGCGCTCTCACAAACGTGGTCCACTCCAGACGCTTCGACCGCTTGTGTTCCCGAACCATATCCAAGAACTGGCGGAAGAGCAGGTTCCTGCCCGCCTCCTTCCGCATCAGATATGACGCGTGGGGGTATGACGAGCAGTACTCGATATAAATAGGCCTGGCCTTCCGAATCCACTCCCTAAACAAATCGCTGAAGCCGCTGACGAAAGGCCCCTGCTCCTGCTGTCGATACTTGAGCTGGGCAAGCAGATGTTCTTTGTTGATCTGCTGCACGGCATCAACTTTGCCGAACACGGCGTCGAGAAACCTCTCCATCCTGTTCACGGCAATGATGGGCGGTTGATAGGCCCGAAGCTGGTCTCTGTAGAGCAGCCGAAGCACGTCAAGCTGGCCCATGTACTCCTCCTCGCCCGTGACGATCTCGTGGAGCACGTTCTGCCTCTCAACCTCCTTCTTAGGTTTGTCCTTCAAATCCTCCAGCTTCACGCCGTGGAATGTCGCCCAGTCCAAGATGATTACATCTTCCTCAGACATCATGTGCTCCAGGTTCGCCTTCTTTAGCGTTCTGCCACAGTGATGTGAGTAGCACCTAACCGGTATGCCATTGTCGTGGAGTCTCGGAGCAAGCCTCTCGTCCTCGTGTAGCTTGGGCGCATAGCAACCTGAGCCTGTGAGCTGCCACAAGACGCCGTACATCTCGCCGGCGCCAAACTTGACCCACTCTTCCTCCGGAATGAGGATACCGGCCGCGAACATGGAATCCACAACTGAGGCACTCAACGACTCGGCGTCAGCGACGTTCATTGTGGGCACCTTGAAGCAGAACAGTCTGAGGACCCCTTCTTCGATCGTCTTCCTCTTCAGGTCCGGTTCACCCTCTGCCATTTCACGGATCCAGGCCGTGATGCCGCTGAGTGCCCATGGCTCCGCACATCGGTTGAGCTCCGTAGTAGTGAGTTTTGAAGGCACGAATTTTCTCCTCCTCCCTGTTGGCAGGGTTATCATATCGTAACCGGCAAGAGACGCCGGCGTCCCAGTATCATATCCTTCATATAGAGTTCCCTGCTGGTTCGGATGATGCTGGTGCTGTTGCGACATCTGTTTCATGGCCCGCCTCCGCTCCTCAGCAGCGTCTGTCCGGGAGCGGGCAGGTGCCAGCACCGGAGGCGTATTGCTGTGGCTTGAAAGAGAGATTGACCTTTCTACTGGCGGCTGCTGTGCGTTGAGTTGGCTCTGTGCATCTGGGGCTTCATGATATTGGGTTCTTGAATCGGCGCTCAGAGAGTAAGTGTGTTGGTACTGGCCTTTGGCTGGCGGGTAGGCGGCTAGTAACGATCCAGAAGAGTCGGGACCCGGAGGCAAGGCGGGAAGGGGTCGGTTCGACAGTCCCGGGTGATAAAACATATCCGGGTAGTCTTCTTTGATGGGCGAATCGCTCCCGCTCTGTCTCGAGTGGACGGACACTCGCTCCTCACCCTCGTCAAAGCTCAAGCGATGAATCTGGGGAGCCTGAAGGCCTCCAGTGCCGGCGTAGTCCACCGATACGTCCGAGAAGGGGGGAAATTCGGCCCCCTGGCCCTGTGGGGTTTGCATGGGCGGTGGAGTTACTCCCTCGTTGCCATACTGCAGATTTCCAGCATATCCTCCCCCGTACATTCCCAAATCCATGCCTCCATAGTCACTATCGGTACTCGCCTGCTCCTCTGCAGGCGGGGAAAGCTGGGCCGAGGGCATTGGGATCTCCCCGTACGGCGGGTAGCTGACTCCGCCAAATCTTCGGTCGTCCATATCACTCTGCATGGCCAAAAGACCGGCTGCTCCCTCCGGGTCACTCTCTTCGGAATCCCAGTTATACGTGGTTGAGACATTGTTCCTGTTCACGGTCGACGCATTGGACGCATAGCGAGCCACACCAGTATCCGCACCAGCGCCTTGTGTTGTGTTGATCGTTGAAGCCGTGGAGTCATAGCGTCGCAACGTCTCCATGTCATCGTCCGACACCTCTCCATTAACAGGCCGGGGGCGTTGGCCATGCGACACGCCAAGGTCCGACACAATATCCTGCATAAGGCTTTCCTGTGTGAACTGGAAATCGTCATCCCCACCCCCGTTCACTCTCCAGTCCGACTCCTCAGGCACATCTTGCATCGGGTGACCGGGAAGCGGAGCATTTGTTGGATGTCTCTGGAGACCCGTAGCGGGCTGGGAATGTGTTGGAGGAGAAGGCAGTGGCGAAGTTTGAGAGCTCGATCGAGAGGCTCTATTGACGAATGAGTTTGGTTCTGGCGAAGCGTAGTTTGGGCCAACGGGTATATTAGAGTGACTAGGGTATGGCGCCTGGGTGGCTGAAGAAGACGACGAATATCCGGGGCTCGGGCCGGGACTGATGCCGTTTGAAGAATACGAGCCATAGTACTGCTGGCTACTCTGTTGGTTAGCCTGCTGGCTGCCATGCTGGCTGCCATGCTGGCTGCCATGCTGGCTACCATACGATGAAGAATACAACTGATCATACTGCGAAGAGCTGGCGGGTGGTGCAGCAGGAGGTATGTATTGTGAACTCCGCACTGCCGGATCATAGCTCTGCTGCGCTGGTGGCGTAACAGTTGCAGGTGGTTGGGGCATGCCGTAGCCAGTTACAGACGGGGGTTGGCCGTAGGCCGTGGACTGGGGCCGGGCGGCCGGCGGTGAGCCATAGTTGTAGCTATAACTATTGTATCCAGTAACCGTGGCCTGTCTTTGGGGGAGCACCGTATTTGTAGCATATGCCGCCGGGTTGTATGCCTGCGGGGTGTAGTTCGTGGGCGTCGAGCTGAAGGTTGGGCTGGCGGGCGCATAAGGACTCCCCTGGGCATATCTCGTCGGAGGCGGGGGATGATACGGAAGGGAAGTTGACTGCGACCGGGCGAAGAGTTGGGGGTTATATGTAGAGTGCGTTGGCGTCGGCGGGCCCTGGCTCTGGTATGGACGTTGTTGATAGCTAGACATGGCTGCATTTTGTGTGAAGGCAGTCCGGTTCGGGACCGGCTGCGGGCCGTTTACAGGACTCGAAATGAAGAGCTCTTCATCGCCCCTGCCGTTACTTCCTGCGTATGTGGGCTGGACCGTGTCGTCGCCATTGTTGAAGCTTTGCCGTCGCGGGGGGTATGGTACTGGCTGCTGCTGCTGCTGCTGGTGGTCTTGGACCTGGGGAGCGACCGGGTACTGCGCCGGGGGGACATGGCCGTATCGGCGCGAGTCGTCGCCTCGAAATGACATGATGTTCGGCTTGGCGACTCAACCGGCTTCCTTGGCGTTGTCGTCGGCAGAGACGGGGGCGAGGGCGAGGGCGAGTTCGCGGACAGCGGGACCTGTTTGCTCAACGGCAACAGATAGGCGGCTGGCAGTGGCGGCGAGGCCGCATAAAGCAGCACGGCGTGCGACGGTCGGGTTCACAAGGCGAAATCCGCGATCGCCGGATGAATCGTGTTCGTGTTCCAAACAGACTAGTAAGCATAAGCGCTCGCGAGGAAGTCGTCGGTCAAGACATGGAGCCTGTTTTCAGTCGTCGAGGGCGTAGGCCGGGCGCCAAATAATCTCGCAGGACCTGTCGCTGTGGCTGTCGAGATTGCTGCAAATGTTGCTTATGCTTCCAGACTCAATGCTGCGGACTGTGTCGGTGTTCGGGGTTATCGCTGTCGGTCACAGACTGCGTCAGGCAGATGTGGATGTTGCGATCTGCCTATTTCGGGTTACTGTACAAAGGTTTCGATTGATTAGACGTTATCGAGCGCAAGTCGCTGGCAGCAAGCCCCAAGTCGCGTTTCGCAAGGCCAAAATGTCAGGTTGATTGACCTGAGTCGTAGAGAAGCCCGGCGGTGGGGAAGGCGCAAAACATAAAGTGTGCCCGATATCAGCAGTCCTGCCCGGTCCTGAGGTGGTTCGTCCTGGATTTGGGGTTTCAGGCCGTCGATGGTAGGTTGGGTTGGCGAACCGGAGTAGCGAGCTCAGCGGCAAAGCCCGCCTAGGCCTGCGGCGTCACACTTCTAGGCGGAGGCCGGTACTTTCTCGCACTGGATGGTGTATTCATGTATCGTATCTTACGCACCACAACTTCCCGCACCCGGCGCAGCAAACGGCCGAGGCAGCCCAAGCATCCAGGAAGGCAGACAGAGGACAGTGCGAACGAGTATAGGCAAAATAACGTCCAGTTCGGTGACCAAAGTCGTCAAAATTCGCAAATAGATGGGCAGCCTTTGCGAGTCATTCCAAATCTACCAAACTTCTTTAGCCCGTATCTTTAATATGTGTATGTACCTATAAGAGACTTCGTACGTCCAGATACCAGGTGTTGCATGTAAATCACCGTGCAGCAGAAGGCTCTCGCCTCGCTTCTTCTGGAGGCAGTATGCGGCTTTCCGCCATCAGACCAGCTCTTCAAGACCCCGTGCAGCTACTACTGTAGGCAGGTCTGTCCATGTGTGATGAAAAGGTGGCCAAGGCACTGGTGTGTTTGGGAGCCTGCTCGAGGCGGGAGCCGCCCGTCGAACTGGTTATGTGTCGCGGCGTCAATAGCGCCTCCTCTTCAGAGTACAATAGTCCTATGTTACATACCTCAGGTACCCAAAGCATTTAAAATAGAGTAACTCTATCATCAATTCGCCGATCTGCTTCTGCAGCAACGGACAGGTTTCGGTAATTCAATACATCCATTACGGTAGCACACCCATACATTCTTTATGACGGCATTCGTCCTCAGGCAAAGTGAATAGGAGACAGACTGATGGACTTGGGAACTCCCTGCTGCTCTGAGCTAGAAGGGTCTTCTACCCGGCTCAGCACAATGACGGTTCATAGAACAGACCGACAACGGAACTAAGGTACCCCTAAGGCTTTGTGTATTACCTATAGGTAACCGGTATTTAGTATTCACCCGCCTTCTTGATGTTTGATGAATGGCCTTTTCTAGAATGAAAATATGTAGACAAACAAAAAGAAGGTTGGTACTAGTAAATTCGAAGCCTTCTAGGCATATCGTAGCGATGCCTGCAGCCCTATCCGCCCGAAACAAGTTGACGATCTTGGGGTTCGGATCCGTTTTCGATTGGAATCCTCTTGCACGTCAACGGCGCACTCTTAAGACACGGCCAAGAATCACGACAACCCGTAATAGTTTGGCGACCCGTTGTTCGATTGCTTGGTTTTAGGGCGCATTGTTTTGTAGTCAAACTCTCTTCTCACATATACCTTCTGTCCGCCCAAAACTATTCGACCCTACATGGTATGTGTACGGAGGGAATACTGTATCAATCTTTCGCAGTTGGCGCACCAAACATGGGACTCCACGGCGACGGATAATCCTAGTGCGTAGCTAGAGCGTTCGGGTTTGTTTCCACACTAGTGTGCAAACACGAGTCAACAGCCCATGTGTGGTGGGTATTTCGCACCATTCAACTCGCTTCCAAGTTAAAGATCAACGCCACAGTTCATTGAGAGTCCGAGCCACTAGAGGCAGCTGGCATCTGTGGACATTTGTAAGCGCCCAGGGCCCTTCGTTCCTATTGTCAAGTCGAGATAAAATGACGGCAACTGCGAGTGCGGGGTTCGAGTCCCCCACTGGGGAGCTCGGGGCCAAGTCGTCATTCCTGGGAACCCCACCCCACCTCTGCCCGCGTCGTCGGAAGCACCCTTCGGCCTCCGATCGTTCCCCTCTCGCAGATAACTGTCCGTTTTTCTCCCTGAACATCTCGATCATCCCCGAGAACTCCGCCGACTTCATTGCTCCATCACACCTTCTCACGTATTAAAACATCAAATATCGCCAATATGGTCAAAGCCGGTAAGCAAGAGCTCTCGGTTTCGAACCCCGCAGTGGACGTTGTACGAATAGAGCTTCCTGGGGCCGGTAGATCCGTTCAAAGAGGGGCCGAAGGGACGTGGCTGTTGGGAGAAGGGGGGGTTCGGTCGAGGATTTTGTGGACCGGGAAAGAGAAAACCTTGATGGACACTTTATCATGACGGCACAGCTCGATTAGACTCGGAGGAACTTCAAGAGCCTTTGAGACTCTGGCACATCCCAAGACGGGGTGTTGTTTCGGGGCAAGGACACGCGACGTATGCTAATATTTTTTTTCTGTTTCCAGTTGCTGTCGTTCGTGGTGACTCCACGGTCTCGGGAACCGTCACCTTCGAGCAGGACTCTGAGTCTTCCCCTACTACCATCACCTGGGACATCACGGGCCAGGACGCGAACGCCAAGCGTGGCATGCACATCCACACCTTTGGCGACAACACCAACGGCTGCACCTCCGCCGGTCCCCATTGTAGGTAGCCCCTCTCCAGCCTAAACGTTGATGGCAGCGCTAACGTACCTTGCAGTCAACCCCCATGGCAAGACCCACGGTGCTCCTACTGACGAGGCCCGCCACGTCGGTGACCTCGGCAACATCGATACCGACGCCCAGGGCAACGCCCAGGGCTCCGTGACCGATAGCTTCGTCAAGCTTATTGGCCCTGAGAGCGTCATTGGCGTACGTCTTTCGGCTCTAGGCTCTTATTCAGAATCAACAGTGCTAACAGTGACTACAGCGCACTGTTGTCGTCCACGGCGGCACCGACGACCTCGGCAAGGGTGGAAACGAGGAGTCCCTGAAGACCGGCAACGCTGGTCCCCGTCCTGCCTGCGGTAAGAACCTCCCTCCCCAAAATACCATTATTGAATTTGAGCTTAATTCTGAGTCCCTAGGTGTTATTGGCATTTCGGCGTAAAAATGGAACAGACAAAAAGTATCAGGGCCGTGTCGAGAGACAGCAACTGGCTTGATGTTAGGCGAATTTAGCCATCATAACGAGCAAAATGGCCTAGTACTTGATATACTTTGAAAACATTGTTACTCAGTTCTGCGATTACCTGCGATTACAGATTGAGAACTTGCTAACTCCCTTGAATCTGTGGCTTTTGTCTTCATTCGTTGGTGGCCCTGCGTTGAGGACCGTTGTGGTACTGCTATTGTCGTACCTTTGCCAATCATGCTCTTATCTGTTCCCCTATCTCCGTGTCCTGAGGGTATCTCACATGCCACCAAGCACTGACAAATAGTTCACTCGACGTCATTCTTAAATGGCTAAGATTCATATTAAGTAGCGTTTCACAGACACAACATACTGCCATTTCAGACTACTTTCATGGCATCCGCGATAGTTACACAACTGAAAGCTAAAAGCCGCCAGGTTTGCGCCTACGTTTATATTCCCTACCTCAGACAAGACTTTGCTTCTCTTTGTCTCATTTCTTGTCTTCCCTTTACCGGTAACGCTACTTCTCGTTTATTTGAAGTAAATATTGACGGGTACAATGCAATCGACCTCGGCCTCTGCCTAAGGCACATCATGGACGACGACTTGGACAACTAAAATGCATATATTGTACCGGGATTATATGTCTTAT
This sequence comes from Lasiosphaeria ovina, assembly GCA_033439765.1. Taxonomy (NCBI): domain Eukaryota; kingdom Fungi; phylum Ascomycota; class Sordariomycetes; order Sordariales; family Lasiosphaeriaceae; genus Lasiosphaeria; species Lasiosphaeria ovina. The sequence goes on from JAULSN010000009.1 coordinate 2,206,906, forward strand.
TCGGATGATCTACAACCCACGCCTAATCAGCAATGCTTTCATCGACCAGTATGCCTACACATGACCCCTAATAGCCTTGGGGAGATACAGTTCCTCGAGATACTTCTCTTCTTCGTCCGCCAGGACCTCGCCGCTCGACTCGAGAAGCTCGTCCATCCTCGCGATCGAGCTGAAGCCGACAACCGGGCTGGTGACTCGCTTGTTGAGCCACGCCAGCGCCACATGGCTCATGGGCCAGTCGCGCTTCTCGGCGACCTCCTGCACCCGTCGGATTATACTTAGGTCTGGCTCGGCCGTGCCGTGCGACCCGGGCATCTGCTCCTTCTCCTCGCGGCTGCGCACCGTGGAGCCGAAGGCCGCCGGCGGCCGCGCCAGGTGGCCCCGGCACAGCGGCACCCAGGGCGTCAGGCCGACGCCCGTGTCGTGGCAGATGCGCACCATCTCGCGCTCTCCTCGCGGTACGGCAGATTATAGTGATTCTCCATGTTGACGAAGCGCGTCCACCCATGCCGCTCGGCCGCGAACTGCATCCGCGCGAACTGCGTCGCCCACATACTGCTCGCGCCAATGCACCGCACCTTGCCCTGCTGCAACAGGTCGTACGGCGCCTGCATCGTCTCCTCGATGGGGGTTGCTGTATCGAAGCAGTAGATCTAGAGCAGGTCGATGTACGGCGTGTCGAGGCGCGCGAGCGAGGCGTCGACCTGGTTGAAGGTGGCCGCCCGGCTCAGCCCGAACTGGTTCTGGTAGTCCTTGGACGCCTCGACCCACTGCCGCTGGCCCCCTGTAGTGCAGCACGTCCGGGACCTCGCCCACCGCCCAGTAGCACTTGGTGATGAGTACCACTTTGGCGCGCGGGATCTGATACTTCTTGATGGCCCTTGCCGATGAGCGTCTCGGAGGCGCCGTGCGAGTAGGCGTTGGACGTGTCCCACGTGTCGAGCCCCCTGTCATAGGCGGCTTTGAGCAGCGGGAGGGCTCCGTCTTCCTGGATCGCCCAGCTGATTATCCTGGGATCGCCGAGGTCGCCGCATCCGAAGATGGACACCGAGACGCACAGGCCGCTCGTGCCCATCTGGCGGTACTGGCATTTCGTGTTCTTCAACGACTCCTGGATGCCGGCAGGGATCGACATGGCGAGAAGGAGAAAGAGATTGTGTTCTGGAGGAACGAAACGCGAAGGAGGGTTGCCGCAGTAACGACAACAAGACAATGTCCCAAAAAGAAAAGCAAAACAACGGACGGACGGGGTCTGCCTCCATCAACTGTTAGAGTCCCCTGGAAAAGGCGGCTTTTCATCCAAGATACTCGCGGAGTTACCATAACATCACCTTATCACCAGGGACCATGCGGCCGCCGCTCCGCTTTCCATCACATCGCCGGTGATGCGCAAGCCTTGCAAATGTTGAGAATGGCAGATCACAGTCTTATGGCTTAATTTCCTGTGAGTGCGGGACTTCTCAAGATACGAAAGACCTCATTCATTACTTTGCGGTTTGCCTTCACGTCTCCTTTCTACGAGGGAAGAGATGCGGTAGCTCCTGGAGCCTCGGTATAAAAACTCCCGAGGCCTATCTCCCTCCGAGAAACACCCGGCAAAGACTTCCATGGCAGATTTATTCTTTCCAAGTGCCTCGCCAACAATTCTTCAGTGATCGGACTGCAGTAAGTGTCCAATAGCGGGCAATAGGGGCCCTAGAATAGCGTAGAATCGCGCCCAACACTCGGGACTGTGTTCTCCCACCGCCAGCTTGATGCCATACAATGTTTTGCCAGCGGGAGCGGATATACCAGCTGGCGTGTACGGAGTATTCTATAAAGTCCTGTCGCCGGTGTTAAGAGCTGGTGTTAACAAATAAACCCCAGGTTGTCTTGATGGCTTGCTTTCACTTCCGCTCCGACAATATCGTTGACGATATTCTTGCACAAAATACCTGGGCGTCATGTCGATCTGTTGTTGACAGGCAGCAGATCGGCATAGTATCGACCCAAGGAACGCCAGACATCGTGGCCTGGAACTCCTGTAATATTCGTCCAACCTGTGGAATAGCATAGCCATCGAAATGTTCGCTGCTGCATCAGCCACTTGGTTTGATATGCGATATATAGATTAAAGTTGGTCACGAAAAAAAAAGCCAATACCCGGCCGAAGCACGAAGCACAAGTCCAACACGAAAGGTTCTCGGATACGGCTACAACTAGCGCATCACATACCGGCCCACTTGGTTTGATATATTTGGCTTGGCTGTTGTGGTTAGATTGTGGTCCAAGTTCATGTATAAAGTCGTGCCAGAGGAAAATGGTGCACGTGACCCAGATCTGGGGACTTGGCCAAAAAGTTCAAACACCTATTTTGGGCGTTCTAATTGGCCCCGGGCCGCTTTCCCCTTGTAACCCGACCCGACCCGGACAGGCCCGGGCTGCCCGCTGCCCACTGCCCGGTCTGGACTGGGTGTCCGCAATCCTGCTGTGCTTCTGGCTCTAGTTCGTTCCCAATTCTCATCCTGTTCGCCTCGAGTTGCTCGTTGCCATAGTTGGCAGCTCTCGGTCGGTTCGTCCCCACAGTCACATCGGCCCGCAGACCGACTTTTCCGTGACCGAAGGGATTCCGCGCTATCAGGGGGGGTCAATACGATCGGACTAGCCATCTAAACGGCCACGACTCTGAACAATGCGCGACAGCGGCGCGGGCCAAACCAAAAGGTCTGCAGGGTAAGGTCTGCATCTGTCCCCCTGTCGCGCACTCGCGGGTGCGGGGGCGGTGAGGGTCCAGCTGAGGATGGCGAGGACGCGAGCTAACACCGCCAGTCCTGCAGAGGCCGGTCGTTGTCATGATTCCATGATTCGGGGGCTTGGCATATACGCCGTACGGAGTGCTTATCTTTTTTCCGATTTATCTGTTGAGATGAATAGCAATTGGCAGAACTTAATGCTCACTGCATACAATACCCCGTCCACAATGGGCAATTATTCCACTTCCTCGCTGTGCAGCCAGAGCCGGTCGGGGTTTTCCGAGGTTTTTTTTCTCCCTTCCTTTTCATTCCTTCCCCTTGAGGAAGGAAGCCAAGAGTCAGCGAGAGAGGGGTGCAGCGTGCAGGTAAAAGATCGTCACGACGGCATGAGGCTGAAAGAGAGAATTGGCGCGCTTTGCCCAATCGAAGGCGAACGGCCTCGCCTCGACCCGGCGTATTAATAGTAATATTGGATTTTGGGGGGCAAACAGAAAAAAGCCCCGCGGGCAAAAAAATGGAAATAATTGGGCAGTTTGGATGTGGAATTGTTTGCATATGCATGCACCCATGCAGTATGCGGGGTGGGAAAGAGGAGAAGACGACGAGCCCGGGCTAGCGTCGGGTAGAATGTTGAAGGTTGGAACTTGACACGCCGCTCTGAATCGGAAGATCCGCCAGTGCGCGAACAAGTAGCAGTCGACAGCGCCAAGAAAGGAGCCTTGAACGACCTACGATGGACAGCAAACATGCATGGACGTGCAACGTTCTCCAGCGCCCCCCACCTTTTTGCCTTTCAATATTGTAACCTTTTTTAAGTTCAGCAGCAGCAGCGGCAGCAGAGCGGATGCAGCATGCTGCTGTATTACCCGACCTGTAATTGAGAATTTATTATTGTCCGTCTTTGCCAAGTTTTGTATGGGACTTTGGTGGAAACACCACAGCAAGACATCGCGATACATCACCGTCAGGGGCAGCAGCAAAAAAACAGCAGGAATAGCGACAACGTCAAACCAAAGACGCCACTACCAACAAGATGTCTAGATCCGGCCCCCCCCCCCCCACTTTTTTCTTTCTTCCTTCCATTCCTCTTAGGTTTTATAGTATTCGCCCGAAAAGAGCGGTGGCGCTGGCGCTGACCAACTGCCATCCCACTTGACCAGCTCCTTCGGAGCGAAGGATGATTTACCTTTTTTCTTCTGGTGTCCTTCGACGCGTCTTCTAGAAGGACTAAGGTAGGCAAAAATAGAAAAAGAGCCAAACCGAGACCAAAAAGACCAAGGAAGAAAAAAAGAGGCGCAATCGGATTAAGAGTATGACTTGTTGTGGAGTCATACGTCACATTTTCCTCTCTTTCTGAAGGATTTCCCCCCATCCATATGACGTGGTCCGGAGTTTGTGAGTTGTAGTTGGGCTGGGGGTTGGGCACCTACCACAGGATTCCATCCATCCCTTCCTTCCTTCCATCTTCTAGATATGAGGTGCGCACCGGACAGAACAAACGAACAGAGATGGCGGACAATGAGTGGTTGTGACGAGTGAAGTGCCGCAAGGCAACATATTATAGCGTGGAGGTCCAGTGTGTTTTGGTGCCCGGCCTGCCTGCCGACGGCACGGAACACGCCAACACAAAGCAATCTCTGGTACGATCTCGCTCGCGCAAGCGGTGAACAAACCCGGGGGAGGAATACGCTAGACATCGAGGCCTGCTCACAAGACGCGTGCACCACGTGTCGTGGTATGAAACAGTCACGCAAAGTTAAAAGGATGAGGAACAGGCATCTAGTTGGACTCGTTCGTACACTTGTGGAGCATGTGTGTGCATATGTTTGTGAGAGTGTGTATTCAGGTGTATTTGTATTTGTCGGTGAATGAATAGGACGAGAAAACTAGACTAAGGCATTCTTTGGTATCATTTGTTGAAACGCCGACCCAACGCCCGCCCACAGCCCCGTCGCCCGGGAAAAAAGAGAACTCCTTGTAAAAATGCCAAAAAAGAAAACCGCGCCATCCAAATGTGAGTTCTGACCGAAAAAGAGGTGTGTTTGCGTGCATCATTTGTCGTCGCGGCCATCCCAGGCGGCCCACGTATGACTTAATCCCAAACATCGAGCAGCCCCGTCTGCCTAATGACAAATGACAAACGCCAGTCGTAAAATGCATGTACCGTCGTGACAAAAAAAATAGAGTGATAATACAGAACTCCATCGAATCAGAACAAGAGGTCCCGTCGTACAGCGAGCAGCTTCCCTGCTCTCGCCTAGTGCATCATGTCCACGTCGAGGTTGAAGCAGTCGTCTTCGGTGGCTAGGGAGACGTCCGGGGTGAAGATGATGCCACGCCTCTTCCAGTCTCCCCGCTTCATGAAATAGTCGGTCTCGTTGAGAACGGCCGCCTGGGGCCGCGGGGTAATGACTTCCTGGCTGCTCGGGGTGGCCACCTCGTCGTCTGATCCGCTTTCCGACGGGGCGTCGTGGTCGTGGTGCCTAGGCTCCCTCTGGCCACCGGCAGATGGGTGGCCAAAGCCAAAGTCAAAGCCGTCGTAGATGACCATGGAAGCTTCGGGATGCGAGCGGTGGCTGACTGACGAGAGAGATACGCCGTGGGCCGAGCGAGCCTGACGCAGCTCATGTGGCTGATATCTCCTGCTCTCGAGGTTGTTGAAGGCAGGCGTGGGTGCCGGGGCCAGAGGCGGGTGTAGTCTGAGGGGGTCCCACTCGACGGACATGTCTGTCCGGCTTGTCGACGGGCGTGATGAGTCTGTTGACGACCTCGTCATGGAGCTGGCATCGCTTGGTTTCCTGAAGTGAATCTCCCGGCCTCGGGGCATATCCGCTTTGAGAGCCTTCTGGCTCCGGAAGCTGCTGAGTATGCTGCGGTGGTGCGAGTGGTTATTGTCTATTGTGCAGAACATAGGCATGCCTGCGGTTGTGTGTGGGTGGTCGTCCAGCAAGATGGACTGGGTTGGGAGAGAAGGTTCGAGTTGAGCAGACGAGATGGCAATTATGCTCTCTCTGCCCGGGTCCGGAAGGGGTTGGCTTGAAGGGTTGGATCAAGATGGATGTTAGCAGCAGCTGGCTGAGGCGCGGGGCAGCGGGATATTTAACAAGCTAGGTGGTCCGGAGGTGGACTGGCTGGCTGCAAGTGCTAGGTGGTGGTGGTACCTGACGAAAGCTGCAGATCGCCATGACGACCTAGAGATGGGGGGTGTACCTTGCAGCGCACGCATGCAAGGCCCAACTAGGAAGATCTAATGCAGAACCAAGGTGATATTGGAGCGTGCGTCTGGTGGCTGACTGGAGGTGTGAGGTGGCCCCAGCACTGGCCCGTAACGGGGGGACTTTGTCTTTTGCTTTGGAGTCTGCACACCCTTAGTCGCCATGGCCACGGCCCACAATTCTCCAGGTCGGTCGACGCCCGCTACGGAATACCGGGCGAAGTCACATTCGGATGGCCGCTTTTCCTGGAAGGGGCAAGACAAGCCACCACAGCGAAGCTCAGCTGTCAAGATACGGGATTAATACGAATCTGAACACGGATTTCGCACACCTTTTGAAGCAGTCTTGCAGAGAGCTCGCCAGAACACGGCTTTTGCAAGCCCTGCAACCACCGCAACCGCCACAACCTCGGCGAGCCATCGCACATCATCCCAGAGCGACGCGGCCAGCAGGATGAGATCGCCGCGCAAATGGGCGAAGCGTCATCACTCGGACTGGTGCGTTTCAACATTGGATGAAGGTGGGTGCGATCGAGATCGAGGCGAGCGGTGACTCCCTCGAGGAAACGAAGCGGTTTTACCCACAGTGCCACACCGCCATAGCCAGCGATCCTCTTTTCTCAGTGCAGCCTTGAGCCTTTCGAGGTAGGTACCCCTCATGTTGGTGGGCGACGGATACGTCATGGGTGGATCGCCCTCCCCCACCAACCAGAACAGCAAGCGAGGAGGCGCAAACACCTCGGGCAGGGGCAAAGGAAGCCAATTTTCTTTTTGCGCTTTCGTGCTTCGCAGCGGAGAGTTTGCCAGGCGTGACTGCTTCCCGGCCCCTTCGAGGTCTGCGGGCCGTTCGGCCTGCTGCAAGGATGAACCTGCGAATGGACAAGGCTTCCGGAGACACGTCAGAGAGACAGGACTGGCCTCATCTAGCGACCAGGCAACAGGCGTAGCAGGAAGATCTCGAGGCGCAGAGAAATAGCACTCTCTTAAGCCCCGTCTCCAACGGAAAGACAGCATCGATGTTTGCCAGAGCTCGACGGATTGAAGCTTGCTTTCGTCATTCTCTCTCATCACACGGACAGCGCTGTCAGTCTGTGACCGCCCTTGCAGCACGGCAGGATGTGTCCAGGGGGGTGGCAAGTTTCCCGCGTGAGCAAAAATTCTAGGTAGCAGCCAGCTGCTCATGAGACCTCTTTGCCCAGCAAGCCCAGCTCCCCCGCTTCCCACCCGAGCCACCCCAAGCCGGCTCGGCGCCCTTTCGGCAAGTGTTGCTGCCCGTCGTGATTGGAAAGACGGCGGACATGGCCAGATTAGGAACAGCAACCCACAAGCCTGCTCAGGTACGGATGCGCTATGCGTACAGTACCAGCCATGTGGTTGATCCGCTGATCCCCCAGGGGTGCAAGTCAAGTCGTTCATTGGCGCGAGCTTCGCTAGACTGGACACTATTCTCATTATTTCGACGCCTCTTTTTGTCTCTGTTGGGCAAGAGGCCGTGTTCATCCACATCAGTGACAGGTTTTCACTCTCAGCCCGAAACATGGCGTGGGAATACAGAAATGCAGGGCAGAAACATCAGAGACAAAAACCGGAAAAAAGCCAGTCTGTCGGGTTTGTGGGTGACAGTCTCACTTCCAGTTTCCGCCCATCGAGCAATTGCTCCGTCATCAGGCCACCGAGAGAGAATGATAAAGAGCGATAGCCTGGTGATCGGACGAACTCCTCGCGTACGTACTCGGTAGTTAAGGAATATTGGATTGCCAAGATCGCCTAGAACACCCAGACGAGGCTCCCCTCCTGTTCTAAAGCCGGGTTTGTGAACGTCTGTCTTGCCGTGCTCACTCTCCCTGCATTCGCTTTCACTCGGCGCTTCGTGATCAAGAGTCTAGCCCCATAATTATCCCAGTTAACTAGAGTACGAGGCGTCACCGGACTGTCCGGGAGGAATGATGATGTCTGAGTGAGTGCCCCCAGACCCCGGGTAAAGTTCGTATGTACATGTACAAAAAGAGGTACGAAGTAGCTTTATCATATCTCGTACTGCCCAGCACGAGACCTGACAACCTAGGAAAGCAATTTTACCTCCAGCCAGCGTCACAAGTCAGGTACCTAGTTCGCCTCTCGAGGGTCCAGGCCGAGGGGCTGATGCCAGGCCAAGCTTTTCATGATATACCAGCCCTCACATGAGTGAGCTTATTACGCGCCACATTCGTCGGCGCGGTGGAGTCCCGGCCTCGATATCCGTACGGATGTCAGGACCCGACCGTACCTTTCCAGGACCCGGATCAAGTACACACAGCAAAGTAGGGAACGGATAGTGAAGCGGCTGAGAGCTGCGCAGGTGCGCAACGCCCTTGGGGCCCAGCCGGCGGACGGGCGAGATGAGATGCTTGCTTACTCACTTTCGTCGCCGTTGTCACCACACGTACCGTACTTTTTTTTTCACCAACCCAAGAGTCTCAGACAGTTGTATGGCGGCACACGTAATGGCTGGCATTCCCGTCGCCCACCAAACCCACCCGGTGGCTCGAAAACCACCCAATGGCAAGCCGCCGCTCACACCTCGGCACGCGGCTCGCTCAAAATACCTCTTTCGGTATCCGTACCCATACATACCCTTCATAAGGTAAGGTAAGGTAAGGTACATATCCGTACAGGACTCGGGGAGGGGGCAACCATCTCCTACATCACCCGACCATCACCCGATGGGGAAGAAAGTCGACGGGAGAAACGTTTAAGGCAGGAGTTTCTGCTAAAACACATACGATCATCGTCCCATCTCAAGGTTTGCGTTGCGCGGGGAGCTATGAAGTGCACGAGCAAACATCAAACATAGTGTAAACTATAGCAGCAGCAGCAGCGGGGGCCCCCATGCTGCCTCCCGAGCTCCATCCGCATGTCCGCATTGACAGTGAGTAAGCCAGTTGGACATACAAGCTTTTGAGCGAGTGGGTACGGTTTGCTTCTCAGTGTGCGACTAAGGTAAGGTAGCTGAGGTCTAAGGAATGTGTGTTTGGATGTCTGATTTCCAAGCAGGCGGCCAGGTACCTTTGTGAACCATAGCCTCGCACTGCAAGTCCCCAGCCAGCCTCCCGTCCTCTGAATCCCTCTTCCTTGAACCCGCCGCAATAGCCTCCGCGGGCTGCCCGCCCGGGAGCGGACCCAAAGCTGTGGTGGAACCCGCAAACGGGTTGAGACAAGGCTGGCGTCTGTGGCATCTTACTCAAAAGCCTAATTAAGATGGTGGGCCTCGGCGGTCGAGGCCTCAACTGCCAGCCTCGAATTGCTGAAACCAGATTCCTATTCCAACGCCATGATACGCCCGTGAGTCATCCCTGTGATTGTGCCGGCCTGCTGATGATCGAGCATCGAAGTGTACTAGATATGGCCTGGATGAAAGGACAATGTATAGCGAGGCGCGGTGCATCGGCCGCGAAAGCGACACGGCCATAGCCCGAGATATCGCAAGATCGATCCCATAAAGGCGAGACTCGAAGGCATTCCATATGGGAACGGCAATATGTGGCTTCTTCACTTCAGCCTTGCCAGACGCAGACACATCCACCAATCCCGGATCTCTGTCGACCGCTAATATCGGGTGGCAAAGATATCTCGGGGGCGGCGCAGCAGACGGGTTGCCCGCCTTCCGGCACACGCTCCCCGGTCCTTTCTCTTTCTTCTTTTCGTCGTCTCTTATTAATCTTCATCAGACGACTCCGTTAGATTCTCCCGCTAGCCGCTTGACCCTTCTCTGCTCCCAGTTGTCGATATCTTTTGCGGCCAGTCTCTGAGAGGAGGGCAACGAGGCTGTGTGTCAGCAACCTACCAAGGCGTTTTGACGATGGGCATGGCCCCCCATATCATTATCCTTTACGGGCCAAAATAATATGGAACTCACATAATATTCGTCCTTCATGTCCACCTTGCGCTTGGTCTTGCCCACGCCCAGCTCCTCGTCGCGCGTCATCTGCCGCACCTTGCGGTCCTGCCTCTCGTAGCGGATCGCCGTCGCCGGCGTCAGCGCAAAGGAGCCGCCCACGATGACGGTCAGGAAGGGAAGTCCGAAGAGCAGGAACGGCCGCTTCGCCATCATGGCGCGGTACCGCGCGCCCACGTTGCCTGGGTCGCCTGGGATGCGATACTTGCGGCTGGGGAAGACGGGCGCCATGCTTCTTTTTCCTCTCTCGGATTCTGTCTCTTTCGGATGGAATTTGGAATCGTTACCGTTCCGCCACACGGGAGTCGAGGGGCAGTGCCGGAGCAAAGGAGGAGGAATAATAATACCACCAGTCGTGCTGCGGTAACAGAGTCCGAGTATGTGTGGATCTAGGGGGGCTTGTTGCAATGACGAAAGCTTCAAAGCAAAAGCTCAATTCAAGCATGGATGACACTACCGATTGGCGGATGCACGGCCCCTACCGGGATCTCCCACGTGATGCGTAGAATATGGTTAGTCCAGGGTTAGGGTTCTATCAAGCAACTCTCGAAATGACTTCACTCCAAAGTCTCCGTTGCAACGCCATACAGTACAACCCTTGCTTGATCTTATCATAGACTCAATTCTCTAACTCTCTTTATCTCTATTTTCATACCGAAACCTTGGAACTAGCTTCAAACATTGTTTGAATCAACTACGGCCTGCACACGGCTTGTGGAGACAGGAAACAGAGCAGCTCTCCACCTCGTCTCCATCGTGTGGACCTGATATCCAGCAAGACGTAGCCAAACAGACATCAACAGCAGGAGCAATCCAGCTAGCATCAGCCCGTATGGTCTAGTGGTATGACGTTCGCCTCACACATCACCAAATGTGGTCGCGACAGGTCCCAGGTTCGAGCCCTGGTGTGGGCATTCCTTTTTGCCATCCTCGGCCCTGACACACCCCGGTGATAACTGTCTGCGGTATGAGGTTGATGAGGGGAGGCGAGACATTCAACTCCACCCTTTGGTGCCAGGTTGCTTTACGATGATGGCAGTGACGGGTAAAAGGACCCGTGTGATGTTTTTGCACAGTTAGCAGAGCCGGTGAGAACAGAGCCGGCCGAAGAGGCTGTCCGCGGTACTGCAATCAAGATATGCAAAGACGAAGCGAGCTTCATGCTTGAACTTTGCAGCTCGGATTGCAGTCGTAACACCGAAGAGTATAGTTCTTCGGCACACTGGGAAGCCTTTTTCCTTATTCCTGTCGCAAGTATACGCCTCTTGTTATTTCTGTCGTTATCGATATATGGGGAAGATGGCTTGCCAAGATAGTTTTGCTACCGTAGTTGTCGGGATAGAGCGCTTTGGACTAGGAACTCTCCTTGAGTAGCTTCATTGTGACTTTGGAAGAAGTATGGCATTCCCGTCGAGATAAAGACCATCGGGCAGATCTCCCTCCCTGAACCCCTTTCCCCCAACCCTACTATGATCACTTATACTTACTCTTCGCGCCTTAGCGAACCCAAAATCTTCGCTGTTACCAACTCGACCCAGCATCCCAGCGGTAAGTATGTGCTGTACCGATGCAGTGACAACTCGATCGTGGCCAACTCGGCGGCGTCGGACAAGTTCCGGCAGAGCCGCAAGACATCGTGGCGCAGCCACAATACGTACAAGCCGGTATAGAAACTATCTAGAGACTGACTGATCTTGCTAGAAAGTCATCATTTCCCACTGTTAACACATACTGTGACAATTTGTTAGCGGGGGGTTTTCCAAGATTCGAAAGGCCTTAATACTCTACGGCTCGCCTTGAAGGTTTTTTCGTCAAAGGAGGTAAGATCGATTGGAATCCCTACTTTAGAATTCTAGAGGCCTATCTCTTCTCTAAAATACCTAAGACTTTTCCTGGCCGGTATATTTGCTGGGCTGTCATATTTATTCTGCCCAAGTACCACGCCAACAAACATTCAGGGATTGGATTGTATATACACTCATCGCATGACCGTCACATGTTGCTTCTCTACTATTATCGGATGCCACAACCCGAGCCCGCCAACTTAGTTGTATTAATGCTAATTAAGTTTTCTCCCACTATTGTTCAAATTAACGATGAGAATCAAGGCAACGAACAAGGTACAACACGGCCAACCTCCTGCTAGCCCTCAGCCGAGTATTCACCACCAACCCCCCGTTAGCCCCCAGCCGAGTATTCACAACAGCGTTCATACATACTATGGTAAGTACAACCACCGAAAACAGTCGATCAGTGAGGCAAATAACGGAGCTAGCTTTATTAGAGGAGCTGCGCTCGGGCTTGCGGGATTTGACCTCATCATGCTATGTATTAACCAGTTAGTATGGCTAGGAGATAGAGTAGGGGTTGCCGGGCAGTGAACGAGGAACAAACGTAAGCTGCTAGTTTGACATCGGAGCCTATCCGACTCTGCAGAGCAGTATGGATGCGAGAATATGTCAAACGTGGAAACTGACTTCAGATATGAAACACTGTAGAATTGATGGGCGTATAATGGACAGGGCTATGGCGAGAACGGATATAAAGGCTGCCGGCAATCCTCGAGATAAGAGGATATCGACAATACACAAATAGCTACAGAGAGCGTAGACCTGACGAGTGGTTTGAGTCTTTGACAAGCGGGAGGCCGACACCAGAGATGTGCTTTCCGTCTACAGCTATACCACGTGTAAGGCCCGGTGCCAAATATCCACAGAGGAAGTTGAACGCAAAACATATGCTGTACAGCCTCATGTAAACTGCCATGCATATCCTCAGAGCGCTCATAAAATAGTGTTAACAAGACAAGCTGTCGCCATATTTATCTTGGCCGAGAGAACAGAGGGCGGTTGCAGCGCCGAAACGGACCAGAGCCGGCAGCAAGCCGGGACCAATAACTGGGTTAAAAGGGCACCCATCCAGGTGCAGACACACAGAGCACAGGTAGGCAAGCGGTTTGGATATCAATCAGGATGCAATTCACCTGCCACCCCCTCCTCGCCGACGCGGCATTTCTGCTATCTACAATGCTAGAGTACACAAACAAAAAGGAAGTCGGAACCCAAGACGTCCGTCTAGAGCACGGAAAGATCGCCGAATTTCTCCTGTTGTCGTTATTAGTAACTGGTCGAAGTATGGCATATATCTCACCCTTCTCGAGTCGTGAAGCCCGAGTCGAAATGGGAGATTTGACGCAGAGCGGGCAGAACGTACCTTGTATCCCGGAACTGACCAGCGGCCCTTGGAGACAAGCTGGGATGTCTTCTCGTCGATGGACGGCTCGGCGGCCGCAACTTCGTCCTAGTCAAACCAATCAGCGTCGCCCAGACAAAAAAAAAAAAAGGCGAGGGAACGGCGGCGGCAGCAGCAGCGAAATACTGCAGCAGCCGCCACAGCCCAGCCCAGCTAGAACATACCACGGTGAGGTCCTCGAACGGCCGCGCGGTCTCGATGTTGGTGAGCGTCTTCTCGAGGTCCTTGAGCTCCAGGTCGACCTTGTGCTTGGTGGCCTCTGCGTTCTTGACGGCCTCGACCTCGAAGGCCTCGATGGCCTTGAGCTGGCGGCTGACGTCGTACGAGGTAGGCTCGAAGGCGGTGAAGCGCTTCTCGATCTCGTCGACGACGGCGCGGTTCTTCAGGACGCTGCGGTAGTGCGAAAAGTCGACCTGGGTCGGCTGCTCCGACAGCACCTGCAGCTTGCGGCGGGCGTCGTCATTGCGCTTCTTGAAGGCCTGGAGCCCCGCGACCGTCTGGCCGCGCAGGCCGAGCGACGTCGTGACTTTCGCCCAGTCGAGCTTGAGAGCTGCGCTTCGTGGCTATTTGCGAGGGGGAGATTAATTAGCTCAGTCGTTTTCTTCTCCAGGCCAAGAATGACGAGGCAAAAATGGCGCCGCCCGCGACGGTTCGAATTGGCTGTTCAAACGTCGCCGAAAAAAGCAATATCGAATCTTGGAATGCTCAATTGAGTAGGTGCACTTACTGCGGCCATTGTGTTGTTGATTGTGCGGTGATCGAGGGGATGACGAGAGATTCGCTGCCGTTCGTTAGCTTCTTCGGCAAAGTGAAGCTGTAAAGTCCCGGCCCCCAGGCGCGAGCTTTAATCACGTGACTCTACTCCACGGCAAGGTCGGACCAGGCATGGAATGGAATTAATCACAGCCAGGTTTAGTGCCCACTCTTGGACCAACATCAAAAGGTGTCTAGTGTTGTATTGTACTCGGGACGTCGACAAACAGTATGTAGTGAGGTATGCTATCTTGTTATGGCTGGCCGGTGAATGTTACAGAACACTAGGATCAGCAAGGGTTGGCTCCGTAACCAAGACACGACAAGAAGGCATTTTCACAAGGTCACCTTTACTACGGTAGTACTCAAAGATCATGCTGGATGCCCAATCATTGATGTATATTGTCATTGAAATATGTCGGTTTCATATCTTAAATTCACGATCACTCCTAGTCTAGTGGTGTCCGCTACATGACGACCAGCAAGCTAGAAATACTCGACGCCCACCCGAAGGGGAACTGCCTAGACACTCAATGCCATAATCGAGTTCACTATGTCGTTGTCGTTCTCTTTAAGTGCCTTGATGGCCTTCTTGCGGGAGACGCTCGCCTGGGTCATGACAAGCTCAATATCCTTGTCTTCAATGCCCTCGGCGTCGACCTCCTCGCCGTCGTCGTCCTCCTCCTCCTTCTCGTGCTCGTGGCTGTGGCTGTGGCCGGCGTGGTCGTGGCCGGCGTGGTCGTGCTCGCCAGTCTGGCTGGCAAGCTGCTGAGCAGCGGCGGCCTGGGCGCTGGCGTTGAGATCCTCAATCTTGGCCTCACCAAAGACGATGTACGTGTTGCTGTTAGGAGACTTGTACACCTCTGGGTTGTTGATAACAAAGAGGATCTAGTTGGGCTCTCGTTAGCTGCCTGAACCCCTCTATCTCAATCGGGAGAATCGGAGCACGTCCGCCTCTCATTCCTAGACTCACATTCTTGGGGCGTCTCAGAGTGACGCGGGTGATTCCTGGCACACGGGTAAGGTGCAGCTTCTCCATGGCCTTGCGAGCCTTCTTCTCGTTCCTAGAGTGGATCACGGCGGTCGAACCGGCGGGGAGGCTCGAGTCACCGGCCTCAATTTCGGACTCATCGCTGCTATCATCGTCAAGCTCCTCGACGGTGACCTTCTTGATCTCGTCATCCGGAAGCTCTTCGACTCTGGGGTTGGCCATTTTGAAAGCTAGAGGTGGAACTGGTTAGCTTCTTCGCGCACAAAGCGTTGGTTCACCGCTCGCGCTAAAAAGGGCTGCCGGACCAATTGCCGAGGGGAAGAAAAGAAACGCCACTGAAATGGCTCGACTCCTATACTCACACTGGTGCAGAAATCGCCGCTAATTACTGGTTTGCCGTGGTTGAATGAGCGGGCAGGACGTGGTGTAGAGAAAAAGTTCGGTATCCAAATTTCTGGGTAGGGCTTTGCGGGCACACCAGATGTTAACCGCGCTAGTCCCAATCGGGGCCGGCCAGCAGTTCATCAGATGCAAGTCCGCAACAGATAGCCATACAATCAAACCTTGGGGCAAAATCAATGGACACACATAACAGAGCTGCATGAGCTGCATATGGGGCTTATTTTGCTCGCATTTAGTATTCATTATGTACTGCACTACGGAGTACGCTCTAGGATACGGAGTGGGTTGAGCGTGACGCCGTGTTCACTCCGGCGGCCGAATCAAATGGGCAATTATTCGGAGGTCAGAATGGGGGGTCATTTGTTTTGGCTTAATTTCGCATTTTCCATATGACGCCGGTCACCTTGACGAATGTGACATACAGATCCTCCGAAAGCGACGCAAAGAGGAATCCAGCAACCCTAATGCTGAGGTTCATGCAGACCGTTCCAGAATACCCTCCCCGGGATCCATGCCCACCCAACGCTCTTCTCTCCCTTCCCAAGCCTTGCGAGCTTTATGCCTTGGTGGCCTTGACCTTGGCCAGAGCCTTGTGCTCCTCGAACCGTCTCTGCTTCTTCAACCGCATGACCTTGAACCGATCGAAGTCGGACAGCGCCTGGCGGCGCTCCTGCTTGACCTGCTTCTTTGCCCAGTTGGTCTCCTTCCACTTCGCGTCGATATTCGACTTCTCCCAAGCCTTCTTGACGGCTCCGGACCGCGCGCCGCGGGGAAGCTTCTCGATGAAGAGGGGTGTGAGAAGGGTGTTAGCGAAAGAGACCTCGCTGCGGGGGGTGGCGAGCCTGGGGTCTGTGGAAGGTCCATCGACGAGTGCCTGATGCCACGAGTTTAGTCTTGTCCAATTCCATATCCAGTGCTCCGCGGCCGTGGGCTCTTAACATACGCGCTTGTGGTCGATAATCTCGACGATGACAGCTAGGCTGCCCGTCTCAAGCTTCAGGACGCGTCCGACTTCGATGCGGCGCCATGAGCTGGCTCCGACCTGAAGTTCTGCCATTTTACCGTCTTCTGAGGTTCCGTCGGGTTAGTGGTTGGGGCCTGACGAGATGCACGCAAAACTGGTTTTCGGCGGGATGCGCAAGTTCGAGAAAAAAAGAGCGACGGTCGAAATCTCTAAATGTGCTGGGGAGGATTTGTCATGCGTACCTTGGATGCTGTTGCGAGGCCTCAAAGAATCTAAGTCATGCCCATGCGTCGATATCCAGACCAATTTTTGTGTGCGCTCTGGTAATCGGCAGGGCTCGATAAAAATTTGCGGAACTACTGGGATTCCGGTTCCGGGTCTCCAAGTATTTCAGCCACAAATGAGCTCAGTGCGTGGGGCGCATTAGGGTTCCTTGGCGCTGTGGCTTCGATTCTGGAGTCGAAGACAGCCTCGGCTTCTTTCGTCATGTCCATCACCCGATTGATCCCAGTTTCAGTTTCCAACATTCCACTCTCCCTCTGCAGACACTACGGAAATGACGCCGCCAACCCTCCTTGATCTCCATTACGAGTCTTTGTACAGACCAAGGAGAAGCTCCGATCTGGAATAGCCCTGGGAGGGTTTTGGCAAGTGAAACTGGCCTGGAAAGCCTTGTCGGGGCATTTGCAACAGGGAGAGAGGGCCTCAGGCTTCGGCTCGGGGCAATTGAGCCTTTCGCGAGAGACAAAACTCCACGCTAACAATCATTCATCAGGGATTGAATGAATGGACTGATGCATCCTTGTCCGTGTTGCTTCTCATTAACGACCCTATCAATAGCATGCTCTTGGCTTTAATTCCAGCGGTAAGTTGACTATGCTTCCGCCACTAGCACACACCGGTTTGCGTGTTCAACGTTGTGCTGCATCCAATCGACCGCCGCACACGGACTTGGACGGGAATTTCGCCGGTTCCTCCGGTCCGAGCATTGCTCATTCAACAACGCCAAGAGTTTTGTATCGATCTTTCCGCAATGTTTGACGCTGATCACTCAGTTGTAACATTTCACGCCGGCTTGGCAACTCGATCTTGGGAGGACAAGTTCCCTCTCCCGCTCAGCTCTTCGGCCTCAGAGTTATCGCCCTCAGGGATCAACGGGTCAGAACCGCCCGCTTGGAGAGTTGCTGACCACTGTGGCTTTGTCCGGCACAGGCCTATTCGTCGATTCTTTACCTTGCTCGGTCCAAGGTGGAGGCTTTGTACCGTCGTGAAGCTCAGCCTCTTTGCGAGGCATAAACAACTGATGCGCAATGTAAGACAGTTGGGGGGGGGGGGGGGGGGGGGGGGGGGGGGGGTCAAAGCGAAGTCGGAATTCGTGACGCCGTACGGGGTATTCCGCAAGATATCAACAACACGGGTATGAGAATCTGAGTAAGACGGTGAGATTGTACGATTCCTCGTTCAAGATTCGCTGCCTCGGTTTTCCCGGCCACTGTCTCTGATGCCTACAAGTCTCAAGCCAATGCTGGTTGGCTAGGTTCAGACTTAGTTGCCCACCTTCCTAACTAATTATGCCAAGGTCATGTGTCTCATTTGATGACAGACACATGACTCCATCTGCTTCAACCTGTGTTGAGCATGGCGGTGGAGGACAACCTCTTCAATGACATTTGCATGGTGCTCAACTTGGTTTGGTCCTTGTTGGCATCAGATACTAGACTCAAATCCCATCCCATGCTTACATTACCTTCCATGTTACCTACCGCGGGTAGTTGGTTGCATGCAACACTCTTGGGAGACCGTCCCGTTTACGGGATACGTACATGTACATGCACGGAGGAGCTTACGCGGTAGCTTTTCGGTGCGTCCCGCTGGACTCGTTGGCGATCGCCGTAGCGCCAGGCGGTATGTCCACTTGGTTTTGCGTTGTGCTAAAAACGAGTCTCAGCAACAGGTTATTCTTCCTATTCCTCCTTCTTGTGGTGAAACATTGGGAAAGCACAGCAATGTAATTGAGGTGGTTATCAGCTTGGCTTTTCCCGATTTGGAAATCGCCGTGCACAGCATTCGCTCGTGGGAGTCTTGGCTGTCCTAGGATATTCCGGAGGGATTTTGAACCTCCGTCCTTCCGTTCCCACCTCTCCGCCCGTGAAGGGTGAAGGAAAGGAAAGGAGGAAATCCACCCGCAATTGGTTGCTGTAAGTGCAGCAAGGCAGCTTAGCGCGGGAGTGATCATACTCTTCCCATATTAAAGACACTTTCCCTTGAATGGGTTAACGAGAATAAACTCGAGGACTGCAGCATCTGCGACTTGAAGTCTGCTGTCTCTTTGGAATCCTCCCAGCTTCGAACCCCTCTCTCCCCCGACACCAACTACCTGTCCTAAGCCTGCAGGTCCAATGCACAGTACCGCTTGATCTCGTTTCTCTTCCATTTGACCTACCTACCTATCTTGGATATCGGCCTGTCCTGCTGCACGCCGAGCGAGTGCTCGTCGAACACACCTTGTTTGGTCTTTCAAACACACCGACGCATCATACCTTACCTTAGGTACCGGCACATTCATTACACCAAAGCTGCCACCCGAAATGGGCGAGCCAATGGCTCTGTCAGCGTCTGACGTCGTGCTTGCAGAGGGGACACCAGAGCAGCGGCAGCTGGCCTGGCAGCTCAACGGAGTTTCGTGGGCACCGCCAATGCCGATTGACACGTATGTCGCGCGTGAGGAGCAGCTCTCTCAACACGAGCTCTGCAGGGACGGGCGGTGCAAGTACTGGGTCATCTACCTCAAAGGCTACCCGCGGCAGATCATCGCCAGCTGCGAGACGACGCGCAAGACGGTGCTCATCGCCAGGGACGGCGCCTCGAGAAAGGGACATGGCTACGCCATTGCCAGCGTCTACACCAACCCGGCCTACCGCAGGCTGGGCATGGCTGCCTTCCTCCTGCGCCGCGTCCAGGAGCAGATGGACCTGGACAGCGACTTCAGCGTCCTGTACAGCGACATTGGCAGGAGCTACTACTCGAGTCTCGGGTGGCGCGTCTTTCCCAGCTACCAGGTCACTCTCAGCCTAGTTGGCCGCGCCGCGCCGCCATCACCCACCACTGCCACATCGTCACCACCGCCGTCGCCGCCTGTCCCCTTTCAGCATAGCCAGCCGGCGCGGACGCGGCATCTGAAGCTTGGAGATCTGCCGGCACTGTGCGAGCAAGACGAGGCCCACCTCGCGCAGCGGTTCGCGGCACTCCCGTCGGGCGGCGGCATGACGCACGTAGCCTTCTCGCCGAGCTTTGCGCAGATCTCCTGGCAGCTCACGCGCGCCGAGTTCATGGCCGAGCGGCTGTTTGGCGGGAAGGCGGTGCCGAACAAGGGCGCCATCACCGAGAGCGGCAGGTCGTGGCTGTACTGGCACCACGACTTCCGCGAGCGCAAGCTAAAAGTGCTGCGCATCGTCTCGCTGCTGGACGAGGCCGACGCCGCCGCCGAGCAGCAGCGCATCGTCGACATCAAGGTCCTCCTAGAGGCGGCGCTGGCCGAGGCTAGCGCGTGGGGCCTGACCAGTGTCCTCGTCTGGGACCCCGACGAGCACACCACGCTTGGCTGCAAGGCAGCTGGCAACACGCACCCGGAAGATGTCAAGATCGTCTTTGACGAGCGCAAGGACAAGAGCGTACCGAGCTTTCGCTGGGCGAGGGGCGAGGACTCGCGACAGACCGTGTGGGAGGACAGTTTCTATTACTGCTGGTGCTAACGCCTTTTTCTTGTTTTGGTTGGGATGTGGCGTTTACCTAGCATTGTGTACTTTTTTGCCCTCTCTTTTAATAATTTTCTACCATGTGTTCATATTTGCCTCTTTTATCGTTACAGCATGATCTCATGCCATTTCTTTGCAACCCGGAGGGAACCGCATCTTGGCCATGGTTGTGTACAGAACTCTTTATGGATTTATCATGTCATTGTGCAAAGTACCGGCGCCGATGTTCGGCCCCCTTGGCTAACGTACTTGTGGTTTTTTTATCTTTAAGAAGCGCTCAAGAGATGCTCGCCTACCTTGTTTGTTCTACGTACGTAGCCGACAAGAGAGTTGGATTCTCCGGGGAAAAAAAGGTTGCTGTCTCATTTGCCAAAGACGGGATATTCCAGGTCATTCTTACGTGTGTTTCTTTGCCCAAACCAGAGCAGAAGTCTTTTGTCAGTTACTGATATTGAGGACTGTAATAATGGGATCACGGATACCAACCTACTGTAGTCCAATCCCTAAATATTTATTAGCGTGGAACCTACCTCCATTAGGGACAAACCTTCAGGGCGAGCCGTAAGTTATTAAAACCTTTCAAATATCTTAGAAAGTCCCCTACTAATAAGTATTCAGGGGCCGGATTGTAATGTAGGTTCCAATAATATTCAGGCCAAAGTGAGTCAAGTGGTATCGATGTACTTCATACCTAAGCTTGTTGTGCATATGAACGTGGCCAGTGCCTAGTTCCTAGAACCCAAACACAAACGCAATATCAAGACTAAGACGAAGAAGAGATGACAGATCATGTACCAACTACCGAGTCTCTTGAAACAAAATTAGTGAGGAATGTATTTGCTTGGAGAGGCCAGCTTGAAAATACCCGACGGGAATCATCAAAGGACGCGAGTTCGAGAGAGGCGACAAGAAAAATGTCCACCTTGTCCTTAAGTATGTACCTGACTTTACATGCGAACAAAACATGGAGCCTAGAACCTGGAACCTGGAACCTGGAACCTGGGACCTGGAACCTAAGGTATGTAGGCAAGGTACATTCGGTGTACACAAACTCATTTCTTGTCGCGTATTCAGGCTTCTCGACATCCACGTCTCCGGTAAACAACTTAACACAGAAACCAAGTTTATTCCCTTCCGTCTGACAAGCTAAATAAATGGGCTTGGCCTTTTGTTGCAACCTGGCCCCCCATAGTTTTTAGAAGAGTAAAGATCTTCACAAATGCGGCAGTTTGTCGGGGGATTGTTCTTGACAGCATCCATACTACAGTCGTGGAATAGAGACTTGCCCACTTGCTGTGACACTAGCACATTTTCGAGCCGCTGGAGTTGGCCAGGTCGAATACCATCTCCAGACTTATGCAAGGCGGGCTCCCCATGTCCGCAGTCGACCTCTTTCGCTGCGCACTTAGCGGTACAGCGAATGTGCTTTCCCATGTGTTCAATTACGGCGGCCCGTAGCATCTGAGAATCCAATTCCAAAACCACCGTCCCGCTCTGCCCAGGAAAAGGAGAGGGCTTGAGGACCCGTCTGTAAGCGGAAATCAGCCACGGCTCAAAGTTGGGAGCCCAGATGGTAAACCACGCAACGAAAAAGAGGAGTGGTCCTGTTAGGGGGTTTGCATCGGGCCATGCACAACCGACAGCTCTACGGGATGGATGATTAGTAGTAGTATTTGGGTATCAGGAGAGAGGTAGGTAAAGTAGCGGCTTACAGGACAGCCGTCTCTGGGTCGATGTAATTGCCGCCCATCTCATTTGGGGTTAGCTTTTCCAACCATTTCCTGTCGTTGCTGTAAATGGAGACGGACACGCGTGCAGCCACGGTGGTAGAGCCAAGGTCCGACAATCCTGGATGCGAGGTTTTGAGAGTGAGGGTATTACGGGAGCCCTGACGGCCAACGTAAATCGACAGAAACGGTACTCACAAAGACCCTGCGGTGGGGGGGCACAGCGGATCCATCGCCACGGCTATCTCATCGCCGACGCAGTGGTGGAGATTGCCACGCCAGGAAGTTGGAACTGTAGGGGCCGAAGGGTTTCGTTTGTGTTGCCGCCGCCGCCGCCGCTGCTGCTGCTGCTGCTGGCTTGCTTGTCGTGATACCAGTGAAGGGCCAGGTGGGCGGTTCATGGAGACTAGTACTGCTGTCCTGCTGATTGCCAATTGCGGTGGCAGCCGAAAATATCGAAACTGTAAGCGACTGCCCGTTGTCTGGGGTCCTGGACGCGTGCGTTTGGAAGCAGCGCCGGCCCGGCGATGCTTGGTGCCGAAGGGACCTTAGTATCCGAAAGTGGCGCTGGGCTAGCAATGCCTGGTGCCAAAGGGGCCTTTATATCTGGCTCAGGGGACGGTACTACGCGAGAGCTCGGCGTCAAAACACGCCGCATCCTTTGCCATAGCTTGGATTTGCTTGTCGGGGTGGGTGGTATTGGCCGAGGTATCGATCGCTGTATAAGGGGGGGGGCAACGGCCCTTTCTCCTGGGAGTCCTGGTAAGCCATCTTATCCTGGTGTGTATGGTTCCGATAAAGAGAAGGAGAAGAGGGTGGTGGGATGGGGGTTGTGTACTAGCTAAAGAAAGAAGTTCCAAACGTTAGGAGTTGCGCAGGACGACTGAAATAGCTTGAGTCTTTTAGAGAGAGATGCGCCTTCCATTTCTATATGCAACCATGCCACGTGTGAGGCTAAGGCCGGCGCGAGATCTCTTAAGGTATTATTTAACTTATCCGACGGAGCTCCTGCCTTTTCAAGGCATGTGGTCCCCCTTCTTGCTCTTTTAAACGCTCGCGCGTACGGGCGGGCTCGACATCTAACTTTTCCCAAGGGCCCCGACTCCCCCGCAGAAACTCAACCGGCGATCCCGTAATCGAAAAGAAAGGTGAAAAGGCGGCATGAGGAAATAGACCTCGCTCGTATGGAAAATGTACAAAAGACAGCCCCTCCAGCCCGATTGGCATTTACTTTATTCCACTTCGATGTATATATACATCGTATGGACACGATCGTTCACGTCTTACATGCCTCTTGCTTTCTCCCGACCGCTCTACGCTCTTTGCAGCTGTCTGAACGCTGTCAACAGCCTGTCATCTTGATGATTACCAGCCAGGTTGGCATACGTGTTCGCCACAGCCAAGTTTACTATAGAAGTATAAATATATAATGTGTGTAAGTGGTAGAAAAGGGTATCACGTGATCTAACTCCAAGATTCGAGGTTCCGAAGAGTTGACAAACGTTTCGTATTCCGTGTTCTGGTTGGCCGCAGCCCCTGTAAGGCCTCTGCGTCCAACGGCACCCTAGTCTGGGATCTGAGACCCCGGACGGAATACAATAGAGTTGAATCCCTGAATGTTTACGTATTAGCGGAGGAATTTCCAAGATTTGAAAGATCTCAATACCTTCTAGCTAGCCCTGGAGGATTTTTACTGAGAGAGGTAACAGCTCTTAGAATCCCAATTTTAGACTCCTAAAGGCCTTATTATCTCCTAGGAATAGCTATTAGGGGGTTTTCTAGGTCGGGTTATTTGTAATAATCTTTATCCGGTATCAGTGTCCAGGTACCACCCTAACATGCATCAAAGGATTAAGGACGGTCGCCCATCCTTGCAGATAAGCCCAAGCAGGCTTCTTTTCAGCAACCTGTCTCAGGCTAAGCCCGAACTAGAGGCCCAGGGCCAGCCTCACCGACAACTTTTGTTTCCAATAGACTTCCGCCTTGCCCATCTCCGTATTACATGTTATGATGAATCGAATCTGAAGATAGCGTCCATCTTCCTCTGCAACGGGCAGGCTCCAAACGGCGGTGGAATGTGAAAGGCGGGCCAATCACAAGTCCCATTCGAACATGGCGCCACATCTCCTGCCCCTAAACACGATCGCGGCTGCGGGCGCCCGCGACCTATCACTGCTCTCCCCCTCCGAGTACGATGGCGACGCCGCGTCCATCCGCAGCGACCAGGACACGGACAGCGACGACGATGAACGCCAACTCCGCGCGCGCAACAGCCGCGAGCTCCGCGCTCACGACAGGCTTGTCTTGATGGAGGAGGAAGAGCTGGACCAGTTGGTGACCGAGACGCGGAGGAGACAGGAGCGAGAACGGCGCGGCTCCAACTTGCCCATCCCAAATCCCCTGCGGCTGTTTGCCCGGCGCGGGAGCGACGCATCCGTCTCGAGGTCGAGGAGCCCTTCTGCTCAGCCCACGCCCATCGACCTGCCCGCCGACGTCGTCTCGGAGAAGAGAAGCCTGAGAAAGGCGAGGCGGAAAGCCAAGAGGGAGCGGATATTAGCCGATGCGCAGCACGGCGAAGATGGCGAGCTAATGTTCGAGATGGAGGAAGGAGGCATGAAGGACGGGAGCTCTACGGGCGATAGCAGCGACCGAGACGACAGCGACGAGGTCGACAGGAGGGGCCTGCTGCAGCTGGCGGATACCAAGTCCAAGCGGAAACGGAACTGGTGCCGCTGGCTCCTGGTGTATTCGCTGATTGCCGTCGCCTTTGCCATCCTCGTCTTGTTGGCGTGGAAGCTGTCGATGGGGCGGAAGAAGAGGCCAGTCGGCAGCGGGCAGCTGGTGAGCAACGGCACGGCAATGTTCGCGCCGACCACTATTTTGATCAGTCTGGATGGGTTCCGCGCCGACTTTCTCAACAGGGGGCTGACACCGAGGCTGAACGCCTTCGTCAAAGAAGGCGTCTCGCCGCTTTACATGCTGCCCTCGTTCCCCAGCGTCACCTTCCCAAACCACTACACTATTGCCACAGGCCTGTATCCAGAATCGCACGGCGTTGTAGGGAATACCTTCTGGGACCCTGCTCTGCAGGAGGAGTTTTTCTACACGGACGCCTCACGAAGTCTTGACCCCAAGTGGTGGGGGGGTGAGCCCTTCTGGATCACTGCCCAGCGTCAGAGGCTTAAGACTGCCATCCACATGTGGCCCGGCAGTGAGGCACATATCCTCGGCACCGAGCCGACGTACATGGACCAGTACAACGGAAAAGAGAAGCTCGCGAGAAAGGTTGACAGAATTCTCGACTTCTTGGACATGCCGGATTCCGAACGTCCTCAGATTATTGCGGCATATGTGCCGAATGTTGACTCCGACGGGCACAAGTACGGACCCAACAGCACCGAAATCAGGTCCACTATCCAGAAGATCGATAAAATGCTGGACAAGATCTTCCAGGGACTCGAGGATCGGCACTTGACCGGCATCGTCAATGTCATTGTAGTATCGGACCATGGCATGGCAACGACGGACATCTCCCGGCTTGTCCAGCTGGAGGACCTGGTAGACCTCGAGAAGATTGATCACACAGACGGCTGGCCGCTTGTTGGGTTGCGGCCCAAGAACCCAGCCGAGCTTCAGAGCATCTACAACGACCTGGTCGAGAAGACCAAGTCGAACCCGGGTCTCGATATATACCTTCGGGACGTCAACATGCCCGAACGGTACCACTTCTCCAAAAACGAGCGCATTGCCCCTCTGTGGATTGTGCCCAAGACTGGCTGGGCCCTGGTGAAAATGGCCGAGATGAACCTAAAGGAAGCAAAGACCAAGGGGGTGGTGTATCATCCCCGAGGTCTCCACGGCTACGACCACGAGCACCCATTGATGAGAGCCATTTTTGTGGCCCGAGGCCCGGCTTTCCCGCACCAGCCCAATAGCCGGGTCGACAATTTCCGTAAGTACATATGCCGCCTCTAACTAAGTCCCCGCTAGGGTTTTGCTGGGCGTAATCTAACCTTCGAAATTTGTTTTAGAAAACATTGAGGTCTACAACATGCTCTGCGATTCTGTTGGCATTGAGCCCGTGCAGAACAACGGAACCCTCCGGCTCCCCTTGACGCCGATCGGGCTCCACAGCGGTGGTAACCCAGGCACCGAATCGAACAGCCCCCCAGATCCCGTGGTAGCTACGACTACAGCTGCTAGTAGCAGTACTATTACTGCTAGTGGTCAGACTTCTACTTCCTCGCCCGTAAAATCCATTGTAGTCGATCCTATTGTAGCTACGGCAACGATAGCTAAATCAAGTAGCTCTCCCGCTTCTACCGCCCCGTCGAACACGATCGGCGTGGACTTGCCGAAACCTGAGCCCACGGAGCACCCGTCTGGCGGAGAGGACGATCCGGGGGTTGACGACGGCGAGGACACTGACGAGGACGTTGGCAACAGGAGCTTTTGGGATTGGATCACGGACAAGGTGGATAAAATATGGGGCAAAATCTCTGGGTCCAAGTCGAGCGACGATCAGGAGACTTCTTAATAACAGGAAGCGCCGAGGCAGATCAAGCCTCCTGTGTAAGTAAGATATATGGAAGTTAATTCATGGGCCTGGGTTATAGAGTGTCTTTCTTTGGCGTCAAGGGTGGGAACGGTAAGGCGCACTGGCTGCTACTCTGCATTTCGAATAGCATGGTAATACAAAGAAAGCATGGATTTTGGGTAAATAGCCATTGATTTGTGGAAGTCATGACTAACTTGACCTCAGGTGTATGTATGTGTTGCCACTGTGCCTCGGTCAGCGCGGGGATACGAAGTATCGCTGGCAACCCCGTTTTCTTTTTCCTTTTGTGGGAGCGGTGCACAAGAATGGACGGACACACGATTGAACATGACACGACATGCACGGCTCGGTATATCACATGGTCCGAACCTTGGCGTATATCTAGATGTAATGGCGCACTGGAGGGAGGGAGGGGGTGGGGATGGGGGTGTTGAAAGTGAGGCACGGGGGAAAAAAAAGTACTTCCGGCTTTTTGAGAGGTCGAAATCCGCACTCTCACATTGTGCTTGTGTCATCAACAACAAAAGTTTCGTTTTTTTTGTCTTTCGGAGATCTGGGCGAACAAAAACCCCCCCGGCTCTTTTGTTTCCCGAAACAATAGATTCACATTAGGTATTCAGAATTCAGCCCCCCATGGCCTGGCCTGAATTTGGGCCGTGGGGTTTCTTGTCTTGTCTTCTTTGCTTTGTCTTTTAAGCTTCAATTTTTCTTTTGACTTGCTTTCTTTGCTTTTTTTTCAGGAGCCTGCCCCTGACTCTCTCTCCTCGCTCTTTGTCTCTTTGTTGGGGATTCCTGCCGAAACTCCAAACCAACGGAAAGCTTGGTTTCCAACAAAAAAACTATTGGCTTGGCCTGGAGGGAGCTCGACGGTGTCCGACTGGTCATCCTTTTTCCTCAATTAGGTGAGGGGGATTAGATATGGAATCCCGTGCGAAGTTGGTGAACAAGCAGTGCGTGCAGTGCTGCTCGACCCCGGAAGTCACGGACGGTTACTAAATCCGGCGGGGAAGAGAAAAAGAAAGTCAGAAACAAGAGTTCCATATTCTACGAGGAGGTTTCGTTGTCTCTTTTTCCCGATCTCATGGATACCGTCTGCCGAGCGTCCGCCCTCTCCTGCTCGTCGAGACAACTTGATTTTTTCCTCTCTCGCGCAACATGAGAAAATAAGAAAAAAGAGTGTTGGCAATATGAAACGAAACACATTGCGCAACAATGCCCAATCCAAGGCTGCAGCCTGCCGAGTGCATCCCGCTTGCTCGCTCCCCCGAGCTGTTGCTCGCTGCTCGCTGCTCAGGTTAGGTAGGTAGTAGGTACGGTTCTTATTTGCGTAAATCCCCGATTTACATTGTCCGAATGTGTTTGCATTACTTTTTTCGTTTTGCTCCCAGCTTTTGTAAGGTAGGGAGGTAGGTAGGTACGTACGGATAGTGGTTTTTTTTCGTAAATGTTGTCGAGCCCGGACGACTGCGGCTGTCGGCCTCCGAGTTCCTTCCACGCTGCTCAACAAAGTACCTTATTCTCCTCCAACACCACAAGACAATAGCACCGCAATTGCTCCTCCTCAAAGCCTGATTTCCTGACCTCAGGTCTCCAACTCCGTATTTAGTGTATCTGCTGCACTGTAACGAAATATGGAACCCGCGCAACAAAGTGTCGCTGGCTTGACCTAGGGAAATAAGTTGCTTCCTAGGAAGGCACTGGGTTGAGATGCTTCCAGCGATAGGAAACTTCATTGTCTTTTTAGGCTCTTACCAGCCTTTGTCACGTGAAGCATGGCCGGCCTCTGTGTTAATGTTCGCTCGATGCACACCTAGCTGAAAGATGACAGTTCAATTGTACTCAGTACATAGGTGCTTACCTTAAGTTGGGGAGCAAACCGAAGGTTTCCGTCTTGGCTATCACAGCTTCTCCGTGCAGTCCAGCCCTTGAATGACAGTCGTTGGCGTAATACTTGGGAAGAATCAGGATCATGATGAATAAACCAGCTAAGAAAAGTGTTTGCCAGACACTCCAAGCAGGGTGATAGGCCTCCAAGATTGTATATTAGTAGAGGCTCCAAGGCCTGCCGCCTCCCTTTGAGAAACTCGGTCAGGGCGAACCGCAAGGTACAACATTGGCCTTCAACATCTTAAAAAGTCCCGCGCTGACAAAACATTCAGGGATTGGACTGTGCCTCTTGTAACGTAACTTCCCTAATGACCGCCTTCGGTTGGCCGACCGGCGAGTGTAAGCGCTCGAAGGTTTCTAAACACCCAGAGGCATTGGAGGACAACTGTAGATGCTTTCGGAAATAGGCGTATTTGTCGAGTTAATCCGCACCGATTGGGCTTGGGGATAATAAATTGGATGTAGCACCTTGATGGCGCTGTTTCGCTTTCCACCAAGTCGGGCTCGTCCCGTCATCGCAAGGGACAGGGGGTGGCCAGCCTGCTGGGCCTTGCAGGGCTGGTCGGTGACGGCAAAGGTGGACAGGCTTGGAGGATCTTTCAGGTTCATGCTGCAGCAGTCCCAACTGTGCCGGGGCCCTAACGGACCAGGGGCGGCGCTAGGGCTTGACTCGGCCACTGTGCGGGCTCTCAGCTGGGCAAGTCCCTAGAATAAGTCGAGACCTATTTTCCCGCCACCCGACCCGTGGGCACAAAGCCGGGCGCAGTTTAATACGCACCTCACAAGGCCGCGCTGGTGAGCTCAGGGTGACGTTTGGCTCCGGATGAAACTTTTGTTTGTTGTCACACCGACCTGCCTATTGCATTCGTCAATCTTTCAGGTTTTGCATCAACGGCCGACGAATTGGCCCCCAACAACCAGGGCAGGTGTAAAAGAACTGGAACAGAAGGCGACTGAAGAACGTCGCGGTGGGCGGCCTGTGTACTGTACCGCACACAGGCACCTATCTAGCTGGTAGGAACTCAGGTCAGTTAGAGCTGGAACGGAAGACAGTCCGCGGAATGTAACCCGTACTGTACTTCATCCACTTCGACCCAAGTCAGCTGGAGGAAGGTGCACGGGAGACTTTCCCACTGTGCCGCAACATTGCCTTTTTGAGAACGTGCACGCCTGGAGCCTCGCCTCTGCACTTTTACTCGATCAGATACGGAATAATCCTAGGCAAGAAACGGACACACAACAGCCACCACCGCGCACAGGCTTTCAAACCCCAGATTGCCTTCACAAGAGCCAATCTAACCTAACTGGACCCAACCTAGGTACTGTGCTGCACGTGTACGATACCTATTGTTCTCGGTAAGGCTGCCGTGACTGCGGTCTGCCCGTGGGGGAACTAGGGTACCGCCGATTTTCCGAATTCCAAACCATCCCCCCCAAGCCCAAGCCCTGACAGGGCCATGCGACGACAGCCAACACGAGCATGGCATCCTCCGCAACCACAAATCCCCGAGTGCCTACTACTCCCTTCGTCGTCGATTCCGCCCTGGTAAGCCAGCTAGAGGAAGATTTAAGCATCCAGCGCGCAGTTTTGGCATCCCTTGAGGACGTACCACAATCCCCGGACTTGATCCAGCAGATATCGTCGACAAAATCCGCCATCGTGTCGATCCAGCGCCGCCTCGCCGAAGCTCGCCGCGGCCAACCCGCAGGTAAGACCGAATCTCTCCCTTTGTCCCTTCCATGGCACTCTTTGCGCCCGATGCTGCTTGCGCTGTTCGTGCTGCTGACTGTTCTATAGTCCCTGCCTCTGGCGCGACTGCGACTATGGAACTTTCACGTTCCCATGGGTCAGACCCCTTCAGAGGTATGGCTCAGATCGAAACCCCCCCAAAAACGGTTGCCCCCTCTTGAGCAACAAAGCTCCATGTACCACAAGGCTGACACCTTTTTCTCTGTCTGCCTCAGCCCTCAACCACAACACCCGAACATCAACCCCGTCAGGCATGTCGTCCCCGAGCGGCTCAAGTCCCGCAAGAGGACATGCGACGGGCTCAGCCATCCCCTCGTCGAGGAAGCGTTCCTTTGGCAGCTCCCACCTCGAGGTTGGGAATCTTGGAGGGTTCGAGAACAAGTCTCGACGGAATACTCCAAGCCTAGGCGATACACGGCATTCGAGTCCTTCGAGTAACTTTATGGATTCTGATCAAGATTTTGGCGACGTGGATATCATCGACCTGACAGAGTATGATTATCCGTTTTATGCTAGTCCCATGGTTTCCACAACATCCAAGGCTAACCTAAACGCTTCAGGGATAACGACGAATGGCGCGTGACAATTAAACGACAGAGGGAGGAAGAGGAGCGTCTCAATCGTATCAAGGAGGAGCGCGATAGAGATGAAGCTGTTGCGAGACGGCTGGCCGAGAGCCCGTCACATGCATGGCCTGGCCTTTCGCAACATTCCACCCCCTCTCGTTCTAACGCCTTTGACCGAATTCTCGGTCGCTCGTCCCAGCAAAGTCCATCATTAGGCCAGGGAAACTTATTCACAAACAGGCTGGACTCTGGCTTGACGCGTTCAGCAATCAAGGATGAACCAATTGCTGTTCCTGCCAGAAGTTTGTCTTCCAACCACTTCCAGGGAATGACGAATGTAAAGCACGAACCGATCTCACAGGACAGGTACTGGGTCCCGGGAGCGTTCGTGGACGACGATGACGATAACGATCGTGTAGCTAAGAGCTCAGTCTTGGTCAACCGGCCTCGTCCCTTGACATCCCTGTCTCATCACGGTATACCGCCAAACCTTGCGTTACCCCCGCCGCCAGGTGCTTTTGGGCCCAGCGATACCCAGCGGTATGCCACAGGATTGCCTCCTATTGAGTTCGTCCGCCAGAATGCTATGGTGAATCATGAACCGGTCTACCCTCCGCTTGGGTCCAGCAGTCAGTATGGAAGCAATAGGAATCTTCAGCTGCCTGGCTCGCAAGTCTTCAACCCATATGGCTCTGCTGTCAAAAATGAGCATCAAAACCCCTATGGCTCTGCTGTCAAAACCGAGCATCAAACCCCATATGGCTCTGCTGTCACAAAGGAGTATCAGAACCCATATGACTCTGTTGTCAAACAAGAGTATCAAAACCCACTCGCAAGCGCGGGCTATTACGGAGATGGGTCGTCGACTAGGCCTTACGCTGCCTTTGACATGTATAATCCCTCCCTTTCTAACACCATCAGCCAAGTCAACAACTATGATTTCAACGCCTTGACAGATGGGTTTGGAAATCCGCTGGATTCTCGCCTTGTTAATTTCCTGGATGACTATGTCAATGATCCTCGCAAAACCGAGGACGAGATACACCAGCTCTTGTCAAATATTCGACCCGACATGGATATCCCCGAAGAAGAGCGAGGCGAGACGCCCGAAGCTCTCAAATACCCCCTTTACCCGCATCAACAACTTGCCATCAAGTGGATGTCGGAGATGGAGGAGGGGTCGAACAAAGGCGGAATCCTAGCCGACGACATGGGCCTTGGAAAGACCATCTCAACCTTGGCTTTGATGGTCTCCAGGCCGTCTTCTGATAATATCAAGGTACGTAGAACCCGGCCTCGTCAAAGCCCCCAGGACGTCAATGCTGACTCTTTTCAAGACCAACCTGATAATAGGACCTGTCGCGTTGATCAAGCAATGGGAGCAAGAGATAAAGAAGAAGCTGAAAGGCTCGCACAAACTCAGTGTCTTCCTGCTACATCAAAAGAAGGAAGTCCCGTTTTCCACCTTGAAAGGCTACGATGTCGTACTCACAACCTTTGGATCGATCGCTTCGGAGTGGAAAAAGTTCAACAAGCATGTTGAGCAGAGACAGTCGTCGGCGGGGTATCAAATCTTGATGGACGAAGAGCTGCACAAAAAGTGCCCCCTACTTCACCCAAAGAGCAAATTCTACCGTGTCATACTTGATGAAGCTCAGTGTATCAAGAACAAGGACACCCAGTCTTCTCGAGGTGTTTCCCAAATCGCATCCACCCACCGATGGTGTCTTACTGGCACCCCGATGATGAACGGCGTGACGGAGCTATATCCATTGATCAGGTTCCTGCGGATTAAGCCGTACTGCGACCTTAAGCAGTTCACGAATGTAGGTGATTCCTTTGCTGAGTTGAAGAACCATGTGAATATACTAACTGGAAGTAGGCCTTTAAGAGTCTCGTGCCGAGGGCCAAAGCGACGGACCTGCAGAGAAGCAATGCCATGAAGCAACTGCGAATCGTTCTTAAGGCAATAATGCTCCGACGGATGAAGAACTCCAAAATTGACGGCAAGCCAATTCTGTCGCTGCCAGACAAGACCGAACATGAGGACAATGTCGTGTTCTCGGACGACGAGCAAAGCTTCTATCAGGACCTTGAGCAGAGGTCTCAAGTGATATTCAACAAGTACCTTCGCTCGGGTACGGTAGGAAAAAACTATTCCAACATTCTTGTCCTGCTGCTGCGGCTTCGCCAGGCTTGCTGCCACCCCCACTTGATGGATTTCGAGTGTGTTGGTGCCAATGATGTGTCTGCAGATGATATGGTTGTCCTTGCCAAAAGCTTGGAGAGATCAGTCGTTGAGCGCATCAAGGCAATCGAGGCTTTTGAGTGCCCGATATGCTATGATGCGGTACAAGACCCCACCCTTCTATTTCCCTGCGGCCACGACACTTGTTCCGAATGTTTTGCTTCGCTCACCGACAACACGGCACAAAACAACATCAGATCAGGCAACGAAAACGGTGCTGCCAAGTGCCCGGTCTGCCGCGGGCCAGCCGAGCCCTCAAAGATTATCAACTACTCGGTCTTTCAAAAGGTGCACATGCCAGAGAAAGTCCAGTCTCTAGAAGGCACTGATGAACAGGTCGAGGAGTTGAGTGATGATGATGATGATGACTCTCTCACGGATACTGGCTCCGATACTGGATCTGAAGCTGACAATGACGACGACGACGACGACGACGACGACGACGACGATACGGAATCTCTTGGCAGTCTTAAAGATTTTATAGCTGGCGACGATGAAGAGGACGGCGACGCACAGCTTGACGCTGAGCTTGCAGCGTATGTCGAGAAGAAGAAACAGAAGAAGGCGAAACCAGCAAAGAAGCCAGCAAAGAAGCCAGCAAAGAAGCCAGCAAAGAAGCCAGCAAAGAAGCCAGCAAAGAAGCCAGGAAAGAAATCGAGCAAGAACATGTTTGGTGCGAAGTCCAAAGGCAAGGCCGCAGAGGTCAAGCCTCACATGCTAAAACATCTTCGTATCGAAGCTGGCAAGAACCAGGACGCCCGCCGGCGGTACATGCATTACCTCCGGGACAACTGGGAGGATTCCGCCAAGGTAACCGAGGTTATCGAGCTCTTGAGACATATTCAGGAGTCGGACGAGAAGACTATCATCTTCTCCCAGTGGACATCTCTGCTCGATCTGATCGAGTGCCAAATCAGGTACAAGCTGGGGATCAAGTACTGCCGCTACACAGGCGGAATGACTCGGGGCCGTCGCGACGAAGCCGTTACAGACTTTACCGAGAACCCTCGTAACCGCGTTATGCTTGTATCGCTGCGGGCTGGCAATGCTGGTCTCAACCTGACGGTGGCGTCACGCGTCATCATCTGCGACCCGTTCTGGAACCCCTATGTTGAGATGCAGGCCATCGACCGGGCGCATCGAATTGGCCAGCAGCGCGAGGTCCAGGTCCACCGCATCCTGGTCAAGGAGACGGTCGAGGATCGCATCATCAAGCTGCAGGTTGAAAAACGCAACCTGGTCGATGCAGCGCTCGACGAGGGTGAGAGCAAGAACGTCGGCAGACTCAGCGAGCGGGAACTTGCCTACCTCTTTGGCGTCAACCCTAGCCGCCGTTGAGACCCGCGTGTTCATAGCCTACCTGTTTCTCCCCGGCTAGGGGTATGTTATAGAGTTCTCCTTTCATTTTTTCCTTCCCCTTTTTCCTTTCTCGGGATGTCGCCCATGGCAACCACCATTAGCGTGTCCCTCATATTTTATGGACAAATGATTCCTTTCCGTATCTCTACTTTCTGTTTTTTTTCAGGAACTTTGTGTATTGTATGTCACAACTGTCATGCTCTTGATGTTTGTCTATCCTGCGTGGGGGGGGGGGGGGGGGGTGTATGCATCATGGGGTTGGTCTTGTTGATTCCCTTTTTTCTTCGTGGGAATCATCTCTACTGTATTTGCATTCGGTATGGCCGTACCTGGGTGGTGTATCTAGACGGTTGGGCATGAAACGGCATGACCCCCTTTTCGCTTCGCGGCACAAAGAACAGAGTGAAGGTGGGAGAGGGGGAACAGGATGACGGTAGCGCGGAGGGCTAGGGGACGGGAAACTAGGAAACGGGGCGGTTATGCATCCGGTGATGGCACGAAATTGCTTTTACGGTGCACGACGGAGTTAGTGTTACTTTTACGGCCTCGGGGGGGAAACAGATGGAAGGCTGCATACTCGGTACAGAGGGCGTTTTCCAATTTCTACCCTCTTTGTCATGTCGTCCGTAGCCTTATCTCAACAGTCATGACTGATGATCATATCCTACAATGATCTCTCGATAAAGCATTAACGTGTCATGCTGCTGTTGCTTGCTAAGTTCCGGTCCTTATGCTGAATTGTCTTTAATTATTTCTGTTCCGGACCGAGTATCGCTCAGTTGCATGTTGTATGTATGTGTGTGTATATCATGACAGACAGGCAGACAGTGACAGCCAAAAAGGAGAACGAAGTACGTATGCGCCGACCAACATGATAAGTAGAAACTGATATCAAATTACATCGCGCCTCAAAGGAAATATCTGCCGATATAATGATTATGATTATGATTATTTGACACTCCTAGCTAGCAGCAGCAACCGGAAATTCGGATTTTTTATCTTGTCCACGTTAGGTCGGTCCAAATCTCTCCAAACCCCGGAATTGTTTCTCATCTTTCTCTCGTCTTGCTGCGGCTGACCGTGGCACGGCTGCTGCCTCGCTCTCTCTTTTTTTTTTTTTTTTTTTTTTTTAAAAAAAATTTTTTTTTGTCATCTGTGTCTTTCTCTG
Organism: Lasiosphaeria ovina; assembly: GCA_033439765.1. Taxonomy (NCBI): domain Eukaryota; kingdom Fungi; phylum Ascomycota; class Sordariomycetes; order Sordariales; family Lasiosphaeriaceae; genus Lasiosphaeria; species Lasiosphaeria ovina. The sequence continues at coordinate 2,242,166 of JAULSN010000009.1, forward strand.
TGTCTCTCTCCCTCTCATCAGCGTGAAATGCTGCGCTGCGCTGCGCCGTGTCGTTGACTTGTGCTGTGCGGTGCTGATGTGCTGGCCAGCTCAGCTGGACGCAGCTGTGCCGTTCGTGTGCGCTTTCCGCTCGTTCAGCAGCCCCCCAATCCCGCCCCTCCACCCCCGTCTCTCCCCCCTGAGCCGCTTATTACCCTTAGAATACGAAGAAAAAAAAGAATGGGGGAGGGACGGGAAAGGAGATGGAGATGGCGAAGGAGTAGGAGTGGGAGTGGGAAAACCTTAACTTGTTTCTTGGGAGAAAAAAAAGGAATGGATCAGGACTCAGATCGGATAGGATCGGATCGCACTTTGTGTGTGATACGTATTCACGATCGTCCGAACTATGTGTTGTTTTTAAGGTTACTCCCCCCCCCTTTTTTTTTCCCTTGCATTCGCGAACGATCTGGATAGTGCTGCTGAGGTCATCAACACAATACTCTTATCAATAATGTCCAAGGGACCATCTCTCTCTTGCGATTGGCGGGCCCCCGCCGGCGGTTTTTTCAGGCTCTCGTTAGTGCTGACAGCTCCTGGCGCCATGACAATGTTTACGACTAAATGAAACACTTGGCCCCAGACGAAATCATGGACTCTCATAGACGTATGTACTGGTTTGCTTATTCGTAGCTAATGAGCGCAGGAGCAGGCTATTAACAAAAGATAAAGACATATGCCATAATTATACCCCTTCATTCAATTCATGGTCGCCACGAACAGCGGCAGACTCAAAATAAGCACTGAAATATATACAAGGGAATAGAAATGGAAAGTTTTCCAAGGGATTGTCCAAGAAAGAAGACATCAAGGGAAGATGTACATGTTCGTCATGGCAACAGAGAAACGGAATTTTAGGCCGTCGATTAATGTTAGATCAGCCGTTCGGGCGACAATATGTCAAAGAAATGGGATTAGGTCGTCAGGGCATCCTTGGCGCCAACGTATATATGTGTTTGTATATGGTCGTTGCTCTCGGGGGGGGGGATTCGAAGCTCTCATAAACGGGCTCTGAACCGGAAATATGACTTGTAATTATTAAAACTGGTGCCCTTGCTGGCCCATTTGATGATATATGTGCTGAGGCACGTGCTGAGGCATGTGCTCGCCCGCATGCTCTTGTTGATACAGTCGGCTTGTCGATTTCTGTGGCGATTGCTGGGGTGATTGCTGAGGCGAGTACTCAGGCGAGCACTGAGAAGGTTCACGGGACACTGGGTATTGTGCCTGTCCGCTTCCCATTAACTCGTGCGAGTATGAATGCTCGGGCAGCTCGTATAGGGGCCGTTGTGGGGCATACATCTCAGTCGGATGGTTTGCGGGATCAAGTTGATAGACGGGGCGATCTATGGGGATAGGCTGCGGCGTCGGCGGGAGGTTCTTCTCCCACATGAAACTGTTATCGTAGACTGGAGATACAGATTGTGATATGGGTGAGCCGAAAGGCGGGTTATATTGTGGGTGTGGGTTATAAGGCGGCACTGGCGCGTCAGGGTCGACCAACGCGCCTACTGGAGTCTCCGGGTCCCTTTTCCGCCGCAGGAGAATGCAAGCAGCGCCGAAAGCGATGAGCGCTATGACGCCCAAGGAGACGCCAACGCCAATTCCTGCCTGGGCACCCTTTGACAGCCCCGCCTCCGAAGGTGGCGCGGTGGGTTCGGGGGTATCTGTTGCCGGTTCTGCTGCTGTGGTGTTTGCTGGTGGCTCCGGAGTGCTTGTTGTTGTGACGGCGACCCTTGGGCCTGCGACAGGCGACCATGCCTTCCAGGCCCCGTTGTCGTATTTGACCTCGGTGAGCTGGTTCTTCACCATGTAGTAAATGCGCACCATGTCGGTGTCGAAATCGCTCGCGACAGCAAGCTCCGCATTTGGAGAGTCAGCCTTGGGCCAAAAGGCGTTGGACTGGTTCGTCTGCGGGCTCCAGACCCAATTCTTACTGCTCAACTGGTACAAGTTGGTGTCGTTTCCGATGTAATAGACAAAGCGCGAGTAAACATGGTCAATGCTGATACCGATTCCACGGGGCTTGCCGTAGTATGCGCTCAGTGAGAAGTTGGCGGGAACTGTTTGGTTGATTGCGATGGACACATTGGCCAGGTTGGTGCTGACATTGCCGTTGAGGGGCTTGGGAAAAGTTGAGAGCCTCCATACGGAATCGTTGCCGAACCTCGTCACGCCGATATTATTATCGTCAAACGGAGCCACGACGCTGATGTTGTTTTGGTTTGAGAAGGCGGCATGAATAGCCGGCGACGACTGGACGGCGCGGTTGACAATACCATTCCACTTCCAGCCGGTGGTTGGGGTGTAGCCAATCTCGTTGATGGCCATGTCTCGGTCGTGGAAGTACAGGCGGTAGCCCCCTGTTGAGCCGAGAAGGAGAGCCGACAGACCGGTGTTGTTGTTGACAGAGGGCGCTTCGGCGCTGATGTTCCAGGTGCCGACCCTTGTGAAAAGGCCCGTGGCCATGTTGCAGTTGAACAGGGCGTTGACGATGTTGTTGAATTCATCAAGGTAGTATATGGAGGCACTAACAGGGCCATGTCAGCTGCTCGTTCACCCGACGCACACCATGTCGAGACTCACATTGTCTTCTTGGTGTCCCAGTAGCCAGAGCCGGCCAGGGGTGTATCGTTCCTTGCCTTGACGTTCAGCGATAAGAAGCTGGAGTCGGTATATGAATATACGGGCTGGCCATAGCTGTTGCAAGCACTGTAGCGGATCTGGCCTGTCGTCTGGTTCTGGAGTATTATCTGGGGAGCGATGCCATTCCACCAAGCCGCGATGGCCGCCTGGGCCGGCGAGACGGCAGCGGCCAGCACGAGAAGCTTTTTGACCACGGAGAAGGCCATGGCGCCCGAGTATCGGCCCCGGTTACTCCCCCAGCGAAGAATGTCGCTCGCAGTCCGGCAGCAGACTTAAGCCGCGTCGTCGTCCAACCATCAAGAAACAGACACACTCCGCTTGGGTGCTGTGCTGTGCTGTGCTGTGCTGTGCTGATGGAGAGTATGAAGTCGGGGAGAGGAGAGTCAGGGCCCGTCCGGCTTTTGAGAGGTTTGTCTCGACGCGGCCAGGTGGTTACGTTACTTTGCTGTGTAACGAGGCGTAGACAGGCAGCAGCACAGCAGCAGTGAACAAGGTCGGGGAGGAGGCAGAAGAAGAAGTGGAGGAAGAAGAAGTGGAAGAAGAAGAAGTGGAGGAAGAAGAAGAAGTGGAGGAAGGAGGAAGACAATGCCAATGGCGCTGTGGTGGAAATAAACAGAGGTAGAAGGGAGAGATGAGACAAACAGAGAGCATGGCCCTCGACGAGGGGCGTGAGTGCGAGTGGGAGTGGGATTTAGGGTGAGATGAGCGAGGTCCAGTCCACGGCACCCACACCCACTCTCACGCCCCTCATCGAGGGAGGGCCATTGTCGCTGACGCGCTGACGACGGTATCCATAATTGTCATGGTCCATTTCCCGTCGCGGGTGTGCTTCGTCTCTTTCCTTTCGAGGGGGGAGGGGGAATGAGGAAGGGGGGTGGAGGTTAGTCTCCAAGTCAGTCAGCGGCACAAACCTGCACGAGGCAGCCAGCGCATGTCCTTGCCGGTTCCTTCTTTTCCCTCTCGCGGTCGCTTAAGGGCAAAGTATCAGAATCCCGACATTCCCTCTGCTTCTAGCGCTTTGCAAAGGTAGTGTATTTTGCACGAGCGATGCTGTTGCTGATGCTGCTGCTGAAGTTCTAACAAGCCTCCAGGTTCCAGGTTGTTGCGCGGCAGATGGATGGCTGAGAGTCTGAGCTGAGACGGACAATGTGATTTCTAGGGGGCTCGGAACATCCGCCGAGAACCACTGGCAGTGAGCCGAGAGGTAATTACAGGGAACGGTTATGTTGCCCCAAGGTAAGGCTTGTGGTTACCGGGCAGGTGCCAGGTACAGTACATACGGTACCATGGATGCTACGGTGCTACCCGAATTCCCAGGTCCGGTTTCTGGGGGTTCCCTCCTTTGCCGGTCGTACTTTCCTTCCCACGGGCTCACCACTAGCCCAAACCCGCCGCTTGCCTTGTTGGGGAAACCGACTAGCTGCGAAGGCCCTGGTGCCTTGCAGAGCCTGCAAGACACCTGGCCAGTCTCTGTCTCTCGTTGGTGTCCTCCAGCTTGGGGCAGCTGCAGCGCTGCAGTCTGCAGTCTGCACGCCGAGACGCGGGCCAAAGGTCCAGTCCAGTAAGGTGGGAAAAAACCACCGGCCTCCATGTGAGAGGGTGACTTGCGGCGCAACCGTGAGATAAGAATAAATAAAAAGAGCAAGGGGTAAGGCACTCGCGCCGCAAGCTGATACTACTGCCGCCTCCCCCGTCGAACGGCGGGTCATCAGCCGAGTCTTGACAACCTAACCCGGCCAAGACCCTGCTGAGTCGATACCCGAGCTTCTTTGCAGCTTCTGGGCGCCGAAGGAATCGGAGCCAAGAATGAAGGAAGATATCGCTCGCAATTGAGTAGGTAATGTACGAGGTAGGTATGCAGGCACGTAGTTGTGTAGTTCGATCTGAGATTCAGATAAATAGAAATCTTCAAACTTAAATGATCCATCCCATCGCTTGCTTTCTAGCGTGGCCTCGAACGTCGCCGGGGCCTTTCGCCGATCTCCGCATGGATAGCAGTATCAAGATTAGTTAGTTGACCGATTTGGCGATGGTGATTCCAAACGTGCGCGTCTCTCTAAGAAGGCCCAATAATAGTAATACCCAATACTCATCGGTGTTATAACTTGTATACTGCCTTTCGTCTTTCAGCAGCATTCCGTACATCACTCCATCATCCACTCTGAAAATGGCGAGTTGAACTATCTTGGTCAGCACTAATCCGCCTTGAGCAACACCTGGCCATGCCGTTGAATCCCCACTGCATGGGGCTGACAGTCAGGTACCTTAGTTACCTTAGTTAACAAGACGCAGTGCTGAGTTTGCAACAACCTGTTTCCAGAAAAGTAACTGTAGTTAGCGGACAAAGAGGTCATTTTCAGCTGAAAGGTCAGTCCAATCGACAATAGTCTCATGCCTATCAGTAATCGGGAAATTATCAACTGAGACGTCGTCGGTGAACTCTCAGTCGCAAAGAGACTTGAGGGAACTCAATGGGAATAGACGTGTGATGGTTCCATTGAGGGAAGCGCGGCATCTGTCAGCAACCCACAGCCCGCTGAAAAGGCCTCCAAAAGAGGACTGGTGCTGACAGATACAAACAGTAAAACAACTCCGTGCCGTCCAACCACCTGCGAAGCACCAGATGTACGGCGCCTAACCGTTTGCGCGATAGCCTCCAGCTGGCTCATCTTTGCGTTTCTCTGCTGAGCTGGCGTGGGCTAGAAAGTCAAGGCCCCTTAATGATACGGAACATCTAAAGTCTTGTGAGCCGGTAGAAACATTTCTTTTCCTGCGGATACTGTTTGACCTTGCTATAAATATCGCCCATTTGGGAAACTTGACCGACAGTAGTTGCGGGGTGCTATCATGCTCAGCAGTTCGGGGCACTATACGTCGCAAGTTCATTATGCTTCCAGAACCCTCGTCCTGGTTTTCAAGCAGTCGGCCACAGGAAACAAAACACGATCAGAAATGGAGTTTCGCATAAAACATGCCAGTTATAATGCCATTAGTGAAGTAGGAGTGTGAAATGGGTGACCCATTCATTCCTCTGCAGCTTCACGGTTCCCATACAGGTCCGAACGAAGGAAAAACACTTCTTTGCGTAATGATGCCATCTCCAAAGCTGCCGGACGTCAAACGCACTCACCCCCAAGCCCTCCCCATGCTTCGAATCGACATGGAGCAGACACGTTAAACACGTGCACCTAGTGCATCCCAGGCCTGCTTCAAGCAGCTGCTGCAATCCCCCTCTTCACGTCCTTTGCTTTGAAGCCTGTCAGGTCAGCCTCGGGGGCATCGTACTTGGGCCGCCCGCCCAGAATGTCGACAATCCCCTTCATGCCCAGCCAGTAAGCGGCCTTGGGTCGCCGATTGGGCCAGTCTGTCTCCTCTTCTTCCAGTTTATTGATCGGCGTGAAGACAACGCTGGCACCCTTGATGCCAATAACGCTTGCGCTCATCGGGTCGGCCTTGACCTTATTAGGCACGTTCCTGCCATAACGCTCAAGTTGCTGGATACACCTGATAGCAAGACGCACCGCGCGGCAACGGTCCATCGGGGAGGGCACGCCGCCCTGTTGCATGTGTCCCGGGATACCTTCGCGGCTCTCGAACCTACCGTGAGACTCTTCGCGGAGGATATCGGCAATCAGTTTGGCGTTGTAAACCTTGGAGGTCTTCTCGTTGATGAGAATCAAGCGGCCAGCACGGCTCTGGCCCTTGTCATGTGTGAAGACCTCTTTCAGATGGCGAACATCTGCAGCAAGCATGTCGAGGCTGAGACCTTCTTCAGGGGTATAAACTGCTGACGCTCCCACACCGAGCCCACTGAGGGTCGCTACGTAGCCCGAACGGCCGCCTTGCGTCTCAATGACAAAGACGCGCCTTCGAGTCGCAGACGCCGACTGCTTAATCTTGTCACAGTAATCCACCAGCTCGTTCAAGCACGTATCCGAGCCCAGGGAGTATTCGGTACCCGGGACATTGTTGGAAATTGTGGCTGGCAAGAGCGTCATGGGAATGCACAAAGACGGGTATTGTTCCCTGGCCTTCCGCAATTGCGAAACGGCGTGGAATGCCTCGAATCCGCCAATGAGGAAGAGAGCATCGAATCCGTATGCCTCAATCAAGTTGGCAATGGTCTCCATGCCCGACTCGCCGGGAAGCTCTCGGTTGGTTCCAATCTCGGAGCCGCCTTTGCTAGCCCAGCCATCAACCTCGAGCCAGTCGAAAGGCCGGACGGCTCCCAACGGGGTGTCTCCGTGGTGCCGCGCAAATCCAGCAAAGCCGTTGTGGATTGCAATTGGCTCATGTCCTCGTGATAGGCAGTAAGCCACACCTGCGCGAACAGCCGCGTTCATACCGCCAGCTGGAGCGCCGACATTGATGAAGCCGATCTTCATTCGCTAGAGTCAGAGTTAGCCGGACCCAGCTCTCTTATTTTTTCTTCGAATCGAATCTCGTGAAACCTACCTCCTTCTCCGGAAGCATAATCTCCTTGTCCATCTGGACTGCCGTTGTCATCATGAAGGACTTGTATTGCTCTGAGAACTCGGCGTCGCGGAGGCCCATGGCTTCTTCAAAGTCCTGCCGCTCTATCGCACTCGACACCTGTTTCGTGTCTTGTACGGCTTCCATTAGTGGCTTCCTGATGATTTTATTTTCCGTGATGGCAATGAAGCACGTTTTTGTCTCGGGGGTGGCCTCGAGGACGGCCTTGACGGCTTCAACACCTTGCAGCGTTGCGAGCATCCTGTCGTAAGCAACAGCCGTCCCGCCTCGCTGGACGTGACCCAGAGTTGTAATTCGGGTATCAAGACCGAGGCCGTTTTTGTCAGCAAGAAGATCTTTGACCATTGTTGGTGTGATCTTCTTCCCTTGTCTGTCGAGCGCGCCCTCGGCAATAATGACAATTGTCTTGCGCTTGCCGAGTTTCCGGTGCTACATCCCTTGGTCAACACACGTTTGGGGGTCGAGACCGTGGATGGCGTACAAACCTCTTGGACGATGCGGTACATTTCCTCCCTCCAGTTATGCTCGCTTGGCTTCTCGGGAATGAATACGAAATCGGCACCGGTCGCGACACCAGCCATCAGAGCCAGCCACCCGCAGTGCCGACCCATGACCTCGACGACGAAAGCGCGGGAATGCGACGAGGCGGTGGCCTCAATAAGATCGACGGCATAGCAGATCCGGGCCAGAGCCGAGTAGCAGCCGATTGTCGCATCTGTTCCAGACAGATCGTTGTCAATTGACCCAACCAGGCCAACAATGTTGAGGTGCTTGAACGACTCGATCTGCTCGGGCTTGAACTCGCCCTTCGACACCAGCTCGTCCAGCAGCGAGGGCCACTCGGCGCGGAACCGGTCAGCGCCCGTGAGCGAGCCATCTCCACCGCAAATGATGATCGCATCAATGCCGTTGAGGATCATGTTCTTGGCCGCGGCCAGGCGACCGGGGCGTTCGTAGAAGGCCATGCATCGGGCCGTGCCAATCAGGGTACCACCCTCGGACAGCCAGCCGCGCACATCGTGCCACTCCATTTTACGTATGAGGTCGCCGCCTTGGACCAGGCCTTCGTAGCCCTCGTAGACACAGTAGGCATCGCAGCCCATGTGGATGGCCATGCGGACGCACGCACGCACCACGCCGTTCATCCCGGGCGAGTCACCGCCCGAGGTCATAATCGCAATCTTCTTCTTCGTAGCCATCTTGGCAGTCGACGAGCCGGGAATTTGAGCAGAAGCCGAAGGCTGTGCGAGCGATCGTGGAGAGCGAAGGAGGAGGCCGAGCGAGGTCGAGCGGAGTACGAAGGCAAAAAGATTCTGGAAGGGTGAGAAGATGACGCTTAGGGGCCGTAGGAAGAATTGTATATTAAAAATAGGCATACTCCAGGCAGCGGACCCGGGAACATATATGGAAAGTCTATTCCCAGAAAATAAGGGCGCGGCCTTTTTGAACCTGGTTGGGAGGAGAACACCGATTCACGACGTCACAACCGGTGAGGGAGGGAAGAGGATTCGGAGTGTTTGGCTCCTCCAACACAGCCCACATTGGCATTGCTGCGTGAGCGTTTAGTTAAAGTACGGAAAACAGCTCTTATCTTATCGCGGCGCGGGGTCGGAGCATACTGTACTGTAGCACTTGCCCGCCGAGTTGAGGTATAAGCTTGATTGGAGCTCAGCGCCGAGACAGAGACGGCGGCCCCCGTGCCAGACAAATCGACCAAATATCCCGCACTTAGATGCACTGCAGATCTTTCCAGACCATTGATCAATTCCTTCGCCAACGTGACCATGTCAACTTTGATATAAAAAAAATGTCTCGAAGCAATTCGCCATGTGAGCCATCGTCGCGTGGAGTGAGGGGTTTTAGGATCCAAGAAGATGGGAGAGCTTGAAAACGCCAAAAACAAGGGTGGCATGGCTCTCTTCTCTTCTGGGAGCTAGTACCTTGTAGACCTAGACCGAGAATACTGTGCGGATGGAGGTCTCAAGATGGCCATACGCGCTGCATTTCTTGCATACCTCACAGATGTTTCCTCTTTTTTATTTCCTGCATTGGAATCTTGACGGACTTAGGCACCTTTACGCCAAGGCCCCGTTATTCCGAGGATACTGCCCTGCCCACGTCTGGTCTCGCGAGAGTTGCTCTTATCACACAACACACAAATGCTTCCTACAGTCAATTGCTTCGCATATATTAATTAATTGAGGCTGCTATTCCGCGGGCCTATATATTTGTTTGAAGATTTTTCCAGTAAAACACATCAGAAAACTTGGTACTAGTACTTGGTAGTTCCGGACTCAGTCACTCCAATATCTGAAGGTTTGTTAGCGTGGTACTTGGGATGGAAGGGAAAGAAAATAACAAATAAAAACTTTACGGCAAGTCGTAAAATACTGAGGCACTTTAAACTTTGGAAAGTCCCCCGCTAACAATTATTCAGGGATTGGATTGTAAACGGCTTCGCAGAAAGAGGAACATAACCTTTTCTCTGCGACTGCTGTGAGCTGGAGGGGCTGAACAACCCCCTGTCCTGCAAGCCGCACCTGAACCTGAGCCGTCTCCGTAGGTATTCCGTAGCAGGCGGGCTGAACTCGAGGAGCGGCAGTCAGTGCGCAGGGCACCGCCGCGCATAAAGTAGGTACCCACTCACGGAGCTTTCCCCACCTACACCTACCTGTACATTCCTAACCTCAAGCAACCGCGTCGTGCTTTCGCGATCTCGTCACCGCAGAAAAAGAAACCTACCACCATTCCGAACAGCACTACGCGTGAAATACCAAGCGCAAGTACTAGCCATTATGGACTCGAGGTCGCCGCTCCAGGGGCGCCCTCCGGTGAGTCGAGGGCCTCAGAGCATCCTCGAATTCATCCACCGCATCAATGCCGAACCGGGCGGATTCCGAAAGCTCAACGAGCATGACTTGCGGAAGCAGATCGCCGCCCAGCACGCCAGCGGCCATGACAACGATGTCGACGTCGACATGGCAGATGTTTCCGAGCCCGAGCAGACGGTAACGGCCAACGATCTCGTTACTGCCCGCGACGAGATACTCCGGAACATTCACGCGGCACACCAGACGGCGAACTTTACTCTCGACCTAATCTCCCTCCTCCTCTCCAAAGAGAACCCCGCGCAGGCCGCTGCGACCCTCAATCCAGAGCTGCGCAACCTCGTTGGCATTGGTACTCTTGGAGCAACTACCCTCGATGCCCCTACAACGCTGGCCCAGAACAGGGTGGGCGACAACATGATGGTGTCAATTGGCAAGCGCCTGATCTCTGTCAACGCAGCCGCCGACAGTGCGCTCGAGTCGGCCAAGCGGCTGCAACAAGAGGTTGGCCTGGAGATCAAATACTGGTCCGAAGTCCTCGCAGTCAGCGAGGGCGGCTGGTCGACATTCCGTCTGCCCAACGAACCCCATACTCTCGGCGTCAAGTTCGGCTTTTCCAACGCCGCGCCTGACTTCAAGGCCAGTAGCATTGCGCCCATGAGAAGGGCTGAGGATGGCGCTGTCTCTTTGGAACCTGGTAAGCTTGTTGGCCAGTCCAAGCGCTTTCAGGTCAGCATTTTGGGAGACGGTGAGGTTGTGGGTAAGTCATCGCTTGCCAAGCCTCTGCCCAACGATGCGCCACTCGAGAGCCGCGTTCGGGAGGCGCGCGACACCGTCTTTGCCCAAGAGCTATGGCATGAGATAAATCGGGAGGGCCGGACGCTGCTTGGACATCGTGTCCGCCTGGAGAGATCCGCCGTCACTTATGCCGTCGACTCCAAGAAGACACTATCATTCCAACTTGTGACCCTGGACGATCAAATCTCTGCCGACCCTTCTGAAACAACTGCCGACTATGGCGAAGCAGAAAACATCAATGTCACGCTCCACCTCCTTTTAGCCAATGCCCACAGACAAAACGACCGGAGACGGTACGATAAATATGAACTGAAAGAGAAAAGGGGGCCACCACAACCCTATTCTCTCCTCTTGCCCATTGTCACGTATTATCAACATGAGGGGACAGTTGAGCAGTGCGCATCCTTTTTTTCTGCCCTTGTCAGTGTCCTTCGCTCCGCCGGGCTGGATGCTTCTTGCACAATGACCGAGGAGCCGATCAGAGACGGCGGAACTCAGCCGTTGGCAGCGCTTGGAACGAGCCTTTTGAGTCCATCAGATGTCCAGTTTGACTTGACCATCACCCCAGAGTCTCGCCTCAGGGTCCTAACCAAGGCTTCTCCTGCTTTTGGCACGCGATTCTTGGTATATTTACAGCCCCCTGCCCAGGCAGATCTTCGGAATCCCTTGTCAACATGCTTTCCCCCATATACCCAAGACTCCGGAATACCGGGCAGCAATGTCGACACCTTCTACGATACTACCAAGCAGCTGTTTTGGTATCTCACTGGTGCCGTGCCCCGAGCCCTTGCCCTGAGCTACATGGCGATAGTACACGAGCCGAGACCCGATACCGCCGAGGCAAATGGCCACAGCGCGACACACTGGATCGTCCACTCGAGCGACAAAGGCCTGGTTGACTACGACACTCAGAGCTTCGGCATATATTTCGACGTCCCGTTGGATACCGAGACCGGCCTCCCGGCGCTCCACGTCGCCGGCGACTTTGAAGAGGATGATAAGAAGATCCACAGGGAGTGGAGGTGGACCTCTACTCAGGCCGGCTCCGAGAGCGGTGGCAACCTGGAGCAGATCGTCAGGCACGTCCTCTCAAATGCTGGCTTCTAGAGCGAGCCGGCTTTTTCAGAATGTGATCTGAGGTCCAGATCTAAGACACTGGACTTTGAAGCGCCCTCCGTTGCTTCTAGCGACCAAGGGGACGGCCAGGTTACTTTTGAGTACATGGTGGAGGCGCCCAGATCTAAGACACTGGACTTTGAAGAACCCTCTGTTACTCCCAGCGACCAGGGGGACTATGTTGCTGCTAAGTATGCTGCGGAGGCGCCTAATTTGGCGGTAGCTGGCGACACGATGATGCCTGCGGAGAATGGTGGAAAAGACCACGGAGATGTTCAGGACCCCGGCAATGGGCAAAGCAAAGGTACGCATCCAAGAGCCTGGTGATTCAACTGGAGATGGAAGTCCTGAGTTTGCGAATGTTTTTTCTTCTACAGATGTTGTCAATTCGGTTGGAGAGGTTGAGAAGGTTGGAGAGGCTCAGGCTATTGAGGCGTCTGAGGAGACTGAAGCGGTTGAGGAGGTCGAGGGGGATGAGCGGGAGTGGTACTTTGACCTTGCCTCTTACCTGAGAGAGAGATAGTGTCTGTCAACTTACCCGCCCACCATCATCAAGCAAGGATGCGAGGGCGTCATTTTGCGGAAACTATCATGGCCTTCTGCGCTTGGAATCGATATCCACGTGGGCATGGGGAGGGCGAATAGCTCACCTCTGACCCCATCTATCGCAGACAGTAGCGTCTGGTTTCAGGTATAGATGATGGATAGCCCACGGATTGGATCTCTGGTTGACAAAATGTGGGAGGGGGGGATTGCTAGCTAGCTTATGTATATATATTCTCTCACTGTAAAAAATACATTGTATCGTAACCCTTTTTTCACATTTTGTGCGCTTCATGTGCCCTGTGCCAAAACCTTGATGTTGGAATGACAAGGTCATTCATAATAGTCACTATAGTAACCGTTGCGAAAGGGGTGGTTGGGAGATTGGTGGTATGTTCATTTTATCTCTGATTCTCTTAACTAGGGTTACAGGGTGCTTGGTGGTTTTGGGGGAGTGGGCTGTCCACAGGGTGGATGGCCCGTGCACACTAAGGTCACGTGCTAGGGCAGCTGACCCGTGTGTCCGGGCCAGGCCTACTATTCTTCCTGACTGACCAATTAGGGCTATGCGGTCCGCCGAGCCGCCTCAGCCTCCGTAACTCTGATTGATCGGTTATTCCTACACTTGATCTTGCATGACGGTGGTAAGGTTCGTGAGTCGGCCGGTATGACTCTTGTCGGAGCAAGTGCCGTTCAATTGTTTGACTTTCTGCTATACCGCGGCAAATATCTATGTTTACTTTTAATGTGTGCGTAGTGATGAGTATAAGCCATTTCACTTTTGTGATAAATCTAACTATGGAAGTCCCTCCTTGAGCATAGCCTCCCTGAGCAGACGAAATATTACAAACGCGCAAAATAAGCAGAGCTGAAATTCCAGTTCTTTTATATTTCCATTCATAAGAGTCGTAAGATATTTGCTATAAATGACGAGAATGAGCAACAAAAGGCCATAAGCTGGGAGGTAGAAAAAAAAGATGAAGGACGTGAGGAAGCTCGACTATCCAAGAACCCTCCTCCGTATACCCTCAACTGCCCACGAATTATCCAAGGCCTTGAGAATCAGCAGAAAAAAAAAAGGGAAAGGAGAAAGAAAACCCCCCACAAGGAAAAGAAAATGAAACAAAACCGAAAAATACCCTATCGTCGTGAATATCTTCTCCTTCATTGTTCCCCATAGCAAGCACCACGGCCACCTCTCAAACATCAGTCATCATCGCCGGATAACACCGAGCCAGTCCCTTCTCTCGCTCTTTTCAACAAGACGCTACACCGCCAGATCTCATAACCACATCATCCATACTCTGGTATCACAAAAGCGTTGCTCATCCAGTCTATGCGAAGGAAGATTGCGTCGAATATGCTCCAAGGATATATCTCCCGCACACACGCCTGCTTGTTCTTCGTCGTCGTCAAATAACCATAACAATGCCATATTTCGTTTCAAATGAGCTGGTCATCAAATTCATAAATAAGAAACATCCTACTACATCCGGCCGTCGCCACCGCGGGGGAATTATGGAAGGCCCTCTTTACTCCCTTTCATCTTTTGGTATTACTCTTTTGTTCAGAGGAAAGCAGTAAGAGGGCTCGGCTCGATGGAATAGGTTCTCAGCGGTATCCTCTCGAGGGGCGGTTCTCGTAGACGACCTCGCGCTCGACAACGCGGTCATCGTCGTACCGGCTCTGGCTTTCCGAGTGACGGTGCTTGTGCGCGTGGATGTGATAGTCAGTCTCGCGATATTCGTCGCGATATCCATCACGGACTTCGCGCTCCCACTGGATTTCATAGGCGCGGTCCTTGCGGGCCTTTCGGATGGCGTCGGAGAGCTGGACAAGTCGGAGAACATCCTCCTATCGGTTGAGAATTAGGTTAGTTCTTTGTTCAGTTTCTCGAAAGATGGCCTAAGATGAAAAAAGTGGGTACACTTACATAGCGCAGATACTGGATGACATAAAAGAAGTATTCAGTCTCCTCATACTCGTAACCCATCTCGTCAATCGCCTCACGGATCACTAGGTCCTTGGTGATTTCGGTCCACATCTCACTGCGACGCGGCGAAGGGGATGGCGGCGCCGGCGGGCGGATAGTGACCCGCCTGTCTGTAACATCGACGTCGCGCTCCTTGTCCTTTGTCGTTATCTGAACGCTCAGTCTCCGGTCGTGGTCATGGTCACGCACCACCTCGCGGTCCGAGACAGTCGTCGATGTAGAAACCATCGTGCCCTTCTCGTCGCGGTCGGGAATGAACTTGGCTCGGCGCACGCCGCTGTACTTTTGCCAAGTCACCTCGGCCGATGCGCCACCGGCACCGTCCATGCGCACGCGCTCCGTTCCGGGAGGCACGTCAACGATGGTCCAGTCCTTGGTAATGCCGCCCCGAGCCTCGCCCATCCTACCGCGTGCATCGATCTTGGAGGTGATTTCATACGCCTCCTCGTCGAATTCGCGGTTAGAAGGAGGTGCTGCCGACTGGGCGCGGCGGCCCCGTGAGGTGCTCCGGTGCTGGTCAATATCTACATGAAGGTGTCTCCGGTCCGCCCGATCGCGGTCCGAGTAGACGAGAACCTCGTCATCATATGCATACGCAGGTCGGGAGGGTCGCTCCCGCGATTGAGACTGCCTGCGGGTGTGGCTGTGAGAAGAGTGCTTGTGGATGTCAACCTCGGTCTCATTCCGCGATGTGTAGATGTCGATATCGGTCTCACGGTCCCTCGTGCGAGCGGGAGGCGGTGGGGCTGGCCGGGGGGCGGCCACAATCCCTATACCGTATTAGAGGTCTGTATATGAGGCCAAAGCCTTTCCAGGGAAGATTACTCACCATGGTCAATATCTCGGTAGTGCGTAATTACTTCTCTCTCGATGACGGGTCCCTTGACGACCTTGGGGGGCGGGCTCGGGCTTCGAACGCGCTCCTTCTGCCTGTCGATGATGCGAATTCGCTCCCGAGATGGGGATGGCGAGCGACCTCGGTCGACAATGCGAATCCTCTCCATCGGCTGTGAAGGGGGGCTCGGGGAGCGCGCACGCTCGACAATTCGCACTCTTTCGCTCGGTGCGCGGCTCGGCTCCCTCACCCTCTCGACTTGGCGGAAACGGATATCCTCTTCGACAACACGTCTAGGAGGAGGGCTGATGCTCCTTGCCCGCTCGATGCGAGTCTCGCGCACACGAACAACAGGGCTGGGCGACCTCCGCCTCGGCCGCTCAACCGTCTCGATCTCCCTTGATCTGAGGACCAACGGGCCCGGCTCGGGCCGTCTCTCCTCACGCATAAAAGAAGGCACGCGATCCTCTGTAATCCGAATGTCGGTAACATCATCGTACTCGCGGACCGGTGCGGCGCGGCGCGGCTCCCTGTAATACTCACGCTCCTCGGAAAACTCGACGCGGTTTCTGCTCGACATGGCTGGCGATTCTGCGGGACCTTGCTGAAGAGGCAGGAGGGAGTGGTGAAGTCTGTGGCGGCCGTTGACAAGCGGGGTCAGCAGGCCTGGTTGTTGGATCGAAGGCGGGGTGGCTTGAGAACCAGACTAAGGTAGGCGCGAAGGTTATGCAAAGTAGCTTTAATCCGAACAGGTCGGGAAATTCGAATAATATTGGGGATGGCTCCAGGGATATGCCGCGGTTTCTTTATTTTTATTTTGTCAGTAGCGTAAGACAAAAAAAACAAAGCTGGTTGTTGCAGGTTGGGAGAAGGCGGGCAAGGCAGCCCGGTCGAGGCTAGGTGTGACGTGGGTTGGATTTCGGAGGGACTCGTGGGCTGGAAGCGGGCGGCAGCCAATGCGGGGTCCTCTCGAGGTGACCGCGAGACAGCAACTTGGCAGAGGGAACCCAAACCTCCCGAACGGCAGGCTTTTCTCTCAGCTCTCACCGGCAAGTTGCAGTGAGCTTTGTGCTTTGCCTCGACGCAACGACTTGGGGCCTGGCTGATATTAAGTTTTTTTTTGACAGAGAGAAAGAGAGAGAGAAGCCCAACGCAACGGCAGGATACAGCAAAGGCAGGCGTTGGCCAGGCCTGGTCTGGTCTGGTGGGGCTCGATATTACCTAAAAGCGAGCATCAGAGGGACGAGCCGCAGAGGAATGGCTGGGAAGGCTGGCCGCTAAGAACGAGGGACAAGCCGTCTGTCGGTAGTAGGCCGTTTCAGGACCTGGTGCTGGCCAATTGTTCGGGGTTTAAATTGGGCTCGAACCAACGTCGTCATCCCACAGCAGTCTGGCCGCAAATGGCCCCCCGGCAGCGCTAATCAAAATGCTTCCATTGCGGCATTGCCTGTCTTCATTCAGCCTGCCTGCCTGCAAAGTGAGCCGCGCGATAACGGAAGGGGCTGGGAGAACTCTGGCGTTGAAGCTGAAAGTGACCCGATGCAGGAGGGAGGCCGTCTGTTTTCCGGCCCTGACTTCCAACAACCTATCGCCATGCACCGAGCAAGAGAGTTTCGATACGTTTGAAGCAGCAACGAGACTCGATGGGAACCTAGTAGGTATCCGTAGCCCCCCCATTCCAACGTGATACTGCCCACCACTGTGAAATGGCGGGGTAATTATTTCCCCAACTTTGAAGTCATCACACCGACGAAGTTGCTCCCCCCCTCCACAACGGACCCCGAATCTTGGATGGAGCTCCCTCCCATGGTTCCGGTTCCATGTTTCGTCCCCTCCCCGGAGCTGCAGGAATGCCTGCCCAACAAGAACCGGGCGGGCTTTCAGCTGCGCCCGGCTTTCATTCATCTGGCCTGCTGCAGGAGGGGGGCGAGCCTCCACTGTGTCTGGTTTGCGTGTGCCACAGGGCGTGAGCTTGACCATCGAAGCAAATCGATCATGGTCTCACCAGCTAGCAAGCAGGCGGGCCGAACGGGTCCCATGGCCGTTGCCCGCCTCTTACGTGGATACATTGAGTGCGGATTCTCCAACGGTTGGGTTATTGTGTCGTTGAATTCTTAATTCAAGGATACGCACCGGCGAGCACAACCTAGGGAAGCGCCAATGAATTTTTCACTGCATGCCAACTAAATAACGTGATAGCAGAAAAGCAGGAAGCCAACGACAGCCGCGATGATGACAGTAGCATTGGCAAAATCTCTACCCTACCTATATCCTACCTATATGTATGCTCCCTAAGCTAATATCGTCTGGCAAACAAGGACTCGGTCGTAGGCCAGGATCTGGGGCTCGGGGCTCTGGGCGGCACATCCAGACCCCCCACCCCAGTGCCCCGCCTTCAGCGCCCCCGACTATCCGGCCTTTCAGCCACGACAGTTTCAGTGTCGATCAGCATCAAGAGGCGGAAACCATTACACAACTTTTTTTCGGAGCCGCGAGCAAATGCCAATACGATTTCCTCTTTTGTTTTTTTTCTTTTGGCTTTCGTCTGGTTTCCAGAAGCTGAAAGAACAACTCCTACCCTCGTCGTCGTCGGTTAAGCGTCGATAGCACACTGTGGGATGACGTAACTGTGCAGCAAGCAGCCCTATCGCTCGGTAGAGACGATGCCGCCTTCTAGTGTAGTATTTGTACATACAGTTGACTTTCAGGTTATATTCAACGTTGTATTCGTTATTCTGATCTCTTTGTAATCGCGGACTTGCTGCTACACACTCCGGGGAAGGCGCCCTCCCCCACCTCTCCTTGTTACGTGTAGCGCGGCCCTTTTAGTTTCCCCCGCGATTCTACATCCTTTCACCTTATCTTTGCAAGCAATACAATCCATAAATGTTTGTTGGCGTGGTACTTGGGGAGGATCCAAACGATTATAGTATAAACCACCTAGCCAGGAAATCCCTCTAACATTTCTTTATGGAGAAGTACGTGTAAATGTTTATTTTAGTGGGGGACTTTCACGATCTGAATGGCCTCCAACCTTACGCCAAGCCCTAATGGATTTTTAACGCAGGTGTTTTTAGAGAAGGGATAGGCCTCTAGGATTCTAAAATAGGGACTCCAACGGCTTTTTACCTCCCTCAACGAAAATCCTTTAGGGTGAGCCGTAAGTTATTAAGGCCTTTCAAATCTCGGAAAGTCCCCCGCTTATAACATTCAGGATTGGATTGTGGTCATGCGAACTACCCCGCACCAGCAGCAATCCGTACCTAATAGCCGCCTCGACCAAAACACATCTTGCATGCAACCCACGGGAGCAGGCCATCCTGTCGGCCAGCCTGACCGCCGATAGAAAGCCCATCCTTCCTGCACACGTCAGTGCATTCTCTGCTATGAATGGCGGAGTTACAAAGGCGCGGACCCGTCGTGCCACACCATTCAAGCTCAAGCGAGCGGAGCTGGAGCTGCTGGACGCTGCTACAGACAGGAGTGCAGGTCAGTCATCAACAAGTTTCGCGGAAGCGGAAACGGACGGCTATTAACTCATCAGGAACAGAGCTTCCGCAGAGCTACCGAGAGCAATCTCTGGTGAACGGAAGCCTCGACCGACACGCGACACCTGTGCCGACGGTAAAGAGGCAGCTCGACGCGACACCCGAGAACGTTCCGTTACCGGCGAAGAGGGTCTGATTAACGCGAACAGGCATACAACGGCCGGAGTCGAGGGAGCGGAACAGGCTGGCGACGGCGATAACGACGAACGTTAGCTAAAGTGGGTGCAGTTAACGCGGGAGAACTTGACCCTATTCAATAAGATGGCGAGGAAGAAGGCATCCAATAAGGGGTCCACTCACTATGACTCCACCGACGAGTCGATAACAACAAGGATTATTTCAACAACGTCATTTGGATTTGATGTCCGAGCCTGCCAAAACGGCATCCTCGACCCTCTGTCTTCCAAGCCGCCTACGAACATGAAGAGTGTCGTGGAAAAATATGCCCAATCGCGTGAGACGGCGTCGCCAAAGAGTCAGAGTACAAGTTCTATGCCCGTGCTGTTTCCAAAGCCGGTAATGAGGCGGCCTTTGCCGCCGAGGTTACCGAAGAATTGCTAAAGAAGCGCAGAGATGATGGTTACAAGAGATCCTTCAACTAGGCATTTACGGCCTTCCCGAAAAAGGTTGGTTTCAACAATAGCATATCGGCTCCGCAGCCCGACTATATCGAGGGCCTTGACATGCATGAATTCCGCCCATTCCCAATCCACGAGTATGTCAAGGGCGCGGTACTTAATAGGGATGACCGCAATTCCGTGACACTACCATACCTAGCCGGAGAGTGGGAAGGCCCTGACGTCAATATATCAAAGTCAACACGGCCTTAGCATCTTGCGACTCGCCGTAAAGGTTTTTCGCCAATGGAGGTAATAACGATTTGAACCCCTATTCTGTAATCATAGAGGTCTATTCCTTCTCTATAAATACCTTTCAAAGACCTTTCTTGGCCGGTTCATTCGTTATTTTATTTTCTTCCATAAGTACCACGCCAACAAAACATTCAGGGATTGGATTGCACTTGGTTCGCAGTCACCCGCATGATGCGGCAGAACCCGCAACGAGTCTTTGGTTAAAGCTACCTTGAGGCAAGCAAAACCTCATCTGTCTAAAAAAAAAACCGAATCCACCCAAGTTCCAAGGTTGCCGCCAGCCATACAATCATCAGACAAATGGTGGATGTTTTATTTCAACACCGCTTTGACGTTGATCAGAACTCCGGAACTCGTAAGGAACAAGCTACGTTACACAGGTTTCTTTTAGCCAATCAGAAGCGCATTTGGTAAGAGAATGGGATTGCCAGTCACCGCATGGAAGGTAATTACTTTGTGGAGTCACTGAACCGACTCGAATAATCGCTTAGATAGTTTCACTTATTGATTAATTTAGAGAAGAGGGAGAGATCCGAGATACCCTTTGTGATTCCTGGGACGTCGTCGAATTAGATGTGTCTAGTTTTGGTTGTGATTGGGAAAGCTCAATCTGGGAAGATTTACTGTTAGAGACCGTTCGCCAGGTCTAGAGAGAGAGAACCACCAGCCTCATACATCAACTAACTTGAGGCCTTTTGGGCTGCCGGGCCACTGCTCTTGGTTTCGTCTTCATATCTCAAACCCATTAACCTCTGCCCGAACCATTGTCTGGAGACGGCGAGCCTCGAGTTGGTGTGGTCACAATATTTTCTTCAGCAACGAAATGTACCGGCGCCGATGGAAAAGCACGGTGGACAACTTGAATGTATAGGAACATGGCAGTGGGCGATGCAGGGCGTATAAGTGCCCAAGTACCGGGCTGCATCACGACCTTAGTCTTTGGGACTCCGATCTGTCATCGTGCATTAGCGGTACGTAGAGGGGCACTACGAAAGCTGCGTCATGTTGTGAGACTCTAGCCATTCCTGTCGAGTTCTGGTTAAATTCAGACATTGGTTGGGCACCAAAACGGGGAACCCAAAGGGGGTGGATCACCCATTGTGGCATACTATCCTCGAGATCCGTTTTGAGGCCGAGTTCCTCTACGACGGTGGCGGGGGGTCTGCAATAACTCGTGGCTGTGCGGATTCCGTAGCAGTTGGTGGGACATTCTCTTTCCTTCCTCTCGTTATCACTTGCTAGAAGATGCCTGGGCTCCTTCTGCTGCTACCTACTCCTTTTCTCTGACGTGTTTAATGCAACGTGACGGAAGCCCTCTTCGACCCGACATTCCCTGCCGCGGCCATGTTGGGACGGAAGGGAAAGAATAGACGAATAAAAGCCAAACGCTCGGAATCAACCCAACGCAAAAGTAAAGTTGCAACAAGGAGAATATCCTACTATTTACAAAGGTAGACATGATTCCACAGAGAACTTTCTTTCCCCTTTTACTGAAACGGCCTCGGCTCCGATCTGCCCCCGTAGCCAGGCCCCGGCTCGTGGTATTGACCGTCCTGCGGCGCATGTCCAGGCCCTGGCTGGGGGAAATGGCCGTTCTGCGGCGCATAGCCAGCCTCCGCCGGCCGATTCTGGTCGGCAATCACGTGCGCCTCGGCCTCGGCCTCCTTGGTGTGCCGGTGGTGGTCCTTGTAGCGGTCGCGCACCTCGTGGAAGGCGGCTGTGACGGCGTGGAGGACACTGGACGCGCACAAAGGTCAATTAGAGGGGCCATCAGAGATACAAGACGAGGATATATGCGTGCGTGCGTGTATGTGACGAGAGAAGCGATGGAGATGTAGATGCGCAAAAAGAGAGATCCCTTACGTGCTGATAATGGCTAGTATAAACGTGCCCCAGGGGAGATTGCACGAGTCGTCGGCGCCGTTAGCTGTCTCACCCGTGAGGTTACCAGCGTCGGTGGCGTCGCGGTTGTCAGGGGCATAGCAGTGCTTGGGGCCGGCTAAGCCGCCGTCGGGGGAGGTGAGCACGGCAACAGCAATGAAAGCGCCAACAAAGGCGACATCAAACAAGACCCAGAGCCAGCGCAGCCAGCGCGGGCCGCCACCCTTGAGCAGCAGGCCCAGCAGAGTAGCAGCGAGGGTGTATAGGACGGCGGCGGCTAGGATGCCCTCGACGGCGCCGTAGGACCCGTTGACGCCGCGCCGCGTCTTGATCGAGTTGACGAGCCGGTAAACCTTGTACATGCGCTGCGAGAAGAGCCCCAGCGAGATGACGGCCGACAGGAACTGTAGTACTCGTGTGAGTCGGAGCAGGAGCCGGTACAGGGCCGAGTGCTTGAACCGTTCCGGCACCCAGCGCGTCAGCAGGCCCGTCTCGCCCTCGCTCGTCCTCTGGACGGTGTTATTGCGCGTCATCAGGATGACAGCCGGGCGGTAGCTGAAGCGCGAGTGCAGTTGGCAGTTTACCACTTGGAAGAGAGATGTGCTGTAAAGAAGACTCGGGAGAGTGGATTGGAAACGGAGACGACGGAGATGGCATTGCACTTGCAATTGCAACTTGGTGTATTTATCTTGACTTCAACCTAAGCATTTCATGGCTTGAACTCGCGTCGCCCAGAAAATGACGTGCCTTAGGAAATGTAGTGTAGCGTCAATATTCCTTGGATGTCGAGCGCCAAGCCGTCGACAGAAACAGAAATGCCATCATCACTTTTGGACGGCGTCAATTTGTGGAGAGCAGGGGGTGGTAACGAATGTTACGCCTTCCTATTGTGGAAGTCGTGGTGCCTGTCGTGATAGGGCATTTGGACGGAAATAGTGGGCCAAGCCCTCGAAGAGACTAGGGGATGCCAGAGACTGTAAATACGAATACTTGTAAATGGCTGGCCCGAGTTAGCGCAGTAAATCATATCCATTGTTGCCATTCGATTTATTACCCCTGAATCGCCCGGCCCGAGTCCTCGGAACTCCTTCAAGCAACTTCCGGGCCGGCTGACATCACCAACCAAAGCCCGGAGATATTACCTGAAGTCAAGTGAACGGGGGGGGGGAGGCTTCCAAGAAAATAAAAATAAAATAGAAAATAGAAAATACGAGAGACAAGCAAGTGCCGAATGCAGTGCAGTCGTCATCAAAGCCGCCGACCGTTAGGTGGAACCGAGCCTGAATCCGAGTCGAGGGCTGAGCCGGAAGGCGGGAGCTAACAAAATAGGGGCCGGGTTGGCAGGAGCTAGTAGAAGTCTGAAGGAACGAGTATGTGGATTCCGGCCGACGCTTGTTGAAAGTGGGTTTTGCTGTCAAACACCTCGCTGGTGAATCCAGAGAGAACATCGAGACAAACCAATCATACCAACTAATTTCACACCGAGGAAAAAATCGTCTTGGCCCTATGAGCTCGAACTAGACTATTAGGTAAGGACTCAAAGACTCTTTTCCCCTGTGGATGACGGGAGTCCACTCATCGAATATATAGAAGCTAAGCATCTTGTGGTGAAAGCTCACGTAGATGGGCTACATCCTATATCCTTGTAGCCATTCCATTCCGTGCGCCACGCATCTTACAACAAGACCGAAAAACAATCGCAGAACAGACCATATCCTCCTCCTACTAAAACCGACGTTCCGTTGTACCAACACTGTAGTCGGGAAGAGATCTCATCAGAAAATGGGAGCCCTGAGCCCAAACGGCCGGGGAACATTGCCCAGCTTGCGTAACTCGCACAATCAAAACTCCAAATAAACACCCCAGTTCTCCGATTTCCGTTCCTGGAATGCTCATCCCTTTGAGATGGCTGGAGATTAAGCCGCACTAAAACTTGAGTGTCAGTCTCCGCATGGTAAAACGCCAGTCATATCTCCATCGTTACGCACGCTTTTCTGCCACGCTTCTTTGGAGCCGGGTTATCATCGTTGGCCTCGGCGGCTGCGGACTTGGCACGGCCGCGCTTTGCCTTGGGAGCCGGCTTCTCAGGCTCCGATTCCTCGGCAGGCGAATCCTCTTTGGCAATGGCTGCAGCAGCCTTCTTGGCAGCTCCGCGCTTGGCCGGTGCCTTTTTCTCGGCAAGCGATGCATCCACGGCCTCGGCCTTGGGCTTATCCTTAGAAGCAGCCGCGTTCTTAGCCGCACCCCGCTTCACGGGCGTCTTTTTCTGCGGAACTGGCGGTGCCTCATCCTCAGATTCCTCTTTGGCAGTAACGGCCTTTTTGGCAGCGCCACGTTTGGCCGGCGCCTTTTTCTTCGGGGCCTCTTGATCGAGCTCATCCTCAGACTCGTCCTTGGGAGCAGCAGCCTTTTTGGTGGCACCACGCTTGGCCTGTGCTTTCTTTTTGGGCTGCTCTGGCGAGGCCTCGGCCTCAGCCTCGGAGTCGTCCTTGGCAGCGGCAGGTGCCTTCTTCTCACCCTTTGTCGGTTTCTTAGCCAGGGGCTCATCGTCCTCCTCATCATCAGCTGCCGCCTTTTTGCGGCCTCGCTTAGCGGCGGGCTTAGTTTTAGCAGGGCTGTCCTCCCCATCCTATGGACATTGTCAACACCTCTGGTACACATTCGAAAGAAGAAAAATGGCGTACCTCGTCGTCTTGATCGGCATTCTTGGCCTTTCTGGGAGCGCGGGCACGAATGCCCTTCTGGCCAAGCTTGTTCAACTCGGGGTCCTGGGTTTGGTCAGCTTCCAGAGTCCGAAAGTATGCTCGCACAGCTTCCAGGGCACTTACGCCATTGAAATCCTCGGGATCGATGAATCCCTGGGTGAAGACTCGGCGGATCTTCTCCTGGATCTCCGAATGGTCTCTTTTTGTTGTGAGAACCTTGATCAGTTGTGCTAACTCACACAGAAGTATCAGGATAGGCAATTAGCAACATACTCGAGCTCGTCGTAGCCATCAATTGCGTCCCAGTCATAATCTCCATCACCCTTGTCAATGGCGATACGGACGTTCTCGATCTGACTGCCAGAAACGCAGCCCCTAGACAGCTTAGCACAACTTTCAGGTTGCAGCAAGGACTCCGAGGTCCTTACCAGTGCTTCCACATCCAGCTTCCGGGGTGGTCCTGGACTTCGACCCAGGTACCAAGACGAAGCTCGCCCTTCTTGATCTTGACTTTGTCGTCCTTGCAGACCTTGTCTTTGCACCCAGCGCGGTTGTTGGCCGCGATTTCTGTGTGCGGTGTGAAGTTTCACACGTCAGCCATACTGTATCTAAACCAGCGAGAAGCCGATCAAAGGTCGAAGCCCCATTTGTCGTGAGTGACACCGAATCAGGCCAGGCGCCGTCGAAGACTCCCAGGCAAGTTTTTTTCATTTTTTCCTTCTTGAACAAAAATTGCTCTCGAAATAACGCCAAAGGCAAAGCTACAAGTTCACTACCCTACGCCTTCCATAGAAGTTCGATATGAAGGGATGAAAGGAAAGGAGATAAAAAGGTCGCCGGTGAGGTCTCCACAGCAGGGGAATGCAGTAAACAAGAACAGAACAGGATTTCGAGATAAGAAAGAAAGAAAGAAAGAAACATACCAATTCGGTAAGAAGGCATCTCTTCACCTACTAGGTGTGTCGACTGACACGAAAAAAGCCAGGGAAGGATGTGAAAGAGAAGTGCGAGGAGGTGACGACGAGAGACCGAAATCTGTTTTGGTGAGGTCGAGTGCAGAGAGGGAGAGCTGTAACAAAGCAGCAGCAGCGATGGACTTCTGGAAGCCAGAAAATCTTTTTCTAAAAAACAAACTACAAAGTCTGGCAGGAGTCAAACGAATGGACCGGACGCGCAACGGATGCAGGATGAAGGTGATTTGGCGGTGTCGGAATCTGCTTGCAGAGCAGATGTGTGAGAGGTGTGTGTGGTTTGTGTTTTTTTCTTGGTTTTCGCGTCGTTGGCGGGAAGGGAGGGGAACAGCAGCGGAACGCGCGCTGGAAGTACGTCAAGCACTGGGGCCACTTACTGCCGCAACCAACCGTGTGCAGGAAAACCAGAGGGAACGTAGGAGGAAAAAGGAAGAAGATCAAATCTGTGCCTTGAAAAATCTTTAATCTTTAATCTTTGGGTGCTGCGTTAGTTATAGTTTTGTCTTTGGAAGGTGCGGCCTTGCCTGGTCTGGGGTGGTAAGGTCGCAAGACAGATGGGGTGAGAGTGGGCGAAAATGAGATGAGGTGTGAAAATGATTGGGGCTTTTTTTTCTGTCGCTGTGTGGTTGCTCAGAAGCCCCCCAAACAGGTCACTTGCACTTGGCTCGCTCTCGCTTCTCCTGGGAATCGGAGAGCATTCGTCACCTGCGGGATGCAGAGCAAGAGGGAAAAACACCCAATTGTCTCATAACTTTGTCCGATTCCAGATTTTCAGATCGTTCCGAATCCTAGATAATTTCCCTGCTTGAAATTGTGTAAGTGCAGGCCACCCAGCCCAGAACCATGCTCCTCCCGCTCGTTGCCAAACGCTTTAGAAACAAACCACTCCAGGTTCTTAAAGATACCTTGATCATTAGATTTGTTGTTCACCATCTTTGGTTAGGAATAGATAAGTGTACTGGTGAATCCCAGGCGAGCATTCACATTCGCTGGTAGATAAAAAAAAATGCTTGGTTCTATATATTTGGCATCCGGCCTTTTCGTTATGTCGTCGCTTCAACCCACCTTCCTCAGCCAAAAAAATCAGCGGATTTATAGCGTCCTCTTTTTGATAGCCCCGGTGAACGTGTTCACAAACTGCACCTATATGCTTCTTGATCTTCCGTCCTACAAAAACGGACACCACCCAATGTACATAGCCGCCAGATTCTTGGGATTGACCGCCTGCTTGATGAGCTCCTCGACCTGTCCCTCGACGCCAAGCGGGATGCTCTCGTCTGGCAGCAGGCCTCTAACCTTGCGCTTGATGCTCTCAACGACGCTGGTCGGGTTGAGCTTGACGGCCTCGTGGCCTCGCTTCTTGGTGCGCTGCAGGTCCAGCGTGGGGTCGTAGATGAACGCCTCGAGGATAGTCACGAGCGTCTCCTCCTGCTGGCGGAGGATATGCAGCGTAAGCTCGCTGCAGTGGCGGAACGGCCCCTCGTACCGGTAGATGCCCATGGCAGCCTCCATGTTGTGCGTCAGCCGGAAGGGCACGCGCTCCGGCTGCGCAAACGTCAGCCCCTTGTCGAAGAGACAGTTGAAGTCGACGTGGAAGATGCCGCCGTTGCCCTCTTCCAGCAGCACGTTCTCGCCGTGCCGGTCGCCCAGCCCGAGAATCGTGCCCACCATGGACATGACGGCACACGAGCGCGTGTATTTGAGACGCGCCGAGAACCAGGTCGACGGACTAGGAAACTGCGAGATGAACCAGTCGGGGAGCACAGGTGGGAACATGCCCAACACCTTTTCTGTAAACAGGCCCACGCTGGCGTCTGACATGCTCGCTTCTTTCATCAACTGTGCAATTTGGCCGTAGTTAGGGACCACGTTGCGTGTCTTGTAGATGCCGAGCAGAATATCTCGTATCGTCTTCAAGCCATCGACCCACTCGATGATGCCGCACTCTTCATTAAGCGGCGTGACGGCATAGGTCTTGATGTAAAGCTGCCGCCTGCTGGACTCGGCGTCCCGTTTGAGGGAGCGGTTGATCTGCCCGTTGAACTCCATTAGACGCTGGTCCGTTCTGAGATCATCCTTGGGTTTGAGCAAGAGGTTGTAAGAGTTCCCATCTGATCCTCGCGCCGTAAGCCTGCGAGGTTTTGCTAGCGAGCCGAGGACCAGAACCGAATCGAGGAAGCAGTCAATAGTAATAACGTCTCTAGAGAACGCCTTATGTTTCTTGAAGTTGTCTGTCAAAGTTGGCAACGTCGCTGTGAGGCAAGCCTCGATTGGCACCACCAGAGGGCATGGTGTGCATTTGTGGTTGAAGTTTAGGTCCCTGGTAATGCTCGCCGTGGTTGTTCTGTTGCTTTGGAAGTCGCCATTGTTGCAGGCCAGCAAAAGCTGCTCCGCTAGCTTTTCGCCCATCCTCAACAATTGCTTCATATCGTAGCCCGCGCCTTCAACCTTTTTGCCTAACCCACGCAGACCCTGAAGAATCTGAAGGCCCCTGGTTCGCCGCTCCGAAGACTGTCTTGTTGTCATAAAAGAGAACAGACTCCACAAAGCTTGGCGAGGGTAGGCTTCAACGACCCTAAGAATCATCTGCTCCAAGATCTTGAACACCTCCAGGTTTGGATGCGCTATTCTTGCCACGATCTGGGGAAGGGCCGTATAGAAAATGAAAGCTGGCATTCGAGCTAGGTTCTTTGAAAGGTTTTTGTAGACTTCCATAAGTATGGTCTTTCTGCGCGCATGCAGCTCCCGGGAGAGGGATACCTTTCCGTCGGGCGGTTTATCGACCTGGGCCCCGAGTTCGAGCCATAGTGTGAGGATGCGCGGCAGAGTCTGGTACAAGTACTTCGTGCCAAAGTTGAGAGAACGGAGATAGTTCTCTATTACCAGCTTAGCCGTCTCTCCAGTGAGATATTCGTCAGTCTGGTCATCGGGTTTGAGTGTTTTCTCGGACTCTAGGACTTTCTTGTAGTGACGGCCAAGGTAGTAATGCCCCTTCTCCCACTGGGAATGGGTTTTTGCTGCATCCTGATACTTTGATCGCAGGGCACTAGCATGTGTCTGGCCTGTTGAGTCAAGCCATTTTGCGAGGAGAAGGTAGGCTCGCGCTGTCAGCAGATTGCGCTGTGTGTCGGCATTTTTGCTCGAAGTTGGGACCAAACTCCCTATATTTTCGGCTATAAAGGAGTTAGTGGTGATAGCGAGTTGCAACACTTGAATAGCCTTTCTGTGATGGCCGTCTTTATACAGCAATCTGGCGTTTTCTATGATGGCAGAGCCGTCACCAAGCTGCTGAGCATGTAATACTGCGTTGAATGACTGGTGCATTGATCCGGCTTTTCTTGCCAGACGAGCGCTTGCAAGCCACAAGGATGAAATATCCTCGTCGGTATAGTTAGGCCTTCAGTATTATCAGTCGAGCTCTTTCATAATCGGGGGTTATCACGTACCGCATCAAGTCCATAGCTGCCCTGTTGACGCCAAGCACATATTGCTTGTCGCTGACATAGGCACCGAGAACTCCTAGTCGACGGTTGAGTGCTTGGAGAACGTTCACTGGCTCACGTCCATAGACATACTCGCTGCCAATCAACTCCAGGTCGCTCAAGACATGGCACTTGAGCATCGCGTCGTGGCAGGCTCGCAGTGAAGATGTCGTAGAATAGGTCATCGAGCCGCCGACCTTGTCCCGCATCATCTTGATGTGATGCTTGAACTTCTCACCATCCCTTTCCTTCAGAGCTAGTAAAGCTTGGCCGACCCCGAGGTTGAAGTCCTCCGAGACATCCCCCGAGCTATAAAGGCGGAGATACTTCTCTAATGTTTGCCATCTACCTGTTGCCCATGAGGCCTCGACAGCAAAGGGGGTTATTTTGCCGACAGTGTTCGCGGTCCTCTTCATACCCTCGACGTAATTAAGGAGGACGTCGTGCTGCCCAGACTCTTTGAGACAAGTCAGGAGATCCAATTGAATGTCGACGTTCTCGGGGGACTCAGCAAGCCGTATTTCGTACCAAGTCTGTGCTGCGGTCCAGCGGCCAGCTTTGCGGTGGTTAAGGGCTTGTTGATTAAGGTCTACGCGCTGTAGCTGGGTAGATACTCCGTCGAGCCCATCAGGATCATCAATCTGCGTGTAGATATCCAGCAGAGATTGGACAAGCCGATCTTTTTCGGCTGTATCATCTCCCGCCTTTGCCCGAAGATGCGGCTCGAGAAAGAAGAGCGCCCGCGCATATTCTTTACAGTCAACTGCTCGTCGCGAGATCAACTCCTGATCAAGAGATGCAAGAGACTCTTTGAGCCAGGTCAACTTTCGTAAGTCGTCTGGTTTAAGGTTTGGCTGTGCTTGTTTAATCTGTTTCCATCTCATAGCGTAATCGATAATGCGGAAGACAGCCTGTAAAGAGTTATTAGTGGCTTTATTGAGAGAAACGACGAAAAAGGGGGCGCCTAATTACCTCGTAAAGGAGCTTCAGCTCTTCCTTTTCGATATAAGATGCAGTGTCAGGCACCTGGTATTGCAAGATAGAGGCTAGTTCCCCCGTGACCTTTTTTCTGAAATCCGACGAGTTCTCTTGCCCAACAACGACGTGCAGCGCTACATATGGCAGCAAAAATTCGGCTACCGAGAGATCTTGAACTTTGATCAGTCGTTGAAGAGGCTCAAAGATAATTTGGCTAAAGAAGTTCTGGCCATTGCGGAGAAGATCGAGGACAAAAGGTCGTAGCCAGTTCGCATAAGTCCTCCCAGGACGGAAGATCGGATACTCAGCAGGCTGCTGGACCATGGGCTGGACACAGAACTTTGACGCCAGAAACGGTGTCAGGACTTCCCGGGCGTTGTCAGACAAGGCAAGCCACTTTCTGTAGACGGACTCGCTCTCGCCTTGGCCTAGCATTTCACATGCTGCCTTGAAGTCTGTTTTATCCAAGAGATCTTGCATTGCAAAGGAAAGGAAGCCCTGGAACTTTGTGTCGGTGGTTGACAAGAAAGCCTTGACCAGCACGTTTTCAAGTACGAACGCAACAAAGTCCGTGGTTTCACCAGCGTCACCAAAGTTGTGGACGACAACAAACTTCTTGTCTTCTCGTGTGGTTTCGAGGCGGTTCGAGTCGAGACAGCCGATGAGTCCGACAGATTCGGCGCAGAGTCGGACGATGTCGGGTTCCCAGCCATTGTACTTGGACGAGCAGTCGAGCAAGGAGCGCATCAGGGTTGTGACGACCGAGTCTGGCTGCTCGCTGAGAGCCGAGGTCTGAAGGTAGTTTTGGTGCTCTGCTAGAGAATGAAGCAACTCGACCAAGGCCTGCTTTACAACTCCCGAGTTTTCGTGATTCAGCCGTTCAGAAAAGATTCCGAATGCCTCTCTGTCGTCTAAGCGCTGGCGTAATGCATCAATTCTTACGGCCAGGCCTTTGAGCATCGGTATATTGCTCAGTGAGGGTAGCTTATTAGAGTACTCTACCAAAACCTGTTGGTGCTTTTCGAGAAGAGTTTTGATCAATTCTGAAGCCTTCTCCATCGTTTCGTCGTTGAACGAGCTCCAGTACTTGTCGATTATGAAGAAAGTCGTCTCAATCAGAGCCTCGATATCCGCCTCTTCCATGTGAGTGAGCATGGCCACCCAGCAAGAAAAGGCAGCAGTTCGAAGCTCGTCAGAAGCTAGTGCAGATATCAAACACGCAGAAATCTATCAAGTATTGTTTTAGTTAACGATTCGGAGCAGACTCAAGTTCAAATTCACTGTCACATACCTGTGGGCGAGCAATGCAGACATAAGAGTTGCAGACCCTGACCATCTCCTCCATTGCACCGAGGCACTGCTTCCGTTCTCGAACAGGGGGGTGCGATCCCAGAGTATCGGCGATAGTCTCGCTCAGTCTTGCTGTCAGGCCGAGTGCGTGAGGTTGCAGATATCGCCCGATTTTGTGCGACTTTTTTACTTTCTTGTCCGCATTGTCCGCTAACAGAAGAGTTGCCATCGTCATCAGGGCATTCCGTACCTGTGTCGAATTAGCCTTTGACACATTCAAGCTGCTGTGTGGAACTAATCCAACCTGGGCTTTCCGGGCTTCGTTTGCATCACCGCCGGCTTTGAAGAGCTCTAGAGCTATTGAGATGGGATCTGTTCGTAGCAACTCGACGAGCTCAAAGCGGTCAAAATGAGATGAGATTTGCCTCAGTAACGACATTGAATGCTCTGCAATGTTCGGCGCATCCTGGATCAAAAGAAGAGCCAGAATAGAAGGCAAATTTATGTTGTCCAAGCAGGGTTGCCAACTTTCCTCTTCCCCTCGAGCCTCGGCAATTTTCTGGATAACATCCCGCTTTTTCGTTAGGACCAGCCAGGGAAGAGCATGCGTCTGTAGATGACGGAGAAGATCCGGAACGCCAGTCTGCAGTAGCTCGGCAACCATCCGGGTCGTCTGTGGCTTCGATACCATATCCTTAGCAACCGAAAAGGCCAAGCTAGCCCAGAATGGCTGGAAGAGTCGTCGGACGTTTACTCTGCGGGAACTGGCAAGATTCAAGATCTCGCTAAACGCAAAGGCAGACACTATCATGTTGCGGTGTCCAAGGTACTGAACAAGCTTGATGAGAACCAAGTTGAGTTCGTCGTCCGAAACAACCCTGCCCACCTGGCCCCATGCCATGATGCATGTCTCGTGCAGCTCAGCGGCGTCCTTATCAGAGAGCGATTTGAGAATGCTCAGCGCATTCGCCTGATTTCGCTTGATAGTCGCTCTGTCTGATCTCAAGTAAACGTCCCGTTCAACGATGAAAACAGCGAGGGCCCTCCCAGCAGCAATACGAAGTTCTCGGATGGAGCTGTTCAGTGACTGCAGACACCACTGTCCCGGTCCAGACTTTTCGAGGTCCCAGAGACTTTTGTCCTCAGAGTGCCGTATTACGCGCCTTAGTGCAATCATGGCATACACACGAGGGCGTCTCGATTCCAAAAGGGCTGGCAGTCGAATGATTCTGCTAAATACAGCAGATGAAAACCGCTTCGCAGATTTATCCG
The DNA here is from genome assembly GCA_033439765.1 of Lasiosphaeria ovina. Lineage (NCBI taxonomy): Eukaryota > Fungi > Ascomycota > Sordariomycetes > Sordariales > Lasiosphaeriaceae > Lasiosphaeria > Lasiosphaeria ovina. The sequence continues at coordinate 2,274,454 of JAULSN010000009.1, forward strand.
GATTGTTACACAAGTTGTCCGCCGATGTACCGCAGAATGAACATTGGAAACGAGGCGAAAGTCCGTTCTCGGTCTTCTTGACCTCCAAGGTGCCATCAGCGCCACATGAGATGCGGGTGGAGAGCTCAATTGCCTGACATTGGTCGTCTTCGTCCATAACAGGAAACGCGTCGCTGTCCACAAGTCAGTGTGCTACTCAAAACTCATCTCGGGGAACAAACATTAAGAGGTTCTCCAGGCTATCCAGTCTGGTAGTCGGATGAGCATAGACTAAACGACATAGCTGTTCCACAACCCTGCGTAGCGGTGACGACTGAGGAGCGAGTTTCCTTCGCTTGGCGGCGGGTTGCCGGGCATCCCGGTTGTTCGGCTCGAGCCTCAACTTCTTGACTTGCTCGCAGAGCAGTCCGTCTTGAAATCTGTCCGATCTCACATCTTCGTTGAATGCGCCAGAATTGGGGCTGGCTGTTGCTTGCTTGAGCAACTCAACGCATCGCTATTTGTTATTCTTGTTAGCACGCGATGTTGACCACGCAAGAGTTACCACAACCTACCCAGACGTCTGTGTCAGCACCAATGAGCGGGTTTTCTGACACGAGGCTTTGCGAGAGCGTGACTAGTTGAGACGCAATCATTCTCGAGGTTGGGTTATGAGCGATTGCCCCCTTTGCTAGCTGAACTAAAGCAAGGCAGACCACACGCCTCAGCTCCAGTCCATGCTCGTCTTCTGCGAGTAGGCGGGCCGGTTTCTCAAAGACATCCCCGCAAACGACCGCAAGGGTGATGTTTGCCTTTTGAGACAGCACAGATCTCACACCATCCGAGTTACTATACGCTGCTGCTAAATCTACGGCCCCCTGAAGAATTGGCGCCAGGCCAATTTCTGCGGGCATCGGCCACGCGACTTGCATGGGGATCAAGAGCGGGAACGAGTCCAGAAGCCCAAATAGATTTTGCTCGAGGAGAAAGGAGGTCGAGGTTTCAATCTTGGTAGATGTAGTATTTTTCATTATGCTCAGGAGACCCGAAGCATGGCGTATAGCATGTTCCGCACGCCCGATGGTGTATGAACACTTTTGAGGAACGACATCGGAGAAGGATTGGAGTAGTGACTGGGGCGGTAGTTCAATCGCAGGATGAAACTCTGCCTGCGGAGAGTGCGCGACGGTTCTGAGGCGGGCGAGGATAGCTAGAGAAACGCAAATGTCAACAACCCAGAACGACAAGGGCCAAGGTGCTCGACGCAACATGATTCCAGGTAGGCTTACCGCCCAGATTGGTTTGAAAATACTGCATAAAGGACGGTCCCAGGTCCCAAATATAGCCATGCTGGCTCGTGAGCTGCAGTATATATTGGCAGAGTTCCTCGATGGGGCCAGACAGGTCGAGACACTGGCTGTGGCCCAGCATCTTGAGGACCTTGGGCAGGATCCACAGCCACAAGGGTTCGCAGCCGCGAAACATGAAGGCGCCATCGCCGGGGGTGTAACGGAGAACAGTGGGCGTCTCCTTGAAGGTGACGTTGAGGAAGTGGATGGCCTTGAGGGCGGCGGTGCGGAGTTCGGGCAGGTCGGCGTCGGCGTCGTCCCACTTAAGGCGTTCGAGCACGATTCCGCCGCAGACATAGATGAGCAAGTGATTGTGCTCGACGCGCTCCTCGGGCGTCTTGACGAGGTCCGGGTTGTTTTTGACTTTTTCTATAACGCCGAACAGGCGCTTTAATTCGCTGTTCTCGTCGGGGCCCGACCGGGAGCGGGCAGAGGTTGAGATGTTCTCGACGAGCTGCGCAGCGAGTGTCGACGGAGGCGGCCCTCCAAGACCACCACCGTCTCCAAATCCATGCTGGCCGGGCTTGAATGCTTTGCCGTACGATTCAGGCGCCATTTCGTCGTCAACATTGTCGGCGCGCCTCAATTGACGACAAGAAGTCGACGGCTTGCTAAATCGGCCAAGATTGGGAGACGCGATCGGGCGCGGGGTATTACGATAAAATAACCGCGTGCGCACGTGACTTTAATGGCCCCTTTAGCCCTCCAGTATGTGCAACCCCTACTCATTATTTGCTGTTCTTGCTGAACATTACTCATTACTCTTTATTTTTATTTTATACTTCCGGGGGTCTTTCATCCCAACACCCGATAATCCTAACTTGGAAGCGTGTGCCATTTGGTGTCTTCATCTACACTAGAAAGAGCTGCGGCTTCAGAAAATAAAACCAACCCACCTCAAAAACGGCGGCATATACTAGACGGACTATCAAAACACAAAAGAGCGGCGCAGAAAGTAGCTATGCATCGCTTTCATATAAACAAAAAAGAGTCGCCCTCCATCAAATCATGCGTTGCTGCTGAGCAGCTTCTCGACACCCCACTTCACCGAGAAGTTTCTCAGATCCGAGTAATGCTGTCCAACTCCTACGAAAAGCACCGGCACGTTGGTGGCGTGGACAATGCTGACGAGGGTGCCCACCATGTCGCCCACCGTGTCGCACTTTGAGATAATGAAGCCATCCAAGGAGCGGCCAGATCCAAAGGCCGCGTTGAAGTTTCTCGCCTGTGCCACAGAGTCCGTGCCAACCAGTGCCTAGAACAGGGGATAACGAGTCAATAAATGGCCACCTAAAAATAGAGAGCAAAAAAGGGGGACACAATGAAAGACATCGTTGCTTACCTCGCCAACCATGAGGATCTTGTCCGGCTGCGCAAACTTGGCAAACTTTTCCAGCGAAGACATGAGCCGCTGGTCGTTGTGCCGGCGGCCCGCGGTATCGATTAGAACCACGTCGAAGCCCTCCTGTGCCGCAAACGCGACAGCATCCTTGGCGACGGCGGCTGCGTCCTTGCCGTAGCCCTTCTGGTACAGCTCCACCTTGCCGCCCTCTCGCGCCGTTAGCTCCTTGAGGTTGCGCACGTGGACAGCTAGCTGCTCGACGGCGCCGGACCGGAACGTGTCTCCCGCGGCGATTAACACCTTGTACTTGTTCTGGAGCAGAAAGAAGCAGATCTTGGACAGGTTGGTCGACTTGCCCACGCCGTTGACCCCGACGATGGACATGACATAGGGGCGGCGTTTCCGCAACGACGTCGCCGACGGTGATGTGATGGAATCAATCTCGCGGAGCAGATCCAGGGAGGACGTCGGCGTCAGCATTTTGGTCAGCGAAGCCTCCATGGCCTTCTGTATCCGTGCACTGATGCCTTTACCCGTAGCATTAGTCATACGTCCGACGAGAAATAGGGGGGTGAGGAAACGTACTCTCGAAACTTCCGGTCTTGACTCCAATAAGCTCCTGTTCCACACCCTCGCACAGCCGCACTGCAGCCTCCCTGGCAACATTCTTCTTCAGTAGGTGCTCTTCCATGCCTTTCATAGCTTTATCCAAATCTTCCTTTGTCAAGACCTTGCCACCAACCACATTCCTGAAGAGTCCGCCAATTGCGCTCAGACTGGATCCCACGAGGCCAGATGCAGAGTCGGTCTTAGCTGCCGAGTTTTTGGCATCGGCAGATGCCAGGATGGAGTGAACCTCGTCGCCCAGATCCCTGAGCACGAACTTCCCCTTGGTGGTTGAGCCCCATGTCGAGGCATCCACCTGTTCTACGGCAGGTGATCTCCCAGCGTTATCGGCCTCGCTCTCGCTCGCTGTAGCGTTGGGGGCCGAATAATCGAGCTGGACGTCGTCATCCTCGTCCGCAAGGCCATCTGCATCCCATTTTCTCCCGCGTTTGGGGGCGGCGCCCTTGGCCGCCTTGCCCCTCTTTGCCTGGCCCTCGTCGCCAGAAGAAAGCGGCGCGGCATTGGCGTTCTGGACTTTCCTCGCTCTTCTCGACAGCTTGGATCCCGGGCCCGCCTTGGCTGTCAACAGGTGGCTTGTCCCTGAGGCCGTCAGACGCGAGGCGCTCGGCGAGACAGCTTGTGTCGATTCAGGGGATGCGTCCCCCTTGCTGGCTGCGTCATCCCGAGGCCGTTCTCTCGGCACAAGGCCAGGTGGTAGCGGTGGTTCGCTTTCCGAGTCGCCCGACAGCGCTTCTTCTTTGATCGTACGAAGCTCTTTCTTGTTTGATCTGCCGCCAGCTTGCTCGAGTTCTTGTAGCTGCTGGTCGAAGTACTCGTCCAACTTTAAACACTCGACGATGGTCGTGTTCGGTTTCTTGAGCTGGTCGCTATACGCCTCTATGAAGATGGTCCTGATGTTGTCGACGAGCTTGTCAACCCAGCTAAGGTGCAGAAGCGACCGGTAGACTGCCTAGAGTCGGGGGGTTGTCAATTATTTGCGGCCATGGGAAAGGTGCCCTTTTCTTTGCGCGCAGAAGCTACTTACGACAAAGATGATACCCAGCTCCTTGACAAACGTCCAGCGCAGCGTATGTTGGTCAAACTTGTATGGCGGGTTCGCTGCGGCAGAGGCGCCGTCGGTTGCGCGTGCACCGGAGTTTTTCTCCTCGATGAAGACATCGGTGATGAAGTTATTGACGACTGCGGGGCTGACCGTCGCATATGTCCTCGACCAGAGCACCACTCCTGACGTCGTCAGGATTTCGAACGTGTCCAACATGTCGACTGCTGAATACCTAGAAGCAGCAGGCTTTTCTGCTTTTGGTAATTGCCGAAGTTACCTTAACATGTATGCTGTTCGGGGGTACAAACAACCCCAGCGGATACGGAGTGCATCCCAGGCAAATGACCCGCTAACTTTTTGAGTTCCCACCGCCTAGGGGCGCATCTTGATAAGATCCCAAGCACTGATTGGCGACCAAGCCCCCTGTAGGGTGTTCGTCACCTGCGCCCCGTACCTGCCGTGGATTAGCCGGCGGCTGTGCCTGTGCAGCTGCTTGCGAGGCGCAAATGACAGCATCTCCAATTCCACGAAAACACTTGTCTTGAATTTAGCTGTAGACTGAGGTGGCCTCTTTAGAGTTCACACTTTCAGCTATTTAAAAGCCGACGCAGCACGACTCTCACTTCTCAACAACCGACCACAACTCCCAATCATTCACAACGCGATCGCATTAACTCTGAGAAATAGCACAACTGGCCCTTTGCTTTGCCCACGATGCAGCGGCCAACTTATGGGCAGTCGCCTCCTCTGCATCACCCTGTCCCGCAACACGTCTCGACCGTTCCACAGCTCAGATCTCCCCCACCGCCTGCGTTACAGCCCCAATCATCACAAGGCTATGACGGCAGCCCATACCCGCAGCAGCAACAACCTCAGGGCGCGGCCGCGACGGGGACCGTGTTCGGACAATATGGCAATTTCATGAGCGACCCGGCGGCGCAGATCGCATCGCAGTTTGGACAGACGGCCTTTAAGCAAGGGCAGGAATATCTGGAGCACAATGTGAGCAGCAGCAGCAACAGCAGCAACATTTCTCGACGTTATTCCCCCAATGCGGCCTGCGCGCCAAGACAGCAAGCCGTTATACTGATAAGTGACTCCGGGAATAGGTGAATCGCTTCGTCAACGTCTCGGCGCTCAAACACTACTTCAACGTGACCAACTCGTACGTAATAAACAAGGTCTTCCTGGTGCTATTCCCGTGGCGGCACAAGCCGTGGTCGCGCAAGCAGGCGGTCGGCCCCAACGGGCAGGAAGGGTGGTACCTGCCGCCACGCGACGACGTCAACAGCCCGGACATGTACATCCCCGTCATGTCGCTGGTGACGTACATCTTCCTCCAGACGCTCATCGCGGGCGTGGGTGGGCGGTTCCAGCCCGAGCTGTTTGGCTACGTCGCGACGGTGGCGCTGGCGGTAGTGGTCGCCGAGATCTTGGGACTCAAGCTTGGCTGCTACCTGCTGAGCATCTCCAACGAGTCCCAGCTCCTCGACCTGGTGGCGTACTCTGGGTACAAGTTTGTCGGCATCATCGTGACCATCAGCATCGCCGAGATTGTGAGCGGCGGCAAGGGCACCGGCGGCTGGGTTGGCTGGACCGTCTTCTTCTACACGTTCTTGGCGAACTCTCTCTTTTTGGTACGCTCCGTTTCACATGCCACACCCCATATGGCCGAGACAACGTTGATGTTTTTACTAACATTGTGTTTAGATGCGGTCCTTGAAGTACGTTCTGCTTCCCGAGAACAACGGGGACAGTCGGGGCCCGATGCAGACGATGCCGACGGGTGACACACGGGCCAAGAGGAATCAGCGGACGCAGTTTCTCTTTTTCTATTCCTATGTCGTGCAATTTTGTCTGATGTGGATTCTGAGCCGGCCGTAGTTCATGGAGGTTTGCGACTAGGCGCGAAAGGTGAGGTTTCGGCGGTGAGCGAATGAATTGGCAAAACGCGGAACAGGAAACACATATGTGTCCTGGCAGAGCATGGTGATGTAAATGGAGGCCGGCGCATTGTATAACATGATTAATAGGGGTAAAAAATAATAACGATATCGAAAGGTCCCGACTGGTTTTATGACGAGTTCACTTTTGTCTAATTAAATCTTCATTAAAAGTCGGCTTTCCAGATATCTGGCAATCCAGTGTCGTACCCGCAGGGCCTTTGAATGTCACGGTTGGCTGCAAGAAGCGCTGGAACCCCCCACGTCATAATCAAAGGGGTTTGTCTGTTTGGCCTTGGCAGCCATCCCGATCCCCGGGAAACTCGACATTGGCGTCCACGTTTTGACGCGTTTCCCTGGGGCATGGCCAATTCCCTACCCGCCTTACCCAGCTCGGCAACTTTTATCATGTTAATTAACTACATTTGCAAATAACTGTGCGTTTTATCGGTGTATCTATGTGCAAAATCGTACAAAAACCGAATACTCGAGGACACGCGTTACCTTAACCCAACAAAAGGCGGCGCGGGGCAAGTGTGGAGCGCATCCTTCCCTATCTTAATCTCAACCTCAATCTCAATCTCATCTCATATCTACTAAGTACCGGCACGCACGACGTCGTCTTCGTAACGAACCCCCTTAAACGTGACGACGGGTTTCCATTCTAGTTTTCGGGCGCGGGGTCTTGCAAACTCCGATTTTCTAGGGTTTACTTATTCAATTGCTTTTTTTTCGGTTCTGGGGGAGGGAAAGGGTTTGTTTGCCAAACTGTCGCCATTTATTTGAAGGGCTTCGATCATATCTGAGTTGGAGAGAGGGAAACAAAAAAACGAAAAAAGAAAAAAAAAAAAAGAAAAGAAAAAAAGAGGGAGAGTTGAAAGCAGAGGCTACTGTTGCAAGCATGGTAGCCCCGATCGTCAAGGCGACGATCCAGTCGGCCGCGATCAATGCCGTGTCAAACGTCGTGGCGCAATTCATTGCTGCTCAAAGGAGCGAGGTATTTGTTCCACTGAGCTCCAGCCATGTCCCTAAAGACACAGGAGAGAGAGAGAGAGAGAGAGAGAGAGAGAACATAAGCTAACTAGACCACTCCTCCCAAGCAACCTCTGATCATCAACTGGATCTCCGTCTTTCAGTTCTTCATATTCGGCTGCGTGTGCACGCCGCCGAATTTCATGTGGTAAGTTTTGTCGCTGTCACTATTTTCCCACACCGGGACGAAGACGAAGACGGAGCAAAAGAATACGCTGCTAACAAACACCACCCTGGCATGGCAAACAGGCAAGACCTTCTCGAGTCGTCGTTCCCAGGATACCACATGGCGCCCACGAGCGAGGCGGTGGCGTCGGCGGCGGCGGGCGACGACAAGGAGCTCGACCGCGAGGCGCGCGAGGGCCGCCTCGTCGAGCCGCGGCTCAACAAGGGCAACACGCTCGCCAAGACGCTGCTGGACCAGACGGTCGGCGCTGCGTTCAACACGCTGCTCTTCAGCACCTTTATGCACGCCATCCGCGACGCCATGGCCCACCACCATGCTGCTCCTGTCGCCAATGGCCTCGGCTTCCTGCTCGGCGGCCAGGCCATTCGCTACGAGAATGTCGACTGGCTCGCTGTCTGGCACAAGACGCGTGCCGAGTTTTTTAGCATTCTTGTTGCTGGGTGGACGTTCTGGCCGCTGATCAGCATCGTCAATTTTGTCTTTCTCAAGACGGTCGAGGCCAGGAACCTCATGGGTAGCTTGGCTGGCCTCGCTTGGGGCGTGTACGTGAGTTTGTTTTTGGGCAAGTGATTCGAGGTGTGAGAAAAAAAAGTAGGAGGACTTCTCTGATGCGTTGGTCTTTTCCTCTTGCTTTTTTCTGTTGTTTCATTTTCCTATTTTTCCAAACTCGCTTTGCATGTCATATCCGGGTGTATCTAGGGAGACAGGTACGCATAGAAGAGACGGGCCCGGGGGGTTCAGGAACGGAGAACAGGTGTATACGAGGCGTTTTTTGTAGGGCGCTTTAATATTGTGGTGTTGAGTGTTCTAGAAAGGATAAGGGATATGGAAACCAGGGAGATGAGAGCCCTGTTACTTGCATGGCGTTTATTTTCTCTGCCAGGGCACCGCTGTCCCGGCTTGGGGAATGCAGTTGCGGAATTCTACACTGTCATAATCTAAGTTGTGGGCCAAAACGCTGCTTGTTCCATTTGTCTTCTCTCGTGGAATGGAACCATGGCAAGGGGGTGAGGAGCGTCAGGGAGCGAGCCTTCACACATAGAGGCTCCTGTAGCGTGTTTACCGTTTTCTGTTTCAGCAGCTATCGCCTGCCTGGAGGGCCTTGCTAGCAATTGGTTTAACTAAGGTAAGGTATCCATCCCGATGACTGCTCAATCCGCCAAGGGTCTTCATTGAAACACATTGTGAACTGATTATTTGAAGCGTCATGAACAACCGAGACTCGAGTCACGACAAGGGCAATTGAACTATTCAATTACATACCGTCCGATGAGATGCAAGTCACGTCACACCCGGCTAAACCAAGCCAAGAGGTGAGGAATGATTCCATTCAACATGCGCGTTGTGCTGAAACTTGAAGGAGAGGAATGCAAGGCACGAGTTGTGCCGCTGGAGAGCATGACAGATCAAGGCGCCCGATTGAGCTTGGCGGGGTCTCCAAAGGTCAACCACCCCCTGCCTCTCCCGTCAAAAGGGGAAGGGGCAGATCGGAGAACAGGGGGACGGTGCGGCAACTCGTTCCGAACACGATCCATCGCCCTTGCTCTCTCTCCCACGTCTCGAACAGTTGATCTTCAAAAATGATTCCATCGCCAGGTGACAGCGGATGCGGATCACCTGGCGAGAAATAAACAAAAAAATCGGCATGTTTTTCTCTTTGGATCCCCGCCTAGGTACTCCGTACCGGGTATACCATCCAGGTCAGAGGAAAGTGAAAGCGGCGCGGATAACCTGGAATTCAAGGTTTTTGTTTCACTTCCAGGCTTACACCCCTCTCTCCCCATCCTCGACGTCAACTGCGCCGCCTACCCAAGCAGCCACGGCCATTGAGGCAAGAAGGAGGAGGCCCGCCCCCCGTGGCCGCCCAAAACGTTGCCTGCTCCGACAGTTAGAGTTTGGCCGCCAGGCAATCCTGAAGGGCGGACGACGCAGGGCCCAAACAGCGTGGCTGATGACTCCAGCTTACTGGCCTACACGTCCCCGGCCCAGATAGTAGAACTTATTGCTCCTAGTACTCTGTTTGATTGGACAGCCCGTCATCCCATACATTCACCGTAGCCTACTCTCCGCCCGACCCACGAGCCGGGAAGGCCCGGGACCTGTTCGTGGCTGGCTGGCTGAGACGCGTTCAAGGCCGTCGTCCTCTTTGCTGGCTGGTAGGAGATTTTCTCTTGGAACGCGATCGCTTGTATTCTTCTTCGTCGTGCTGAGAGGGCAAAAAGAGATGCTCTATACGAGCTGGCGGGCGTGCCCTTCACACGCACCTCTCGAAGTATTACTGTCGAGAATCTGGCCAAGAGGAAGTAAAGAAAGGCTCCCAGCGCCTGGCGCAAATACGCACTCACCTCGGGAGCTAGCAGGTATTGTCCTACCTTGTCATCCCGTACCAGAGGGATTTGGATGCCCATCCCTGATCGGCTACCGATTTCTTGGCCCTCTACCCCTACCCCCCCCCCCCCCCCCCCCTTCCTCCCCTTTCCCCCTCTAAACAGGTCGGTGCTTGGAATCATTCCGTCTGTAAACAGAAGGCGGTTTACGATTGTGCTGATCTTGGCGGGAGGAGAGGTCGGCTCTACAACTACTACTGTCCCCAGGTGAGCAAGTTACGTGCATGTGTAAAGTCTATATATGCAAGGTCGGATACAACTTCAGATCGGGTCCGTTCTCCTCTTGGCTCACTCTGACAAGCAAGCGGGTCTTTGTGTGACAAATTTGCTTGTTTTCTTTTCTTTTCTTGTCTATTCACTCCATTCTTCGTCGGTTCGTTCTTGTATATCACACCTCCCAAGCGGCTGGCCCTGGGAGAGAGGAAGAGTGTCCTGTTTTGCCCATCGAGTAATTACATACTATTTTGTTCCTGAGAGTGTCCACCATCATGTCTCCCTTACTTTCTCGACTCTCCCTCGCCGTCGTTGCCGCGGTGCTGGGCATGGCCGGCGTGGCAACCGCTGTTCCATACGCCGAGGTCCCGGCCTCGTATCCCGGCATGAATGCGAGGCTGGCCCTGACCGCTCCCAAGAACGACAATGCCAAGGCGCTGTACTTTCTGACCAACAACGACGAGAACACCGTCGCCGCCGTCGAGCTGGGACACAACGGTCTCATCACCGGCAAGGGGAAGGTGTGGAAGACGGGCGGTAAAGGTGGTGCTGGCGTTGAGGGACCGAACCAGCCCGCAGGACCCGATGCCCTCTTCAGCCAGTCGGCCATTACTGTTGTGGATGGTGTAAGATGTTCTATTCCTTTCTTTCACTCTCTGTTTCGTATCAGCTGCTGACCGATACTTCCCTCAGCACATCTTCGTCGTCAACGCCGGCTCCAACAGCGTCAGCATGTTTGCCATCGACCACAAGGACCCTCTTACGTTAGTCCTAGTCGGCAAGCCGCTAGACCTACCGGGCGAGTTCCCAACCACGGTAGCAGCGTCTAAGAAGCACCAGCTGGTGTGCGTGGGTCTGACCGGCAAGAAGGCGGGTATCGCGTGCGCGCGCTTCTCGGCCAAGACCGGGCTGGGCAAGGTCGATACGTGGCGCGAGATCCAGCTGGGCCAGACGACGCCGCCGCTGGGGCCGACCAACACCATATCGCAGGTCTTCTTCTCGGGCGACGAGAGCCAGCTGCTGACGACGGTCAAGGGTGACCCGCCTAGCAAGAAGGACGGCTTCTTCTCGGCCTACGCCGTCGGCGGCAACGAGTCGGCCGGCTCCGAGTCGCTCTCGCAGCGCGACGTGCGCTCGACGCCCAACGGCACCGCCGTGCTGTTCGGGTCCGCCGTCATCCCCGGGTCCACCGACGTCTTCGTCACCGACGCCTCGTTCGGCGCCGCCGTGCTGAGCGTCGACGCCCGCTCCGAGAAGGCCTCGGTCAGGGCCATGGTCCAGGTCGCCGACCAAAAGGCTACGTGCTGGGCGACCATCTCGCTCGCCACGCAGACAGCCTTTGTCACCGACGTCGGCAAGGACCGCCTGCTTGAGATCGGCTACCACCCCGGCGGCATCAAGATCATCACCACCATCAGCCTGCCCTCGCCCAAGGACGGCAGCCTGGGCCTCGTCGACCTCCGGGCCGCCGGCAACTTTGTCTACATTCTCAGCCCTGGTAGGGACGGTGTCGAGGCTTCCATCTTTATCGTGCATGCGCCCTCCCGGAAGCTGGTCCAGACCGCGGGGATTAAGTCCATTGGCGCTGGCAAGAACGCTATGGGCATGGGGCTGCTGGTGTGAGAGGTGAAGAGGGGCTTGATGACATTTTCCCCAACCACGTTTCGCTGAATTGTACATACATATCAACCCCCTGTCTGTTTACCTAAAGCTCATTTGTTTGTTAGTAGCCTTTCATATTTCCTTGTATTTTTCCCTTTCTTAGCTCTCTTTTATCCCCTTAACCTGTACAAAACTCGTCAAGAGTAGTGCTACAGGCTGTCCATGTTCCTAGCAGGTCGATATTTTTAAAAAAAGGAAATAAAAGTCCATTTTAGTTCATGATAGGCATTAAACTTGTCTTGCCTCCTCCTGGCTTGATTTCTAGTCCATGCCCCTCCAGATTGATATCACCCAAACTGTACAAAAACATCCTGAACGGAAGCAACTAGATGATTTTGAAGCAAAACCCATGTAGTGAGTCTTTTCAAGGATCTAGCCAAATACCCAGGCAAACATCTAGCTGTTAAGTTCAACTCAGTGGATAGGACTGAAAGAAGACATCACAGATAAGAATGATAAGATGCCTCAGATATTGTAGACCTCAAACCGCATGACATACGGAAGTCCCTGCTTCAGTCCCGCCCACGCCTCGTTCCGTCATGATCCGTCCCATCAACCGCCGTTTCGTTCTCGCGGCACGCCGTTTACTCTTTGCTGCTGTATTCCTTACCCACCGCCCTACCTCTCTGGGTACACCGTTGAGTAGGTTACAGTAGGGTAGGTAGGTACCTAGTTAGGTAGGAAGGCAGGTGGTGCTTCTGTGGTGATATTCCATCTCATCTCGTCTCCAGTTCTCATTCACTCGTCTCTTATCCTATTTACCCATCCATCCGTCCGTCCCGTCTGTCCGTCTGTCCAACCGAACCAAATCCCGTCTCAAGGTCACCCAAGAAAATAAAATAAAGGAACGCAAATATCAATAAACTCATCGTTCGCCTGCTTTTTCGCCTAGTAAATAACTCACCAAAACACCCAGCACAGAAAACAAAACACATGCACGCCTTCAAGTTTCAGCAGAAGCAGCAAATACAAGCAAGACAATAAAACAAGTGTCATGAGGGAAACAAAGACACAAAAACAAAAGCTAGGCTAGTTTTTCTCTCAAAGGCAAAAAATAAGATATAGGTAAAACGAGCGCCCCGTTATCTGTGAGTATTTCGACCAAGGACCAAGCAGAGCCAAAAAAAAAAAAAAAAAAAAAAAAAAAAAAAAAGAAGGAAAAAAAAACAACAAAGAAAGGTTCATCGTCCCTGCAGATTCCCCCCACTTCAAGCTTCCACCTTCCCCCCTCTCTCTCTCTCTTCGTGTGTCTGGGTTTCTTCGGGCTGGATTTCAGAAATATTACACAATCAGACATATATAACACTACCGCCATCCAACCATCCAGCCAACCTCCAGAAAAAGATGGGAGAGAGAAAAAAACAAAGAAACGAAGAGAAAACAGAAAAATACCGCTCAAGTCATTCCATCTTGTCGAGTAATGATAGGCAAGAGCAGTGGCAACAGAAGTAGTAGCGGAGTGGTAGGAGTTCCCATGCCTCTCTAAAACCACGATTGCGTAAAACAACCCCAGCCACTGCTTGGCACATAAAAGATATTTCGCCCCCGCATTTCAAAAACATTACAATTCATCGTCCCATGCCATTGTCTTGTGTACTCTCTGTGCGTTTTCGAACAGGCCCCGAAAGAAAAATCGCACAATCATTTCGCACTCCCTGGGCCTTCCGTGTCGTCGAGGCGCTTGCGCCAGTCGGCAAGGCTTTCACTGAGGCCGAGGCTGACGCGCTCGTCCTTTTTGGCCGCCGGGTTCGCCTCAAAGTCGAACGTGTTGCTCAGGCGGTAGTTCTTGTTGGTTGTCTCCCAGTGGCTGCGGAGGGTTTCGAGCTCATCCGCAAGGTTCTCGAGCGCTGTGCTGTTCCGGTTTTCATTTGCGCCACCGTAAAGACTGCCCGTCTCGCTTGACTCCTGACGGGTATGACTTGCAGAATTGTCCAGGCCTGCGGCGGAGACGCCCAGCCCTCCGTTAGACGACACAAGGACAGGACCGCCAACATTAAAAGAACCCCCAACGGAGCCGGGATTAGGCGACACGATGGTCTCGGAGCCACCCAAGCTCGGTACTTGGCGGCTGCGTCGGCGGTAGTTGTCGACGCTGAGCTCGACCTGGTCGAGGAGAGAGCTTACTTTCTGCTCAGCGTCCTGGGCCCGCTGCTCTAGCAGCATGTTCTCATGCTGCAGCTGCTCCAGGTCCTTCTTGCCGCCTTCGAGATGGCGGTTCGCCTCCTCGCTACTTCGGACAGCCGAGTCGCGGTCCCGCCGGGCTTCGGCAAGCTCTTGGCGGAGAGCCAGCACTTGCTTTTCGAGTTGTGCCGAGGAAGTTTGCAGTTCGTTCTGCAACTTCTCAATCTCCACCTGCAGATTTTCGCGCTGAATTTCCCAGTCGGCTGGGACAACATTTGCGGCTGCCGTTTCAGCCTCAAGCCTGTCCTCGAGATCCACCAACTGGTCCTTCAGCCGGCTATTCTCCGTCTTGTAGCGTGCTAGCTGCTCCTTAAGCTGCTTCAGCATTTTCTCGGTGCCCTTGACATAGTGTACGGCCGACTGATAATCGTTCTCAAGCTGCGCGAGCTTCTCACGATACACCGTCTCGGACTCCTGTGCCTGCTGCGCAGCCGCCGCCTTGGTCTCGTTGTGCGCGGCCTGGGTGACCGCAAGTTGTTGTTCTAACTCCCGGAGGCGCATCTGTTCCGGGGAGCCCTCCCGGGGGCTGCCTTGACCTCGAGGGCGGCCAGCCGAAGTGGGCGAGATACCCCGTTCGCTAAGGATGTCCTTCAGGGTGTTGTGTTGCACTGACATGGCATTGGTCTCAAGCTGCTGCTTGGCCAATTGCTGCTTCAGCTCCGAGTTAGCGGCCTGAAGTGACTGGGTATCCCTCAGCGCGCCTTGCAGCTGCCGGCGGATCGAGACACCCTCACGACTGGATTGCTCTTGATAAGCCTCGAGGCCGGCAATTCTCTCCTCGGCACCTCGCAACCTGTCTGATGCGTTGTCGGCCTCTTGTTGGTATTTGCGAACCAAGGCGTTGGCAGCCGCCAGTTGGCCCTGGAGAGCAGTAATGCGGTCCGAGTCACGCCTGTTTGGCTTGGCAGGATCTCTTGACGATATCTTATCCAGCCCAGACAGGACGGCTTGGCGATGCAATCGTGCCTCATTAGCATGTTTGTCGGCCACCTCCTCGGCGTCTCTCAAGCGTTGTGTTGCCATCTCCAGCTCGGCCGTCATTGCGTCGTGTTCACCCTTGAGTTTATTGAGTTTTGACTCGATTTCTTCCCTGATAGCCCGCTCTTCGTCAAGCTTTCTTTCGAGCGTCGCCTTTAGATCAGCAGAGGCCGCCACAGCTTCGCGTAGAGATGCAAAAGCCTCGGCATTGCCCTTTGTGCTTCCGACGGCTTCTTGGTAATGGTGATCAATATCGTCTTTTTCGACACGCAACATTTGTGCTGTTGCTACCGCTTCCGCCGCGAGGATGGACTGCTCGCGCGACTCCCGCTGTGCTGCATGCAATTCTGCCTTGAGTCTTTCGACTTCAGAGGAATTTTGTTGTTTGTAGGTCTCTAATTCCGTCATCCTCTTCTGGGCCGCATTGGCAGTGTCGTCTGCCAGCTTCCGCGACTTCCTTTCAGCGTCGAGCTCGGAGCTCAAGCGCTCGAGTTGATCTTGAAGGTGTTTCTGAGTGTTAAGGGCAGTAGCAAGTTTCCTGCTCAGCCCACTAGCACGGTCGTCGTCATCTTTGTCACTGTCGAGCTGAGGGGTACTTGCGGCGCTCCCCCCCATCCGCGCAGCCAGTTTGGCCTTGGCATAGACGGCTTCCTGGATGGCGGCATCTCGTTGCTTTTCGGCCTCGGCAATCTGTTTGGCTGCAAGAACAGCTTGCTTATCAACCGACGTCTGGACATTAGCCAGTTCGGTTCGCATAGCCAGCAGCGCCTCGATGAGAGGCTTATCGTCGTCATCGAACGTTTCGGCGGACCGGCTGTCCAATATGGGACTTAAGGAAGCGTTGGGAACATAGCCGGCTTTGCGTGCCAGTTCTAGCTCGGACGCATACCACGCGTTGCGATTCCTTGCAGAATCAAGCTCTTTCAAGAGTGCAACAGTTTGAGAGTTTCTGGTTGATGAGCGTCGCGAAAGAGGGTTACTATTCTGCCTCATAGGAGGTGGAGGAGAAGATGGGCGATTCACAATCTGCTTTAGACCAGGCTCGGTAGAGCTGTCGACGGACCCGAACCCACGAGCTTGTCTTGGCGGTTTTGACTTTGGCGCTTCAACGACAGCAGGGGGTTCTCCTTGTTTAGCGGAAGCCCGGGCAGACAACGCCTGAGTAGGAGTACGTCTTCCATTGGGAGCAGCAGGTTCGGGCTCCTTGGGCGCTGAACCTTGAAGCGTAGGAGCTTGAAGCACAGGGCCTTGCTGCAAAGTTGGACCTTGTTGGAGTATAGGACCTTGCTGTGGGGCTGGCCCTTGTTGGATTGGAGGACCTTGTTGGAAGCCCTGGCCTTGCTGGAGCGATGGGGATCGTGCTGGAGATGTGGACTGGAGCTCTGCACGTTCCACGGATGCGTTTTTTGTTCTTTGGACAGCAGGAGCGACGGCTGGTTTCGGCGCCTGGCCCTGAGGCGGCGGCCCCGATGGCCCCGTAGGCCCAACAGGCCTGGCAGGCTTGGAATTCGAGTTCCCATTAAGAGCCCCATTGGGTGGACTAGCGTCGGCACCACTTGTAGGTCTGACACCATTAGCACTGCTTGTTGCGCCTGCCTCCCGCTGCGGACCAGCTAGCCGTTTAGCTTCTGGCGGGCCGGCCGAGCCATCACGCGACGGTACAGTCCGGCCTACGCTCTGAGCCGTGACATCGCTGGGCCGCCTCCCGGCTGGAGTTCTTCCGGAACTTGAGCTTGACTGGGAATCGTTCGGATATCGGATCTTGGTAGTGTCTAAGCAATATACCAGACCCAAGTCGTTTACAGCTGTCGTGGCAGTGCTCGGCTCTCCACCCACAACTACAATTGTCTTGTTGGGGATCGAAGTCATACTGTGGCCGGACCGCGGTGATGGGGAGGGGCCCATATTCTGGAAGGTGTACCAGCGACGCGAGGTAATACGGAATGCCGCTAGATCTCCGAGGTCTGCGCCCTCTTCTGTCCGGCCACCGAAGATGTACATGACGTCGTCCACAAGTGCTGCCGCATGACCCTCTCGTGCGACCGGAATGTACCCTATACAGTCCAGTTGCGTCCAGAGGTTGGTTGCGGGGTCATAGCACCATACGTCGTTGAACCACTGAAACCCGTTTGTCCCACCGAACCTGCCGAGTTTCAGTTTCCACGACATGACCGATGAACGCAGGGCAAGGGCACTTACAGGTACATCTTGTCGTTGAAGGTCACAACCGAATGGTTCGTTCTGGCGGGAGGGATTTTACCTTGGGGCGGGCCCCCGCTGTCGCTGGTCGGGATGAGCATCTCCCAGCGGTTGTTGGGCATCTGCAACTGATTTAGGTCAAAGGCCGCGAGGTCGTTCATGAAGTACCCTTCGACCTGCCCGCCGAATATGTAGATTTTGGATCCCAGGATGTTCAAAGAATGGCCGTATCGGCCAGAGGGCCGTGGCCCAGCCGGTAACGCCCTGGACCATTGCCTCGTCGCTGCAAAACGTCAGCATCTTAGCTCGATTGGGTGGAGGGCGCCCGGTAGACAGAGCAGGCCAGCGACCAGCAGCCGGCAGTGTGCGCGTGTGTGTGCGTATGCGCAAAGCTTACATGTATTCAGGAGATAGAGAGTCTCGTCAAGCACGTCGGCCTCGTCAATCTTGGTATCTCCACCGTAGACGATGAATGCGTTCCCGACTAGCAAGCTGGCATGTCCCACTCTCGGTCCTGGCCCTTCGGCAGTGGCTGCGAGCGGGTAGCAAGCCATGGTCCCGCCAGCCTCAATCAACCACAAGTCGCCCTTTACCGTGGAGCTGTTGATTAGCCCGCCCATCACATAGATGTCGCCCTCTTTAGACGATATCGAATTGACGGCGGCGCCGTATCTGGGGAACGGGCTGGGCTGCGACGATGTGTAGGTCAACCGCCGTTGCGACCAGGGGTAGAGCGAAGCGTTGGGATTCGCAGCGACTGGCATTGGAGCTGGGCCATTGCGAAACTAATGGGTTATCCTTTGATTAGAAACATGGATTCGGGGAGCACATTGCACAAGATGCGAATGCGGGCGACAAAAAGGGGCTTACTGGGAGGTCGCTGGATTGTTGCGGCTGCTGTAGTTGGGGCGGAGTCGTTTGTTGCGGTTGCTCCAGACTCTGCCCTCGCTGGCGACTGTAGCCCTGGCCGCCGTCGGGACTGCCCATGCTGCCATCGTTGTCGAGGGAGTTCAGGCTGCCGGTGGGCGTTGATCTGGAAGCCTTTTCGTCTCGCACTCGTGATGCCGCACTCTGCACCGACGATCCCGAACCCGGGGCTCCATCTCGGCTTGCGAGCGCTCTGTCCTGACTCTTCTTCGACTTAAAAAAAAAGGCCATGGCGGGTTATTGGAGCCGCTCGCCGGGCAGCAGCGTGGGACGAGTCGTCGATTGCAAAGCGCCGCGATGGCTTGTGTGGTGGTCGCCTCACGATGTTCGCAGCAGCCGTGGAAACTGAATTGGCCGATCAAGCAGCGTCGTCGGGGGGTGAGATGGGGCGAGGGGGGTGTGCGGTCGGGATCGTGCAGAAGCGACTGTCGACCCTTCTCTCACACGCCCTAGGGACTAGCTGGAGGCGAAAAATGGGCGGGCACCACGGAGGCAGTCGACGCTCGAGTTTGGGGATGGCTGGGGAAGCATCGGTTCTGGACGGGCGACGGCGGCGGCGGAGGTGAGCGACGGCGGTTTTGGGTCGCGGGAGTTTTCTCTGTTCGACCTCTCGCTTTTTTTTATTTTCATGAGGGGGCCCCTGTCACCCTGCTTGCACGCACTTACTGCTATAGGCCGGCACGAGCGCCCCCCTACTAAGACTGAGCAGCCCCAAATCCCAACCTATGGATGTCGGTAACACACCTCCGTCTTGTCTGCACACGCCCCAAAAAAAATCTAGAATACCAGGCAACGATCACAACATGAAGGTCGGTCTTGGTATAAATGCAGCTGTCCGTGACGTTGCGGGGCCGAGCAGTTCGCGATACGCAGAGAGATGCACGTCTTCGGTGCACATAGACAAGAGAGGCAGGGAAGTGCAGAGCTGGGACCATGCGATCTGGGACCTCGATTTGGGCCTGGTGGAGAGGAGTGCAGTGGATTCGAATCAATGATGGCTTCAGGGACGGGACTTAGCGGCCGGGAACTAGCCAGGTGCAGAGCAGAAACACGGCGACGGGGAGAACTGGTCTGACTATTCCATAGATTATTAACACTATAGCAGGTGCCTTTGGTGCGGAGTAATTACTACCCTAGCGGACGCCAACTCGTTGCCGAAACTGGAGAACAAAGGGGGGCGCGTTTCCTTCACTGTGCTGCTGAAGGAGTTGCCAACTGGAATAAGTGCACATTGCACACATGGGCAAGTTTCCCGCCCCTTTCTGACAACCAACCAATCCCGGTAAGCCATCCATGGTTTTGTCCTGGCCACCCGCCCTCCCGCTTTCTGAGCTTGTTTGGGAAGCAGCCTTTCGGAATTCCCACGCTTCCACGTTGGACTCGCAGCTCGGTACATGTACTGTAGAGAGGTTTTGCTTTCCACGGAATAGAAACACTGGGCTCTCCGCGGAAACTACCAACAGATCGAGACGGCCTGCTGGGTCATGAGGCAGAGACGAGACCCGACGGCCTCTCTCTCACGCACCCGCCTCCGGGTCCCAACTCACTCATCAGCACCAACAGGCACAGACGAGGCAACTGAGCGGCGCTGCCAGCGAATCTGACTTGGGGAAATCGCCTGCTGCTATTAATACGAACATCTCGTCTGGATCCTGCCGTCGGGTGTGGAGCCGAATCCTCGCTCGCACTTTTGATTTTGTCGGTGTCCGCGCCGATCGCTTCCTCATCATAAAATACAGATTAGACCCGATTATAAAATGGGCCTTGGTCACGGCTCTTATGCGCAAACGTGTCAAAGGGCGGGCCTGACAGGAGACTACCGACACAGAGGACCTGGCTCACTGCAGCAGAGAAGGATCCGTCCCGGAATGTCATGTCGCGGCATGGTGCCGAGATGCTCGGCGCTTGCAGCAGGCCCCGCTGATGCGAATCATCGTACATACGTATTCAATCTAGTCTCCAATACCCTTAACCAAGCAAGGTCAACCTCCGCATACTTACCTTAATTGACTACACTACACAGGCGCATTCTCCACGCATTTCGGGATCGTGCCGCAAGCCTATTATCCTCTAGTCATTCCGTTAAACATCCTGCACGGATTATATAAGACTACTAGTGCCTATAGGGGACGGCCATGACCTTCCCGAGTGTGGGTTCACTCGTGAGGCATTCGATGCTGACTGACACTGACGATAAAGCGATAAAGCAGCCGCCTGGCAGCCGGCACTAGCGCAGATTCGGGGGGGATACGTATCGTTCCATTTGGCCCCCAGTCCCGGCGTTTCATGTTTTAGTGCGCCCACTTTGGAAGCTTCCCGGGCACATCTGGGGGGCACAGTTAAACACAGACACGAGATTCGTCGAGCCGTCGGTGATCTTCGTTGCGCTGAGAAGAATATTGATGCGCGACGTATTCAGCCCAGCATACTTCGCAAGACTCTCTCGGGTCGTCGACTTCAGCTCTGGCCAGCCTTCTATATTTTCGTGCTGCTTTGCCTCTTTATCATTGCAACCTACCTGCGGACCTACTTGGCGTTTGGAAGGGTCAGGTTCATGACAATGCCGCGCAATTTTAACAGCGGGCAAGATATTGCTGGATGGAGCTGCGCGCGCGCGAGCGCATTGACCTCGATCGGCCTATCGCGGGACGTTTCCCTCAACGGGAATCCATTTCGGCGTCATACGAGCTCAAATGGTATTTCGATCTGAACCATGATGGACGCGCAAGTGGTGCCGAGACAATTACTTATACGATATTCTGTGACGAGGCGCGCGCGAGCAAGGCCTCGATAATCTCCCTACCAAGCTGCTGCTCACAATATAAAGAGTCTTGGTCTTACTATGCGCCCTTCAAGTGGGAAAGCATGTCCCATAATAGGGGTTCCCAAGAAACCCCGCTGGGTTGATCTCAGAGCGGTTTTGGCCCATGAAACTTCGCATTTGAAGCAGAGACAGGATAAGGAAGACCAGCCCGAACTAACAAGTCCGACTGGTAACACCGTTTTTGGGCAACAATGATGTGAGGTAATGTGATGATCGGTTTATTCGTACTGTCAACTGAGCAAATATTCAAGGCACTGTTCCGCAGCTTTTTCCCGGTCTTTATCTGTTATTTTTGGTACTCTCCTGAATCAAAGGTGATGATAGGCAATGCAATGTTCCCGTCTCGGTCTCACTCTCACAGCGCGCGCGCTTACGTACTACGACCCATATTTCTTCTGAACCCCACCGGTCAACCACTCGACCCCCAGATCAGGTCATGTGATCTGGGTCTCGTCCCGCTGGCCCCGCTGAGCTTGATTACGCAGTCCAATTGCAGCCAGA
This sequence comes from Lasiosphaeria ovina, assembly GCA_033439765.1. Lineage (NCBI taxonomy): Eukaryota > Fungi > Ascomycota > Sordariomycetes > Sordariales > Lasiosphaeriaceae > Lasiosphaeria > Lasiosphaeria ovina. The sequence goes on from JAULSN010000009.1 coordinate 2,295,827, forward strand.
AGTGGACCCTGGGCGCTGGGCTGGGAGAGACACCGAACGCCGCAGCTTTCCGGCGAGGCTGAGAGCTGTGGGCTCGTTTAGGGCCAAGGCTTCCTCGGCTCCACCCTTGGCGGTCAAGCTCCAAGTCGGAACCTCCGCTGCCTTTCCGCATCGCCATCGACGACGGCCCGGCACCATTGCCATAACCCGCAAATACTTAATACTCACCAGCGCTCTCGCAAATCAAGGGCTAATCTACGCCTAGAAACCACTCGGCGAGCTACCAGTAACACGAAAAGCCCCGTGGCGACTTGCGGGAACTAACCACTAGAGCCGCGCAACGACAGCGACAGCAACAGCGGCAGCCACAGAAACCACCAAAACGATTGCGAAGCCGCGTGTCGACCTCGCTGGACCAAATCCCCATTTTTGACACACCTAGCGCCTTTCGCAGCCTGTGGTGACTCTAGTTTGCCGAGGGCAGACAGACCACGAAACGACGGGAAGGAGAGAGATCATGCAGCCCTAATCATTTGCACCATGTCGGCCGTTTCCCTCCAGCCGCACCCCAATTCGGCACAATTCGGTAGCCGGCAGAGCGCGCTTCACTTTGTTGCGCCCCCGGTCTCAGCTGCTTCGTCTCTCTCGCGAGTTCCCAGCCTCCAGGCGCGCGTCATGTCGCAGTTCCGCGCCCAGCACCCCGAGGCTTTCGCTCCTCAAGACGGACAGAACGGCAGCACCCGCTCGTCGTCGCCTGCTCAGACGCCCTCGAGACCGGGCTCGCCCATTCTGACAGGCCGCCGGCACTCCCAGTCTCCCGCTTCCGCATTTCGCAGGCCATCGAGCGCCCCTGGAAACAAGCAAGGCTCCCGGGCCGCCTATGTTAACGGACGACGTGCCGACTACGACGATGCCGACGACGATGATGATGACGACGAGGACGACGAGGACAATAGCCGGAACGGCAGCCATAATCATGCTAGCTCCTCGCTCACACGACCTTCCAAGCCGCCGTTACTTCGATCCAAGACCGAGGACGGCTTGCGACACGACCAGGTTGATGGCCCCGATGATGACCTTCTCCCCCGGGCCGTCGCGAAACAAGGCGCAAAACACGGCTTCGAAGGCCATTATCAATCCGAAGATATAATATTCCAGCTTGCTAATGTACGTTGCACTTTAAAGGCCCTTGCCCCATCTTATTGTTTTTCTTTCCCTCTCCCGCTCCTGCGGAGGCTTTTCGCCAAGCCGGTTGCATGTTTGCAGTAGTGTTGCAACCCATGGTTGCTTTCTGCCGTCCTTTTTTTTTCTCTCCTTTTGTCTCTTCTTGTTTTCCCCAAACAAATTTTGATAGACCACCTCCCCCGTACCAAAAAGAAAGATGCTAATCGGTTCTAGAATTGGTACATGTATTTCACCGACAAGAGGCATGAAACAACTGGGAAGCCCAAGGTGCCTGGGTTCGTGCTGCAGGATTGGCGTATGCGAGATCGACTTAAGACGGTATCCGCAGCCATAGCAGTGTGTCTCAATATCGGAGTCGAGCCTCCAGACCAGTTGCGGACTACGCCAGGCGCCAAGCTCGAGGCGTGGCAAGATCCTACTGTTCCTCCCGTCTCGAAGGCGCTCGAGAATATTGGGAAGACGCTGCAGGCCCAGTACGAGACTTTGGCGATTAGGGCTCGCTACAAGCAGTATCTCGACCCATCCATTGAAGAAACTAAGAAGTTCAGCATTTCCCTTCGACGGAATGCCAAGGATGAGCGTGTATTGTTTCACTACAATGGGCACGGGGTGCCCAAGCCGACCGCGTCAGGAGAGATATGGGTCTTTAACAAGACCTACACGCAATATATACCGGTCTCGCTATACGACCTCCAGCAGTGGCTTCAGGCCCCCACCATATTCGTATGGGATTGCTCCGAGGCTGGGAATATCTTGAATAACTATCATCGCTTTGTTGAAAAACACGAGCAAGAAGAGGATGATACCGCCGCGAAGGATGCCACGTACGAAAAGATGACCTTTCGCCCGTACATCCACCTAGCTTCTTGCGGCGCCAAAGAAAACCTTCCAACAAATCCTCTGCTCCCCGCTGACCTCTTCACATGTTGCTTGACGACTCCGATCGAGATGGCGCTCTGGTTCTTTGTGCTCCAGAACCCGCTCAAAACAAAGCTCACCCCTGAGAGGGCTAGAGGACTTGGAGGCAGGCTGCAGGAACGCCGGACCCCCCTTGGAGAGCTTAACTGGATCTTTACGGCCATTACCGACACGATAGCGTGGACGACGTTGCCGCGTCACCTCTTTCGCAAGTTCTTCCGGCAAGATCTTATGGGTAAGTGCAAAGTTCCATGATCTGTTTTATATTGTTTCACGACTGACCTGATAACGCTGATTTAGTAGCCGCACTGTTCCGCAATTTTCTGCTCGCGCAGCGCATTATGCCAGTCTACAACTGTCACCCGCAGTCGTACCCAGAATTGCCAAATACGCGTCAACACCCTCTTTGGGACAGCTGGGACCACGCCGTTGACATGGCATTGGCCCAGTTGCCCATGCTGGAGAGGAAAGAGAAGGAAGGCATAGAATATGAATATGTTAACTCGAGCTTCTTCACAGAGCAGCTCACTGCCTTCGAGGTATACCTAGATAGGGGCGATGCCTTGGCACAGAAACCTCCCGATCAGCTCCCAGTTGTACTCCAAGTGCTCCTTAGTCAGCAGCACCGGCTTCGGGCATTGATCCTTCTCGGTCGTTTTCTGGATCTTGGCCCCTGGGCGGTCCAGCTAGCTCTGAGCATTGGCATATTCCCCTATGTCCTGAAGCTCCTTCAATCAGCCGCACAGGAGCTGAAGCCTGTCATGGTGTTCATCTGGACCCGTGTCCTGGCCGTCGACATCTCCTGTCAGGGGGATCTCATCAAGGACAGCGGGTACAACTACTTTGCCGCCATAATGAAGCCACAGGAAACCTTCCCAGTGGTTGGCGTGGCAGTTCTGGACGAGCACAAGGCTATGTGCGCATTCATCCTGGCCATGCTGTGCAAGAACTACAGACCTGGCCAGATCGTCTGCAACTCGACAGAGATTATGACGTATTGTCTGCAGCACATCAACCATCCAGAGAACCCTCTGCTGCGGCAGTGGTCATGCCTCTGCATCAGCCAGTTGTGGCAAGATCTCCCGGAAGGCAAATGGAGAGGCATCCGAGAGAATGCCCACCTCAAACTGGCCTTTCTGATCAAGGACCAGTGCCCCGAGGTTCGGGCCGCAATGGTCCACGCCATGACGACATTCCTGGGGATCCCAGACCTCACTGACGAAGTCGCGAGAATTGAAGAGGGAATTGCCTGGACGATGCTGGATCTCGCCACCGACGGCAGTCCCATCGTCCGCAAAGAGCTCCTGGTGTTCTTCTCGCACTTTGTGCTGCGCTACGAGAACAAGTTCCTGGTCGCCGCGCACGAGCAGTTGCTGGAGGAGAAGGAGTACCTCTTGTTCCCTCTGCCAGACGATGGCCAGGACCACCGGATGGGGCTGCACTACGCGAGGGCTGCGCATCGCGACAGAGATGGCACGATTCAGCCGTCTGCGTTCGGTGTGGCCCATGATTCTGTCTTCGCTGCGTGCTGGAAACACATCAACATCCTGAGCGTCGATCCCCACCCCGAGGTCCAGAGAGACGCTACCGCGATTGTGGACTTTGTCCACCACGAACTTTTGCATTCGCCTGTTGGCGAGCAAGCTCAGAAGCTCATAGATGAGATCCTCAAGCGCGCTAGGAAAGTGTCCAGAGGAGATATGAGCCAGAGAACTAGCGTTGTTGGGACCCACACAGCCGTTGCGCAGCCGATGCCTTCGCCTGGCCTTCTTAAGCGGACTGCCAGCTATCTATTCGGCCCGCTGATTGGCACTATGGAAATCCCCGCGTCAGCTGTCTTCTCCCCGCCCACGTCTCCTCGCTTGCAGAGGACGCTGTCTCAGCGCAGCCGCAAAGGTCCGAGTCTGGATGCTGCGCCCCCGGAGCAGAATGACCAGACCACATCGCCGGCAAACTATCACGTAGCCAATGAGCCAACATGCGCCGGTTACAAGGAGCGCAGCCTCACCGAAGCGCCCACTCTGCCTGTGACGAGCACATTCCTCGACTGGTCAATAGAGTACTTCCGGGAGCCTCAAATGAAGGCGCCCGAGCCCGAGGAGCCTGGAAGCAATGAATATAACAAACGGCTTTGGCGGCGATCACGTAACGAGGCCGTCCTCATGGAGACGCAACCTCAGAAGACACACGCGAGGACGCACAAGTGGAACAGCCAGATCGGAGTCATCAACAATGGAACGCAGCCAGCCAAGATGACGTTCCACCAGTTTGAAAATCACGTCGCGGTTGCTGACGATGGGAATACCATAAACATCTGGGATTGGAAAACAAACGCTCGCAAGAGCCGCTTCTCCAACGGCAATCCCGAGGGCTCAAAGATTTCCGAGGTGAAGTTCATCAACGAGGATGACCAGGCGCTCTTGATGACGGGCTCGTCGGACGGCGTCTTGCGCGTATATCGCAACTACGACAGCGACGAAAATGTGGAGCTAGCGTCGGCATGGCGTGCGCTGACGCACATGGTGCCGTCCAACGTGAATTCGGGCATGGTCTTTGACTGGCAGCAGGTCAACGGGCAGGTGCTGGTGGCGGGCGACGAGCGCGTCATCCGCATCTGGAACGCCGGCCACGAGATGTGCTCGCACGAGATCCCGGCCCGGTCGGGCTCGTGCGTGACGGCGCTGACGTCGGACCAGATGACGGGCAACATCTTCGTTGCCGGGTTCGGCGACGGCGCCATCCGCGTGTTCGACACGAGAAACAGGCCCCAGGAGTCCATGGTCCGCAAGTGGAAGGACGACAACAGGCAGTGGGTCCGCACCGTGCACATGCAGCGCGGCGGCCAGCGCGAGCTCGTCTCGGCCAGCCGCAACGGCATGGTCCGTCTCTGGGACATTCGAAAGGACAAGCCGCTTGCTACCTTTGGCACAACCGCCCACCACGTGCTCAGGACCGCGAGCGTCCATGAGCATCTCCCCGTGCTGGCTGTGTAAGTTTCTATCTGTCGTGCATCATTTTTCCCCCTTCTTTTCTTTGTATCAGGGAACTGACTTTGGTGTCGGTGTTTCTAGCGGCACATCTGTGCACACTGTTAGGGTTTTTGATCTCGACGGTCGCATCATCTCGAGCATGGAACCCTACTCGGGCTTCCTGCAGGGCCACAAAGACACGCCCATCGCCGTCACGGCCTTTCATCCGCACCGCATGCTCCTCGGCTGCGCCGCACGCGGAGACCATCGCCTCAACCTCTTTGCGTGTGGCAACGAGCGCGTCGAGCGCTTCGACCGCCTCAGCGAGCGCCTGACCGACCGTCTTAGCGACCGTCTTAGCGAGCGCATCAGCGAACGCGGCTAGGGTGGGCGGTGTCGAACATCTCTTCTTTGTTTTTTTTTTGTTGGGCGGGGGAACGAACCATCCTGCCGTGCACGCATACGTGTGTACTCTGACTTTCTCTCATCCCTGCTCGCGCTGCTTGCATGGCGGATGGAGTCGGTCGAGTTAGCATTGGCGAAATTATGCGCATGCCCTTGGCAATTGTGTCTGCGTCTGCGTTTTCGTTTGCGTTCTGGCGCCCCGTGGCCCTCTCATGCTCCCTCGTGAGCCAAAGAGGGCCACATAGGGGATAGGGGTTAGGGGGCTGGGGAGGATTTTAATACAATAACATGCTGTAGCTATCTTTTTTTTCTTGTTATTTCTTTTTCTTTCTTTTTCCTTTCCGGGTTGGTAATGGGTAAACTGCATATTGGTATTAAGTGAAAGAACCGGGGGAAGAATCTGGGTGGCTATCGGGAGGGAGCCAGGGCTTGGGATTTTCCTAATCTTTCTACGTGTTTGTTTGTAGAAGCGGAGGGTCATAGGGGGAGCGGAGGAGGGGGAAAGGATGGCTTTACTGTATTGTTATTTCAACACGAGCCTTTTTTTCTCTCTCGATGTTTTTTTTATTCTATTCTTCTTCTCTCGGACTTTGTCTCTCGCATCGGCTCCCTCTAATTTCTCTTTGGGGGATCCTCCTTCTTTCGTTCTTCCGCCCGAGTCGTTTCGTTGCCTTGGCTGATGGTGCAAATTTGTAGATGGGGCTTGCGGAACATTCGGCGTCTTCGTCTTCCGCCGGCATGTGTGTATTGCGGGTTGTAGAGAGTGGTGTGTGTGTGTGTGTGTGTGTGTGTGTGTGTTGTCTGCTTTCTATTGTGCTATTATCGCTGCTTTTTTTACTTGTTTTGTTTATTTTTAGACCAAGAGAAAGGGGGCCAGCTGCCGACCGAGAGCTTAGTCTGAAGGGTTCCATACCAGCGGACGATGGGTGATAGGTGGATGCCCCTTTCTTTAAATGTTTCTAGACAGACAGAGAGAGACAGATGGAGGGCGTGAGGTGGGAACTTCTCAATTCAAGGTAATACTGGGCTGTTAAGAATCATCTTTCGCCCTGCTTTTTTGTGTCTGTGGGTGTTGCTTGTCGCGAACGCCTGGCTGACTGTGGATATACATGCCCAGCACTGTTCATCTCGAAGCATCCGATTCAACTTCACAGGTAACAAATACTGTACGGTACGTTACTGTACTTCTTTTCCATCCCTCAACATAGTGTGAAGGTGTTCGGAATTCGAAGTGGAGCCTGCCGTTACTGATAGCAGAAAACTGCTTCATTCTCGGCCCCCCCCCCACCCCCTGCTTGAGTGTTCATTTCTGCTCTTTTTCATTCTCCTCGTCCCCTTCCTCGCCCTCCACAACACGTACATGCAGGGACAAGCGGTCCAGCAATTATCTCAAACACCAAAGAAGCATCAGTGGTTTAGTGGTAAGACCCATCGTTGCCAGCGCATCAGCAAAATATCGATGGGCCCCGTGTTCGATTCACGGCTGATGCATCACGTCATGAGAAAACAGGTGTTTCCGACTTTATTTTTGTTTCTCTTTTGTTTCGTTTTGTGCTGACGCTGTTTTTACTGTTTTTTTATTTCTCGCCTTACAATTACGTCTTGCACACACTTATTTTGCTTGGCCCTCGACCCCAACACAACTCCCCACTCTTTTTTTCCCACCAACCTCACGTCCCCTTTACCCCTATTCTTTTCACTTCATTCACAAGGATCGGGGAGCTCGAATTATAACTACGTCGTTGTAATTGAAGGGGTTCTGCCTACCTAGTTGGCTACCTCGAAGATTATCCTGGCAGTTTATCAGAGGGGAAAAAGCGGGGGAAAAACCCCTATACCTTAGTAGGTACAATGGACGGACTACCAGGACCGCACCGGTCCGGACTTCTCAACTTTGAGACAGCGTGTCAAGATGACTGCTGTTCCGTCTTTCCACTTTCCGCCGCGCGGCCATCATGCTATGGCCAGGGCTCTTCTGAATCCGCCACTACCATATTCCTCAGGGAAAAACAAAGGCACGAGATACCTATACCTATACCTTCACGAACATTGCACTGCGCTACCCCTGTTGTTGTTGTTGTTGTTGTTGTTGTTGTTCTTGTTGTTATGCCTGGATGACCAAGACGATTCCCAGAAAGTGGCCACTGCGCCTCTCCGACCCCAAATACTATCACTTGACGCTGTTCACTAGAGCCTGTTTGTGTTCCCATAATCCTCCGCCATAACCATTGCCCTCATCCCTATCATCATCATCCCCATAGCAGCCGCATCCACCTTTTTAGTTTTAAGGGGGATCCGTTTCCAGCCACTTATAACTCTCATACACGGGGTATATCTATTGTTGCGTAAAAAAAGGACGAAAACAAAGCAGACCGGAATTTGAAAACGAATAACAGGAAATGTGGATGTAGGAAAGCGACCCCCCCCCCCTTTTAACAACCACCGGACGAAGAGACGTCACAATATCGCCGAGGGGTTAAGAAACCGGCCGCGGTTCACGCGGGCAGGCGCCGCGAGACCGGCCTCGTGCTCCCAAAACGACAGGCGGCGGCCCCTGCAGTTTCTCATGGTGACGATAGTGCTGAGCGTCGACGCGGGAAACGGGGACTCGAGCCGCCTCTGCTCGAGCCGCTGCTGCGAGCGCCAGAGGTCCTTGCGGCGGCGCTGGAAGCGTGCACGCGGGTCGCCGGCGCCGGCGAAGACGAACTCGGAGGTGGCGAAGCGGAAGGGCCACGACGCGCCCGTGATGTCGCTGGTGTGGCAGTACGAGTGCATCTCGGTGCCGCCCGCGCCGCCTGCCCGGTGGCCGACGTCGCCGTGGTACAAGCCGTACCGCTGTGCGTAATGGTTGCCCTTGCCGGCGAGGTAGGCCGCCGTGCCGACGGCGCGCTGCGCCCCGCACAGCCCCGCCGCGATGAAGTCGGCTGGCGTCATGGCGCGCGCGACTGCCTCGTCATCGCCAGCGCCGTCGTCCTCGGCCGACCCCAGCACCGCGTCGCCAGCCGTCAGAGCTCCCTGCGGCGCTGGGCGGTGCGGGCCCCAGCCGCCGTTCACGTACCATCTGGGGCGGTATGACGATACTTGTCCAACGGGCGCCACGGATTCTGGGGGCTCCATGACGCGGAACGGCGCGTCGATCAGGGGCACCTTGCAGTCAGGGTCGAGGCCCGGGTCGCACGATGCGAACTGCCGCAGCTTGTCGGTCGGGATCGGGGACGGCCTGTGGATGCGACGGCGCCTCATCAAGGCCTCCCAGTGTGCGTTCGTCCTGCGCCCCACCATGTTGCTTTCGATTGCTCGCCCGTGTGGGAGTTGGTCTGCTGCCGCGGTGTAAAGAGACGGGTTGCTGTGGAGGGCCTGCAGAAGGACGACGGGCTCGGGTATGTACCCAGCGGTGGCAATGGCGAGAGGGACGTTCGCTGGCGCTAGTTCGGTGTTAGGTGGATTACTGTTGTCGGCAGGATTGTCGGGCCAAGGAAGTTCGGTGGCCGTGAAGTTTTCTGGACCTTCTTCGCCGTCGCCATTCACCAATATTGTCGAGGAGCCCGCTGCGCTCGCCATCGCGTCATTAGGGATGTTTGAGGATGTTCGAGGGGTCGACGATTTCGCAATCAAAAAAGGTGTCATCTGTCACTTTCGCAACGAGGCGGCTTGTCTAGGTAGGGCGAACGACGTGAGATGGATAGAAAGGGAAGGAGGGAAGGAACGCTGAAGGCGACTAGGTAGTTGTAGTACTGAGGACTGAGGGCGCTGCAGGCGCGACGATTCTAGGAAGAAACGGCCGTCTCGAGCGGAAAACTGATGGGAACATACAATGAAAGGAAAAGGGAGGGAGCGAGTAGAGGAAGTGGAAGGGAGCGTGCGGAAGAGAAGGGGCGAGGTATGGAAAGCTTCCAGGGCCACTGCGAACCTATTTTCTATTTTGTAGGAGTCCAGTATGGGATATGGAAAGTGAGCTGGCCCATCCCCAACAATGGGAGTGTCATAATTTTCGTCTGGTCTGAATAAAAAGTGAGATTCCTTCTCCGGTCTGATTTTAGATTTTAGGCTCGCCTGGCGACAATTGTCTCCCAGCTGGCCGCCTTCACACCGAAGCAGAGCCCATTGCCGCGCGCATTATCCTTTTGTTTGAACATGTCTTCAGTGGAATCCCCTCAAATCCTTCGGTTATTAACGGGTAGACCTTTACGCAAGCGTTGAGCCAAATATGATGACTCAAGGGAATAAACCTTGCGACAAACACGTCCCACCTAAAGGCAAAGACCACAATATAATCCTATTTAAAGCTCCACCTTATCTAACGCGACAACGAGGTAGAGACACGACAATTCTGGCAACAGGCAACCGACTATGGCGTCAGTCTCTTGGGAGTTCTCGGGTAGTAGGCGGCCAGGTGGACACTCGGCAGATTGAGATAGAAAGCAACCACGCGATCCAATCCCAAGCCAGCACCTCCATGCGCTGGGACACCTGCTTGACGGAAAATGTCGACGTATTCTTTGATTCCAGGACTGAGAGGATCAACACCCTTCTTCCGGATACGCGCCTCAAGCTCAACGGGATCGTTGATACGCTGGCCACCTGATAGAATCTGTACCTCATTGTCAGTAACTGGCTTATCTAAAATTGTTCTCAAATTCCGCAAAAGGGGTGTGAGAGTATAGAGGCGAGGAAAATGAAAGGGGGAAAAGGGGTTAAAAAGCTCACCTCCTGGTTCCGCATAAACATGTCGTAGGCATTCGTTACTTTGGGGTTCTTCGGGTCTTCTTTCGCATAAAACGGTCTCGCGCCCTCGGGGAACTTGTCGAGGGCGAAGAAATCCGTCTTGTATTTGGCTCGGATCAATGCGCCAAGTGCCTTCTCCTGGGGCGTGCTCATGTCCTCGTCGTCGCTCACATTGCGGAACTCCTCGGGTCCCTCTTCGCGAAGGAGCTTTTGGCCTTCGGCAAAGGTGAGGCGAAGAACGCTTTGGCCGGGCTCAGGGACGAGGAACTCTTCCGAGGGGTACACGGAGCGGACCAACTCGACCTCCTCGGAGCATCTCTCCTTGATACCACGGAAGATGTAGAGAAGCAGGCCTTCTATCGTATCCATGACTTCGTGATAGTCCTTGACAATCTCCATCTCAAGATCGAGACCCGTGAACTAAGTCGCGTTAGCCAAAATCCCTAAATCGACCTGACGTACCGCTTCTACTCGGAGAAATTGGTTTTTGAGCTGCAGCCCCTATATCCACTTCTTCGGCCGATCTTGTATTCATTGGCCCAACCGATGTTTACGGTGGGGCAATCGGTCCCGGGCCTCTAGCGGCTCTGAAAATACTCGTCCGAGTAGAAGCGATAGCACAACAGCGCTTTCTTACCTCAGTCACTAAAAGAGAAATAAGTCAGTAAGATAGCTAGGCATATTAAGTTGGGGCCAAGTCGAATTTACTGTGACGGGGCGTGTTGCTGTTCTCGGCCCGGAAGACGGGGCCAATGGACTGTTTAGGGTGGCACTACTTAGCAAACGGGGCCAGGGGAAGGCGAGAGTGGTTGACGGGCAACAAGCACACTTACGAAAACGCGCTTTCTCCCACCTGCGATTTCGATTTGCTTATAGAATTGTGGGCTCTGGGCTACATTATGCAGTTAGCTTCCAAGCCAAGAGAGGGGGGAGAGAAGCGAGCGGTTTCTGCTTTTACCCACCTAGGAAAGCGTCCTGTCCGAAGTAAGGCAGGCGGAAGACGTTGGCACCACCTTCAGAAGCCGCGGAGATCAAGTTGGGCGGCTCAAAATCTTTGAAGGAGAGCGACCGGAGGTACTCGCGGAACAGCTGCTTGACCTCGGCCCTTATATCGGCGATGGCCTGCTGCACTGGAGCGCGTTTATGCATGACTATACTTTCCAAATGGGCTATCATGCTGGCAGCGGGCACACCAGTGGCCTCGCCTGGCGGGGCGATGCTGAGCTTCTCTACCCCTTCCTCGACCTTGGCCTCCTCGTCGCTGAAATTGGTGACGGGTCTGTTTGCGGTGGCGAGGGTCAGTCCCAAGACCGTCGGAGCTGCGGCGTGAACGAAGCACTTTGTGATGTGCAACTCGAGGTTGGAGACGCGGCAAGACTTGACGGGCTCTAATGGCTTCTGGATCACACCCTCGACTACAACGAAACTCTCGGGGTTGACGGCACCGATCCACTTGACCATCTGGCGACTGACGGGGGCACCTTCGGTGTTCGCCGCAGCAATCGCTTGGATGGTCCAGTTGCCCTCCTCCCGCAGCTCTGCAAAAACCATCTTGGCCTAGAACCAATATGTCAGTAACCTTCCCAACAGCCAAGTTCTTCGTACTGGGGATCTTGTTGTCTTCCTCACCCCTTGCATGCGAGAATTCTGAAGCCACGCCCGGAGAGTAACCGTCTTGCCCACACTCTCCTCTCCAAGTGTCTTCAGGTTGATGTGGCCGGCGTCGGGTGAGTATTTGGTGACGTCGGTCTCCTGTCCATAGTTGTCTTTAGCCAGGTCCTCGGTCTGGGCTGCGGCGCCAGAGGTAGCAGCGGTGGCAGCTCTCTCAGCAGCTCGGCGGGCCTTCTCGGCTTCCTTCTTGGCCTTGGCCTCGGCCTTCTTTGCCGCCTTCTTGGAAGTGCTGGCGCCCTCGTCGCCGGCCTCAGCAGCAGCTGTTGCGGCAGAGGCCTCGGCAGGAGGAGCCTGAGCAGGAGCCTCGGCGACCGGGGCAGGCGCGGGCTTCGGCTGTTCGGCCATGATTGTGGTTTCGGTAGAATGGTCAAGACAAATTGGGAATTGGGAGTTGGAAGACCGCAAAGTCAACAGGAGGAATGCTCAGCAACGAGCGAGTGGGTGGTATGACTCAAATTCCGAATCACTTGATTCCGTCAGGCAATAAGTGGATATTGGCTGTGGTGGTGGTGGAGGGGCACTTTATCTTTTTGGCGGGGTGGCATGAGGGGCAGCAGAGGCACCCGAACCCGGGATGCGCATCACGGCTGACCCTAACCCCCGCAAAAACCGTTGTTTAGCGGTTGGGCTGCTTCGAACTGAGGTAAAGTCGAGTCACGGCGGCGCGCTACGAACCCTTTCCTTTTCCCGACATTCCCTGGTCCCAGTCACTCGTGAGAAACCAGCCACCACAATGGGCTCCAAGCGCGATATTGCGGCTTTGGACCCGTGCGAGAGCGACGGGAGCAACGAACAGTCCACCCAATACTGCAAAAAGCGCCGCCGAGAGCGGAAGCCATCTCCGCCGACGTCCAAGGCGAAGAAGAAATCCGTCGAACCCAGAATCGACCTTGCGTCCGGCCAGCGTGCTGCTTTCCCAGGCATCGGCGAGACTTCGTATTCGAGCGATGACGAGTTTGAATGGGAGGACGATGGCGATGCTCTTGCCTACCTCAGCTCTGTCCAGTGCGTACTCCTCCTTTCATCCATGCCGATTTGATTGCCTCTTGCTGAATCAAACCACACCCTTCTTGCCCACACCAGAAGCAGCATGTTGCTAATATGGTAAGTATTGCAGACATCAAGCCAACACTATTCCGACTGTCATTTCAGCCCCAAGAGCTGGGCCCCAGCTGCCGTCGCACCTACAACCCTCCGGCACAGACGACGATGGTAGCGTAGACAGAAGCATCTACGACAATGGCGTAGGAGACTTCAGGGGCTTCTTCCATGATGGCGCGTTCATAGCAGCTCCGGACCCCCATCCATCATCCGACGAGGAAGGCGAGTGTGCCGAGGACGGCCACGCGACTAGGGATCGAGCTGAGATCAGCAAACAGCTGCGCGAGGCATATTACGCGTCCTTGATGAAACAATTCAAGTCCCTCCGGGCCCAGTTGCACCGGAAACCACCGCACAATCTCGTAAAGGCTCTGCCTAGAGAAAACGGGACATTTGTTGGCCCTTTTGGGAGCGGGAGCCCCACCGCCGCCATCTGGACCCGCCGCATCCTTAATACCGATCCACGGCCTGTCCAGGTTGCCGCTATGAGCCCGCTCGGCGTAATGAGGCTGTTGCGGGTGATTATGAAGGGCAAGCTCATCCGCCACGGCTACGAGCTCCCAGAGCGAACGAGTCGGTGGGTGTGGGCCCTCCTTGCTAGGCTTCCAGACGGAGGCGAGATGGGCTACGACGAGATTGGCTGGATTCGCGACCTAGCCCATATTGCGGTCCAGGTGCTGGTTAACGACCAGCAGCTGGCTGCGCTGAGGGACGAACTTGAGGAGAATGGTGAGAATTTTCCGGACGACGTTAAACATGAGGAGCAGGAGGTCGTCCCCGAAAACACGAAGGCAGACGTGGTGGACAGTTCATCTCACTTGGAACTCAGTGCATTGAACAGCACGGCAGCATCAACCGGCCCTACGCCCGCTGAGGCTGCAGATGGCCCAGTCAGCGTTCATCAAAACGACATCAACCACGACAGCGGCGGAGAGATGGATATGGATATTGACGATGGGGAGGTGCTTGACGAACCCACCGCCGTAACTGCTTCCCATAACGTTGACGGCGACCTTGCAGCGGCAAAAACCAGGCTTCTCGCTCAACTCGAGAATCTTGAAAATCTCGATACCGCCAAAGCTCCGGAACCCACACTGGAAAACGGCTCACTGAATGCGGAAGGCAAGAGACTGACTTCTAACCATAATCACGACGACGACGACAGAGGGCAGCAGCGGGAAAAAGAGAGATCCCAGATCAACATGAGGGCCACCATGAACATGATCATCACTATCGCTGGTGAGTTTTACGGGCAACGAGACCTCCTGGACTTTCGTAATCCCTTCCCTGCTCGTTAATACGGACTCGCGTATTGCAAACCATTTTCTTTGCATTGGGCCTGCTCGCTATAATATGGATTATCTGGTTGGTTTTCATTCTCGCTGTCTTAGGCTATCTCAAGGAGCCACCCGTAGTACCCTGGTTTCCTAAGGAAGTATGTCTGTTTCTTCCTCAGCGTTCTTGCTCGTATTATTGTATAATATGAGTCTCCCCCTTTTTAGCGTCCATAGAAGTTGATAACGACATGACATAAATTACTTCCTGTCTGTGTCTGCCTGTCTCTGTGTACGGCTGTCTCTAATTGATTTACAACATGACGTACTGTACATACAGTTTTCGCTATAGCTCGGCCCAAACCTAGCCATGCCTCTGCCCTTACGGGATATGGTTTATTTCCCCAGATAAAAAAAAAAACGCCGCGCCAAAATATGCCAAGCACTGTAGGCCGCCCTCTGGTGATGAAGTCCAACTTGGGGTGAGGATCAGGGGTATAACAAATGAAATGTGGGAGACGATTTGCCTCATTACTGTCCGTCGTCGCTCGATGATTCTTTGTGAGAGTATCAATTTTGGTGTGTGGTCGTCTGGAAGGCGGAAAAGACGAACAAGGGGATGGAGGGCGAGAGCGAGCGGATCCGATCACTCAACGTCCATATCGCTGCCAATGCCGCTGCCACCGCTTCTCAGTCGATAGTCCAGGAAGGCCGCCTCCTGGAAATCGTCCTCGTCCACCACCATGATGTTCTCCTGGTCGGCGTGAGCAAGCGCCGAGGCCGAAGATAAAGCATCGGCTGCACTGCTGACCTTGCGTATGCCCACGCCCGCGCCCTGCGGCGAAAGAAGCAACTGATTCTGCTGCTGCTGTTGTTGGTGATGCGGCTGTTGCCGTCGCTTCGGCACCGCCAGCACGCGCGAGTTCTCCTCCCAGCCTACCGGCGCCAGGCTGCGTGGGGACATCTCTCCGTCGAGCCAGTCCTGGCGGTTCCGCCACGGCCCTCCGTGCTGCAGTAGCGCAGCGGGGTGCTGCATGCCATCTCCGTCGCCTGCTTCCTCGTCCTCGGCTACGTAGATGCGCTTGCGCGTTGTGGCAGCTGCTCGCATTGGGACGATCGTCGCGGGCGCATTTGCCGCGGTGCTGGTGGAACTCTCGGTGCTGCTTACCGCCGACTCTTGGCTGCTCGTCAGGCCAGGCACGGGCGGCGTCGTGTCCATTTGATCATCGTCGTCGTCGTTGTAGACGGACACGGCTTGTCGGCGCCCGCCAAACGAGGGAACGGCCGGCAGCTGCTGCACGGCGAGACCGCCGACACGGTTCAGCCCGCAAAAGGGCTCGAGCTCTCGCAGCTGCGGAGATGTCGAGGGTGCGCTACAGCCGGTGGCGATAGGGGCGCTGTCGCTAGTATCGCTCCACAGCGAAAAGGCAGAGCAGGCGCTGCCCGTCTTGTAGCCCTCAGGCACCGACTTCCGGACGCGCATCCCCACGCTGAGAAGGTTGGCTTGCACGTGTCCGGGTAGGATTAGGCCGTTGAATGGTGTTTTGGTGGTTGCGGACGATGATGGCGCTGCGGAATCACTTGCTGCTGGAGAGGAGGATGGCGAGGCAGCGGACTTGTTGAAGAAGGACGTGATTTGTCGCTGCGCTGGATCGCTCGCTGCGCCCGCGAATGGGCGCTTGGTTCGCAGGCCTGACATGTTCCTGCAAGTTTTGTTTTCTTTGTTGTCGTTTGGCTTGGCAAAAAACGGGGGAATGGTGCTGAGAAGACTTGTCGCAAAGCGACGTATTGGCGTCGGGCTGGTATCACAGACTTGCGACGATGTGTCTGACGATGACAGACCAGGAATTGGAAATGGTTGAAAGAAGGCTGGGGGTGGGGCGCCAGGGCAGGCCTGACGACATTGACGATCGGGCTGCTGGCCGGACAGGACATGGGGATGCGTGGGGAAGTCGCGACCGTGTTTTGTCGCGTTAATAATTGAATTTGGGCCCAGCCGATTGGTCCATCATTCGCGGTCTTGGCATTTATTACGTCTCCTGCTTCAGATTCACGCCGTTTGCGTGGGGAAGTGGGACCTTCTTTGACGTCCCTGTTCCCAGCGTTCCAAGAATAACTCCTCCAGTTCTTCATCGTTCAGATTTCAGAGGCTAGATAATTTAGCTGCATGACCCTTAGCCGCATGATTTGAGTTGCCTGGCTTTGTTTGGTTTGGTCACCGCTTGTTACTTTGAGGCATTGATTGACCAGTCGCTGGACAAGGACAAAAAACGATACAGGATCCTAACTTGGCCGCCGCGGCATGAAACAGAGCAACCGTAGGTGTACTGCGGCGCAGGACTTCCTGGCTGCCCTGCCCTCCTGGCCGGCCTGGGCTCTTCATGAAACAGCCAAAACTGGGCTGCTTGCAGATTACGGAATACAACCTAACCTCTGAATTCGCCCATGGTTTAAGAGAGCCATGAATGTCAACTGAGGGAGTTCGTGTAAAGCCAAGTCACCTCATACTCATCGAAAATCAGGCGGTTAGCTTCACACACCTAGCCGAGAACATCACGTCACAACAAATCATCACATAGGGAAGCCTGCGGTCGGGTGCCTCTTTTCATGAATCTCGTGAAATTCATCGTAGAGCAACAGTGCTCCCCCTATCCTGTCCACTGAACTCAGACTCTTCGGCGATCCTCAGCCCATCCACGTCCTCGCATTTAGCGGCAGCCCGCCACCCGCCCGTGACAAGACCAGACCCCATCTAAACACTTGTGAAATGTCTTGCCAAGCTAGTTGTCAACCCCTGCAGTAATGACCTGCCTGTACAGCTCAAAAGACGAAGTCAAACCACGCATAGTCGGGAGGAAAAAGGTCGACGTGATGATGCAAGATATCCGGACCCCAAACGCCCCTTTTGTTGTGGTTTGAGGTTAATTTTGGTGAATCCATCTTCTATCCGCAAATGAGAATTGATTGACGATCGAGTAATGTTTCTAGACGCCCGACTCAAGAAAGCCTTGCAGATACCAAAATGTCCCCATTACCATGCCATTATGCCGAAGGAAAGAAAACAGCCAGACGAGACCATCTACTTTCTCCGGAAAGAGCATCCCTCGGTGAGTCTGGCCTTGCCACCAGTCGGCTGGCAGAGGACGGTCGTGCAGCCTTGGCAGATGACGACGGTCTGGGCATGTGAGAAGACGGTGGTGATTGTGAAGCAGCCGGGGCACTTGACGTCCATGAAAAACGACCGGGGGGCAGGCACAAGCGCCTGCGAGCCTCGTCAGTATCCGGCTGGCCACCACGGGCCGGGCGACGTTTCCACCCGGGCCGGAAGGGGTTGTTCGAGACGGCGTACCTTGAGCTTGTGCTTGCGGGCCTCGGCGGCCGGGCTGGGGTTGATAAGATCAACGGCGAGAACCTTTATAGAATTCAACAGTCAGCACCACTCCATGCTCTGAGCTGTAATATTCTGCCTGGTCCCCATTCCCCTGTCCAACCCCTTTCACGAACACGTCCCCCCACACATTTCGGCTGCCGCATTCGATTTCGATATCTTCTCTATTGTCCCGCATTTTCTATCTTTTTTTCGCAGTGATGTTTACGCATCTCGGAGATGCGGTCGGTCGTGACGAGCGGGGGGGCAAGCAAAATCGGAAATTGTCGGGCCTTACCATCTTGACTGATTGTGAAAAATCGGGACGTCGATGCCGAGGCGACGAGCTTTTGGTTGATTGATGAAATCTGGGGGGTTGACGGCAGATTTATGCTCGTGTTGATGGTTGAGGAAAAGAGGGGAGGTAGACGATACCTAGCAGACACAAAAGCTAGAGGCAAATTTTCGGTCTGTGAGCCCAGAAGCGAATATTGGCTAGACTGGAAAAGTGATGGTTAGGGCTCGCTCGCGTGACCAATCAAAGGCTGGAATGCACAGACCCTGGGGCTTAATGTGGGGCCCGCCCCAGGCTGTCGCTTTTTTGGAGAACGAAGCTCTTCCACGGTGGGGTTCCGTGCAGTTCACAGAGCGGGGCAGTTGGGTGCGCAGCAGTGACGACGACGGGAGCTTTCCATCGAGGATCAGTGCCAGGCAGCAATATCAAAATAAACGTTTTTCTATTTGAATCTGACCAGAAGACCCCCCTTGGGCTCGCTTTCTCTTCTGGCATACTGCGCCCTTTTGTTCTGCAATCGCGCTGGGAAGTCCACTGACTGGAAACTCAGCTCTTGAGCAGCTAAGCATCTGGTAGCTTGATCCGAGAATGGCAACTCCAGCAGACCAGCGGATTGCCGTTCCTATAGACGACCCCAACGCCGATACGGAATGGTAGGTTTCCATAATGTCTGATCTCCTTTCTTGTATGCATACTTACACGACCATTCAGGAATGACATCCTCCGGAAACATGGCGTTATTCCGGAGAAGCCCCCGAGCCCGACTCCCATGATCGAGGAAGCGATCAACGAGGCTCGTCGGCTCGCGCACGAAAACCGGCTGGAAGGCAAGGACCTCGACGAGTTAGATGAGCTTGAGGATGAGGAAGACGAAGAATTCCTCGAGCAATATCGGCAGCGGCGACTTCAAGAGCTGTCTTCGATACAAAAAAGGGCTGTGCACGGCTCAGTTTATCCCATATCCAAACCCGACTATTCACGCGAAGTAACCGACGCATCTCATAAAGGGGTAGTTTTCGTCAATCTTACATCGTCTCTGACCACAAATGTTGAGTCACGGGTGCTCTCGGAGCTCTGGCGCCAAGCAGCGCAGGAGTACGGGGACATCAAGTTCTGCGAGATTCGGGCGTCGCAAGCCATCGAGAACTACCCCGAGCGCAACTGCCCCACAATACTGGTTTACAGCAATGGCGACATACTGAAGCAGATTGTGACGCTCATGACTCTCAACGGAGTGCGGATGAGCATGTTGGATCTTGATAAGCTGCTCGTTGAAGTCGGAGCAGTTCCCGGTAACGACATCAGGGTGCTAAAGAGGAGAAGGGAGGCAGAGGATGCCGAAGAAGAGAGGCTCCTGAACAAAAACATCAAGAGCAGCAACGATCGGTCAAGGGGTGACGACGATGGCGATGACTGGGACTGAGCTACAGAGCATATCACACCGTACCCCATGCCTACTACCCTCTCGTGAGGGGGTTGATCATCAAGTAAAAACACAACTTCCAGGCGCAGTGAAATGTCTGCGCTTAAAATCGTGACCTGAGTTTTGAGGCGTCCTGCTTTGAGGATGCGCCACGTGAGCTGGAAAGCCTCGTAGATTCGCCTGGGTGTGCAATGGCCTTTGCACCAAATACGTCATCCCTCGGCGACTAACATGGTAACGGGGGGCCGTTCTGAAAGTGGCTGGCTGCCTGACTCATTTCTCGACAGATGGGACGGAAGCCGTGATGAGGCATGCGCGCTGATCGCGTTAATTGAGCTTGTCAGCTATTTTATATGAGCACCGACGTCTTAGGTGTCAACAACGCTTTCATTACTGATATTCCTGATGGTGAGCCGCTCTGTGTTACGTGTGGGCCTATTGCGAATGGTATGGCTCCCACTCCCCCTGCTGATCTTCTTAACACCGACATTGGAGGCGGGCCATATCGCTCTTCAGAATCGATTCTATTCTGGGACCTGAGCAGGTCATGTTTCCTGCCAGTTAATGCAAGCCACACGGGAAGCGGCTAACTGTTGGGCAGGGCTACGTTTTCCGCATTTTGGGGGAGAAAGCTGACTGCACCAAATCAGAAGCGCCTCACCTACACGAGGATTCTCATCCGGTCTTCAGAGATTCACGACCGACGCATTCTCAAGGAGGGAGAAGGAAGGATCGAGCTACTCCTAGATTGACACTTACAATAATTTCCTACACCTTGCCTTGCAATCCAAGCCTTTACCCTCCTTCTTTAGCATTATTCCTTCTTTTCTTCGAGGTATGAGCTAGCTCAATCGTGTGCCCAACCTCCTCCAACCGCAGCGCCCCAGGGTCGCGCGCATACAACCCCAGCCCAGTCACTCCGCAGAAAAGCACCTCCGCTCCTCTCAGAAAGGACGATCTCAGACTGAGGGGTTGAGGCACCTCAGTCCCGAGCCTCGCCGGACCACCACATTTCACCAATATCCAACAGCCTGGCGTCGCTCAATTTGTCCATACTGATTTCACAAAGATATCAGATGTGGGGACTACATCAGCATTTGACCGGCGCGGACTGAAGTCGATAAATTCCGACACCGCTGTCTCCATTTGACGTTTTCATAGAAGACATCATGCCTCTACAAGGTCAGAAATCCCACTCACGAGCCAGTCAAGCGCTTCGCAGACTGCTTACCACCGTCATAGGTCCTTCGAATGCAGTGATTGGGGGACGTGTTTCCAAGGCCATCCCAAAGACGCCGGAGAAACCAAATCCGGCGCAGAAACAGTTCGGCTCGCGATCCTCGGAACCCAAATATGGCTGGTGTCCACAGTGCAAGTTTGGCTACAAGGTCAAATGGAGAGCCAACCCCGAGAAAGGCGGCAAGTTTGCTGGCCAATTCCGATTTGAATGCAGCAAGCCCCAGTGCAATTTCATCCAACTCTTGAACGAAGACCCAATGCTCACGGCTCCCCCGACGCCTTCCAAGCACCCGGAGTGCCCTCAATGTGGTCTGGGCCGCCTGTTGAGGAAGCGTAAGGACGTGTTCAACTACAAGGACCAGTACCTGGAGTGCACGCGAAGGAACGCTCCTGAAAGACCTTGCGACTATCGTCAAGCGATTCAAACGCCTGGCAAAGAGAAGGAGGCGAAAGCGAAGGCGAAACCAAAACTTGACAAGGAGAAGGAAACAGACATGGAGACGATGCCGACACCCATAGGACTAGAGATCATACGGCCTGATCCCGCTGTCACCTCCAGCAGTCAGCTTCAGGCGGACGCCGTGTCATGGGAAGCTGCTGTCCTGGCCCAGGACCCCGAGGGGCTTATCGACCTCACGGATGACGACCCGTCACCCACAGTTGTTAAAAGAACTGCTCGATCCGCCATTAAGTCGGGCCCGAAGCCGGCCACCAGCATTGATCTTACCGGTCATGATTCCGAGGAGGAGGTTGAGATCAAGGATAAGGGAAGTAATAATGCAACCAATATAGGTTGGAGGATCGCTCTAGGAAACACAGTCGACTTTGATGATCTTGACGCGGACGAAGAGCGCCAGTTGGTTGAGATCACCGACGCTATCTCTGCTGCCTTTCAATGAAAGCTAGCTTTCAAGTTACAGTGCCAGAGGGGAGGGCTGCGTGTGTGCCACTACTTAGAAGGAAACCGAACCCCGGGAGATAGAGGTACACTGCTGGGAATTGGTGAGGGATGGGGGGTCGGAGCGGTGGGGCACTGGCTGGCTGTTTTAATGGTTCCAGAATCGAAGACCGCAAACGCGGTGCAATGGCCATTCAAGCAATCCACTTACAAGGCTGAGGTGTTTAGTGAGTGTCGGTGACGTGCAGAATTGTGCGCGTCAAGTGCACTCTTGGCTGGTGAGGAGTTCTCCGTCGCCTTCCTTCCGCCGTCATGGCTTGACATGCTTATTTTGACGCAAACTGAAATGCTTACATGGAAGACAAATGGGGTTTGAAGGTGATTTACTGACTCCCAGTATAGGTGTTTGGCTGGGAAGAAAGTGGAACAATGGACGAGGCCTTCAAAAGGTGAAGGGCGGAAACCTTGGCCCAAGACAACGCTCCCCCCCAAAAATGCGACCCCTGCACCGGCTAGCTGATCCGAAAGAAAGTGCAGACCAACGCTAAACCAGAGGGCTGGGATTGGATGCACGATTGCTAACAAGAACCAAGTGTGGGGCAGCTGTGGGGAAACAGTAAGACGCGACTCTCAACTTCCTCGACTTTCGACTTCCGCGGCTTGCAACAAAATTTCCACCAACTTTCTCTCCTTTTAATAAGCCCTTCGATCCTGGAAAATAACTGGCTCCTCCTGCTGCACACATACTCTCATTTTATCTTGTATTCTTGTCTCCTCCTTCTTTTTTGGAGCTTTGTACAAGAACCGGGACAGCTACCCCACAGTCGCGTCCAGCCGAAACACGGGACGCGTTCCACAGCGACCGCGCCCGCCCCTCCGCTTCTCACGGCACCCGTGGTCATGGCTGACGAGCCAAATTTGCCGCAGCTGCCACGCTTAGCTAGCAATCCGGCGGCATTGATCTTGGGTTATGGACGCAAGCGTGCTAGAGGCGGGAATGCTACCTACGCCCCTCCGCATGTTTTGAGCTCGAGCGACCCTGCCGTCTTCTCAAGTGATGACGACGCGGGATTGGACAACTATGTTGACGGTCGGCGTAAGAAGCGATACGTGGGAACATGGTATGACCAACATCCGGTATCGTCGACGTCGTCCGACTCGGCCCTGAGCGTCGAATGGGCGGCTCCCCCCCTCCCTGCCCACAAGCGAGAGTTTAGAAGACAGCTCGACAGCGGTGTTTGGCTGGAACAAGACGCGGGTAAACTCTCTACGGCTGGCGGGTCTATTAATGACGACGACCTGGTTAGTGATGCCAAGTCCGGCGACTCAACCGATTCGGCATATTCGGCAGACTCGGGCGACCTTGAAGACTTCTGGTTTGAAGGCGATGCAGAGATTCTCAGAGCATTTGCAAAGAATGTGTTGCCTCCGGCAAACCGCACAAAGCTCTCCGTCGAAGAGCAGGCGGCCAAAGAGATCATCGATGAATGTGTCGAATCCGGCAATACTATCGTCCAACTCAGGTATGAAACGACCTTTTTTTATAATGTTTGAGCCTTGTTTTCTAATATTTTCTGCTCTAGCGATTTGGGCTTGCACGTCATCTCCAATGAGGTTCTCGAGCGAATCTCGGCGATTACCCCCATTCCCAATGTGGATGTGGGTGTCGAGTTTGAATACCACGAGCCCTCCATCGAGGTGTACATGGCAAACAATTCTATCCGGGAGTTTCCCGGCGCCATCCTAGGCGTCGAGTTCTTGACAGTGCTGAGCCTCCGTGGAAACAAGCTCAGGGAACTCCCCTCGTCTATTGCGTCTCTAAAGAACTTGAAGGAACTCAACATTGGCCAGAACCTTTTGAGATATCTACCGGGCGAGCTACTGGATATTCTAGGTGTTAAAATGGCATTCGAGAAGTTTACGGTCTATCCCAATCCATTTTATATGCCCAAGGACTGGCGCAGCCAAGCATACACGACGTTAGGCCCGATTGAGGCCTTGGAGGGAAGCGAAGAGAATCGCGCTCGCCAGGAGTATGAATCTGGGACCTTTGGGCGGAATGTCATGGGAACGGATTGCTGCCGGACTCCGGTTCAGGTGAATGATGGAGTACGACGACCCATCTCCGAGTTTCGGCTCCCCGCGTTACATGGTCCCCACGACCCCCCCGACCAGGACCTTGCCAAGCACGAGTCCGGAGTGTATCTCGAGCGGGAAAGCTTTTGGGAATTGGCTTTGCCGACGAAAATCTCGTACCAACCACGGCTTCCCGAAGACGGACAAGGACCGCCGAGACCAAAGGGCGCGCCGTCTCTGATGGAACTTGCTCTCCGAGCCGCTGTCCACAGCGATCGCGTGGACGATCTGGTTTTGATGGTGAACCGTGGCGACCTTGTTGCGGACCACCTTACCAGGTCGTTCAACCGAGCCGTTGAAGTTGCGAAGATGGGTGGCCAGAAGTGCTGCGTCTGCGGCCGGGAGACACTAACACCCGCGACTGAGTGGATCGAGTTTCGGATGGGCGGGAGAGGAGACGATATGCTGCCATTTATGCGTCGCGGATGTTCGTTGGCATGCCTCCCTTACAAGGCAGCATCGCCTCCCCCCACCTTTTTCGACCAGCGTCTTGCGATTCAAAGCGCCATGGACGACACACATGGTATCGAATATCCCCGAGAATTTGTATGGTAAGGCTTTGGGGTTTTCGTGTTTGTGTTTGAGGAGAAGGGGGATTGGAGTGTCGTGCGGCGTGTTGGAAACGGGTGTTTAGGTTTCACGATTTGATACCCCCGGAAGAGTCATGTTTTGAAGGTTTGAGCGGGAAAGGGTCGCGTGTGGAGTACTGATGCGTCATGTCTGAGTACTGGAGAATGATTTGGTAACGAAGCGTCGTGTACATATAGCGTTGGCGGGGTGTGGGCTGGAGGGTTGTGTACATTTGAGCTGTGAGATGGATTTGAGCGTGGGGGGGGGAGGGTTGTTTACTCGTTGTTTGACGGTCTGTCCTGCCGGTCAACATTGAGGGAGAAGACGGCGTTTCTGTCTCCGTGTGTAGAGTCATGTATGGATATAGATAGGTGCGGGCGGGATAGTCACATGTCTGGACATTTGTTTGTCTCTAAGGGCATCTTCTGTATTGCACAGCAGAGGCATACTTAATACAACACACTGTCATCGAGGCAACAATACTAGACGATATAAGACGGCTTCGTACTCTTCTTCATTGCAAGTACTAGACTATATTTTTGAGCATTTCTGTTGTGGTTTTGATATCCCCCGAATACGAAACTGCGGTGCTCTCACGATTGATGGACTTTGAAGACACGGCGTGCCTCGGCGAAAATAAGCAACGGTAGGGCCAAGACAAAGTGGTAGTCGTTTCCCCTGCACCGAGAGCCCTGCAGTGCAGTATAAACGATCGATTCAAGTCACGGATCCGAGCTGGGGCCAACTGGCAAGATTATATCTTGAAGGTCGTCGACTACAAAGCTGGAGGCATCCTGTGAGGGCTTTAAAAGGGACAGATGGGGTACTTGGGAGCCGCCCAGACTGGAATGTTCTTTTTACCACGCCTGGCAAAGTAGTAAAGTTGCTGTCTATATTAGACCGACGGTAGTTAGGTGGGTGTGGAGATAGAGACAGCTTTTCTTGGTTCCACTTGTCCAAGTACACTTATCCCGAGCATCATCCAGAGACCGTTGTTTGTCTAGCTATGTACCCGGGCAGTGGAAAGCAAGCTATCAACGTCCAAGATGGGTCCCCGATGGCTGTGTATCCGTTTCATTGGCAAAATATTATGTTTTGTTTTAGCATCGGCTAGTAGCAGGTCGGCGACCTGTTTTGTTTTCTTCACCAAAAGACACGTGAAGAAAGAGAACCTGGCCCAGATCTAGTCCTAATCACTCGACTATCGAACCACCACACGAGTGCGGCTCCTACAGTCTACACGTGCAATTGCAAGGGGCTCGTAGTACCCCGAGCCTTCCGCAGCTAGCTGGGCGATCGAAGACGAGTTTTCTCTCTTCGAGAAGGAAAGTCCGGTGCCATTCTCTCCCCTCTCCCCCCCCTAGCCTAGGAACAACCTAGCGGTGGTGCTCTTGCGAAGATCCGCAATGGAACGAGAACCAGAACAACCATCGACACGCCAGGCTGAATGGGGCAAGAGACGAAAGATCAGCGATGCCAAGAGAACCCGGAACTATTGACCTAGAAGCTACATACAGCCGCTGGCAAAAGCTGTATGTCTCAGAAGCAGCGCTGAAAGCAGGCAAGGCTGGCTGCTGGCTTGCAGCAGCTCTCTCTCTAGTCTAGGCCAGGCAAGTGTTGCAAAGAACGGTGTGTCCTGTCTGGAGGTGGCTGGCGCGTGGGCCAGGAAAGCTCAAAGATGACCCCCGTCTATCTCCTCTTCCAGTAGTACTCCGTACCAGTCCATACGTACCAGCACCGGGGAACGGAGTGCCCGCAGAGACACGATTAAACTCCCAGCCGTTATTATTCCTATGAAGCCGTCAATTGCAGGACATGCGGATATCTGGTCAAAGCACCCGCGTCGGATCCGCCCCAGGTCGGCAAGTTGCTCCGGGCTTGGCTGTCACTTGTGGCGTGGTGGCCGATGGCGGGAACCGGGCAGCAGAAGACGTTCCTTCTTTTCTGCTTTCTGAAGGCATTTTTCTTTCCTTTTTTCTGTTTTTGCCCTGGCTTGGCTCCCTGTCACGTCACCCACCCCCAGACCGCCAGCGAGAGGGCGGGGTTCAGAGAGCAAGGGCAGACCAGACCCCCGACCCCCCACAAACATGCACCCTGACCTGCATAAGTGCTTAATTGTGACAAGGAGGGGCGGGGGGGAAAAGGACACAGGACAGGACAGGACCATAGGGAGAAGACGTGATGTGATGGGATGGCGCGCGTCGCCGCCCGCCGCGTCGTTTCGATTGCGCCCCCGGGGGGGGGGGGGGATCAATCGCAATGGTCTGATCTAAAGAGAAGAGGGGAGCACATGAAGAAGAAAGGAAAGAAACAAAAGAAGAAGAGACGGGACGGGACGAGATGGGGCGAGATGGAAAGAAAAAAAGGGAGATAAAAAAGAAATCTCCGGCCGAGATAGCTTGGTAATTGGTAATACTATCACCGCCACCACCACTGGCAGCATCAAAAAAATGACGCCGGAAACCTCGACCCTGCGCTGAACTGAAATGAGACACAGAGCCATGACGCTCTCGGCGTCAAGCAGACCGAGCTGCCGTAGATTCATTCTCCTGTTGGAAATGAAGCTCCATTCCCGAAATGCACAGACCTCGTCTCTCTCCATTCAAGCATGCCAACCAAGCAAGGAGGCAAGCAGCAAGCAAACATTTCTTACAAGCCCATTCCCAGCCCCTGGTTATGAAACCGAGAGGATGGTGATGGTGATGACGATGGCGACGACGATGATAACGAGACGAGACGAAGGAGTTTTTGCTCTGCCTTCCCTTTGCTCGCTTCCGGGATCGCGGGCTGGCTTGGCTTGGCTTGGCTTGGCTTAGAAAAAGAGGGAGAGGGTTTTCGACAGCCTCTCTCTGTGGCCCTGTGGCCCTGTCATCCATCCATTCATGCCATGCATTCATCCATCATTCTCTCCTCTGGTTCTGGTTCTGGTTCTGGTTCTGGTTCTGGTTCTGGTCCTGGTTCGGAGCCTTGCGATGCATTGCCGCTGCTGCCCCTCGTCTGCAGCAGCGAGCTCGGCTCTTCCGACGATATTACTTGGTACAGTACCTAGCTACCGGCAAGTTATGTACGTAGGTATCCTCTCAGAGAAACCTTTTTAGCTGGCCGGCAGCGGATGCGGGCCTGCGGGCCTGAGTTTACTTTTGTCTGTCTGTCTGTCTGTATGAGAAAGACTGAGAGTGAGAGAGTGAGAGTGTGTGACAATCCGAAATCTATGCACGCGTAGGCGCTCAGGCCTCGCCCACCCCTGAACCGAACCGAATAATTAACAAGGGAAGGGCGGGGGCGTGCCCACGAAGGTAAGGTAAGAAGGTATTCATACCTTCCTTTTACTACGGAGTATTCGTGCATACATGTACACTACAATAGGAAACATCAACCACAGGACAGGCCGTGCCCAGATCACTCTCTCTCCTTGATATCGTACCACCGGCCGAGCGAGCGACAAAGCCTGCACTACTATTGCGTTTCCTCGTCTCGTCGGTAAGGTAGTGTGTATGGAGCGTAGCTCAAGGCCATGCGGCGCCCAGACCTCGACCTCGACCTCGACCCCGACCTTGACCCAGGACCAGGGCCAGGACGACTAAGGGACGGCGCTATTTTGCTCTCGGGACGACGTCCGTGTGTCCCACGAGTTCCACATGAGCATGCATGCCTCGGTCGTAATAGTGGCCTCCTTACAACATGGAATGGCACGCTCTGGGTGACATGTAAAACACCGAATTTAGTCATTCAGTCACCATGTGTCGCTGGATGGAGGATGGAGGCCCAAGCAAGTCGTCCATAGTGTTTTACATTTCGTGCTCACTTCAACTTGTATCTGCCTGGCCCGGACCTGTTGAACGGCAAGGTGGGATTGGACTTGCGCCCATGCCGCAATATCGAGCCAGTTATCAGCTGCTGCAGGTCATAGTCAGACAGGCGCCCAGAGCTCTTTCGGGACGGCAGCCACCAATATTTCCCCCAGAATGACGGGCATGACGAGAGCAGGTCGAGACCGGCAGAGATAGCCCATTAGATGAAGGAAGAGCTTTCAATGATTATGCTACAGTGGTATCTGAGATTGTGAAGACAGGCCTATGCATCGACAAACTCCCGCTAATGAAATGGCATCCCAAACAAAAAAAAAAAAAGAAACATCCTAACGCCATGCGAGCTGCAAAAAGAATGACAGTGTACCTTTTCCGATCCCGGACCTCCCAACGCCCGCTACTACCTACACAGAAAAAGGGCGAGGGGGGGTCAATGCAGGATGACTCTAGAGCTAAGCCCAGAACATCGATGCAAAAGTGTGTTTGAATAAACAAATTCGAAGGCTTCATAATTGGTGTTGCGAGCTTGATCCGCAAATGAAAAGTACTCGTACACGTACGGCAACGCGGGCTGATTGGATGAGCATGCGTACCTCGATAGCGACAAATGTGCGAGGGCAATGGCGTTTGTTCGACATCGTAGAGCATTGAACCCGGCAGGCGGTGCGAGCTCACGATCGCCGCATGCGGTTCCATATTCTTTTCATGACCCCCTTGTCGGTTGCATTCATTGCCCAGTGATCCATCCCTGCGGGTGCCTTTTCCAGGCTCTCCTTGGGAATCCCATCGCCGTAAACACCGTTATTTTCCAAGCCTTGCGCCGTTCCGGTCATCGACCTCCCATTGCCGGGGTGGCCCGTCTTTTGCTGCCACCCGTAGATTTGATCGTCGTTGGCGCGTAGATCCGGCCTCGTCAGTGTCATGCGTAGCGTCATCTCGCGAGACGAGGCGGGCGCCTGGGCATAACCGCCCACTTCGGGAGCGCGATTACTAGAGTCTTTGAGAAACGCCGGATCGGCCGAGACCATGCGCAGGTGCCGAAGACCGGTGGGCTTGTTCTCGAGCGTATGTGGTGTAGTTGGCGAATCCGGATCGGCCACCGACAGCTGATCACTATGCAGCGACAGCTTGTCGTCATCCTCGTCGTCATCATCGTCTGCCAAGAATGAGCGCATGTTTGGAGAGCTCTCCGTCCATTTATGCCTCTCCTGCCGCTGCTGAGAGGCTCCGCCGTCATTAGGCACGGGTGCGCCCGAGAACATGTCTGTTGACGGGAACCCAAACTCGATGGCCTCGTCGAATTTCTGGGGTGATGCTAGATAAACCCGCAGCTTCAAGCGGGCCTCGGGATCTTGATAGTGGGCCGCAGCCGGATCAAATGCTGTGATGGACTCCTGCGGTGAATGCTTGGGTGTGATCAACGACAATGCCCGAGACTTGCGCTTGGTTTGCCCAAACGGGTTGGACGCGCTGCCCGACGGGCTATGTGTTGGGGAGGTGGGCGATGTCGTGTCCTTAGTCCCCGGCCTGCTCATCGAAACCGAGTTTCGGCTGAACGGAATCTTTGATATAGACAGGTGCCGACGGAAAGACGGCCGCGGCTTCTCTGTCGGCGAGGGCATGCCTTCTCTCAGGTTTGCGTGATAGTCGTCGAGGAAGAGACGCAAATCCAAGTCCTCCTCTTCCTCCAGCCATCGAAAGCTCTCGTAAAACGACTGGGGGACATCTCTGCTATTGGGCTGAGCGGGGCGACTCTTCATGGCGGCAACGTGAGAATCCATGCTATTCGGCCGAGGCGAAGGGGGCGTGCTGTAAGTATCGACGCTCGGGGCCAGGTGCCTACTAGCCCGTCGGTTGAGTTTGTAGATGGCCTCGTCCGCGGCGTCCAGAATCACGCTGGCACGCAGGCGTCGTGCGAGGACGACCTGCTTGTCGCGGCTGTACTCCTTTTGCCGTGCACCAGGCAGACCAACATAAGAAGGCGACAGGTCAGAAACCGAGAAGTCACTTTCGGGAGGGGATTGCCGGTGAATATGCTCAGACACGCTGCGGTCCCGGCGAGACTTCCGGCGCCTGAAGCGTGATATGTCGTCGTAGTGCTGGGAAATGCCGTCGACCAGGCCGGACTCTTGGGCAAAGCGCAGCCGTTCAAGTGTCGAGAAGTACTATAGAAGGGTGACGGTTTAGTGAGTGGCACGAGAATGAGGAGCCGGCGTCTTGATAAGGAATCGAGCATTTTAATAAGTCGCCGAGCTAGCCCCAGCCCAAACCCCGTCGAGAACAATTAATTCGCTGCTCACCGGGCTAAGTGGGTGAATTGCTATGCAGGAACGCAAGCACGAGGCAGTAGCCAGCCAGGGAGGGAAAGGGGTCGATAAGCAACCGCAACCTGGACTAGTCAGGAGCGGGGACCTGCATGCTTGAGGGCCAAAACGCATGCGGTGAGGGTGGAAATGTGCTGGCGCACTGCACGCCTTGGGTCTAAGACCTGTTCGCTCTTGGCTCGAAACGAAAAATGCACGCAGCAGCCAGAGCAGTCACAGGCCCGCAGGTCACAACGACGACTACGGAGTATTGATGCACCAGACCGCCACTCGGCCACGAAACGGGGAAACGAGGAATTCGAGGGGAGGGGCAGGGAGATAGATCAACATGCTTGGGTTTTTTTGCGTGGCAGGCCGGAAGATGAACATTGCGATTGGACTTCCAGCACGCATGTCTCAGAAGCCATCCGGTTGGCTTGTCAACAGCTCGTTCGTGGCAGGTCCCCCCTCGCAGAGGACGAAAACGGGGCCCGAAGTATTGGCAACTAGCCCATCGCCAGCTGCATGGCGAAAACTTCTGGAGCGTGTTGGAAGCGCTCACTGGCAGACAAAAGTACCCGGATCGGCAAGCCCAGTCTCGGCCGAGCCAGCAGGCCCGTGAATGCTCTACATAGAAGCCTTGCGTGGCTTCAACGCCCAGGCAGAGGAAATGCCGATGATTGGCAATTTGGACTTTAGCTACCACCAGCACCCTTGGAGTGCAAAAAAAACGGGCCCGTCCTGTTTCTCTCAATGGTGGACATTGGACAGAGAGGCGCGTGAAGGGTGCGTGGAACCCATCAGCAGTGTAGGTAGGTGACATTGTGAAAGAGAGAATTAACCCAGGGAGCGCGCTCCAATTGGGTGCATGCAGTACTGTGAAGTGTGCGAATTCATGTGCAGCAGGCTGGCACTCGCAGCAGAGAGCCAATGGCGGCAACGATGGGAGGGTGTGTGGGAACTTGTGCGCTGTCCCTTTGTGGTGTAGGATTAATTCTGGGGCAGTCCAAGTGCGGCCAAGGCCAGGGCAACGCGTTTGTTTCGCCCTCGTGCTCTCGCTCTTGGCTCTTTGGGGGCGACACTGAAATAAATAACATGTTTTCTTACACACCTTTCGTTGGATTGCCAATGGCAGAGCCTCAAACTCTTGTCGCGTCATCTGCGGCACCGCTCCAGTCTGGGACTGTCGTTTTTGGGTGCTGCTCGACCTCGAAAGCACTGGCCGCTTAACGCCCGGGCTGCTGCCGCTGCCCGGCTGGCTTTCCGGCGAACTGTGGTCCGAGCCATTGGGCTCCTGCAGATACCCATTGTGGCGGTCGTGGAAGTCGTGGTGTTGGTGTTGCTGGTGACGTCTTGCCCAGCGTGTAAACAGGGGATTCGCCGATCGCGAGCTTCTTCGGCTTCGGGACGAATGCGGACGCCGTTGCGCCGAGCCCGCCGTGGTCACGCCGTCGTCGTCGACCGCAGAGGATGTATTCGAGAGGTAGCCGGTCGGGCTGGGAGCGAAGACACCGTACGCAGGAGCCTCGAACGTTGGTCCGGGCATGGCGGCCGGTTGCGTTTCTCGACTGGCGCAGCTCGAGCTTGGGCCGGACGACCAGATGCTGGATGAAAGACTCGAAGTGGATGTCGAGGGAGAGATGAAAAAGGTGTAGAATGGAGGAAGGCAGTCGTCAGGCGGAGCGGTGTCGGCGTTGGGGCCCGCTTTATTATCAGGCTGGGGATCGAGACGAGATTCGCCGTCGGTGAGCAGAAAGCTTGAATGATGATGCAGTTGGACAGCACCCGTCGTGGTGGTGGTGGTGGTGTTGGTGGGAAAAGGGAGTTGCTGGCAACAAGTGAGCTCGCAGCGATTCTCGAAGCTCAGGGCTGACCGGGGAGTCAAGGGTTCATCGTCCAGGGATCGGCAACCTGGCGTGCCTGGCTGTGCTGGCGCTGGTGCTGCACTTGTTGCCCTTGCTGCAAAGATGAGCCAGGGCTTCAAGCGATCCAATTCCAGGGGCATGTCATCGACGTCGACGTCAAGGGCTTGCACGCCATTCGTAGACGCGCCAAAAGCCCTGGACCCTGTCCAAATGGCATCCCATTCCCCAGTCGCAATGCCTGGGGCCAGCAGCAAGCTGCCACGACTGCTGCTGCTGCTGCCACGATTGCCTGTGCCTGGACGGTCCATCTCGCTACCGGCTGCCCTGTGAATGGGTTTATTTCCCTGCCTCCACCAACTGGCGACAGCCCCAATGCCCCGCCAGACAGGCACCGACCGGGGTTGCAGCGGCGCAGAGTGGGGCCGCTTATTAGGCGCTGCTTCCTTCAACTTTTTTTCATTGTTGACAAGACCGGTCCGAGAATGCAGGCGCGCTGATGTTGACGCTGGAACTCAGTACTGTGTACGGACAGCACTTTGTGATGTGATGGTATCCAGGACCGGGCTCAGGTTCTAGCGCCCCAAGGCACGAAGAGCGTCTCGTCTGTGGATATAGGCGCTGGCTTCTGGAGCCCGCTCGGGGATTGCTCTTGTTCCCGTTCCAGAAAGAAACCGCGGCGATCGCCTCCGTAGCGGCATGTAACGCTTATGCCGTCCCTCGCAACGGTCTTTAATTCTTTTTTTCATTCCCAATTTTTTCTCGGGAAGGGCCCGGCTGCGACCCTCCACTGTGGGAGTCTGGGTCGAGCTGTGCTCTTTATGGGTGTGGGCACTGGCAGCAGCGCCCAGCTGAGACGTGCCGCTTCTCAAGCTTATTCTGTGCCACTTCACAAGTTCACAGTCTCACGTCTTGGGTGCCTTGGAGGAGGAATACGCGGGTGGAGCTCTTTTCTTGCGGATTGTGGAACTCTCCACTCGGCATCCTCGCGGGGCACACAACAGGATCCTCATCAATTTGCGGTACCTGAGGTTACCATACTATAGTCTAGCGCCAGAGCTCCGTAACACTAGATAAATATCAATCGTCAAAAATCTCGGATGCTACGTATTGGAAAATTCGAAGATACGAAGCACTCCAAGCTCGCCCAAGGGACCCAGGCGCCTTAGCTATGTACACAAGCAGGAACTAAGGCAGGTTGAGAAGATCATCCGTTTCAGGCGGCGGCGTGCTGACTTGCGGGATTCTCGCTGCTGTTCTCGACCCGTGGTTCAGCGTCGAAGCTGCTGCAGGAAGCAAGGAGGCGCATGTGCACCTGCGATGCGTTAACGCGCCGAACGTCGCCATGGTCCAATTGAAAGAAGGCGAGATGGTTTATTTGGTCCAACAAGACCCTGCAGCTAACCGTCCCACTGCCGAGCCCCAACTTCACGCGAGCCTCAGCGGCGGCGAAGTCAGCAAGGAATTCTGAAGTCGGCCCACCATGGAAGATCGGACGGCACGAGACGGCACGAGAGGCAGCGCCCACACACTCTCGGCTCAAGGTCAGGTCCGCGGGTACCTTAGCTGGCCTCGTCACACGTGGAAGTCAGTAGCGGGCGCCGCTCCCCGCCTCTCCTCCCGCATCCCACCCAAGCACGTTCGTGCTTAGTATACTTGAAACAAAGCTACCTCAACCGGTTCGGAGACCTAAACACCAAGTCTTACAGGTGCTCAGTCTGCCCCTCAAGAGCACGTAAGAAGGACGAAAAAGACCCGCGCTTACGGAATACCGCCAGTTCTCTTACATAGCAGCGCCGCTGACACCTGGCGTTTCCTCGTCATTATTTCTATTTCTCCTCTTTTCCCTCCCGTGGCGCGGTAATGGAAGGCAAGGCCCGAGCCCAGAAACAAGTCGGCTCGAAGGTCGAAGCTAGGTGACTACGAAGTCCCTTAGGTAATTACCGCACCCAAACTTTGCCGTGTCACTCAACCGCCTGTTCAGAGACTCGAGCAAGCAAGGACTGCCTGGTCGAGGTGCAAGGCCCCGTGTACGGCTCGAGTTGCAGGTCAGGTCGTACCTTTCTGTAAAACTCCCTGACGCAAGATGCCGTGACGGTCCGGAAGAAAGGGAGGGGAAGGTCCTGAAATAAGAGCCGATGCAGTTGCTGGACCGAGAGGCAGGCAGGTAGCCGTTGGTGGCTGCTCTGGCCGCCTGTTCTTGCCCCGAGCATAGCTGCATCGTCGTGCGCCGTCGTGTTCGTCTTTCGTCTCTTGTGCTGTGCTGTGCTGTGCTGTGCTGTGCTGTGCTGTGCTGTGCGATCCGGCCTTTGTGTCAGGCCGCCCGCCCTCGTGTTCCTCCTCGCTGCCATATTACGAATCTTAGTCCGAGATCTGCGGACCTCTCTCGCGTTGCCGTGCAGAATGCTCGGCTCGGCTTTTGAACCAGGCTCTGGCCAGTTTACCCGCACCGATATCTCGGCCGTGCGTCAAAGCACAACGCCAGAGGTGGTACAATACATACAGCCGACAACCTGCGCGGGGATGAGCTATGTACGTACTCTGTTCATTTGGGATAGTACTGCAGATCCAGATTGTTTTGGTTGCCCATTGCACCACGAGAGTGGATGAGGGCGCAGATCAAGAGGAACAGGCAGAGCGGCCAGGGCAAGTGCGGAAGAAGATTTTCCAAGAGAGGCATGGACGGCCAACAGAGGAACCTCGGTTTCTTGAGAAATCAAGGCCAAGAAAAGAAAGGAAAGAAAAGAGAACCGCACACCCACCTGAGGCTGTTCCCATGTGCAGAATGGCACATGTAAACCACCAGGCCGCTGAGTTACCTAGCACCTCTGGGAGATAGGATAGGGTGGACCCAGTGGAGGGTTAGGGATGGAAGCCGAATGAAGCTCCAAAGGACGATACGCGAGTACAGTACTAGTCACGTATTTACGCACGTGATCATGTACTGACAACGACAACGACCAGTCCATGGTCAACAAAACAGCCCGCATAATACGAAAGAATACTCTCTCAATACAACGGACTGCTGAGGCGCCTTGGGTACATTTAGACAGCATTCGCTATTAACTTATTCTATAGAGTCTTGACGGATTCCCAGGCTCCGTTTGGTACCTACCTAGGTACCTAGTCTGTTGACAAAAGACAGAACATATAGTTAAGCTTTTACCTGATCACTGACTGTATTGGAAACGAAAAGGGTTGTTTTGTACGCTCAAGGAAAGAAAAAGAGATAGTTCTAGATTTGAAGCAGATTTGCTAGCGATGGCGACAGCCACGCCCTCTGGCTAGCAGCAGGCCGCATATATGAGTTGCAGAATCGGGGGCCACAAATTCCCGTAAACTCGCATCTGCCCACCCGGTTTTGTTTTCTCTTATCACGCCAGTCTCAACTTACCCTCCCGCCAGTGGGGGGGGGATAAAAAACGAGTACCTACTGTTGGAATGACAAGGTCATTCATAATAGTCACTATAGTAACCGTTGCGAAAGGTAGGGGTGGTGATGTGGTTGTATTCTGCTCTGTTCTATTCACTAGGGTTACAGGGTGCTTGGTGGTTTTGGGGGAGTGGGCTGTCCACAGGGTGGATGGTCCGTGCACACTAAGGTCACGTGCTAGGGCAGGTGACCCGTGTGTCCGGGCCAGGCCCACTATTCTTCCTGACTGACCAATCAGGGCTATGCGGCCCGCCGAGCCGCCTCAGCCTCCGTAACTCTGATTGATCGGTTATTCCTACACCTACTATGCTACACGCCATCGACACACCGTCCTACTTGGGGAATCTCCGTCATTCTACTTAAGGGATTTTACTCAAGGGAGCGTGTTTTCGTTTCTAGTATGTTGACGGGTGGCTCGTGGAACAACCGACCCAGGCGACGTCATACTCGGGCACTCGCGGAGTAGTCATGAGACAATGTGTTTGAGCGCAATTCGCCGGCGGTATAGTGTTTCGTGGAATATTGGGTCGAGTCGGCCCCGCAAACGTTCTGGGCTGCGATGGTAGCGAGAACTGGTCGGTACGTATGTGAACGTCGGTAGCATTGGTACGTCCCGGATTAGCTCTCACGACTGTCTGGGGGCCCGCTGGCTAGAAGCGAGAATCACTAGTAGTACTATAAGGCTCGGGCAAGATAATCGCAATTACAAAGCCAGAGCAGGAATGTCATAATCACAACACGCAGACACCCCCCTAATCGCTTCAGAAGGATAACTACCGATATATTTAATACCTCTGCCACTCCCCAGGCATTTACATATAGACACAAGCTTTTCTTTGGCCCAATTACATTACGTCGTTTTATTGTAAACATCTCAACTCATCTTATGCGGCAAAATAGAGCTAGTAGTTCAAGAAATAGGTTTCCTCGTAGTAATGACAGGCACGCCCCCTGGCCAGCAGCAGACTAGGTACATGTGCGAGTAGCAGAATGGAGTTGTAGACTCGCATCTCTCAATCCGGCTTTTTCTCTCAGATCTTAGCTCCCTCAAACTCTCTTTCCGCCCGCCAGCCGGGGGGGGGGAGGGGGGGGAAAGAGTAACTGTTTGCCCGTTCGCCATCCACGGCCGTCGTGCCTTTGAGTCTTTCCTCTAGTCCATCCAAGGCCCCCCCACCCCTTCTTCGCCTCCCTAACTGGGATCTTGAGTGTAGTGGACCTAAAAATCGTGCCAGGACTCGTCGTCATGGCGTGTACTGAACCCGTTCTGCATACCAGCCGTAGCCGTAACCCTGGGCCTTCTGGCCGGCCCCGCACCGGATTCTTTGTGCGGCGCGCCCGCTGCGCTCTGGATGCTGGCAGCTGCGCTCGCTGTAGTGCCGTGCGGCCTCGCTCCTTGGCCCGCACCGGCTCCGGCTGCCGGGTTCTGCGGTGCTACCCCTTGGCCCATCGTTACAGCCCGCAACGTGTCCACTAAATGGGCTATAGAGGGGCCCAACTCCTCGTATCCCTGTATGCGATGGGCTGGTTGGTCATGTGTACCTGTATGATGTTGTCCACCCACATCATGGCGATAGGCCATGCTTACAGTGTCTGAAACGGGCTGCCTGCGTACCCGTGCGTTATTGACTGGACGTGCTCCACCTGATACCGAGGAACTAGCCACGCTTGACGTCCAGGTACTGCTGCGCTCTTGTTCGGGGTGTTCCGGTATGCGATAGAGCGACCTGGCTCCGAGAGAGGGAAGATGGTTTTCTGGATCTGTAATATGTGTATCTCGAAGAAGGGCTTTGTGTGCATCCTGAAACTCGAGAAGAAAATCATCCACCGTTGGGACACCTGGATCATTATTGCAATGATCTGTATGTCGGTGCCGGGATGGACCACTATGGGTATTGTTTCCGGCACTGCTGGTACTCGAGGATCTTTGGGGTGGTCGGGGCGGTTTTGACCCGGGAGGTGTTAGATACAATTTTGGTATATAAAATTCCGTGCATCTTGAATCCCATGGGTGGCTAGTTCTTTTTGCTCTTCGTAATGGTCTTTCCATTCTGTGGCGTCATGATAATAGCCTAACCATTCATCAAATCTCTTTTCCTCTTCTGGGTATAGGATAAGGCGGTCCCATGCCGGGGTTGGGTCCGAATGCTGCATTTTTCGGTCCCAAATCTTACTAGGCTATATCGGAGAAACTAAAGAGTCCTAGGTTCGTAATAAACGATCTTAAGCCTACTAGATAACTAGGAGAGTTGATAGTGGAAAAGGGAAAAAGCATAATGGGGAGAAAGCAGAGTTGATAATAGTAATCAGGAGCCTGTTAGTTATATGGCTTGACACATCTCCTTAGAGGGGGGACCGTAAGGAGACGGCCAAGGCTGCATGTCGGGCCTGACGTTGCCGAACTTTGAGGCGCGCCTGAGCTCCGGGTCGGGTCGGGCTGGGATGCAGCAACATAGACAGTACCTAGGGGCTGCTGCCAACCTCAGGGACCTGCAGTCAAGCTAGGTAAGGTAGTAGCTAGACGACTGGAAGCCAGTTGCTGCTGCTGCTGCTGCTGCTGCTGCTGCTGGTGGTTGTGCTCGCTACACTAAGTGACCGCATCGAGCCGGTCACACTGGACATGCCCACGGTGCTAGGCGGGTCCTTTGTCGCTGGAGGAGGAGGAGGAGGAGGAGGACGATGACGACGACGACGTTGTCGGTGGCGGCTCGGCTCCGCTACGCTTGACGTGTCTGCATCCTCATCATAGAAGTTGTAGTCGTAGTCGTGGTCGTATAATTCTTGCGGCGGCATAGACTCTCGCCGGTGCCGAGTACCAACACTTTGCATGCTTGCGTGCCCCCTGGATGTACCGATTATTGTCGGAACCTAGTAGCTGCCTATTATTGCTTCATAGATAGATAGGGTCACGGTATTGTGTATGCATGGGGCGGTGACTGAGGAACTCAAAGCGGTAGGCAGGCGGCAAGTCGGGGATCTGTTGTAGTTCCTTGGTGCTTCTTTGTCTTCCTAGAAGTTCTTACACCAACTTTTCTGCCTCTCTTTTCTTCTCATCATCCTCTTTTCGAGCGGCCATATATAGATGTCCTCCAAAGACTCAGGCCAGGGGGCCGTACTATCTGTCCCTAACAGTGGCAATGCAGCCAAGGACGGAAAGGGCACGACTGCGGTCAACCGCGGATGGAGATCTTGGAAGGTTCCGATAGGTTGTTTCTATCTCGTGGTGCCCACATATGGCCTGCTCAGCAGCGCCGGACTCTTCTCGACGCACTGGCACAAGAATCAGCTCCGCAGCCACACGCCGAGCGACGTCTCTCCTGTCGGTCTACGGCTTCCTCGCCTGCCTGTTCGTCTGCCCCACTGGGTTGTTCTTCGACCACTACGGCGCCAAATGGCTATTGCTGGCGGGCAGCGCGGCCTACGTCGTCTCCTTCATTGGACTAGCTTACTCGTCGGCTTACGGCCAATTCATGGTTTGCGTGGTTGTGGCCGGCGTTTCTGCTGGTGTGTGGGCCACTTTCTCTCGTCCCCTTTACTAGGCTAGAAAAGCCGATTTGCCGAGTCGTAGACTGACTGAGACTTGTGCGTCTTATAGCACCTCCGACGACAGTAGCCTTCAGTGTCATACGCCAGTGGTTCAAGGCAAATGAGGGCATCGCAACCGGCTTCGTTAGTCCGGGTACAGCCGTGGGTGGCATCTTCTCCTCCCTGCTTCTTCGGAATCTTTTCGACTGTTGTTCTGTCGGCCACGCTCTTTGGGTTCTTGGCGCTTGGCTGTCTGTTGGTCGAGACCGACGAGTCAGAACGTGCAGGAGCCCTTGACCGTTGGAGCATTGCAAAGGCATTGCAGGCCTTTCGATCTCCCAAGTTATGGCTCTTGAACTATTCCATATTCGGTGAGTCTTTGATACAGGAACACCAACAATTGCGAAGTTCTTTTTTGTTTGGATTGGCAAACCGAATGGTGACCTAACTCCCTTTTCTAGCATATTTACCTTGGACAGAAGATGTGTCAAAAGGTGCCCAAGCAAGGGAGAAAAAAGACACAGGGGCCAAAAGCCTCCCAGGGAAAGATATGGAGTATCTACAGGATCTGCAGGTAAGGGAGGGGGGAGGGTGGAGGGGGGGATTGCATCAATTGGATGAGTACGGAACATGGGGCTAAAAGTCTTCGTCAATCCTTTGGGACTAGCCTTACGTAGAGGCAGTGCCTAGAAAACCCCCCTACTTCGCTAAAACACAAAGGTATTAGGGATCAAGCCACTAGCATATAGGGATTTCAGCGCTATAATGCAGCTTCAAGCCCCTAAAGCTTGGAGCAGTAATACAGTTCTTTAAGCACTGTCCTTACGTAAGGCTGGTACAAGAGAGTGACGAAGACTTTTGGCCCCATGTTCCGTACTGGTAGGGTAGCCAGCTGGCCACCCCCCGCCCATGCCCTTTGCAACTTTGCAAAAACGCCACTAGATTTGGGGCGTTGGGTACGGTCTAGGTCTGGTTTGGGTGTGGGTATCTCAAGTTTGCACCACCACACGCCCTTGGGATGTGTTGGTACCGTATCCACTCATCCAATTCAGATTCAACTTATGCACGCAATCCCAAAAAATCACTACGTGTGATTGGTTAACTTGAGTCTTTTGGACCCACCGGCTTCGTGGGATCTGATCCCCGCATTTTGTGAGCCAATAAGGCGTCTAAGCTGAAAAGTGTGTGCATTAGTTGAATCTGAGCTGAATGAGTGGATACGGTACCGATACGCGGTGTGCTTTTGTGTGTGTGTAGTCTAAGAGACGGAATTGCTCGAGCCAACAGAGAAAGAAAGTGGCCGCAATAGCTGGGGGCCGAGAGGAAGAGCCACCTATGGCCATTTGTAAGTTTTGTAAAATGAAAGATCATGGACACAAAGGACGCGAATGACGGGCGGCTGCATTTGCTGGTGGGCGGGTGATTCTCCCTGTCGTTTGATTGGTTGAATTTCCTTACGGATTATTTATAGCCGTTGTGATTGGCCAGTGGTGCTTAGCGTGTCATTATCCGGACGCCTAGGGTGTGTGTGTGGCCCAAGATGACGGCCACAACCTACTAAAGTGACAAGTGCGGCGACGCTACTTACCCTAGGTAATATTACCTTGCCGCTCAACTTCCAAGCTACCTACGTTTCATCAAGTCCGACTTCCGAATCCCTTGATTATTTATAGTTTTGCTCAGTTTAATTGTTTCAATACTCCAGCCTCTGACCGGCCCATACATGACCAGTTTCGTATGACGTCTTTTTGGTGAGCCTGCCCGGGTTTCCGAGGTGGCCGGAGCCGAACCAGAGTGATTATCGCGCTTTTAATTAAGGAGTAGTTTCACTTTCATATGAGAATTGAATTGGCCAAGGGGGCAAATTTGTTTCAGACCAGGTCAAACTGAATCTAGACTTCAACTTGAGTCTTGAATCGGCTGTTTTGTTCAGAGGGTTGCCGGAGGCAGAGCTCAGCTTCGCTCCTTCCCACGGCCTTGCATCGGGCCGTTCAGGACCGTACCTAATACCTAAAGGGCATATTTGACGGATCGCACCGTTTCAAGGCCTCGGGTCAAGAAAGCTGAGGTCTGGGCTGAGCAACTTTGTTGAGATAAATAGCCAACGTTCCACGCGCCATGCCATTCGCTTTTGCCTGTGCTTCAATCGAGTCTGTCCGTTGTCCAGCATCTATCAAACACCCAACTCCAGTCTCTCTGGGTTTCCCCTCGTCCGTTTGAAAGATAAAACAATAAGAACTTGACCCATAATACCTAAACTCTGCCTGCTACCGCCTCTTTCGCACCAAACGCCGTCTAGTTTTAAAAAGCTGCCTCGCACCCGCCCGCACCATGGCACACTATCAAGAGCAAGGACCCTATGATTACTTGTTTCTATTGAAGCCACTCAAAGAATCCCCACAAGCCGAGAAACTCCTAGCGGACAACTTGAACAAGCGACATGCTGACACAAAGGACGTGATTAAGCCGCCTGGTTCGGAAACAACAAACTTGACAACCCATTGGGTTGAGACCTTCGGCTCCAAAATGTCCCAGTACCCAGGCCGACTACTGTCATTCGGTACCAACCCGAAGAAACACGACATTGTAATCCCACTAGAAGAGCATGAAGGACATGAGTACTTCTTTCTCCTTGATCCCGATTCTGGAGATCTTTCCTTCCACAGCAAAGGAACTTCGAGTGACGGACCCTCCACTCACAGCATTATTGGACTTGAAACCGGTCGTACCAAAATCCTCCGCTTTGGCAAGGGTTCTATGTTCTCCTTTGGCGTTCAATGGAGTCAGAAACACCGCCCGGACTACGACTCCGAATCCCAGGCCCTCTGGTCACGAATAGCAGCGGCGAAGCGGATCGAGGCGGCAAGTTTGAAAAACGTGTTCTCTCTGAAGAGTTTTACCAGCGTGGGGAACCCAGCAGTACTTGGTGACATCTACACCTCGACGGAACACATGTTGTTTGAAAAGACGATGAGAGTTTACGCCGTGAAGGAGCAGTTGCCCGTTCCTAAGGATAGAGGAGCAAGTCCTGACGTTGCCAAGGGGAGGCTGAACAGGGAATGTGCAATCCACAAAGCGCTCCTTGGAAAATCGGTCAGTATTATACGCAATCTACCTGTTCTTTGTGTGACTGCATTTTTCCTTTTCTTTTTCCTTTTCCTTTTCCTTTTTTTCCTCTTTTTTTTTTTTCCTTTACTTACTTACAACCGTGTCACCACAGGACAACATCATCAAGTTCCACATGCTTATCGGAAGGGAACCTAATAACCTCGACAACGTGGTGATCGATGCGCTTGTGTTCGACGCCTACCCGCTCAACCTCGAAACCCTCATCGTCTCTTCAATTCCTCACAACGCGCCTCCTCCCATGCACAACGCACCTCCTCCCATGCACAACTGCTCGCGTCCGCCTAGTAAGCCCCGCAAGAGTTTTGCTGAGGATTTGCTTCTGGACTGCCTCCGGGGCCTCAAAGCCCTGCACGAGTCGCGTATCGTTCATAACAATATCCGACCTAGCAGTATAATGGTCAGAGTAGTGCCAGGTCCGGGCCCGGATAATTTCCCAAAGTACAGCTTCTCTCTTGGGGGCTTCGGGTTTGCACAAATTATTGCAAGTGGCGAGACCGGGGGTCTAGGCCCATTTGCGATGGACCAGGACGACAGCTACTTCCATGCGCCAGAAAATGCAATGGGGCTTGTTGCTAGTAACTCTGATGTTTGGAGCCTCGGTGTGCTTATGGCCAAGGTGCTGCGCCTTACGTGTGAGAGAGAGTACAGGCACGAGAGCGAAAAGTGGTTCGACAAGATCCAGAGCCTGGTGAAAGACGGGCATATTCCGACGAGCGCCGTCCGTTACAGCGAGTACCCTCAGCTGATCGAATTTGGACCCATACTCTCCGCAACGACCGACTCCGACAGAGCTAGAGAGACACGACATACAATCGTCCGGTGGGGCAGGCGAATGGCCTGGCTCGGTGAACAGAAAGATTTTCTCCCTTCCTTCTTCAAGTATATGCTGGTCATAGACCATGTAGAACGTTACAATGCGGCCGAGTGTCTCCAAAAGGTCAACTGGTACATCGAAAAGAAACTGCTTTGGACTGGAACATGGGTGGGAAATCTAGGTGTGGAGGAGGTCAAGGTGGCGAAGGGCAATGGTCCACAGATGATAGATGGCGCGAATTTTTATCCGTCTTATTAGGTTACTAAGGTAGGTGATAGGCCGACAGGGAAGACGGGGGGGTTCGGTACTACAAATAGAGCATAAAGCGCCGTGAGCTTGGATGACAGCGAGGGCGACGATAAACAGCCACATACAACATCTTTGGGCAGCAAGATGGATGGAAATGAGAATGTTTCTTCACGAAAAAGGAGTCGCCATCGCCTGCGGCAGGAGGCTATTTATTTATGTATATCCGAGGAGTTGCTCTCCATGTGCAGAGCTCCCTGGCGCGAACCATATCCCTAATAAATACCCGACTCTCACACCCAGTCCCGTGCCGTTCAACGGGTAGTCAACCACGTATTGTAATGTACAGTACAAGCATATCTTGGGGAACCTGACTCCGACTCCACGAGATGTTCTCCGTTCCCAAAACCCACAACCCAAAACCCAATATCACTCCACACTCCCACCACCACCAAATCACAGACCTGTTCCCTCTTTCCCTCTCCCCCTCTGCCGGCTAGCCGCTACCTTTCGCTTCGC
Organism: Lasiosphaeria ovina; assembly: GCA_033439765.1. Lineage (NCBI taxonomy): Eukaryota > Fungi > Ascomycota > Sordariomycetes > Sordariales > Lasiosphaeriaceae > Lasiosphaeria > Lasiosphaeria ovina. Next base: position 2,339,619 of record JAULSN010000009.1, read on the forward strand.
CGATGAAGTGTGCAACTGACAAGACAGTCACAGCTCCGTGCCATCCTCTCACCGGTGGGGGACGGCATACCGATTTGTCATATTGCTGATGATGCAATTGTAGTATGACAAGACATGATGACATGATATGGCATGGGTCATGTCTCTCAAAGATGGTCCCATCGAATGCTCTCGAATTTGCTCTGGATGACCTTCTTGTCGATGACCACTTTCAGCTTCCAGCGCGGCACCTCAGGCAGCGGCAGAGGGCGCATCGGCAGAGGGCGCATCGGCGCGGCAGCAGTGGGGAGGACCGTCTTCTCCTCTTTAGCTTCGCCTTTGCCTTTGTCGCCGTTGTTCATGGCAGTGTTGGTCGTGATGGAAGTGGTAGCCAGATCAGTGGTCACCTGGGCGATGCCATCGCCACCGTTGTTGTCAGTGTTCTCAATGGTGGTTGTCTTCTGAGCCTCGCCAGCGGAGGAGATACCGCTCGCCTCGACGGCCCGGGCGCGGGCGAGTTTGAGGGCGGCAAGAGAGGCCCGGATAGAAGCCAAGTGAGCCTTGGGGTCGGCAGTTAGGGTCTTGAGGAGCTTCATGGCCTTGTTATGGACGACGAAGAACCAAAGCGAGGCGTAGACGCGGCGCTGCTGTTTGCTGATCTCAGTGCTGTCGATGGCCGGGTAGCCGCTGACGTTGCGGCGGGCACGGGCCGAGGGCAGGGTGAGTTGAGTTCGGATGCTGGCGCGGCGTCGGTATCTCATGAGGACACGGCGCAGATTGTGGTGTTGGGCTAGGAGAGTAGCGCTGCGGGGAGCCTGCTCCTCGAGGTCGCTTGCGGTGTAGACGTATTTTCCCAGCGGGGAAGGGACATAAGGCCTAGCCGGAGCCATGTGGAATGTCGAATGCCTTAACTGGAAGGATAGAGTGACGATCTGGGCTTGAGGGCTTATTGCTGAGACAGGAGATGCGGCTGTTGAGGTTTGCTTTGCAGAGCGTATAAAAGCCAAAGTTGAGTAGGTATGCTGGGTTGAGTTGCTTCAGGTGTCAATGCGGAATGAGCAAAAGAGGTTGTCAAGCTTTGGCAGGACGTTGCTCGGTCGAGCAGCATGTTGTAGTGAACAATTAGGTTATTCACTCGGGCTGTTCACTTGGTGTGTTTACTTTGGCCGCTCACTTGGACTCTTCACTTGGGCTGTCCACTTGGGTTGTTCACTGGCTGGCCGCTCGCAAGCAGACAGGAAGTTCCTGTTACTGGAGAAACTGAACAAATACTAATGCTGTTCACTTTAGCTCGAAAGCAGACAGGAAGTTCCTGTTACTGGAGAAACTGAACAAATACTAATGCTGTTCACTTTAGCTCGAAAGCAGACAAGAAGTGTGACTGTTACTGGAGAAGCTGGAGAAACAGTAATGCTGTTCACACCAACCCCCAAGAGTGTCAGGGGCTCGAATAGCAAAGAGATGAAAAGGCACAAGCAACATGGCCTCTTCCAAGTACCAAGACGCCGACGTTCATTAGATTGATAACACAAGACAGCGATATGATAAATATGTGGTAGTCGTTTGTATGTCGCTGAAAGCTCTCTAAAGTAGGTATCTATTTGCCCATAGACACCAAGCCCAATGCCTCCTGAACATCACGAATGCTGTTCACACGCAACCCTGAAGCTGCTAGGCACCTTAGTGAAGCAGCCTTGCCCATGTGGCCAGCCAACTCTCTAAGCCTGCAGGCACCCGAGAAAATCGCCATTAATGCTGCCGATAGCCCACATTTGGCCGACTTCGGTTCGCAAGCCGATGACTTTAGCACGGATATGAGTCCCAGGCTCAATGACCATATCGGCGTTGTTAGTGAATTGCGGCGGGGTGGCGTTAGCATCCCATTGCATTTCATCGGGCATCAGCTGTTTCGTGTCAGCACAACCTACTCTGGAGGCCACCCATCATTGCAGAGGAGCGAACATACGTGGGCAGAGACAAAGAGCCGCAAGGGGCCGACTTGAGCGAAGAAGCCGTGCTGGTTCACAGAATATGTGATTCCGTCAACCTAGCGATAAGGTTAGAACGCGACCAAATGCGCAAAAGGCAAGAAGACCCGAGGGGCAACCAACCACTTCGCCCTTAAATGGCCGCCAGACTACGGCACGATAGCCCACGGTAAACTCGGCAAGACCACTACCGGGAAGAATGCGGCCCTCGGACACGTCAAACGTGTCCATGATCGCAATGATATAGTAGTCGCCAACACATGTACCCTCGACATCCTTGACCAGCTTGGTGGTGACCAGCTCGTGCATATTCCTGCCGAAATAGGACGGGTGAAGCGTGACGCGCCGCTCGAGGTTGTGGAGAAAGAACATGTTGACCGTGTCTCGGATTGCTGCGACCGACGGCCTAGCTAGGAGGAAAGGGAAGAGGCCTCGGGCGTCCTAGATTGCCGGCGCAGGCGCGACCTTGGGCCAGTACCAAGTCGGCACAGTCACAGGGCGCGAGCCGAGTCGGGCGGGAGGATCGCGAGGTCGAAGTCGCAGCCCGGCTTCCTTTCTCGGTCGAATTGATCGCATCGGCCGGCCGGACTGAGAGCGACGAGACGCGCCGCGACTTCGTCTTCGCCTATGTCTTCTTCTTACAAGCCGGAGTGCGCAGCTATGAGACGCGACAGGGAGACGTTGGGTCGTTCTTTCCTTTCACCTGGTTGAACTTGGAAGGCTTGAATTTTGGATTAGGCGAGGCTGACGCATCCGGCAGTCCCACCAGAAATTGTTCAAGCGCGGCGCAGCGGCGGCAACTTTAACCTTCTGGTCCGTGCGTGACCAGCTGCAGGAACGGGTCCAGCCCAGGGTCCAGCCCAAAGGGAAGCCGCCCAGGTTCTTCTCCGCATTCCGGGGCTAGGCGTTCTTTTGTGCGTCTCGAAGCCTGGCTGCCAGGAGTCGATATTGGCTAGGAGAGACGATCGACTGGTGGTACAGTACATGTACATGAACTTTCGATGTGTTCTCGAGAGGCCTAAAAGCCTACCTTAGAGGGACGAGACCCCCGCTGTTGGCTGGCATTAAAACCCAAACACTTCACGTCGTCGACTTGGAGGCACTACGTTCTGAAAGGCCAAAAGCAAGGCACTCAGGGCACCAATATGCAGATATCGAATAATTGAATTGTATCTGAAGACAAAATAGCATAGCTTTGGAAACTGCCATCCTACTCTTCTTCACGCCTTCGACCCAAATATTAGCCTGGCTGCTGTGGCCGGATTATTGCCCGGTTGGCTGGACCTTCGTCACCAATAGCCAGTTGAGACACGTGGGTGCAAGCTCGCGAGCTAGGTAAGCACTGAAAAGATACAAGCCAAATTTGAGCCGAACCTATCGGGATCTCGGCGCCATCGCCCTATCACTGCCGCAATGGAACCTAGGCTCTCTGAAATTATCGGCAACATGGACAAACTTCACATAACCCTTCCGTCGGTATCGCCGGGGAGTTCAGAAGGTCAGCAGCTGTGGGCACTGGGGAAGGCGCACAGGCCTGGCCCCCCAACCAGCCAGCGTGGTCACGCCTGTTTCAAGGTCCAAACCCCTGGCGCCAGAAAGATGGGTACCCAATTGCCCTGGGTGCCGTAAATCGGCCAACACATCACCAGATTACGAACCTAATATCACGCCCAAACCCGACTCCATCACATTGCCGCTCATGTTTCTTCTTCTCTTGCCCTATTATCTGATCTTTGCCGTCGACTTCTAACAGCGAGATACAGACGTCCCCCATCTCGACCTGGTTGCGCGAGTAAAATACCGGGGCAGTTAGATCCTCGGGACCTTTGAGCCTCCCGTCTCCTTTCTCCTTTCTCCTTTCTCCTTTCTCAAATCTCAAACTCACGCCCGCCTGTTTCTCCGGCTCTGAGACAACCGGCATGTCCCTCCACCTGGAGAAACAGCTTACCATAGTGAGCTCCACCACTCCCACAAGTTTCTGCTTAACCCCTTCTCGGCTCTTCCAGCTGGCTGAGAAGCCGCGACGATCGTCCGTTACGCAACCTAAGCTAACTGCTTGCTTTGTACGTAGTATGGTTCATATCACCATAACCATGTGAACAAGGCAATTCACATGGCATGCGTGCCCTTGATACTCTTTTCCGGGTTTGAGATTGTATGCAAGCTCCCTCTTTTAGACCAACCCTACCGGTAATGGGAATATTGGGGGGGTTTTTTTTTCTACTGCTAATGTTCTGACATTTGCTGCTCACCAGGCCTCAAACTGCGGGCCATTTTTTACCCTGCCGTCGTGGCTCCAAATACCGTACCTATATCCAAACCTGGGGACTTTTGGAGCCTTGACATGGGGCGGGCTCTATGTCCTTCTCGAGCCAGTCGCGGGGACTGCCCTGGCGTTGATTTGCCTCGGCGCGGCAGCGGGAACCAACTTCCTCCGGATGGAGAATCCCACGGGCACCACGAAGGTGGCTATCGCAGTTCACGTCGCGTCCTGGCTGCTCCAGTTCGTGGGCCACGGCAGCTTCGAGGGCAGAGCCCCCGTCTTGCTGGACAACCTCTTCCAAGCCATTTTCCTCGCCCCCCTCTTTGTGTGGCTGGAGTTTCTCTTCATGATCGGCTACCGGCCCGAGCTCAAGAAGCGCGTCGACAAGGCCGTTGCAATCGAGGTCGCAAAGTTCCGGGCGCGCAAGGCCAAGGCGGCTGAGAAGACGCAATGAGACTCAACGTTGGCTTGTCAGTCTGCTGCCAACTTGAACACGACCCGGTCAAGGCTGGCAGGCCCAATTCCCGCGAACAAAGTGCTTCGCCTGTTTCGGATCCGCAACAAGGATGTTTTGAGGATGCCGCCAAGCTCTCGCTCAATCTACGAGATTAGTCTATGGGGTTTACTGAATAATGTGTGTAGTATAGTAACCAAGGGATAGCATGGCCGGTGTCTGGTCTACCCCAACTGTTTATTTCTGGTTATCCGTCAAGCATCGCGTGTTTGGAAAGCCCGGGTTCAAAGAGAACCCGTTGAAGGAGAGAGATAATAACCTGATTTCCTCCGTTAGTTGTCTATTGATTTAAATGTGCTGGGCAAAATTGGGCGTGCCACGTCAAGTGAAACATCCAACGCAGTCATACTCCGTACGTAGTCCATTGGCATTGATGTGACCTGTCTCCAATGAGGAATATCGCCCAGCATTGCTGCGTGGTGTGCAAGAACTCTATAAAATATCGGAGTGATGGTTTCGTTTGTTGCCAAACTCTGAGTCTCCTTTTTCCCGTCCAACAAAGAGAAATGATATAGACTGCGGAACAAAAAAAAACAGCCAGGAAAATGAAATAAAGGATGACACTTGGATGAGAACTGAGCTTCGGTCGGTTCAATGGATCCGGGAACCTGTCATCCAAAACTTACTTCAGGTCACCAATTTCCAATTTCCAACAACTCGAGGTTCCAGACTGCTGGCACCAGACACGCCCCGCACTAATACTGCAGTGAGACTTGCGCTCGGGCACCTTACCTAACGCGTGCAAGCAAGCCCCACGACAGCTAAGCCGCCGCGGCTTATCGCGTGCCCGCCTATCAACCTATCTACACCAGAACCCCACGTCCCCCCGGCTCCCGGATCCCGCATCGCATCGGATCGCATCGCACCGCGTTCGTGTCTCGCTTTCACAAAGCCACAACCAAAAAGCCAAGACGAGACAAGACAAGACATCGCGCGGAGAACACCGTCCAAAGGCCGGCCAGCCAGACAGCCAGCCAGCCCGATCTCCTTCCATTTACGTATTTCTCTCCCTATCTCTCCCGCCGTCCGAAACGATGGATTTGCCCGTGCAGATGGCGCTGGGCCTGATAAAAGGTAGGTAAACATGTGCCCGCCGCTCTTTCTTTAGGTTCTCCCCGGATTTCTTTTCCAGTGTGCGTGTATGGGCTGGCTACAAGCTGCGGATAGGCAGGAAAGGAGCTTGCAAAACGGTCCGCTAACTTAACTCTGTCCCCGCGACACAATAGGCGTCCTCCCTGACAGCGCGGTGCAGTTCATCCAAGAAAACCTCCTTGACCCGGCGTCGCCCGCGCAAGCCGTGAAGCGCGAAGCGTCGGGCGCTCTGTGGGCGATCGGCGCGTCGGTGTTGCCCGTGGTGGCGCCGCTGGTAGACCGGGCGACGGCGGCGCTGTCGAGCAGCCCAGACATGGTGGTGGCGGCTGCGTTCCTTGTCGTGGTGCTCGTTGTGTACCAGGTGCTCTCGCTCGTGCGGCGCGTCATGATGTTCTGGACGCGGCTGGCGGTACGCGCCGTCATGTGGGCGGGCGTCGCGGCGCTGCTGGCCATGGCGTGGCAGCGCGGGATCGAGGCCAGCGTACGCGACGCCGTCGTCATCCTCAGCAAGGTTGCCGGGTTCGGCGGCGGCGTCGCCAACTACTTCATCCAGGAGTACCAGCGCTACGACGCCCAGCAGCGCGAGGCCCAGCAGTACCAGCAGCAGCAGCAACAGTACCGGAGCGGCGACTACGGACAGCGCTCCTCGCGCTCCTCACGCGGCCAGGGGGGCGGGTGGTCATGAGCGGCATGGAACGGGAATTGAGCATGCGGCGCATTGGGTTCTGTTCAACAGTCAAGGGGACGGTGACAAGGAAACGGGGGTAAAGGGGATTACGGAATACATGGGCATTTTGCGGGGAGATACTCCACGGCGTTTATGTGTAATTTTTAGGAATAAATTGACGGACCACATGTTTACGTAGTCGATGCTTTCAGGTTGGTGGGTGATTACAAGGCCGGCATTGAAATGCGCATCTCTGGATTGGGACCTTGATGGGGGCACGGCTGCTGTGATAAAGCCGGAATTCTATTTTAGTATAACAGAACTTGATACGCAACGCTATGCATCCGCCAAAAAAACACCATCCCAGCCGAAATTTCGTCATGAACCATAAGCCGACATGCACATGAAAACCAAGGACCAAACTTGAGCCCGAAAGAAGTGGGGTGGTACACGATCACTCATCTTCAACTGCATCTTCCACTAACTCCCTCGGCTCCTGAGCTTCGTGGTACTGGATGCAGTCGTCGATATAGCTGAGGATCGACTGGACGCTGTCCTCGTCGGTGCAGTCCAGCTTCAAGTAGCTGACCATGCTGAAGCTCTCGATCAGCCCGGCAACGGCCGTGTTCAGGCGTTTGAATGTGGCGCCAGACATCAACGCGTCCTTGTCCTGCGTACTGCCGTGGGTGTCCATGTCGACGTCGACGTCGGCCTTCTTCCTTCCGATATCTGCCGGGTCGTCGTCCAATAGGCTCGTGTCCGGCGTGATGAACCTTTTCATGTCCTTCTTGCGCACCTGCCCCTTGACGAGGTCCATCTTGCTCAGTATGTTGATATGTGGCACCTCGAGCAGGATCATGGCGCTCATGGCGCTGAGCGTTCCGGCGAAGTACTTGGCCCGGTCCACGACAAAGGTCGACTCGAGCAGGTAGGCGGCGCACAGCCGTATGTCAAGCGCGCCGGGCTGCGTGAGGAACCGGACAAGCATCGGCAAGATGGGGATGTGGGTGTACAGCTCGATTTGGCCCGGCATGTCAAAGATGATGAGGTACTCCTCTGTCAGAGAGTCGAGGGCCTCGGTGAGGAAGTCGAGGTTCTCCATGAGGAACTCGAAGCAGTATATCAGCCCGCCGTTGGGGCCGAGCCGCATCTCTTCCATGACATCTTCGAGCGATATCAGGTCCTTGATGTCGAGATCGGGTGTGTGCTCGAACGTCTCGGCGGCGGGGTCGAGGTTGACGTAGAAGGCCGAGCGCCGGTTGAGTTGGAGATGGGTAATGAGCGACGCGCAGAACGTGGACTAGAGCCGGGAAACAGCATCGTGTTAGAGAGCTTTGGTTACGGAAGTGTACATAATATTAGCGACCAAGCGTGGTATAACATACCTTGCCGGCGCCCGCCGGGCCCATCACCATCACGCCGTATTTGCTCATGTCTAAATAGGTATGCGAGCAGACTCGCGGGACCCCGGGTGTGGAAGGAGGGGTTGCTGGTTATCGGGTCACCATGCACCGAGTCCGAAATAAAGGATGCTGGTGTTGCCTGGAATCCTCTCTGAATTCGTGCAGCACTCCCGTCGCTGTCATCAGATGCACAGTCGGCTCCAGAGCTAACCTCCGAACGAATAACTTGTACAACTACAGGGCACATAAACGGTGTTTCGGTCGGAGCGGTTGCCGCAAGCGTGCCTGCCGAAGTGGGATTGAGGATTTTTTTTGGAATGGGCTGCCCCGCCCCGCAGTGGGGGGTGGTTCTGCTGGCGGCACAAGGTGCGGTGAAGAGCCATAATTCGGAGGGGCAGCAATGGCGCAATTTCTTGCCCAAGACGAGTGCCAAGGTACCTGCTACATGCTCGGCATCATTTGCTACAAAATATTCCTCCGCAATCTCCCATGACCAGAAAGGTTCAATTTGCTGTGGTAGAAGATCGGGAAATTGAACATGCTATCTAGACCTCCAGTCACTATCCAACGTGTTATATCTCTAGAACTTTTCTCTGCTCGTTTTTATGTCTACCGGAAGGCAGTTTAGCTTAGTGTTGGTCGTGTTGTTCGCCGTATTCTCGAAGCCGCTCACTCTGAGGCCGGGTGGGACATGGTGGATGTCGGAGGATTATCATGTAGCACATGCGGCTATCAAAGTCACCAGGTACCCAGGGGTCCTGTGTTTCCCAATCCGCGGTCAGAAGGGGCCGAGACTCGGGGTTCAACACAAAATTCCTCAAATACTGGCCTCCCCCATCCCCAGCAACCTTCGCTTCCTCCTTGTCTCTTTCCCAAGCATCTATCTTTGACAGTGCACACTTCGCCGCCCCTCTTCGGTCTTCATTTCCCGTTCTTGCCTTGCTGCCTTTGGCTTCGCTATTGTTCGGCCTGAAGGTAAGCATCATCTGAGACCCTGGACCTTCCGAGTTTCGTCCCCGGCCTTCGGGCCCCGATTGCGCTTTCTTTGTGTTGGAGCCTCTCAACCCCCCTCCTACCCACACCCCAACCACCCCTCTCAAAGCAATCCAATGCTACTTGTGGAGCTTCGATTTCCATAATTTCTCCCACCCAGGGCGCACTCTTCCACTCCCACAAGCCCAATTTCAAGAAACAGCAATTGAGCCTCATCTAACGAGCTCGTGTCCAGTCACCACCTCCGGCTGTCTTGCTACCTAATCCGGGAACCTCCGAGCGTATGTGTACCCCTCTCCTAGTCGTCCCCGGCTGGTTGCTAAAAGCTGTACAGACTTGACTTCATATTTCACAATGGCGCCCAACGGTACCAACGGCACAAACGGCCACGACTCCAATGGCGTGAGCGGGTGGAAGCACTATAATGAGGGCACCTTCCTCTTCACCGTAAGTCGTCGCATTGGCAATGCCGTGGTAAATTGGCTCTGCAGGCGCTGACTGCCACCCACAGTCCGAGTCCGTCGGTGAGGGCCACCCCGACAAGATGGCCGATCAGGTCTCTGATGCCGTCCTCGATGCCTGCTTGGCCGTGGACCCTCTGTCCAAGGTCGCTTGCGAGACTGCCACCAAGACCGGCATGGTCATGATCTTCGGCGAGATTACCACCAAGGCCAAGATCGACTACCAAAAGGTTGTTCGCAACGCCATCAAGGACATTGGCTACGATGACTCCTCCAAGGGCTTCGACTACAAGACCTGCAACCTCCTCATCGCCATTGAGGAGCAGTCTCCCGATATCGCCCAGGGCCTGAAGCTTGACCAGCGTCTGGAGAACCTCGGTGCCGGTGACCAGGGTATCATGTTCGGCTATGCTACTGATGAGACCCCCGAGCTCTTCCCCCTCACCCTTCTCTTTGCGCACAAGCTCAACGCCGCCATGTCGGCTGCCCGCCGCGACGGCTCCCTGCCCTGGCTGCGGCCCGATACCAAGACTCAGGTCACTATCGAGTACAAGCACGACAACGGCGCCGTTGTCCCCCTCCGCGTTGACACTGTTGTCGTTTCTGCCCAGCACAGCGAGGAGATCACCACCGAGAAGCTGCGCAAGGAGATCCTAGAGAAGATTGTCAAGGCCACCATTCCTGCTAAGTACCTCGATGAGAAGACCGTCTACCACGTAAGCGACCGATCCAGGCGCTGCCTCCTTTCGCACTGGGATTGGGCTATTAGCTAACATAACATAGATTCAACCCTCTGGTCTTTTCATCATCGGTGGTCCTCAGGGTGATGCTGGCCTGACTGGCCGCAAGATCATCGTCGACACCTATGGCGGCTGGGGTGCTCACGGTGGTGGTGCTTTCTCCGGAAAGGACTTCTCCAAGGTCGATCGGTCGGCTGCTTACCTCGGCCGCTGGATTGCTAAGTCGCTGGTTGCCGCCGGGCTCGCTCGTCGGGCTCTTGTTCAGCTTTCGTACGCCATCGGCGTTGCTGAGCCCCTGTCCATCTATGTCGACACATACGGCACCTCGGAGAAGACGTCGGATGAGCTCGTCGAGATTATCCGCGCGAACTTCGACATGCGCCCTGGTGTCATTGTCAAGGAGCTTGACCTCACCCGACCCATCTATTTCCAGACCGCCAAGAACGGACACTTTGGCACCAACCAGAGCTTCACCTGGGAGCAGCCGAAGGCGCTCAAGTTCTAAGCTGAGACGTCTCTCTCGCAGAAGATTCAACTTCTTCTCCGTTAAGGATACTGTCTAGCTTGTCTTTGACAATTTTTATACTCTTTTTACTTTTTACTTTTTTGTTTCTTTTCCTTTGGTTTCTGGGGTCACATGGGACAAGCATTACAGGCGTACGGTTCTCAACAAACCTGGGTCGGCGGTTAGACATATATCCATAACGTTTTCTGGTTTATTTGGTTGTGTGGTAGCGTCTGTGCCCGTTGGGTCGGGGCAGTAAAACGACGCTTTTATTTCACGGTTTCACTTGCTTCATCAGTCGGCGGAACCATGCCACGGAGTTTCTCAAAAATAAAAGTCGACATCAACGGAGTGCGGGCGGGACGGTAGGCGTCTTTCAACAAAGACATGCATGAGCTGAGCCAAGAGGCCAAGAAGTTCACGAGCTTTTTCGATACCCCACGGGGCACGACATATGAGGAAAACCAAGCATCGGCGTTACGGGGAAACCAAAAGAACTTCAACATCTTTTCTTTTCCTGATTTATTTAGACGTCGATAATATCTATTTGGCCTGGCAGAAGCAGGAAAGAGGCTGGGTCACCGCGGCGGACGGTGACGAGAGCTGGCGACAGAACGGTTGCCCCCAAGGGCACTGTTTACAGGGGAGTGGTGGGGAGGGAGAGACAAAGCATGGGTAGACAACCTGCTCAAGCCGTGAGGCTTTTGGGGCATAATCAATACCGTTGCCTTTGACTTGATTTTGAGAACACCTTTGTCGGTGCCATGATGTCGAAACAAGGACTGGCGAGGCAGGGAAACAAAGCTTCGTCGAACAAGAAGGGGCCGTTACACTGCAGCATGCCGGAAAGTTTCATAATGCAACACCCCAATATTCCAAACGGCGCGACCCGCAAAATATCTTGTCTACGAGCCGAAGACAACCCCTGGGCAAATCACGTCCTGGCGGAAAGCCATGAAATGCTACACTTGGTAGATTGGCAAGTTGAAGCATGAAGATCGACTAGGCTCGGCGCTGGACCATAGAGGCTCGGCTCGGCTAAGCCGGGGCATAACTCGGAGCTTCCTCTATTGAGGGCAAAACAATGCCAGCGCCGTAAAGCTCAAAATTGGTAGGCGACATGGTTAATCAAAGTCCATTGGGTTATTTTTGGAGGTCATTTTCTAAGTCCCGATGGTCTAAGACGCCAGCACAGGACCTCCAAGTCCAGGTATTACAGATAGATACGTTGATCAACTCAAGCCGCTAAGAGTACATACACGACGCGAAGCCCTCTTAAATTTGTCATCCCATCGGTGTTGGTGGTGGTGTTGTTGATCTAGATTGTCTTTCTTATAGCAACAATCAGCATCTCGCCTGCCGTGTCCGCTAGGAGCAAGCAATCAATGCAGCTCCCATCTCCTTAAAGTTTCTCCGCGCGGCCGGAATTTCCGAATTCCCAATTCGACGTGGTGTTGTTGGTTAATAATGCGCTAATCTCGTGCGGGGGGACATGCTCAGGGGCAAAAAGCCAAACTCGAAAAGTTTGTGACAATTGACAAGGGTAATTTTCCATGTTGGGGGCGAGGGCGAATTGAATCGAATCCCTCATTCCCGCTCACAATCGGAATCTGTGGGAGCATCCGTATCCCACCAGTGCCCTGAATCGCCATCCCGAACAGGCGAGCCCCTCTTCACCTCATCCATGTAGCTGTCAACCTTGAGACACCGCGTAGGGCTGACCGGAGATCTTGCACCGTCAGTCAAACACACCCTTACAGGGCGATTTGGTTATCAACAGCCGAATCGATGGGTAAGGTTCCTATTTCGTGCCATCGTAGCCTCTTACCTTGGAAGCGCAAACAGTTTTGTCAAACCCGTATGTGCCGTTTATACACAAACAATATCATGTACGCAGCGCACCAACTAGGAACCTTGAAGGCATCAAACCAGGAAGACGGGAGTTTGCCGAAGCAATGGAAGTAGGTGAGTGCGTGACGGGGACTGAACTGGGTCGATTTCTTGGCCCTCCCGTCAGTACCATGTTTGTACAGCATGAAAGACAAACCGTGGCGCCATTTTTTACTGCCCTCGAGATTCAGAGCGATTTGGGGGAGGCCTTGGCTGGTTCTTCAACAAATACAGACAGACTTATTATTGACCAATTATTCATGGAAGTGCCAAGACCTGGACACTGCCAAGGCTCAAAAGGGGTGAGAAATATCATTAGCGTCCCGATCGACGAAAATACGGTACCCGCGGGCCCGCTGCAACTTGGACACCCCCCGCTTCCCCCTCCAGCTCAACGGCGTTGGACAACTGGATGGGCAGGTTCGACGGGCGGCATCTAATCTCATCTGAGCCTGCTTAACCCCCCTGCACCCCCTGCCCTTCGATGGATGGAAGAAAAAGGTTACATCTGACAAGACGCCTTCCCTTTTGGTGGTTTTTTTTTTCGTCACGACTCCCGAATTTCAAGCCCATCCTTCCAATTATTCCATACTGCACCTCGCATCGCGTTGCCATGCGCCCGATCTGTCACAAAGGCCAACTCAGCTTGGCCAAACCTTGACATGCGCCAGTGACCGACGCGTCTGGAGCTGTAGGCTCAACTAACACGCTTTGTAGCCGCGCTAAGTGCTGTACATACTCGCTCGGTACAAACGTGTAGATTGCCATCCCACGCGCGTACCTGCCCGACGCATTTGTCCCGAGACGACGCTGCGGTTAATTGCATCCCACAGAAGCCACCTCCGCCGTGACATTCTCGCTCCCCCCAATCCGGGCCTCGGGTCGCCCAAGCGCATCACGCGCACTCTATCGGAAAGCGGGCATAGAAAACGCGTCCGCCTCCCCCCGCCGTTGCCATCCCTTGGTTACGGATACTTTCAGGGGAAATACGGATAGGGCAGTACTTTAGTGACGCGCTGGAGCAGGACCGGGTAGAGCACTGCGGGCCCTCCACGTCGACCTGTGCAGGGACCCGGCACTCCCATCTCTGCTTCACGCCGAGGCCAAACTCTGCAGGCCCATCAGCAAACGCCTCACACCTCACGCCTCGCTCTCGCCTTCGACCTCGCCCTCGACCTCGCTCTCGCCATGGCAGCAGCCATGGAAGCTGCAACTCCCCGTCACCACTACGGCGGGCAAGGGCGACAACACCACCCGCCATCCCAGCCCCTCCCCGCCTCGCCAACTCTCACGAACCCCGACATGATACTGCCCGACTACGAGCGCAGCGACTCGCCCGACCCGGATCTTGATGGCCGCGACCACTCGCCCCTCATGATGTGGAAGAACGCCCACGTCCAGGCCCATGCACTGACGACCCCTACCGACATGCACCAGATGTTTGCCCTCACGACTCCGGGCCCCCAGGCCCTTGACCACCCCTACGGACCCACGGGCCCGATCACGCCCACTACCCCTATTATTTACGGGAATGGCACCATGCTGTCGGATATTGGCGAGGTCACCGAGGTGGAAAGCACTCCCGGGAAGCCTTCCCCGCGGCGGGCAAAACCCCTGGCCCGGAGACTCGAGTCCCCGACACGCGGCAGCGGAAGCGACGCCGCCCTCCGCTCGTCTCCAACTATGGGCGTGGCCGCCATGATGACTAAGAAGTCGCAGAAGAGCCTCGCCTCTCAGCGAGATCGCCGGTCGAGCATCGGGAGCAACAGCACCATCACTACAGAGGAACAGACGGCGCTCTTTGCCGACTTTGATGACGCGGCCAGCGTAGGCGACAGCGTCTTTCAGGGGGACGACGAGGAGAGCCTCGCGTCATCGTACGTCGAGGGCGCTCCGGCCGTCCAACAGACCCGGTTGGCTGCTCCGAACACGGATAGTATGGACAGGCTGTCTATTTACTCGACAACATCACTGAGCCGGAAGGCGGAGCAGATTCTGGCAAACGCCAAGACCAGATTGACGGTTCGCCGTCCCCTTCCCCGCCAGGCTTCGGTCTGTTGTATTTGACCTCTCGCTAATAGATTGCAGACCATGGAAGGCAATTTGACTCGCGCACGAAGCTCCCTGCACATCACACCCTCTTTGTATGGATCAGATGCGTCGACCCCCTCGCCACCGTTTCAGCGAGCTTCAACCGCCCTACATTCGCGAGATAGCGATCCAGCCTCTCCCACGGTCCAGTCTCCCGGCCACACACGAATGTCAAGCGATATCGCGATGCGCAACGGTTTGCCATATCGAGTGACCACACCGCGGTCGCAAAGCGCACTGGGGGCCGCTGGGGGGTACAGACAGCCCTTGCCGGCATCCAAGAGTGCCGACCAGGTTCGGGGAAGCATGCACGACGAGTATGGTCGCCCGACGTCCAAGATTTCTCCCGGTAGAGATACAAACTTGCAGCCCTTGACAGAGGACGAGGTTGCGCGGCTTGAAGAACCAGACAGGTCCAGCCAAGGTTCAAGGCCTGACAATTTCCTCAGCCCAACTTTTGGGCCTGTCAGTAGCGAGTTTGGAAACGGCGGCGTGAAAAATCTGCAGAGGTCTGCTTCCGCTGCACAAATGCGGGACATAAAAGATCAGATGAAGGACTTGAAGGGGAAGATTTCAAACTTGAGGGAGCAGGCTCGGGTCGACAGTATGAAGAGGCGGAGTCTTCAGAGCCTCCGAACGCCTAGTCCATTTACGCATTCACAGATCGATCAGTGGTATGCTGAGCCTCCCTCTAACAGGACCTCGGCAATCCTTAATCCTGTCGAAGCCCCCAGAAACCCTTGGAATGGGGAGGAGTCAAGCGTTGATGGCGACGTCAAACCATACACAGAAGAGCTTAAGGGCGCTAGCCCTGAAGAAGAAGACGATTTCTTCACGGACGAGGGCGATGATGCGCAGCTCATGCCCGTCCCCACTCATCCCTCAGAGAGATCAGCGGTGGTAGTCGCAGCTCCCGAGGACCTTGAAGTCGGCTCTGAATACAAGGATGCCGCTTCTGACATCCTCTTTGGGGATGTCGAAGTGGAAGAGGAAATGCCGCCAGGGTTCCAAGAGGTAGTAGATATGGGCTATACCAGCGAAAGCGGCGAATCCCTCTATCACGACACCTTGCAGCATCCTGTATCACACGAAGACCGCGAGGACGCATTCGACTACGAACACTTTTTTCTTCACAGCGCCATGGGGACCATGGGTAGACGAGGGAGTAGGGATAGTTTCACCTCCGAGGACTCGATCGAAACGACAAGGGGCCCAGTGGTTGACAAGGCGACATCTGGGACCGTCGTGGACGATACTGCTGGCCCCGAAAACGCTCGGCTCGTAACCAGGCGAAGTAGCAGTGCTTCGATATCAACAATCGAAACTTTTGCCACAGCCGAAGAGGGCAGGTCGAGGAGATCTGGGGAGACCAGCCGAGTTGATTCCCGCATTGATGATGGAACAAGGAGTTTTTCCAACGAGGTCGGCGCTTTTGCGGAAAGCAGCAGGGACCGGTCTGGAAGCACGGCAACATCCAGGAGTTTACCTATGGGTGCGGGCAGTGTGCGCCGGTCCATAATCGCAGCTAGGGACAGTGATGACTCCATCTCATCGATTCCCGAGGAAGGCTCGGATTCTCAACAGTCTCAGCAGGGCCGCCGCTTCTCTGCTATCCGTCGGCCAATTTCCACGTCGGCCTCGGCTTCCCTGCATCGACCCTCAATATCATCCTTCGAGTCAACCGGAACCACGCGCAGTTTTCCGCTGGTCAATCGGACCAAGAAGTCCAATAGCATAGGAGTTCTAACCCCGGGCTCGTCGCCCGATCAATATCTGAAGAACATATCAGATGCACTGTTGAGCGAGACGGCCAGCATCTGCGAACAGCAGCAGATGGAAGACGAGAACAATCGGCATCATGGCGACGGGGGCGATGTCGCGCGTACGGAAGGAGCTGCCAGCAGCAATTCCAGCAACGCCAACACGAGCTACCATCTGCAGACCCTTATGCGCGAGGATAAGTATCTTGTCGAGGGGCTGGTGGCCAGCCTCGGCCGGTGCGTTCTTGGTTTGACGGAGAATGGGCGTGCCAGTGCCGAAAGCAGGATGTACAGACGGCGCATCGACGCCGCCAGGCGAATTCTGGAGGGGCTCCAGGACATTAGCCCTGCTTAGGATCCACGGCATTTGCTCGCATAATCTTAACGACGCTACGTTTTGGGCTACATCTCTATTCTCGATATTTAATACTAGCGGCCTGATCGATTTCTAGCGACAAAGTTTTCTGGGGCTGGGAGGCTACGGATGGGATATTTGGTCACGGGCATTCTTGGCGCGTCGTTTAATCATGTTGCGCGAGACGAAAGCGCGCTTCAACACCTGGCGGTAATGGGACAGCACGGACGACTCGCCACGACTCTAGGAACGAGACACACGCGAGGATCGCTCTATGCTGAATGTGGCTACATTTGTTTTGGGGTTGCGTCTGCTGTGTTTGGGAAAGTACGCTTTCTCGTGCCTGAGATGAGGGCGACTTGTCTTCTTTCTTATTATCTTCTCTTTGTCTGTGCATTTATTGTACTTTTCTTCCTCTTTTACTTTTTGGCAATTCAAAGCGAGCAGTGCGGGCGTGGAGGGATGGAAGACCAGCACAGATTTGTTAGACAGGGGCCTTTTTTTGTTCTTCCCTTCGTCCCTGTTTATATTTGTCGGGTTTTATTTTCGGTTCGGGAAGGTTTGGTTCGATACCCCAATATTTTATTCGTGTTCATCTTTATTATTATCATTTTATTATATTATATTTTTACATATTGACGACTTGACTTTAGTACCTCTTCGCGGGTGGTTTGCTTTTCGCGGCGGTTTTCGCATTTGTGGTAATGTTGACCGGCAGGCAGATGAATAAAGGTTTCCTTCTGTGGTGGAAAACGTGCGAGAGATGCCACATCGGGTGGCAGATGGGCGTGTCTGGATGTTTGTATCACGAGTAGGTGTTACACGTCCCCAGGGGGTTAGCTGCTCGATGATAAGCAGGCGGTCGTTTACGATAGGTACGGTAAGGGGATATCAGAAGATGGAAACTTGAAAGATTGAAGAGGAGCGAGCGGCGGATTAAGTAATTAATTATAATGATATAATTAATCTCGACTGTGTTTCTCTTCCTTCGTGCGTGTGTGTACGTAGCTATGTGTGTCTTTGCTTGTTTATCGGCTCTATTGAGGAGTGAGTTATCACCGTCTATGTATAGGTAGTATATATATATATATATATGAGGTTGACATGGATAATAATCACATCGGCTATATGGTGTAAAAGCTAGCTAGGTACCCACCTATACGTTTCAAGAGAGGTAGAGAGTGTGTCCGGGCGTGGTTCGAACGCATAGGCTGTCGCGTGCTGTGCCGATGCGGATGTCGCTTTTTTCTGTCTAGGCGGTCTCCCGCTGGGCCGACAAAACCCGATATCAAAACAACGATTTACAGGAGACAGCATGGCGGACAGCTTCGGTGTCGACTCGTGGACTGCAGTGTGTGTGGAATGGAAAGGGAGAGAAAGGAAGTTAATTAGACGAGACACAGAGCCAAAAAGATGTCAACGTGTTTCGACGATTTATTTCTATCTTACTTCAATTTTGTTAAGCGAAGATATTCGTACTTTTCAGCTAATTCGCTGGAGAGACGGAGCTGGATTGGAACCTATATTCCTCTCTGTGTCTCTCTCTGCTTGTTTGTGTGTGGGCTTGTTTGTAGTCGTTTGTTTGCTTTCCCCCTGTGGTACCTGAGACATGTGTATCCATATCTAGCTAGGTATGTACCTGAGGCAGCGAGCAGTATGGCGTCTAGCGGTGCCACTTGTATAGATAGCACCAAAGGACGTAGACAAGTTGGGTGAATCTAGGTTGATATCATTCCTTTTGGATGGATTGTCTATCAACTACTAACCGCAGGTGCAATGTGCTAGTTGGTATTCGCTGGTCTACTTACGAGCGCCAAACACCTGTACAGGTATCCATCTATATCTATAGACCGACCACCCTTTCTTTTCTTCTTGCCGTTCTTTTTTCGTTTCCTGCCGTTCAAATCTATGTGCTGGTATTTGATGTTCCGCATATTTTCTTTCTACAGTACCTTTTGTGGTTGGTTGATAGAAACCGACGACATATCCCTCACGTTCTTGTTTTAGTTGCGAGACATCATGAGGAAAAAAGGAACAAAAAGAGAAAGAGAAAAGAGACAAAAAGAGAAATTCACCAAATATTGTTACTATGATAGTTTTGTTATCTTCTTTTTATCTTCCACTCCCCTACTGCTGCGCCGCCTCGGGACGCGGCCGGTTGGCGATGAGCCGCTGTTTACGAATTAGTGGACCAGAAATAACAATTATTGGGAAAGGGAATTTCTATTCCTGTCGTCCTTCAAACTCGCAGAAGTTATCTCACACCAAAGGAGCAACTCACCACAAGATTTCTCAAGAGAACGGCAATCGTCACCTTGCCGATGCTGGGAACGTAGATGCTTGCCTTCTCCTTGACGGCGGGCCCGTCAAAGTTGCGGTAGCTGGAGAAGTTGACGCAGACGGCGCCGTCGCGGATCAGGTCGGTGGGGACCTTGAAGTTCTCAGTGGGCACGCCGCCGATGACGACGTCGCTGAGGGGCAGCACGTCCTTGAGCCCCCAGCCCTCCTTGTCGAGGACCTGGTGGCGCGGGGCGCGGATGCCGCTGCCGCGCGTGAAGACTTGGACGCCCGTGATGTCGACGCTGTAGACGGTGGCGCCGTCGTTGGCCAGCAGGGCGGCGAGCGGGCGGCCGTTGACCTCGCTGCGGTTGATGACAGTGATGGTCTTGCCGAACAGGCGGTTGCCGTAGGCCAGGATGGGGTTGTAGATCTGCAGGTGCTCGAGGGCCTTGACGATGGCCAGCGGCGTGCACGGCAGGATCGACTTCTTGAGGTTGGCGGGCGGGTCCAGGAAGCGCACGTTGTGGTACATGTTGAACAGGTGGGTGTGGCAGAGCCCCTCAACATCCTTGGTCAGGGCCACCGTCTCCTGGATATAGCGGTCTTGCTGCTGGTTGTTGGGCCAGATAGGGTAGTAGACAATGATGCCGTCGACGGCGTCGTCCTGGTTTGCCGCCACAATGGCCTCCTCCAGGACTTCCTTGTTGACCTTGCGGAGGTCAAAGTCGAAGCCGCTGAACGGGCACAGAGAGGGCCGGCGGTCAGCTATCGAGGCTTGTCTTCTCTTCAAGGACTTTCAACATGCAGTACTCACTTCTCCTCGCATGTCTTCTTGGACCACTCGGCGTACTGCGCGGCGGCAGGGTCATCGTTGGCGAGAAAGGCAGCTAGAGTAGGCCTGGCAGCGGCTGAGCTCTGGACTTGTGCCAACGAGTCCCGGACCTCTGCGAGTAACTTCTTGGCGATGGTGTCGGCCAGGATGACCTTGCACGTCTTGGGGACTTCCTGGGACGCCATGGCCTCAGCAGTCTCTATCTGGCGGCGACACGACAGTGCGCGAGAGGAAGCAATTAAGCTGCCGACGGACACGGAGCGACAGTCTATGATATCTAGCAGGTCGAGTAAGCAGATTGATCGCAGGAGCTCTCATCTCTTCCTAATCCTGGCTGCAATGGATGGCCGTGAATGAGCCCATCGCCGTGTTTCAGATTGGGCGACGCCAACCGGCTTGACAGCTGTTTTGCAAGTTGGACAGATAAGGTACCAAAGCCAAAGTAAAAAGTATGTCTAAGTTTAAGGGGTTGCTAGTGAGACTCAAAAAAGGGGAAGCCACTCACGCTTTTCGGGGTTGGTTGGGGTGCGAGTGGACAAAAGTATCCAATTCTTCAGCTGTTCCTGCCTGTCTTGTATAAGGTACGGTAAAGTAAGGCAAGGTAATGCGCAGGTACCCCGCGATTCGATTCCAATTCCGATTCCGGGAGGTGACACTATTTTGGAGCGAGGCACGAATACTAAGTAACCCGAGTCTCTTTAATTTGTCGAGCAGCTGAGAACTGGGATACGGCCAGGTTGTTGATTTAGCATACAATGGGAAATAAAGACAATGGAACTAGTCACGCTGCTTGAGAGATTTTGGCCTTCTGCACAGTTATATACCCGGCGAACACTGTCAGTCGCCCACCCTTTTGCCATCCGTACCAGTCACCTCTGTGGGGTTCTCGCCGGACCGGATTGTGGCTGTCCCGCCTCCAGGGAAAAAAAATATTTCAGACCACTCGCCCGCCACCCTAGTTTGCCTTTCTTACCGATTGTGGCCTAGCGGGTCCCCTGTGCCGCCGCCCGGGAGTATCTCCAGCCTCACCGCCCGCGATAATCTTTTTACTGCCGCCGTGTCCCGCGGGGCAGCAGGGCGATAACGGCGCTTTAACGGGTGTCCCCTCACCTAAGGTAGGGGACCAAGCTTTGAAAGCAACAACGTAACCGGCTTTCCATAGGTTACTAATTATAGTTTTCCGCGACTTGTTAACTTCCATTCCCGTTTGGTACCTACGATTTCCAGGCTGGATTCGCAATCACCATATCGTTGTCTGGATTCGAGATTTACATCCGGCCCCACGAAGATAACCGCCGCGTTCTGACGGGCAGCACTCTGTGCCAGCGCCCTGCTAGCCCGTAGCGCTGTGTTTCGCGCGTGGCGTGGCGTGTGTCAGCCGTGCAGAGGCTCGGAAGCTCAACATGGAAAGCTTTAAGACCTGGGCACTGCAGTACGTGCTCTCCGACGACGAGGCTGCCCAGCTCGACATTGCCGGCCAAGCCGCAAAAGAGATCGAGGGTTCCCGGGCAAGCAGTACCGTGGTCGGAAATTGGGCTGCCTCGGTCCAACCATGGATGGCCACGGCGCAACCCGGCAATGACGACCAGATGGACGACGGGGACGACAGCGGCAATGGCGATATTATTGCGAGAGCCAAGGGTACGGGTCTCTCCCCCCCCCTCCTCCCGGGTCGTAGGTTGATGAGGCTGAATGTGCTGACCCCTCGTTCTACCAGCCCTGGGTTTCCTTGCCGCAACACTAGAGGCTCTCGACCGTAACATTCTTAGGACAGACCAAGTTGCCCGGCTGGTCGGCTTCTTTGGCGCCATGTTTTCCTACGACCACAAAGCTGGAATCACCGCCTCTACCAAGGCATTGCGCCAGCTGCGCGCCATGAAGAACTTCAAGCCCGACATGGGTGTCAAGGTGATCGAAGACGTGTCCAAAATCAAGGAGGACTTTCGCTTGCAGCTGGCGCCGACTAGGCTCGACATCTATGAGCTGTTTCTGGGACTCCTTGAAGACGAATCTGTCAGGAGCGAGCTGCAACATAAGTACGGCTCGTCTTGCGGCTTTGTGGTCGATCTACTTCAGATATGTCAGCACGAGAGAGACCCCAAGAATCTTTTGGTCTGGTTCGAGATCCTTGTCGCTCTTGTGAGGAGCTACGATGCCTCTACCGAAGTAACCGAAGAGATATTCAAGGCATTTTCGGCCTACTTCCCAATATCCCTGAGGACCTCGGCTACCCCCACTGGAATTACTGCCGAAGACCTCAAGAGCGCTCTCAGAAACTGCTTTGCTGCACACGGGCGGCTCGCCACCTTGGCGTTTCCATTCTTGATGCAAAAGCTGGACCAAGGGGATGCCGTTACCGTCTCCGTCAAGGTCGACATTTTGAAGACCATCAAAGCCTGCGTCGAACAATACGAGAACCCCCAGGTCAATGTTGTCCCTCACATTGAGAAGACATGGAGCTCCCTCAAGTACGAAGTACGAAATGGGGAGGTTAAAGAGACAATCGACGCCACATTGGAGGTGCTCCGGGCCATTGCCAACAAGGTTGATGGCACAAGCACACAAAAGTTCGGGGCATCCATGTTGAAAAACTACATTGAGCTTGTATTCAGCGACACTCGCGAGGACCTATCCAATTCCACATACACCAAGCAGGCAGGCTTGCTTCTTATGACGGTTGTAACTTGCAACGTTAGAGCCTACGTCCTCGAGAGTTCCAATCTCATTGAGTGCCTCCGACAGAATATCCGGCAACCCAAGTCTCCATCCCACACTAAAGATCTTGTTCTGCTTCTCAATTCCGTTTTAAGGGCTCGGATGGATCTTGTGAAGAACCGTGCAAACTTCAACCCCGAAGACGAGAAACTTTTGCAAGCCGAGTCCCATACACCCCTTGAAACCCTGTTTCACGACGTTTACCTTCCGCTCTGGACTAAGCGAATCAACGACCCAAGACTAGAAGAAGTTGACGTTCTTAAGCAAGTTGCTCAAGGATTTGCTTTGATAGTACGTCAGCAAGCAGTAGGCCCAGACGGCCAAGTCTTGCTTCTGTCATCTGTCACCGTTTGCTCGGAGATATGTTCTCTCCTAACACAAAGTCTCACACAATGTCTTTCCCTAAGCTCGAATGACAACAATGTCCGCGATTCTGCTTTGGGAGACGAGATTGTGTTAGCCCTGCGGTCGGTTGTAATGAACTATACGGACGGATACGCGGAGTTCGCAAACAAGGCAAGGGCCGAAATCCGGAAGCGCGACTGGACAGTTCCTTCGAAACACTCGCTGAGAGCTCTTACAGATCTCGTTATGCGTCTGGCCTTCATTGGTTGCTCCGAGATACCCTCTGGTGTCGCCCTCGGTACACCGTCGCAGAAGCCGTTCTCACCTCTCCAGCACTTTATCACTCTTGCTTCGACTGCGTTGGAATTATTCGACACATCATCATTGTTAGGTGCTGCAAGACCTGGAGTTTCAGTGAAGGAGTCCCAAGTAAATGCATATATCATGGCTGCATTGCACGCTGCTATTTTACATTTTCGCGACGCGTGTACAGAAAAGTACAAACAAGAGGCACTGGCATCGTACTCTAAAAGCGATCGAGACTGGGTCGAAGAGTTTCGCCACATGCCGAGAGACTGGCTGCGCCAGCTTCAAGAAACAAACGGGAAATCGGACGAGGCTCTAGCTTCTGTTACAGAGGGCAACCTGGAGGTGTACCGCCAATTTCTTCGACTTAGCTTGTTTATTGTCAGGTACCTATACCTAGCTGACTCTACCGAGGAGTCATCAACCCCCTGGAGTGGACAGACCAGGATACAACTCGCCAACATAGCCGCATTCGTGGTTGGGAGTCTCGATGAAGGGCTACAGAAATCTTGCAAGCTAGCCTCCGAGGCCTTTAATTTATTCCGGGTGGATAAATCGCCTTCTATGCTGTCAGGTCCCAGGGACTCCCGGACAGAACCGTTAACTCTTGGAATATTGAGGGGACTATGGCCGGGTGCTATGATTGAAATGGTGAGAATATCATATAAAAACTACCGATTTGGTTGACTGACAAATTCTGGCAGTACAAACCTGACGGCGTTGCCCAAACATTTATGTGCGACTCTGCCGGTGCTGGATCATTGACATCTCGAGAAAGCCAAATACGAGCGTCCATAGGACTGATTCTTGCTAATAAATACAAAGGGGGGGCGTCAACTTCTGATCCCGATGGCCAGGTGATGGGACAGGTCATGGACTATTGGGGGAAGCAGTTACAGGTGGTGACCACGTCGACAAATATTAGCTCAACCGAGCTCGAGGCATTGATCACTCATGCCATGCACATCATAGCCGGAGCTACCGCCCGCCAAGATAAGAATGTGCTTGGTCTGGTTTCGGTGTTCCAAGAGGTGATTGCAAGCCAAAACGGCGGAACCGTTGCCCGTTCGATAGGAATTCTTGTCCAGAGCAACGACCTTCTTACCCCGGAAAACCATGCGGTAGTTCGGCGCTTCTACAAGCAATGGGTCTACAGCAATCTTGCTAAGCCGTTGTACAACCTCGCATTACCCACCAAGAATGGGTCCGAGGCGGCGATACGATACACTGCTGCAATCCTGTCGATTGCCAGCAACTGCCCATTTACAGTGTACGAAGACGACCTGGAGCCGCTAATCCGGCTCATCATAACGGCTCTGGCCATCCGTACCAGCTTATCGAAGGACATTACCCGGTTGCAGGTGGTGCCGGCGCTTGAGATTCTCGTCGAGGTGCTGGCGAATAACGCCGATTCTCTCAAAGGCCACTTGCGGGCCATCGTCGACTCAGCGACGGCAATCTACAAAGAGTCGTTTCACGAGCACCAAGAGAGGACCAAGCAGGACTCCAAGCCAGCCAGCCGCGCGAGTGTCTTGCACATTGTCATGTGCCGCAAGCTAGTTCTGCAGCTGCTGGCTGCCCTTCCGAAAAAATTCGAAGTGCGCTACCTGCTTCCATTTGGGCGGGTGTTGCGGCGAACGCTGTGGGAGGCCTGCGGAGATCCGATCCGAGAGCTGCGGGAGACTGCACGCCTGGCCAGGAAAAACTGGCTCAAGATCGAGTGATGAGTACGAAACGAGGCTCTCGAGTAGACCGAGCACCTGGGAATTACGCGAGGAAGACCACGGAGGCCGCAGCTCGTAACCTAGACTGGGCGGTTTAGCTTAGATAGCTATATCGAAGGGCTTCCTTCAGGCAACCAGCTTGATGGCTGCCATTTCTTCTTTCTTGTCTTTGGAGCTGCCTTGAACATGCTGAAGTACCGAGGTTTTACTTGGGATGGCGATTTTGTCAGGGGTGCCGCACCCATCGGATATACATACATCATTCCTCATGTTGGGAAATATTATCATTGGGGTTGTTGGCAAACAAGATGGGCACATAGCATACATATGTAGACGATAGAAAAAGCCTGGCGTGGTAGGACAAAGACGATATAACCGCTTCTACTTCTACGAAATAGTAAAACAGGTTGCGCCTCGGCCGTCACGAGTAATCGAGAAAGACAGAGCATACATCGCGGCTCGTGGGGTATCACTTTTCTTTGACCGGGGCTCGCGCGACTGATATTATCAGACATCGAGTTCAACAACAGGCCGGCTTCTATCATCTCGTCTCTTCTGTTTGTGAGGTTCCGTGGCTCATTTTGAATAGCCCGCCAACAACCCAGAATGTTGTGTTTACTTAAGTAGCCTACCAGGCCTCCTTTTCAAGCTTTCCTCCGCTTGCCACCCTTTTTTGTCGGCCCCGGCTCAGCGCTAGACGATGCAGCCTCGGCGGCCGTCGCACCGCTCAAGTTCTTGGCCAAGGCTTCGAGCAGCTCGGGTGTATATGACGACGACGACGACGACGACGCAGCGTCCTTTCCTTGAGAAGCAGTAGCGGAGAGCGTCTTCTGCTCGGCCTCGGTGGGTGGCGCCGCAACGCGCTTAGGGTCCAACTTGCCGACGACGGGCACGGCGCGCGCTAGCATGCTCTGGAAGGGCGGCGCGACAAAGTTGCCGGCCTCGTCGAACCACTCGGCAAACGAGCGCGTGAAGACGAGCTTCTCCGCCACCGCCTTGCCTTTTGCTCCTGCCCCCGCCTCGACCTGGACCGTCACGCGGTACTGCGGCGCCTGGCCCTTGGCCGCCTGCCGCTCCGACGCCGTCCCGATGCGCACCGTCTCGCCTGTCGGCGCCCGCCCCACGTACACGGTCCCCTTCTCCACCGCCAGCAGCCAGAACGTTAGCGCCCCGTTGAGCACCGTATACACGGCCACCGCCGCCGCCGTCGCCCACTTGGTGCTCTCGAACCCCAGCTTGTAGTCCCACAGGAAACACGCCGCCGCGACGGCGAAAGCAGAGTACCCCAGCGCCAGCCGCACGTCCGTCAGCCGGTGCGACTGCGTGAACTTGAGGCTGTTGAGGTAGTTGGGGATGGCGTCGTCGGAGGTGTTTTTGAGGTCTGTGAAGGGGTTCGGGGTTAGAAAGAGATATTCTCCAGGTCCAGGGACTGCATGCATACCTGCGACGTTGTAGACTGTGATCTTCTCTTGCGCGGCTGCCATGGTGGGCAGAATTTCGAGAGAAAAATTGGAGGGAACTAATTGACTGCAAGTTGCTGAAGGGTCGATCGTTCGTTATAATGAGCGACAGTCGGGTTGGGCGGTGGGATGAACAGGTAGGTCGGGAAGCCTCAGCCTGGTGGTGCTGATGGCATTGGGAACGTCCGTACTGGGTGCTGAAAGGCCACCTTGAAGGTCACTGTGAAGTTCGCATGCTAAAGCTGGGCCGCCAAGCTCTAGGTGACAGGGGTCCATGCAGCACGGGCGGGCGGCTTAGCTAAGTTAACTAACGCCTGTGCAGCACAACAGCTGCAACGACACCTCTTCCATCTGGACGTCAGTTGCGAAATCGCCCGCCTTTTTTGACGTTGCGCCCATTGCGAAGCTATTCACGACAGGACACCCACGAAGCGCAAAGATGGCTCAGGTTCCGGTGCAGACGATCCATAGGGATCCCCAGTTATTGTACGGCCCCTATGCGCTACCCCAACACAGCATTGCCGTCTTCTTCCGCTGACATTGACATCGTGCGCTGCAGTTACTGGATCCTCTTGCCTATTACGGCCGTCATGGTACGCGCGCGAACCTCCTTTCCGAAGAACATGCGTTGCTCGTTCTTCTCGTCTCCGCAATGGCACGCTCACAAACCGAATGACAGATCTTGACGGGCGTGCTGCGGCACTACGCGACGGTGCTGATGGCGTCGGCGCCGAAGAAGCTCGACCAGAAGACGACGCGCGAGCAGCGGGCGCTGCTGCGCGGGATCAACGTGCGGGGCAACTTCCATACGCTGGCCAAGCCGTCGTTCGACGTGCGGCGCGACGCGCTCACCACCGCCTACGAGTCGGGTGCCTACCTCAAGAGCCCCGAGAACCGCGGCCAGGCACCGCCCAACCCCTTGAGCGACCCCAGCTCCATGGAGGGCATGATGGGCATGATGAAGAACCAGATGGCCATGATCATTCCCAACACACTCATCATGAGCTGGATCAACGCCTTCTTCAGCGGCTATGTCATTAGTGCGTTGCTTCTCTATCTCTAGATGGCGGGAACATGGGCTGACAAGACACTCTGCACAGTGAAACTGCCCTTCCCTTTGACCATCAAGTTTAAGAGCATGCTCCAGGCCGGTGTGGCGACAAAGGACATGGACCCGCGGTGGATGTCAAGCATCAGCTGGTACTTTCTGTGCATTTTCGGCCTGCAGTCTGTTTTCAACTTTCTGCTCGGGAGCGACAATGGTATGTGTCTATCCTTCTTTCGCGTCGCCGCCTTTCTCGAGTTTATCGAAGCACGCTAACACGCGAGCAGCCGCAAGCCAGATGGCGCAGCAAATGGGCGGCATGGCCCCCAATGCTGGGCAGATGTTTGGCCCGGGCGTCGATCCCGACAAGCAGTTCCTCGCCGAGGCCGAGAACCTTGCTGTTATTGAGCACTATTCTGTCCTTGACGGGGTGGAGCAGCGTCTCTTAGAGGGTATCAAAGTGTAGCTTTTCTTTATTTTTTTTGTAAATAGCAGACTAAACTGCACTAGTACATACAAGCCTAGTCTTATAGACCAACTATCGTATGCGATGCAAGACTTGCTGCCGCTGTTAATGTTGGATTTCTCTTTTGGACTCGCCCATAAATTGCCATTTTCCCCCTTCCTTTTCCCCAACGCCCCGAGGTACATCGTCCTCTCACTCCTCCCACCACAGATAGCAACCAAGACCAGGGCCTTTCATAGACCCAGTGATCTTGTACGGCGGCAGCAGGCTACTTGCCGGTTCTTCGGCAGCGTCGACGGGCCCTGTCGGCGTCTGGTCGTGCCACTCTTCGGATATTACCTGGAAGCGGACCATTTCGTTGTTGTCGTAGTACATTTGCTGGTCCTCCTCCTTCCACACCCAGAGGCCATCGGATGGCTCGCTATAACATAAACATATAGTGTCAGTCAGTCGCTGGAACTTGGCTTCCACGAGGGCCGAGGGGTCGGCAGCCAAGAGAGGGGGGGGGGCCGGGTTGGCGGTCTGGTCTCTCTTACAATTCTGTTCCATCAGGAAGCTCGCTGCAGGGCACAAATATATCGTGGAAAAAGTCTGTGGCAACTGCAGGGGACGATGACTGTCAGTGCCTGTATGGAAATCGGGTAGCGACAAGCTGGGGAGGGCCGCATCTAGGGGGAGCAACTGACGGTGGATGCCCTCTCGCGACTGGCTGGCAATACGTGCCACCATAACCTCGCTGTTAAATGGCCTGAAGACCACCATGCGGAATTCCACTGCGTGTTTGCCGGGGGTTAGCAATAGCCCCGCATTGAAGAGACGAGTAGGAGGGTTCTTGGAGAATGCGTGCTCCTCTCACCATTCACGTTGACCAGGCCGGTGCCATGGCCGATCAGGCCCTCCGATGTCCACAGGATATCCCATAGACATATGAAGAGGCCCAGCTTCTGCACTACCTGTCGCGTTGTTAGCCAGGACACTGTGGCGGCGGGGCAAAGTTGGAACATTGACAGCCTACCTTGTTGGCATATTTGGCATTGATATTGTCCTCAATCGCGGTGACAGTGCTCTTCCGAAAGTCGTCAGGTGCGATCTGTACCAAGTCGGCGATCTTCGTCTGTCCAATCGCATCCGGCGATCAGTATAGAAACATATCAACCAGGTGCGCTAGTCACATAAAATACCCGGTTTTTTTTTTTATAAAAAAAAAAAAAAAAAAAACTCCTTCCGCCCCTTCCCACCCCCTGAAAATGAAAGCGACACGGAGGTACTCACGAGAACAAACATGGCGTGTAAAATCAAAATCTTTGAAGTTATCTTGGCAAATCGTCTCGCCTTGGTTACTCGACGGGGAGGGGCGTTTCGAAGATCTCTGGCGCAGAGGCGTGGAGGCTCACATGCGCTTGCCCGTATGAGGTGGGCTGCCGTCTGAAGAAGTGAAGGGGCGAGGACGCTGCTGGTTTCACGAGGCTTGATCGAAACCTAAAGAGGAGATTAAATTTACGCCAGAGTCGTTTGGCGAATATAAATTCAACAGAAACCCTCAACTTGTCCTTAAGAAACTCTGAACTACATTTTCTAGGCCTTTATCTCGCTCTTGCCCCCACGGTCAGGCGTCTCGTTCACCTTGAGCTCGCCAACTTTTGACTGCCCCACAGGCCGCCACCCCACATTTCTGCCCCTTCCCCTGTTGCCGATCTCACACCGCCTTAGAGGGAGCTAAAACCTTAGGTCGTGTCTTTCCCGAAGCCGTAACATCAAAGCTTCCCTTCCCGCAACTGCTCGAAATAACCTCCAGCCTCCATAACCTTCCCGCAAAAGGAAACGTTTCAGCAAATTAATCCTTCCCTCGGATTTCATACTGTCCCTCCCCTCTTACCTTGTTCATCACAAATTTTTTCTCCTTTTCCACGACGCGCAGAATCTGCGGATTTCCTCCTGCATAGTTCCTGCCCGGTAGCTTGACTTTTCAAATTCAAGTGAAGACACGTTCAACCCGGGTTTGACGCGTTGCTGCTCGCCCACGCGCGTCTGTTCTCATTTCCCCGAAAGTCATGCAAGCCGTTTCGTCTCTTTAACCCAGTCACCGGCCTGGAATACTTGCCGGCTTTTCTTGTTGATCGAGAACTTGAACACTGGTCACGACGCCCTTCTCTCGCAATAACTTGGGAACCATGGCCTACAACTACGGTCCACCTCCCCCGCCTCCTTCAGGCTCGGCACCTCAGAACTCCCCTGCAAGCTACCCTCCATCATATGGCCAGCCGTATCCCCAACGTGGTGGCGGTCATGGAGGCCACAGTGGCCGAGGTCGTGGAGGTGGAGGACAAGACCGTGGGGGGTTCAGCCAGCCAGCTCCTCCTGCTTATAACTACGGTCAGCATCCAGCAGCTCCGTACGGCGCCCAGCCTCAACCGCCCTACGCCGGTTCGCACCCGCAGCAGCCGCAACAGCAGCCGGGAAATTATCAGCCGCCGCAGCACTGGCCACCAGAGCATTCCCAGCACCCACAGCAGCATGGCCCGCAGCCTCCGTCCCATCCTCCGCTGCAGGCTCAAAACTACCATCCGAATTACGCACCGCAGATCTACCAGCAGCCGTACGGCGGGCAGCCTCCGTACCCGCAAGCACCCCAGCCTCCCTACGGCCAAATCTACGCTGCACCAGTGCCACAGCCTGGCCCTCCAGCTCAGGCATGGGGCGGCCACCCGCAGCCACCCCAGAGTCAGAACCCATATGGCGGTGGAGGACGGGGCGGTCGGGCCTACAATGAGCGAGGCGGTGGCAGTAGTCAACTGATGGGGCCCCCAATTAGGATAGGGTTTGACGGAAACAGCGTCCCACAACCTCCCCCTGCTCCAGTGAGCGTTGCATACCCGCCTCAGCCTTATGGCGCACCTCATGGTCCTCCTGCACCGTATCCTCCCGCGCCGTATCAAGGATATCCGCCTCCGGCGCCATATGTGCCGGGATCGGCACCTTACGAGAGTCACCCCAATCACGGTGCTCGTCAGAACAACCGTGGTGGTTTTCACAATGCAAAGTCCCGTGGCCAGTTCGGCGGCGACAAGATGCGCAACCGCAATGCCCGTGGTGCAACCGCGCAAACTCCTCCTACTCACCATCAGAAGCCTGATGCAGCATCTGCGGGAAAGAAGAAGAAGCGTAAAACGAACACACTTGGACTGACACCGGGTGACGAGTCTGACGAGGATGATGAAAACGAGGAGGAGCGTCTTAAGGAGATGTATGGCGACGAAGCACCCAAGTACGCACTTTCCCTCGAAACATTGCTGTGTTACCTGTTCGTATGCTAACTGCGATTCCAGTCCCACCCACCCAACGGACATCCAGAACTGGATCGCAGAGCGTCGCGCAAACTTCCCTACTAAAGCCAAGATCGAGTTGAAGAAGAAGAGCGCGGAACAATCCCAGGCCAGTGACGCCACCAAGGCAACGGACAACAGAGAGGCGCAGCTTGAAAAACAAAAACAGAAAGCGGAGAAGCTTAGAAAGCAGCTCGAGAAAGTTGAATCGAGTATCAAGAGAAAGAGAGAGCAACAAGATGAGGGAGATGAGATGCGGGATATTGACCTGACGTCGTCCCCCTCAAGTGATTCGAAGTCGGATGACGAGAAGCCTGAAGTCATGTCCACTCGTCAGGAGCCTGACAATTTACCTCCACCGCCAAAGAAGGCTGACCCTACGAAGCACTGCAAGTACTATTCAACAGGTGGAACATGCGGCAAGCGGGGCAAGTGCCGCTTTGTCCACGACCCCGCTGTTCGTGAAGCCGCCCTCAAGGAGCGGGAGATGAATGGCGGACGCATGACCCTTCAGCAGCGTCTAATCTTGAACGACAAGGCCCAGGAAGATCTCACAATTATGGAGACACTCAAATATCTGGGGGACAAGGGTATTCTCAAGAAAGAACTCACAGCTAAAGCTTCACGAGTTACAGCAGCGAAAGCAGAGGATGGGCAGAATTCTGCTCCTCAATCTCAGCTTCCTCAGGCTGCCGTTGTCAAGAAGGAGTCCCCTATCAATGGTCTCCCGCCTATTCCGCCGCCAAGCGCAGTCTCCAACAATCCAGCTGTTAAGTACCCTGGATGGAATCTTGGCGGCTACGGTAGTACGGGAGTTGTTCGACCAGGCGAAACTTAGAATGTGCGCAATCGAACGCAAAAACCCGTAAAGTGTTGGTGCCCCGTCCCGGTTTCCACTTTCTATCAGAGGTGCGGCCCAAATTGAGAGCTTAAATAGGTTCCAAAGTTCGAGTCCCGAAGAGCTGTTCCAGATGCGGCGGTCTTGCTAACTAACTGCAGCGTTTTGGCAGTGGCCTGTTTTTGTTTTTCGTCCATATTCTACCACCGATTTCTCCATGGCCATGGTTCTCGACAGTGTCGGGAGCGGCCTGTTAACCTCCTCGTCCGGACAACAGCTCGCCATTGCGGGATCCTAGGTCGTTGCTGGCCACTTCTAATTATAGTTACCGCAACAAGATTCCGCTTCTCGCCTAGTGATGCTGGGCCAAGGGCATGGGCTTTTTTTTTTTTTGTTCATGGAGTGTCATGGCCTCGCGTTTCTTTTCGGAGGGTGGTGATAACCATTCACTTGATTGTTCTACTATCAATAAATAGGGCTAGGCTTAGCATCGGTTTTGCTAAAAGGACCCAGTGGAGAGGACAGATGGTTGGCAATGAGGATTGTACTATAAGTGTATTGCGTGCGTAGCAAGGGGGTTATTCTGACTTGAGCTGACCATTGCTTGCTCGTGAGACTCCAATGCTTCATTTCCATTTGGCTCGGGAGTGCTATCATCCAGACATTTCAACACCAATTTTTGTCTGAACATTTGAACACCCGAAACCAGTGTTCGTCTGAATACACGAACATCCGACATCAATATTAATCTGGTGCAGCCAGTGTACTTGCGGGTTTCAAGTTGAAGGCCTATGAATGACCGATTGGCAGAAGTTGGGCGCTCATATCTGTGTGTGTTTACCTGTGGTCAAGGGATCGCCTCGCCATGGGCGAAGCGGCAATTTCAATTTCGTATAGATGCATCACGGCTCCGAATATCAGTCCCGATGTATTATAATGAGGTAATATTTCTTTCTATACCGCTAGAATGGCATGAACATGACGTCTCTTATCCCAGTATTGCTGGTTTGGACAGAGTATCTAGAACGAGGGAAGGATGAAATAGAAGCAAATCAGAGCTCCGTCTTTGCGGCCCGGCCCTTGCCGCTACCGTTGGCCTTTCTCTGTTCTTTCAGCTTGCTCCACAGCTCGCCGCTCCAATGGCTCTTGTCTGACCGGTACCGCTGGGCCAGCTGTTTAACGTGCCAGTCCCAGCAATCGCCCCCCTCGGCACTACCACTGCCCGCTGTTTCCGCGCACGCCTTGTCCGACGCGGCCGGGCCAAGCGGCCACTCGCCCAGCGCGGCACCCATGTCCCTGTCGAGAAAGTTGTCCAGCAACAGCAGCGCCACCTTGCGCTGCGCCGGCTCCCACTCTGCCGCCGCCTCTGAGGAACCGCCCGCCGCAAGAACCTCCAGCAGGTGGTCCATTCCCCCGCCCGCGAGAAACTCGCTGCGGATCACGTCGTTCTTGAGCAGCCCGCTGACGGCCGCCACGCGCGCTTTCGCCACCGCCGGATCGCTCCGCAGTTCCATTACTCGGAACTCCGTGCTGCCCAGCGCCGACGCCGCCCCCGCGCACCGCTCCTCTTTCAGCACCGCCCAGTGCTTCTCGATCTCGCCCAGCGCCTTGGGGTTGTTCTGCACCGCCGAGCTGATGGCCAGCGCGGCGAGGCGCGCGCGCCGGTTGCGCGTTGTCGTTGCTTCAGCAGAAGTATCTGTCTCCTTGTCCGCAGTGGCGGTGGCGGTGGCGAGGCAGAGCAGCCGCCGCACCGTGTCGTAGTCCTCGGCGATCTTGAGCCCGTAGTAGATGTCGTGCGAAATGTCCTCGAGCGCCTCCAGCGCAGAATCAACGTCGAGCCCCTTCTTGAGCACCGCCAGTGATTGGGAGAACACGCTGCTGCTGCTGTCCTCGGACGGGGCCTGTTTGGGGGGTTCCTTGATCTTGCCCACGGGGTCGTAGGCGGGGGCGTTGGCGGGGATTCTGGGCGCCTGCGCCTGCGCCTGTTGTTGTTGTTCTTGTTGATCTTCTTGGGACTCGGAATCAACGACCACGACGGCGCGCTGGTCGGCGGCGACCTCCTCGTCGGGCACGTTGGTCTTGGCCTCCTTCTCGCCCGTCCACACGTTCAGCCGCACGTGCAGCCCCGAGGGCAGGTCCTGGTCGGCGCGGACGAGCTGGAACTCGTCCGTCGGCTGGAAGACCTTGGGATAGCACTCGGCGGCGTTGTCCGTGTGGCAGATGAGCTCGGCGCTGCTGCCGGCGGACGGTGACGGCGACGCCGCGGACCCGGCAGTGTTTGCCGAGGCAGTGCCCACGAGGATCACGCTCACCAGCGCTACCAGACTGAGCGGTAGTGTGCGCAGTTGGAGTCGGTCCATCTTGGCCTTTTCTTTCCCCGAAGTCCCTTTGTAGTTTCGCTTTCCCCTCTACCTTTCGGGGAGGGAAGGAGATGGGTATAGGTTTTCCCCACGATGCCTCTCTGTTTTGCTATAAAGAGGATGTACAAACTCCGTGAGCTGTAATAAACAGCGTAGAAAATGTGATAATACAATAACGGGTATTCCCGGCGAGGCAGCGGAGATATGTGGTGGGGATTAATGAGAAAGCAGTGCTGCTCGGTATTGGGTGGGGAGAGACAAGTGAACAAGGAGCTGGTAATTGAAGCAGTTGATTCTTCGCTGGATATTGTAGGTAATTTAAACCAGGTAAGGCCTTTCGATTTGTAAATAATTGAAGTGACTCACAAAGGACCTCGGCGAAAAGGACAGTTTGCTGGATTTTCTCAATTTGCCCCTTCAACACTGAGATCGTCTGAACATTGAAGGCTTGAAGCAACACATTGACGGGCCATTCGGTTGGCGACCTGGCCCCTGCGGAAGTCCTTTACTGGGCGGATGGCTATTGGCTAGTGGCTCTGGGAGCTGTTTTAGCTTTCCATTGCTGCTTCACTCAGCACGGCACGAAGATCACGTGCATCTCGCGCTTGGCACACGTGCTGGACAGGCCCAATGCAGCTCCGGGAAGCACTGGACCGCATCACGAATCGCTTCGTTCATTGGCAGTTTCTCGCTCACCAACTCGCCTTCTCGCCAGTGGCTTTGTCTTTCGGAAAGCCAGCAAACCCCGTTGCTGGGCTGGGCCACTATTTTCCGGGGCAATTAATTGATCCGAGAAGCGACGGAACCCGGCGGAGGAAGGAAAGGTATTATGTCCCGCAGTCGCAGTGGCCGTCGGTCCATCCCTCGACGCTCGCTCTAATGGTCATCGCAACAGCAACACAGCACAGCACCATGTTCGCGCTCAGGCAGCGGGCGGCAGCAGTCGCCGCCCGGCAAGCTTTGCAGCCCCGGCAATCTGGGACGAGATCCTATGCCTCGGGAGGTAAAGACACCCACGATGGCAAAGCCGATCTCGAAGCCAAAGACAAGTCGCACGACGCACACGGCGAATCCAGCCACCACCACGACAGCTCCTCCCACGGGAGCCACGACAGCCACGGCGACCACCATGATCACCATCACGCACCCTCGGTCCCCGAGTCAATCGGAGTGGGTAGCCCTAGCTACCGCGAAACAGCGGGAGACGGCCAGTACGTTTGAGAGCGCGAGAAAAAGGCTGACAATCTGACATAGAGCGGCTTCTACATGGCCCTCGGCACGGTCGCTGCATCCATATTCTTCTACTCGGTCTCGCGAATGGGCGAGGACGGCAAGCCATCGGCCATCCACAAGGCCCTGGAGCAGTGGGCAGACCTGAAGGACAAGTGGGAAGTCAGGAACCAGCTTACCACGGCGGCTGTGGAGCAGGCAGGTCGCGACAAGAACATCTTCATCAACGCCCCGAGAAACACACACTATGAGCTCAGGCACCCCGAGTATGTTACCATTTCTCTTGCACCTCTTTCACGAGCACTTTGGGGGCTAGGCAACACGGTTAGAGCTTAATTCGCAAGTGGGAGCTGTAGACGACGGCCCGCTTGGTTGCCCTGCATGCTAATTGGGACCTGCCACTGGGAGAGGGCCGCATGGAGGATGCCTTGGCGAGAGGGCGGTTTCCTTGTCTCCCAGAATCTTCACGAATGTTCCCAAAATGGGCGGGGCAGCTTCCCCGTGGTAGCTACCCCGTGGAAAGCCGACGCTCCCCGCCGGTTGCTCTGCTGGCACAGGTTTCGATTGGTGCACCCCATGCTGACCACGTGACAGGGCCTTTCAACACGGTTCGCCATTCAACGTGCCTGCTGGCCACTACGTGAATATGGACAAGGTAGTGGCACACTACAGGAAGCAGCATCTCGACGAAGAGGAACGCAAGGCCAAGAATCTGGCGGCGGCTGAGTAACGTCGCGCAGCGGCTTGCCCCGATGTCCATACTCGCCGCTGTGGCCCTTTACTCTTACTTTTACTGTATTTAGAGGTCCTCCCGAGGCAACCATCCAAACCGTTCATTCCTACCTTTGCCTGCTTTCCTCAGGCTGTTCCTTCAAGTTTGACTTTGCGCTCCATGCAGCCTGTGCTGCTCCTTCTCCTTGTCGCGCGCCTCCTTGCGTCGCCTCCCCCGAGTTTTGGGTGCTCGGCTCTGCGCTAACTACTCCAACGCAGCCTGCCGATGCACCACCCAGCACCGTCTCCCATCAAACTCTCATGGCCACGCTCGTTTTGCAGACTTCCGAACTGACATCATCAGTACGACAATATCAATTAAAAACATGTCTACCTTAGCCCACCCCATGGGGCAATCCAATATTGGAAAACAACCTGAAGTCGACGAGACCGTTGACCCACAAGTTGCGGCCGAGACATCGTTGTCACAAGTTGAGGCTGGACCTCCTTTGACATCATCTACGCCTGCTACCTCTGAATCATCACAGGGTGCGCCCGGGTCTTCTGGAGCACCGCCAGTAAAGGAATCTGGGCAACAGCATACAGCTCCCCTCTCTGCATCACAAGTCGCCTCTTCCCCACAAGATCAAGCTGGACCGTCTGGAGCACAGGCTACGACTACTGTTTCTGCATCGCAGGCTTCACTTCCACATATTCACTGGGCGGAAAATATCGATAATAAGCCCGCACCATCCATTTTCCGCAGAGGCCACCGCAGAATACAAAGTAACTTTGAGAATATACTTTCAGTCGTGGCGCCACACGGACCGATGGCTTCCGTGCGGGTTGCACAGCGAGCCTCCGCACCGGCTGGACTGCAAACTACAGACTCGACTGCATCGCCAGCAAATGCTACCCTACTCTCTGTACTGGAAGAAGTCGCTCCAACTTGTCAGGTAGCCACGGAGAGTGCCCCTGCCAAGAGTCCCTCTAATCTACGGAATGAACTTGTTACCTCGGGCCCACAGCAGGCTGTAGCTGGAAGCGATGTCCCACAAGTCGTAGCTGGAGCTAGACAACAACATACGATTTCGAGCTCTGAGAAACAAACTGCAGCAGGGACTGGACAGAAGGACGCTGAACAACAAACTACAACAGAATCCGGGCAGCAACAGACCGAGCAAAAAACTGCAGCAGGGTCTGGACAGCAAGACGCTGAACAACAAACTATAACAGGATCCGGGCAGCAACAGACTGAGCAACAAACTGCAGCAGGGTCTGGACAGCAGCAGTCTGAGCAACAACAAACCACAGCAGGGTCTGGGCAGCAAAACACGGCCCCGGGCTCTGGGGTACAAACCGCAACAGGGGGTGGACAGCAACCCATGGACCCGGACGCTATTGAACCGGCGCCATCTGAAGGAGAGGCTTCAGAACCGCCATTCGATGCTGCGAAAAGCTGTAGGGTATGTACTCTATACCTCTTTACTCTCATTCGTTAGCTGACGAGCCCCCCTGTCTAGCCTCCGGCTACCGCCTTTCGATCACCTCCCTCATCTATCGCCGCCGTACGCGTTGGCTTCGTAAACGCTACTATGGGTTATGGCCTCTTCGCCGCGCGGGATATCAGACAAAACGAGGCAATTTTACACGAGGCACCATTCATGACTGCTCACTTCGATGAGAGATTTCCCGACGACATGACCAATACGGCCAGCCAGCGTGGCGCCTACATGGAAGCTTTCCACGCACACCGCAGCAATCTTATCGCCGCGTTTCCCCGGCTGGCTGCCAGACACGGCCATGGGCCGCTCGATTACGCACAGGCCAACGCCTGTTTAAGTAACCTAACCACCCATCTCTACCATGGCCAATGCGATCCGTCGACTGTCACTCAAGCAGAATACGAAACCTTTACCAACACAATCATCCCCGCGGAGACGGTAGTTGGTTCCGACGGCAACGCCTGCAGGGAGTTCTTCCGGGACTACGCCTTCAAGGTGCAGCCCAAACACAGCTCGACGCAACCGGCGGCGGGAGCAGCAGCCTCCGATCAGGCGGGCGCTTTCAAGCAGGAAGCCTGCGTGTACCTCCTCGGATCGCTCATCAACCACCGCTGCCGGCCGTTCCCGAACAAAAAAAAGCCGGCCAGCATCGGCGTGGACGCCAAATACGGCGGTCCCCAGGGCCCCAACTGTGAGTGGCGCATCGGGCCCTCGGCGCTCACGCGGTTCGCCCAGGAAAAGCACATCGTCGTGGACGCCCTGCGGGACATCCGCGAGGGCGAGGAGCTGACGTGGGACTACCACAAGAAGGTGCTGGGCTTCATCTGCCAGTGCGACATCTGCCAGGAGTCCTTCATGCGCCAGAGGTGTCGCGTCCTGTGAGGAGCAACGCGTCGCTGGCTCAAGAAGGCCGGCACAAAGATTAAGGAAACGTGCATAAAGGAGAAGCCCAACCCCTTTGCAGGTTGATTGCCATTCAAGGTCGGCAGCTCGGCAGCTCGGCAAGGTCACCCACCAACGGCGTGCAAGCCGAATCTAACATCCAGCGCAGCATTTGGGTCGTCTGTCCTTTTTCTTTTCTTGTCCATTGTTTTGGATTCACATAGCGCTGTTTAGTTTTCTTCTTTTGTATTGTTTCTTTTTCGAGGTTAAAGCATCTCACGAGCGGTACTCCATAGTATGAGACGAGGCAGGACACACAAGTTTTAATGCTTAATCAAATAAATGATCGGAACGCATTACAAGCCAGCATTTAGGTTGTTCGTTTCATAGTTTCTTTCTTCTTGCTATCTCGTAAACCTCAAGATAGTGTGATTCAGGCATTGCCACAATCCCAATGCCCAACGAGGAGCAAACCCGTGTCCGCTTTTCCCCAAACCCATGACTGACTTGAATGCAAGAACCAACCCCACGTATCCCACAGTCCCAGCCCTTACTTGAGAGGAATGAAACGCGAAGAGTGCGTGGCACCGATACCTGGCCTGCCGTGCTTGACGGGCTTGCTGTAATGGGGGTTAGTGATGCCGTTCAGATCCAAGCGTCAAGCCTGCAACGTACTATGTGATCGAGAACTCTCCAAGGTAGTGGCCAACCATCTCAGGCTTGATTTCCACCTGGTTGAACTCCTTGCCGGAGTAGATGCCAATGACGCTGCCGATCATCTCGGGGACGACAATCATGTCGCGGAGATGGGTCTTGACAAGGTCGGGCTTCTCGTTGGGCTTGGCCTCCTGCTTAGCCTTGCGGAGCTTCTTGATCAGGCCCATGGGCTTGCGCTTCAGGCCCCGGTTGATCCTGCGGCGGGCGCGGGCGTGGACGACATCGCGGAGCTCGTCGGATCCAAGGTCAAGGAGACTGCAGAAGAAAAAGATGCTGGTCAGCTTGGGGGTTTTCTCTTTGTGGCTTGCTTTCGATGCCAGGTGCTGATCTGTCCATCCGTCGCCTTGTTCGTCCCCTCCGCTCCTTCGACGTTGCGGTTCCCAATCCCTGAACGGTCGTGCTGTCTCTCTTCTTTCAAATGCTCTGTCTCCTCGCACGTCTGGGAACGGAGGGGAGTGTACATAGTGTGTGCTTGAGGGTGTGGTTGGGTCACCTACGCATCGAGATCGATTCCCCGGTAAGAGAACTTGCGGAAGGTTCTCTTCTTCTTGATCTCGGCAGCCTCCTCGGCGTTCTACAAACAAGAGCCCTAGTCAGCTTCCGAATCTCATGTTGAGGGCGGCTCTAGGCCCCATGCATGTGCAACAAGCTCGGCAGGCGTTTTCTTCTTGTCCCAAGCCTGACACCAGATGCCGAGGCGATATACGTAGAGAGCTGGGCAAAATTCGCATTGGAAGGGGGGCAACGTACGTATTCGTCAGCCATCTTGGCGGTTTGTGATTATCACGATTTCGCTCTGTTCGATTATCGAAGAGCGAAAAGGCTGCTGGTCGCGATTGATGGGAAGTGTGATTTGGCGGTACACCTCTCGCAAGACACTGGAGCGGAATGGTCGTGCTGCGACCTCTGGTTAGCCGTGTCTCCACCAGCAAAAATTCGTAGGGCTCAGTGCCCTCACAAAACCCCCCCCCCGCCGCGTGATTGGCTTTGGTGGGCTGTGGCGGAAGCTGTGGCTATGGGGCTGAGGCGCTAAGGGTCTGAGGCGTAAGGCACGAGTTCCTGTTTGCCAAGCCTCCAATTACTGACAGTCCAGAGTTCCTTATCAATCCATCTTTACAGAACATCTAAGCCAACATATCGCAGTTATTTCGTTCTGCTGTCTGCTGTCATTTTCTCTAACTGCATAAAAGCTGCGTCTTCTTCAATGTGCAATTTTATCGCATTCTGTATTTCTAGATTTGATCTGTTACTATCGTTCCTACTTAATCTAGCAGTTACCGTTTGCTCATCACAACGACAGCAAACCCAGGCTCCTAAATTTGCTCAAAGACAGACATGCTTGAGAGCGCCTGTCCCGACTGAGAGAACATGCAATTGTCCGCGCAGGACGAGCCCAGGTTCGCATTGTGAATCCAAGCTGGTTCCCAGTAGAACAGGCCTACGCCACCCTTGACTCCGGCCACTACGTTAGCAACGTCTTTGATCCACGTTGCCTGCCCTGCCGCTGAATAGGGGATGCTACGAGCGTCAGACGGGAACGATGTCTTGGGTGCCGGACATGATGTTGGCCAATCCGTCTCTGCAACAACGAGGTCTTTTCCCCATCCATTGGCCAAGTTGGTCAAGCTGGTCTTGAGCGCCGACAGGGTTGCCGAAGACGAGTAGAACGGATAGAACGAGACGCCGATCATGTCAAAGTCCGAAGACACAAGTGTTCCTTGCTTCAGCACATTTGTGTACCAGTTGTTTTGTGTTGACCAGTTCCTGCAGATTTGTCAGTTATAGAGCTCTACGGTGGTGCACGGCAAAGGACAGCACGTTGAGACAAAGTCTGGGGAGGTTCGTACCATCCATTATCGAGGTGGATCATTATCTTGGGCTTCGGGTTGAGCCTCGAATCCTTGACGGCTGCCGACGCCGAATGCAAAAGCCGGGCGACATTGCCCCATGATGATGTCCTCCCCGTTGGCCAAAGCAGACCGGCGGCGATCTCGTTTCCAATCGATATTATCGTCGGTTGTACCCCCACATCTTGGAACTGGTTCGACACATCAAGCGTATAATTGTACAGCTTCCACGAGAGGTCGTCAATTCCGGTGGGCCATCCTGCCGGGATGGCTTGATGTCCGGGATCTGCCCAGGTGTCGCTATAATGAAGGTCGACATAGACCCCGAGCCCGGCCGACTTTGCTCTCTTCGCAAGCGCGATGTTGTAAGTTAGGTTATAGTTCCCACCTGCTGGATTCACCCAGACCCTCTGCCGAACCGTGTTGACGCCGCTCTCGGCGAGGATTCTTTCCAGGGGCTGCGCGTTGCCATTGGCGGTTTTGTACGAGACGCCGGCCTTTTCTTCGACAGCAACAGACGACCAGTCCACGCCCTTGTAGGTGAGCGCGGCATTGGTGACTGAAGCACCGAGCAGAATAACTGGCAGCGCTGAGAATATCATCGTGTTTGGAATACCAATTTCGCTGGGACCAACATCACGTTCAAACCATGCGGTGGCAAGCCACTTCGTATTTACTTACTTATTCACTGCGGGAAGTTACCGAAAGGAATCCCGCTCTTTGGAAACGTCGCCCATGATTGACGGAAACACTGCATGCGGCCAGAGAATTCCCCAGA
The DNA here is from genome assembly GCA_033439765.1 of Lasiosphaeria ovina. NCBI lineage: Eukaryota > Fungi > Ascomycota > Sordariomycetes > Sordariales > Lasiosphaeriaceae > Lasiosphaeria > Lasiosphaeria ovina. The sequence continues at coordinate 2,381,684 of JAULSN010000009.1, forward strand.
TTGGCCCAGCGTCCAGTATACACGTTGCAGGGACTCGGTTCTTGGCAACATATGGATTGAACCGTCCAGGTCCCGTATTTATACGGATTTGACTACCGACTTCCCGGCCGTGTCTCTTTTCCGCCAGTCAATATATTCCAAACTGCAACCCCACACTCGAGGTTCCCTTTAAGGGGTTACCGGCGCGCCCAACCCCTGAACGTAGGAGCTCGCATCCCCGGTATAGTTTGGCGGCAGTCTCGCATCAGCGAATCTGCCCAGCAGCGGAGGTGGCTCACTTATACGCCGTTGGGCAAGTCCCGCCAATCATACACCACACCAATTTTTGTAATTCCGGGGACGCCACCCATTTGAGCCTCGCCTTCACGGCCATTTGACGGCGAGAACGCCTTGCATTTTGGACACCGGCCACATCATCAGGGCAGCTCTTAAAGGTACCAGGCAATTGGAGACCATTGTGTTCTACCTACTTGTCGTGTTTCTTCCTAAACCTTCGAGCAGGACATGACTGATGGTCGGATAAAGAGAAGAGTGTAAGGCACGCGTTTTTATATTCGATCAATTTCTAAATCGACACTAGGTAACATCCGATCCTGATACGTCCATGATGACATGTTTCTAAAATGCTGGGAATCTTCTCATTGCCGCTTACTACTCGTTGTCCGCCACCCTCCATACCAACTTCTCTGCGGATTGGGCCCTGGACCTAAGCGTGTTGAGGGCGTTTTGAGCTCTCTCGAGAAGCGTTTTACCTTCAATGATCCGCTGCTTGTTTGGCTGTACCACTCCCTGCTCCAGGAGGGTGGGCACGATCTCTGGCTGAAGGTGGTCTCTGAAGAAGTCACTCTGTTACGATCCGTTAGCCAATTGTAATACCGGCGCGACCCTGACAAGATTATGCGTACCTTTTCGTGGTATAGATTCGCTCTTGTTCCTCTCAGCTCAACGCCTTCCTTCCATTCGTCTACTAGGACCTTGTTGACGTCACCCTCGTACACCGGGGGGTTGTGCTCGCTTGCATGGACGTAGATGACGGGCAGCAGAATGGCGACCTTGGTTCCTCGCTCTGCGATCTTGGCCAGGGGCCGCAACGTTTCCTCGGTGGAGGCGATGCAGTCGAGGACAAACGGCACTTTCGGCCCGGATGACTCAAGCCTGGAAACATGTGCCAAGATCTTGTCCAATACATCAGGTTGGCGGTAGTCGAAGCAAGCCTTCGCACCCAGTGCCCGCAGGCTATCGTGGTGCTTGCCGCTGGCGACGGCAAGTATGTTGCGATAACCCCAGCGCCTGAACACCTGTACCGCATACAGGCCAACGGAGCTGGCGGCTCCCCAGATTAGAATGGGCGCTGCGGCTTGGGGCGGCTCCCATCCCTCGGGGATCGGCCACGGCAGCTGCAGCCCGAAGTCCGTTGTCGCAACCTCGAATACCGTGACCAGATTCGTGGGCACGGTAACCGCCTCTTGTAGAGTCAGTTTGCTTTGAGGAAGCAGCTTGCTAACCGCCCACACCTGCACGGTGAGGTAAGTTCGGAAGGTCCCCTCCGCGGCCGCCGGCGGGGTGAAGCCGAAGACCTTGTCGCCGACGTGCAGCTCCCGAATTGCATCGCGAAGGGGGGGCAGGGCTGTTGGCGGCGGCGGGCCGAGAGCAACGACTGCCCCCGCAAAGGAACTGCCCATGAAGAACGGGTACTTGGTTATAGCCAGCCCGCCGTCGGCTCGGTGTAGGTCGAGCGGTGTCGACGACGTCCACTCGACACGCACCAGGACTTCGCCCGCGCCAGGGGCTTGAGTCGGGCAGCTGATGATGCTCAGCGGGGCACGAGGCGCCGTGGTCACGACCGCAGGGTGAGTTTCTGGGACGCCGGCTGGAAGAGCCATGTCGTGCGTGAGATTTGGTTCTGATGGAAAGTGTGTGAAGCTTTAGCAAAGACGTCAGAGACAGTACAGCAAGGCAGCTTGGAATATTGCCATCCAAATTTAATCTTGTAGATATGACCAAAGATTATCTATACCGGATTTATAGACGAGATTCATAATGTCAGAACATCAATTCAAATATCGAGGGGTCGATGGGAGCGATTGGTGCAATGTTTCTAGAAGGCTCTAGTGATTGGGATCCAAGGTTGCAATTAAGCCCGGAATAGGCAATGTTCAGCCAGTTTCTGGGAAAATGGAGCCAACAAGTGACGTGACGCCATCACCAGGCAGCCAATACGCGGAAAAATCTTCTGAGATACACCCATTCTTGCTTACCAAGTAAGCATCATGGCGCGTCGTAGTCTATATTTCCGAACTCGGAAACACCGATGGCATAACTATTCATAATGAGACTCGCCATATTTGTCTTCAAGGACCACTTCCGGAACTCGAAGCTGAAAAATGCAAATTCATTCGTCTCCCAATGTAACGTACAGTCAGTTACCATGACTTGAGCAACGCGTCTCCCCGAGGCCTGGCGCTGAACAGGCCATGAGTTGATGATGATCGACCAAGGCTGCCAGAAATTGGCAGAAGAGGATCGAGCCGCACGGTTACACAGAGACACGGGATGTGAAGACGCGGGAACGACAATAAACCCGACGACGAGGCTTCCGATTGGAATCGCACGCCCGTCCTTTCTGTACACGTGTGTGCGCTTTAATAAAGGGGGAAAGAAAACGAGCACGAATAGGTGCCTAGTTAGGATAAATATGGACGTCAGGACTAACCGCCGAGTCCGAAACCCATTTGTTACTAATGGGAGGCGGCGGTATGACTTCAGTGCCGGGTTACCCGTTTGGATGAGTGAAGTGGAGGGCACTGTCAAGAGTGAACATGCCGTGTGGAGCTTGTTGTGCTTGCTAAGTTCCATGTTATCCACAACCGTGGCTAAGTGCAAGTTGGAAGTGCAAGTGCAACTGAGGTTAGGCCGATAGCCAAGGTACGGACCAAGTACGGATCCTTGGGCACATCCATGGCGTGCGAGCCTCAGACATGCAACGAATACCTAACTACCAAGGATCAGTGTATACATGCACCAGTCGCTTGCGTCAAGGCAAGGAGAGAACCCAAGGAAATTGTCCCTACCGGCAGCGTGCCCAAAACACCCCACCCATGACGGACCTCAGTGTGACGTTGAAACCGATCAAACCGTCTGGGGACAGCCACAAAAATGCCGGAGCCGAGCACCTGCCCTGGGGCTTGCAGCAACAGTGGGCCACCGCCTACGAAACAAAAACCCGGGGCGCATAACCAGCCCACACAGTGCCCGCAACAGCCCTGTTTGTTTCCAAAGAACCCGCCTGAGCCTCCAGTCACTGAATTCACTTGTGAGATATGAATCTCGTCATATTAGTACCTGGTCTTTTCGCTCCTCTCCTCTTGAGGCTGCTATCCAGCCAAGCTATCCAACACGCCGAGCTCCCCAGCTTGTCTCTGTGCCTCTTCCTTTTCGCCTCCAGTAGGAGGAGCGCAGCAACAATGGAACTCCGATCGAGTCTCTGATTGGCTTGGACCTGTGCAGGTGGAGGGGCTCGGAACTCCCACAGTACGAGTACGGGTCCCCGCAGAACACACCCTTTGCCAAGAGCTTGGCTGAGAAACCCCTGGCCTGGCGGAACGGCCCTCCTAACTGCTTTTGGGTTGCGTCAATCCGCGTCGCGAGAACTTCTTTCAGCAAACCCACGACGCAGCTACCTACTTGCCAGCTCCAACCCCAAGCACTGCGCCGTTAATCAGTAAATGCGCCATCTGCAGGCCTAAAACTCCGTGCGCCACCCAGAATGCAGTATCTGGCCTTCTAGCACAGCCTAGGAACCCATCTGCAAAGGCTCTACCGATGCTGCCGAAGTCTAGTTCCAACATAAGGTAGCTTTATAAGCCTTTGCGCATCGAGGCCTCTGTCCCGGACACTCGCCTCGCTGCAGTTTGCAGCATCCAGAATATCACCCCCACCATGCCTTCCCACAGGAGAGTCCGACTCCTCTTCTATGCTGTCCTGGCTGCCGTTGTCATCCTGCTCTTCTTCACCTCACACCTGCGCCGGACGAGCCCACAAGACACGCGGACATCCCGAGACTTTTATCACAAAACAACCGATGCCTTGGAAAAGACCCAAGGGGTCATGGCCGGCGACGGCACCCTAAAGCCCGTCGAGCGGCACGACCACGACGCCGATGGCGACATAGACGAGGATGACGAGATCGTTGCCAAGGCCATGGCCGATCGCCTCAGAGCCGCCGAGCAAAAAGCCAAAGACATCGCCAATGCCAAGGCCCCCAACAAACCCGACCCGCCTTCGAATGTCATCGGTGTTGGAAGCTCGGCAAGCGGGCAGAAGAAGACGGACGATGCACTTAAGAAGCAGGATGGGACCACAGACACTGACGAGAGCAGTGATGTGGCTGAGCTGGACGCCGAGATGGACTCCATCTTCGCGAAATCTCCCGGTAAGAAACCTCTGTTCCTGCCCGCCTTGTGGTGCTGGAGCCGGTTCGCGTGCTGACTGTGTGTCCCGTCAGTGATCATCTTCTCCAAGTCGTACTGCCCGTACTCGGCCAGGGCAAAGGGCGTCTTGATGGAGAAGTATCTCATCGAACCGAAGCCCTTCGTCGTCGAGCTCGACCTGCACCCACTCGGCCCGCAAATACAAGCGAGGCTCTTGGCCATGACAGACCGAAAGACGGTGCCCAACATATTAGTCTATGGCAAGAGCATTGGTGGCGGCGACGAGATAACTGCCCTGGACAATGAGAAGACGTTGGCTGCCAAGATCAAGTCCATTGCTGGCAAGCGCGTCGACGTGACGGAGCGCTTTGTCGAAGACGTCCAAAAAACAAACTAGTTTTTTTCGGTCAACCCTGCTTGTGTCTTGGGACTATCACAACACCAAAGACGGCCAAAGCTCGATGCCAACATGTTATTGGTTGGTTTAATTACTAATTCTCAGGGACGACCGTTGTTGTACACTTGGTGTCGGTGAGCTGGGCTTGGATTTCCGGGTTTCACCAAGGATTGATATATATAAATATATATATATGCTGCATTACTCGGCGTTGGGGATCATTTGGGGCGGTGGGCAACGTGTACAATTTTGGGGGACGGATTCATACGCGATAATGCACATGCTCCCGCGGCTTGTACATACCCCTTTTAAGATTGTGTACGATAAGGAGATCAGGACCAGCTGGAGTCAGTACATCTTGGGACGAATGGAATTTCACTTACGCAAGGAACTGATGGGACGACAGCCTGCCCCGATCCAATGATTGGGCCCGTGATGACGAACAAGACCGGACGAGCAAATTATCGACGAGCGGCGGTGAAGGTGTTGATTACACAGACGTGGCCGGACTGCTCGGCCCCCCCTCTGACACAGCTATAACGGAGAACGATTCTTTTCGATTGCAGCTCGCTATGTGCCTTGAACAGATGTCGAATCCCTCGGGCCAAATCGTCAGTCCATTGCACGCCCAAGCTTTTCTTTGGCAACGTCGGGAGGCGCTTCCCCCTTAAAGCAAGCTACGAGGCCCCCTTGCGTGCCCAGCCGCTGCCATTTTGCTCTAGTCTCCATTGCACTCTTCTCTGAAAAATAGCAGGAGCTCGTAGGTCTTGCCACTAGCCACGTCGCGCTGCTCTTGGCCGACTCCCACCCAAGTGACTGCACATGATCTTGGGACCCCATCCTCCTTGCTGGCGGCCTGTCGGCCCTCACCACGCCTCTTCAACTGGCTTATTGCTTTCTCTCGTTCTGTATCCTTACACCTGGCATGATACTAGCGAATACCCCCCAGAAACCCACATACTATACTACACTGGATGCCGGCCCCCACGCCGCCCGCCACCAACCAGCCATGTTCCCTCCTGAGATCGTCCTCGCGATCGCCGAGTTCGCCGACCTCGAGACCGTGTCGGCCCTGTCACGCCTGTGCCGCTCCTACCACCATACCATCCTGGGCTACCAGAGCTCCGTCGTCCAGGCGAAGTTGAGCCGCCGCGGCGTGTATCCCCTGCTGCTCTCGCCCCGCGGGACTACCATCTCGACCGCCAGCCCCGAGCGGCGGATCCTGCCGCCGCATACGTTAGCTGTCATCCAGGAGCTGGACAAGCGGTCACGCCATATCGACGCCATGGCCGCCGTCGGCGGCCCGCTGCTCAAGGAGCTGTGCGCGCACGCCAGGCCCCTCGACGACGACGAGATCGTGTGGCAGAGGCTGGCCGGCGCCATGAGGCACGGCTGCTTGCTGGCGGACCGTCTGGCGGACTGTGTGGTCGATTTGACCGATGGGCTGGAAGATGATGAAGAAGAGGCGAAGAACGTCGACCCTGGCAGCGAGACCAGAGCAGAAGGCAGCACGAGCAACAAGACACTGGATGGATTACCCGCTGAGACAGTAAAGACGGCAGCGCCAGCAGCGCCAGCAGCGCCAACCGCCCGCGACGTGCACATTGGCCAGCTCAAGCTTATCCTGTCCCTGTCGATCGCCGACCTGTGCTGCCTGTACATGGCGTCGTTCATGAGCGGATCCGCCTACTCCAGAGCCTACATCTCTGCGTGGGATCCGGCATGCTGGTTTGTTACCGCGCCTCCCCTACAAGACATAGACAAACGCAAGAAATGCAGACCCGGGGGAAAAGCTGACATGTAACACGCAAAACCACGCAGGGAACGCGAGTTCTCCTTCCGGGAAGCGTTTCTCCGGCGGGGCAGCGTCGTGCTGTGGTCGATTCTCCCGCGCAAGCGACCCTCCAACTCCAGCTCGTCGGGTAACGATGATTCACCTGTCGGGTGTCCTCAGAGCTGCCGACAACGGCCCCTGGCCGAGCTGTTCGAGGCGGAGATGGCCCGGGTTCGCTCGCTGCCGCCGCCGCCGCCGCCGCTGCCCCTCCTCGCCATGCCGATCCTGCGCGAGATGCGCGAGCTGGAGCGCGAGAAGCTGGCGTGGCTGACGGGCGGCGGCGACTACGACGCGCTCGCGCTGCTGATGGCCGACAAGGATATCCCGTCGCCGCCGCGTGACGGCGAAGACCTCGTCCTGCCTAACCTCGCTGGCGCGGTTATCGATGTCTTCCTGCACAAGTCGCCGCCGCCGCCGCTGCCGTACGGCCTGAAGGAGGACCTCGGCGGCACCGCGGCTCGCATGACGATGATATTTTGGGATGGCATTTTGACTGGACTGGACTGGCGGGCAGGTGTGTAAAGAGAAGGAAAATTAGGGTACCTAGGGGGGTGTTGCGTGGGAGACATTATTTCTAGGGGGTTTGGCCTTTTTTCAGTTTAAATCCCCTAATTACTTGCCGCTCTATTATAATTCGCTTGATTTGCCGGTTGTGCTTGATTGCCTGGGGGGGTTTTGAGAAAAGAGACCTGTATTGTTTTATAAAGAAATAATATGCATTATTATTTTGTAAAGATTACAGAAAGTCTAGTATTGCGGTAACAAGTGAATAACCCAGGACACACTCGCCGTCTGTTATTCCCAGCCTGCTTTGGATTTCAACGAGTACCAGCCAGCGTACAAATAAATGACCTACCCCTTTATTATTGCGAATGATAGTTTTCACAAAGCAAAAGCAAGTCTACAGTTAAAGCCAAGAGCGCCTTTCCATACCTACCTAGGTACATATGACCGCGCAGAGCAATTTGGAGCGCGGGCTCATGAGCCGGCCCACGGATTCGTGGTGACGTCGAAAGTCAAGTTGGCAATGGCAATGCCACTGGAGGAGGCCTCGGCTGGCTGTGCCGTCGCGGGCGTTGCGGCATCGAAAGTGAAGTGTGCAATGCTGCTGAAAAAATCCTCAGCTGGCTCTGTCTTCGTGCGCGTCGTGGCGTCGATGGTGCTGCCTTCGATACTAATGGAAGGATCCTCGGCTAACTCTGCCGCCGCGGGTGTTGCGAAATCGAGAATGAAGCTGTCAATACTGGAGGAGTCACCAGCGAAGTCAGCTGCTGTGTCTGTCTCGACATCGAAAATGAAGCTGAAAATACTACTAGAAGAGTCATCGGCTAACTCTGTCGTATAAGTATGCGATTCGGGATGAGTCGAGGACTTCTCCTCTAGCCCGTCACCGTTCGAGTTTGTTGCTGGATGGGGCGGGTTAGAACTAACCCACGGGTTATCTTCGAGCTCGGTATAGAATTTGCCTGCCTCAGGAGCTCTGTTGCTCTGATGGCCAGAAACAGGGTCGGGGCCTTGTCTTACTTGTGGTTGGAGGTCAAAGGAGGATCCGAAGCTGGCCTCTGGTTTGACCTCTAGGAAATATCCGGTGCTGGCCTCTGGCTCATAGACGTCAAGGAGGTGGACCGGGGCTGCTTCGCCAGCCAGGCACGCCTTGGTCGAGAATTTCTTGGAAAGCTTCTCGGCCTCGCGTTTTGCCTTCTGGATGCCCCCTTTGGCTTGCGACATAGACATCCGTGAGCCGCCACGCGCTGCCATGCCGTACCGGATGGACTCTTCGGTTGCGTGGGGTGCGGGAGCCAACAGGGTGTATTCTATAAGAGAGCTCACACAGAATTCGCCGGCTTCGAAGATTATGAGATCCTCCTGCTCGGGCTTGATTGCGGGTGCCGCGGCTTTCTTCTTCTTCCCGAGGCGCGAAGCCATAAAAGACACGGAGGGCCACTTCATATTGACTGTCCTATTGGGTACTAAGATACAAATAGGGCCAAGATTAAGGAGCCGAAGTCGAGCTCGCTAGCTGCTGAAATGCTTATGATACCTCTTGAATTAAGCCCACCAGTGGATTCCGAGTTGCAGCAGAACTACGAATTCCATGTAAACCCAGCCGAAACCGTCGTTTCGGGAAACAGGTCAGGACTACCTCACAAACGACCGAGTCTTGGGAAATTGCATGTTAAATTGCGAGAGAACGGACTTGCCGAGTCCGAAACAAAGAGAAGTTGCTGCAGTCGATAATGAAATTGTTATAGACTAGGAGCGACAATTTTGGCACAAAGGAGCCGAGCAAAGACCAAAGGGGCTGTGAAGCCATGGCATTGTCTCGCCAGCCAGTATGACAGTAATAGTAACTTCCTTTTGTCGAGTAGAGCTGGTATATAACGCAAACAGGCCCACGCCCTCCTCGCGTGAGCCGAAGTTGTTTTGGAACAGACAATACTGTACATACAAATCGAAAATAAGTTCCGTTCGAAAACATCAAAACAACATCAACAGGAAATTCACAAGAAGAGGCAAGAAAAAACAGGGAATAGAGCAACACAAAATGTGTCAGTATACCGCTGTCCACTACACGTGTGGGCATTGGAAAAGAAAAGGCAAGTTCCAGGAATGCAGCCGATGGAGAGAGATGATCAAGAAAGCAACGTTCCGCCAGCTCCTCTTTGGTAAGGTCGGCTCGTGTCTGGATTTGAGAGAAGACGCCATCCCCATGCGGAGCCAATGCTACGAGTGCCGGGTAGGTAAGTATCCTCACAGAAGCCGCTCAGAGGCTGCCGCTCTCAAGTCCAGCATCCGAGTCGTAAAAGGGACAGCGCGCGGAACAACCGGCGTCTTCCTCGAACAAGGCGAGGCTCAGGCGGCCGCAGCCCATGAGTATCCAGCGGCTGCCAGCGACTTTCGCCTCGCACAACACGGCGAAGCCTCCCGCGCTGCCACGGCGGCCCGGGACAGCCGCAGAAACGGCGGCCTCTATGACAATCCTCACCTGCCTCGCCTAGACACCAGAGAGAGACGCGTAGCCACAAAGACCCCACTGCGCCGCATCCAGTCCAGGACCGGAGACATACTTTGGGTGCAGAGCTTCGACGACGACGAGCCTGCCGAGCCTCGCGCTCAGCGTCCAGCAGCGCCGCTCCTCCTCAACAAGCCCCTGCCGCCGCTCCCGCTCGAACCTTACCCGCGACCGCTAGAGCGCAGGCCGGCAGTCAGGGGCACCACGAAACAGGGAGGCAGCTCCTACCTCAACCCCTACGCCGGGGCGGAAGGTTACAGAAGCCAGAGACTCGTAGGCAAGGTGGAGCATGTCCGAGACGGCTGGCCGCACATTGGGCTCGAATCTCGGACGACGCAGCACCAGCAGCAGCAGCCGCAAAGGGTAAGACCAAAACTGAGACTCGACACTAACCTGCCCACAGCAGACGAATGGGTCCAGCAACAGTATCGTGTTATTGCCCAGCACGGGCAGCAGAGTCAGCAGCAGCAACTACAGCAGCGTCCGCAGCAACAAGAAAAACAACAACAGCAGCAGCAGCAGCAGCAGCAGCAGCAGCAAAAAAGCCAGCAGGGACACGTCTGGGAGGGGCCAAAGTACAAGCAGAAAAAGCCATCCGTAACGTCCGTCCGGTCCGGCACGTCGTCGACCAAGAGCTGGCTCCGGCGGCTGGTCAGCCCCAGCAGCCCCGACGACGAGTGGGTGTCGCTGGATGCGTCTCGCATCGAGCAGGGCCGGTAGGAGGCAAGCCACGCAAGCGAAGACAAGGTAAGGCAAAACAAGGCAAGGTAAGGCAAGGCGGTAGGTACCCAGACAGAGGGTCTCCTCTCATCTGCCTACGTATATATCAGCTCCTTTGTTATACAGCAAGGAAGGTAGATACCAGGTAGGGGGGGACGGTAGGTGCATCTCCGGGCATAGTCGCAAAGGCGTTGCTTCTTTGTCAAAGCATTGGGGATTTCGAGATCATCTGTCAGGTAAGTCACCAAGAAGGTAGGATGGAGTCTTTGTTGCGTCGTGTTATACAGTGCTGGATTGTGCCATGGCAAGAGACGAGGTTATGATGAGTTAATGAGACGCAATTAGCATAAACCTTTATAAAAATAGAAATAAAGATAAAGCATTGTTGTAAAGACTATTGGCCGTTTTGTTGCCGAATTTATCGTGTTTATTGTAAAATGTTGGTGAGTTTTTGTACTGGGCTGGGTTGCCAACAGAATTCAGTGCCAAAGAATTGAGGCTGCCCCCCGGGCTCACCTCGGTGAACAACCCCCCCTGGTCGCATCATGCCACTAGCCAGCAAGACCAAGCTGTGGACCCGCTTTATTGTTTTGCCGACCTCGACTCTCTAATTCGGCATCGAAATTTCTAACCTTGCAGCATCCAGCCTAGCGAATCGTCAAACCACCACCTCCACACCCGAACTGCCTCGAGTCCGCAGCCCAATCCGCCGCCCGCCATGAGCAGGGCCCTGCTGCGCTCCGCGCTGGAGCTGCGCACGCCCATCACACGCTTGCCACCGCCCTTTCTGCTGCCCATCCCCATCCGCTCCCGAGCCAACGCCCTGGCTGTCGCTCCCGCCGCCGCCGCCGCCACCGCCCGCTTCTTCAACCAGACGACACAGATCGTCGACCCGCCCATCGCGTCGTCCATCCTCGCCGACGCCGGCCGGACACCCACACAACCCCCCACAGCACCAGCCCCAGCAGCAGCACCGGTGGCGGGCATCTCCAAAATCTCCGCGGCCCTCTCCACGCAGATACCACAACCGCCGCCGCCGGCACGCACCAGCACGGAGCCGCTCAGCGAGTCGGTGCGCACGCTGCTGCCGCTGCTGGCGGCACAGCCGGGGCACTACGCGACGGCGCATATCCACGGGCGGCCGTACCTGGTGACGGCGGGCGACCTGGTGCGGCTGCCGTTCAAGATGCCGGGGGTGGCGCCGGGCGACGTGCTGCGGCTGACGCGCGCCACGGCCGTCGGCAGCCGCGACTTCACGCTCACGGGCGCGCCGTGGGTCGACGAGCGCGTCTTCGAGTGCCGCGCCGTCGTGCTCGGCACCGAGTCGGAGCCCATGCGCGTGCTCATCAAGAAGAAGCGCCGCCAGCGCCGCGCCAAGCGCGTCGAGAGCAAGCACCGCTTTACCGTCCTGCGCATCAGCGAGCTGAGGATCTGCGGCGAGGTTGTGGCTGCGTAGCTGTGATATGGGGGAAGGGGTGACGGACGGCGCCGTCACGGGACGGTATCTTGTTTGAACAAGAGGTTGGCTGGCTGTAAGATGATGATTTGGGAGGGGGGCTCTGCAGACACAGACGCATGAAATACGTGCCTTGCAGTGCGTTATACATAATGTACCATGCTTGTTCCGCTGCGTTTGCCATGGTGAATGCAGCTGCGTGGTTCTGCTCGACATGTCCGTCCTTCCCCTTTCGGTGACGTCGTGGCCGCTGAATCTAAAGGCCGTGTCATCGGATTGCGTGTTGTAGTATCTCTCTGCCATTGTGCGTGATTGCCATTGACAAGACTTTCGAAGCGTTTAAACCCAGTTGTACATGAGACACATCACGACTCTACACGGCGATACCGACATGGCAAAACCGAGTCGGCTCTTTGCTGACCGCAGAAAGACAACGCGGTAGCAAACGTGGCGCGTGGCAGTGCAGTGCAGTGCAGTGTCATAATTCATCATGCGACACGGCAGACATGTATAGTCAGAGAATGACAGAAAAAATCCGTGGATGAATGGACAGAGCAGTATGGACAGCCCGCCTCTTCCCGCCTCAAGTAGAGTATCTATACACACATGAATACATATACGTGAAAGAAACCACTCCGCACACTCCAGCTTGGCTCTTAATCCCGCCTCTATGGACACGACACGAGGAGATAACGAACGACGACAATGAAACAGGGCAGACAGCTAACGAAACAAAAAATAGTCGATGACAATAATAAACGGCTGTATCTGTTTTCACAACATGATCCCTTCTTTACTCAATCAATGAATCAACCAATCAATCTGCCACCCTCTCTCTCTCTCTCCCCGTCTTACTTGGTATCATAACAAAAAAAAAACACTCCAAAAGAAAAGACTCTCCTTCAAGCTCTCGCATTTGTCCAACACGAGACTGTCCATCCAAAGCTTGAGACTTGGCGAGGGAAAACAAGAACAGAACACTACATTGACAAAAAAGAAAACTCCAAACTCTTTCCAACTCCCCTCCAGCCTCTCGGCTCACACATCAATATACAGAAAACTTCCCGTTTCCTCACCGCCCCTCCAATCTTTGTACAAAATAAACTGCGTTTTTCGAGTTTCCGACACAACACAAAATCCACAGCCAGGCGGGTCAGCTGCTATTATTAAAGGCGACCTCAAGCTATCGCCATCGTCACCTGGCACCAGCACCAGCAACGGCGCCCGCATTGTTACTGCCGCCGCCGCCGCCGCTGCCACCACCGCCACCACTGTTCGCCGTGACGGCCTTGCGGACGCTGGCCCAGTAGGCGTTGGGCCAGGTCGAAATGGCCTCGCCGTCGGACGGCAGGCGCTCCTTGCAGCGCTGGACGACGCTCTGGATGATGCGGGCGAGCAGCTCCTCGGTGACGGGGAGGACCTTTGCGGGGTCGGCGGCAACGACGGCGGGGTCGAACTCGAGCGGGTAGAGGAAGGGGTCTGTGTGGGCGAGCAGGTCGGCGCACGTGGGGCGGTCGCGCTGCTCGCGCGCGAGGCAGCGGCGCATGGTGCGCAGCAGGCTGGGCGGCACGCGCGAGCCGTCGTCGGTCACGTCGGGGAACTCAATCGCATACCCCCAGTTGATGATGGCCTGGCACCGCGCCATCTGGTTGGCGATCTTGCCGAACGGCGGCAGCCCGTACACCATCTGGTATAGGATGCAGCCCAGGCTCCACACATCGCTGGGCTTCCCGAGCTTCATGAGTTTTGGCGCGCCGCCTTTGGAGTGGTGGTGGTGCTGGAGGGGTGCCGGCACGCAGAACTTGCCGTTGTGTGCCGCCGTGAAGGCGTACTGGCTCGAGTCCATCAGCGACTCGGGCGACATGTAGTTGGGCGTGCCGATCTGTGTTTCGCGGTGCACGTTGACCGTCATGTCGGTCTGGATGGCGTTGGCGATGCCAAAGTCGATGAGCTTGAGCCGCCCCTGTACTAGTACGAAGTTGGCCGGCTTCAGGTCGCTGTGTACCACGTCGCGCGCGTGCACCGCCTGCACGCACTCGAGCATCTCCTTCCAGTAGTACCGGATGAACACGGGGTCTAGCCGCGACCCCTCGGGCGTGCTCCGGCTCTTGAGCAGCGTGTTGAAGTCCAGCTCGCCCACTTCCATCAGCTGTTTCGTGGCGGTTAGCAAAGAGGACAGAGCAATGGGGGATGGGGGGGGGGGGGGGGTTTCGGACTCAAAGACTTACCACGCTGAGCATCTGCTTCTCGATGTTTAGCTCGTGGTCGATAAGCTGAATCACGCGGTCGACTTTATCCAGTCTCTCTAGGAGATCGATCTCGCCCTTGAAGCCCTTCACCGTGTTCTCGTCGGCGTTCTCGAGCGACACGCGCTTGAGGGCCAGCATCTTGCCGCTGTCGGTCGACACCCGGTACACCTTGCCAGACCCGCCTCGCCCTATGCAGTCGATGCGCGTATACGTCTTGCCGTTGACCCTGAGCAAGACCTGGCGCTTCTTATTGCCCTGGGCGGCGGCAGAAGCCCCGGCGGTAGCCGTGGCGGTCTCGACGAGCGACATTTTGGGCGGCGGCGGCGGCGGCGGTGCCCGATGCGGCGTGTTGCGGCTTTTGGGCGCTAGCGCCTTGCGCTCGGGAGACGCTTGTACAGCTTGCGCGGCCAGCCCGATGTCGACACGGCGCGGCTGGGCCTGGGCGCCCACATCTTTCTCTATCAACACCGACGACGCTAGGTTTACGAGTTTGAACGCCGCCGGCGCCTCGTTCTCCTTGTCGTGGCCCGACGGCAGCTCGGGCGGCTGCAGTGGGGCCCTGTACGCTAGCTCCGCGTGGCTTCTTTCTGCCTCTTTCTGTTGCGACGCTGCGAGGGCCGCGTTGGAGGCTTGCCTGTGGATGGCTGCTCTGGCCGGGTCCCTGGCACTAACAGGGCTCCCCGAGGCTGCTGCATAATCCCGATGGCTCGACGCGAAGAAGGACGATGCTGGCTGATCGCCCATGCCGCCATCCATATACTGCTGCTGCTGCTGCTGCTGCTGGCTCTCGGGTTCCTGACTCGAGCCCATGCCTTCGCCCTCGCCTTGCCCATCGGCGTCCTCTTCGCTCTGCCTCCGCCGTCCCCGCCGGGCTGGGCCGCTGAGAAAGCTGCCTGGCACCTTTCCGACCCGCTTGACTCGCATCGAGCTCTGCGGCGCGGCGGGCTGGGGCCGCCCGACGGTTGCAGGATCGTCGGGCATCTCTTGGTCGCTGTATCCCGACGACTTCTTGGAGACGCCGGAAGACGGCCCCCCTGAAAGTCTCGCCTTGTTTCCCGACGACCCGACGGCAATTCGGACGGTCCGCAGCGGTAGCACGGGCGTGTTGACATCCGGGAGCACGTCCTGTTGCGGTGCAGGCTGTTCCGGCTGTGGTGCAGGCAGAACGACGGGTAGAGAAATAGGAACATTCTTCTCCTCGAGTCTTTCCCCGCTCTCCAGTCTCTTACCCCTAGTCGACGCAGAGAGAGACCTTCGGAGCCCGAGCTGCAGACCTCCGCTGGCGAGGGCTGCTCCGGTGGCCGGGGCCGTGTTGCTGAGGCGGACGACGCGTTTCCTCGGGGCTGGGCTGGTTTCCCGGCTGCGAACTGGTGACGACGGCCTCGAAGAGGGCAGTTGGACACTACCGGCCCGCACATGGCGTCTGGGCTCGCGTTGCCGCACACTCTCTCGCCCGGGCTCTCTGTCCTCGGACAGCGCAGACGTCGACGCAGCCATCGCGCTCCTCCTAGTGACAACGCGAGTGGCTGGCCGGGCCGGCGGCTGTGCGGCGGACAACGCCTCGGAGCCGTTACCGTCGTTCAGCAGGGCCTTTGTCAAGGCGCTCAGCTTCATGGGCACGGGCATTTCGTCGTCAGAGCTGTCGTTCAGCGTCGAGTACTGCTGGGACTGGGACTGGGACTGGGACTGGGACTGCGACCTGTTCTCCTTTCCCGCGGCGGCGGCTAGGGATAGGCTGGCCGGGTTTGACTCGCTCCGGCCGAGTTGGCTTTTCGAAGCCGGACGGCGCAGGGCCTGGCGCGCTGAAGTCCTCCGTCCCAGCGACGTGAAGTGGCTGCCGGCGCCAACTGGCGTCGGAGATGCCATGTCGCTCATTGTGTTGGCTGGCCCTCTTATTGTTGATATTTATCGTTGTTTAGCACCGGACGTTCGGCCGGGAGGGCTTGCGTCTGATTGTGTCTCGCTGTGTTGTTGATGTTTCGCCGCTTGGCAGGCCGGGTGCTGCGGGTGCTGCGGGTGCTGCTGGTGCCGGCGATGCTTGTCGTGGGCCTCGTCGCTCTGGCGCCAATCCGCGTCGGTCACCCTCGCTTTTCTCCCTCGTCTTCGCGCGCAAAGCAAAGCGATTGCAATTCTGTAGAGCCAAAAAATTGTCGATCGACGTGTCCTATCAGCTCATCGACCAAGCTTTCGCATTTTTACCAAGAAGCAAGTAATGTGGCGCGAGTGCGGCAGGTTGGCCCCAGGAGGATGGATGGGTGACGGGGAGCTTTTCCCACTAACGCTACCGAGAGGCCCTTGCTTCGAGTATTTTGGTTTCCAAGCTTTTGGCCAATTAGAGCCAATCGTTCTTTTAACCCCCGTTGCTCCCAGCAACCAGCAACCACCGTACTGTGCAACGGTTCATCTCAGCGAAGACGCTAAAATTGCCAAGCGTCGTGTCAGCTGAAATTATGCATGGATGCAAACAAGCTGCCTCAGGCAGAAAATGCAGCTTGCAGCTTGCAGCCATGGAGCTTCAGCTTCTGCCGAACCAATGGTGCCGTTTCCACAACAGTTTACCGACCCAATGATTCGGAACATCACAATGTACCGACCGTCCAATGGCCCAAATGTAGTTATGACTACAAAGTACGTAATTCGAAGACGAGGGGTCACAGCCAAGACAAGAGTGTGCACAGTAAAAGAGCAGCGGGTCATGGCCACAAGTAACACAAACGGTAGTTGCAGAGGAGCGCTCCGAAGAAAGCCTGGTATTTTTATTGTCCTGCCTAAACGCCGTCCAGTGCCTTCACAGGCACATCCTCGTAAATCGAGAAGGTCGACATACGCCGTCCAGACAGCTTCCCTACCAATAGCTTTGCCACCACGCGACGAGATGGCCAAGCCTAGTCGGAGATTCCCACCCTGTGCTTGATATTTTTGACTGCAATAGAGCAAGAAATTTAGTCGAAAAGACCGAATCCCATGTCGTCGTCGGACTCCTCTTTCTCTGTACATGTGTTAGCTTGACCGTCTCAGTATATAATGTTCCAGCAGACTGCTTCTTACCCTCCTCCTTCTCTTCGGCCTTGGGAGCGTCGCTGGTAGCGGCACCAGCGGCGGCACCACCAGCAGAGGGGGCAGCGCCACCACCGCCACCGGACGGAACCGATGCGAGCTTGGCGGAGCCCTCGGAGATTAACTAAAGTCCTCTCCGTTAGCATTATTCGAGTCGGTATGTGGCATCGATGCCAGGAGATAGACAATTTCGTACGGTGTTGATGTCCTTGCCCTTGAGCTCGGATAGCAGGCTCGTGAGGCGATCATCGTCGGCCTCGATGCCAACAGACTCAAGGACGGCCTTGACGTCCTTGGCGCTGGGGGAGGCGTTGCCGCCGAGCCCGAGGAGGAGATACGCAGCCAGGTGCTTCATTTTTGTGCTGTGTGGTGGGATTCTGTGGTTAGTGGCCGGCTCCTAACTGCGTGCGATTCGTGAATTGTCTTACTTGAGAAGAAGATGTTCAAAGAACAAGAGAGGTCAATCAAATTTAACCGCTGCGTTGGGCGGAGAAAGACTCTTCTTGGTTCTGAAGTTTCGGAATAGAGAGGAATTTCGGCAGTGACTGCTAGGTGAATTATTTTACAATTTTGGTGTCTGTGAGCCCGCTTTCCGCGACCCCACCAGTCAGGTGACCTCCCAACTCTTAGGGCAGAAGGACAATTGGGGCACTGCTGACGTAATGCTGGTTTTCTAGCCCCTCATCGGAATTTGAGGCTGCGTGGCGGAAACTGTGACTTCTGCCCAAGGACAAACTTTCGCGGAATCGGCATTAGCAATTTCCGTACATTTAATAGTGGGTCCCTGAGGACGCCCCTGGATGAACTGCGCCAGCGCCGAACAGTTAAAAAGCTGGCCCGCCGACCAGACTTAAGACCGCTATCGATCACGCACGACTCTTTGTTCCCCTCCTTTCCTACAAAGACGCCGACGCATTTCCGGTCGTCAGCCCTGCGTCCCGAATCATCGACTTTTTCCTGCGATTTTCTCGATCAGCGAAATTTGGCCAGTATTTCGTAACTGGCTCGTAGCGGGAGCCGTAAAGCGATCGATGACCTCGTCTTTCTGAGGCGCTTCCACTCGTCTTTTCCGTTTTCGATGAGTCAACGCCGAAACACTGCGTGAGGCCGGGGAGGGATTCTTTCATTTTCGTCGATTTCGGTCCTTAGCCGCTACAATGCCGGTATGTTCAAGCGCCTTTTTCATTTGTCTCGCTTTGCTGACCCTTGCTTGAAGATTGGTGACCTGCTTGCGTCGATAACCGGCGAAAAGCCGTCAGCGGCTCCGGCCATTACCCCTCGACCCACTATTGCGATACCGAAGCGCAAGGCCGAAGACGATCTTGGACGTACGCCCGCAAAGACCCCGCGCACAGAATTTGTCGCACAGGACCCCTCCAGACAAAATGGCAGCTCACAGAGCCTGTCACGTCCCACGGCAAAATCTACGGGTTCGACTGACAAGTCCGCCTCAGTGCAACGGCCTGCAGCGAAGCCCCAGACCTCGGCGCTAGCCAAGGCTGTAAGTGCACCAGCAAGGGCGAGCGGTAACAGCTCGTCAACCACAGCTCGTCAACCTTTGCCATCGCGGCCAATTGTCAAACGTCCAACCAACGATGACTCTGAGCCAAAGCCGGAACCGAAGAAACGGTCCTTCCAAGAGGTCATGAAACGAGCCCGTGAAAACGCGGCAGCCAGAGAGTCATTTGGCAAGATCCAGCATAAGACGCTCGAGAGAGGATTAAGCATGAGAGAACGCAAAGAGATGAAGGCAGGAACAACGCGGAAAGAGGGACCACCCTCACGACAGGGAACACCTGCAAGACAGCTACTGGCTAAGAATGGCGCAGCTGCCCCGCTCCGTCGGGATGGAGCAAATATCACCAGCCAGCGGAATGGCGCCGTCCCCAGGACTGCCAGAGCCGTTAGTACCCCCAGTGCTTCACGGAAGACACCTCCAGCCACGGAGGAGAAGAAGGTCAAGAAGGCTGCCCTCGCGACAACGGGCTACACCGGGACTGCGCGGGGTGCAGTACGCCCACGGCCAGGCGCATCGTCGTTACTGGCGTCGTCGAAGACCACCGCTGCATCGAGAGATGCTAAGCCGCCTCGATATGGTGGTGCGCTCTCCGGCTCGAGGAGAAACGACGAGTATGACGACGAGTTGGATGATTTCATCGAGTACGATGATGAAGAAGATATACCCGCCCGTGGCGGCTACGACTCCCTCGATGAAGACGAGTCGGATATGGAGGCCGGCTTGGGAGACATAGACGAGGAGGAGCGGCGTGCTGAATATTTCGCCCGCCGCGAGGACCAGGAGCAAGAAGCTCTCGAGCGAAGACTCAAGCAAGAGAAAGAACGAAAACGCCTCGCGGCCTCGAGGAACGGAGGCCGCTAAATCCCATAGCAAGGACATGATTTGGTGTTTGGGTTGGCTTTCGAGTTTGGAGATGGGTTGAGTCGGGCACCTGAATAGGGGGTTTGGTGTGCATTCAGAGTATCGGCGCTCTTTGGGGTGATACTTTCGGGGACATGCTTTTGAATTATGGCGTTGACCGGAAGATGGACGTGGACACCTAGAGACGAGAGGATACCGCATCAGCGCTTGGAGTTTTCGTCATTTGAGCTTGGTTGTGATCGGCCTATTTTGGGCTTGATGGATAGGTACCTAGGTTATTGTAGATGACTCTATTGCCGTGCAAGTTGGACAAGCTTGCACTTAATTTACAAATTCTCTGAGCCAACGCTACATTCCCAACGGCACTTCGTTTCACCGTTGATAAAAGTCAACTATGTAAGATCTTGCAAAGGTAGGTATATTGTATATAGCGAAAGTCTGCACCCTGTCTTGTACCATCCTGAATAGTATACGGATATCGCCATGTATTCATGATTTTCTTAATTATACCAAAATGGTAAGGGGATATCCGCATTACAACAGTGAAATGCACTTACAGTGTCGTTGCCAATCGCAAAGTTGCTGTCCTGGCCAATGGGATGCGGGAGTTTGCCCCACCACCAAATCCCCCGCCAGATTGAAATCCGATAAGGCGCCGGTTTATTTTTTTTATCGGCTCCAGAAAACATCGAGACATCGATTGATACCGACCACAGCACTTCGCATTGATCCGACAGGTTTCCTCGATCGCCACTCAATCCGCCAACCACCCCGAAGTTCTAGTCCCTCTCGAGGGCGTCGGCAATCAACATGGTTCGTTGGAGTCCGCCCCGTCGCACCGCCCATTCGACACCGCTACTCGCTTTTCACGGCCCTTGTTCCATCTTGAAAGTCTTTCCTGGCTAACTGCTCTTTTTCTCCCCCACGTTATAGCCCCAAAACGAATATATCGGTATGCTTTTTCCCGCTCAATCGTGTAGCCCGCTCGACTGGCTGCGAAACGGAAGCCGAGCCGAGGCGACCCAGCCAAACCTGTAATGATCTAACACGAATGACCACGAAACAGAGAGGCACACGAAGCTCTTCGGCAAGCGACTGGACACCGAGGAGCGGGCGCGGAAGAAGTTGGCGCGTGAGGGCCACAAGCAGAGCGAGAATGCGCAGAACCTGCGCGGCCTGCGGGCCAAGCTCTACGCCAAGGAGCGCCACTCGCAGAAGATCCAGATGCGCAAGAAGATCAAGCAGCACGAGGAGCGCAACATCAAGGGTACCGCCGACGAGAAGGAGCCTGCGAACCCCATCCCCTCGTACCTGCTAGACCGAGCGAACCCGACGAACGCGAAGGCGCTAAGGTATGTGGTTGGGGCGTGCCGGAGGTTGACTTGATGTTGTGGAGGACCAAAACACTAGGACCGAAGGAGAACGGTTTATGGAGGCGGGCGTTAGCTAACTAGTTGTTCACAGCTCCCAAATCAAGAACAAGCGCGCTGAAAAGGCTGCCCGCTTCTCGGTACCGATCCCCAAGGTAAAGGGAATCAGCGAGGAAGAGTTGTTCAAGGTGTAAGTGCATGGCTCCTGCCACTGCCGGCTTCATCTGAGCGGCGATGGAGATCGCTCTGCGAATGCTGACGAATTTGCAACAGCGTCAAAACGGGCAAGAAGATTGCAAAGAAAGGTACGCTCTTCTGCAACACCACCTATGGTCCAAGGTCCGCCCAAGCTAACCATGAACGCATATAGGATGGAAACGTGTTGTCACAAAGGTTGGATTGAGTCTAATCCTGGAAAATGCTGCGAATTTGGCTGCAGAAGCAACCGTACTGACGTTTCCTTCCAGCCGACTTTCGTTGGACCCGACTTCACAAGACGGCCAGTCAAATACGAACGCTTCATCCGGCCCATGGGTCTGCGTTATAAGAAGGTACAATTGTCTCAGGAATTATTGGCTCTTCCATCGCTGACTCCGATTTCTCAGGCGAATGTTACGCACCCGACATTGAACGTGACAGTGCAACTCCCCATTCTGGGAGTAAAGAAGAACCCCAATAACCCTCTGTGAGTCAAATACGGCCCCCCCAGCAGTTTAGGCCAAGCCACCTGTGTTCTTGGTTTTTTTGCGTGCAATGCTGACTAGTATTTAGTTGTATGTAAAAGTAACCCCTGAAAATCTGTCTACGGTAATGCTAACACAGGATCAAGACACGCAACTTGGCGTTTTGACCAAGGGCACCATGTATGTTGACAATCTGCACTGTTTCTCTGTCTGGGATTTCGCTAATGTTATTTGATCAGTATCGAGGTCAACGTGTCCGATCTGGGAATTGTCACGGCATCGGGCAAGATTGCCTGGGGCCGTTACGCGCAAGTCACTAACAACCCCGAGGTACGTCTCGAACTCGCACGCACTCATGTTGTATCGATGCTGACTGTTGCGGTAATAGAATGATGGCTGTTTGAACGCGGTCCTTCTGGTGTAGTTTGGCAGTCGCTGTCGGCGAGGGAAAATGCGTTGGTGTGTATCTCTGGGAAGGGTGGGAGGCTAGGCAAAAATACAGACATTCGCATGGGAAGGCGTTTTGGCGTCCGATACTTGAGCACCGAACTTTGTCAAGTAATTGTACATTCGATAAATAGGAAAAAAGAAAGGGGCCAACAAAAGGCGTCTTACAAAGCAAGACTATCCAACTTGGCACCTACAAAGCGCCTGCTCCCTGTTTCGTGTTCTAATTGCAACTGGCGCTCTTTCACATGTAGATAAGTAGCGGGGCGATTGGTAATGCCACGACTTGCTTGAAAGGCTGAGAGAAGCAAAACCGGATCACTGGATCAGCAATGCTTGACTTTGTTGTTCCGTAGGGGGAGACATGTACAACACTACGGCGTTAGAACAAGTATATGAGAAACAGGAGAATAAATGCGATATAACTTTGTGCTCAACGAGGAATTGCCCCTAAATGCCCGTCATGTTTAGTATCTCTCTTGGAAGTTATTAGTAATACAGAGATACTACAAAATCTCTTCTACATACAAGAGCTCGGGACGTTGCATGCTTGGGTATATACTCCGTACCTTGTCTAGCCCCTTTATTTCTCTGAGTTCCACGTTTGCCTTGTCGTTGTGTGCCTCTTCAAGTAGCGACAAAGGCATAAGATCAACGACCTTGAATGTGATCGAACCATTTCCGTGAAATTCTCACTTGGCTGGACACTAGTAACTCTAACCATACCTTTTGCGTTGAACCTGCTTCATGGCACATTTCGACAAGTCCCATCACTCTCAAAGAAAGGAGCAAAAATTGGCAACAACAGAACATTCCGCTCTGATCCATGATTTCCGTATTTATGTTCTCGACAGAACTGGGTATCTATACATACACATAGCGGCCAGGCCTCCCAGTTAACACCACCGCAGACACCCAGAAGTAAATAACCCCATCGTAAAAAAAGGGAAATGATGAAAGAGGCGTGGGGATATGTCTATATAATATGCCGACCCCCGAGTGTCTGTATGTATGCTTGTTGCAAGAATCGAACCTGTGCCCCCTGTGCCCCGTGTCCAATAGGGAAAACCCCAGAAGAAAGTACGCGACAAAAGAAATACCCAAAAGCCAGCTCAAGCACCATAGCAACCCCCATTTCCTGCTCATCGGGGCAGCCGATAGCCAAAATAGCAAGGCATGAAACTGGCTGTGTAAAAAAAAGCGGATAAGGATTCTAGGAATGTTTCGGCTTCCACTTCCCATCCGGCAGCAGTGGCGAGCGAGTTCCTTTTTCTCGTCTGCGTGCGTTTCACGTCGTCGGCCTTTCACCCCTGAACATTGGCGAGAGGAAATTCCACTCTGCTTTTCCTTTGGCGGCCCGAGTTCACCACAGCACGCACCCCTCGTGCACCTCGTACGGTTTCCGCTCTTTGCCGCACATGTAACACCAGTTGGAGCCGCAGATGCATCTGGTGAGCGTGTTAGTTTTATTTTATTTTATTTTATTAGGGGGAGCGATAGCTGTCGAAAGAGGAAGAAAAAAGGAGAAAGAAGGGGTCAGATATCAACACTCACACAATATTATTGCAGCCTTGCGTCTTCTCCACGACGCGGCGGCAGCGGGGACACTCCTTCCAGCCCATGTTCCGCGCCAGGCGCCTAAACCGTGCTTCGAGGGCCGGGTGCAGGTGCGGGCCGGGGCCGACGGGGCACGGGCCGAAGTGGAAGCGGCCGCGGCAGCGCACGCACGTCTTGGAGTGGCAGGCGCGGCAGCGGGCCGACGTGGGCGTGCGCAGCGCCGGCGGGATGAAGGCGCCGCACCCTGCCCCGTCCCAGCAGTACAGCTTGTCGTCTGCCTCGAACTCGGCCAGCCGCGCGCGGTAGTCGGCCAGCTGCGCGGCTGTCGCGAACGCCCCCGCCCGCTGCAGCAGCCGCGGCGCCAGCGCCGGGCCGTCGCCGCAGCACCGCGCCGGCTGGAACGGGAGCGTGCGCAGCGCCACCGCGCCGTTGCGCCCGATGCAGTCCACGCAGTGCACGTGCCCACAGGCCAGCCGGTGCACGAGCGAGTCGCGCCACGGAACGGTTGCTGCTGCTGCCGCCGGGAAGGCCGTCATGCAGATCAGACACTCTAGCTCCTCGGCGGCGAGCTGCGGGGGGGGAGTAGGCGGCGGTTGCGGAGGCGGCTGCGGAGGTGGCTGCGGAGGCGGCTGCGGCGCCCGCGGAGTCGGCTGCTGCTGCTCCATGGCGATGTCTGACGCAGTGAGATCAACGTGCCGAGGCTGTGGCTGCTGGCAGGCGTGCTGTTCTAGTCCCTGTGGCTCTCCCTGCTGTGGGCCCCGTGATTGGAGGTTCGACATTGGCTGCTGGTGGTGCCTTTGTTGTCCAAAGTGATGTATTTGGTGTGCTTGGAGGTTTAGTTCGTGTTCCAGGTGCATTTCTTGCATCTAAGAAAGCGTCTGGTAAGCCAGGGTCTGTGGTGTTGGATAAAGGAGCTGCCGCAGTGAATCGAATCATGTCTAATGTTTGATGAATGGGATGGATGGAAGAGAGACGCAGCGTGATAGAAATCTGAGGAGGGAGTGAGGAATCCATTTTAGTATCGCTTTCTGATGTTGGGTATGCGATGCCCAAACAGCACAGAGCTGTTTGTGAGTTGTCACGGACAGAGGACTGGAGTGAAGTCAACAAATGGCTTGAGTTGCCCAGCCAGACTGCTTTTTCGGCCTGGTTGTTGCTGGTTCGACTTCATTCGCTGGCGAGCCCCCGTCGACCACACGTCAAGCCCAGTATGGCTGAAGCCACACCAGTCCCGGCCAACAACTCGATGGCAAATCGCTTGGGCCACAATAATACCCCAAGGCTTCACTTCTTCAAACACGCATAAAAGTCGAGCAGATAACCTGTCATAGGCGGCTCTGGAGAAAGTTTTGGTATGGGCCGAACGTTCAACACGATGATGGGAAATTGAAGCACGATCTCGGTGACGACGGCGAGGATCTTGAAGCACTTGCATTTTGGATTTATACCTTGGCAGTTGCTAATAAAAGATAAAAGACGTGCATCTCCGGCCCATAACAGGCGCAACTGAGACAAGCCTGCAGTGGTAGAAAAGGGGAGAATGATACAAAAAGCTCAGAAATGCGTACCTGGGCCTGGGCCATGTCGTGGCCCAAACGAAGCAATTCCATGTGAGGCACCACAGCGGCTGGCGGGCGCACGGCATCGAACAGGCGAATAATGGCATCGAACTCGCGATTGAGCTCACCCCAAGCAGCGTCCCTGGTGATGATCTGCTGCAGAAGCAGGCCACGCAGCAGCGCCGTGGTTTCGTCGTCCTGAGACTCGTGGGGCCCTTCTTGTTTATCCAGCGGCCTGGGCACTGGTACCTCCTCGCCGCCAAGCCCTTCGGCCAGCCGACACAACCAGGCGCACACGCACAGCGACAGATTGACCGCGAGAAGGGTCAGAGTTATCGCCTGGTTGGGCGTGGTCCCCCATATTAGGGACGAGGATAGCGACCCGACGAGGTGGGCCAGGGACCCGAGCAGGAACAATACCACGGGGATGTCGGCCAGGTAGAGTACGGGGTTGTCTGCGCCGAGCGGCCTGGACGAGAGGCGGACGGGGAAATACTGCAGCCATAGCCGCCGCCACCCCGTGATGGGCTGCTTCGCCGTTGCAGTAGCGTGGGGTGGAGGAACGAGGCGGGGATTCTCCATGGTTCCCTTTTGTTCCGTGTGTGATGGAGGGGATTCGCGTTTCCGTCGCAGTGCGGGTGTCTAGTGCGGTGCGGGCAGATTACTCGTGCCAGAGGGGAACTGGGAGCTCGATGCCCTCGTTCATGAGTGGAATAGGTAGGTAGGTACGTGGTCTTTCTTTCGGAACAGAAAGCCTGTCGTGAAGTAACGTTTGCGTCAAGCTTCCGTGACGCAGATCCAGGGTCCCGGGGCCATCTCGCCTTGCAGCACTCTTTCTTGCCAAACTCCGTCCGAGCCCAGTGCCGAGGAAGGCGTGCCCAGGGCGTGGCGTCAAGTAAGGTTACTTTTATTTCCTCGAGCTTCTCAGGGACTTTAACTTCCCTACCCAGGCACCTCGGGCACCTCGGGCACCTCGACAAGGAGCTGGCCAGGGCAGGTGTGGACGTGATAGTTTGGTAATAGCCTAGGTTGCGTCATGATGCGCTCCGTCCTTCTAAGTCTGCATTGCTCTCCCGCGTCTAAATGCCCGATTTCGTCCCATCTCTGCTGCCGTATATACACGAGCTGCATACCCAAGGTAGGTAGGCACCAGACACCTGGCAAAGCATCAGCTAGCTCTCTACACTGGAGTGTGAATATGAATCTTCGATAAACAGATGCAACATGCAAGAAAAACATGGAAAAAAGGAAAACGACATCGCAAAACCAACCAGTCAAGTCAGATCTACCGCCACGCATGACATCCGTTTTATAGTGAATACTCACAAAAAGCCTACCACCAAAAAAAAAAGCAGAACAAAACGCCCGCGCATGATCCGCTTAGAGCAAAGCGACCTCTTACGAGCCAGCCCACTGGTGGCACTCATTTATTATGCCACACAAAGTTGCGCAGACTGTCCCACGAGTCGGCGTTGGCATAGATATACGTCATGCTGCTGCGGAGGCTGGGCTGGAGCTCGTCGGCGTGCCAGCGGAAGAGGTGCATGACGGCGGCCCACGAGGCGCTGGCGAAGAGCGGCCAGGCGAGGTGGCTGATGGTGGCGCTGGTGCGCGGCTCCGAGACGCCCGGCAGGCCGTGGCCGGGCTTGACGGCCAGGCGCGCGAGCGCCAGCACGACGCGCGCGAACACGTAGATGACGATCTGCTGGTTCACGCTTGAGATCTTGCCCGACCGCCGCGACCGCTGCCCGAACACGAGGTACCCGCTGAGAAGGCCGGCGACGAAGCTGTCGTAGGGGCCTGTATTTGTTACAGGGGTTAGCTCATGTGCGCTCTGTGTTTGTGTCTGTGTCTGTGTCTGTCCGTGTAGGTGTAGAAAAACTGGGGCAGGGCTTGCCTTCTTTCCCGGGCGTCGCGCCGTAGTTCTTGAGCAGCATGCATGCCGCCTTGTAGATGGTCGCAAACTTGGCCAGGTTGCGGGCGTGTGTCTTTGTCGCGCGGAAGATGAGCCAGGCCTTTTCGCGGAGGCTGGGCGGCGGGGAGCAAGAAAGCGAGGTTAGCTTTGCGGGCTGGGTGGCGCGTCGAGGAGAGGGGGGCAGCCTACGTTCCAGACCGAAATAGCAGTATCATTCTGTGTTTGGATTGCGGTCAGCTTGCGTCGTCTTCGCGCAGAGGGTGTGAGGGGGGCCTTCGTACACAAGCGCGTGCGGAAAGCGCACTTTGGTTCCGTAGACGGCGCCATTGCGGGCGGCCTTGACGATGGCGAGGATGTCGTGGTATTTCGGGTTGAGGACGATGCGCTCGGCGGTGGCCTACGAGTGCGGGTTGCAATCTAGTCAGACATTGTGGCCACAGGCCCAGCATAATCGCGTATGGGCAGGCGCATGAAACCAGGGGCAAGTGTCGCGCATACCTTGAGGCCCTCGAGAGCGCTCGACATGTTGCCTCGGCAATTTGGAGGAATGACCTTTGTGCTGGAGCGCGGCGGATGTGGGATGAGGTGCGCGGGCACTCGGCAGGGAGAAAAGAGCCCTCTCTACCTCATTGGGGGAGCTAGGGCGTGTCGTGAGCGTGTCGGCTTTCCGGAACAGTTACAATGCACCCAGGTAGCTGCAGCGTTGTGAGGTCGGTGGCAGAGAGCGGGTGAGCCGAGAGAGGAAGAGCGAAGTTGGTAGCGGCATGTGCTGCGCTGCTCGTCCGCCCGCGCCGCAACTGGCGGCACTTGTCGGCTCAAAGGCTGGGGCTAGTCCGCTCCGGGCGCGAATTGGTACACTAGCTGCTGGGTTCCCCGCAATGTTCGGGGCCACGCTAACCGTGGTGGCGCAGGGGTGCCCCTGGGTGATTTGCATGTGATATCCACCTCAGGTTCTGGCATCAACTGCGAAGCTCCTTCGGTCTCACCGCCGTCTCACGTAAATCCAAGGTATCTCCTTCACTCCCAGCACCTCATTCCTAGCCACTTCGTCGCGGCCATTTCGCTAGCCCAGATATCGACATGCCAATTTTGAGGCTTCACGTGCTAAATTTGAGGTGCGCTTCATCTGACGTAGTCTAAACCGGAAAAGCCGCGACTCGTCGTTGCCATTTCCATCTAGACTATACTGTAGCGCCCATTGGAGATTGCATCTTTATCTCTTAAGAAATTGCAGATTAAGGGTAAGTGGAAAAGGGCAGAATATAAGCCGTTTCCGAAACTGCCGACCGCGACTCGCTCATGGACATGTTACGCGATAGCATCGGCTACGAGCTGGTCATGTGGTCGCCATCCATAGACGAAACGAAGTATCTGGATAACATCCTACGTTTCGACGACCGAGACGTCGCTGCGGAGTTTGGACGAGAACACCGCCGAGGACAGCCTGGCAGAGATGCCGTCAACTCCCTCTCATCATCCTGGGCCCTCTTACTGACGCTCTTCCGCACTCTCTTCTCCGCACTCTCTTCTCGACCTTCTTCGGGAGCCTCTTCCGGAAGGGCCGGTTTAGTAACATGTTTCGCGGGTACGTGCCGGGCCACGTTTGGGGTTACGCTGCTTGGGATGCATCGCGTCGAGGCTGCGCGTGTCCGGCGTGGTCGGGTTCATGCAACTCGAGAATGATTTCTATTTTTGGGGGTGGTGACCGAGGGTTGTGACTTCAGGGGCCCGTGGCAACATGGTATCTATTTACACCTTAATAGTTCCAACTACTCCAATGAAATCTAATACGTTTGTTCTTTTTTCTTGGCCCGCCCTCCCTCATTTAGATCAGAGGTAGGAGGTCTATATTGGACGCAGGATGGCCCAAATCCGTGCAAGTCTGTATGGCGCACAACAACACATGAACAAATCCAAACTATTAAAGGCCAGGCGTCTAAACAACTCCCCTCAACAACAACAACAACAACAACGATCCCCCAAACACACAACCTTCAACCGCCTCCTTTCTCTCCTCGTGCACAAGGGAACATATGCGCCCTCCGCCCGCACCTCAGACACGTGCGCCGCAGACAGCGCGGACAGGTGCGCGAGTACGGGCGGCGCTCGAGCGCCGGATAGAGATACATGCGGCAGGCTGGGTCGCAGCAGTAGGCGCGGTTGGTGGGGGCGGTCTTCATCTCAGACAGCTTCATATGGTAAGCGAGAAGTTCGGGCTCTGTGGCGACGGCGCCGAGCAGGGCCAGCGGCAACGGCGTCGCGGGGCCACAGCAGGCTGGCGGCGCGAACGGGCGCGTGCGGAACGCCGCGAGCAGCCGTGCCCGCACGCACGCGCGGCAGGTGGCGTGGCCGCATGGTTGTAACGTTGGTGCATCGCGCCGGGGCGTCGGCAGCTGGCAGCTGGAGCAGAGGATCTGCGAATCCGTGTCGAGCGTGTTGGGCGAAGTGCAGGGCTGTGGGGTGGTGTAATCGTAGTTGGGGAGAGACGGTGGTGTTGAGGGCCGGAAGCTGATGTGTCGTGGTGAGGATGGGAGAGAGTACGCTGGCCGTGACTGGGGCGGGGCATACGATTGTTCGGGGGTGTAGGTGGGAGAGCTGCGCTTTCTGTAGATCGACGCCCCGGGTCTTTGGACTCGGGCTGGGTTTCCCATTTTGTCTCACCGGCGTAGGTATATAGTTGGCGTGGACGTGAACAATGGGACTGATGAGTCTGTTATCTTGACGGTGCTGTCCAAATTCAACAAGCTGTTCGGTAAAATGAGGTTACTGCCTAACGTAGTTGCCTGTCAACAAGCTCGTCAAATACTCAAGGAGATATTTCAGGCACTGGATAGGGAGAAAGTCGGTATCTGCTACTCCTATTAACTACACAACACAGGCTACAGCGAAGTTGGCATCGTGGCACATTGCCAGATGGATTCTTTAATGAGTAATTATTCGAGCCTGATGCTTCTGCACTCTCAATGAGGACACAAGTATTCGTGTTAGGTTGTGAGTGGTTTTGACCAATCCAACAGCTAGCTTGAAGCCCAAAGCGACTAGTCATCACAATCGCGGCAATCGCCGACGAGCCAAACAACGAGCCGCACGTCAGCAACCCAACCACAACCGCCTGGATGGGTTGGGTACAACGAAGACAACTGACCTTTACGCATTTCAAAAATGGAAACCACGGGCCAATCAAAATGTTTTGCTATCTATTTAGTCTCGGCAGAACGTGAGGCCATGATCATCGAAAGGGTCTACCTATAATGTCCCCTGACCATCATCCGTCCCAGCCTCTCAGGTTCGCGCGATTAAATCCCCGTGAGACATACCGGCTATTAAACTTGATTTACGGGAGAGGCAATTTTTGAATCTTAGATGGATATGTTGAGTCTATTGTTTTATCATAATATAGATTCTCGCCGTTTTACCTAAGCGCTAACTGCTTTGGGTCACTTCACTTCAACCTCCCCGTCCTATCCAAAGAAGCTGTAGGGGTTACATTGTTGATGCAAACTCACAAGATTTCAAGGTACCATATTCATTTCTATGGCGAAACATGTCGGCCACTCACCTTTTGATTCTCTGGTTTAGGACAGCAAGATAGGGGCTTGTCCTACACCCCCGCAATGGTGACATCAAGCACGTGCATGGCGAATTCCGCGCCTCCCGACTTCGCAGTCGGAACCCAGAATTTTGATCGGTTCTCGTTACACGACATTTTGGATCAAGCCAAACCTAACGTCATCAGAAAATCCAAGAAACCATGGGCGGAGGCGAAAGGAAGACGCCGGTGCGATCCGTGGCCATCATCGGTGCCGGCGCTTCAGGTGAACACCAACTGTACCAAGCCGCTCTCAAAGGCTCTCGATTCTAACAAAAGAGCTAGGTGCCGTGACGGCTGCTGCGTTCAAGGCCGAAAACTACTATGATCGCATCTCTGTGTTTGAGCGCCGAGAGACGGCAGGCGGAACATGGTAATCTCCCACAGGGATACAAAGCTTCCCGTTGAACAATATCGCTGATACCTGAGGCAAAGGATCTACGACCCGGACCCGTCTCTCGGCCGCCTCGTGTATCCAGGCAGTCTGGCCCCTGAAATTGATCCGCCACTGGCAATCCCCGACAGTCTGCCGCGTACCGCCCCCCGGAACCAGCAGCAGCGGTTTGCTCAGACGCCAGTCTACAGCTCGTTGACGTGAGACCCCCGAAGCTGGACTGCGCCTCAAGCCAGGCAAACACAGCTGACAAAGAAACGCAGAACCAATGTCCCGGATATTGCCATGTGCTTCTCCGACCTGCGGTTTGCCTACGGCCCCTTTGCGCCTCATTATGTCCCTCGCCAGTATATAGAGAACTACTTCACCCAACACAAGACAGACCCGTTTCTCGTCCTGAACACGACTCTTGAAGATCTTTCCCAGATCCCTTCTTCTATCGAGGGCGAGCCCAACCGGTGGAAGTTGACGCTCCGAAAGTACGATGCTGCTCGGCATCTTGATGTTTGGTGGGAGGAGGAGTTTGATGCCGTTGTGCTGGCAAATGGCCACTACTCAGTCCCAACCGTAAGCCGCCTGATCTAGAAGCGTGTGGGAGATGTTTGAGTTTCTCCATTGTGACACTAACTGAACGCTCAGGTCCCGCACGTGCAAGGACTCAACGAATACATCGACAAGTTCCCGGGGCGCGTGGTGCACTCCAAGACGTACCGCTCGCCGAGCATCTACGCGTCCAAGAAAGTTCTCGTAATCGGCAACTCGGCCTCGGGACACGACGTCACCAATGAGCTCGTATCTAGTGCCACGCTCCCTGTCTACCAGTCCAGAAGGTCCGCATCTCGGTGGGATGGGGACGCGCCGCCCGAAGGGATCGAATGGAAGCCTGTCATCAAGGAATTCAAGCTGGACGGCAGCATCGTCTTCGAGGACGGCACGCACCTCGACGACATCGAAGCCGTCATCTACTGCACGGGCTACCAAACCTCGTTTCCCTTCTGGAACGTCGAGGCCAACGGCCGCGCCCTGTGGGACTACGCGGCGGGGCGGCTGATTAACGGCTACTGGCACACCTTTTTCCAAGACTTTCCAACCTTGGGAATCGTTGGCATCCCGCGCGTCTTGACGTTCCGGAGCTTCGAGTACCAGGCCATCGCGCTTGCACGCCTCTGGTCGGGCAGGAACACGCTTTCGCTACCCCCCGTGGCGGAGCAGCAGAGGTGGGAGAGAGACAGGGCAGAGAGGAAGAGCAGCGAGAGGAAGAAGTTTCACGACATCACATGGGACTCGGGAGAGACTGTAGGCTGGCTGCAGGGTCTGTTCGGAATCGCCGGGCTCGGGACGCTGAAGGGCGAGGGTAGGATCCCGCCGGCATTGAGCGACGAGTTGATCTGGGCAATTGAGCACATCAGGAAATACCCCGAGCCTGGAAACGGGGAGAAGAGCGGGCAGGCCAGTGGGACAGAGAAGGGACGAGGAAATGGAAGTGACGACGAAGCCGAGGGCGGATGGGTCCTACTGAACACGGCGAACAGAGACCGCAAGGACTCGCTTTTCTTTATTTAGGAAGGAACAATCTGTCTCTTAGACTTTAACTCGGGTAGTTGTCCCTACAGTGCCCACACTTGCGATGTCATTAGCGGTTAGTTCTAAAGCCTTGGCTTCCAGGTTACAACCCGTCCCCAAATCTCAATTGCTTCAAGTCCGAGTCTCGCAGTCGCATCACCACCCGCCATGCATCTAATCACACTGATTAACGGGGTGCACATCGTTGGACCCCGGCCAATCATCCAGGACGAGAACGTGCAGTATGCACCTCGGCATGTTCGCTGATTGGCCACCCAAGACCTAGCTCCATCAGCCTCAGCCATCATGTTTCACGGTCGTTCCCCGCTCACTCTCTCTCTCTCCGCCAACTTCACTTCCATGAAGCATCAAGCAGTCGAGAGTCTCATCGCCACTCCAGCAAACTCCGGAGACCAAGCTTTGCCCCGCGTAACTTGGCAGCTGCCGAGATGAAAGCACAATGCGACTGTTGAGCACTAGCAAGTTCCGCACCGTCGAGTTTCACGGAGGCGATGTGCCTCCGTATGCAATCCTGTCGCACTGTTGGGGGCAAGGCGAAATTCTGCTTGATGATATCCAGAGTCTCGCTTCACTTGACTGCGGCTGGGACTCGCTACATGTTGGTGGCGAGGCCGGCTTTTTCAGTGCGAGCCCGTCGCCGCCATCGTCACCACTGTCCCCCTTTTCGTCATTCTCGCTACCCAACAAACAAAGGTTCAAAAAACTGATCGGAGGCACCGCAAGCCGCCACGATGAATCCTCGCCCGAGGCGCTCATGTCGTCGATTCGAGCGAAGAAGGGCTACGACAAGCTGCGGAAAAGCGTTCGTCTGGCTCGTACCAGCGGCTTCCAGTACATCTGGGTCGACACGTGCTGCATTGACAAGACCAGCAGCGCCGAGCTCTCCGAGGCCATCAACTCCATGTACCGCTGGTATCAAAACGCTGTCGTGTGCTATGCCTACCTTGCAGATGCATACCCAGCCCGCACCGAAAAAATCGCCGCTCGAGGTTCTACCTTTCGCCGGAGCCGCTGGTTCACTCGAGGCTGGACGCTGCAAGAGCTCATCGCGCCAAAGCGGGTCGACTTTCTGGCCAGCAACTGGAGCTACCTAGGGAGCAAGACCGACAATGAATTCCTCGACCTCCTCAGCGACATCACACAGATCAGGCAGGACGTCTTGACCCATGAAGTGCCGCTCAGCCAGATCAGTGTTGCCAGTCGAATGTGCTGGGCAGCCAATCGCTCGACAACGCGTATCGAGGACATTGCTTACTCCCTGCTTGGTATTTTCGACGTCAACATGCCGTTGTTGTACGGGGAGGGCACGAACGCCTTCATCCGGCTCCAAGAGGCCGTCCTGGTCAAGCATGACGACCAATCTCTGTTCGCCTGGAAGCAGGATGACGTGGCCAACGACGCAGACGAAGTCATCGGCTATGATCCTGCCAGCCGACTTTCGGGACTCCTCGCCGATTCGCCTGCGAGATTTGATGGCGTCGGAAATCTCGAAACCTCGCTGAGGCTAACCTTTGCAGGGTCGCCCTCAGCTGTGACGAGCAAGGGCGTGCAGGTCGATCTTTTCCTGCACCCGTGTATAGACATCAAGGGTGCCGATATGTTTGCTGTCCTCAGCTGTGAGCAGTTTATAGCAAGCACAGGACAGCGGAGGGCACCCATTATCTATCTCAAACGGCTCTGGGGCATCGGCGACCAGTTTGCCAGAGTCCGGACGGATCTGCTGACGGATATCGATTTGGACACTCTTGGTCTGGATTCGGGGTCCTATCAGTCCGTCTTTATCAAACAAGATCCCGGCACGGATCTCTGCCTCGTCAAGATCACGCTTGCAACAGGCAGGCAAGGCCAAGCGCCCCCTCCCAACATCGCCACGTATGGGGAATCTCTGCCGTTGGCATTGCAAGGCACGTATCCAGAAGGCCACGACAACGACACGGGATCGCTTGAGATTTCAGACTTCAAGCTGGGTCATCCTGCCGCCGTCTTTGAAGTGTCCATGCTCGGTGGCGGCTTCAAGGACACTGTATATGTCGCTGTGGGGCTACAAGTCAGAAACAAAAGGTCAATTCGAAGTTGGTGCGAGATCATTACTCTCGATCGGCAAGGAGTTGAATGGCGGACAGGGCAGACATATCTCGAAGCCGTCTTTCGTTACAAAACAAAACAGTCCATGTCTCAATCCACCTCGTATGGGGAGATTTCAGTGGCAGAAAGCCGAAAGACAAACGCGATGGTATGCGCTACGGTAACGGAGCGGAACCGTGGACGAAACCTTGAAATCCTCCTTCACGTCTTGCTGGACAGCTCGACACTCAAAAACCAATCAGCGCCACTGATGCGGCCATTGGCGTTTATTTTGGAGACCGGATACAGCGACTTGGAAGTCGTGCCTCCCGAGGAACTCACAGCCGTAACCCCCACGACTGTTGTTCAACCCTCTCAGCAATTGTTTCCAAGCCGATGGCAGCAAGAAGTCGAGGCTTTGCTCGCCGATTTCAGCGTGACTGACTCGCTCGAATTAAGTGTTTTCCAGACAGAGGGCCTTCGCAGGCGGATAAGAATATCATCAATACGAGACCTTTTTGGGCAAGGGACGTCAATCTCTCTCCTTCTCAAGTACTGCAGAGACGTCCTACCTTCCCTGGACGATACTTCTCGGAATGTGGCTCAGGTAATTGGAACAAACGATTTGGCAGTTACTCTTACCTACCTACGCAATGAGAGAAAGACGGAAGAAAAGCCAGATGAAATTCTGAAGTTCCGCCCGATCCATTGGGCGATCGTCGAAGAAAACCTTCCGGCATTGCGCTATCTGTTGCTTTATGGCGCCGACCCTCTGGGTTCTTCAAGCACACGGTTAACAACGCTCCACCTGGCGGCCTTGGCTGGGAACGTTGAGGTGTTGCAAGTTCTCCAACCGCTGCTGGACAGAAAGTTTCGCTCAGAAGATAACCCTGAAGCTGAAATTGACGCGTACCTTGAACCAACAATCAGTCTGAACGAATACCCCCTTCATTTTGCCGCGGCTTACGCGACCGATGAAGGCTTCTGGACGCCATCCAACTTTTCCATCCTCAGCCCCCGGATGCGGGACCCATTCACGGAAAACTCTCTGGGTGAAACCCCCTTGCACAGAGCAGCAGCTATGGGTAATTTGGCTGCCGTCGGCAACTTGCTCGCACACAGTCAGACAGATCAAGCCAAGATCAATCACCCCGATGTACTTGGACGTACAGCTCTGTGGCACGCAGTATGCAATGGCGAGGCCTCGTTGAAGATCGTTGAGACGCTTTTACGGAGTGGCGCCGACCCCAATATTGCCGACGATAACGGCCTCACTCCTGTTCACGTAGCTTGCCGGTTTGGAAATACTGCAGCCCTGAGGTTGATGGAGGTTACACAGGCTGAAACAAAACTGCATCTGCCGGCAGGCAGTACAAACCTCTTGCCGTCCCAGATCGCTTCTATATTTGGGCACCTATCCTGCCTCGCGCTCTTGCTGAACGCGAAAGCCCCGGTCACGTCTACACCATTGGAGAGGGTGGTGTTTGAGGCGTTGTACTTTGCCATAGCAAACGGGCACCAGAGATGCGCCCGTCTGATATGGTTGCGGGAACGCCGCCAGTATGAGGGCAGGTGTCTGTGTATTGTGATGGAACCATCGGGGCCTGTTTTGAGGGCCGTTCAAATCAAGGTGGATGAGGTGGGTTGGTCAACAGGAACGGGCAAGAATCTGACGGAGCAAAAGTGGGATGAGACAAGTTTGGATGCTCGCTCCTAGTCCCCCATGGACCCATGGGCTTATTGGACGAGATTAGACGTGGGGAATCGCCCGCAAATAACAATGCAATCCGCTGCTCCAACCATTCTCAGGGGCCAACAACCTTCTATATAGGTAAATAGGGAAAATTTACGGCATTCTCCTCCTCGCGTTTGTCATGCTGCTTTCATATCGGAGTCTAATAGAACCAGCCCCAACCAGCTCATAGCAAGGCGCACGAGGGATGCGATAAGAAGAAGCTTTGCGATTGGTGTGCTCCAACATGGCTGTGCAGGAAGGCTCTCGCGCGTGCTATCTAATTAGTTGCCCCAGGTCGCACAAACAATGCATGCCGCTTCACTTTCCAACCCACACCACACCTTGCGTACTGGTACTGGTGCTGGTAATTAATCAACTTGGATGTTTAACTCAGTAGAGGGGAAAACAAGCTACTCCTCTGCAGAAGATACGACTTGTCACCGCAAACTAGCTCGCTATATGCTTCGGGCCGTCTATTCAATTCAAAACTGTTGCTACTTCCTCAATTTCCCATTCAAATCAACTTGGACCTCTTCGTCAAAACGGGCCTAGAGACGCCCATTTTTAGCCAATTCTGCCCGCTGGAATCTTGCCACAGAGCCAGCGACTTCCACCACAGGAATCAAAATGTCCGGAAATTGCTAGTCGTTAGTTCTAGAGTATCTGTCACTCAGTATCACGAACCGTCTCGACCTCGTCCTAAAAGATTTCCAGGTAAGCCAATTGCCTTATTCATCTGTGAATCAATCTACAAATAGGCCACGTAGGCGACTAATTACCTCAGTCAACTCCCTCTCGGCGTTGTATATGTACTCGGTCATCGTTTCCTGTTCCGAGAGCTTCAGTTTCTGGGGCGAATGCTTCAAGAAGTACCGACCAGTTAGTCGCACATACCTCGACAGTGAAATTGCCGGCTCCAAACTTTGATTTGAGGAGCTCCATGAATAGAGATAGCTGAATGTACTGGCTCTTGACTGAGTATGAGCCCATTTTGGATTAATTACCGGCGTTATGCCTGGATGTGGTGTGGGAATGAGGCAATGCTGCGGTCCGAACTGTCAACGGCATGGGGGAGGGAAAGGAGAAAAGAATGGAAGAACCAGGTCTCCTGATCAGGTCTCAGCCTGGTCAAGTACCAGGCGGCCAGTGTGGCGCGCATAATGGTGTGCCTTTTGGGCTGCGTGGGTGCCTAACGCTATCTGGGTAAGCACCACTTCCCCCCGTTCCATCCACTGCAACATGGCGTCTTGAAGGCCGCCCGGCTTGGGAGGCAATCGAGGCCTGTATTTCTGCCCTGGGCGGCCACTAGCCAAAGGGAGGCAAGCATCCAGACCTAGCGACAGAACCCCTCCCCACTGAAGCTAAACGAGCTGCCCAATGGTGTGCAGAGTTGCCGTATACCTTAGGCTGGCAAACAAGTGCAATTCGGCTGTGCAATGCCCACTTTCTACAGCACATCTCGGGAGCCTGTACTTAACTACCTACCTACCTACCTACCTACCTACATGCAAGCCGTGAAGAGGCTGCCCCGCATGATCACCACCCACCCTCTCAGCCCGGATCCAGAACCCCAGCCGGCTGTTTCTAGCTTCGTAGGATGAGCAACCCCCATAACGTGCCAGCCCAGCCTGGGGAAAGCAATGTGGCACATTATACTGCGTCGATATTGCTGACCAGAGTTGAGCAGTACCGCGACGTGCTCTTCGCGCCCGACTCAAGCCTAAGTCAGCTCAAGGTCTGGGTTTCACAAGACTCAAGCAACAGTATGCACGCCGAGCCACTGCTTCTAGTACCTACCTGTGTAAGAGCATCTACTAACATATGAGTTGAGGAGGAGCGCATGCCGAGGTGGAGCCCGAGTCGCAGCCAGGAAGCCTGCTAGGACCACGACTGCTCTCCAATGCCCAGGAGCTGGAGAATTTCCTGCAAGCAAGTCTCTCCCTTGCCCGTTGATTACCCAATTTCCTATCAGAAACTTCCCATTCCACCTTTTCAGAGGAATTAACTCCTGATTAGATAGCCAATTTCGGAAAAGCATCATGCGCTCAGACAGCCGTCTTGTAAGACAGACACCACCCCCATTCCGTCTCTTGGCAATCAATTCCGTGCAAAAAGAAACCCCCCAAAAGTAAACAAAGCTTACACAAGACAACGAGCCTCTGTGACACAGCCTAATCAGCCAGAAGAACACCTGGAGCCGGATGCAAGTTTCCTACGCCATCTTCTCCCGGCTGGCCGTGGCCTTTCGCATGCCGCCCGTCTTCTCCGAGCTGCTCTCGGCATTTGGACAGAAGACGGCCGACACGGACGGCGTGTTCCAGTCCTGCTTCAGTTGCTTCCAGGAGCTGTCTTTCCGTGCGGCCACCAGCTTGAAGGACCAGCTCGGTGTGTGATGTTTCTATCCACTAATTAATACCTCGTCACAAACAGCCCTCTTAGTCTTCGCTTCTCACTAGCTAAACAATCTCGAGCACACTTAGCAAGCCTCCTCGTGCTAACTAGTGAACCGCCCGTCAGACATCTGCTACAACATCCGCTACGTCGAGCTGAACGGCCGCGGCGGCAAGAACCCGTGGTCGTTCCGCAACTTTGGCGTGCTGCACTGCCTGCGCCCGGCGTCGGGCGAGTCCGGCTGGCTGCTGATCTCGGCGCCGCCGGCAGTGCGCGAGCGTCTCCGGCAGCAGGCCGGCGACGACAGCCGCCGCCAGCTCCTGTGGCACGCCTATCTCCTGGGCGCGATGCTGCACAACTGGCGGTTTTATATCAACTTTTTGACCGAGCAGTACCAGGAGATTGTACGTCCAGCCTCTATAGTCTGATTAATTAGACAACCAACCTATTTTGCCTTCTCTGGGGACTCTCCCTTTCTGGGTAATTACGTAGTATTTGGTACTGACCTCACTTAATTACCCCTAATTAGTCCACGTCGGTCGTCATCTCCAGCTTCAGCATGAAAAACAAAACCGGCCTGACCCTGGACCTGGCCACGCCGGAGCGCCTCCGCGCCGTGCACGCACAGGCGCACAGGGCTCTGTGCATCTTGCGGTCCTACGGCAACGTGTCGCAGGGCATTCTCGCTCACACGCGCGGCCTGCGGCAGCACAAGCTGGTGCGGCACGAGGACGGCGGGGCCATGACCATGGCGCTGCGCCGGCTGATGGAGACCACAGCGGTGCACGCCTGCCAGGTGGAGGGGCTGTTGAAGTCTTGCGAGTTTACGGCTCAGACGGTAATTGTGTTTTCAGAGCGCTCCTCTTGTGTGCTTGGCTTTGTTTCTTTAGTCTCTTGCCCCTTTTTGATCAGAAAGCAGTGCAAGACGCTGAACTAACTTTACCATGATTAGATATTCCAACTTCAAAACAACCACAGCATCGGCATGGCGCAAGACAAGCTCCAGAACCTGGAACGAAACCTAGCGGATGCCGCTGTGCAACAACAATCCCTCGTCTCGCTCAGCAGGCGGCTGAGCGGGGACTCGGGGGCCACCCGGCTTGCCACCGTGGTATCCTTGGCATATGCGTCTGCTGGACTTGTAGCTGTGATTTGAACCCCACCCCGCCCCCCAAACATCATCTGCTGTCATCATTGGCGTTCTAGGTTTTTGTCTGGCTGATAGATATTTTGTGCATCTAGGCCTTGTTCAACAGCAACCTGGTCGAGACCAGTTCCCCGGCCAACAATTTCACTGTGCACAAGGACATATGGATTTTTGTCCTGGCCGCAGTTTCGTTCGCTTTCCTCACGATGCTAGGAGTCTGGCTCCTGGAGACAAGTCAGAAACGCAAGATACAGGGCATCAAATAGAGCAAGACTATGGCAGCTGGTGTTAATGTTGTTCCAGTAAAGTAAGGTACTAAATTACCTACTATTAAGCTAGAAGCGAAGCGGTGGCCCTCTCGCACACTACCTTGACACTTTCCAGCCTCTTTTTGTAGTCCACGAATGACACGCGACCTTGTACGTCGCCAAAGGAGAGGACGATGTCTTCGCCGTCAACCTGAAACATCCTAGGTACTTTGCCGA
Source organism: Lasiosphaeria ovina (assembly GCA_033439765.1). Classification (NCBI taxonomy): domain Eukaryota; kingdom Fungi; phylum Ascomycota; class Sordariomycetes; order Sordariales; family Lasiosphaeriaceae; genus Lasiosphaeria; species Lasiosphaeria ovina. Next base: position 2,422,140 of record JAULSN010000009.1, read on the forward strand.
TGCTCGTGGTCTGATCACAGATGATTGGCCCTAGCTCGAGGGCAACTGCGCCGACTCCACGAGGGGCTATTCTGATAAATGCTTCGAGCAGGAGAGGTAACCCAAGCACCATAGCCAGATCACAAGGCGTGATGTCTTGGTAGTTCGGCTCGTTAGCTAAATCCCGCCCTCGGTCATGGGTGAGTAGCTTGCTAGCCAGGAAGAGGGCCTTCTCCATGTAACCAGTACGGTTGTTAGCCACCCCGATGAAGGTTTCATTGACGAGGAGGTGCAGCACTGTCTGGCGACGGCCGCATGCGACGCCATACTCGAGCGATGCTCCTTTCTCCAAAAGATATTCGGCAATCTCCCAGTTGAAGGCACCAATGGCGTACGCGAGAGCCGTCTCGCCGGCTCTCGGGCGCCCGTCCAAGTCGTCTTGGTCCTCTACTATGCGCCCTTCACACCTGACATTGGCGCCCGCTTGGACAAGGACTTTGACTGCGGCAAGGCCTTCACCTCTCCCAGTCAGTGTTAATAAGGGAGTAAATCCTTGGGCGTCGTAGACATCCACGTCGTCCGGTCTTGCTGCACAAATGAGCGACAGGAGTTCTGGGCTTACGTCAAACCGGTTGCAGGCGAGCCCGATCGGGGTCTCCCCATTGGCATACGTCTGGGCGCCCAAGCTGAGGAGGTACCTTATGCAATCGTACCCTTTATAGCTTTGAGCCGTGAAAATGGCGAGACTGAGAGGTGTCACACGCAGGTCGTTTATGGGGATGTTGGTATTGACGCCTCTACGGACCAATTCCCTCATGAGTGGCAGATTGCCTACAGAGGCAAATTTCAAGGTATCAGCGTAATCCATGCGACCGCCAAAACGTTCCAAGGTGTCGATGAAGTCTCGGTTGGCTGTGCCAAGCGTTCGGCCGTGCATAATCCATCGGTGCACATCCGACGAGCAGTCAACCGGACTGGAACCGAAGGATGGGAACAAATCCCTCATGACGTGCAATTTCTCGAAGTCGCTGCCTTCGTGTTGTTTGATGTACTTGAGGAGGCATTCCACTGCTCTAACGCACAATGTAGCCGCAGCCACCCTGAGATTGCTTTTCGCGATGCGTGAACCGACCACAGGGTCGATAAAACCCTTGCAGAGGAGTGCCCTAACGAGATCGTGATTCCGACATTGGATTGCCCAACTCAGAGCATCTCCGCCGGTAACCAATCCAAGGTCATCGAAAAAGGCGTGTGAAGTCGTGTCGAGAGGCCGTCCCGAGCGGTTGCAGCTGTCGGCCAGCCTGGTTAGGATGCAGTCTGTGATGTCACCGCCCGGGAGAAGTGCTAACCAATGGAGCGGCAAGGTGTTGTTGTCGTCGGGGAGACTGGCGTCAGCATCGCCTCCGAGTAAAAGCTGGATAATGTCGACTTCTGCGCATCGGCAGGCAAGACCTAGGGGCGTAATGCCGCCCGGCATCTTTGCGTTGACGTCACATCCCAACATCATCAAGCGCTCGCAAGTCTCGCGGCTACTGCTTATGATGGCGCGATGCAGAAGGAAATTCTCCTCTGCGTAGCCTTTGAAGTACTCGCCTCCCATAACTCGACTCTGGTCGTCGACCCATGTTGGCATGGCAAACAAGTCATTTATCTCAGGGAGAGTGGGAAGCAATCCACGGGCAGCGTCTCTGAGGGCCGGAGGCCAGAAAGCCCGGACTGCGGCGCTGTAGTAGTCGCTGTTAGGCAACTGTGCGAGCCGTTCGAGCGTTCTCCTGAGGGCGTCGTCCTGGGGACCCTGACGGAAGACGTCCGGGACTTCGAGATTGTTCGCCTCAAAAATGCGTCGTCCAATGGCAAAGGCGGCTGGATATCCAGCTTCCGCACTGACCGTGAGGCTCTCCAACGCTTTTTGCAGGCTGTCGATGTGTCTCGGAGCATAACCAAAGTCAATATTGGCGCACAAGAAGAGGCCAAATGCCGCCCGACCCTTCTCTTCGAAGCTGGGCGATGTTGTGGCAACCTCTTCCAGCTGGGACCAGATGCCAGGCCCCATCCGACCATCGCCCATATCTGAGCTCACTCGCATGACGCGATGAAGGGAGAATATTTCCAGCACCTGGAGGAATCCCAGCGTCAGCTCAGCGGTGAGGTAGTGAGATGCCTACCTGCCTATGCGGCCCTGATGCTGCAGTCTTATGGCTGAGCAAAGTGCCCAGTTCTATAGATAGGTAAAATTTAATCGGAACTTGAACTATACTAACCGAGTGCGGCGACTGGCGATCCTGATTGAAAGACTGAAAAACATTCACTGGCAATATGCCACTTTCGCTATATTGTGTCCTGGGTCAGCACCGAATACCCGAAATAATTATCATGTAGGGGGAGTTTTACTTTTGGTAGCGGAGGAGTCTCCGGATGGCAGCCCATCCGTCTCGGAGCCTGTCTGACGGACGGTTGGGCAGGGTTGACTCGCATACTGCACGGCATATCTTGAGAAGCTGCGGGCAGAGCCGAAGCTCTCTATCTGCAATTTCTAAAGCCAAGGGCAGGATGTCGTTGCCACCTAGATTGCTCCCCAAAAGAACCTGGTTCAACAGTTTCTCACCCCCTTGGAGGCTCCCATAAAATGTGGCATCCACAAAGGCCTCCAAGACAAAAAGGCCATATGAGAATACATCACACAGCCACAGGTGTTTTGGGTCGATGGGCGCCGAGCTTTGCGACCTCCTTGCCTCCTGACTCTCGGGGGCGTTGTAGCAGGTAGTGCCGGTATATGAGCGTGTGTGCGAGTTTTGAGGCGACCTCTCGAAATCCGAAATCTTGGCGATAAACGTCCCGCTGTGCTCTGCCTCGAATATGAGGACATTGTCGAGTTTGACATCGCCGTGTGTGATCTTGCACGCATGCAGAAACTCAAGCCCAGCGGCCACGTCTCCGCAGAGTCGTGTTTTGATCTCTTCAGTAGCACGCCGAGAGGAATCGCCTGTACCTCTGGCCAGAAACGCTCTCGCGTTCCCCAACTCTGCAAGTTCTAGGGCGATAGCGGGGACAACGGCATTGCCGACGAGGCCAAACCACGAGTGTCCCAAAATAGACACGATGTTCGGGTGGTTCTGCATTGCTGGGTGGGACAGTATCTCCACCTCAAATAGCACCGACTTGAGGCGCTGGTACTCCTCGATCGTGGGCTGGAGATTGGCAAAGCCTTGCGGAATTCGAACCTTTGCCGTCTTGAAAGCAGCGTCGATTTTCGGCCCCGGCCCCGGCTCTTGAACCTGGTGGGCTTCGAAACGCCCCTTTACAACTCGATAAGTAGCGCCCTCGCCCAAATACATGGACTGGCGTGGGGAACTGAGCTGAAAAAGTAGCTCAGGTACGTTTCGCGTGACAAGTGTGTGGACGAAACGGGTGAGAAGCGCGAGACTGGCCCCGTGGACGGTCTGTGGCAACTCCCTGGAAATCTTTGCAGATATGCCGGGCGATTGGGAGACGGGAAAATCGGGTAATGCCCAGTCGATGTTGTCTGTATCTGTGTTATCACTCTCCATGATTGAATTAGTGGAACGCGCAAGCTTTGATAATGGGTATGGAGTGAAAGACGGAAAACTGCCGACTCTGTGTTGATTCGTGTTTGGGGGAAGAAGGTGCGGCTGACCAGTGAGTTGAGCTATTAAAGCCATTTACGCTGTGAAATTTCAGTCACAGTGCAGGCAGGGGCTGTGGAAAGCGCGATCGGTGTGTGCTGGATGGCTGGGAGAGAACCCCACCTGTCGCACATCCTTCCTCTTGAGGGAGGTCCCAGTTGCCTTAGTTGACCCCTATGGAAGGTAAGGTACCTTATATACGTTATTTACATGTTGTACAGTACATACCTTAGCATAGGCAGCCGAAGGATGGTGCCTGCCGTGCCGTGACCTCGAACATTTTCTACAGTAAGATAAGGCAGGTACGGTAATTACCTGATCTCTCCCCCTCACATCAATGGATCCCAACTTTTCCACCGTTCTGTCACTGTCAGCGCACGCTTCCGCAACCTCGAATGATGGACGGAAATCCGTTACCCCATCTCCAAAAACTCATCCGAGATACCAAGAGGCGCAATTACTTGGATCAGACATTCTTTGTCCACGATGACCTTCGCCGAGCTATTTCACCCACGCTCGTTGCCGACGTGCTCAGCACGGCTGTCCCTGGTGTGCTCAAACACCAGCTTGCTAGAGCTTCTCAGCTTATAGTCGAGGGTGCGCTCCGCGTGTTCTGTGTGCTTGTCGTCACCAACCAAGTCAGCCTTATCCCCGAGTTCCAGGCACATTCCATCACAGACTCCAGGCTTCCCATCCGAACGAAAGATGAGCTCCGGCACATCGCGCCCGAGTTGGACATCGCCGCCTTCATGGAAACGCAATGGCAGTTTGCCCCATGGAGTTTCAAAAAGGACGCGCTTCATGTTATCCTACCAGACGAAACCATTCTCCCATTCCTCCGCATCAGGTTTATTGATCAGGGTGCTGGGGGCAGCATCAGCGAAGTGGTCCTGCCTAAATGTCTCTAGTCTATCTGGGCTCCCTCGGATGTCAGCATTTGCTTTCCTATTCCCCTAATTATACGTGCATGCCAATTTTCCGTGCGCCTACCTGCCTACCTAGGATGTCTGTGTGACCACTAATTGGGTGGGCCAGCAGGGGGAGACTTCCGTGACGGTTGTTCGCAAACTCATCAAACCAACAAACCGCAACAGAGGTACCAAAATGTTCAACAACGAAAGAGAGTGCCTTGAGCTGTACGCCACAATACGGCACCCAAATATTCTGCCATTGCTCGCCACCTACACTATCGCGGGCGAGCACGCAATGCTATTCCCTTTCTTCCACATGGACATGGAGACCTTCTTTGCAAGAGAGATGGGATTCGGCTGCTTCGGCGACGATACAACCTTCGTCGCCGCCATTGCAGCTTTGGCATCGGCACTGAGAGCCGTTCATGAGGCAAACCAGCGATGCAAGTTCACCCCCACACTCACAACCCAGTACGGCTATCATCACGATATCAGGCCAGCCAACATCCTTGTCACACCTACAACGTTCATCCTCGCCGACTTCGGGCTGTCCCATCACACACCACCAGGCAATGAGCCATCAAGAGTGTTCGTCAAGAATATCGGCCACTATGTTGCTCCCGAGTCTATGGACGAGAATATGGAGCCCCAACAAGTGGGACGTGCCTGCGACATATGGGCACTCGGATGCCTGGTCTCTGAGCTTGCCACATACCTGGAACGGGGAGCAGCCGGAGTTAAGAAGTTTCGTGCGCGGAGGGTGTTGCCGAACTTCTACTCCATACCCTTCAAGAACGGATACTTCTTTGACGGAGCACCGCCTAGCCTCAGGCAAGGAGTATCCGAGTGGCTGGCGAGTCTAGCAGCGAAACCGCAGCACCCCATCGTGTCGAATCTCGCGGCATTCTGTAGGAATGCGCTCCAACCCGATCTTGCCTCAAGGCCCAGCATTGAAGCTTGTTCCCTCCAGCTATCCTATATTCATGCCACCCACCTGTATCAAATGGCGTGCTCATTGCTCCAGGGGATCTTGGCAGGAAACCCGCCGTCCTCAACCGTTCCAGACCACGCTATCACTGAGGGGTATTTGGAACTCGCCAGACTCCAAGCCTTTGGTGGCGTTATGGATATGAACAACAGCAATGCATACCAGTCTAGTCTTTTCCGCAATGCGTCGGTCGGGGCCTTTATTGTCGAGCGTCTCAGCACAATCCTCCACACGCTTGACCATTGCAAAAGCACTTTGGCCGACACTAAGAAGCAAGTGGTCGAGTCTAAGAGCCGTCCCATTGATGGTACCGGCCATCTAATCGACCTCAAAGTGGTGGACAACACCTTTCACACGGCTCTAGACGAACTATGTGGGACGCTTTCTTCCTCGAATGAGCAATACCTATCCAGCTTATGGTGGAAGCAGCTTCTTCAGACATGTCGAGAAAATTATTCATCTCTGGAGCCCGTCGAACAAGACATCAAGTCTCTGCAGAACGCTTCTTATGACAGCATGGAGCTTCATCTACGGATCGAAAGGCTTGAACAAGCTCTCCGTCAAGAAATCGAGATTCCTGGGACGACGGGAGGAAACCTGGTCCTGGGTCAGTCTCAAATTGAGGTTCTCCGCGCCTTCAGCCGTAACCACAGCTTGGCTTTCTACAAACCATCCGAGACTGCATCAAGCGGTAGCAACCAAGATGGCAGTGGATCGACCGACTCCTCGCAAAGCGCCATTGTCGAATGGGTCTTTGTATCTCAAATGGGAGAAAGCGAGTCCGAGTACGAGAGGGTCCAAAAGGTGCTGATGCTTGCAGAACTGCTAAGCTGCCCAAAGCCAAAAGGACTTCGTGTGCTCCGCTGCGCCGGGCTTCTCCCACTTAATTCCCAGGAACGCAACAACGAGTACGGATTCGTGTACGTTTTTCCTTCTCCTTGTTCGTCTCCACCCATCCCCTTGAGGCAGCTTCTTTCAGGGGCAGAGAGACAGCTGGCTCCCACGTTGGAGAACAAGTTCAGTATTGCCAAGGCCCTATCGAGTAGCATCTTTGAGCTGCATTGCTGCGGCTGGCTACACCGGAACATCTCTTCTGAGAACGTCATTTTCTTTGCCCCTGCCAACGGGGCGAAGGAAAAGGCTGGCGCTGGTGAAACACCGGACATGAACGACCCATATATCATCGGCTTCCACCACAGTCGTCCCGACGGCCACGTCTACTGCTCGGACATCAGAAGCGCCGAGGATGTGAATCCGGATGCCGTCTTCTACCAACACCCCGAATACGGCGACAATACCAACGCTAGGTTCGAGAAGCCGCATGACTACTACGGGTTGGGAATGGTGCTGCTGGAGATTGCATTCTGGCGCAGCTGTCAGAACATGTGGCAAGAGGAAAAGAAGAGGCACCAAGCAATGGACCGTCGCGCATTCAAGGATAAGCTGGTGAAGCGCTTCGTACCCCGGCTTGCAGCGGTGATGGGGACGGCGTATATGGAGGCTGTGTTGGCGTGCGTCTCCGCTAAAACGCCAGAGCCTGAAATCAGTGAGGATGGAAGAGGGTTTGCAGGGGACCAGGATTCCCACTTTTTTCGTGACGTCGTGCAGAAACTAGCTGCCTGCTTTGTTGGATAGCCAACCATCTCGGAGACACCTCTTCTGTGTAGACCATTGCAAAATTATAGTCTTTTCACAATCAGGACTATTCCTTTGACAAAATGAACAAAACAGGCCAGGAGAAGCGTCCAGTAGGTATCCGCTATTCAGGGGTAAAACAACAAAACGAATACCAACATGCCAGGCACATACGGCATGGCGTGAAAACAGATTCCTTTTCTCTTTCCACTCAACGCTCCCTGCAGATCCTACACTCCTCAAATATCGACCATATTACTACTGCTCTGCCCCTCCTTCCACTGATCAAACCGGTGAAGTGGCCTCAACTTCGCCTCCCGCCGCTAAAACACTCGGCTCTTAGGCTCCTGATCTACCATGGCCGTGCCACATTCAGCTGGCAATCCGCAAACTTCCTCGACGGCACCGCAAAAATCCAATCTAGCTCTTCGACGCGCGCTGTTTCATCTCGGGCACGAAGAAGAAGAAGATCATGATAAATGCAACGATACTGAAGGTAGCTAGCCAGTACACGTCTTAAACACCGCTATCATGCCTAGTGCCCCAGTGAGGAGGGGGAAACGTAATGCCCAATACGGCCGCGCAGCTAGAAAAAGTCGCTACGGCAAAACATAGGCAGACTTTACGGTGCCTTAAAAAGGGAGATAAATTTGCGCTGTACGCGTAGAAATTCTCGCGCTTAACCGGGTAATTCAGTGGAAAGCTGATAAGCGATAGACAAAACGTGGTACGAGTGCCGGGCTAAGCTAGTTCAAGTCTAGGAACTATTCTCCATCACTATACCTAGACGCGCCCGCCGTGGTCGACGTGGCGCAGCAGGCCAGCCAGTGCGTGGCCACACTGTAACCTTGTACAGGTTGCAAGCCTGGCAGGTTGTGATTAATTCTGGAATCCTGTTGGAAGGTGGTGTGCCGCAACGGTAGAGAATTAATAGCAAAAGAACGTGGGTTTTGAATGATTGCTAAGAGAAAGAAGAAAAAGAGCGATGCCTGTCCTCTGACAAGAAGGAGGGCGGTCCAGCGACATTGCTGGAGGAGGTTGGCCGGGGGAAAAGGGTGGACCGTACTAATTAGATTACATTGAGCCAGGGTGTAAACAAACCCCCTTTTGCCCTGAGCCCCTGGGCCCCCTGATCTCCAACAACCAACCGTCCCAACCTGAGTATGACTTGAGCCTAATATACGACAAGAGTGTAGAAAATATAACGGCAACCGGTAACTGGTTTCGAGCATTGGAGCCGTGCCCGAGTTCAGACCCCTTTGAGCTTATCAGTTCTACCAGTAATATTCGGTATATTCCTGCACGTCCCACAGCCGGTACTGGTGGCCGGGAACCCGCGAGCCTGTCGCCACCCACTGACTCAGGAAATTCCAGGCTGCTGTTGCTTCGGAGCTGCCGCGGCCTGATGTCTTCGGGTGGGAGCCGCTGGGTTGCGCGGACTGCCCGCTGGTGGCGGCAGTAGTATGTGTAGAGTCTTGTCCGGTTGAGGAAGGGATGGGATGGATGGGATGGATGGAGATGGATGGCGAGAGCGGCGTGCACGGCCATGTCCTCCAACGCCCTCTTCAGCTCGAGGTAGTCATGGATAAATATTATAGTATGGATGGCTGGGACGCTGTATCGGACTAAAACTCGCACTTCGTCAACAACGCCGATGAAAGATCTCGCGGGGAGGACGTAGGTGCAAGGAGGCATCTCTGTTGATCAAGGGATAGAGAGAGAGACGGCTGGGAGTTGAGTGGGGCAGAGGAATCGGCTGTGGCGTCAAATTTTTCTGGGAGGACTCCGAGATGTTCCGTTATCTGAGCAGCAGGTGATTACTTGATCCTCTTCCTCTTCCCCTACAATGCCCGTGTGTTCAAAGCTGCTCTCAACGGGACAGGATGGCCATTTTCACTGTAGGATGGAGGGCTAAACAAGGCGGGCAACACAGCCTGGAAGCAGATGATCCGGTGCGATATGACCCCCCGGTCTCAAGTTCGGGTCTGGAGCCAAGGTCGACGGGGGGGGGGGGGGTTCTGGGTTGGTCGACCGAGCGCCGGTCATGCAGCGAGTGCTGTGGCTATTCGTCGAGACTCCAAAACACTGCCGAGATAACTCGTCTGCGCAAGCTCACTGGCCAGGAGATCACCTGGCAAAGGCGAGACATCTTGGCGACTGACCGGTCCCCGAGGAGGCGTGATACTCTTGCCGTGCGTCTGCACAGTGCGAGTACGCACTAGGTGACTAGGCGGGATCAGCCGCCAAGTGGTATGGGAGGGAGGAATGGACCGGCCACTCTTTGGAGATCTTGGGGAATCCATGGACTTGCTCATCCGTCTCCGAATTACAGAGGGTATGTCGTTACGCATCTGTTTTGTCTGCTAGTGCAGCGGTAGCTTAATTATTACACGGTAGTTGTTGACCAAGGTGCTTCTGCTAACTACCTAGGTGGGTAGGCATATCAACAACTTTAGGGAGCGGTTCTTGCCTTGTTCAGTGTGCAAAACAATATGCCCCGAAACCTACCTTGGTAGACGAGCTTGAAAGTGTGATCGGCACTGTGGGATATGTCTCCGAACACAAGTGCCCTGATTTAGACCCCTTTTCTCGCCCAGCTCCCAAGAGCAGCCCCGAGTCCACAACGTCAAAAGCCTGTGCCCTTCCAAATGTCTCGCTACGTCCTTCTCCCCCCCTCCTCTGCTCGTATTTCATACAGACAGCACAAATTCAGCTCCAGATCTCTGGCCTTTTCCTGCACATTACAACACGCATTATTCTTGATTCCTCCAGCCTCGTGAAATCTCTCTTAACTTTGGATTTCATCTTGAGTATCAACATCCATCTCTTCCTAGCATCCTGCTTGTCAAATTTATTGCTCCGTAACTCCTTCCCCGGCCCGGCTCCACGATGTCGTCCCACCAGCACCAGCATCCCCTTGACAAAATAGCCGGCGTGGAAGACGACCAAGGATACCGCGTCGGGGGCTTTCTTCCCGTGCACCTCGGCGACGTGCTTGGGAACAGTGAAGGCAGATACCGCGTCATCCACAAGCTGGGCAATGGCGTCTCCGCGACCGTCTGGCTGGCCGAGGAGTTGAATAACCTAGATGAGGCTGTTGGCCTCTGGGCTCTCAAGATCTTCAGCGCCGGCCTCCACGTGACCGAGATGAGTGCTTTGGTCTTCCTCGCGCGCATGGTCGCGCCCCACCCCAACGTGTTGACGTTTCGCGGTTACTTTACCGTGGAGGGTGTCAATGGCAGCCACATCTGCTTCGTGTTCCCCTTTCTCGGGCCGACCGTCAAGCAGATGCAGCAGGCCAATCTCGACGCGGCCGTGAAGCGTGGCGCCGCGAAGCAGATGGCCGACGGGCTCGCCCACCTCCACCAGGCTGGGTTTTGCCACGGCCGTGAGTGCTTCCGTCCAAGTCAAGTCTTGGAGGGCAGCCAACATTTGTTTTGAGATTGGCTAACAGTTGATTATGTGGCTTCTAGACGTGGCCGACACTGCTGTACTGTTCAGGCTGCGCGATGCTGATAGCTGGACCAAGGATCAAGTCTACCAGACCTTCGGTCGCCCCATTACGGTGCCAGTTCCGGTTCCGTGTGACAATAGCTCCGCCCTGCCGTCATCCATGCCGCGCTATCGCGTCAAAGCCATTGACTTTAAAAGATTCAATCCCGGCCTGCTCTCGGGCGACATCTGCATCGCCGACTTTGGCCAATCGTTCAAGATTGAGACCGATAATCCCGGCATGCCCCCGATGAAGCCCACTTTCCTCGCGCCCGAGTCGCTCTTCAAGTAGCCGCGGTTGCCGGCAAGCGACGTATGGGGCGTGGGCTGTGTGATCTTTGGGCTCTACACCGGCCGCGTGCTCTTCCCGACCCTCAACGAGTCCGTGCACCAAGTGATTGCGGCGATTATTGACACGCTAGGCCCGCTGCCTGCGGATTGGAAAGGCTACTTGGGTCATTAGGCCGGCCCCGTCTTCGGGGATAAGGGAGAGCTGGTCGTATGGCCCGAAAGGGGCTTTTGGTCTGACCCCAACCTCATGCCGAACCGGCCTCTCGAGGGCCATATCGACTATAGCTGTTCGTGGATTCTAGAACATAAGAGGGGGCTCTTCCTGCAGCTCCTGACCGGCGCACTGTGCTTCGATCATACTGCTCGGCTCACGCCCGTAGAGGTTGCGGCGCGCCTTTGGTTTTCCTAGACGGACGAGACTGAAGAGGACGAAGAGGACGAAGAGGAAGACGATGAGTAGGAAGAAGACGGAAATAAAGAGGACGAGAAAGACGATGAACAGGAAGAAGCCGAGTAGGGAGACGACGAGTAGGAAGAGGAGGAAGTCCATAACTGATTGGTATTAGGTACACACCATGTGTCTGTCTTGTCTCTCTTGTATGCACAAGTACTTGTCTAGGTATCTCTATAAACGCCGAATTGCAAATGACCGCCATGTCCCATCCTCGATCCAAACGGCAAGCAACCCGTACCTGTATATACCCAAAGCACCAACACCCATAAACACCATACGATATACACATCAACAAGCCTAACTACAAATGAGTCATGACAACGCCCGGTTACCATCCAGCTTGCCCGACGAAGTCTGCGTAAAGCTCGACTGCACATGGATGCCGTTGACATTCTCGTCGGACCCAGACGCAGAAGAGCGCGCCTTGCCCACGGTGACGCGGTTCGTCAGGGCGACTTCGTCGTCAGCCTCAACGAGGGTCATCATCATCCTGTCGCCGCGGAACCCGAAACGCGACCCCCCGTACGTGTACAAGCTGTCGGGCTGCATCGTGCTCCTTGACTGCCTCCACGGCGCGGACCATGGACTGGCCGGGCTCGACCTGTCGCTGCTGAGGGCCGACGACAGCTTACTGCGCACGACGGGGCGCAGCGGGCCCAGGTGCGGCAGACACGCCGACACGATGCCTAACGACGGTTCAATGGCAGACCAGATGAACACGGGACCCATGACCCACGCGATGTTGACGGCGTTGACGAAGACGGACAGGTAGTAGATGCGTAGGATGCTCGCGACGCACACGCTGTAAACAACAAAGGACGGGCCAGTTAGACTACAATACAACAAAACAAACACCAGGTGCGGAGTAGGACAAATGCTCACAAGCTCCCCAACAATATGATGCCCGAGATGGCGGCCTTCTTCTTGGCCGACATCTGCAGCTTCATGATCTGAGGGATGGGGATGGCGGCGACGAGCACGTCGTTGAGCATGTTGAGGACGCCGAGCGCGAGGAAGAACTGCTTGACGTCGTCGATGCACGTGCCCGGCGCGCCGCCGCCGAACTGGTTCCAGTAGTACGACACGGGCTGGCAGCACGTCGCCATGGTGATTGCAGTCGCAATAAACAACCACTCATCAATCAGCCGCAGACACACTCAAAGACCGAAAGAGGAAACACGGCCTTCTTTATCTGGGCCACTCCCATCAGCCCCACGGGGAAAGGGATAAAAAAGACGTTTTGGCCCGGCTGCGCAGTGAACGAGGTGGCTAGCAACGAAGCCGTTGCTCAGGGGAAATCGAGATCTTCACCTCCCCTCTCCAACGTTGCGCTGCAGGACCGGTATCCTAGCAAATAAGCGACTAAGCCCGTGTCGACTAGTTCGTAGTTCTAGTGCCAACGACAAGACTAGTCTAGTCTAGCCACCAGTCACCAGTCACCAGTATCTATCTCTATCTACCTCCGCAACGTCTTAGCTCGGGATGCGTCCCGATTGCCGCGGCACCGTGGTAGCGCGAACCTGAGCCCGGGTGTATCCACTCGCCCGGAATACTAGACCTAGGGGGGCTACGGGAGAGGGCTGTCCAGCCGCCCTCGGCCCGTCTCCTGAAAACAGGAGGTCGCAACGCAGCGGATACCCGTGATCGTGGGGCGGGTGCGACTAGTTCTAGTCCAAGTCCTGCATTACGAGGCTATCCACACAGATCAGACAGACACTAGAATAGGCTTGTCGAGCAGCTGGCCTCTATCGATTTCCTTGGTGCGGAGCTGGGACGAAGCCGCCCTCATGGAGATGGATATATTCATGTCGATCCTTCCCCTTTTCTCCTGAGTCCCGCGGAAACAAAATATTCACTGGCCGCTGACCATTACCTTCACCTTATTCTCATCTATACTCCCGCAATCAAGTCTCCTATCACCGCGATGGCTCCCTCGCCCCTGGAGGGCCAGATCCTGCCGCTGACGGCGCTCGAGCGTATCGGGCCCAAAGGGTACCTGCGGTACATCTTCCCGTTCGAGCTCGGGGCCGACTACGACGCCGACGAGGTGACGCGCGGCTGCCCGTGGTCGGCTGCGAGGCGGTGCCGGACCCCGCGGCGGTGCAGGCGGGCGTGCTGAAAGTGCAGGCGATGCTCGCTGACGACGATAACAACAAAATCTCGCCCGTCGTCATCGTCGTCGTCGTCGTCGTCGTCGTCGTCGTCGTCGTCGTCAAAGAACTGCGCGCGCCCGGCGCGTTCCCGACGACCAACGCCGCGTTCAAGGCCGCGAATTTCCCCGTGGTCGCGCTCCTCGGTGACGCGCTGCTGAGACGGTCCGTGTGGCCGGCGGCGGGCGAGCGGCTGCCGGTGGCGCTGGTGCAGGTGAACTTGATTGCCGGGGGGCTGCTGCTGACGTGGAGCGTGCTGCGCATGTTTGGCGACGGCAACACGTTCCTGACGTGGGCGCGGCTGTGGGCCGAGGGCTGCCGCGCGGCGCAGGGGTTGGACACACTCGCAAACCCTGTCGTGCTCGACGCAGCCATGTTCGACGACCGTGCGCGCGTTATAGGAGGCTCCGGCTGCACCGGCGCCGGCCGCCCAGAAGACCACCCCGAGTACACGGCGCTCAATGCGCTCAAGGCGGATGCCGCGCCCGCGAACGCGACGGCGCCGACGACGCTGGAGTGGGTGTCGACCAACGACGCGTTATCGGCGCTGCTATGGCGCACCGTCATGGCCGTGCAGTCGTCGTGGCTCGAGTTCGACCTGTACGGCCTGGACTGGGGCCCGGCGTTGGGCGGCGGCATCCAGGCTGTGCGGGCGCCGAGCGTCGGCATCATCAACGGCCTGCAGGTCGTGCTCCCCGTGCTCCCCGACGGCGGCATGGAGGTCTTGGTTGGCGTCGAAGAGTCGTGTCTGGACAGGCTGCTGCACGAGCCGCTATGGCTGAAATATGTCGTGGCACGGTAATTCGTCTCTCAAGCTCACGTTTGAACAGATACTCCATAGACTGCCTCGCTACCACTGTCTCGGGTGGGGGATGAATTTGCACGTTGATGGCCATGTCTGCAACTTTGCCAGCCTCAGCCAAGCAGCGGTGTTCACCAGGAATAACTCAGCCAATGTCGGAGCAACTTGCAAGCCCAATATGCAAGGAGTCCAATGCACTTCATGTGACCATCCCACCTTCAGAGCGTAGCACGAGATAAGACCCCGCAGTTGCTGTTGTATCTCGATCCTTTGCCCCCTCTCCGTCTGCTGGTTTCACCTCATCGCCAAGCAACAACCTACCTAGTAACGTAAGCGAGATGATGAACCCCGGAACAGCGGAGCCGTACCTGTCGGCGCCGGGCTTGGCATCTGCGGCAGCCGCCGTCGTCCTGGGAACTCTATTGTGGAATGTAAGTACCACACAGTCATGCATTGAAGCTGAACTCGCTCGCGGGTGACCACAACCATCGCTCACTCGTACCTAGATCGTCCGCAACATCCTCACATCGCCCATCCCATCTTCGGTCCCGGGGCCATTTCTCGCCCGGATCACCAGCAAATGGATCCTGCTCGTCGACCTCTCGGGCCAGCGCGCCCAGGTGGTTGACGCGCTGCACAAGAAACACGGGCCCGTAGTGCGCCTCGCGCCCGACGAGCTCTCGTTTGCCAGCCGCGACGCCGTCAAGCCCATCTACGGCGCCGGCGCCGCCGTCGTCAAGAGCCCCGCCTACAACCTCTTCGGCAAGCGCGGCATGTTCCAGATGCAGGACCCGAGGGAGCACCGCGAGCGCCAGCGCCGCATCGCCCACGTCTTCAGCGCCGCCTCGCTGCAGCAGACGGAGCCGCTGGTCCAGGCGGTCGTCGGCCGGACCGTGGCGACCATCGCCGCGAGCGCCGGCGCGCCCGTCGATGCGCTGCACTGGTGCCGCATGATGGCGCTGGACGTCGCCGGCGCGGTGCTCATGGGCAGGGATTTTGGCGCCTTTGACGGCGACGGCGCCGCGCCCGTCTACGTCCGCCACCTCGACAACGCCTACATCGCGTGGGCCCTCAACGGGCTGGCGCCGGCGCTGGTGTGGCTGCTCGAGCGGCTGCCCATCCAGAGTCTGCAGCGCTTCCTCGCCGCGCGCGAGTACGTATACTCGTACGGCGAGCACGCCGTGCAGCAGTACTTGAAGACGAACGGCCGCGCCTCGGGCCGGCGCACGCTCATCTCCAAAATGATAGCCGGCAACCCGGAGACGGGCGCGGAGCCGCTTTCCGACGCCGACATTGTCATCGAAGTTTCCAACAACACGTTTGCCGCGGTCGATTCGACAGGCAACACTGCGGCGTACATGCTGTACCGCCTCGCGTGCGCTCCAGAGTGGCAGCAGCGATTGCGGCGTGAGATCCGGGCCTCGGGCGCCAAGGAGACGGGGTTCCAGTACCAGTCGCTCCAGGCGCTCCCCGTCCTCAACGCGGTGCTCGTGGAGACGCTGAGACTGCACCCCGCCGTGCCGACCGGCTTGCCGCGGCTGACGGTTGCCCCAGTCACGGAGATTGCGGGACTCCGCTTGCCGGCAAAGGTGTGTCTAGTTAATTACCTATTCTTCTGACTTGCTTTCTTTAGGTACCGGTAAAACACAACACCAGCGACCAAAAACAGCCCACCTTTTGCTAATAAATGATAAAAACCAACAGACAATTGTGTCAATGCAATCCTACACAACACAGCACGACGCGACCGTCTTCCCGGACCCGGACAAGTTCGACCCGGGCCGGTGGCTCAGCGGCGACGGCGCCGCCGTTTTCGCCGGCACGCCCGCGGCGCAGGAGATGACGCTCGTGTGGGGCGGCCGCGGCCCGCGCGCGTGCAGCGGCCAGTACATGGCCGCCATGGAGGTCAAGCTGCTGCTCGCGCGGCTGGTCGACCGCTTCCACGTCAGGCTGCAGGCGGAAGCAACGCACGGCGAGATGGAGATGACGGCGCATTTCCATCTCATTCCCAAAGGGCGCAGATGTGGTTTGGTTTTTGATCATGAGGGGGGTTTCTGAAGAGATGATGATGTGTGGGCGGATCTGATTAAGCTGGGGCCACCGAGGCCACCATTGGCGAGCAAGTAAAGCAGCTGGATAAGAAATCCCGGAGATTCTAGGGAAGAAACAACATTCGAGCGTAGCGAGCAGCCCGCGGCAGGCCCCCCCCCCGAGGGCTGCCGAAGGCAAGAAAGAAACACAAGGCCGTACAGCTTCCCTTCATGATTTTTCAGTTGCGTATTTTAGGTGTTATTGCGAGATAATGTGAGGTAACGTAGGTACCCAAGTGCCTATCTTGTCTTTTCTGTGGAAAGCATTCCGGATGGCTGGATAACAGGACGGACAGTACGCTCACGTGGTCACGTGTGGCCCGTGAAGGCGAGTGCTATGCCTTTCTGGTGATGAATCCTTGCAGTGTGCTGCCGAAAGCGTCGTGTTTAATTTCCGCAGCCCACGATATTCTTGACGACTTGCAAAAGTTCCTCGCTCCTTCATTGCCGTCCCTTCATTCTCGCACTTTCATTCTTGTTCCTTCATTCTTGCTCTTTCATTCTCGCTCCATTCAACAAGCCGTCTGCAACAAAACAAGACCAACCTTCCAATGTTTGGTGCGCATCGTGTATCGGCCTTTGGGCTGCTGGTAGCATTTCTTCTGCTGCTATGCTCTCCCTCTTGCAACGCGGCGCTCAATGCTCAGGTGCTAATGGTATCGGACACGCTACCACCTCCAGAAAACGGGTTCAACATGGACGACCCCGTCCGGATAGTGGAACGAACACCAGATGTCGAAATTCTCGAGCGCTACAAGATCTTCCGCCGGCTTGATGCCTCTATTAAGCTCGTCCTGCACAAAGTACACCCGGAGCCCTTCTCGGCTCTCAGCTTCTCCTTGCGCTACTTTGAAGATGCCGCCGGCCGGGGGAGCTGGGGCGTTTTCATCAGCTACGCGTCACTCCACGACAGACACAAGTACACGCTCCGACGCCTCTTCAATGATAGAAGTCGGCGCGTCCACTAGATCCGGCAACGAACCGCTTCGTCTACGTCATCGCGAGCGCCCCTCTCGTGTGGCTCGGCGCCCCTTTGTCCAAGGACGCGAGGGTGCTGGTGCCTAGAACCTCGGGCGGCAACCCACCCACCTTCATGAGCGCGCTGCACGTGTCAACGAGGGCGAACCACTCGAACGCGGTGAGCACAATCGGCGGCATTGCCGTTACCTTCAGCGAGAACCAGCAGAAGACGTTCTACGGCATGACGAGCGGCTCGGGAACCCCAAGACGAACACGCTTCCGTCCGGCGAGCCCGTGTCAAGTATGCTAATGGAGCCCGCTGCGGGCAGCATCTGCGTCATCGCGACGGCGACCGACTTCGATGCCATGCTGCGCGTCACCTTGCTGGAAACGGGCGTCGATATGGGGTTTCCTATGTTGGGCAGGATTATTGCTCAGCGGTTCAAGTTGCTGCCCGGCTGGCGTAAGTCCGGACAAGGTTCCGGACAAGGTTCCAGGAAGCTGACGAGACGAATCTATTCAATATCTAGGCGTGGGAGTCCGCGACGTCGGCGCATGGATTCTCTAGGAGACTGGCGACGGGCTCAAGGCAGGCTACCAGATTGTTGCGCTTGCCGAGCCAGACGAAGTATATGCCATGGCTTTTAGGTCCGATTTATTTGCTGACGAGCGCGGCGCCATACCGTTACCGGTGAGTAGCTCCTGCACAAGACTCAAACATTAATTGGCTTTGGTCGCTGTATTGCGATTGATAGGGAGTGACTAATATGTCTATTTAACTGGGACCAATGGACAACGTCACCTATATGGGTTTTGGGGAATCGCAGCGTTAACAGGATGTGCCCGTCAAGATGGATGGCGTCGGTGTAAGAGTTGATCATCCATGATGTTGGTTAGTTAGTCTCTTGGTAGGCCGCGGAAGTGGTGATCTCGTGCTCCACGAAAGCTTGGGGGTTTTCAATACCGGGAGGACTGGACGTAGGCCCACGCAAGGACGACGCCTATTTTACATAGCTAATTATTGACGTAGATCAGATTCTCGTTTGTAATCTTTTAAAGCTCTTTTTTTCATCAGTGGAGTCGAATCAAACTAATGCGGGCGCACCGCTCGTTCTCAGAACGTAACTCTAACAACCCAAGTCAAATTTCAATCCTCTAAACTATAAATATAACGTTTATTAATATAGACTAACTATATTAGAAAAAGAGTATTAGAGAGAGTAGTAAATAGAGTTAGAAAGTGGAAGTATCACGGTACATACAGGAAGGAGTGTAGGGACAACGCTGCAAATTAACCGTTAGTCACTACCATTAGAAGTCAGGCCTGACGGAAAATCCTCCAAAAGATCAGGGCTAATTGCGCGCTCAGGGCTGTGTGCGTGGTCCATGTACTTCAAGGTTCGTCAGGCCGCGCGTCCATTCACTCGCTCTTGCCTGACCAAGGTTTGGAACAAGGTTCGCGCCTGCCGACTGATTATCCGATTGCGGGGCTGGCTTGGTTTTGCCTTTGATCGCGTCGTCTACTGGATCTGACAGTAGTGTCGAGGGTGCTGCCTTTATGCGAGGAAGTCTAACGACTGGTGTCGCTGTGTGATCGACGTCCTTAATGAATGGATCCCGCGAAATCGGCTCTGGTTGGCGAGCTGGTTCTGCTTGTGCGATCGGATCAGGTGACGGGCTAGCTTCCCTGACCGTGGTGAGCTTGTTCAGGCTCCTTTGGAATGCAGCGAAGATGTCTCTTGGTATGTGAGAGTCCAAAACCTAGTTATCTGGGTATAGGGCAAGCTCCACTCGTATAGAGTTTCGGCTTGTTCTTGATGCGCGCGAGGCTTCTGATGATCCTTCGTCCAATGGTATTGCTGTTAAGTGGTCTTGGAGCGCCTGAATAGTGGATTTTGGGGCTTTGGACACCAAACGAACTGTCGGATTTTGCCTGATGAAGTTAGACAGTTGTCTCAATTCTTTGAAAAGCTGCTGATCTATAGGGTTATGGTGTAAGTGTTAGTGTTAGTGCAGAACCTGAGCTCTGCACGACAGTGTCGTCCTGGCAGCTCGGTTTGTATGGATGCAATTCTTCCTAACGCCGATCAAAGATCTAATGGCGGAAGAATTGATCTGGGTATAGGTATAGGACAGATCAGCCTGTTACTCGGCACCATTGTTGGCACATGGGTACGTTGGTGGTGAAAGCGATGTTCATTGCTAACTACAAAGTAGTGTGGATCAATCGATCCATGCTAAATGTGGTGGTTGGATTACGTGATCGCGAGACCACTTGCTGCTATGGTACATTGATCCGTGGATCGCCAACAAAAAAGTGTGTTATATATACGTACTCTAAATACTTCTCTAGTACAGATCTTCCGTATATATATGCCGCTAGCATAAGCTAGATACTATTAGTAACTTTATACTAAAATAGGCAGGTAACGACCTCGTCGGTAACCTATTAATTATTTATTAACGAGGATAATCGTAGATTCTTAATAAACCTAGATCTCCGTATCGAAGAACCAATAGAATAAGTACTATAGAAAGTAGTCACTTAACTAGGGCCTACCGACCTTATATATCTAGACCGCGGTTCTCTTCTAGTCTACCTTACTTATAAACCGCGAAGTTATTAGCAAAACTAAGAGCTTTAATATACCGGAACATTCGATTTTGTTGTCTCAACTGATTGATGTCACCAAATTTTCAACACCGGTAGGGTGTGAAAGGCAGGTATAAAATTCACAATCAAAAGGGCGTGACCCTTGCAAGCTACAGCTACCAAGCCAAAGTTACAAGACAGGATGAAGACATGGATGCTAAGCCTTCCGTCCTCCTGCTAAAGGACTGACACTTTGTCCCACCATTAAAGGGTTCTCCTCATCTCCAACCCTCCGCGCGTCCCGTCTAGACCTCTTCCACCACTGGTGTTCACCCCCCCACTTGAACCGTTTCTTCCATTTCGACATGTCGAGGTTGAAAGCGATAATGACGGCTGGAACGGCGACGGCGACTGAGACAGAGACTAGATATGCAAAAGGGTATTTTAAAGTCAGCTCAACAGTGGAGAGTCCAGTTGTTACGCCCGGGGGGGATGGAGCTGTGAGATGGGAGGCTGGGTGGGATCGTACACATGACCTTCAAAATAAAGTCAAGCTCTACTCCGCCTTCGGTGTGAGGGAACTGGTCGACGTTGATGGCAAGGAAGCTTGACATGAAGGAGAGGGGAAGCTTTTCGTCCGAGGGATGGTGTGGTTAGCAGATACACCTTAAGAACAAAACCTTGGACGGCGGGTATTAGGAGACTCACAAAGATGATTGTCGCAACCGTAAATGCCATGATGGTCTTTCCCTGATGTTGAGTCTCCTCGTAGATGCCCAGGAGGGACTGTTTGTGCTTGAGATCTAATAGATCTTGTATCTGTGTTTTACAACAGGAGCAGTCAGTCAGTGTTTCCGAGTTCAATGTTTATTTTACCTCAACAAGGGCTTGGGATTCAAAGAAAAGAATCCAAAACATGTAGGAAATCCAAAACTCACCGCTGTTGCGACATCAGACGCAAGGTCCTTTAGTTCCTGCATCTCACTAAGAGACTTGCCAATCAGGCCAATCGAAGGGGCGTCATGTGGGCGGGAGTCATGATTGGCAACACCCCCACCAACACCACCACCATTCATACCCATTCCCCTGCCTTGATCGGGCTTCTTCCCGGCACCGGCGCCGGCGGCCCTTGTCAAGCAATCAATTTCGTCAAACACAGCCTTTTGTTCGCGAAGTAGAGTCGTCAAAATGTTGAGTTCGTCAAGAGTATCTTTGACCTCACGAAGGTCGCGAATGTCTTCAACGATGCTCGAGCTTTGCGGATTCTTCATGGAGCCTTCCCTCTGAGCACGCTGAAACTGCTGGAAACGCTCTGCATCTCGTCCGATCTTTTGTGGTGTATCGTAGGTATCAGCATGCAAATCATTCAAATTCTGTGGAACCTAGTAGAGGGGAGAGGGAATGGGATTGCGACTCACAATTCTCTCAACGGCTGACTTGTACAGCACCAAGAAGGGTGTTTCAGACTGGCTCCTTGGCTCCAGCCAAATCTTGGACGCCTCCTCGACGATGACCGTAGCGAGAGCGCTCTGGGACCTCTCAAAATACGGGTCCTCAAGCCACGCGTGGATCTTAGCCACCAGGTCCGTCTCTCTTCTTCCCTCTCCACCGCCGCCCTCCAGTAGTTCATATTTCCCTTCTCCCTCACTTCGGTTAGTAGCCTTTCGGATCCCTCTCTGGGGGAAAGCCGTGATAATGGTTGGAGGCGATGCTCCGCAGGCTGGCAACACCCACATCCAAAGCTGATCGACCATGATCGTAGGCAAATTTGCGTGAATTTCCGTCTGTTTGGTCGCCGCCGGGGAATCGCCTTGTTGCTCCCGTCCCTTTCCGCCCCAGAAGGAGCCTAGCCACTGTTTCAGCCGAGCTGTCGGTGTCAATCGCTTGGCTTCCTGTGCTGCAGGCATAGGTTCCTCTGCTGCTCGTCTCTCCTCCATCTGGGTCTTTAGATACCGCATGGGAGTTTGGTCCTCGTCTCGCTTTTTTGTGTCTTGGATGATGTGGTAGTAGTACTGGTCAAGCGTCCGTCTCCAATGAAGTGGTGGCTGGTGGTTGAGATAGTTCACGAGTAGCATCTCTTCAGCCGCCTGTTGACCCTGTGTTGGGGGCCCTTTGGCTTTTTTACCATCTTGGCTGGTCGATGGGTTTTCACACTCCGAGCTGACGCCGTGCGGGTCTCTTGAACTATTGCTCATGGTATCATGTTCTGGCATCTTCTGACATTTGCCTAAAATCGATCTGAAGGTCGTGAGGTGCTCGGCACGTTCCCAGTCCACGAAGGGCATCTGTGCCAGTAAATTGTTAGACGAAAAAACATCATGGACCATAACCGAGAGTCTACAACTTAAACAAACAATGATAAATAGCAGTGTCATCCAGGGAGGCGACAATAGCGTAAAAACTTACAAATACCATGTACCCATCTCGGTACGGATCCTTGAAGCGGTCACCTGCCCTTGTCGGCCAGTCACATCTGGACTGTGAGGGAGTCTCACTATTCTCGAGGCTGAGCAGGTAGCAGCCAGGGTGCATGAACCTGGAGTGATATTGCCGTGTTTCGCTCTTGGGATGTTGATATCGAAGCCAAACATCTGGCCTCAACGCCTGCTTGGCGACCCACAGCTGACGATTACCTTGTCGTCCTTTGGTGTAGTGGCTAACTATAAGAGCCTGGTCGAGCGCGTCATTTTGGTCAGCATTGCAGATTCCCTCGTTTTTGTGTGGAATGTAGTGGCGATTACCTGAACCCAACACAGCTAGAGGGTGCATTATTAATATTAGCCTTCTCGAAAACAAAACTTTGACAGTCCGAGTAGAAGCCAGAGGCCGGGAGACGAGCTCGGGGGGAGGGGACGCGCATAACTTACGTTATTTGCAGGAAGGTGCATCCATTTACATCCGGTTTCGTCCCTGGGGCTATCGTAATCGCCCTTTTCCAAAAGATTTTGGACGGAGTAGAAGCGTGAAACGACCCTCCCACCACCTTGAGGCACCACCCGGACGGCTCCTTGGAAATTCGACTCGGCAGGTGTTGAATTGAATCTATCCATGGCGGAAACCCCTTGGATTTGGGTGCAAAGGTCGAGGATAGTGACCATAGCTCGACTGAGCAGCCCAAGTCGGTCTTGTTCTTGCTTCACTTGGGCTAACCTATCCTTCGCCTGGTCCACCCTATCAATCGCGCCCGGCACTGCTGGCTTTGTTATTAGACCGTCTGTTTCGCTGTCAGATTCCGAGTTGCCATTCTCGCTGTCATTATCGTCATCATCGTCACTGTCGTCGTCGAATTGTGCCAGATGGTAAGACGGGCCTGGCTTTAGTGTCTTTGCTCTACTTTGCCTCCTTTCCAGTTGGGCCTTTCTGAGTGTTGCTCTAGCCGTGTCGACCTGAGATTGGACTTTCCCGAGCAAGTCATTCAGCTCCTTTTCCTTATCGCACGCAATCTCGCGGACAGACTTCTGTCCCGGAGGCGCCTGCATGTGTGCCCCCCGCCCCAGAAGGAACTCGACCACTTGATCCTGGCACTCTCTCACAGCGTCGCACAGCACGGTATTCCCCAGTTCGTCTTGGTAATTGATGTCGCTTTCGAGCTTGTCGACCAAGATCCTCATAACTCCAAGGTGTCCTTTCTTCGCCGCCAATGAGATCGGGGTTTGATCCCGGTTCTTGATGTCCGGGGATCTGCTCTCCAAGTTGACAATATTCTCTTCGCGGGGGCCATATCCTTGTTGCTTTGCCTGAGGACTGACCAGAGCGTCGACTATTCGGGATACGGCAGCCGTATTTCCACGCTCAGCCATGATAGACAAGGCTGTCCTTCCATCCGTGTCCTTTGATGCCAAATAGGCGGAACTCGTCAACAACATCCAAATCTTCTCAAGGCCGCCTTCCTTAGAAGCCTCGTCCATGGCAATAGCAATAGAATCTACCGAGAGACTGGTATCGGGAAAACCATTCTCAGTCTTTGACTCGATGAGTGCCTTTATCATCCTCTTGCTCTGCAACGCATGCCGGAACATGGTCCTTGTATCCCCGCTGCTGTGCACTTCGGCGCCATTTTCGATGAGGTGGCGGATGATTTTTGCATGTCCGCCTATCACAGCCGCTTCGAGTGCCGTCTGCTGTTGCTCGAGGGCATCCCGGCGGCCATTCCTGAAGTTGATGTCTGGAGGCGGCTCGTATGCCAACAAGCTCACGACCAAGGCCATATTGCCCCTTGATGCAGCGAGAAAAAGGGCGGTGTTGTGGTCGCCATCCAACTGGTCGACACGAAGGTCTTTGCGATGCATAAGGAGGCTTCTCGTGTTTTTCGACCTGTCGTCGTCAAGGGCCACCAGGTGCAACAACGTCTGCCCCCACTGATCCTTTTCGTTGATGTCCACATCAGAGCCTGTGATATGTGCCCAGGATCCCTGCCGAGCAAGAGAGAACAGGAACAAGCTACCATGGGTGAATTTTTCCGGAGGGCATTTCTCAAGTAGAAAATCGAGTATCTCCCACCTTCTCTCCCACAAGGCATGATGAAAGGCCGTCCACTTCCGGTCATCATCGCGCCGAAAGGGATCCTCGCCGGATCCTCCGTCTTCTGGCTTCCTCAAGAGCAATTCGACCGCGGCTTTATTGTTGTTGAGTATGGCGGCACCCAGTGGAGAGGCATTCTGGCCCTCGCCGCTCTCGGCTGTCACCTTGGCAGTCTTGGGTTCCTCGGAATCTTTGAGGGGGACTGACTCTCTCTTTGCCTCCGACTTCCCCTGGCCAGGCTCCACGGTCTTCTTATCCTTGTCTTTTTGGTTTCTCAAAGCATCCAGAACGGCTTCGACAATAGAACTGTCCTTGGCCGACTCAACGGCCAGATATAACGGCGTTTTTCTTTCCATATCAGGTGAAAAACTCTCATCCGCCCTCAGCCGCCCAATGAGATCTACCAGGCCTTTAGATGCGGCCCAGTGAAGCGCTGTGCGGCCGGAGTAGTCTCGAAGCGTCACATCGGGCTTGGGCTCGTGGTCGAGCAAAACGCTGGCCGCTTCGCTGTGATCAAACGCGATGGCGCATACCAGCGCCGTGTGGCCGGCGATGGCGTCCTGGATGTTGAGGTCGACCGGCGGAGTGGCAGAGAGCACCAACTTGAGAATTTCGACTCGTCCCTTTACGGCAGCCCAATGCAGGGCTGTGCGGCCGGTGCTGTCGCGGAGTGTGACGTTTGGTTTGCGTCCTCCTGGGTGTCCGAAGAGAGCCTTTGCTTCCCTGGTCTTGTCTAATACCAAAGCCCATATCAACGCTGTCCAGCTATGCATGTCGTCTTGAAAGTTGATGCTCTCCTCCGACGCTGCGGAGAGGAGCATCCCGAGGTGATTGATATCTCCGCGTTTGACGGCAGCTATCAGTTGCTGACCATCATCTCTCTCTCGACTTCTACCTAGTATTGGCGTGTCAAAGGCATCGTTAGAGTAGCCGTAGCCTAAGTACTGTGGAGAGTAGTACTGTGGCTAATACGGTGAGCATGAATCAAGAACTTCCCTTCCCCTTGCACCATCGTACTCGATAAATGGCGAGGGAAGAAAGAAAGACCTACCGGTATGACATCATTGCGGAGTTCAGCAAGAGTTCGAAGCTGGGGAGCTTGGTGCCGCTCCGCCGTCGCCATCTCCTGCCTGAGGTCCTTCAGCTGCTGTTGGATATTCGTCGTAATGTGTAGGTTCAAGTTTGCTGCCTCTTTGTACTTCTGTTCAATGTCGGACGCAAGATGCTGCATAATCTTTAGCTCGTCGGCAGGAATATTCATGGCCAGGCCGAATAGAATGCGGCGTGCAGACTCTGGTGTACTGTCATGTGCAGCGACAGTAGCCCCTAGGCTGGTAAGTTCCTCGAATACTTTTTCCCGCCTCCATTGTGAGTCGAATTGCATCATGGCTCTGTTGGGATTTGAGTTTGTCACAACCACGACTCTCTTGTTGAACGATGAAGCGTTTGTCCTGAGCATGTCTAGGAGAAGAGGGATTGCTCGGCTGAGTTTTTTGGCTACAAGATCAATGACGCGGCTTTTCCTCGACATTGCAACGATGACAACGCCGTCGACGGGCTCTTTGGTTGTGTCAAGGTATCTTTCGAGGGTCTGGACAATGTCGACCGAGAAGTCAATGCCTGACTGGCGGGCACGGACAGGGTCCGCAAGGCCAACCACGATAGATTGGCCATCATCCAGCTCGAGAAGCACTGAATGGTCTCTGGGTAACTCTGTTACTCGTACTGGTACTTAACATTAGCTGGCTTTTCTGTCTGTAAATTGGCCTCACCACCTGGTATTTATTTTTTGCCTTGGCTTTTGCTTACTTACAAGGAGATCTGTGACGATCAAGACGGTCGTGTCTGCTCACAGCCTTTGCTGCAAGCATGAACTCATCTGCGTCCTCGCCGACTACTAAGATCCGCCGCGCCGCCTGTGTGGGCTTGAATTCAGGATGCAAGCCGTAGTCATCCTGCGACAAATTGAATGCAGGATGAACTTTCTCAGGCAAAGACGGTAACAAAAAGTTTGACACGTTGAAGTTTGACATGTTGCCGCAGTTTTTGTTGAGGTGCGGAGACGTTGGAAGGACAAGCGAGTTTAGGTTTGGGTCCGATTTGTGCTATCAAGGTACGAAAAAAAGTTCAAAGAACGGAGGATGCGGAGGATGCGGGGTATCACTAGATTAGATCGTTACATAGTACATCAGGTAGGTTCTGAACCCGACGAGGCTCCGAGAGGTATTTGGGTATGTATGCGCGCCTTCCTCAAATCGTGGTTCGGGGCTGGGATTGGTGGACATGCGGCCCAAGCCGAAAGCAAGTACGCAGCAGATATTGGACCATACTGAGCAAATAATGTCCCCTTTTGGCCATTCAGCTCTCACTGTGATGATGAGGGGACGGGGAGACAGCCGGGGAGAGAGCCGCCGTCCAGTCATGGGTGGCCAGTCGTAAGGCCTGACCCCCAACTTGGACGGCTTGCAGATTCAGAGCGAAAAAGTGACCATTGCGAACTAGGCCATGCCAAGAAGTACTGCATAACCCCCCTATATCTAGGCTAGCCGTAATAGTTGACCGCCTTCAAGCCACTGCGCCAGCTTTTTACCCCGCTTTGATGCCCAAGGACATCCAAGTCGTCTTCGTGATCTTGACTACGTCCATCTTTTTGGTGTTTTTCCTGTAAAATGGCCAGAATTCAAGACAGTATAGCAGTTAAGCCAGTAGTTTATGTGTCTTCTATCAACAGCGTTAAGCAAAGCGCAGATGACTGGCTGAAAAATGACACCCAGGCCACCGCCTCCTATCCGCAAGATGAAGAAGATGCCCCTTTTTTTCCATATGCCCGGGGCACCCCTAAACAACAACAGCTTCCGGCCAGGGTAACGGCTGCGGGCCGAAGAAAGCGCGCTCCATCGGGGCCACCTCCGGAGAGGAGGCAAGGAAAGAAAAGGCCAACGGTGTCTGTATTGCAACAACAAGAAGAAGCCCGTAATCCCGAGGCCAGCTTGTTCCGGAAGGTCGCCTACACACCAGAAATGACCGCGCAATTGATGGTGTGGTTCAACGAGTGCAAGGCCCAGGGCTTCTTTGATAGTTCTAAGAAGAAGGACTATAGCCCTACACGTGCTCTCAAAGTCCAAGGAGACGTAGCCACGTTACCCCTAGAGCAAGGAAGCAATCGCCAACATGTATTTCGCCGAACGTAGGCGCTTAGCGTGCTGGCTATAATCCTTAATACTGAATTCACTCTAGCTAATCTGGAACTTATGTGCAGCATTTCTCTGACTCTCTGCGTAGAACAGTATCTACAGGACCACTATAATCTTCCACTCTGGCGTTTCGAGTCGACTGCCGCAAAGGCCTGCGTTGCGTTGTAGCCAAATAACCAGGGCCTTAAACGTGGCTTTATCTATCCGAAACAAATCCTAGAATTGTGTATCTGAGCTATTAAGGATAGCTTTAGTTACTTTGCGGGCTTCTTCGGGGTTACCTAGATAGATAACGCTAGGGTGGGCACTTATTTTCTTGCGGTTTTGCCATATTACATAGATCGCGAGCGCGGCTACAGAAGCAAAGGCCAGTCCTGGCTTTAAAGATCCAGCTATAATAGTATTATTCTTTAGGGGGACTGGCAATACAAGCAAAATACTATACAAATCTGGTTATGGAATAGAGCCAACATACTTAGAAGTGCCCCACCCTGCAAGCCAAAGTTAGCTGGCAGAAAAAGTAGCAGAATTCAGTGCCGTTCGTGGCTTAGATTACTGTATTTGGTGCGATCTGCATGTTGCATTAGGGGGTACTTGAAGGACAGGTGTATAGAATCGGATGATGTGGCTGTACCAAAAATTTGGTGCCAAAAGTGGAAAAGTTGCATCGATAAATTCTGGCTTGGCAAAAATGAGCCACTTTTGGTGACACAACCTGCACGGCGTGTGAGTTGTGGATCAGGCCCTCCAATTAGCGCCGCTAAGACGGAAACGTGAGTCTGCAAGCAGTCGGGGAAAGATAAGCCGTGAGGCAAGTGAGGCTCCGTGTCGCTCACGTCGATTGACTGAGCGCGATTTGAGCGCCTGGGCGCTACACCTCAACCAAATCGTGCAACACGACCACTAAAGTTACAGCTCGGGCTGGCGGCGAATCAGGAGATAATTAACAAAATTGTGGATTCTATGATAGGGCGGATATCAGATGTGTTAGCGAGCGGGGGAGCAGATGACTGGTTGGTAGTGAGTGGCATGATGGTACGACAAGATGCCCTTGGGTTGCTGGTTGTCAGCCGCTTGGGCATCTTTGCAGATTATGTCAAGCGCTAGGCAGCCTAACGCTGCTGTCCAACGTATGAGATCGTGTGAAATGGACCAAAGGCAGAAAGATAGAGCCTGATGCAGCGCAGCATAACACCCAACCGGCGAGTTTGCATCGTGCCCGGTCTCGATCACCTGATGGAAGAAGATGTCGTTATCGGATTTGGAGGGTGTGCCCCATTTTCCCTCATTTCCGTGATTCTGTCCTGGAAAGGTGCGGGTGAGGAGAACTAACTTCTGGTTTCACTCAGTGCTGCCTTTCCGTCGTTGCGCCAGGCTCCTTTACTCTCTTCGCCACGGTCGCTGCGATAAAATCGGAACTCGACATGTCTGCCAACCTCGGGGAAACGCCTGGCGCAGCAGTTCAAGTGTTATATGATGCAGGCCTCCATGACGGCGAGCCCAGTTTTGATGGCTCCGAGATGAGCGTCCTAACCCCACCACATACCTCGTTTGAGAGCAAAAGCGGCGCCCTGTGTAAAGAATGCAAGGAAAATGCGGCAGTTTGGTACTGTGAGAGTTGCAAAGCAATCTGTCGAGAGTGCTGGGATGAACGTCGGCCTCACCGCCGCAACGATCCAGAACATGTAAGAATGTCATACGAGGACTAGTGAGTTGCTTGGCAGCCGCCCACCAACCCCCCTACAAGTTACAACGACTGACATGGCGATCCAAGTGTCCTTTTTGGCAGTGTTCTGCAGGCTAGTCTTTCCGAACATGACCGGCAAAAGCTTCACGAGCGCGACCAAGCAACGCTGTGGTTTGCAGTGAATGGGCCGAGCGGAGGACCACTGAGCCTCGAAGAGCTCCCGCGTTTTAGCCAAGCCATCGGTGAACATCGCCAGCAGTTCCGTACAATCCCCGTCTTCTACCCTCGTCTCGTATCCTTCGTCGGGAGTACCGGGGCCGGGAAAAGCTCGCTCGTCCGACTGCTCATCGAACTTGCGTGGGACGCAGAGGCTCGGCGCAAAGCCCAGCTTTCTGGCCTTCACTTTCCAGTGCCGGTAATCGGCCGGCCACAGGCCACTATACCAACCTCGGGCGACGTACACCTCTATCGGGCCCCAATCCTCGAACCCTCCGAGGTCTCTAGTCCCGTCTTCTACGCAGACTGTGAGGGCATCGGAGGCGGCCAACAGGAACCGCAGGCACATCGGCACCGGAAAGAAGCTGATGCAGCATGGCCCCGACTGACTGGTGATGTCAGTGACATTCGCAGATGGGCCGAGGTCCACTTTGGCTTTCTCGGCCGCGGCTTCCGCCGTACCATCTCGACCATTAACCAGAGGGAAGAGGCTGTCAAAGAGATGTTTCCGCGTTTGCTCTATAACTTCTCAGACGTTGTTGTCCACGTCATGCTGAGCGCAGCCGCAAGAGAAATGGGGAACCACATCGCAATGCTTTTGGAGTGGGCGCATGCCTCGCATTCATCAGCAGTCAATCGACTGACTCTTCCACATCTGATCGTCGTCTTGAACCAGTCCGATGACAATTCGATATGGGACCCGGCCGAAACAACCCAACAGGTTCTAGCCGAGCAGGCCGCTTTACTCAGAGCAACCAGGCGGTTACAGAGCTCCTCCGAAAGTCACGCGTCCGAATCGACTGCCTGGAAGACCTTTTAAGAGAATCTTACTCGTCGATCCACTTCATCAGGCTCCCAAGGGTAGAGGCATGCGCTCGACTGTCGGAACAGCTTCGGCTCCTGCACAGAATGATCCGGGATTGCAGCCAGGAAGCGCAGAAGCAGAAGATGGAAACAAAAATTCTCCTATCATCCAGGACGCTTGACCACTTCTTCAAACTTGCGTTCGACCATTACGCCAACAAACTGGACGAGCCATTCGACTTCCTGAAGGCATTATTCACCATCCAGCCACTTCCCAACACCTTCTCCGCGAATATCTCTAGGATGCTTCGGCAGACGTTTCAAGCCGCCCAAAATGATATCGATGGTGACGACAGAGCTTCTGTGTTTGCCCAGGTCCTCGCTCCCGTAATTTGCTCAGCTGTAGCGCTCGATGTCGTTCGCTCATACGAGCATCTTCCGGGAACCCTCATGGACATCTTCAAAGGGGATGCTTCACGAGCCACCCAGAACACTTGGAAGTTGTCCAGTTTCTCATATGAGAATCAAGTCAGCAGTGGGTTTGCCAGTTTCATCGAGGATTCTATGAGATGCGAGTTTTCCAAGGGCAACGTCCGGTGTGAGAATCGTTACAAAGCACACTTGGCTCTTCGTCGCCATCAGGGTGGGAATGGAGAGATTATCGGAAATGGGTCATTCGAATCCGAGTTCCTCGATGAGATAACCAAATACTGGGAGACGGAGCTAAAAGCGTCACTTGATTCTTTGACCCAGCTTCTCGGGCAGGATTCCAAGTCTCTGGTAGCTACCAGTCCTACAGACGCGGCCGAACGACAAGTTCCCCCGACCGAAGCTGTCATTTGGTCTATCCACCAAGATCATTTGGACGAACTATATCGCACGTTGCCCAAATTGGAAATCAGTGACGTACATACCTGCTTCTGGTGCATGCGGAACAAAGTCATAGAAATTCTGCCATGCTCCCACGCAGTCTGTGAGGCCTGCCTTGTCGCCATGGGCAGCATAGACTGCAGTGTCGATTTCAGGGTTGTTCAGATCGACTTCTGCAATCTTCACAATCCCCGTAAAGAGTTTAAAGATCCTATCAAGGTCCTACTCCTCCCTAGCAATATCGGTCGTCGTCTGCTCAGCATTGATGGTGGAGGCGTCAGGGGAATTATTAGCCTAAGTATTCTTTCCGCTATCGAACAGAAGCTGGGCGGCCAGATTCCAATTTCTGAATTCTTCGACCTCGTTGGCGGCACTAGTGTTGGCGGCCTTGCAGCTCTCGGCATGGTGTTGGGGGACTGGAAAGCAAGGAATTCGGTCGACATCCTGACCAAGCTCTCTTCGGAAGCCTTTAAACCCCATAGCCAGTGGACCCTCGTACAACTGTTCAAACGTGTCAGGACGGGGGCTGGATACGAGTCCGAGGCGCTGGAGAAGGCAATTCACAATGCCTTTGGCGAGCGGAGCAGATTGCAATTTCTCGGCATGACCGTAAGTACCTACTTGACGTCACAGATATTCTGTACTAACTCTCACGGTGACTGAACCTGCACTCGCTGACCCACGAGAAATCGAAGGGCGAGAAGTCATATGGACAACGGACAAAGGTTTTTGTCACTGCTACAACCGATGGTGGAGAGAGGGGGACGATCTTTGCCAACTACACCAGACACTCTGCAAACGGTTCGTCCACTTTTCTTTTGATGCGTAAAAGCCAATCTAGAAGGATTCTGGCACTTGATCAACTCGCTGACGTAACCTAGGGCTAGAATCAGGAACCGAAATCGGGAACCCTCGTTCGAAGTGTTCGTATGACTTCGAGGCCACATACCTTATGGGTCAGCAATGCAAACTATGGCAAGCGGCCAGGGCCACAAGTGCCGCACCGCTGTATTTCAGCCCCGTGAAGGTCGAAGGGTTCGAATACTGGGACGGCGGCCTCTTTTTCAACAATCCTGCACCGGCAGCAATACGCGAGGCGGAGCTCATTTGGCCCCTGACAAATTTGCCTGATATCCTACTGTCAGTTGGCAACGGGACTGAAGCTACTGCGCAACAATCAAATCCTCCGGAGGACTCCCCCGGGATTATCCGACCTGGACGCCGAGTCTTGCATGCCATGTGGGGCGTTCTAGGACACCTCACAACGCTCAAGACCCGCCTGCTGAAAAACATGGATTCAGAGGGAATGTGGACAGACAACTTTGCTTCCCTGGCACGCCAGCACCCCGCGAGAT
This sequence comes from Lasiosphaeria ovina, assembly GCA_033439765.1. Classification (NCBI taxonomy): domain Eukaryota; kingdom Fungi; phylum Ascomycota; class Sordariomycetes; order Sordariales; family Lasiosphaeriaceae; genus Lasiosphaeria; species Lasiosphaeria ovina. The sequence goes on from JAULSN010000009.1 coordinate 2,454,776, forward strand.
ATGTCCGGTTGAGCCCCCTTGTCGCGGAAAAGCTTCCCCAATTGGACGACGTCCAGGCCATTGAAAGCGGAAAGCTTGGTGAAATCGCCACCACGTATCTGCGAGATCAAATTACACAAAAGCAGATAGATTGTGTGTCTTTCACTTTGATATCTACTTGCTTCTATTTACAACCTACAAGGACATTGTACGAATCAGATACTAACCACTTCGTTATTGAAGGTGAGTTCATAGGAGGTACCTACGTGGCTGTGAATGGAGCTTTCCCTAAGGTGCTAACTTTTTTGCAGGAAAAATTCTGTGTCGGTTTGCAAATCGCTCAAAGACGCTTCAACTTTTTGGCCACCTTGTCAGAAATTTGGGGACACCAAGGTTTGTGCAAGCCGGGTCCCGGAATGAGTGGAAATTAGATGAGCCCGTAGTCTCGATAATGGTTAAAATGGGGGTGTTCGAGATTCAAATTAATGTGAGAACTCTCGGCTACGATTCCGAGGTTGATATCCGGTTTCTCTTTGATGGTTTCGAGGGTGGGTCGATTAGCGGCTGCCCGGTAGTACTTGGAAATACTTAAGGTGTCTGGACGAGGGTTCTGAGGACAGAGTTTGAGGGCAGACCCAACAATTTCCATTATTGTGAACGTTTCCTTACCCAAGTACTACTTCTTCAGATACCTTGATTCGGAGGTGGTGCCACGCGTCTATCATAATTCTTGCGATGTTCCCGTCATTAGTTCATGTCCTGGCAAGCAGATCTCATGCTATCGTACGAGCTGTCCTCTGCTTCACGAGCCTAGACAATCCTGACCTATGGTACCCACCTAAAAGTCATAATCGGATGCTGACGGTTCCCGCACAGTCAGTAGCTTTGTTGACTTCTTCTTTCGCAGCACATGCCTGGGCCCGTCCGCCTCGATGGTCCTGTGCACCATTTCGGGTCTAACAACCGCTGATGGCAGCACGGCACACTGAACGCTCCCTGTGCTTCGTAGCAGCTTCCGTCGTCGAGTTCTTTTAGGCTATAGCGGTTGCCGGGCGGGCGTTCTTGGCTCGACGGCGTTGAAGTTTGAGGGTAAAAATCTCACCGTACGCTACATGTACACAGGAGAGTAGAGGGGCGTCGTAAGGTACGCCACTAACCGTGGCCGTGATTAACTACACTCCCGGAGGCACCGAGCGCCACCTCGCCGCCGCGGGCAACTGCGCCGCGCCAGAAACAGCAGCTAATTCGCGATGCCGTTTGCACACCCTACCCTAATGGGCCTGAATCCTAGGCCACAGTCCCGAATTTTGACCCAGAGTATACTAGTACATGCCCTGGGATGGTACAAAATACCCAGCTCGAATTTTGGGATAGTACGTGATATTAACACCACAGGACTATAAATAACAAATAACATCATCACTCTACTCAGTCAGCCTCACTTGAATACATGCACTTGACTATATATAAATTTGGCTATTTTTTCCTATGTCGTCACAATGCTCGCACGTTGACGCAGAAATCAACAACTATCTACACATATGAGGCTGCATCAAGAAGTACTATGTTACAGCTAAAAATTACCCCTACAGTAATAGCTGCCATGATGGATTAGTAGGTGTATGTAGGTACTATCAGGGTGGGTGCTCCGATAGATTCTCCATTTTAACGTCGAAGCCCACTTCTATAGAAATGGTCTTCTTATCGAAGGTAATCAAGATACAAAAGTGAAATAGCTTATACCCACCACCATGTATATTATAACGCAAATATAATGAAGTACTTACTAATATATCGTGAAAGGTTAAATAATTGAACGGTACTGCTCTAGAAGAGTTAAACCAACTTACGAACTTTACTACCGCTATATAAGATCAAACTTTTGGCCTTGGGCACATAAATCGTACCAAATATCTAGCCGCACAAGATCGCTTTTTCAGTCAGGTAGATCTTTTGATTCTTGTACCGCATTTTTGTGTTGCCAAGAATAAGCCTTGGCGCGCGGATGGAAACCTAAAGAGGGAGTCAATACTTGGCCTGTACATAACGCTTCACAATATAACAGAAGACGCGCTATGATGGGCTAGCGTAGCAATGCTTCGAGGATTGTCCTGAGTTCTCGTATTTGCATGCTGTTGGCTTCGTTCTCGATGACCAACACACAACAGCCTACCGGCTGTGCTTTGCGGCTAAGCACGCCACGAGGGGCCGGGTCGATGGACCGGACCCGGGACCAACAGGGGAATGAGAGCCAATTAAACCGCCCCATAATGAGTAGATGGCATTCCGGCATTTTCATATCTTGGCCCTTTGCGTTAATATATTTCGTTGCGGGGCTTGTGCGACCCTCGTGTGACCCCAACGGCAGGTCTAGACAAGACGATTCGGGCAGCCGCGTCGGCCCAGTTTCTAGGACGTTGCTAAAAAGGGGTTCGAAAGATGCAGGTTGCCCAGCGTCTTCTGCGCAGCCATTGTTACCAGGGAAACTGCCAGAATAGGAATCCCGCCGTGCTTTGTCTTGTGAACTTATGAAGGTCTCACCATGCTCGGAAAGAATTGGTCATTAGTCTTTCTCGCTGCCGTTGGGGCAACGGCCAAGGATCCCTATGATTATGTGAGTGTCTGTCCGTTGCGAACAGTACCAAGTAGCACTTTGCTTACTTGGCCACCAAGGTCATCGTCGGTGGTGGCACCGCGGGTCTCGCTCTAGCGACGCGACTGAGCATTGGCCTTCCAAATTCACAAATCCTCGTCTTAGAAGCTGGTCCTGCAGCCCTTGATGAGCTTAGAATCAACGTCCCCGGACTGCGTGGCTCAGCCTTAGGATCGATATACGACTGGAACTTTACGACGATAGCCCAGGAGCACCTCGGCAATAGAACCATTGATGTCAACCGAGGAAAGGTCCTTGGAGGCTCCGCGGCGCTCAACTACCTGTGCTACGACCGTGCCGCGGCCGCCGAGTACGACGCCTGGGGTCAGCTGGGCAACTCGGGGTGGAACTGGAATGTCATGTTAGCAGCTATGATGAAGGCGGAGAATTTTACGGGCGCCGATGACGGCGACAAGCACGGACGCACAGGTCCTATTCGGAACACTTTCAACCGCGTCATACCCGACATGCTGACGACGTGGAAGCCGACGCTGAAAAAACTCGGCGTTCCCGGCAACGACGAGGGGTCGCTGGGTGGCAACCCAATCGGCGTCATGTACCAGCCCACCAACATCGACACTACTCACTGGACCCGATCCAACAGCGCCAACAGCTACCTGCCTCTCGCCGGCCCGAATCTCGAGGTGAGGATAAACAGTCCAGTAGCGAGGGTCGAGTTCGCGAAACGCGTCGGAAGCGAGCCACTGCGCGCGACGGGCGTAGTTCTGGAAGACGGCACCACGATCCTCGCCCGCCGCGAAGTCATCCTATCGGCGGGAGCCGTTCAAAGCCCGGGCCTGCTCGAGATGTCCGGCATCGGCCAGCCCGCGGTACTCAGCGCCGCTGGCATCACGCCTCTCGTCCCCCTCGCAGGCGTCGGTGAGAACTACCAGGATCACATTCGCACGTCCAATGTCTACCGCGTCAAGCCCAACATCAGCTCTTTCGACGCCATGATATTCGACAGCAACGGCGCCTTCGCCACCGAGCAGATGCGTCAGTGGCTAGCCGGGAACTACTCTTGGTATGACTATACCACGGCGGCCTACTCGTTTCTCAACTGGGGCCACGTCATGAGCAACACCAGCTCGGAAGCGACCCTCATCGGCCTGGCCGAGAAGTCCACCAGCAGCAGCAACACTACCAGCGTCATCGACCGCAAGAAGCTCGACTTCCTGCGCGACCCGTCCGTGCCGCAGCTCGAGCTCATCATGGAAAGCAACTTCGTCGGCGCCGGCGCCTACCCCGGCGGCAGCTTCATGACGCTCATCTCGTCCATCATGCACCCGATGAGCCGCGGCAGCGTGCACATCTCTCCCTCAGGGAGCGGGAAACCCATCATCAACCCGGGGTATTTGTCGAGCGAGTACGACTTGCAGGCGCTAATCGCGGGCGCCAAGTTCGCGCGGCGCGTGGCGCAGACGGAGCCCATGGCCGCGCTGTGGGAGGCGGAGGCGGAGCCCGGCCCGGCGGTGCAGACGGAGAGGCAGTGGCGCGACTGGGCGACGGCGACCATGGGGAGCTTTTATCACCCCGTCGGCACGTGCGCCATGCTGCCTGAGAAGGATGGCGGCGTGGTGGACGCGTCGCTCGTGGTGCACGGAACGGCGAACCTGCGGGTCGTGGACTGTAGTGTGATTCCCGTCCTGCTGTCGGCGCATCTCCAGACGGCCGCGTATGGGATTGCCGAGGTGGCGGCGGACTTAGTGATTCGCGCTACGAGGGGCGTGGTGGTGGTGTAAAAAAAAAGGGGGGGGGGGGGGGGGGGGTAAGGGCAGTGGTGGTTGCTGTGGATGATCTTGCGCGAGAGCCAGGGGGGTCGAGTCTTTGGCTAGGTAATTATTGTCAACGAGCCCGAATATTGAGGCAGCCTCAGCTAATTCAGACAGGAAGTTATGAACATATTCATCCGCGAGAAGAAGTAAAGGAACAAACAAGAAGAAACAAGCTTTCATAACCAGGCGGGAAGAAGGTCCTGACCCTGAGAAGCCCTAACGGGCGATAAATGGGCCCAGCCCATCAAATACCGGCGAGCAGGACATGTTCAGGTCGGGTTTCATAGAGCGCACGGATTTTCGCATCTCTTCTTCACGTCAATGATTAAGTAACAGCAGCAGGATCTCAAGGAAAACACTATAGCGACTGAGAATCTCAGGATTTAGTTTCTATCTCTATTGCCAGCAAGTATAAGATAATTAGAACCGATGTGGATTAATACAAAGGGCGGGTGGCGCCAGGCCGTCGAATCTACCGTGCATGTCTTATTACAGTTTAGGGCTCGCCAGCAAGCCCCAGAGTATGAGTGAGCTCCATCACTTCTTCGCCTCATCCTCGGTCTTCATGGCGGTCTTCAAAGCAGCGAAGGCCTTCTCGACTTCGGCTTTCGCCTCGTCGGCTGTAGCATTGGCGTTCTGCTTGATTTGTGTCTCTGACCAGTCATAGTGGCTGCCTCTCTTGGGTACTTTAAGCAGCCTCTTCACGCCACTGTCTGAGGCGTTCGAGTTAAGCTGGAATTTCAACAAGCGCTTATCACCGGCCAGCTTCGTGCCCCAGTCGATGCGGGCTCCGATACTGGCGTCGTGAGTCTTGGCAGGTGCGGCACGAGTTCCGGCGTTGGCGGCTGTGTCTGTGACCAACTTGTTGATGCGGCTCTGGCTTGCCATGACATGGGTCTTGAGTGCTTCGAGAGCCTTCTTTGCGGCGCCGGCCATTATTGCTAAGAGGGAGAGAGAAAGTACTATATGTTGATTAGTGAGGAGTCCTCCGGGTGACCAGATAGGCGGATATGCTCAAATAGCCACCTACAACGGGTGTTGTTGGGTAAGGTAGTTTGGAGTTTGGAGTTTGGAGTTTGGAATTGGAAAGTTGGATCTGTGGCTGTACTGTTGTGATGCTTGATGCTTCTACAAAAGATAGTGTCGTCTGGGAGGGAAGAGTGTCCTAGTTATATAGAAACACCTAGTTATATAGAAACACGACGGTCCTTGTGGCAGCATTGTGTTTGATCTCGGGCTTCCCCTTCACGTCAGAAGACAAGGAGCCTTGTGGAATACAGCGCCTCTATCTGGAACGCTCCACCCTCGCCAGTTGCTCCAAACAGGGCTGAGGCACTTGCCTCTCGGCACAGCAGAAGGTCTGGGCTGCTTTTGAAACCGTAACCTGGTCCCAGGATAAGCCGACGTGGACATTGTCTTGGTTGCATCTCGGGCTTCACGTCAGAGGACAAGGACTGTTGGGAACCAAGGAAAGAGTAAGACAGCGTCTCCATCTGGAACGCTCCGCCTTTCGCCAGTTGCTCCAACAAACAAGGCTGAGGCACTGACCTCTGCCTCTGGGCACAGCAGTAGGTTGGGGGCCCTTTTTCTTTTTCTCTTCTTTTTTTTTTTTTTTTTTTGAAAATGTGACCCGATCCAATTACTAAACCGGCGCAAATGGACGAGTCTGCGAGGCGAGGCCATGTGCCATGTGGAGAGAGAGGGTGTCCACATAGATGTGTGTTTCGTAATGCCGTGCCCTGCTGTCGGGAATCAGGGTCTTGGTATTGTAAAGAGGTATGCTTTGAATAGTCTGGACTTCGGGACTTGGCCGCGCACTCGCAGAAGTCAGAAACTCTGAGACGGCGGATGCACGGTGCTAGGCAGCTGGATCGAGTTGCCGAGTTGCAAGGCTATCTTACGTGAGAATCCCGCCTTGGCAAGCACCCACGGTCATTATGTTGAAAGTATCAATAAGCCTTGCAGGGCAGTGTCAGCTACAGGTTGACATTGACCCGAGCTCGGGAAATTGGCAGCGAGGACTACCGAAGTAAGCAAGCACATAAAACACGTGGTGGTACGGCGGCGGCGATGATTACGGTACCTAAAGGAGCGAGCACATAAAAAATGTAGTGGTACGAATACTAATTATGTACGATTCAACCGCAGAAGGGCTCGATTTCGAAAAAATTACACGCCCCACATTGATCAATCCCAACCTAAGCTCATATCTGCGTTGGTGCACCAGCGCCAGCCTCGGAAACGAGGGTGTGCTTGCGCCGGCGGAGATGACCACGCTGTCCACTGCCCCTTTTGAGCAACCAACTAAGGTGCCTAGGTACTCGTCAGGGCTAGACCCAAGGAGCTTACAACCTCCATGGTCAGGGCGTCTTTGTAGCCCTGCAGTGACGAGTACCTCCAAAAATCGGGTGTGCAAACAAGCTGTTAACAACTAGTCTAACAGGCCGCAGCAGGGGGCTAAACTGGGACATGCGGTGTTTTGGAGGTACTTAGTAGTTGGCGGCAGCGCTGAAATTGGTGGTGGTTGGCAGGGGGTGGCACATTTGCGGTGTGTCTTTTTTTTGGTTGGGGGGGGGGGTCTTGGGGGCGGTGTGGGTGGGGTTACCTGCGGAGCGGACCAGATTTAGTCCAATAATAACAAACTTGGGCCGCATTTTGAACGGCAACAAAACCAGATCAAAACTTCGCCGCGATTATCATCATCGCCTAAGCCTCCCTTAGGTCGCGACTCTTGCGCCGTCTTGGGCCGCTGGGACCGCAATAAAATCCCGACTGGAATCCATCGCTCACGAATCCACCGCTCTACGACGCCACCAACCAGGATCCGGGACGTTTGCGACGGTCGATTTGCAATTAATTTGCAATGGCCGCTTTCCTACGAATTCGAAAGTGGTTCTTCAAGCCCCCACAACTGACCAACTTGATTTCAGCCAATTCAAAGGCCTCGCCCACCTCATTCTCAATTCTCATCATGTCTTCCAGCTCTGGAACTGGTAGGGCGTCCATGAGCACAACAGCAAGACGCCGAAGCGCTCATGCCGCACCACAGCCCCCAGATTGGAACAATGACTCCAGCCTGTTCGCCTACACGCGCGGGCGATTCGTCTTTGACGAAGACCGCCAGATTCAGCAGCGGACAGTCAGGTTTGACATGAATCGACTCGCGCAAATCGCTGCCTCTTCCATCGGAGCAGACCACTGCATCGCCGTCACCAAGTGCCCCGACGGCATGCACACCAAGGCATACATTTTGCACATGAATGACGGCCGAGAAGTCATTGCCAAAGTCCCAAACCCCAACGCTGGCGTGCCACACTACACGACAGCCAGCGAAGTAGCCACCATCGACTTTGTCCGTATCCCCACGCCGTCCGTCCATAGACAAAGGGGCACCTAGAACGCTGACTCTTCTACTGAACATCTAGATGCGTGACATCCTCCAAACGCCTGCCCCCAAGGTCCATGCGTGGAGCTCACGGGCCGACGACAACAGTGTGGGCGCCGAGTACATCGTTATGGAGAAAGCTGTCGGCGAGCCTCTCGAAAGGTTCTGGGACCGTATGAGTGTCTCCGAAAAGCTCAAGGTGCTCATGCAAGTGCTCTCCTACTACAAGTCCTGGCTTGCCTTCTCCTTCCCGGGCTACGGGAGTCTGTACTATAAATCCGACGGCGGGCCGTCCTCTCTCGCCGTCCACATCCCCGGTGGCGGCCCACCCAGCGAGCGATTCGCCATCGGCCCCGCAACAGGCCGCGACTGGTACGACGCCGGCCGCTCGTCTCTCGAGTGTGACCGCGGCCCCTGGACCTCGGCCCTCGCCTACCGCACGGCCATCGCCGCTCGCGAACGCGCCGCCGTCGAACGACTGCCCCCCGCCAGGCAGATGCTCCTGATCACCGGCCCGTCGCCCGAGCTCTACACGCCGACCCCCGCCAAGAAACTCTCCGCCCTGGCCGCCCTCGACCCCCTGCTCTCGCGCGTTTTATTAACCGGCAATCCCCTGCTGGTGGCCCCGCGCTTGTGGCACGACGACCTGCACGGCGAGAACATCTTTGTCGACCCGTCTAACCCTACCCGCATCACCGCCGTGATTGACTGGCAAGGCTGCCAAGTCTCGCCGCTATTCGACCACAACGCCGTACGCCCCGTGTTTCTCGAGTATTCGTTCGATTCCGCCACGGCCTCCGAAAACGACGCAGCAGCGGCCAAAGACGGTGATGACACAGCCCCACCCCCTGCTGCGCCCGACACCTCGGGCATGTCGGACTCGGACCGCGCGGCAGCGCTCAAGGCGTACGTCGACGCGGCAATCTGCGTCGCCTGGCGCCGGCTCGTGCGCGACGCGGCTCCCGCCCTGCACGACTTGGAAAAGTTCCAGGACTCGACCGAAGGCAGCGTGCTGCAGGTGGCCCGGCGCGTGTACGAGTACGGCGAGTCGCTGCTGGCGGGGATGGTGCTGGATCTGGAGCCGTCGTTGAAAGACAGGGACGACGTCGACGAGACGGCGATACGGAGCGAAATGGATGCCGAGTCAAAAGGGATTGGGTTGATGGCCCAGATGCAGGAGCAGATGGGCGACGACTGGCCGGATAATGGCGTTACGGTCGCGAGGGACTACGGCAAGGTCAAGGCCACGCTGATACAGGCGAGGGACGATTTGGCCGAGGTGATGTATGGAGAGGATGAGGCAAAGAAAGAGGAGTTCAGGAATACTTGGCCTTTCAATAATTAGGTTTAATTGGTTTTGATGTGGTGAGGGGGTGTATGGTTGTGAATTGTCGGCGGCATAGGAAGGGGATGATAATTATGTCTTCCGATAATTAAAACCTGTCTGGTACAGTGTTCTTTACGGCACGTCGTCGCTTTGTATCATAATTAATCCACCTAGTTGAGATTTGGAGTCTGCCTTTCCGCGGTTCGTTTGGCTTATTAGGAATTATGAACTCTGATCAAGACGTGAAAGCCGGTTGGTCGGAGACATAATTATGTCTCGTGATCCAAGGTTCGTGATTACACTCTAATTACAGGCAGTGTGGAGGGGGCAAAACGCTGAGGTCCCCGAAGCTATACTGGAGAGATTCATTCTAAAATAAAATACCAAGGCAACCAATCAATGTGGCGGACGCACTCACTCAATCACCAACCGGCCTGACCAGTGACTTGCCCAGACTCAGCTCCGATCAATCACAAGTTCTTGAGCGCGGCCAACGATAATATCCTCAACCCCACTAAGGTGGAGCCATACTCGGCAGCACAGTGCATAATACGGTATATGGACTGTGAATCACACAGCTGTCACGTGGGCTTCACAGTACTGCCTTCATCTCTTAGCACAACGTAGTCACAAAAAGGCAGCAAAAGGCCATTGGATGTATGTGTAAAAAAAGAAAGAAGTGCCGAATGCTTTGGCTATTACATGTACTCCGCAAGGGAGTGCTTTTTAGCTAGACCAAGGCCGCTAGTCTAAAGTGGCTTACGGATAGCTTATTTGACATGACCTTTAGCTTCTTCTTCCTTTGATACATAGTAGATTCATCATTCATTCATCTTTCTCTATCTCATTTGCACGCATCAATACCCGAAACCCAGTCGCAGCAATACCGTAAAGTCCCGCAGCAACACGATTCCGTTGCGTTGTGCCAGTCGCACACGACAATCGATGGGCCTCGAAATTGTCGAAAATCGCCCGACGAGGTGAATTATAGGCACAGCCTTTCGCAGCGCATCCACCGTTGAAGCCCGTTTAGCTAAAGGCATAAGTTAATTGATGTTGTAGGCCAAGATTCGGCCCCGGAAAAGGCCCTGGTTCAATTCTCCTTTTTAGGTACCTAGCTAGGCTAAAGCTCGTCGTCAGCGGGCTCTAGCAGGTCCTGTTCGTCGCCGTTGAACGCGATTGTCTCGACCCGCAGAACGCTTATACCGTCCTCTCTCTCGAACTTGTCTCACACCACCCTCGTGCGCCGTGGCCAGCACCTTGAAGGTAGCGGGCACGCTGCCGTCTCTTGTCAGACGGCGCTCGCGCTCGCCGAGTACCGCGCCCAGGATAACAGCAGCCACGTACCGCGTGTCGATCCCAAGGCCGTCGTAGAGCTCAAGGTCAAGGGCCTCGAGGTCGTGTCCCACGCCTACCTACAGTTTATGCGCTACCTTGCCAGAACCCGCGGCAAGAACAACGAGATGTGGGCTAAGAGCCTCAAGCTGCGCGCTCGTGAAATTGACGTCATGCTCTACGGCGAGGCCAAGGAAAGGGCAGAGATACAGAGCGAAGGGAAAGAAGAGGAGAGGAGAAACAGCAAGCATACGTCGGCGGCTCCGACTCCACCCACGGCAGCCCCTCCCTAGAACTTTGCTCCCGTTGCTACATCTAGCGCCCCTCCTGCGTCTGCCTCGGGACAGCCAAGCGGGCCCAGACAGCCAAGCGGGCCCACTGCGCCAACCACGTCGCCATGGTCCTACAACTATGGCCCACCGGTTGCTCCCCCGACATACGGGCAGCCGCCGTGGGGCCAACCGCCTCAGCTACCCCAGACGTATCCAAGAGCCTCCCGCATGGCTTCAGCAACAGCAACAGTATCAACAACAACTGGCTATGGCCGCCGCCTACAAGGATTCCCAGGGGCAGACTGCACCGCCGCATGGGGGTTATGCTCCACCCCCACCGCCCAATGGCCCGGCCTGATTAGCTCACTGTCTATCTCTCCAATGGTATGTACTAGTACATCCCAATCCTGCAAAGCCACCAATGCTTACGATGGAATAAACAGATGCATCCATGTTTAAGCGTGCGGTGCGTGGAGATAAGTGTTGAATCGCGATTGGCCGGCAATAGAAAAGTCTGGTCGGAATTTCATTTCTTGGGGTTTTGTCGCAATCTGCTTCACATGAGTTTCTATTTGATGTGCAGTGGCCGTTGTGGCCTTGACCCGCTGCGATGACCAGGTATCGAATAAAATGTTCGTCATTTGCCATTGCTCTGTTAGCTTCTTGACTCCCCGTCTTAATACCCGGCGGGGAGAAAATCACATCTTTTTCGCTCTTCGCCTAATTATCCTAAAAGGAAGGAGGAGGTGAACGGGGGTGCGTTTATCCCATCCCGACTATAGCTCGACGTCAAGGACAACATATATGAAAGTTAACTTGCCACTACCTTAGTAATCTTGTTCAAGATACAGAGGCAGTGTGTACGACAATTGGCGCGGGTGCTTGCCGTAGCTAACTACTTCACACATGGCTGTTATTTGCCTGGACTTGTGTCTGAGAACCGAGTCATCTAGAGGCGACATTGAAGAGTCGACGACAAACAAAACACGATTATCGAGACCACGGATTTCCGTTGGGCTAAGTATGGAGGTTTGCCTACTATTACACTGTTGTTGTGCCTCACGAACGTCTCACGGGTCCGCAAACAAGGGGGCGATGAAATTATGAACAAGAGTCACACTCACCGCGGGTAAAGGCCAATAACTACCGTGCATTCAGTATGGAACTCGGTTCAAAGCATGATGGACATCCACCTAACACCATGAAAGACACCAAGGCGAAGCAGGCAGAGGAGGCGGCGGCCCGCATCGTGTGGGCAGGCCACGCTCTCGCCTTCCTGACCGAGAAGCAAGACGCGGGCTTCGACCGCGCGGAGGACTCCGACTCTAATGCAACCCGCGAAAACGAAGACGAAGAGCGGAGCACGTTTGAGGGCGCGGGCCACGGCGGCGTGGTGGCCGAGCTCGACAGGTCAAGCCCCAACTCGGCCCGACCCTACCGGGAGCGCTTCCTCGACAGCGCCGCGCAGCTCCTCTCGCCGAGCGATGCCTGGGGCCACGTGGTCGCGACGGCGCTGCGCGAGTTTGACGATCGCGTCGAGGTCGACGTGGCGCGCAACGACGGCTTCACATCACTCCCCAAGCGCCCCGGCGAGATCCACGCCGTCCTGGCCCTCTGCCACAGGCTCGGCGGCTTCCTGGCTGGTGCTGTGCTCCGAGGTGGGGGTCATGTCTGCCAATATTTCTGGCCGCCCCTTTATTTTTACCCCTGAACTCACCTACCTATTCGAACTCATGCGGCTTGCTAGCTAACCCTGACGCAGGAGAATTCGAAAACGAAGTCATCGCCTTCAACAGCCAGCGCGTCGACGCGTGGGCGCGCGACCTGGAGCACGCGCTGCGCGAGACAGCCCCGGCGCCGGCGCGAGGCAACAGCATCCGGCGGGGAAGCGGCATGGCGAGCCTGACGCCCGCGCACAGGACGTGGATCGAGATGCGGCGGCTGCTGTGGTTTCCGCGCATTGCCACCTTCACCCCGACGGGCTTGCGTTACCACCGGCAGCAGCTCGTGCGGCGGGCGTACGCGTGCGTCAGCTCGCCGGCCGTGCACGCGCTGATCCACACGACACACCCAGAGAGCGCGGAGGCGGCCTGGCGGCGCCTGTGCGCGCTGGCGCGGCCCGTCTACGACTGCGGCGTGCTGCAGCAGATCGCCGCGCAGCGGCCGCGGTTCCGGCGCGTGCGGTTTCAGCTGGTGATGCAGACGCAACAGCCGCAGCGGCTGCGCCGGCGCTACCGCCTGGCCGCCGACGCCGCGTGCCACCGCCTCGGCCTCGCGCCCATGCCGGCTGGCTGGCGCCCGCGCCCCGACTTCGTCGCCGCATGCCGCCGCCCCCGCGCCCTGCACGCCGAGATGCAGCTCGTGGCGCGCTACTACGGCCCGCCGCCGCCGTACCTGGTTGTCGATCCCCAGCAACGCAGCCGCGGCCGACAGCGCCACCCGACGCTGCTGTATTTCGGGACCAGCCGCCAGCCGTGCCTGCTGTGCGCGGGCCTGCTGTGCTCGCTGCCGCGCGGCGAAGGCGGGCGCGGCCCCATCGCCACCCGGCCCAGCCACGGCGAGTGCCATCCCGTGTGGGGCGTGCCGGCGCCCGCAGCCAAGGAGGTCGCTGTCGCGCTGCGCAGCCTCGAGATGGTCCTCGTCGGCAAGATCCTGGCGTGTTTGCGCGAGAATTTGGGAGACGCCGTCCGCCGCCTGTTTGTCCAGCCCCGCGACGGGCATAGGTTGACCTGGCGCAAGGTCGGGATGAGAGGCGGGCCGTCTGCCGGGTGAGTTTGTTTGCGTGGCGCGTTGAATGCTGTGTTTGTATTTTTGTTTCTTGACTAGTTAGCTGACTTGCTGCGAGGGGAGGAGACGGGTTGAACATAGGGCTGCCGCTGGGTCGTGGGCGAGGATACGCAGACTGTGTCGATTCCCGTTTGGGCTGAGACGGAGACGTAATCTCGCGGGGGTTTGATATTTTGGACTGTATTGGATGATGAGCAAGATGAGGGGAAACATGTTTCCTCGCGTCGGTTAGTTAGTTAGGTTGGACAGTTTGGAAGTTTGGATGATGCGCGGTTGAGTTGTCATATCGAACAGGGCAGGTTACCTTTATACCACCCCCTAAGTACAACATTTTCTGACCATATCTGGATTAATTAGTCGCAGAGACTGGGCAGGGGGTGAGGTAACGCGAGCACCTCCCCGAGCCGAGGTGAGCTCAAGGAAGCGATTTGTTGGCCCGACTATAGTTACCGTGATCTAAACTGGGCTACACGTGTGTCACGAACCCAGTTTTCGAAAACCAGTCCACCACCAAGTACTATTATTTAAGGGATCCCTTGTTTAAGTTTAATTACCTTCCAAAAATACAAGTAATAGACCCTTCGAAGCTACCACGCCTTCTCAAGTTCGTGGAGGGTAGCTTCAATGTACCTGAGTCAAATTCAGTTCTTTAAGAAGCAATCTACTCATTACAGATAATGTTTTACCGATACAGACTAACTGTGTTATGGAAATGGCCATCGGAGAGAGTAGGTACCTAGTAAGTGGATTTGGAAAGTGGAATTACAAGGGCACGCAAAGGAAGAGTGCTAGGGACAGCGCATGTCTACTCGGTCTGCTCCGGGTAGGTTTTGTCGTTCCAGACGAGGGGCTGGTTCGGATCGTGGGGCGGATAGTCCCAAAGAGACAAGGGGCATAGCCCGTTCAGAGTACAAATTGAGCTTACTATAGTAGTGCTGCGGGATCTTGGTCACATTGCTGAAGCAGATGAAGTGAAGCGAGGGCTGCCCGACATCGAACTTGAAGAACAGGATCATGAAAGCGGCTATGATCCGCTGATTATATTGTCGATCACTAGGTATCAAGGTTACTTGAGCTGATATTTTTTAATGTCCTGAAGTTGTTATAGATGGTTGGGATTGCTTCGCAGACTGATGTCTTGATACAAAAGGTGTACATCTAAATTCAGACTTCTAAACCAGATAATTTACTTACTCAAGGCAACTTATAACGTCAGGGTGTCACCACGTTGGTCATCAATGCAAACAACAAAGTAGAAGAGGTTCGGGACCCCATCTTATCCCGAAATGCCGAATCTGACGCCACCACTCAACCCACCAGACGAACCCTAATTAAAGCAAACACACCACGCCAACCCCAAGCGCCGCCAGCCAGGGCAAACACGCTCTGGCGTCTGTGGAGCGGAGCCCGAAAGACGACTTCGTGCTTGTACTAGTGCTGGCCGCCACGGCACCGGAGCTTGTCGTCGGGGGCGGAGTAGTGTCGGAGACGCCGCTACTGGACGTCGGCGAGCCCGACCCGCTGCTCGAGCCGTCGTCGGAGCTGCTGCCCGTGCCCGAGCCGCCCCCGGCAATGTACGGACAGGGATTGCACTCGCCAAAGGAGAAGCCGCACGTCTTGCCCAGGAGACAGGTCCAGCCGCGGCCGACTGTTGGGTCTCTGGGGCAGTTGTCGATGCCGGTGCACGTGTGGCTTCCCGAGCCGGTGCCTGTGCCGGATCCTGGCGAGGGCTGTGATTTGTTAGAGGTCTCGTCTTTTTTTTGTTCGGTTTGTGGTTGTAGTCCATGACTTACCGCCGACACGGTGCCGCACTTGGTGGCGTCGCCCACGGGGCAGCACGCCGGGTTTGTCGCTTCGTTGATGCACGTATACCCGTTCGCACAGCAGCCGCCGGCGCAGCAGCCGTCGATGGTGCAGCACCCGCCGCTGGGGCAGCCAAACGTCGTGATGGAGCAGGTCAGCAGCGGGCCGACGCTGATCGAACCCGACTGCGCCTGCACAGCCTGCGGCAGCGGGAGGGAAAAGAGAAGGGCGAGCGGTAAGAGTTTGTCGAGCATCGTGGTGAGGCCTTGGTTTGATCTTGACTAACCCTTTTCTGCTGCTTCAAAGTGATGGGGCTAATTGTTTCGCGCGACGGAAAGCTGGGAGGCTCTTGGCTTTAATTATTTGCCTTCGCGGCGGCCAGAACCTTTTAAGTCCGAGGACAGGCCATGCGCCGCAGAAATACCTGCCCATCTTTCCATAACCAGCCTAGCGAATCTGATAGGAGCCAAGCGACGGCGAAGGTGATTTGTCGGCCGGGCCTGTGTTGGCGGCGAAAAGACCGGGGCATCTTTCAGCTGCTTTCAAAGACCCAATAAATCGGGTCCTAGAACGGGAAAACGCCTTAAAGCTGCAACCCACAGATCGGAATCTAGACTAGTCTGGGCAGGGGTTGCAAAAAACAGGATTTGCCACCCAAACTGACACCGGGTTTCCTTTTCCGCTTTTCCTTCCCCGGAGTTGAGCAATAGCCACCCTACTATGTAACTTATCTCAGCAAGCTTAGGCCGTTCGGTACCAATGCGTTGGCTTTTTAAGTCGCCCAAGAGTTGCACCGCGAGGTAGGTTTGGAGGAAGCTTGATGTTCAGACGCTTCGAAGTGCAAGCTACATACGAAGGAAGGCGACAGACGATAGTCATGTTGATTGGGTGACCATCCGCAAACGTAGGGCTACTACCTATTGCTACCCGGGCACGTGCGACCCCGCCTCCGACGGTTCCGACCCCATCGTCGCGTTGGGCCGTCTTTGGCAGCTGCAGTAGACTGTCGTTGAAACCTATCCCACCTTTCCAAGTAGAACTAATTCCAACAACCCGCAAACTGCACAAGTTCAAACCATGGCCGACGCCGTGATCGAGAGAGCCAACCTGAGAAACGATGATGGGGTGAATACAGTTCCATAAAATCCCACTCCTCGGGTTCTAACACTCTCACTCCCACCAGAGAGGGCGGTTGTGTGCACAATGTGCCGAGATCGACTTTGCCGGCTTTTCCAGACAACCCAACGAGTACAGACTCGGCATCAAGCGAGACGTCGGCTTCTCGGCTCGGCAGTGTCCGTTTTGCTGGCTGGTGTGGGTCTCGCGTGCCGGCGACGGCCACTACCCGTGGGATCGACAAGTCACGGTGAAATGGGACGAGGAGGGCGGCGGTTTCTCCGCCATGGGCTCGACCCCCAGCCCCATCGTATTCCTGGCAAAAGATGACGACGGCACCACGGAGACGCCGCATGGCTTCGGGCGTCTGGTCCAGCCCCAGATCCCTCCAGATCTGCTGCGGAGATGGCTGTACACTTGCGAGAAGCATCACCACGCCGAGTGCCGGCCCCTACCGCTGCGCTTTGGTCCGGTCCCCGGCCGCGTGAACCAGCCGCTGCGCTTCCTCCGGGCCATCGATGTCCGCGAGGAGCGGTTGGTCGAAATCACGGCCCCCGAGAGGTATGTGGCCCTCAGCTACGTCTGGGGCCGGGCACCGAGCTTCCGGCTGCTGAGAAGTAACCTCGCAAGGCTGTACGAGCCTCGTGGCCTTGGAACCATTCAGAGCGAGCTGTCGCAGACGGTCAAGGACGCAATGCGGCTGGTGGCCCTGATGGGGGAGCGATACCTGTGGATCGACGCCCTGTGTCTCGTGCAGGACGACGGACAGGATATGGCGCACGGCATCGAGAATATGGATATCATTTACGAGGGCGCCCTCGCTACCGTGATTGCCGCAAACGGAAAGGACCAAAACAGTGGCCTGACGGGTATCCGTTACGACGTGGAACGCCTTGCCCAGCAACCTGTCAGGGAGGTAGTGCCGGGCGTCGAGTTGGCCGTATTCACTGGGGGTATGTCCGAGTACCTCGGGACGACTCACTACTCGTCCCGGGGCTGGACGTAAGCGACTTGAGATTGACATAGCTCCACCACCATTAACACATTGGCGTAATTGCAGTGCTAACATCTTTGTGTCAGAATGCAGGAGCAGGTTCTCTCACGGCGGTGCCTCATCTTCGTCGACGGCCGCATCTTCTTCCGCTGCCACGCGGCACGCTTCTCCGAAGACACGATCTGGGACCAGCACCCGATGCAGGCGCGCCCCGAAGACCCATCGGGCGCGAGCATCGCGACGCCGTTTCTCCCCGAATCCATCCCGGACCCCGTCGGCGCGTACCTCGAGCAGGTGCTGCGGTTCACGGGCCGCCACCTGACCAAGCCCGACGACGACGCCGTCCGCGCCCTGTCGGGGATCCTGACGCGGCTCGCCGTCGCCGCCAGCTCGGGGCTGCTGTGCGGGCTGCTGACGTCCGCGTTCGACGTTTGCCTCCTGTTCTGGCACCCGAGCTTCTGGCAGCAGGGCTTCCGCGACGTCCGCCGGCGGCCCACCTTCCCGAGCTGGTGCTGGGCTGGCTGGGCGGGCGTTGCCGTGACGGCGCTTCCAGATGACAAGTCGACGCCCGGCGGAGACCCCAAGACCTGGCTGGTGACGTGCACAGAGGATATCGTGTACTATGTTTACGATCCTTTGTCATCATCTCAAGGGAGTAACGAGGCCGCGACAGCGCCTTCCCCCGCGGCTCCTATCATCCGCCGTGTCTGGACCCCCTCGGACCAAGCTCGGTTGACATCGGGTCAGTGGGGATATGGACGACAATGCTCCGATTTGGTGGACGCACACGACCGCGATATAGTCAACTGGCATGCAATTCCGCGAGCGTACCCAATGCTGTACTTCCGCGCGCGCACCATCCGCGCCGGCAGTTTCGAAATGCGCCTCTCACGCTTTGACAACGTCGTGGTCTGGCCCAAATACAATAGCAACAATACCAATAACTACGATGCCTCCTCGGCGGCGGGTAACTTTGCGGTCAGCGACGTGGGGCTGCTCTGGGAAGAGCTACGTGCTGAGCGGGCGTGTGAATTGGTGTTGCTGTCAAGGGCAGAGTATTATGAGAGCTTCCAGCTAGAGTGGATGCTGGCGGGCAAGACTCGGCCGGCAACGGCACAAGAAGGGATTGATGCGGGACTGTATGTGACGCCGGATCGGCCGGTTGTGTGGGCGCTTTTGGTAGTACGGCAGGAGGCAACAGCTGGAGATGGTAGTAGTCAAGGCCAAGCCTTTGGGGAGAGGAGGGCTTTGGGATTTGTCTATCAGGACCGGCTGGGCGAGTTTGAGGGGCTGGGAGTGCGAGAGGTTGTACTGGCTTAGGATCACGCTCAGTAATTATACATCAGCAGGCTCGGCAAATTTTGCGTCTTGAACTTTTGATATTGGGATGCCTCTTGTTTATTACCAAAATATGATAGCTTATACTCAGTACCTGTTACTATATACGCCAGTGCAGGGTAGCATGGCATGTGGGCCTTGGGGCCATCTTGATTGGATGGTGTTGGAACTTGGGTTGTGTCAATGAGTTGGGCATTTGGGCACCACGTGAGGGCCGTGGTGGTATTGCCCCTCCACCCTTACACACGCTCCTATGCAGTGAAGGATATAGATAAAGACATTCCCGCCTCCGCAGCACCCGGTAAGTCGCCTCTACCTCAACCTTTGAAACAGTCCCACCAGGCCCTACACAGAAACCCTCAAAACCATGTCGCTTGGTTTCGTCGGCCGTCCCTCCTCCGGAGGCAAGATCCAGGGGGAAAGCGTGCCATTTTTACAGTCTCTCACCCCCCACGGCAATCTTACCTGGGATCTCGCCAAGCATTGGGACTTGTGCCGATCTTGCCAATCCATGCTTAATCGAAATTTCGTTCCCGGGAAGCTCAAAATGCACTGGAAGTCGCGCAAAAGGCTCGCTAAGAAGTCCACCGGCGACAAATGTATCATCTGTCGCACAATCTTCCAGGCATACCAGCGATTCGAGTCTTCCCATCACGCGACTGACATATTGCAGTACTGGATTTCCGGCCCTAACACCCTGGATGTCCGGACTCAAGATCCGGCAATCCTCCTGACTGGTTCAAGGAGGCCCATGTTCATCTCAATAAGACAGAATACAGTTCTCAATCCCATTACGAACTCGTCTGTATTAGAATAGACGGTGAATAATTATGTGGAAAGGACTTCTCGGCTGACCGGTGACTCCTTTGCTTTCTAGACTTCATCGTCAACAGGGTGGACGGACACAGTTCGGGACGGGCCAGTCTCGATTTGTGCCCCCCGGACGAACCCGAGGCCATGTTCGATATCAAATCAAACAACGATGGGCGGCTCTCCCCGGAGAGTATCTCCTTTATCCAGGAGCGACTGGCGATCTACCTTGTAGGCGGCCCGGGCCATTCTAGCTGCCGACCGAACCCCAACTTCACGATTGATTACCCGCAGCGAATGCTGAAAATCACGGCCGAGCAAGTTTTCTTGGTTGACTTTGACAGCAGCAACATTGCGAACTTTGCAGCCTTGAGCTACTGTTGGGGCGACAAGCATACGCTGGAACTCAAGCCACCGCTACGACTGACTGCCGCCACCTTACACAATATTCGGTCTGGCGTTCAAATATCGGAGCTTCCTCTAACATTAAAACAAGCCATCGATATCTGTGGTTATCTTGACCTCGAGTACATCTGGATCGATGCTCTTTGCATTATTCAAGATAACCCCTCTGACTGGGCGAGGGAGGCTAAGAAGATGGCGACTGTGTACGCAACGTCCGCAGTCACAATCATTGCCGCATCATCAACCTCCTGCCATAGCGGGTTTCTGACCACAACTCGAAATTTGTTCATAGTCAACACCCCGCCCCACCCTCCGCTTAGACTTGTTGCTCAACCGGGGCGGCTATCCGGTTTCTATTCGGAAATCCACATAACGAGTGATCATATTGATAAGAGAGGATGGACCTTGCAGGAAGAGCTCCTTTCTACCAGGTACATCAAGTTCACAGAAGACGACGTACAATGGATGTGCGGTTCCGGAACCGAATGCATATGTGGCCAGCCGACGGCAAGGGACAAACTGCGCCCCTTTTTGACGACGGAATACGAGGAGATACAGAGACAACCGCGGGAGGAATGGCTTTCAATTGCTGCGGGACTGGCCAACAGGCACTTTTCGGTTGCCACTGACAAGCTCCAGGCGCTCTCAGGTCTGGCCCGAATGAATGAGTCGGAAATGCAGTCGATATACGTCGCCGGCATCTGGAAAAGCCATATGCAACCGGAACCCAATTCGACATCGACACGGACCGCCCTGGCGTGGAAAGTGAAGGACATCGGGCGCTGCTACGAAGCATATGTTGCGCCTAGCTTTTCCTGGGCGTCGCTGGATTCGTCCATATTCTTATACGACAATGTTCCAGCGCGATCGGTCTGCGACATAATCACTGTTGGTACTACACCAACATCACCCTCGGATCCCTTCGGCAGAGTTTCGGACGGATTCTTGACCATCAGCGGCCCCGTTCTCCCTTGCGTCATTAGTGGCTCGGGCGAGGATAGGCTGACTTATCACGTTGGAATAGAATGGGACCTGGAAGCCACATTTCTATACTGCTCTCTAGACTGTCCTGTCCGTCGAATCTTGCTCGACGATGATGAACATACGCTACACCGGCATCCTCATGGCGAGACTAAATTTGAGAGCACGGCGGCGCATGTGATTGTCCTGTACCTAGGCAGCAGCACCATGATGGGCCTCGTTCTGGGGCGAGAGCCTGGCCGGGGGTGCTACCAGCGAATTGCCTTTGTCCATGCAAAACTAACCAACGCGGCCGTAACCCAATTGAACAAACTCGAGAGGCACCACCGACAAGAGATAACAATCCGTTGATTGGAAGATGCAGGTTCTTTTATAAGGGTGTCGAACAGATGGAATGTTAGTTAGAGATTTAAAGTCCTTAGCATCCTTGGAACGTTTCCATATACTTATATCTGTAGCGTACAAGGTGAACTGGACGGATCAGAGGAAGAAGGTCGGCGAATCCGAGCAAACCTAATCAACACGGCCGGTCTCTCGTCCCTCCCATTACTCTTGAAATGTCTCAATACTAACCACAGACGCCCGCCCACAGCACCACCACGCAGTCGACGCGGTCCAGCCTCTTAGCCCACAGACACCAGAGAACCACGAAGCGACAAGCCGGAACGCCGCCCAGCCCAGCCCACGATCATTCTCCCTCCAGACGAGATAGGAATCAACAACACCGACATAAAACCCCGTGACGGCCATGACGGTGTCGACGGCAGCGTACTCGCGGCGTAGGTAGAAGAGGGCCACGAGCAGGCCGATGACGGTCGTGCGTGCCTGGCCCTGCACCATGACGGGACCCGCGGCCGGCGCCGAGGCGATGCGCGCCGGCCACCCGAACTCGGCCATCGCGGCCTGCGCGTCCCACATGGGCCACATCCCGCCGACGGCCATGGTCGTCGCTTGGATCAGCGCGTGGATGTGCCATACGGGGAACATTTTGCTTTGTGGTGCATGTGGTTTGCGGGTTCGTGTGACGGGGTGCGTTGGGTGTGTGGTTGCTCGGCTTGAAATGCGAGTTAATTGGAGACGCGACTTCAATAAACCATTTGTTGGTGTTATCAGGTGCGGCGTTCTTGTGATGCTGTGCGGTGATGTTTTTTTTTTTGATTGGTGGGAAGGGAAATGCTTTGGTGAAGGACGGGCCTGGCCTGACTAAAAACGAAAAGTATTTCGAATCTTTGACAGGGAAGCCACTCCTTCGCGTAATGATCATCCGCGTGTTGGGACTGTTGGCTGTGGCTTTTACATGTGCATGGTTTATTGAGGCCAGGATTCTTGACTCTTGGCGTCAGCAGCGGTCGGTCTAAGAGCTTGGTCGTGACCCAGGACTCAGGAGAATACGCGGAAATACGTGCAAGTTTATGCTCTACTGTACTGAAGCCGGCAGTGTAACTCATGATATTTGGATAGGTAGGTATATTTACATAATAGTTCTCCTCCCCCGAATTTAAGGTAGCCAACTACCAGGTCCTCCGTATGAGTGAGCTATTAACGCATCCTACTGGCAACTGCCTGCTCCAACACCTAAACCGCCATGAAACGGCCGGACTGCTAGGATCGGACGCGGTTGTTAATCCACCTTACGATACGTCCCCGCCGGAAACGTCTCGGCATTTCGACCGGTTCTTCTACCTGGGTTGTGGCAATATAATCATATCCGTCAGATGGCGCCGCCATTATCCTACCGGGGACACTGGGCTCTTCGAAGACACGACCGCCGCCCTCAGCCGGCAAGCCTGGGATTTCCCGCACATATTCTATCACCCTGACCCTCTCGGTGACGTGCGAGGCAGCAGTAGCACCAATCGTGGCGGTATTAGACACGCTAGCCACAGGCCAGGCCACACCCGAGCTGTTCGGCATGCCAACGGCGCTGCTCACCCCCGATTCCACTTCGCCTAGCACCTTCCTGATCTGCTGGCACACAATCTTGAAAGTTCCGTCCTTTTCGTCGTTGAAGCGGCAGATGCCAACGTGATCGTCAGCGACGGGCACGGGCTGCTCGTTGGCGAAGCCCATGCGGGCGCTCGACTCGTCGACAATGCAGGAGCCGGTGCCCGGCCAGTGGCCCGTCTCGTAGAAGCTCACAATCTGCAGCGGCGCCTGCGAGATGTCAGCAAAGTCCTCGCAGATCTCTGTGAGCTGAACCGCGTCGCGCGTGATGGCATCGACCAGAGACGACTGCTTGCCTCGAAGGCCTCGCCCTGCGGTCCTTGACAGCGGAGCAAGATCCTTGGCGATGCGCCGCCACTGGTTCTTGACGCTGCGGAAGTGAGGCGTGCCGAAGAAGAACTAATGCAACTAATTGTCAGCAAATTTCTTCCGTCTTCGCAAGAGTGGAAAGCCGACCTACCACGCCGCGGGTAGCCTGGGAGATGGGCCTAAGCTCGGCTTCGCGGCTGGCAAAGCACAGCGCCTGCTTGACGATGAGCCCACCGAGGCAGTGCGCCACGAAGACGATGGGCCGGTTCCGAGCGTCGGCGCCGTCGCGGTGCGCTCCCAAGTGCATAAGCAGCGCCCGCGCGTTGCCGCGGATGCCGGCCGCAGAGTCGTTGCGGAAAATGTCCCCGTTGTACCCGAACGACAGCACGCGTGTGCGCGGCCGCACGGCAGGGAGAAACTCCTCCGGCCATGACTTCTCGTTGCCTGCGTGCCGCCACGTCTCCTTAGGGTCGCCGTCGAGACCGTGCACGAGAACTAGGCTGGTAAGTTGTTAAATCAGACGTGCATGTCGGGGTGAAACGTGGAAACTCACTCTAGGTCGGCGGCCCCAAATCCCTTCTCAGTGGGGTTGTACAGCTCCGTGATCATCATTCTCTTCGCCATTTTGGAATGATTTCGTCCAGCAATCCAGGAGGGTGTCTGTTTAGGTACTTCAACTATTGATACGCTGTATTAAACGAAATTATTGGCGGAGCAAACAGGCTAACGTTGACGGGGTTGGTAACAGGAGTCTCTTTCAGGTAAAGGACTTTAAGTAAGGAGGTTTAAAGTCATTTAACTCAAACAATGAGGCTCGGAACTGCTCGCAGTAATTATTTCCCGCAGTCTAAGAGATGGGGGCGGTTGGTTACTCTTTGGGCTGAAATCTTGGGTCCCAAAACATGCAAACGACAACGCAGAGGCTGCTACAACATCTTTGGTGTCCAATCTTGCGGCTCTTTCTGGCACTGGCCATATCAGTGTCCACATGGTGCATTTCATAATTACACACCTCACAAGCAAATGGGAGCCCAAGCAGGCCAAGTGAGGAGCAACCCTCGAGCATGAGTCACCGACTCATCAATGCCCGATTTGCACCCAAACCGTGGGCGCGGTTTGGTAGATTCGATACTGTTGGACTTTGGTGGTTGATGAAAATAATTTGGTTACTTTATTTCTAGGTGGTCTTCAAAGAATGTAACCTTGCAATGTGCCTCAAATCCATTTGGTTCGTGGGCATTGTTTTCATTTCACGTTTAACCAGCCCCATCTGTTTAGCGTTTCAGGGACATACTTCCTTCCTTCTTTTGTTTGACCAGGTGACTTTGCCAAGATGGATACCAACCGGGATGCTCGTGACGGAGACGGCGGAGGAAATCTACATCCCCTGCACACGCCAGCAGCTACCGTTCCGGATCAGATCGAGTAAGCCGACATCCCGCTTGACGCTTGTAGCGACAGACAAGTACTCTCTTTTTGGCGTAACTAACGCGACAAACAGCATCATAGCAGTGCACGGGCTGAACGGCCACTACCTCAACACATGGACCGCCACCGAGACAGCCGCCAAACGCCGCTTCAGCCTATGGAGAGGCGGAGCTGAAGTTGAAAGTACCAGCACTCTGTGGCTGCGGGATCTGCTGCCCCAGAAACTACCCAACGCGCATGTCCTGTCGTTCGAGTACGACGCCACAGCTTTCGGCAACAAATCGGCGTTCGGCGTGCGCGAGAACTCCATGGCGTTGCTGGCGGCGGTGAGGGATATGCGGGAAGATCACGTCAGTTACAACACTACTCTGCGCTGTGGGGAAAAGGCACCTCAAAGTGTCTTGCTGTTAACATGTGATGCATGGTTACGCAGGGAGACCAAGCGCGCCCTATCATCTTTATAGGCCACAGCCTGGGAGGCATAGTGATCAAGCAGGTGCGTTTACAGCAGAGACAATACAAGAGGACACGATACCAACTCATACACCGGGGTTAGGCCCTAACATTTGCAACCCACTCGGAAACGAAGTGGAAGGGCATCGTGGAATCCACCAAGGGCGTAGTAAGCTGCCAGCCAGCACCAACCCCCTTTTTTCTTGTGCTGACCACATATTCGACCAGGTCTTCTTCGGCACGCCGCACCGGGGCGCAGACGCAGCCAGATGGGGCCACACGATTGCAGACATAGTCTCGACCGCGACGCATAGGCCGCCGGCGACCTTTCTCAAGACGCTCGAGACCAACTCGGCGCAGCTACTACAGATCTCGGAGGACTTCCGCCCGTCGGTGGACAGGTACGCCATCGCCAGCTTCTACGAGCAGCACGCCCACCCTGCTCTTGGGACCGTCGTGGTCGACAAGTTGTCGGCGCTGCTGTGGCTCCCCAACGAAGAGGCCAACATGATGAGTGGCGACCATTCGGCCATGTGCAAGTTTGCAAAGGGCGACAGGCGGTTTGACCGGGTCTGGAGGACGATTAAGAGGGTGTCCAGGGGGCGCGAGTGAATTCTGTATAGGTAGCCACCTTAGAACTACTAGAGGCGTATACTTATAAAGGCTACTAGAGGTTCTAGTACTAGCTAGTTCCTACCCAGGGTCTCTTCCTCTTCTCAGTAATCCTAGGTCTAGATAACGAGGTCTTTAGGACCTTTAGGTACTATCCTTTATAATAGACTAATAGCTTGGGGAGTAGCTCTTCCCTTTCCGCGGCTATTACCTACTAGAGTGATCGGCTCGATCGTTACCGTATAGTATGGAGGTTGAAGAATTATAAGGGAAGGTAAGTACGCCTAATTAAGGTGGTCGCAATGAAGGTAATGAGGAGGGCGAGCAATGACTGGTATTGGCCTAAGACTTCAACTTAGCCCTCGCAAAGGAAGAAGGGCGAGGGCCGCTGCTTAGATACATGACTGGGAGACTCAGTCCCGGGTGTGCTTGTGAAGGCATGGCGCCACGATGTGACTCTAGTGGCTTGGCCAGCTGAAGGTGGCTTGGCCAGCTAGTGATAGGTGGAGGGCGCGCATAGGGTGCGCGCGCGTGCATGTGCTTTGGGGTGCTCTTTCCTTACATTTTCATATTAGTGAATCGAATTTTCGGTTTACTTTAGACGCTCTTAGCCGAAATTACGGTAGTAGATATAGAAGGACCTAATTTCAATAAAGATATCGACGGTCTCGAGCTAAGCAGTAACTCTATTAGGGTAAGACGGTGAAGGTAGTGGGAGGCCTTCGCACCGTAGTATATGAAGGCTATTGCTAGAACCTTTCTATTTCTAGCTTCCTAGCCTAATGTACTACATTAGTTCTAACCCCATTGTTCCACCCTTTTTCTGCGCGCAACTCTACGGTATCGATTTCTAACCTCGGTATGTCACAGTTATCTATAACGGGTAGAAGATTTGCATTTAGAGACCACTACCTCTCTAATTTAACTAACCTTTTTAGCACTTTTTTTCTTGAGCATAGCGAACAGACATTGTGAACTTCTTAGACCTCTTCACTAACCCAGAAGTACTGATGATTTCTCCTGAAAAGATATATTCACTTCAGTATTCTCTCCGACACTCTAGAGATCAGCAACTTCGCGTAGCCCCTCGATCTTCTTTGCGTATGTATAATCTCAACCTGTCTCAGCACGTCTGACCTTACTCGCGGATGCTTGTTCATCCTCTAATGCATCACTTGGCCGTTTCTTAGATCCAGTCGTATTGAGGAACGGTGAGAGTAATAACTGATCGACATCCCTTTGACCGGTGGAAGAGCTACCTGACGAGCGTGGAGTTGTGCTTAAGGGCGATCTAGAGCTTTCGCGATACGAGAACCTTCCATTGCTGCCTTGGCTGTAGAAGGAACTCGAAGACCACGGCGTTGGTCCCAAGTCGGACGAATCAATGGCGGTGCCAATACCGCTGTCCGACATCATTGAAGACACCTCTTCCGTCGGGGGCGGGTCCGGTTCTCCTTCGACTGGGGGGACATCCTTTGTCAGGCACCACCGGAGAGGAAATTTCCAACTGTGGCCAAAGATGACCGCGCCGTTAGAGACAATACGTGGCGGACTCCTTAAACCTCGGCCGTATAGCTGAGAAAAGGTGGCTGGCAGCAAGACCTGCACCGTGTCGGTGAGACTCTGTTCCCCTGGATGATGTGGTTTGTCGTCTTTCCCAAACATGCCGCGTAGCCCCTTCAGCCCTCTGGGTTTGGCAGTGTGCTTGGGCTTGGGACCGACACCGTCATCTTTCTGCTGGATGTCGAGATGATCGTGTTTCAGGATCACGGGGCTTTGACACTTGCACGACTCGAATGCTATACCGTCAGGGGAGTGCCAGTGAATATTGCCCGCAAGCCGCCAGGGACTCCTCCGCTTGGAGCCACCAGTCCTCAGCATATCTTGCAAGTCAGCCCCATATACAGCCAAAAAGTCTTTGCCGATGGGCACCGAGGCTGTTGGGCGGCAGCATTGCTTGATCTGGCCCTCTTTTCGGACAGGGCGGAAAAGTTCGCCAAAGCCGACACCGAACAGCGGCACGGCTCGCAATGATCGCACAAGGTGGACCCAGCCGACGCTCATGGCCTGTATGGTGGCCACCTTGGGCCACAGAGTGTCGTGTCTAGTAGCGACATCCATGAATCTGAATATAGGTGGAACAGGTCAGTGCGACTTTAGGAGGAGGGGTAAGGTCCTGAGTAAAACACCTACTCGAATCCCTCAATCTGATGCCGTGGAGAAGACTTGATACGCCATCCAAAACCCGACTGCGTGCCCATGTCGTCGTGGTAGGCAGTACTCTGTAGCAACACGTGGCAAATTTGCTCGACTCGTTCCCTAAGCGTAAACTTCGAATCCGTCTTGACCGTCGTGACGTTGTTGGTTGTTCTCTCCTCCGAGACAACCGAGCTCTTCGGGTATAACGGCAGGTTTTGGTTCTTTATGTTCATTAGGACCTCGTAGGCGGCTTTGGCTCCGGTGTAGGCCACGTTTTGACGCGCCTCTTCGATGTCGCCCTCGCTGTACATAAAATACTCGCTTACTCGATCGTCCTCGGCGTAGAACTTGATATAGGCGCGGAGCAGGTGAAGAACGGCACTGACTCCATCAACAAGCCAGGCACGCCGTTCTTCATTGTCATAAAAGACAAACCTGCGCTTGCCGATCGTGATCAAATTCCCCATGTAGTCGTCGCCTTTTCCAAAGCCCAGGTGGAGTGGCCTATCCTTGACACCGACGATGAAGCTCGCGTCAGGTGTGATGAAGGGAATTGCCGATCCCGAAAGAGTGACTTTCTCCAGAACGTGGGTCGAGTTTGGGCTGGGGAGCCCCGACCATTCGATTCCGTAGTCTGCATCAGGAGCACCGACAAAGTTCCTGACATTGTCGCTCCACCCCACGATATGGCGGTTCCCTTCCAAAGCAGCAATATCAAGCGTCCGATGATCACCAGACCTCGAGACGCGACTGTCCACGTACGAGATGTACTCCCCATCGGGATTGTAGCAGAGATGCCAAAACACAACATCTCCTGCAATACGCACGGCAGCTAGCATGGCCGCAAATCCCTTGAGGTATGTTATGCTGTTAAAATTTACCGCCTGCTGGCAGCCTGTTAGCGCCGCAATCATGTCTAACGGGACTTCCAGTCCCGTGTCAGGCTCGATCCGACGTGGGATTGGGTATCCCCGGACGATGACAGGGTTCCCAAACATTCCACGCCAACACTTTCCCACCGTTGCGAGGTCGGCATCCCGGAGCATCTCCATCTCAAACTCAATATTGCATAAGCCTCTTGTGGTGGTGACTCCGTCGCGACTTGGGTGGGCGTTACTGTCCATGTTCAGTTTGGCAATGTGGGGAGTGCTGTAGGCGGCCTCCTCGTCAGCCGGCGAAGATCGAAGAGCAGCGCCAATCCATGAAATCTGCTCCGCAATTTCAGCCACGGAGAATACGTTTCCAACAACCTCGAGTTCTAGTTTTTGATTTCTAAGTCGCGCTGCGAGCCGCGTTTTGTCCCCTAGAACTAGTAAAGCTGTTTTTTTCTCGTTAGTCAGCCTGGAAAATGCCCCAAAAGGGTGTCAGCTACTCACCATCACACCCATTAGCGCCATTCTCAGCGCATCTTTGGATAAGGGAAAGCAGCTGCGTGCCTGTCTCGGGCCATGTCTGCTTGAGGTAGCCCTCGCACCTTGCGGCCTGTAGGTTGTTGCTGTGCCCGGTCAGTGTGATGGCATGCGTCAGCACACGACTCAGGGTCACGTCGTATTGTTGTTCCTGGGCAAAGAGAAACGGGTCCCAATCGACAGTGAAGAGAATGCATAGCTCCTGGATCTGCTTTCGGCTGAAAATCTCAGGTTTACCAGCCTCCCTAATGATCATGTCACCAATGCGGCGATAGTGATATTGGACCTCCTTGTCTACCACAGAGACTTGAAGGGAGCCGCTCGTTCGAAGGGCCGACTGAAGCCATTGGTATGCCAGAGCATTGGCTAGGATCTCTCGGTACTTGGACCATTCAGAGATCTCGGACTCGTCGAAATCTTCCAACCTCATCAAGGAAGCGTCCATTTCAGGATCACCATTGCAATCCCCAACACGCTCTCTGTCGCGCATAAAGCGCATTTTCTCGTCCAATGTCATGCCAGGGTCTTTGTCGAGCGAAGGGTTACCTCCGCCGCCCGTTTCACCCATTGATTCAAGGTCAATGTCTGCTTGGGAGTGACCCCGTAGCCTGGACAACAGGCGCTTGGAAATTTCGCTATGGTGGAGTGACTTGTCAGCAGGGGTATCAGGAAACAGGCAGTTTTCTATAGGGAAAGAGTGACTAACCTCCTAAATCGGTAGACTAGATACATCAATTGTCGCTGTAGGCGACCAGCACCGCCAAACCTCATCGGGGTTGCATGCATCAAACACATGGGGGACGGAATGAGCCAGCTCTTCGGCAAAGGCAGAAATGCACTCGTCCATGATCGAATGCTGAAGAAGGCTGGCGGCATCCGAAAACACCGTGCGTGTCTCCTGAGCCTCCGCTTCGGCGGATACGTCAAACCCACTTTGCACCACCGGCTCCTCCAATTCTTCAACAGCATTCGGTATACTCCACGCCACTGACTTGGTTGCCAACGAGCCATAGCCCGAGTCATCGAAGTTGGTCAAGAGGCGATGATCTGCCACTGGCGCACCGAAGGTCAGTTTTGCGTGAGAAGTGGTTGTGCCACCTCTGGCAGCCTGGCTCGCGTCTAAAGTCACCTCCACAGTTGCAGCGTAGCGCGGAGACATCGGGGTAGGCTGAGAATCAAGCTGCTGTGGCGGTTGGTCTGATTCCGTAGTCTCTCTCCGGTTAGGCGGACCTGCTCGATCTAGCAGACTTCCAATATCCACCCGTGGTCGTTCATCTTTGGAGGAATGCTGGGGGCCGGTCTGATACGAGTACATGGTCTTCCTTGGGTTAGGGGACGGTATTGGATACTGGAATGCCCTGATAGGGTTCAGCCAGAGCAAAACGATGTAAATCGATTCCACTTTGGGCAGTGCCATCCGGAACGAAAGCTGTCGAGCTTGTCCGTCCTGGCCCAGGAAGTTGAAGTGGTCTTGCCAGTCAGGGGGGTATCGAGATAACTCATCCAAGCGGAACCCGAGCCTCTGCATTACTCTCTCTGCATTCTCCCTGCCAAACATTGGCGGCAAATATGTCGGGTCCTTCCGCCGTCGCTCGTCCTAGATCTGCCGCTGGAGCTCGGATACCTTATCCCGGCCACTAGCCGCAAGAAGATCGACAAGCCTCATCCCCTTGGCAGATGGCCGCGCGACAGCGTCGAGGAAAGCACTTAAGGCATTTCCAAACTCGAAATCGATCGTCAGGAACGCAGCCGCCTCCGATATTCTCAGATCTGGGGCCCTCGACGAGATCGAAAGTGGCGCAGGGAAAATGTTCGCATCGGACGTCAGTGCTCGGTCCGGAAACCCCGGCGCAACCGATTCGGCCGGTTGAGATTTCAGAACCCGGTACGATTGTGTTCTTCGGAGATTGTCATCATAAGCCAAACCCATCGAGGGTCCCGGGCCATACAAAGGCTGTACCATGGGCCGCCGCAAGGGGTCACTCCCACTCCTAAACCTAGGGCTATCGAACTTCGCCTCCCTGTCGTCCCGTAGCCAAGGACGTCCGCGCTTCCGATGTTGAACATCAATACAGGCTTCTTCCTTGCCGTTCCTCATGCAACGAGAGCAAGGGCGCTGGCCTGTAAGAAGTCAATATACTGCTACTAAAGCAGCTCTAAAATAATCGACATCGCAACGCGAAAAACGGAGTCGCTTGACCCTTAGGGTATTCTAGGAATACCGGTATTTGCAGACACCACAGCCTATCCGACGCAAATGCTGCCCTCCTACGCCCACAACCCCGTAGATGACACGAATAATATGTCCGCGTCCACAAACTTGGAGATCAATCCCTTTTCCGGCTCAAGGTCGATTTTGGATGATACGCAAGCTGGCTAAATAAAGGGGGGAAGAGCGGTGCCCAATAGCTGGTTTGCGGGAATCCGGCCACACCTTGAGGCAACGGACAAGCTTCCCGGAGGACCTAGCGCCCGTCACACTGTAGCGAGCCGGTCAAGCGTCGTCATCCCAACAGGCGCACATGCTTGGCCAAGCCATTGTAGCCTTCACTTCGGATCCGAGCATTGAAACCATAGAACTCGCTTGAGAACTACCCCACACGCTGTTATAGCATAGGCTATTAGGCCCCTATGGAGCTTAATATCACATAGAGGGACAATTCTTGCGGCTTTATCGCGAGTCGTACACTTGTGCTTGGCGCTGCTTAATGGCGCACCTAAGATCTCCGGAATTGGTTAACAATGTTATACCAATTAGTTCCACAGCCATAACTGCGGTACCGCAGGATCAGTGCCGCAGGCTCGCAGCCTAGTTTTCCTTCGTGGTCATACTACGACATAATGGGAGGTATAGAGAAAGGAAAGACTAATTCGGGATATAATATATACCGTCGCATCTATCAGAGGTCAGCGCTGCAAGCTTCAAAGCTTGGGAGGGGCCCGATAGTAGCAGGGGGAGGGGTAAACAAACCGACGATGAGCCTTTGTGCAAGGGACACACGCGGGTGCTACATGCCCTTTGGTTTTTCTCAGGGGTTTAGGCGATGGTTGGCGCAAAGTCTCGGGCCGTGTCTGTTGCGCGGGCGCCGAATAAGGTTGCGTTGTAGGAAGAGAAAGTGTTGGCGCGGTTCCGTGGCGAGGGCCGTACGGTACTTGCGGACTAATAGCGGAGAGTTGGTGGGGGTATGGAAGAGGCCTAGACATCGTACCTTCAAGTCGCGGAAAGGCGTATAGTAATGTAGGCACTCAACAGTCTCGAGTTTGCGATAAATATCTATATCTTCGAAGGTCCTTGCCCATTAATTGTAGTGGGCTTCAGCCCTCGGGGCTCCATCTATTTCCATGGGGTTCTTGTGGCTTGAGGACTGCATAGTGTTACGGCACGGCCGAACTATGGTCCGTGGTGCCTCTTGGCTTGCAGCCCCACTCTTCCGAATCGGGACTAGTGTAGTTGCCCCTCCTCACCACCTTCTTTTCCTTTTCCTTTCCTTAGCTTAGTTACTTTACGAAAACAGTGAACTGCTAACCACGTACATAATTAATAGACGTGCTTCTGAGCAGAGAGTTTTCTTATTTTGTCATTGTAAAGTTGAAAAAACCGAATTGTGATGCATGTAGCATAATTAGATACCTAGGCCACCCAAAAAGAAAACAGAGAAGAAAAATAAAAGACACAGTGATATAATATATAATTACCAAGCGAATTACTCCCAACGCCTCGCATCCCGGAACGCTAGCAAGAATTATAAAAGGATTCCCCATAAGCGATCACGACACCAACTAGTGCTTCGGGTTGAACCACACAGCCACCTCATGCCAGCCCTTGGCAAACGAGCTGCCAATGCTGCACAGAATCTTCCACAGCTGGCGCGGGACATACTTGACGACCCACCACAGGCCCTGGGCGATAGCCACAATCACCAGCGCAGTGAACCCAAACAGCCCGACAAACACATCGACCGCCATGTGGCCAGCGGCCTTCAGGATCCCCCAGACAGCGCGCGGGAAATCGATAAACACGGCGCGCAGCACCCCAACAAGGCCATGCCACACGTCGCGCAGCGTGATGCGGCGGAACAGATTCAGCACAGCTATGACGGCCGTGTGCGCGGCCGCAGCAATGCGCAGCATGACACCTGCGACGGCGCCGCCGAGCCGCTGGGCGCTCCGCGAGACCCACGCCCACACCTTGCGCAGCGCGGCGGGAATGCGCCGCACGACGCGGCCGAGCCAGAGAAACAGCCGGCGCAGCAGGCCCGGCACGGCCTTAGCCACGCGCCACACACCGCCCGGCACCTTCTTCGCGACGCGCCACGTCTCCTTGGCGCCGCGCACGGCGCGCCCGGGGAGGGCCTTGGCCTGGCCCGCGGCCCAGGCGGCGAGGCGCTGCTTGTTCTTCCACGCGTAGCGGGCGCCCTTGAACAGCGGGCGCACGATGACGTGCTTGGGCACGGTCCACAGCACGAACTTGGGCACGTCCCAGGCGAAGAACTGCAGGAAGCGCAGGATGTTGCGCGCGGCGCGGCGGATGCGGCGCGCGGCTACGGCGTGCGTCACCTGCCAGCGCCGCCAGCCGCCGCCGCGGCGCACGGGCAGGAAGCCCACGACGTCGCGGTGCCCCGCGTCGGCGGCCAGGCGCAGCGCGAGTTGGCCGTCGGGCGCGATCAGCGCGTCGTCGGCGCCGAGGTCCTGCACGAGCAGCTTGGCGAGCGCGAGGTTGCCGCGCGCGGCGGCGACCATGAGCGGCGTGCGCTGGCGCATCAGCTGCTGCTCGGTGAGCTGCTTGAGGGTGGTGAAGTGGTGGTAGTTGTAGAGGTGGGTGGCTGGGCTGTTCCCGTCGTCGTACGTGCCGTAGCCGTTGACGTTGGCGCCGAGGCGCGCCAGCGTGCATACCATGGCGCCGTTGCCCGCGGCGACGGCAGCGATCAGCGGCGTGCTGCCGGCAGCGTCGGGCACGTCGGGCGAGACGAGGCCGCGCGAGACCAGCGCCGTCACCACCTCGTCGTTCTTGTGGCGCACCGCGTGGTACAGGGCTTCGATCAGCTGCACCTGCGTCTGCAGCTCGGTCGGCAGCGACGAGTCGGAGAGCAGCGCGACCCGCGGTGCGCCTTGCCAGTCGTGGCCGGCGATGGGGTACTGGGTGAGCGGTAACGGCAGGTTACGGAACCGCTCGGGCAGCGCGCTGCTGTCGCCGTTTTCGTTGTTGTCGTTGTTGGCGCCGTCGCCCTCTGGCCCGGGGCTCGACGTCGCGAGGGCGTCGGAGATGAAGGCGGCCATGACGAGGTCGCCCTCGTCGGTCTCGGTGTAGGTGGGCACCGTCTCATCGTCGCCGCTATTATTCATATCTGCGACGACAAGTCTTGTGTTTGATTGTTCGGGTTGGCGATGATATTCAGGATTGCGAATCGGTGTCGTTGCTGTGAGTCGGGTCTCAATTGGGGAAAAATAGAATCAATTGTGTGGCCCGCAATGCCAGGTTTGGAAAGGTGCTAGATGGCTCTGGATGATTGTTCTAGATGAAAGCTAAATGTAACGCCCAATTTGTCTCACGCGGCGCCCGCATGGCATTTATGGCTGATGCAGTATCAAATGACATTACCACAAACACGTTTGATGTGGAGGTGTTGTCGTCCGACGTTGAACGCCAACGGCGCGCAGGAGGCCCACGAGGCGCTTGCGCCTTGGCGTCCCTAATAGGCCGCGCTAGTGGTGGCACAGGGTCTCGGCGGCAGGGTCTCGGCGGGCGCACAATTTCAACTGGGCCACCACCTCCGAGTCTGCACCTGCCTGTCCGCCACCCGTTTCCCCTTTGGGCCGCTGCGCAAGGCTTCCCAAACACGGTGCCGCGGCAGGCTGACTGGCGTCTCGTCTCATCTCCGCGGCTGCAAACAATTACTGCACCCTGTCCAGAGGCACCTGGCACCTGATTTCCATTTATGATGCCGACCGTCCGACATGTGATGGGGCTGATTTGGAGCACAGCTTGGGCCAGCCCTGCAATATTGAAGATTGCAATAAGACCGATCCGAGAGGGGGTTTATACGATCTCGCTTTGCGGAGAATGTATCGACGAGGAAGGTGCAGTCGTTGCATTAACTCACGGATGTCATGCCGTATCAAGTTTCTCAAAGTTGACTATGGCTATCAACAGAAGGCACGATTCAAACTACTTACTCAAGACCAAAGGAAGTCCTTCAGATAATTATGCCAGTTGCGCGACGACTCCTGCCAACTCAAGTTGTGCTCAAGGCGACAGCAAAAGTTAAACGCCGCAAATGTCTCGTGCGTAAATGCGAATTCTTTTCTCAGCAGCCAATTGGTAGATTGGCAAAAAGCCAAATGAACGACTATGTAGAAAGGGAGGATCTGGAAATGCTGGTTGAGTCGTAATGATTGGGTGTTGTCGTGCTTCAACGTCGGATTCTCTATCGCGACCGAGGGTGCTACGAAAACAAAGATTTCTACGATTTCGTTCTAGTAGAAGCATTCAGAGAAAACTTGTAGACTTCGTGAATGCGCGATAAAGCTTCCCCAATAGCCCGAGCCGAAGTGAAACCCCGCTTCTTGTACTCGCGGCGTGTAATGTATCTTCATCCAATCAAGGCCTGCTGGCTCAATGGTAGAGCGTCTGACTACGAATCAGGAGGTTCCAGGTTCGAGACCTGGGTGGGTCGACTTTTTTTACCCTTTTCATATTCCTACCCTTTATTTTAATATATAATTTTATTCCTTACTCATTTCTTTTTCCACGTTATTGAAGATTCTCTTACGAAAATACCGCATATCCCTGTTTAATTATTATGTAGTCTTTAAAAGCTATAACGCGGTGGAGACGAAAGCTGAATTTGCTAGCTAAATTCTACACTGGAACAACGTCGCGGAACCGTAGTTACGCAGCAGATGCGTATTAACTTCAAAGCTCTAATTAGTATAGAATGGGTTTTTGGAAATAAACTACAGTAATATATTAACTTGCGTCTTTAAATAAAATACGACGGCAACCCTAGCTCTAGAAATAACTTGGCTACTGAGATTTCCCCTCTTGCTTCTGGCCCTTTATTCTCCCGGCTCACCATAGCCACGGATCATTAGGAGTCTCTCCCCACGAGAAAAGTCGCTCCGGCGCCGTGTCCTGGTCAGCCGCAGAGAATTTGACTCGGACCTTTGCAAACAGGGGCTTCAAAGCACCGTCGAGCTTTTTCCTGTCACGCACTCTAGTCTTGAAGTGCACGTGGTGGGGGTCGGAGCAGGGCGTCGCTGAGATGCGGAAATTGCATCTCGCAATTTTTCTGCAGACGCAGCAGGATCTGCACAATGGCCTCATACGTCGCGTAGTAGCCACGGTTCTGGCCCTTGCCTACGTCGAACACGATCAGGCGGAACGTCTCGAGCAACGGTGGGAGCAGGTCCGCCAGGTCCTCGGAGGGAGCGGCTTCGGCCGAGCCAGGGCCCGTGTGGCTGTAGAGCTTCGGCCTGTCGGCAAATAGCCACCCGGCCGCCTCGACCGTCAGGTGCTTCAGAGCGCCCAGGGTTGCCAGGCTCGTGCGCGCTATCCGCAGGCGCCTGTGAGAGCAGAGCACGTCCGATGTCAGCGAAAGCACTTGCCGCGAGGCCCGTCAAGTCAATGGTCTTCAGGTGTTGCGCAGGCAACTAAAGGGGTTGCGCAGGCAACTGTAGGTTCGCCGCCATGTTCGTCCCGTTGAGGGCGGTTGTGTGTTGCCCAGACAAGGAGTTGCCAGTGTTGCCAAGGCGTCCGGACCTCCCTGATCTTTGGTTCATTGTTGAATTCCAACTCGAGCGAGACGAGATTCCGGAAGGCGCCGAGCATGTGCGAGACATCTTTCGGGCAATAGTCGCATTGCACCATGACGAGCTGCCTGACGCCGGTCGTCGTCGGCCGAATGGCTGCCATGTCCCCAGGCTGTATGAACCGAGCGGGATCCCGCTGACCTCGAGACGGCGCAGCGATTTTGAATCTCGGAGCATGTCCACAATTTCTTGTCTGAGGTCGGATGCGTTGCTACGCCAGCTAGTCTCCCCAATAGCTATTGTCTCCAGCCCCGAGATTGCTTCGAGTCGGTGGCAGAAAGGGTCGGCGTCTTCCGAGTGGTAAAAGGGTGTCGCTCCGTCAAACGCAGCCGGGCTCCTCACGCCGAGTGGAGCGAAAGTGAGTGGATCTGGGCAAGCAGACTTGATTAGCACAAGAACAGGCAATTAGTGTGATAACTGTTTGAAGGGGAAACCCTACCACAGATAATCGGCCAGCCGGCGTACTTGAATAGCGACTTCGCGTTTTTGGTCATGGTGAGCACAGCGCTGAGAATTTGGAGAGGAAATAGCGGTCTGTGGTTGCTAATGCCCGCAATCCTGATGGTTATAATACATGTGATGCCGCTTCTCTAATTTTGGCTGGCTCCACTGTGTGCTTAACATGTTGTCAAGTATGCACTTCGCTAGGGTTCAGCCACAGGTAAAGCCAAAGGACGACGCCATATTGGCGA
This sequence comes from Lasiosphaeria ovina, assembly GCA_033439765.1. Lineage (NCBI taxonomy): Eukaryota > Fungi > Ascomycota > Sordariomycetes > Sordariales > Lasiosphaeriaceae > Lasiosphaeria > Lasiosphaeria ovina. Next base: position 2,492,591 of record JAULSN010000009.1, read on the forward strand.
GATCGAGCCCCTGGAAAAACGTGAAGGTACGGATAATTAATTACAAGGGAATAAAATGCCGATGCCCTCGAACAGTTACAGCAACAAGACAGATTGCTTCACGACGTGGAACCGAGGGAAGCCGTGAGTGTCGCGTGACAAGCAGATTGCTGTCAAGGCCGACGTCTAAAAGTAATTTTGCGTGGTTGAACATTGTCGCCGTATCAATGACTTCGAACTATCTAACGTGTGTGATAAGCGAGCGCCGCAGACAAGCGAGCGCCGCACTTTTCACCACCCCACCATATCTATCCTTAATTATATAACCACAATACTAGGAAATAACAATAACTGAATCAGAAATAGATGAATTAGACGATTCTGCAGCCTCCTTATACGTGCGTGCATTATGGCCAGGCTTACTATAGACACCACAGCACCGAATCTTCGTACGAGACCCCCCTACACCACCACCATTTTGTTGTATTTCCTAGGCTAACTACTCACCCATAGCCTTCTAATCTAGTAGATCCTATACCTCTTATATAGTAAGTGACCCTCTAAGCCGTATACGTGTTTTTTTAGCTCTCCGTCGCTTACTAAGCCCCTTATTAGCCTTTCGTAGTACGGAGACCTCTATACAAAGAAGAGCCACCTCGTATATTATAGCTATTATACCTTTAGCTAATCGATCTATAGTAGTTAGTATCGGGGTTAAAGAGCTACTCTAATAATTGGAAATTCGAGTTTTAATAAATACTAATTATAAGGTGGCCTCTCGAGGGTTATATAGCGTTTAGGAGGCCTAAGGTAGTACTATAATTGGGCTTAAGGCTAGGGGTATTAGGGTCCGAATACGTATATCTAGCTTAGATATTACCCTCTTTAGGTCGTATAGTATAAGGCCAACTCCGGTAAAACCCCCCTAGATATTCTTTTCTATAATCGAAGTAAAAAACGCCTCTTTAAATATATAAAGAAACTCCAACTTACTAATATATATAATATTTATCTATATAAACTACTTAATTTAGCGGCTATATACCTTCTTTAAAGGCCTAAAATAACTAATATCTAAAGGCTAAAGTATATATAAAGAGTATAGAGGTATATAAAGCGTAATAATATTATACTCTTTATAATAATTATTAAATTCTTTAGAGTGTTGGAATGACAAGGTCATTCATAATAGTCACTATTATAACCGTTGCGAAAGGGTGGTTGGGAGATTAGTAGTATGTTCATTTATCTCTGTTCTATTCAGTAGGGTTATAGGGTGCTTGGTGGTTTTGGGGGAGTGGGCTGTCCACAAGGTGGATGGCCCGTGCACACTAAGGTCACGTGCTAGGGCAGATGACCCGTGTGTCCGAGCCAGGCCCACTATTCTTCCTGACTGACCAATTAGGGCTATGCGGCCCGCCGAGCCGCCTCAGCCTCCGTAACTCTGATTAATCGGTTATTCCTACAAGAGTAATAACTTTTATAGCTATTAAGGATTAATAGCTAGTATATACCCTTTATATAAGATATTATATAGAAATCGAAGTAATAAATCTAATTTATATCTTTCTTATTCGTAATTTAGCTATTATTAGTTATTATAATATACTAGTCGGCTAGGAGGTTATATTCTTTATACTAGTTAATAAAGTAATATTACCTAATTAAGATAATAAATAGTAGGATAGCTTAGCCTAGAGTATTTACTCCTTAAATAATTATAACCTACTCTTGATTACTAGGCTAGGCCTATTTAGCCCTACTACGGCCGTCTGAGGTAATAACTATTATAATAGTAATAATAATAACGTGCGTGATAAGCGAGCGCCGCAGATAAGCGAGCGCCGCACTTTTTGACGCGTCGCGACCCCCCAGCTTCAATACTCTATTTCTCAACCAAAAACCATAGCTTCCATCTCTAAAGAAGCCAGAGTAATTGTTAAAGTATGGCTAGTTACTAGGGTTGTAGGTCCTGAAGTGCAGGGCACTGCAGTAGCTGTGTTGGAGTTGTGAGTGTTGTGGCTGTTGTGTGGTGCTGAGGGCGCTATACCTAGATTGTTTACTTTGCCCCACAGCACCCTCTCGAAACCCCTATACGTCTTGGCACACGTAAGACAAGCCCACTAGAAGACTATAGAATACAGAGCTGTCTACGAAGCCTGTGGGCCTCTAGAACCTTCTAGAGAGCCCACCTTAGGTCTATATAGACCTGTCCTTTCTCTTAGATAGATTTCCTTAAGCAAGCAAGCAAGCCTCTTGTTGTGAGTACAAAAGAAAGCAACAAGTAAGCACTGCACTCACCACTCTTTGTACTATACTTCTTCTATAATACAACTCCTCTCTATCTTCTTCAGCACCCACAGTTGGTCCCGAAGACCCTGACTGCAGGGCAGAGTCCCCTACAGCCTACGAGGTAGACTGCTGAGCAGAGTCCTCACAGTCTGAGTGGCAGGCCTGTAGCAGAGTTCTACAGACCTGTAGTCAGTCAGCCTGCTTCCCTCAGTGCCTTGCAGAAGCACTGTTGTATCGGACCGTAGGGCACAGCTCCCTACAGTCTACCCTGCACTTGATCGACCTACCCTGCACTTGGTTCCCGATATACGCTACACGCCTTGCTTCCGCTGCGCCTGCTGCCCTGCGCACCCTGTATAGGTGCTGAGTTCAGGCCTATACAGGAACGTAGTTCAACAGTAATTCTGGCCGCCGAAGCTATTAAAAATAATAAAAAGCTAAGTAAACGAACTATAGCGAAAATCTACGAGGTCAATAATAGAACTATTCGCCATCGACTTGCCGGCATACCTATACGATGCGATATTCCAGCCAACTCGCGCAAGCTTACGGATTTAGAGGAGTAAACGATTATTCGATATATAACTGAGCTCTATTTACGCGTATTCCATCCTCGGCTTTGTTACGTAGAAGATATGGCTAACCGATTACTACGCGAACGTAACGCGCCCCCTATCGGCAAACGCTGGGCTCATAACTTCGTCAAACGCTAGCTAGACCTTCGGACGCGTTTTACGCGTAAATACGACTACTAGAGGGCTAAATACGAAGATCTAACGATTATTCGCGAGTGGTTTGCCCTTATATATAATATTAAGGTCAAATACGGTATCCTTAACGACGATATCTATAATTTCGACGAGACCGGCTTTATAATAGGTATTATTATCGCTATTATAGTAGTTACTACCTCGGACGGCCGTAGTAGGGCTAAATAGGCCTAGCCTAGTAATCGAGAGTAGGCTATAGTTATCTAAGGAGTAAATACTCTAGGCTGGGCCATCCTACTATTTATTATCTTAGCTAGGCAATATCACCTTTCTAACTAGTATGAAGAATATAACCTCCCGGCCGACTGGCGTATCGTAATAACCGATAATGGCTAGACTACGAATAAGAAAGGTATAGATTAGATTCGTTACTTCGATTTCTATATAGCATCTCGTATAAAGGGTATATACCGGCTATTAATCCTTAATAGCTACGAAAGCCACCACTCTAAAGAATTCGATAACTATTATAAAGAGTATAATATTATTACGCTTTATATACCTCCATACTCTTCATATATACTTCAGCTTTTAGATATTAGTTATTTTGGGCCTTTAAAGAAGGCGTATAGCCGCCAAATTGAGTAGTTTATACGGATGAATATCATATACATTAGCAAGTTGGAGTTTCTTTATACATTTAGAGAGGTGTTTTTTGCTTCGATTATAGAAAAGAACATCCAGGGGGGTTTTACCGGAGCTGGCCTTATGCCGTACGACCTAGAGAGGGTGATATCTAAGCTGGATATACGTATTCGGACCCCAACACCCCCAGCCTTAAGCCCAACTATAGTACTACCTTAGGCCTCCCAAACGCCATATAACCCTCGAGAGGCCACCTCATAATCAGCATTTATCAAAACTCGAATTTCTAACCATTAGGGCAGCTCTCCAACCCCGATACTAACTACTATAGATCGATTAGCCAAAGGTATAATGGCTATAATGTACGAGGTGGCTCTTCTACGTTCGGAGGTCTTAGTACTACGAAAGGCTAATAAGGGGCTTAGTAAGCGACGGAGAGCCAAAAAAACACGTGTACGGCTTAGAGGGTTACTTACTATATAAGAGGTATAGGATCTACTAGATCAGAAGGCTATGGGTGAGCAGTTAGCCCAGGAAATACGACAAAATGGTAGTGGTATAGGGGGGTCTCGTACGAAGATTCGGTGCTGTGGTGTCTGTGGCAAGCCTGGCCATAATGTACGTACGTATAAGGAGGCTACAGAATCGTCTAATTCATCTATTTCTGATTCAGTTATTGTTATTTCCTAGTATTATGGTTATATAATTAAGGATAGATATAGTAGGGTGGTGAAAAGTGTGGCGCTCGCTTATCTACGGCGCTCGCTTATTATATACGTTACCTATTATAAAGCCGGTCTCGTCGAAATTATAAATATCATTATTAAGGATACCATATTTAACCTTAATATTATATATAAGGGTAAACCACTCGCAAATAATTATTAGATCTTTATATTTAGCCCTCTAATAGTCGTATTTACGCGTAAAACGCGTCCGAAGGTCTAGCTAGCGTTTAACGAAGTTATAAGCCTAGCGTTTACCAATAGGGGGCGCGTTACGTTCGCGTAGTAATCGGTTGGCTATATCTTCTACGTAATAAAGCCGAGGATGGAATACGCGTAAATAGAGCTCAGTTATATATCGAATAATCGTTTACTCCTCTAAATCCATAAGCTTACGCGAGTTAGCTGGAATATCGCATCGTATAGGTATGCCGGTAAGTCGACGGCGAATAGTTCTATTATTAACCTCGTAGATTTTCGCTACGGTTCGTTTACTTAGCTTTTTGTTATTTTAACAGCTTCGGCGGCCAGAATTACTCTAGCTTCTTTGGAGATAGAAGCCATGGTTTTTGGTTGAGAAATGGAGTGTTGAAGCTGGGGGGTCGCGACGCGTCAAAAAGTGCGGCGCTCGCTTTTCTACGGCGCTCGCTTATCACGCACGTTACTCGTCTTATTACGACGTTAATACCGCAGCTTTATCCTGAAACAAAAACCTTTGAACCCTTTTTGACTACTCCATCCATTTCCGGAGAAATATTCATTTCTAAACCCCAAAAAAAAAAAATTTCTTCTGCCCTTGTAATAGGGTGCCTGCGTGTTAAGCGCAAAGCATAACTGGGAGCCCGCCGCTGATTCACAAGCGACATCCCCTCAAATTTCCATTAGCCGTCAGCATCATCCCCGACACCCCCCGTCTTTGACCACCCCTTAAAGGGTCCAATGGCCTTGACGTCTCGCGTCGGTTCGTACATCTCGCAGGCCGAGCCTGTGTATTCGCGGTTCCACGCCCACTTGCGTGCCAGCGGCTCCTCGAGAGTGCCAAACAGCCTCTTCACGACATACTCGCCGATGGTGGGGAGAAACTTCCAGCCGTGGAACGAGCCGGCGCTGGCGATGACGAGGTTCTGGCATGTGGGATGGCAGTCGATGATGAAGTCTTGGTCCGGACTGACGGCATCCCTGGGCCAGTCGTTAGCAGACTGCTCGTTGTAAGGCATAGGCTTGAAGCACGCTTACCAGCACATTCTGTAGCTCTCAATCTCGATCCCAGGCACATGGCTCCCATATGTGTTTTTGACGACGTTCGCAACCTCTTGCTTGAGCCCTTCGGGCACGTCCTGGCTCCAGGCGCTTTGGCTCTCGGCCGAAGGGGGCACGGAGATTTCCCTGCCCAGCCCGCCGTGGGCGCTCATGTTGGTGAAGCTGACCTCGCAATTGAACTTGAGGCGGTTCTTGAATGGGGGGATGCTCTCGCCTGGTCACACGATCAGTAAGCTTGGCGCTTCGGGCGGATCTACTGTACAATGACTTGAGAGGAGACGGACCGTGAGTGTGCCACATGCCAAGGAAGTGGACGGGGGCTTTTTTGAGCATCTCCTCCTGTTCGGGCGGATATTTAGCCTTGCACTGGATTGCGGCGGCGGCAACCAGCCGCCCATTGACCTGCAGGTCGCTCCGCTCCGGTGCGGTATTGGCCAGAAACTGTTCCGTATAGGCCCCAACGCACAGAATCGTCCGGTCAGCATACACGTTGCGCTTTATCCCGTGCTCGGAGATTGCCACGCCGCTGCAGCTGCCTTCAGGATCCAGGATCAACTTCTCGGCCGTCGCCTCAATGAAGGTAGCGCCCGTGTCGCAGGTGGCTTTGAAGAAGCTCGCCATGGCCTCGTCGGCCTCTCCCCACCCGCTCTGTGGGTTGAAGTAGTTCTCTTTGGCGCCTGACCAGTTCGCATCCTGGAAGACTGGGAACCGCGCCAGGGCCTCTTCTTTGGACAGGATCTCGGACTTGGTGTCCACTCCCAGGTCCCTGTAGTTGTCGAAGGACGCCCTGCCCATCCCGATCTCCTCGGCAAACAGCATACCACACTCGTGGTAGTGGGGGCTGAAGACGGGGTCGGCTCTCCATATTTCCTGGGCATCTAGTGCAAGTCTCATGTAGAGGGGATCCCCGTAGTCAGCGCGGATGATCTTGTTGAAGTCGCTTGATGCTGCTCCGCGGTTGCTACGGTCGCCCCGCGTGCGATCAATGAGAAAGACTTTGGCGTCTGGGTGGGAGCGCCGAAGGTGGAAGGCTGTGGACAAGCCAAAGACGCCAACCCCGACGATAGCAAAAGTCCCAGTGGCACTAGGCTGGCCTTCCATAGATGTTGTCGGTTGTCGGTGGTGTGGAGTTGCCCAAAGTAGGCAACTACGTGTTCAATGCTAACGGGGCGTCTGCTGCCTAAAAGGTCAACGCGGTGGTAGACGTTTGAGCGAGTTTGATTCGGTTGCGAATTGTACGTTGGCCATTCCTTGCATAAAAGAGAAAAGAGAAAAGAGAAAACATTAATAAGCTGACCCCTCCCTCCCTGCGGCATCCCGTCTCTGTCTCTGCAGGTGGGATGCACCAAGAGCCTGGCCGACCCAATCAAGACGCCAGTAGATATGCAATAAATACAGTCCAATGCAAGCAGAGGGATACAAAGTACGCCCCGTCGCCCTTGGACCAAATCGCAATCCCCCCAATCCCGAACTACCCTACAGTTTTGTGACACCGCTCATTCTCTCAGAACAAACCGACTTGCACAGTGCCTGATGTGGTTTGTTAGCCATGTGTTACACCTAATCAGGGATGAAATGTTCTAGCAGTCTCGCTGCGCTGTGAGCTTGGGTTGCGGGTGAGTCACTGACCTTGATTAGATCATGCGTCGTATGTCCAAGCCCCAATGTGAGAAATGAGAAACTCGTCCATAAATGTGGTCGACTTCCTAGGCTGCGCCGGTTCGGCTTCGGAGAGCAAACAACCCTGTGCCTGCCGTTGGGCAGGCGCCCACTCCTGCAGTGTCACGTTGCCGGAGTGACCAGACGAATCGGAGAGCCACCTCTTCATCTGGTAACTCTCAGACTTGTCTTTGGATGTGCCGTAATGCGAAGCCAACATGGTGGGCAGTCGGTGAGACTTGCGATGCGGCTCCGCCTTTGCCAAGCTCTTCCATTTGGACATGGTGATATGGGCTTGGGCAGGCATTAGCTGGGGGCCGGTCCAACTAGAAGGCTCCAAAGCATAGCAAGCTGAATTTGTACACATAAGAGGAGCGAATCTTGGTGATTCTATGACCTTATTAGACGTTTTTGAAGAAGTTGGACAAGCAAAGAAGAGCACTCAATATACTGCCGTTGGGGGGCTTCTAATTATACATGGGCTCGTGGCCATTTTTGCTCAAGTATAGAAGCAAAAACATCAAACTTGAATGAGAAAACAAGCCCCGGAGCGGAACTTCTTTTGAGAGTTTGGCAAAACGCCGTTTTGGTATACCGCAGTTGGTGGAGAGAATTAGTTACTAGCCTGTTTTCTCATTACACATCAGCCTCGTCAACCCTTGCTAGAGATATTGAGGCCCGACTAGATCCTAGCTTGTACTCCAATCATTCTGGCGCCGGGAACATTCATGTCCTATCTGCTGTTGCGGCGGTGAGGAGACACGCCTGAGGCCACCGTGCGAGGCAACCGAGAATGTGAGAAATGGCGAATGAAATGGCCAAGGCCCATCTGTACTGGTAGCTCGGATGAGTTGTGAAAATGTGTTTGCATTTCAAAGAGAGGCCACTAGGCGTGACGCGCGATTGCCTGATGTCGTTGAAGTTGGTCGGCCCTCGCAAAACCAGTCCGGTTCGTACAGCCCGGCAGCTCACACTTGTACGGCTTTTGATGTTTCTGCAAGTGACCCCTGCAGACAGCTTCTGTGTTAGCCCTGGCATGCATTATTTAGAGCCTTGACATCTATCATTGAACGAACTAACCTGAAGACTGAGTTTCTCTCAAAGATCACTATCGTGCCGTCCGGATTCACACCTCCCTTGGTACATTGATATGCGTGTGGGCATGTGTATTGGCCTTTGCCTCGGTGGCCGAGATGGGCTACGTTGCCCAGTTCCAAGAGTGGAGATGATGGCTGGAATTCCATGTTACCTGTTGTAAGGGGTTCCTTCTTCAGACTATCTAGAGACGTATATCTGTCATGCGGTGGCTCTCCATTCATCGTGGTGAGGTCGTCGCTGAGTACTCCAACGCTTTCAGACACGCCGGGAAGTGAGTAAGAGCTTATTGCTGCGGGAGTGATGATGAGAGGGTCTGGGGCAGAAGGAGGCGGCACTAAGAGCGGCGGGGCGGAATAGCTGGTGTTGGACTGTTGGGGCGGAATCTGTGGTAGTGATACGACAGGCTGTGACTGGCTCGGGATCAAGGTGTCATTGCTGAACTCCTCTGCCAGACGCTGTAATCGACACACAAACGATCTGGCGTTGTCAGGGAGCCTTTAGTGGATGTAGGTAAAAGAAAGCGCCGCTGACTTGAGAGAATTAATTAGAATAGGCGTCACTCACCGAAGCTTCTTGTGTTTTTCGTTGAGAAGGTTAACTGGCCCCAGATCTGAGAGGTCGGAGTCAAAGACCATCTCGGCCATCTGGGCATCGATGTAGTCGTATACAAGCGATCCTTGGACGAGACGCTCGGCAAGCTCCGGCAGAAGGCGTACCAGCAACGTCTGGATAGCGGCGAAAAGACAGTCTGGCGAGCTCTGAAACGTAACATGTGCGTCGCGAGCTTTCAGGAGACTCTCGACCTCGCGTCGAACGACATTGCTGAGCTCCGGGAATCCCCGCGCTGGAGGTTGGAGGAATCCAGTCGGGTCCATCCCGGCAACATTGCTGCGGTAAGTGGGGCGCCCGTCGTGGATTCTCGCTCTGGGGACGTTGCACTGTTCTCGAAAGGAGGAATGAGAATTGAGAAAACGGGCAAAGATGCAGGGGAAATGAGAAATGGGAAGTGACCGAGAGCCTGAGAAAGCGAACCCCGCTTTTACCCCACACGAATATGCGGTTTGTCGGGTTGTCGGTCAAACGAGGGAAGTCGCGAGGCTCCGTGTGTCGAGCTGGCAAGCGCTTCCCCCAGTTAGGTCGCCGGGCTTGTGTGACAGCGTGGAATGTGGCTGTCTTGATTCTCGCTGCGGCTGCTCTTTTCTGCTTCCGGGCCTCCTGAGTAACCCCCGATCGCTTCTCCTGCTCCGAGGACCGATAAGGAAGCCCGCGCATCGTATCATCTCCACTTCTAATCCGGAATCCCGTCTTGCCACTTCCGTTTACTTTGAAGACGGCCCGAATGGGTGAGCCGGCGAGGAAGCGGCGAAATGGCGGTCGCAAGCATTGGCGGCAGCACCCGTACAACACTCTGTCGTCTTCGAGCGGCGGTAGTGGTCTTACCGCCTACTCTGACCCCGCAAGCACGTCGCAGTCCACAAGCACCACCTCCAGCGCAAACTCGATCGAGTTTTCGTACCAGAATCCCACAGGCGCATTCCAAATAGACGAACCACCCCTATTCTTGCCTCTCAACTACACCAATGTCATTTCCCCGGAAACTCCCAGCACAGAATTGCTTGTTTCGCATTTTGGCATTGCGCCACCGTTGCCGTACCTAGGGGGTGATGTTCAGCTAATGTTCGGTGGGGGTAGCGAAACTGCCCACTCGGTGCCCCTGACCGCGGCGTCGGATCCCTGGCAAAATGTGGACGGGTTGGACTTGGCCGATAACCCCTTTACTATACCTGTTTGCGATACCGACGAGTGTTCCAGCCTTCTTCTGGGGGATATCTGGGGGAATCCCCCCCTATATCCGCTAGCCACGGGCATGTTCCATGACCCAGTCTCTGTGGTGGGTCTCACGGATGTCCGGTCTAGGAAACGAGGTCTGTGATCCTCTTGCTGCCGTCAATATACCGACTTTGGCTCGTCCTCGAACTTACCTTACTCCAGACTTTGACCAGATAAACGATGCACCCGCCACGATAACTTCATATTCCACGACTGATGCCTTTGTCAGGGCGACTATACCTTCCCTTTTCCCGTCAGCCCCGAACATGGAGTGCCGGCAAACCCACGATTTTGTGTCGAACCCATTCCTCGAGTCCTCCGCAGAACGCCACCCCACACTCGCCAATAGAGTCCGTCCGGTCATCTCAGGCAATGGCGTGGTCGATGGCTACATAAAGATGAAAATGATCCATATCGACGGAGACAACGCAAGTCCGGCCGAACCGAAGCTCGGGACGTTCAGATTTCGGCGTCAAGGCACGGTAGTTAGCCCCGACGATGGAGGCCCCTTTGGGGCTGGGATTCCATTGTTACCGCCCAACTTCTCTACGGGGATGAAATTGGACAGGACGGACGAAAAGCTCTGGTCCTTCCGTATGTACTTTGACTATCTTTTGGGTCCTTTGCACTACTTTTCGCTGATCCGACACAGATCTCGTAGCGTATTGCCCCGGCCGCATGCTTCTCTCTGACAACTACTGGTGTAAGGAAGTGGTCGCCATCGCGGTCAAGGACGACTGCGCCCGTCACGCCTTATTGGCCTTTGCCACTGCCTACGTCCTGGACTATGAACCTACTGAAGAAATGCGGAAGCGAGCTAACCACCACTACCGCACTGCGGTTCAGCTACTCGACCAAGCTCTAAATCGCGAGGAAACTTACACCGTGGGACAGGACGATGGTGTCGTCGTTGCCATGATCTTGATGTTGTCAAGCGATGTAAGTTGGGCGGTGACAACTAAACGTGAGCGGTGTAAATTCCTCTGACGCCCTCTGGATCTACAGATTGTCAATTGGGAGTCTCGAAGACCCAAAGGTAAGGAGCCCCTGTGGCGAGAAGGGTCGCGGGCTGCGAGACTGATTCTCGACCGCGCGGACCCCGGATATCGGTATTGGAAACCCCAAAACGTCCAAAGCAGTGCCGCACGGATTGGGAATGCAAACTGGATCGCCTCTATCGAAATATGCGCGCAGCCCGTCACGCCGCTCTCTGAAGAAAACACAAAGACCCTCTTCCTCTGGCTACTCGGTGGTTCGAAAGTGGATGCACACAAAATTCAAGGTGTGACAGGCGTGTGTCCAAAACTGTTGCATATATTTTCGCAGATCACTCATTTGGCAGCGCTCCTCAAGAAGGTTAGCATGTGTCTCGCTACTCGCCACAACCACTGATACCACATGCTGAACGTGCAAAACAGGATCCTAAATCTATAGTTGTGCCCGACGCCGCTTCGAGAATTCAAGACAGGCTTGCAAACTTCTGGCAATGGTCTGACGCTTCACCCGGGCACCCATCTATAGGCGCGCTGATGGAGTCATGCGTCTTGGATAAGGACGGAAAGGTTAGCGACTCTGTTAGGGTGACAGAGTTATCAGCTCACTCCTGGGTACCTGCTGCGGAGATGTATCTTCATATGAGGGTCTTCAGGTATTATTCTCTGCGCTTGCATTTACGCCGTCCCCTCCTGTCTAGGCTCTAGGTCCACACTAACATGACCAGAAAACCGCGCTCACACCCCCACGTGCTTCGAAGTCTCAAGGTGTTAATTCAGTGTGTTAAACGGCTGCCATGTACTGGCAAACTCTTCACTTCGCAGTCCCCTTTTTTCCCCGTTTTCTTAATGGCGGTTGCGTCGTATCGAGAGGAGGACCGGGAAGTCGCTCGTCAGTGGTTCGAAGTAGTGCTTGGTGGAGCGCAATGCCGTTCGGTAAGTCATGATCCCCATGGACAGCCTTGGGGTCTTGTTGTCGTGGGCTATTGTTGACAAAAGAAAATAGAGCGTTCCCCCTGTCTGGACCGCTATCCAGAAGCTTTGGCATTGGCTAGACAAGGAGCTGAAGGAGCAGCCTTACGACGAAGAGCAGCCAGTCGGCGATCGACAAGCGTGGTGGGAATATATGGTTGAGGAGCTTGTCAAGGAGAGCGGAGTATTGAGTCTCGTGTAGAAATATTGTATTCTCGTCCCCAAAGCACTCTCTCTGACAGACAAATGGTCAATTAAACTATCTGGCCTTATTTCCAAGATTGAACCCCATCAACCGACGACCGCTACGAACTTGGTTTCGAAAGAATGTACTCATCTGCAGACGATCGTGGTATTAGCGGCGCTCAGGGACCCCCTCAGATTTGGCCCGCTCTATTTACTTACAGATTGCCGATGGCCCCGGGGCCTTGAAAACACTTTTCTGGTGGAGCCCGGCCGCTTGGAACATCTGGCACATCTCGGCAGGGCCAAACTTGAAAGCCTCGTAGCAGTCGATCTCGTGGCCAGCGGGGTAGTCGAGGCCGATGGGGACGCACTTGACGTCGACAAGGGCGCGAAAGACAAAGCGATGCATGCAGTACTCGCTGGACATGACGCCCACGACCTCCCAGTCCTGGGGGAGGTACCAGTCGTGTCCCAGGACGCGGTTCGAGTGCTGCAACCCGCCTCGCATGAAGCGCTCGAACAGGCCGGCGCAGTCATGGTACGAGTCCCAGATGCGCCGCTCGTCGGTCGTCGCGTCCATGCCCACAAGCATGCGGTCGCCGTGGCCCATCACCGCCGCCCACCGCGAGAGGTGCGCCACCGCCGGGGCCGGGAAGTCGTTGCCGAGGATCGAGCCCAGGGACAGGAACCACCGCGGCGCCGACTGCACGGACTCGGTGGTGGTGACCCAGCGCAGCGCGTCGTCGAACGTCCCCCACAGGCCGTGGCACCGCACGTGCTTGAACTCGAACGCGAGCCTATGCACGTCGGCCAGGAGCACGGGCAGCGACAGGTCGAGCCCGTAGTAGTCCACGCTCTTGCCCGAGCGCTCGAGGCTCTCCAGCAGGGGGCGGACCTTTCTGGTGTCGCTGATAGTGCCGGGCAGATACGTCAGTTAAATGGCAGGTGATTAACCAAGAGCGGGGGCGGGTAGTATCTGACAGCCCAACGAGGTGATTGACTCATGTGATGATAATTGATATAACGGTAATAATTACTTACCCGCATCCGAGGTCGATCAGCACGGCGTCGGGCTCGATGAGAGCAGCAATCTCGTCGCCGTAGAGCTCCAGCAGCAACACCTCGTCGCGGGTCTGGTAGTACGCCGGCAGCCGGTTGATCTCGCGCCACAGCGCGCTTCCGTCGTCGTCCGAGAGTAGAGCCGAGGGCAGGACGCATTGCTTGGCGGGATCGAGCATGCGGGCCGCCAGCATGCCATACAGTGACTGGGCCAGCCGACTACCGCCAATATCGATGATTCGGCCATCGTCATCAACGGCGTCTTCAGGGCCGCAGCTGGCCGTCTTGGGGCTGTCTGGGGGCGACAATGCCATGGTGTCGGTGCACGAGGCTGGGCTAGGGTGTGGAAAGACTTGTTCGTTAACTCGCAAATGGAGGACACGATGACCAGAGACAAGCCTGGTATAAGTACACGTTCCGTGACGAGAAACCCCCCCCCCCTCGACTCTCCTCGCGAAAGACACGGTAGAGCCTTGCGTGCACCTACCTACCTAGGCCCCTCTTCCGCAGAGCCTCATCTCGCCGCTTTAAGCTCGAGCGGACGTGTCCACATTATTACAACACCCACGTGCTGCTCTGCAATCGGAAGTGCCGTGTTGTTTTTGCAACGAGGGTCGGCTATCGTAGAAGCGGATTGGTCCTGTGGCGTGAAGAGGGTTGCAGGTTTTGTCGCACAACATGACGAGCAAGCCTTAGCGCCGTCAGGTATTATCTCTTTGGAGTAACGCGCATTTTGTTTGGGTTTCGGGGGGCTACTTGGCCTTGGGTTAGCTCTCTCGTGAGATGAACACATTGGCACTTTTTAGATTTGTTAACTCCTTCCCCCCCGTGGCTACATTGAGGGTTATGCAGGATGGATACACCCTCCTGTAGCTACTGTAAAGATACGGACTGGAAGTGAATTTATCTATCAGGGAGAATACCGGTCATGTGGTAACTAGGTAGGTATGCCGACGGTACCCAGCCGCAGAGCCTCGCCGAATCCCTGTGTAACAATTCCTGGGGGCACACACGTAACCCCCATTCCGGGCATTCCTGGTCATTGCAGCATGTTGAGGGTGCAAATTACGACCAATGGGAAATGAGTGTTTGCCGGCCGGAGTTCACATGTGGCCATGACAGGTGCTGGTTCTGTTATTGTTGTCTTCATCTCCTTTCGTATTACTTTTTCTACTTAGGTAGGTATCGTGTTCACACGGCCCCTTGCACATTCTTTTAATGATGATTTGTCCCAGAATGAATTCAAAAGTAACTAACGTTACCAAATAAACTCCAAACTACCACCGCGTATAGTTTGATTCTCATACGTCGCACCGCTAAACCGTAGATGGTAGTTCATGACACGCCAGGTATAACCACCCTCTCGCGCCGGCCCGCGAGCGGGTTTTGCCCATATCCACATCCGTCTTTTAACCGCCGGCAATGAGGCATGCAATGCTATGAATACCCAAGAAAAGGGGGCAAAAACACCAAAAGAAAAAGCATGCTGCATAAGCAAGCGCTGCAGACTGCGCCCCCAACATGTAACCAACGAATCACTGAGCGCCATCGTCGTCGCCGTCGCCGTGGCTGAACGGCAGATTGAACGACGGGCCAAAGTTGGCCGCCCCGCCGGCGCGTTCCGTCTCGCGCTGCTGCCGCGTGTTGATGCGGTGGATGATCTCGGCGAGCTCGTCGTGGACCTCGCTCTCCTCGTCAGACGTAGTAGACGACGTGGCGTCCTGCCCGCCTTCGGTCTCGGGCTGTTTCTTTTCCTCGGGCTCGTCGTCACCTTCTGTGACTGGCCTGTCGGCAGTGCCGACAGCGATAATAGACTCAGGGCCGGTAGCTGCAGTAGCGACGGAGCCCTGGCGGCGCGCGCGGTCGCTCTTCTTCTTCTCTACCTTGCGCTCGAGGGCGAGCTGGAACGCGACAGCGGCGTCGAGACGCTCCTTGAACTCGTGCGCCTCGCGCTCGGCGCCGATGGTGGCGAAGTGGCAGCGGCGGAACACGCCCAGCGTGCTAAGGGCCAGGCTGGCGACCTCCCAGGCAAACAGCACGGGCAGGGCGTAGTGCAGCTGCGGGTTGCAGCCGCGGGACCAGACGTCGATGAGGACCTGGTAGACCTCGTGGGCCGGCATGGCGTAGCCAAGGCGGTAGAAGGCCGGGCTCAGGTCGAAGGGCAGCAGGGTCGACGTGATGTTGAGGATGATCCACGAGATGAGGACCATGGGCACGAATGCGGGCGGCACCCAGATGGTGAAGACGTCGAGGGTCAGGAAGTTGACGTGGGCGAACAGCCACAGCGCGATCCAGGACAGCACGAACTGGCTGCCGTCGATGTCCCAGTTGGCGCGGAACGCGAAGATGGTGCCGATGACGCAGAGCGAGCCGATGAAGGTGTAGGCGAGTGAGGCGACGACGCGCACGGCGATGATGCGGTAGGGGTCGATTCGCGCGTACAGCTTGAACTGGGCGTACAGGCCGTTGATGGTGCCGAGGTAGAAGAACTCTTGGATCAGGATCAGGATGATGACGATGGTGTTGTAGATGGCGCGCGACCCCTGGGACGTTGGTTGGATGTCGAGCGACTGCAGCTGCCACGGGTTGGCGAAGACGGACAGCGCGGCGGGGCCCGACACGGAGCTGACGCCGCCGGTGCCGTTGCCGGTGCTATAGGCGACCCGGGCGGTAGTGGCGAGGAGCTGGATGTTAGCCGAGACGGCTGAGTCGATGGCGGTGGGGTATAGAGCCTCGTTCCAGACGTACGACATGACGCGTGTGCTGTCGTAAGCAAGTGAAGCTGCAGCATTGTCGGGCTGCAGTGCGTCGTGCAGCCGGTCGGACGCGCCCTCGGCCACGTAGAAACCGGCCCAGAAGCGCGTCTTGCAGACGGCGTCGGCCACGTCGGCGGGAGTCTGGAAGTCGGAGGGCGGCCGCTCCACCAAGGTTATGAAGGTGTCGCTCTCGAGGGAGGCGTAGGCGCCCCGCACGGCGTTGCCGATGGCGCCTCCATCGTAGTCAACAAAGACGACGCCGAGGTTGTGGATGTGGCCGTTCTGCTGGAAGAGCGCGCCGAAGACGTAGCAGAAGAGGCCGAGGAAGAGGAGCTGCAGGTAGAGGAAGTTGCTGCCGAGGCCCATGAAAAAGGCTCGGCGCGTCTTTTTTCTCCCCGGGTCATTGAAGCCTAGCCGCCGCGTCGTGTCGTACGACTTGGGATAGAGAGTTCTCGCCGGGTTGCGCATCTTGGAGGACTTGAATGGTAACAGTGTTGGAACAGTGTTTCGTCCGCCCTCTTGGTGTTTCGATGACAACCTTGGTTGTTAGTTAATTAGAGACGATAATTAGCAAAACAAAAAAAGGGAAATGAAATGAGATAAATAAAAAGAAAGGCAGAGCGAGAAGACTCTGTAACATGGCGAGGGAGCTGTCGTGGGCTGAGTAAGGTGCGCCAACGATGCCAAGGCCTACTTTGGCTTATTAACGATGTTTCCGATGACGGGACCGGAGAATCGGAGATGCACAGTCGTGAAAAAGTGTTCGCGTCCCAAGATCCCACGAGCTCCCCGGCCAGAGCCCCGCAATTATCACACAATCTGTCTTGACTGGTGTATTGCGAACCACTTTTGTTAGTGGGAAAACTTTCCGATTGGTGAGGTGCCAAATTCCACGCTTAAGCGATACATGATTCGCGAGCCTGTCGCCATTCAACCTGGCCCGATCGCGCGAGGTCGACGCCTTTCAGTGCCAGAAGTAATGCCAATCATATTTGGCTTTGAGTTGTTGCAATCAATCGTGTTGTGCATGTCTTGTCACAGAAAAGGCGTGGGCTAATTACCTAGTCACATTTTGCAAATATTCCTTCCCCAATTAAAGAATCGCTTTCCTTTTGGTTTCTCTTTCAGGGTTGTTTTCCATTGCTCGTCCGGGATAACGAATCGCCGACAAACACCTTAGTCAGGACGCATGGTTCGCAAAAGATTCCTTAGGGTTATTTTCGAGGTCTCTTTAGGGTTATACGTGTGCCAAGTTTTGGAAGATACTTTGTATTGCAGGGTGTTTTGACAAGCTTTGGCTGCACCCGAATTATTTTCCAATTAAACCATATTCTGGGAATTGATAGTCCTAGCCTAAGTAGTTAGGTGAGGTGGACCATTTAGATTACCTGACGAGGAATTACGTACCGAAAGCCAGGGCAATTGTTGAAGCCACACGGATCAATTGGCTGCGAATTTTGTTTGTCCGACCCGGACAAACTTGCTGGGTAATCAAGTAATAGCCTCCGTAATAGGTAGCTAATTAATAGTGAGCAAGGTCTTCGATTCAACCACCATGAAGGCAATCGCCGATAACATATTCCGTAATCGCCGTAAGCATCACATATGATGTCGGCGAGCGCTGCAGAAACAAACCCTCGGCGCACGTCATTCTCGGCCTCAGCCGGCCAGGCATGCGGATTTCCGACCGAAGCCCGCAAATCCGAGGCGCACCCCAGCCCAAACCTCGCCAAACAAGAAACAGAACAGCGAAAAGCGACTAGGCTGCTCTTGGCACGCTGCGCGTAATATTGCGAATAGCGCGAGGCATGCGCTATGAACATGCACTTTGTTGTGTCTGGGGTGTTTTCCATCTTTGTCAAGGCCTACCTTTGGTTATCAATTGGCGAATATGTGCGCTACGGCACGGCGGCGGCGCAATGGTGCAGCAGAACAGTTCTAGAAGGGGAGATTGCACTAGGGGACCTCCGCGGTTGGGCCAGTCGCAGGCAGGCTCGCAGCACCTAGCTGGCCCCGAAGGATTTCGGCACCCCGCTAGCCATGGCCGCCATGGCCATGTGGCAGATAATGCGAGGCCGCAGCGGGTGCAAGACAGAGAGCAAGATGAAGGGAAAAGAAAAGAAGCATTTTGAAGAAAATAGTCGGCCGTCTTGGCGATGGGTACCCATCTCCCTAGCTTGACTCGGATTGTTTATATCGTTGCACTAGCAGCCGGTGAAAGCTTATCTTGATGTCCTTGGTGCAATTAGTGTAGTCTTGGAAATTAAGACGAACGACGGCCTTGGCCTCCTAGCACCACGGACAGAGAGGAAGCGATGTGGGGCTGCAATCCGGCAGAGTGGCTCGAGAGTCGAGACAGACTTCCACTTCGGTTACCTATCCAGTCTTTTAGTTTGGCTGTTTGGGGATGGGATAGAATACGTGGCTAAGCATCTGTCTGCAGGCGCAGCCGCCATGCAGATTGCAGAAGCCAGACCCCCCCGTGAACCGGACAGCCGCCGTTGCTGGTAGCGAATGAAAAGGCTCCAGTCCGAGAGGGGTTTGCCGTGTGGTCGAGATGCTGGGCACCGCTTCCCCTGCGCTGCATGCTAGATTTTGCCGGTAAATAATTCTTCTATGGGTAAGATGGATCCTCCGGCCACTCGGGTCCGAAGCTGGATGGCTTTGCGCCTGCCTGTCAGGGTGATGCCCCCGGGGCAGGCTTTGGGAATGCCACTATTAGAAGCGGGCGTCGTCTGCTTGCTGTCTGATTGTTTCTGTCTCTGTCTCTGTCTCTGCCTCTTCTTCTACTACCTAGTCCACTCTCTCCCTGTCCCTACCCATCTCACATCAACCCTGGGTCTCGAGTAACAAGATGATTCCCACAGCAAATCGGGCGTGCATGGCGCTCCTCGCCGCCGCGTCGGTGGCGGTGGCAGGTTGCGCGGCGTCGGGATGCACCCGAGAGGCGCTCAAGGCCGCGACGGACCGGTACCTGATTGCGCAGAGCACCGGGCAGCTGGGGTGGGTGCAGAGCGCGCTCGCGGCCAACGCCACGTACTGGGAGAATCTAGTGCGACTCGACCCGTCCAACAGCACGCTGAGCCAGCCGCTGCGCATCGACCACAGCCGCACATCGTACGACACGGTGCAGTGCGCCAGCTTCACCGAGATCATCGCCACGGACCCGGCGCGCCCCTACCAGATCGCCATGCAGCTGCACCTCGACGCGGCCGCCAACAAGATCACCAAGCTCGACGGCATCTTCACCACGACGGGTGACTTCTACTTCAACGCCAGCCACGCGCTGCACTACGCCCTGCTCGAGGACTGGGGCCCGCTGTCCGCCGCCGAGCGCACCCCGCGCGCTACCCTGCAGGCTGCCGCCGACGCCTACTACGACGTCTTCGTCAACAAGACGGTCGTCGTGCCGTGGGGCTTCCCCTGCACCCGCCTCGAGGGCGGCTACATCGACGCCAACGGCACCTGCGACACCGACATCCCCGACGTGACCATCCACACTGTCGACCGCCGCTACGTTGTCGACGATCGCGTCGGCGTCGTCAACATCATCAGCAACTTTGGCATCCTCGGCCCTGACAGCCACGAGTTCCGCATCATCAACGGTACCATCCGCCGCATTCACTCCATGACCCTGTGCCGGCCCAACTTCAACTGCGGCCTGGCGATGCCTGCCATTCTGTCCGAGGACGTGGGGTTCTGAGGAGGATGATGAAGCTGGTCGATTTGAATTAGAGATAATCAGGTAGTTCTAATTAGTCCTCAAAGAGCGGCGGCTTTTTAAACCTGGCTTCTCCCAACCTGCTAGGTACTTTAATTGCCAATAAGTGAGCTTTCTTCGCTGCTGTGGTTCGGTTTTTCCATTTGATTAGTCTAGTTTTTTTTAGTTTTTTTTTTAACTGGGCCTCAGAGCACAACCATCCCATTTCAACATGATACATCTCTCGCACTGTTACTGAGTGTAACGCGAGCTGATTGGGGTAGTAACAATCGCGCCTCTCGGGCCGATGTTGGTGGCCAGGCCAATGTCGTGTTGTGTTACACACCATGACTCGCATCCTGGACGAGGCGTAGTTGGCTCACGAAGCGACTTTGACCGCACGTCACACAGCTTATTCTGAGAAGCAAACGCAATGAAATTAAAAACTCCAACAACATTCAAATTCAATGAAACACGTCATCGCACCCCTAGCCTTCAGCTATAACTACCTAGTTAACACAATCACGGACGCCAAGCCAACAACTCCACCGCTAATTTTACCTAACAAGTCACCCGCTATCCTCTCCGCAAACAAGCCCTCCTCCTCCTCCTCCTCCTCCTCCTCCTCCTCCTCCTCCTCCTCCTCCCCGCCTCCACCGAGGCCCGTTACAGAAGGTCACTCTACCAGTCTCACTATCTAGTGGGCTCGGACGCGGGTATCTCGTCCTCCTCGTCCTTTTGCCAGTCACCCGGCTCATCGTTGAAGTCGTCATGCAGGATCGCGTGCAGCTTGTCGTTGGCTTGGACGATCATCACCCTGGCCTGTTCCGACTCCCACCTGAGCCCCTTGATGACGAAGATGAGATCGTCGACGCGCTGCTTGGCCTTGGTGATGTAGTCGGGTATCACGGCCTTGAGCTCGTCCGTGATGCCCTCCGTCGCCGGGTACGCAACCTTCAGCGTCGCCTTGTACACATCTGTGATGGCGGCCATCGCCCCCCACATGCCGGCTCGGTCTGCCATGGTGTATGTTTGGGGAATTTTTTAAAAAACTAAAATCCATGTTAGATGTGAAATTGGTGGCTGCAGTTTCAACCCAAAGAGGTTTCAAGCCTCTATAGGCATGACAAGGGTCAAAATTTGAGCGTACGTGAGTCGGGTTTCCTGGCGTTTTTTCAGAGATCGGTGGAGACGAGCAGTGGATTATTCCGGGTGATGTTTGCTGGCGCCAGATGTTGTTGTTGTTGTTGTTGTTGTCGGCGTCTCTTGCTCGACTCTCTGTTGATACTTAAGTAGTTACAGGCTAAAGCGGCTCTGCTGTAGACTCTACAACGATATCTCTGTTCTCTACCTTGCTTGAGGCTTACAGAGCCGCAAGTTAGGCTCCTCCCACCGACACTGTCAGAGATTGAAGCAAGCGAATGCACGGGTGCCCAATTCTAGCTCCTCACTTCCTTTCTTTCGTTTAGTTCTACTTCTTGTGATTGCAACCAACGCTGTGTGGAGCTATCCACAACCAGCGCAGCGCATTGCGTGGAAGATATCGCATGTCGTGTTGTTGTGTAGCCTTCACGCAACCGTGAATATACCGGAGGTATTCGCGATGGGTGGTAATTATGTCCAATGGTGGTGCAGCGCGCATTGCCCTTGTGATTCCTGATCGTGGCTTGTTGGGCAGTTGTTAATGATAGGGCCGTTATCAAAGTCAAGTCGTGGAAACGGTCATGCACGCCTAGGGGTTTTCTCTGTTGGTGCTGTCTACCGGGCAAAGCCGAGCTGGACCATGGGTTGGGCAAAGGTTGCGCACTTCCCATGCATGCATGCCGCAGCGTCCTCGGCGTGGGACAGCAGCCAGTAGCATCTCGCCAGCAAATTCGAGACAGAAACTGGCACCCAGTCATCCCCGGCTAGTTCCGAAGCCCTGCTTGACGCACGACTCAACCCACATGTTTTTCGGTGGACGAGAAGGTTTGATTAGGATAAGATCGACATGCTCCCCCCCCCCCCCCCCCCCCCTCATACAGCCGTAAGGACCTGTGTTACACGTGGCATGGTGAACTGCAGCGTCGGAGCCATGGAAATTGCACTAAGCTCCTCACGAACCCGGCTTGCGATTGGCAGTGAAGCAACAACGGCCTCACATTGATTTCGATCGGGCCCTCGTCTGCCCAACGCCGCCCTCCAACTCCATGATCCTGTCCTCCAGGCTCCTTTCCAGCGCCGTCCGCGGGTTCAGCCGGGGGCTCGCCACGTCACTCTGGCGAACACAGCCCCGTAGCTCTGTCTTCAGCCGCAAGACGTTCTCGTTGAGGTCCTTGCAGCGGTACTCCAGCTCCCAGTTCCGCGATATCTCGTCGCCGAGTCTCTCCACCACGCGCGCGAGTCGCGCTTCCAAGTAGATAGTCCTTTCGCCTAGAGATGCCTCGAGCGCGGTCACAGGTGCCTTCGAAGGGCCGTCACGGCTGCCGAGGGGCACGCTGTCCCGCAGCTGCCGCTTGAGCCTGCTGACCTCGTCGGCCAGGTCCTTGCATTTGTATTCCTGCTCCCAGCTCCTGGAGATGCTCTGGCTGATAACGCCCTCTAACGCCGACACTTGGTCGAGGACATAGCGCGCCTGGGCGTTGAGGCTGCCGTTGACGTCCATGCTACTGCTCTCTCTTTTTTGCCTGCCAACGTTCAGGGTCAGCACATAATTTTGTCGATATGTAGATTGTAAAATGGGCCTCACCTGCTACTAACTGCGTTAGGCAATTAGGTGTTAATTACCCAGCCGTTTCCTTGATCTCGGTGAGGCCGTTTGGCGATGATGTTGGGTTACTTTCAGGCACGCAACCTAGTGTGGTCATTATTCGGAGTGCAATCAATGCACAAGGGGTGTCGCTCCTCTTGGTAAGGCTTTTGTGCATTGCTCCTGGCTATGTTAGAGGGCCGGCTTGGGCCGTAATTGCCGGCCATCCAGTCAGGCAGAAACCCAGACGCCCCACGGGTATGGCCATGTGCAGCACCTTGCTGCAGACGCCCATCCCCCCTTCGAAGACGCATCCAATCAAGCCAAGCTGCAAACAGCCGCCCAAACAATACCCCAAATCCAACCTTCCTTTGGCAGAGCTTCACCCTACCAAAATCCCATGGCCTCTGTCCACATCTCCATCACGCCAAGCATCTTCATCACGCCAAGGACGCCGAAATGTCGCGCCGCCATATGCATCCCAGCTCGGCCAGCTGGCTCCGATCTCGCGGTCGGGACTCGAGACACCTCGATGCCCTCGGAACCGCTAATTATGAGGGCTCCGGGCTAGTCCAGCTCCATCCCGAAGAGGCTGCCGCGAGCGCAGAAGCCGAGTAATGAACCAGCATCTATACCTATATCGCGCTCATACCTGTTGCTAATATGAGCCGCGGCAATAAACTGCAGCATTGTCGTGGTCCCCGGACTCGGAGGCCATCACAGCAGAACATGGGAAGGGGCGGACCTGACACTGTGGCCGCGGGATTTGCTGCCCCCGAAAATTTCGAAAAGGATCCGAATCCGATCGTTCCGGTATAACACGACGCTCCAGGGCACGGTGAGCGAAGCGGGCATCAGTGACCACGCAAAAGAACTGCTCGACGAGCTGTCAAATGATAGAGAGGACGACGAAGCGGCCGCCCTGAGGCCGTTGATCTTTGTGGGCCACAGCTTGGGCGGCATGATCATCAAGAAAGTAGGTGTCTAGGCAGGCATATGGGGTCAGCTGTTGGTCGCCTTGCCGGCGAATTGGACCAGTTATCTAACATTCATGTCCAAGGCGCTATTCCTTGCTCACAAAAAGACGCAAACGAGATTCAGGCCGCTATGGGATGCCAGCCGAGGAATTGTGAGTTACTCTGGCACCGTGGAAGCGGAGAGGATAGAGGTGACAAGCTAATATCTTGTCATTAATTAACTAGATGTTCTTCTCGACTCCCCATCTCGGCCTCGACCCAGGCCTGTGGAAGAAGTTTGTCAAGCATGTCCTGCCATTCGACGCCCCAGTCACAGGCGCCTTGCCTTCACTCGGCATGTTGAGAGAGATTGAGAACGACGGGGACGTGCTTTACAGAATAACGGAAGACTTCAAGCCTCAGCATCCCGAGCTGTCCTTTGTGACGTTTATTGAAGAAACGCCCATGAAGGGGATGGAGAGAGTTGTAAGTCCCTTCGATAATTGGGCCGACATTCATGCCTGACCATTCTCTCCATTTTGCTAGCCTTTGGTACCCTGACTTTGAAACTAACTACGTCAGCTTGTCGACAAAGTGTACGGACTCATGCATGCCCATACAGAATACCACAGCACTTTGTCCGGCGACCACCTCAGTGTTTGCCAGTTCGCGAAAAGTCAAGAGGGTGCTTTCAAGCCGGTTGCGAGTCAGATGGAGTTCTTGCTGGGTCGGAAACCAAAAGTCCTCGGTTCGTTGCTCTCAATTTTGAATTGCAAAATCAGTCTCTTCCCGAACCCCCTTTTCCTTGTGTTTAACTCTAACAACTGGAGCATGTGTCTTTGCTGGCCATCAGACGGTGCTGGATACGAAGCAAAACGGGCTCTCTATTCGCTATGCCCCAACGCGTTCCACTGCTATTTCCTTGACAGGCAGCCGACAAAGGGAACCTGTGGGTGGATAGCCGAGCGGCAGGAATTTCAGGACTGGCTCGCCAACAAGCCCGGCAGCGAAAGACTTTGGATCAGCGGCCAGCCGGGTTGTGGCAAGAGCTTCCTGGCCAAACATATCATCACCGAGCTCATCCCATCCCCATACCAGGAGGACGTGATCCACTGTTTCCTCAGCGATACTCTCCCGTCGCGCGGCAACATCCAAGCGCTGCTAAGGGCGACGCTTCACCAAGCCCTGCGGCTTGAGCCGGAACTGGTTGTCGACTTTCTGATGCCGACGTTCAGCGAGGCGCAACAGCGGGATGATGGTGACCAGGATATTTGGACCCGAGACGTGCTGGTTCTTCTGTGGGCTGACGCCATGGCCCAAATAACGAAGCGCCGCGCTTTGATCATGGTTATCGACGGCATTGATGAGATTGGGCCGGAATGCCAAGAGACATTCTTCAGTTGTCTCGAGGAGCTGGGAGGCAAAATGCAGGACCCAAGCAGGGTCAGGCTGCTCCTTATCTCCCGGAACGAAGAACAGATCAAAGACCATCTCGACAAACAGGGCTTCAAGACCTATCTCATGAAGCCGGAGGACACGGGAATGGACATGATTAGTACCGTCAATGACGGCTTGGGCCACCTCTGGAACCATACGAGATACAATAGCGAGGACCTTGAAGGAAGCCGCGACGGAGGGGCTCTCCATGACAACATAGCCAGCATCATAGCTCAGCGTTCGGGAGGAGTATATCTCTGGGTCATTCTGGTTCTCGAAATTTTGAGACGCGATGACAGTACAGAGAAAGTGAGAGGCTTTCCACAAAGTATCGAGGGACTTTACGGCCACATACTTGAGGGAATGCATGACAGGCGCCGAGACACTATGACATTCATTAAACAGGCCCTGACATGGGCCGTCTTCCAACAGGAAGGATTAAAGGTCACCGAGTTCAACATTGCGCTGGCTCTTGCCAAGGCCTCTGTCGTATCTCCAGGCCGGACTGTCTCGCCTCAGGGTCTGGCTGGCTTCCTAGACGACAACATCAAGGCCAAGCTGAACTTTTACTGCGGGCAGCTGGTCAAGTTCCATGACGGGCGTCTGACGCTTGTTCACAGAAGTCTGAAAACGTACTTGACAACTGCGACCGCGACCAGCGAGTTCAGCACCGAGTTCTTCCTCGACCAGCAGAGCTCGCATGCAGCTCTCGCGAGCGTCTGCGTCATGTATCTGACCATGGCCTACTTTCGGGACTCGGGCCAGGCCGTGGAAGCCACTGAGCCGGGCTGCTGGGAGACCAAGGTGCGCAAGAGGATCAGGGAGCACGGTTTTGTCCGGTACGCGGCACTCTACTGGTACAAGCACGTCGCAGCAGCCGGGCCGAAGTGGCCCGGCATCGGCGGCAAAGACAGCTTGGACCGAAA
The DNA here is from genome assembly GCA_033439765.1 of Lasiosphaeria ovina. NCBI lineage: Eukaryota > Fungi > Ascomycota > Sordariomycetes > Sordariales > Lasiosphaeriaceae > Lasiosphaeria > Lasiosphaeria ovina. The sequence continues at coordinate 2,518,501 of JAULSN010000009.1, forward strand.
GAGGCTGCTGGAAGACGACAGCACGGAGTATGCGAAGTGCTGGACAGAGGTCTGGTGGTTCCTCACGCGGGGGCCGACGCAACCATACCCGCATGGCGTTCTAGCTAGAAGCATCGTCGCACAGAGGCCAACGGTCGCACAGGCAAAGGCGGCCGAGGCCGAGTTGGCGCCACCGCCTCTTTCAGTGACGGTATCTCCAGCCGGACTAGGACCGGCCACGTCCGTACCGCCAGCAGAAATCATACCTCCGAGCAGCGAGCAACATATCGCTGGCACGTCATCAGCTGCAGAACCAAAGAAGGCAGACAAGATGCCTCCTCCCACCCTGGCCCCAACACAGCGGCAGGCGACCCGGGTGCCAACAACACCACTTGGTACTGCTGGGGCCACGCTCTCCAAAAGTACTCCAGAGACGACAAAGAAAGGCACCACTCCCACCATCGACACAATGCCGCCGCCCGCAGACGACGGAGTTAAACCACCACCACCCCTGTCGCCGCAGCAGCAGTACGCCGCACGTGAAAACCCCCCACAAGCAGAGAAGGTCGTCGTGGAAAGGATTGTCGAGAGGGTCGTCAACAACACCGTCATTGAGTACCAGGACAAGACGAAATTCGTGGAGAGGCTCAGGCATGTCGTCGTCGTGCAGGAAGTGGCGCCCGCTCCCCAGTCCCCAGCCCCGCGCGAGAAATGGTTCCGGCGCGTCAAGAACGCGGGGAAGGCCCTAGGTGAGTCTCCCGTCACCAGTCCCTTTTTTTTATTTTTATTTTTTCATTTTCTCTTTCAAGGCCTCGTATATCGTGGGGTTTTAATTTCCGTTTCGTTTGCTAACGCTAGTGCAGTGAAGGAAATAGCTCACCCTACCTAGATTATAATCATATGGCAATTAGCACGGGGATACCTTTGCAGTCTTAGGTGTGAAGGAACAACACGTACGGCAGACAAATTCGTGGCTTGTCCAGGGGAGGGGGGTCAGATCGAGCATTACCATGGTATAGCACTCGCATAGTATTGAAGGGGAGAGCAATACAATTTGGAGTTTATATCATCAGTAGGGATTGCTCTGAAACCGATTGAAAATGTAGCGGCGATAGCGGAGGCGGTTCTGCGACTCGCTCCAGGCAATGTACAGCAGGTGGCCGAGGATGGTAAGTTTGCTCTCGTCAAGGGCCCGCGTGACGTAGTCCCTATTGGCGCCGTGCTCGTGCAGGCATGATGCGGATCGGAAATGTTTCAGGGGAGAATAGCTTTCTGGAACGGGGTTTCGGGATCCCTCGAGCGGTCGAGTGTGCTTGCTTTTGTGGCGTTGGCATCGCATCTGGCATCCAGCAGTCTTTGGCACAAGGCTTCGTTGTCCGGGCAGAAGAAGCCGAGATAGCTCTCGAGGGAGCTGTCGGGCCCGACTCTTATAGGCTCCGCGCCCTGCGAGAGCAGGTGAAGTGATAGTCAGTCGGCCGACAGACGAACGAAACTAGTCGTAGAGTTTTTCGTCTTCCCGTTCCCACGGTTTGTCCTTCGGAAAAACGACTTTTTGTAACCTATTTAAGAGCGGAATAAGTGGTGCGTAGTATGGCGTGAAGTTATCGGTGATTATCTTCATGAAGATTGTGAAGGCAGGCAAATACAAGAGGCCAAGCTGCAAGTAAGAATTGACTGGGCACTCAATTACATTCAATGCTGGTTTGTCTAAATATCATATGTATTTCGCCCCTCGGCCAACTAATAACCCAGCCCTCCTTATCAAAATAGTGGTACCATATGTACTTGTTCGGATAATGGCGAGTGCCCGTTTCCCAAATATACTCCTTTACCACCTAGTCCTCCTTCCTACAATGTCTTAGCCCCGCCCAGTAGGTCAGGTCTCAGGTCTGCTCAGCGACATCATCTTCATCGTCGTCCACCATGGTGAATGTCCGGTTCAGAAACGTCCAGCACGTCTCTCTCTCCTCGCCCAGACGATCAACACTCTTTTTCTGCAGGTGGATTTGCATGGGCCACTGGCCGCAGTACAGCCACTCGAGCTTCGGAAACGCGGCCATATATATCCTGCCCTCAGCGATCATCTTCTCCCTGTGTATCAACTCCCAAACCCCCTTGTCGTCAAGCGCGTTCACGCTACCGATACCCCCCTGTATAAACCAGGCATTCATGCGGTCCTGCGTCGTCACCCTGTGGATGAGGTAATAGCCGGCCTCGCACCCCTGTAATATGCGCGCTGATGCGTACGTGTCGCCCGTGAAGGCGAGCTTTTGGAGTCGTGTCAGCCCGCCAAGATTCTGTCGGACCAGTCCGTGGTCGATGAGCCACTGGCTCAGGGAGTCTAAGTGACCCGGGAACGTTCCGACGCGCAGGTGCAGCTGCTCGAGTGTCGTGATGCGGCCGATGGCCGCCAGCGTGTCGTTGGATAGGTTCATCGTCTGCACTGATGATAGCGACGTCGTGGTGTGCGGCATCGCCGGGGCCTCCCACCCCAGGGAGAGCGACGTGAGGCTGTCGAATCGGCCGCTGGCAAGCCGTGGGACTAGGTAGCTGTCTATGAGCGCGTCGGTGCCGTGGTGGACGGACAGCTTGCGGAGGTGTGGATGCTTGAGGATGAAGGTGGCGACGGCCCGCGCCGCCTCTGCTGCCGCCTCTGCTGCCGCCTGCGGGATGCTGCTGTTGCTGGAGCGGGGCAGGCAGGGGACGACGAGCGTCTCTAGATGGGACATGTGCCCGGTTGTGTACTGCGACAGCACTTCCTGGAATTCCGGATTGGCGCAGTCGTATGGCAGGGCGAGGTGCCGCAGCGACGGAGCAAACAGCGTAACCCAGGAATACAGATCAAACTGGCCGTTGAGGTGGGTCAGGTCAAGGTACTGGAGGTGTGAGAGGACGAAGGTTTGCTGGCCCTGTTGTGTCACCGAGACGACGCCGCCGGTGTTGTCTCCCCAGGTGTCCATGTGTCTCAGGGTCAAACGTTGTAGAGTCTTCTTGCAGCGCCACAGCAGGTTGCCGAGGAAAGGCGAGATGTTGCTTGGTAGGAGCAGCGAGTACGTCGTGAAAGGCCAGGATAGACGTTGAGGACTCAGGGAGTAGTGACCGGCCCGCGGCGGCTGGCGAGGGTGCGACACATAGCAGATTGGCCCGCCAATGGTCACGGACTCGAGTGGAATTATTGCCGCTGCCGGCATCTTGTCGAGACATGACAGGTCCTTGATTACGAGCCTGTCGATTCTGAGGTGTCGGATTCGCAGCCTCCGAATGTGTGGGAAGAGGCAGTCGTCATTAATCGGGGGCCCGTCCAAACACCATGATATGGCCTCAATGTTGGGCATTGCATGCGCCAGAGCATGCAGGAGTGGGTCTCTAAATGTAGCCAGGAAGTTTCGATTTGCTTCCACCATCACCTCTTCTGGGAAGCGTCCATCGGCAGCGTATGCGGGCCAAGCCTTGCCCAGGCCGCTATCCAGTTCGGACTTGACCGTGAGCTTGCGGATGCAAGGGCCAATGAATAGCGGATGGGTTACATGACCTGGAACGCTGCACTGGAGCTGCTTCATCGTGCAACCAAGACTATCCAGATACCGACGACGCGCTGAGACTTGGGGGCCGAAGCCTGTGCAAGTCTCGTCAATGAGGCGATATAGGAGCTGCACTGACCGCTCGTTGAAGCCGAGCCGGACCTCTGCAAATTGATACGAGCGAGCGAGCTGCCTGCAGTCGCTGTTGACCAGGGCCAGCGAAGCGAGGGTGGCCTTGTCGCGGGCGAGGAGATCGATGATATCGCCCAAAATGTCGACGGGCAGGTCGAAGAGGGGACTGTGCCTGGATGAAGTCTGCCGGCCTCCCATGACCTTTGGAAGGAGGAGGGGCAGTCTCGGCGTCGGTTTTACTTGCTTCTCGAATACATCTTTTATATCTTTTTGGTATGGGCTTATTCTGTAGGTGCCGAAGCAATACTCGGTACGCGAAATCGCGTTGTAGTCCATGGCGAAGGAATAAGCTCGTCTGACAAGATGCGATAACTTGGTAAGGTGAGTCAAGTAAGGGAAGATGCGAAATGACTTATTGTCGCGAGGTGAACTCCAAGTTTGCGTCGAGAGTTGATACGAGTGCTGGAGCAGCGAAGCTGTTCGTTGGTAACCTATGCCACCCGGCTTGCGACCGCAACAGACTGGCTGTTCTGCCCGAGTGCCATGAAGGCAGCACCTCCAGGACCCCACTATTCAAGACTGTTCAGGTAACAGTTCTGAAGCGATAGTGAGTTTTGGTTTGGCGCCCAATTTGATTCCTCTCGTGGACCTGAAGTCGGATACGTCGTTGTCCTGGGAACTGAATGGCAGAACTGGTCATTTCGCAAGTACACCTACTCCGGGGTAATAAATATCACCTGGGTACTTCGCCACCGCTATTCCGTTTCTGGCCTAAGGTACTAGAACCTTCAAATAGGGCTAAATTTGAGTGCATAAAAAGGTACTAGTACTTTGATCAATAATCTATTTTCCCACCTCCGTTTTCTATGACCTTTTGCAGCCGACCGGGCATTGAATGTGCCAACCTTCGTAAAAAACCAACCGGTATAGCCTCCCAAGCAGCTGCAACGGCTGCGCGCAGCTCCGGTAGGCTCAACCGCTCAATATCGTAATTTTTGGACATCCAGTCCTTCATCCAGAACCACACATTCTCTATAGGGCTTATATCTGGGCTTCGGGCGGGCCAACGAAGGACTTGAATCCCCAGATTCGCTAGCATCTCCTTCGTGGACCGGGCTCTGTGTGAAGGAGCTTTATCTTGCTGGAAAACGTAGTCCAAAGGCTGGATTTCCTGGCCTTCCTGTCCGTGGACGAAGTTGTTGACTAGCGGTACAATAAACTGCTGGTATTTGGCCGCATCAATACCACCGTATTCCTTTTCCCAGAAGAAGGTTGGCCCTTTTAGGGACCCGGCGAAACAACCCCAAAACATCCACCCGTAAGGCTTCGTTCGGAGCAGTGCCTAGGCTTCAGGGGATTCGCTATCATGTATAGTGATCCACTGCTTCTACATATGCGATGTAGTAGCCCAGGTTTCGTCGGAAAAGAGCACTTTTTCCCAGTCTTCGGGGCGAGGGCGTAGGGCAAGTTGTTCACGAGCGAAGGAAAGCCGGCCTTGCTTATGTCGTTCAGTCAAGTGGATTCGCCGTGGCCGAATTACTCGTCGGTAGCCGAGGCTCCGCAAGGCTGTCTGGATCGTATACTCTCCGTAGGACTCAAAACCTGGTAAATAGTACTGTAAATCATACCAGGGCAGTCTTCGATAGAGCTCGTCAGACAGGAGCAGCTACCGAATAGCCTCTTTCAACGGGGTAGAAATCAAGGGCTTACGGCCTGAACGGACCTTCTGCGGCGTAACCGGTGTTCGTAGGGCGTGACGGACTTGTATATATGTTTTCCCGAGCTTCCTAGCGATCGCTTTTTTACTCATGCCCGTATGCGTACGGAGGGTCTGAATTTGAAGCTTTTCATCGCGCGATAACTCGGCTGAACGTGGACTTCGTTGAAGAAGTGGTTGTTTAATTGAAGGTCTAGTTTGAAGCCTATAAAAGCGCTCTACGCAGGGCGAGTTGTGGATATTGTTGGTGGCGTTGAGAAGAGCTTGCAGTTGCATTGTGGTTGTATTGTAGTGGTGTGGATTTTGGTGGGTACCTGGATTTTTGGTGGATAACTTCCGGAATTTATTTCTAGGTATTTCTTTATGGAAGTTACTAGAAAGTGTACTTATTTAGAGATTTACGTCGATGGCTTGGAAAAGTGGGGCGCAAAAAGCACCAAGTGGGCCTCAGGTCAAAAGGTGATATTTATTACCCCGGAGTAGGTGTACACCGCGCTACGCGGGGCTAGGGGCGAACAACAGTCATATTAGAGAGAATCGAAAACGAGGCACAGATTTAGATGAAACGGAAAAAAATGAGATGGTGGGTAGAAAATATAACGAACTGCCTAGGGTGCTATAGTTAGTGCTCTTTTATTTTCACTATTTACAATAAAATCTGATCATGTAGGCGCAGGTCTCTCGCTTGTGTAGATGTGGACTCAATCTGAGCTGGATATGCGGATCCTCGCCCCGTAGCTTTTGTCTCTATTCCAGTTCACTGTTGAAAATCGGATGAATGTCGTATTGCACGGCTAGCGTCTGTATTATTTTGACTGTCACGTCACTTTACGTAACATGGTAAGAAGAAACCATGAGTCACAATTTTTCCGTACTAGTTGTACTATTTGCTGACATTAATTTCAATTCCTGCCCTCCACCATTGTTCATGAACAAACTTCGTCCCAGTTTCAAAAACACCAAACACCACAAGCAACATGGCATCCATCTCCCAGCTCGCCGCCATCCACCGGCCCGACCTGGGCCCACTGGAAGAGCTATACAGGTACCTGCACGCAAATCCAGAGCTCTCGAACCAGGAGTCAGACACGGCGGCGCAGATCGCCAAGCTGATGCGCGACATATCTGCCGATTTCGTCATCAAACCCAACATCGGCGGCCACGGCCTGGCAGCGATCCTGCACAATGGCGACGGGCCCACCGTGCTGCTGCGGGCCGACATTGACGGGCTGCCGGTGCTGGAGCGGACGGGCCTGTCCTACACCAGCACCAAACGCATGCTAAATGCCGACGGCGTGGAAAAGCCAGTCATGCACGCCTGCGGCCACGACATGCACATAACGTGCCTCATCGGGGCCGCGCAGCTGCTCGTGGCGGCGCGCGCGTCGTGGGCCGGCACACTAGTGATTGCGTTCCAGCCGGCCGAAGAGCGGGGCACGGGCGCGCAGGCCATGATCGACGACGGGCTGTACGACGCGGCGCGGCACGGCGTGCCGGTACCCGACGTGGCACTGGGCGCGCACGTGATGCCGTTTCGGTCCGGCGGCATCGGCACGCGGCGCGGGTTGGTGGCCGGGTCGGCTGACAGCATGCGCGTGACGCTGCACGGGCGGGGAGCGCACGCGTCGATGCCACACCGCGCCGTCGACCCCGTCGTCATGGCGGCCAGCGCCGTGATGCGACTCCAAACCATCGTGGCGCGCGAGGTCGACCCGGCCGACAGCGCCGTCGTGACCGTGGCCAGCATCCACGCCGGTGACGCCGAGAACGTCATCGCCGACGACGCCACGCTGTCCATCGACACGCGGTCCGTCACGCGCGCCACGCGCGACCGCGTCATGGGCCGCATCCGCGACCTGGTGCGCGCTGAGAGCGCCGCCGCCATGGCCGTGTGTGAGCCGACGTTCGAGACCACGCGCAGCTTCCCGCTGACGGTCAACGACGCGGGCGTCACGGCGAGGATTGAGGACGCGTTCGCCGCGCACTTTGGCGAGGGCCCCGGCCAGTATAACCGCGACATCCCGCGGCTGGCCGTCAGCGAGGACTTTAGCATCCTCGCGTCGGCCGTCGACCGGCCCTACTGCTTCTTCCTCTACGGCGGCACTGGCCACGAGTTGTGGGACAAGGCCGAGGCGGACGGCGCGCTGGAGCGCATCCCGACCAATCACTCGGGGTTCTTCGCGCCGGCCATCCAGCCAACGCTGCAGACGGGGCTGGACGGATATGCCGTGGGCGCGTTGGCTTTTCTTGTCAGGCGTGATTAAGGCTCGAGATTTCGCTGGTTAGAAATCGGATATATAAGAAGCAGGGCACACTCCAACACTCTCACGCATCTCGGAAGCTTCATCAACGTTTCCCAACTCGAACACTACGTATAGGCAAACTGGGGGTTTGAGATCGAGTATGTCTTTGTAATTAAGCACAGGTAAGCCACAATCGTTATCCCTGGCAGTGAGTGATTAGGGTTGTTGGTAGCAAGCTGAAATACCTTTCGTATTGTCAAACTCCTTGAACAAGAAGACATCGTCATTGGTCTAGTTATCAATAAAGTGCGGTTTGGTATGATGTACACAGCCTTGAGTAAGGTTGTATAGTGGAGGGGGTTAGATGAAAAAGACGAAAAAGCAGCTTGATTAGTATAGTCTGTGGTAATTAGTACCCATCCATAGATATCTCTCTGCTCGACCACCCTCCAATCTTTGTCGTGCATGCATATTTATACGGTGCTTCCGTACTCCCATTCAACGTAATGCAACATCTACCAGACAACGGTCTGTGGGACCAGGCATTCCAAAAAGCCTTGCGGAAAATGCCCGCAAAGGATGCGGAATAATATCTAGTAAACAATCAGAACTGAACGGCCTTTACGAGCACACAGGTAGTCGAAGCCATCCGACCCTTCCAGGAGAATAATTACACCAACCACCCAGCTCAGAGATTCCTCGCACGAATAGATCCCATTGTATCACACGTTCGATCGTTTGCCGGCGCCATCAATTCGTTCAGCAACGCAAATCCCCTTGTGGCTGCCGTTATCTGGGGCAGCATTTACCTTGTGCTCATCGCAAGTGAGACTCTTTTCTGGCCTGAGGTGTCTACCAATAGCTTGTCTCCCTATGTAAGGCAGGAACGCTTACTCTTTTTTGTTTACGCAGGTAGTTGGCAAGACCCAGAGATCGTTGGAAAGAATCCTCGACTTTCTGTCAGAACTCAATCCTCAGCTTGCACTCTTCACTCGCTGGCATCGAGTATTCCCGCAAATGTCTTTCGCCAAAGTCAGCGATGCGATCAAGAATGCGTACTGTGAAACGATTGCCTTTGTTACACCAGCTCTTCAACACCTTCGACGCAATCCCATGTGTAAGCAGATCAACCAATCTCGAGTCCGTGATCGAGCAATGGAACAGTTCCACTGACTTCCAGGCAGCGAACGTGCTCCACGCAATCTTCAACCCTACGATAGAGCGCGATCTCCAAACACACGAAACCATGCTCCAGCGATATACGGCACGCGTGAGGGATGAAGTTAATACGGCACAAATGCAATATTTTCGGGCCCAACTCGCGGCCATCTCCTCCTCCGTCATCAACGATTTGCCAGCCCCAAGACACTTGGAGCTGTCCTCAATCCGCATTATTCCTCACTCGCAAAACAGTAGGTTCTTTGGGAGGCAGGATGTCCTCGCCCAGATACGCGAGTCGCTTTCACCATCTAGTAGGGAGCGCTTATCACATGATACACAGACGCAGCAGAGTTTTGCGCTTTCCGGGCTCGGAGGATCTGGCAAGACACAGATTGCCCTGGAGTATACCTATCGCTACCTGAACGACTACAAGGCGGTCGTTTGGATACTAGCTGATAGCCTGGAGAAGATAAGCCAAGGTCTCGAGGAGGCGGCGGAGCTTTTGGGCATGCCCAAGGGGACTCAGAGCGCCAGCCAAGTCAGAACCTCCGTGCTTCAGCGCCTATCAGCTACAAGTAAATACGCCCCCTCCCCCACCCCATATTATCAAATGGAAGCTACCTTACCTACTGACATGAGTCATAACTGACAAACTTATTTTGCCGTCTCCGCCGAATTCCAGGTGAGCCCTACTTGTTGTGTTTTGACAACGCCGACGAACTCTCTCTCATGAAGAATTGTCTCCCTCGTGGCAACACCGGAACGATTCTGCTTACAAGCAGAGACTCTGTAGGAGTATGTAGGGTGGTGCGTGACGGGGTAATCGTGCCCGAGTTCTCGACAGAAGAGGGCTGCGACTTTTTGAGCTCATTGCTGCAAGATCCCAACATCGCGTTCAACTCCTCGCCGCAGACCAGAGCCTTGCTGGAAGGCATCAGCACCGCCTTTCATGGCTACCCAGACCTGCAAGGATCAGGCCGAGGATTGGTAGTACATGCCACGTTCCAATTCCTCAACAATTGGCAACGCGCATTTCAGATTTCCGCAATAGTTTCGCTCCACAAGCATCAATCACCGCGGGGTATTGGCAACTCTTTCGGCGTTCTCCCAAATTTATCGGTGTTCTAGCCATATTTACACCCCGAATACATTGCCAAAACTCCCAGGCTTCAGCAGAATGACGTCGTTGTGATTGTTGGTGGGGGTATAATTGTGTCTCGACTGCATACAATCTCGCCAAACGGGACTCCAAGGTCAAGGTCAAGATTATCAAGGCATACAGAAAGCCTTTCGCAGCGGCCTCATCTACCTGCGCGTGATGTTTCCATTGCGGGTTCCCAGAATCCCTGACTCAGCCGCTCAAACCTCTAGGGAAATATTCATTTGACCTTTGGGCAGCGGAGGCCGTCGAGAACGTGGATTTTACGAAGTCCACGGGTTACCGACCACAGAGCTGTTTTGGTGTTTTGGAATCGATTCAGGTCGCGGTGAAGGGCTTGAGGAGCTTCCAGACTGGGTGCAGAAGCAGCCCACTTGGGACGTCGATACTAAAGTACTCGGAACCTACAATGCGATGGTGTAAGTCCTCTCCCTTCCTTGAATTTATGATGCACTGAAAGCCAACCTGTCCAAACAGCGACCCAGCTGGGGTCGGTAAATAGCTGACCAGCCAATGCCTCAAGCTGGGCATCGAAACCCTAACCGGCCTGAGATTAGTACACGTGAGCTTGTCGACCGATAACAAGGTCTAGGCAGTGACTGTCTACGCCGAGCATAGCCAACTAGCGATGACACATATTAAATGCAAGAAGTTGCTCCTGGCCTGTGGCCCGTGGACCCGGACAGTCTACGCAGCGCTGTTTCCCTCTTCCCCGATCCGTCTGCAGTGGACGACAGATGCCGGCGACTGGGTTGCAATCTAGAACCCATGCCCTACGACACAAGCCACCACCGCCTTCGTTTCGTTTGCCTACCTCATCGACGAGAAGCTCGGGTTTGCTGCCCGCAGCGACGGAACCATTTAGGTCTACGGGCGAAGAAACCACACCGCAACTCTTCCGTCGCCAGGCCGCCTAGACGAGCCAGACGAAGAGCTGATCAAGGAACTCATCGAGCGCGCCCGGACGTGGCTGAGCTGGAAGTACAACTGTGGTGTCCAGCAGCACTCCAGTGACGACCTGCAAATCGTTGGCAAAGGGCGAGGATTTCGACCTGCGACGGTATCTGGACTTCCTACTATCGACGAGGTCGCGTCGTCGGATTTGACTGATACTGCTAGCCAGAGCAATCATGAGGCTGGCAGCAAGTCCCCAAGCGGAGTCTTCGTATGTTGGGGACACGGGTCTTACGGATTGGTAACATTTTCCGCCGTCCTTTTCCTTCGGCTGAGCTCCCCGAATCCTACTTCGTAACATGAAGTACGGGACTTGCTATTTTGAGAAGGCGGCGGCCATGGACTTGTAGTTGCGGCCTTCGAAGTCTTCCATGGCGTATTGTTGCGGGGTTGCCACCATATAGCAGCAGCTGTTGCCCAGAGAGCCAGGCAACAGGTATCTGTTTTGTCTGCTGGCGTAACGGCACACCGTTACACGTATTTGATCCGTTGTTCGATCGGGACAGCGGCCAAAGCCCGGGCTTTAGGGTTATAACGTGGTGCAACTGCAGGGGATTAATGCACTAGAAAATTGGATTATTTGGAAAAGCAGGAATACTTTGCTTGGCTAGTAAAATTGGTTGTGCGCTAAGTAGCCCCGTTTTTTTGCGAATCAAAAGGTTTGTTGCGATTCAACGCACCTGACCCTTGGAGCTGCGACTAGTAAGGCCTGTTAGTACACGCCGCCTCTCTTGTCAAGCATGGTCCCCGCCTTATTTCCGCCAAGACACCTCCTGCCGAAGATTAGGCGGCAAGGAAACACCAAAAAAAGAACGGAAGAAACCTCTTAGGTGCGGGGCAGACACGGAAGGGCATGTCAGGCACCAGCCGATCTAGCTTTCAATTACTTCTCTCTCCCAACTCCTCAAGAATCAGTGATTCCGAAAACATACGTGATTGCCTCTCTATATTGAGTTTCTAGGACATCGTCTCTCTCTCTCTCTAGCCAGCCTATGCTTCCGACGCTACCATGGCCCCGTACAGCTCTTTGCCGAAGGGCAGTGTGCGGCTGCTCCGACTCTTACCACATCCGGATAAGAATTCTCACATACAGTGCCGGCTCACTACCTTTTCTATGTTTGACTCAGGAAGCACCCATCCATACGAGTCTTTATCGTACATGTGGGGATCTGATGACAACAAACAGCCTATCTATGTGGACAGCGATGAGCTATATGTCACGGTCAACCTTCACGCGGCGCTATCACATCTTCGACATTGTTTTCTGGAAAGAATCCTATGGGTAGATGCTATTTGCATCAACCAAGACGACAAGGACGAAAAAGGACGGCAGATTTAGTTGATGGCGAAGATCTATTCCAAAGCAAGCCGTGTAATTGTTTGGCTCGGAGAAGCAGCCGACGGCAGCGACCAAGCACTCGAAAACATTCGCGCAGCTGCCGACGAGGAGCCCGCGAACTCCCTAGCCGACAAAACAAACCGGAAAGACATCCTCACTTTGCTTGAACGGGGATGGTTTGAACGTATCTGGGTACGTGGCAGACGACCAAGAATATAGGTAACCGCTATTGACAATGAGTTCAGGTCCTTCAGGAGGTTGCTGCAGCTCGAAATATCTTAATCAAATGTAGTCCTACGGAGATCGACGGGTATGCGTTCTGCTCAGGCCTAAGCGCATTAAACCTGTCCTACGAAACGCACCCACATCTGCTGGGTCTGATTCCTCCGATAGTCTACCTTATAAGAGGCGCAGTATTCCGGCCTAGATACGAAGGAGACAAAACCAGTCTGCAAGACAGATTTTCCCTAGGTATACGCCCTCTAGGTCAGCTAGTGGATATGTACCATACGCACAAGGCTACCGTTCCTCTCGACAAGGTGTATGCCTTGCTTGGCATGACCAATGATAATCCACACGCAGCAGGATTAGAAGTCAATTACGAGGCCGCATAGGGAGAAGTCTTTCACAAACTTGTTCAATTCTGCCTCTCCGACCAGATGTTCATCAGCACTTGGGACGGTGTAGAGGCGGCGGTGATTGAAGCCAGATGCTGCATTCTCGGCGAAGTATCCTCAGTTGGAGAGGATGCTACTCGGCATAACAGACCAAACGGGGATCCTACTCGGCATGACAGACGGCACGTGGAGATTACCTGGGAGGATACGCCAAGCCATTTCGGCCCGAAAAAAAAACAGAGCTCTCATTTCACCTTCTAGGTCTCAGCAAAGGCCGTTAATGAAGGGGACGTTGTCTGTCTTTTGCAAGGAGCATCTGCGCCTACCATCGTCAGGTTATGCGACGGTTTTTCGACTATTATTATGATTGCGGTTCCCTTGACAGACGATGTACGAAAGCGTTCAGCCTCAGTAACAGCCTTTCTAATTGGTTTATTGGTGGTCTGGGACTGGGACGAATCTCGAAGAAAGTTCCAAGATGGAGAAGACTATGAAAAGTTGATAAGCAGTCGAAAAGTGCCCAAATGTCCAGTGGCAAAGTGTCAGTGCTTGTATAACCTGGACAAAGCAACTAGATTATGGAATTTCGGAGTGTTGCTGAACAAAATAGAAAGATATGAAAATGCGGCAAAGAATGTCCAAAAAGCCGTGGAAATTTATAGTTCTAGGGAAATATTAGGAAGCGTGGATGAAACTTACCTAGGTCACGGCTTTTAGAGAGAGGCGGATGAGGAGGTGCTGAGGATAATGGATGATTTACTTCTCGACGACAGGAGTGTCAACATCGAGGCAGAGTATAAGGAGCACAGCCAGGCGCCACTATCGTGGGCCGCGGCGGGCGGCCACGAGGCGGTTGTACGGCTGCTGCTCGAGAAGGGCGCCAGTATCGATTTGAAGGATGAGCACTGCGGCTGGACGCCACTATCGTGGGCCGCGGCGGGCGGCCACGAGGCGGTTGTACGGCTACTGCTCGAGAAGGGCGTCAGTGTTGATTTGAGGGATATGGACGGCCAGACGCCGCTCTCGTTAGCCGCGGCGATGGTCTATAAGGCGGTTGTACGGCTGCTTAAATCATAAGCTATTAGACCGTGATAATTGCTTAACCTCCTCCCCACCCACCACCTGTTCCTAGATCCTAATTATATACTTCTTATATATAGTAAATAACTATGCCATATTTACTAAAATTATAAGGAATTAGTTATGTGACGTAACCCATCGCTCATTTTGCCACACACTATGTACTATCAGAAACACTACACTCTGGATTCAGTGGAATTAATGAGGTTGAAAATTGCGTGATTGTTCTTGCTTTTTCTATCTTGTTGGTTCTTTAGCGAAGCTAAAGAATGTAATGGCAGTCACGAAGGCGAGGTAGGCTGCGCTAGATGTAACATACGACCAGAAGGTTCTAGACGTAGCCAGAGCTAGTCTATTTGGCAGGCTCGCCACCGCAGTCGTCACCAACCTCAACTGTATAAGATAGCTCTCTGGCAGAGCCAGAGAGCAGGAGGCAGGCTTCAACTGATCATTCACATTCCCGTTAACCACGAATCTTCCCTCTTGCAGTGCATCACACCTATCCTCATCACCTACAATGCCTACGGCGTTACACTAGATCGTAGGCTGTTATTCATAGAATAGTAAAGTTGAGGAGAGAAAGGAATCTAGCGTCCGGAGCGCGAAAGCGCCAATCCTTATGGGCGCTGCGGAGCCCCATACCCCTTTCTTACAGCTGCAAATGGTGGCAAGTCGTATGGCAATATTTACGCGTTTTGTAGCAACTTATTTAAAATCCACAATTCTAGTCATTTCTAGACTCTTCCTTTCTGATAGCATGTTTGGTTGTGGATAAATTTGCGTATGTGGTAGGGGTTTAGTACTGTGTAGGTACTTTTAATGCCGAAAGGATATGTGCCCCACCCGATATGTGCTTATTGAGGCGGCCTAGACTGCTGAAACTGGAGGCCACACGCCCGCCAAAAACAGCAGTCCAAACCGCGGCACATCTGGTCTGGATGGAATATTGGTTGTTTCTTGACGTGGAGCCTGGGAAGCTGTTGCAAGTCATGAGACGGCTAATCAGTAGTGCCTTACCTACCCATCAGGTGGTGTTTGGTTTTAAATAACACAGACTCGCAAGGGGTGTTTGGTTTTAAATAACACAGACTCGCAAGGCTACACGGGTAAATTGAAATGGTGCCATGTCGAGCTATATAGCATACCCCCCCTTCCTGGCTGTCGCTACCAAGGCACGCATCAAGATATGCGCACCACGTCCCACTTCAGGCTAGGTAGCTGTCAGTTGTGTCCTACACAGCCTCGTCGGTGGGATTTCCAAAGTACTACTCGTAGCTTGTCAGTTTACCTATATAATGCAGAACCCCTGTTGCCGCGCTGTCGGCTTATCTCTCGAGCGCAAAACACCTTGGTCTTATATCTTCAGCGTAGTTCAGTCTCATCGAACTCTTATACCAGCTTGATAACACCCGGCAGATCCACACCACCCTTTTCAAAGCCATCAACGTAGTCGCCTGGTTGCGGCTCACATTCCAGGCACTCGCCCACGCGCGCGTCGACTATATCCAGTCGTTCGTACGGCCAACCCTCCACCACCTCCTTGAAGTGTCCAACCCGCCTGTACTCGCCCGCCTCTCCCAGCGTAGCCACCAAAACAAACCCTTGAGTCTGTGATCTTGTCACGTCCTGCAACACAGGACAGAAATAAAACTCACTCGTCCCGTCCGATACATAATCCCACGCGATGACCATGGAAACCGAACTCTCGCCAAACCGCTGGGCTTTCGCGTCTTGGCTGCGTTTGGGGATGCGTGTCTTGAGAAAGAAACCGCTCTTAACCCAGAGCGCGGCATTCTCCAGCGCGCCGTAGAGGTCGTCACCTACTCGGTCTGTCTGGACCTGGAGCGCTGTCATGAGCGGGGCCCAGTTACTGCTCGGCTCTGCGGGAAAGATAACCCGCTGATTCAAAGCGGCCCAGGACCATGACGGAGCTTGGTATGGCCCCGGTGGGGGAGGCAGTGGCTCGGGCCGTCCAACCTTCCAGCACAGATCAACGTGCAGGCTTTCAAACCAAAGTCCAGCAACGTACTGGTCTTCTGGTCTGTATTGAGCCACCCGTTTGGCAAGACCAGAGATGGCAACGAGCTTGTCCGAACTCTGGGTCAGCTCGCAGCCGCTGTACTGGGCGACGACCTCCCTCCACGATGCCTCGGTTTCTAGAGAGGGATGGTCCACTTCCCGAACAAGACCCCCCGGTAAGCGTTCGGGGTAGGCCTCGCAGGCGATCCGGTCCTGACACGTCCAAAACAGCTGGTTCTTGCCAAAGTGGATCGTGCGTGCCGCGAGAAGGCGTTCCTGGACCACCCATGCGCGCGACCCCAGGGGGGTGTCGAGGACATTGTGTGCGTAGAGGCTCGAGTTTGCACACATGAATCGTTCCTGGCCAATGGCGATGCAATGGGCGGCGAGGTAGTTGTTGTCTTTGTTCATAAAACACCCCTCGCTGCCGTCCCTGGCGCTGGTGGCGGCGATGTTGAGAGACGCGTGGGTGTAGACGTCGCACATGGCGGCAGACTCTCGTCGCCAGTCCGCCGGGTCGTCTTGGACAATGCACAACGAGTCGATCCAGAGGTAGTGCAGTCCCAGAGGGCGAGCGATGACAATGGCGTCAAGAAATGTGCGGCAGAGACTATCAGCTGGGATGTCTTGCAGGAAGGTCGAGATGTTGTCTTGAAGCAGTCGGTGGATCGCGATGTTGCCCCAGCAATGGCTGAGGGTGGCGGATTGGACAGGCCGGTTGAGGGATTTAGAAAGAACCAGGCGTTGGCGGCCGCCCGATATTTTGACGAGTCGTGTTGGGGAGAAGGAAGTGGATGTCTCTCGCCTACAGTCGTGGTGACCAAATTCACACTTATCGAACCAACGACGGGCCATGGCAATGGAGTTTCTCCCGTGGCCTTTGACCTACTGATCTGTTAGGTATTTGAATTAATCGAGGAAAAAAATGGCACATACAAACATGTCCTCGATCCTCGCCGTATGCAAGTAGACGTGGTGGGCAGCAGGCTTTGGTCCCCAGTCTCCGGCGTCGAAGGGCTCGAGCCGGCCCGAAAACCCATCTGGTGCTATCCACTCATGTGCAAAGTGGATTTCGAGGGCGAAGCCGTCTTGGAGAGCATAGACGCACAGCTCGCCGTCAAACTGCTGGTACGGCCGCCCCCAGTTCCGCGAACGAAACCCGACCGGCGACGTGTAGCCCTCGTAGGCGAGGGCTTGGCGGAGTAAAGTGCAAAGCCTGCACCCCCTTCGAGAAGACTCGTCGAGGAGTTGAAGGTGCCAGTGGTGGTTGTGCATCACATAGCAGTTGCGGTAGAAGACCGCGCTGTACTTCAGGGGCAAGCCAGGAACATGGCCGAGAGCGCTCCACGAGTTTATAATGGTAGAGCAGGCTCCGCATAGGCCCTTGGCTCGATCGATGGTAATCATGACGCTTTCCTCTTGTTTCTTCTTGGCTGGCTCCTCAAGCGCTACCGATTGCATGCTGGCCGGCCGTTTATTGCATTTTAGTTGACATTGCTCTTACGTGGTTATGGTGTTGGTGTTGAGAGTCTTTGGCCGCGGTGATCTGATTGAGGAGAGTCGCGAGAAATAAACCCAGAAGGTTTGAGGCGCTGCGCCACCGCCACGATGCACTGCCTTCCGGCTGCAGCACTTTGACATGGCCTCAACGATTGGAAAAGTGTCGGCATCTGCATGAGCAGGCGACCAACCCGGAGCTAAGAATGTCCGGCTCGCAGAGAGTCCCCAGCCCATCGTCCATTAGGTATTTCCCTTGTTCTTTTTCTTCTTGGGGTTGTGTGAAATGCTTACTTTGTATGGGCATGAAGCCCATGGCAAACCTCTTAAACACTCTAGACTGAATCAGACAAGAATAAACGTTTCGAGGTCAGCAACCTCGGTACCTTTTTTCCATCCCTTTCCGTGCATAACACCTTTGACAATCACTAGTCCGATATAAGTATACTTGGCATCCTCCTGAGCTCGCAAAATCACAGGAAAGGAGCAGCCAGCCAACAAGACCACTTTATCCTTTGGGGCGATACCTTTCCATGACTGGCCAAAATGACTAGTAGTAGAAGAAAAGAGGACGGAATCGCGCTAACTCGCTGAGGCGAACCGCACAGCCCGCTTGAAAAAGTCATCTTCGTCTCATTGGCCAGACGCGCCCGTACGCACAAGTCGCGATTTAAGCGTAAGTGCCCCTGACTCGCTTGCTTATTTACCCCTGACTGAGGTCATTTATAGAAACACGGAACCCACCGAATCAGACGCGCCGGTTCTCCCCATCTCTTGTGAATTTTCAATTTCAAGCAAGTCGGGTTCAAGGATGGTTATGTGAGGACAGTGCAGAGGCAAGAAATCGCGACACAGGCCCCGATAGGGAAATAGGTATCTGGCTTAGACATTAATAATACACAAAAACGAAACAAACACGCTCACGGCCCCTCTACGGGTTGCCAGGCGAGCCCACGTTGAGGTTGGGGTCGAACGTCGTGATCTCGGCAGGTTTGGCCTTCTGAATCTGACTGGGCAAAGACGAGTCCTTGAGCGCAAAGTTGACCTTGCCAAAATCGCGCGCCGACAATGTGTCACGGATCGCTGTGCTAGGAAATCAATTCTACGAGACCAGCGCACTGCGGAACCAAACTCCCTTAGCATTCTCAATCTGATCATCCGCTGGGTCGGCAAACCGGAAGCAGTGCGTGCTGGCGCCGTCCTTGTGGTATACCATCTTGGGGTGCTCGCCGTTCCAGCGTACGTCGGACGCCTTCTTAATCTCGTAGTTGCCGAGCTGCGACGTAGCCACGTACTGGGCTTTACCGTCGTTCACCCAGACGGCATGTGCTCTCAGTCGTGCGTGTGGCCGGGGTCGATAAAGTAGGGAATGGACACGTCCTTCTCGAAATAGTAGTCGTAGATGTAGATGCACCAGCCGTTGTTGTAGCGCTGGCGCGAGTATACGTTGTTGTTGTTGTTGTTGTTGTTGTTGTTGTTGTTGTTGGGGTCCAATAGGTCGTGGCAGTCGGAGCTAGTGCCGACCCAGTTGTGCAGTAGCCCCTAGGCCGTGTTGCCGTTAGCGTCGATGGCCGGCACGTTGTAGCAGCCGTCCGTGTCAAAGTCGAGCGACGGCTGCCAGCGCAGGTCGTCGGCCGTGGCCCACTGCGGGAGCGCCGTCGGAGGGTTGACGGCGCGCGGGAGGATCTGGGGGAGGGCGGGCAGAGCCAGGTCGTGGCCGGCGAGGCCCGCCAGAAGGAGCGCCGTGTGCATCTTGGTCATGATTCCTTGACAGGGTTTGGCGGTGAGGTGGTGACGAAGGTGATGGCGCTCTGCCGGTCTGGCCCTGCTCACGATGTCGGATGAGGTTTAAGATCAAGACTGACGCCGACGACAGCCCTCCCTTTCAAGTCGGCCCATGGCGAGATGATGGAGGTCTGCTTAGCATGGTACGCCCACGGCGACCTTACCGTCCTCGACGACTGGCCCGACGGTAATGTGGCCATGAGGCGTAGGACGGGCCATCCCCAGAGCCGCTACGACGACGCGTTTATTTCGGTGTTGCATTGCACCCATGTTGTTTGCCAGGGGCCAGGGCCAATCGGGCGGGGAAACTGGGGCACAAGGCCTGATCCTGGCAGCCCGCGCGAACAGTCCAGCACCATCAGGGGGTGTGGCTGACCCGTCACTGCACTGTCCAACCCGGTGCGGCAGTGCGCGACAGGCACGCCTGCAATCTCAGCGGCTGCTGGGTCGGCAATTGGAAGCAGCCAAATTCATGCACGTGGAGCTGTCGCTGGTCGCTCGCTAGGAACCCATCGAATCTCGAGGAGCCAAGGGACCTGAACGAGAGTTTCTGCTGTTGCTTTTGATCTGGGCATCTGATGATAGATATAAATAACACGCCATGAGAGGTTTTTGGTTAGCATACACGTTGCCTTTCTGCGATTATGTTGACCGATGTTTCTTGGGTCAAGCCGGTTTGTTTCATCCCAAGATAGTGGCATGTGCCTCGGGGGCGGGTGAGGCGCGTTGGCACTGAAGCCCCGCGCTGGTAGCCGGCTGCCTGCTCCAGAGACCCAGACTGAGCGCGGGTGGGACGGGCTCAGTGCCAAGACTCCCATCGCCAAGACACCTGCTTGTTGGCCCCGAAACGGTGTGCCAGATGCAGTCAGATGCGATTCATCCATCAATTTGAACTCACCGGTCATCATGAACTGAATTGCGCCCTCTTTCATGAGGTTCCCATTACATAATGGCACTCTTCAGCTGTATCTCTTGCTCATGTAAATAACCTACGTGTAGCGAAAGCAATTCCGTCTTCGTGGACCCAGCTCTTATCTCCGCCGCTCCGGCGGTTGACGGCCGTGTCAGCTAAACAGGCCACCAAGGAAACGCGTGTGAGCCACCTGCAGCATCATTCCGCGTCATCATGCATCGGATTGGCCACAAAATACGAGCGAGACATGCCACAGAGCCATCGTGGACCCCGAATCTGCCCCCGAAAACATCGTCCCATCAAGACTCCTAGTCCATTGCAAATGTCCTTTTAAACTGCCGTCAACAGACCACATCTTCCTTCTCAATTCCTAGACATTCCACCCTCAACCCCAACACCCTTCCGGAAAAAAGCCATGACAATCCGCTCCCTCGTCGTCGGCGGCACAAGCGGTATCGGCTACGCCATGGCCTGCCGCGTCGCCGCCTCCACCGCCGCCACCGACACCGTCCTCATCAGCGGCCGCACCAAGCCTGCCGACCTCCCGCACGCCAACATGGAATTCCGCCCTCTCGACGCCTCCTCAATGCGCCAAATCAAGCACTACACCGACGCGCTCAAATCCGCCTTGCCACCGCCCAAACTCGACCTCCTCATCATGACGCAGGGCATCATGACGACGGCCCCGCGCACCGAAGTTCCCGGCGAGGGCATCGACCGCAAGATGGCCATCCACTACTACGGCAAGCAGCTCCTGATTCGGGAACTGCTTCCTGTGCTCTCCGAGTCGGCGCGCGTCGTGATTGTCTATGACGGCAAGCTGGGCAGCCCGTCCAAGCTGCTCTGGGAGGATCTGGACCTAAAGACGCACTTCACGCTGGGCCGCGCGGCGGACCATTGCATTTCGATGATGGACGCCATGGTGCAGTGGTGGGCTGGCGCCACTGCGAGTCGCCTGGGGGGCCGGCCGCACTTTGTGCACGCGTTTCCTGGGGGCGTGAATACCAATCTCCTGAGGGAGGTGGTGCCGTCATACCTGCAGGGCGTGGTGCGCGGGTTGGGAAATGTGTTTCTTACGGCGCCGGAGACGTGTGCCCAGAGGTTGCTGGACGGGGCTGAGCGGTGCGCGGTGGAGGGGGCCAAGGAGGGCAGGTTTTGGAGCAATATTGATAGTAAGGGTGGCTTGTATAGGAACAAGGCGGTTTGGAGCGAGGAGCAGTTGGCGAGAGTTTCGGAGCATACTTGGAAACTTGTGGATGCTACGCTGCAGGCGGAGGGGTAGGCTGTCTCCTTTACTTTTCTCCTGTTCATTGTCTCTCCTCTGTGGGTGTCACGGCGCTTCGGAGAATGTATAACACATTGGCTGTAGTAATTATTTCTTGTGGCACCTAGGGTCCATTGAGACTTAAACCCCTTTCTCGAAAGAAAGGCAAAGACACGTGGTACATCAACTTAAGCCTTAGTTACATCCACATCTGTACCAAGAGTAGCGGGACTTGGGTGCTGTAACATCCGAGATTGTCTCAATGAGAACCCTCAACGCCAAAGTGTCCGGTCCGCTACAAGCTATTTAAGCCTTTCTCGCCGTCACAACGACAAAGGACCGCGCCTCAAGATAATCCTTCCAGAACCCGGGGTCCTCCTTGACAATCTCGGCATCTCCCAGGGACGACCTCAAAATCCACCATACCGAGCGAATATGGGATCTCGTTGGCGAGGGTATAGCTATCCCGCATGGGCGTGAGACCGAACGAGAAAGGTGGGTCCAAAGACCCAGTGGGCCATGGCCACATCATACTGTCCGGCCGGCACGTCGATTCCCTGGTCGGCAAGAGGCATGCTGACGTCGGCGAGCAGCCAGCAGATACGGCTCTCCTCGGACGACTGGGCCTCGATGTCGCGACCGATCTGCAACATGGAATCCGAGATGTCGACCACGTCGACGCAGCGAGCACCCGCCTTGACGGCTTGACGAGCGTGGCTGCCCGAGCCGCCGCCGAGGGCTTTGCGGATGAGCTCGGCCTCAACTTGGGCCATGGGGAGCTTGGCGTACCCATTGTACTCGGTTGCCATCTCATTATATTGGCCTTTGTTGTCCGAAGCTACTGTCATGTTTGCTCCGTGTTGCTCGAAGTGATGTACTTGATGATGTGAAACCCTTTTGCTTGGAATTGATATACTTGATAATGTGAAGCAAAGAAAAGGACTGGCGACGAAACAGGTTGGTGTCGCTCAAGTCGATTGGAGAGGTTCACCACAACCACTTGAGCGGGAGTTGCAGCCTGACTCGTCCGAAACGCGAAGACATGACCCGCGCAGCATAAGCCAGGATATTAGGTTGCGCTCAAAATGGGTTTCTCCAAGGCAATAAAAAGGTGGCTTGCTCTTATCACATTGAAGCAGAAAGTCACATCTGAACTTGAACGACTGTACATATCGAAAACAAATAAGTTTGAAAGATGCTGAACATTATCCCCCCATGCGCCCGTGTCATGGAGTGGGGCTTCGGAATGGGTGTCTTTCCTTGTCCCAAGCCCCAAGCCCTAACGGCATTGGCAGCTGAGGACGCGCTAAGGTAGTAGTGGGGCCCCTAATTCTCGCTGCCGCGGCTAATTCTGGCGTCGAGACGCCAAACTGGAGCATGGCCAGGGCTTGGCGCTATCTGCTTCTACACGGCTATGGTGCTACTAGCATGCCCTACTTTTCTCAACTAAAACTAAAATCCTAATTCTCCCTGCTAAGCTAAGGCTGACGAAGAATTGTGTGGTTACTAATATGACTGGTAGAGACTAGACAAAGGAGAGTTGAACCGCTTCAGTGAGCCGTGAAGACGTTCAGCTAATTGTCCTGCTGAACCGGACTGGTACTGGTCGTTTCCAAGCTCGGGATCCGACCTCGGCTACCATGGTGGCGACAATCTCAGAGGAGTTACGATACAGCGGGAACCTTGAGGGAAAAAAGATTATAAAAGTAGGTACCGGCATTAAAAAAAAATTGTAGCGAACCTGCTATTTCACAAAGGATTTAGTGAAAATGAAAACTGTATTTCTATTCCCTGCCCAATCAGGCTGACGACTTGGAGAAAAATGAATCTATCTTCCTCTGCTTTTTGTCATACTTAGCGTTGCCGATCCCGCCTCCCGTCTTCTTGAGCCCAGAAAGATGGTCGGCATAGTTGATGGCGCTGAAGTGAACCTGTGCGGTTGAAAGAGCTTGGTCAATAGAGCCGGCACCCCCAGACTGTGAGCTGGAGGAGTCCTCGGAAGAAAGTGTGGGAGTTTTCAAAACTATCTCATGGTAGGCTGCGTTGCCGAGAAATTCGTCTAGTGGTACGGACTCCAAACACATGGCTCCAGGAGCGGAAGTCGTTCTGGGACGCAACGCTCTCAGCAGGCGGATAAACTCCAACCACACGTGTGAGTGTATTACCCCATGGGCGATGATGAAAACACATTGCGGGGTGCCGGACGTGAGGAGCTCCTCGAGCAGTGGCAGCAAGACAGCATCAAGGAAGCGTTTCGCCCGAGCGTCCACTTCCTTGAACGACTCGCCTTCGGTGTAGGCGCCTCCTCCGGGCTGGGCTGCTGCTGCGGAGTCCGAGACTTCTGCGCTTCTTTCGCCGAACCGCTTCTCACGAAGTTCGCCGAGCTGGAGAATCGCAATCTCAGGCTTCACGGTAGAGGTCGATCCAGCAGCTGGGGATGGGTACGCATCTCTGATGGCTTCTGCCGTCATTCGGGCCTGCTGAAAGTCGGAGCACAACATGTGAGGGATCGGCGCTAGGCTAGCCGCTCGCTCGGCGAGGTGCGCCGCAAGTTGGCTAGACTGGATAGCCCCGTGGGCGGTGAGGGGAGAGTCCGGTGGGCCAGCACTCGGACGTCATCAGAAGAGAAACAAACCAGCAAGACGAATTCAGATGGAAGCATGGAACATACTGGCCGTGGGACACGTCATCGACCGACTCGCCATGGCGGATGAAGAAGATATGCGTCTCTTCCATAGTTGATGAAGGATTAATTATCTCTTCTCGTGTGGTAGTACTGTGATGCTGAAATCAAGAGGACATAGCACAGATAGAATGTGGCCCCGATAGCTGGTGCTGAGAGAGCGTTATCGCGTCACGATGACTGTTACCCCGACTTATCCCCTCACGACCCACGCTAGACCAGAAATAGCTTTTTTCCCTTGATTGGCTAGTAACCAAGCAACCGCCGCCCCCCCGGCAAGCAACTTCGTCTTGAGTGGCCCAAAGTTGGGAAGAGCATCCCCGAGACCCTGGTTATAGCAGGCATCTAGACATGACGTGGCCGAGTCCTTGGACTGCTTAGTCGTCATTATTTGCCTCGAATCTTGATTCGGTAACAATCACACATTCCCGTAAGCCCACACACCGACTTGTAATTTAGAGAAAGGAGCGTAGGTAGATAAAGCCATATGAAAGAAATAATAACGGAAGTAGCAGTAATCTAACTCTAATATTAAGAGGGATACAGGTACTTAACGCTAAGTCTAGACGCTCCTTTATAATAATGCAAGGCAAGGCTGACGGTTTTAAGATACGCTCTATTCCCCTGCCCTCTCAAACAAAACGGAGGGGTCGCCATAGCGCGATCTGCTCCCTCACAGTATTAACCACCTCGCCGTCCATAATCCCTTGCGTGACGCTTGCCAAGTTCATACATTAGATGACAGAAGCAGCTTACCATTCCCCAACGAGAATGTACTGACCATCGGCTACAGGCCGGATAAGCGTAGGTAAGAGCCCGCCGCGCAGGACGCAGACTATATCGTCAGCCTGCATGGACGCCGGGCCCAGCCCGAAAACCCCTTTCCTCGTGATGAAAAAAACGTCTCTGCTGGAGTTTTGCAAGCATAGTCTTGGGTACTGGGCATCTACCACCCCCGCCAAAATTTCTGCCTCTTGTTCTGCCGTTGCGGGCGGTATCCGAAAGGCTCTCGCGGCAGTCTTGTGTCTCGTCTATCTGGAAATCCGGCAAAATAGTCTCTGGCGGTTAGCAATAAGTCCAGAGTCACTGTTCTCCAGAAAGCTTCCTCGTGGGAGCCTCCGCCAATATATTCCTTTGCCAGGTCATTTTCTGAGTCTCTCTTCGGGAGAAGCTCCCGCCAGCTATCTCGAAGCTGGGCCGCTCACCTCTCCCTGCCCGCAGCGAAGCTTGGACACACGTCGCCTAACTTCTCAACCTGATCCACCGACACCCCTTCCATCTCCAACACAGTATCGTCTTCGAACAACCTCAGGACACTGCGGCCGGCATCATCACCGAGTGATGCGTTGTACAGAGGCTCGGACTCCAAGACCAGGGTTGATCCTACTGATCGCATTTTTCTTCATCGCACCGCAACTTCCTCAAAACAACACCAGATTCCTTCATTTTTTCGTCAATCGAGAGCTCATTCAATTTACAATCGAACCATGCCTACCTACAGCGAACTAGACATGTTAACGGCGATGAAATTTGTCCGTGACGGCGGCTTTGTCCGTCAGGCCGCAGCAAAATACTCTGTACCGCGGAGTAAACTTCGGCACCGGTTGGCCGGCCACAAAAGCCCGTTGCATTGCGTTTGACCAAAGCCGGTTGACCAAGTGGATCGTCATGCAGGGTGCCCTCGGCATGCCCCCTACGCATTCGCAGGTCCGAGAATTCGCCCGCCGGCTGGCCCGGGAGCTCGGGAAGCCTGACAAGATCGGGGTGAAGTAGGTGAGTCATTTCATAGCCCGGCCCGGAACCCGGCCATTCGGACCCAGAGAGCACGGCGGATTGACTCGGCGCGCCTCAACGGAGCTACGAAGCAAGCTATCACGGCCTGGTTCGAATACCTAGCCCTCCCGGCTGTTCGGGGCATCAAGCCCGAGAACCGAGAACCGTTGGAATGAAGACGAGACAGGCATTCTTGAAGGACAGGGTTCAAACGGCTTGGTCCTAGGCAGTTCAGAAAGCAAGGTGTTAATCAAAAAACAACCCGGATCTCGCAGCTGGACTACCTTCGTGGAATTAATGCGCCGTTGTCAGGACTGCCGGTTTCTAAATGCTCTGTTTTGCCTGCGCGACCCCTTCACTGATCAAGTCGCTAGATCTTCATAAATACACCGCACCCCACCTGCTTGCTCATTTTCAACTTCTCCCTTTTTCCTTCCGCATCTCTGTTGAAAGTCTTGCTTCGGCCAATAGGAAACGCAGCGTACACACACAACCGGCGCGCCCCATGCGTCGCCACCTTGCCCTGTTATTAATTAGGTCCTAAAAGTCCGAGAGCCAAGACGTTTTGCCTCACCTTCTCTGGCCGGAGGCCTGTTGATTCTTGACTCAACGCGGGCACGTCTCACCAGGGTCAACTACCCAGGACGAGGTCAGGTTGTATTATATAGACAAAATTAAGGAATAATCAAGTCGAAGACCGGCTGCTGAGCGCAAGTTTAGACAGTGAGATTGTCTTATTCCTCTTTCGCAAAAATTGTACTATCTTTAGTATATTCCAGAACCTCCTTATCCCCTGATAACCAAATGTCTGGTTGCGTTGCAGGAATACCAACGGCTGCCTTGAAGCCAATATCGAACAGAGGGTACGACGATATCGTAGGGATTGAATGCGCAATCCGAACAGCCCAGAGAAGAACTGACCAAGCAAATAAAAGTACCAGTCCCTGCAAAACAGCAAACAAAATAACCATTGCCTGATTGAACTTGAACTTGACATACGGCGCAACAAAATACGCCCTAGTGTAAAACTGTGGCGGTAGACTACGCACAATTTCATTGCTCTTTAGCTCTATATTGCCGAAATTGTTTGCGTTGAACAGCCATGTGGGAAATGCGAGTATGCTGTAGAAGTGCTCTCGCAGGTAGCCGTACGACTCGGGTTCGAGCTCGAACTGGTCTTGGCTCGTC